>OX422140.1:214596633-215887729 GCA_949129095.1 Volucella bombylans
AATACCCGGGCATCAGAAGAGAAAGAAATTCTGCTTTCGCAATTTATTTGTAAAATCTAATGGTAAGTGAAATAGTTAGGCATAGTTAGGATCCACAGCTTCCATAAACTCTCTCAGTGGAGTTCCCAGTCATTACTGGAAGTGGGAGTGAACTCCGAGGGCTAAGGAGTTTAGTGTAATATGGAAAACAGGCCTAGTTGGACACGGGTGTACACACTAGCAAAGCCTATTTGTCTGTTGGGGAAAAAAATAGATAGAGTAGAAACGCGGGATCGTGGAAAAAAAAGGAGAAAGGACAGGAAGATGGGACACAGTAGCGGAAGTGGCAGGACGATAGATTGTGCCAGAGAAAGCACAACACCGCCAAAATAAAAGATAAGTACAGTTATAGTGTAGTGTAGTATAGAAAAAAAAACAGAAGTAAAAATTTTTTTTTTTTGAATTGTGAAAATTGATACTCCTTTAGGCTGGGCGTGCGTTAGAATTCCCGAGAATAGACGGGACACGCGACCCATTATCCAGCGTTTTTGCGTTTATCGGGACTGGAAAAAAACAATAGCGGGTCACTCTACCGACGAGTGTTCCGCTTATTACAGAAACAAAATAAATCGTCGGGCTCCAACGGAGCCGTTATAACGTAGTGGAAATTTAGTTTTTTATTTTCATTCCTTTTTTCCTTTTTGTTCATGTTTTTTCAATCGGGATGATTTTTCTTCGGGTTTTTTGCAAAAGTTTTGTGATTTCCGTGAACAATCACGTGGCGCCCTTTTGTTTTACCCAGGTCTAGCTGCCGTCCAAGTGCTACCTAGAGAAATCCCAGAGAAGTTATCGTTTGGTTCGGGGCATCGCTCTATCGGTGCCGGGAATCCTTGAAAGAAAGATCATCTGACTCTGCGTGGGTAAAAACTTTGCCTCTAGAAACAAAAGACCCTCTAAATCGTATATATGTATATATAACGACACTAATGTTACTCCATTCATTAACTATGACATATAACTCATGAAAAAGTTTGTTGTTAGACTCACCTACGTAGTGAAATCCCCTCCTCCTCCTCACAACTCCACTCCAACTGGGAAAAAGAAATTTGCCTTCTCCAATGAGTTGTTATCTCTGGAGATCGACGCAGGTTTCAGCGTCGCATCAATTCCCTTTTATTTAAACACAATACTGAGACATAACCGGGTCTAGCTTACTTTAGTGCAAACCTGTAGCGCGGTTTATCACTTCACTATTAGTTTTTAAATATACCATATATCATATATCAAATATACCATATATCATTGCACTTCGTATTCGGTGTTACTTTTCTAAATGAAAATGTGGGTGGCCGTGGCTCAAGTGGTAGTGTGTTGGCTTCCAAATCGGAATTACTTAATTCACGTAAGACGAAAGGTTGCCTCTAATAAAATAACAAGTCCAATTACACTAATAATTTAGTCTCCCCATTAAATGTTGGATGCCACCCATGGAGCGAAATAACCACTGAGCCCAAAAATCTTTCTTTCTCTCTCTGTCCCATTTTCCTAAAAACTTAACACGTGCTCAGGCATTTTAAGTGTATTAATACCCACTTGAGTGTTAAGTTCTTTAAAAAAAAAAAAGAAAAAAATGTTTGAACATGCTCAAAGTATCAATGAATTTGAACTTGCGCTGCTCTCATTAAACACACCTTTTCGCATTAATTGTAAACATTGGGCCAGCGTACACTGGATCAATTTTTCCAAGGTGTATCTTTTACATCAACCGCACACTGGATGAATAATGCAGGGCGAAATTGTGTATACATGAACCGAACTGTAGTGGTATTTCTGATCATTTTTCTTGCCCATTAAAATTGACAACTTATAGGTATATTTGTTTTCCTCCGATGTTCAATCGCTCCAATACTGGTTGAATATTTACCCCGTTTCTTACTTTACACTTCATTTCCCTCTTCTATAAAACCAGTTTCACCCCGGGGTAGTTAGTCTAGTATGCGCTGGCCATTAGGTCTGTTCCAGGACTGGAAATTGCAAAACCTGTTAACGCGGGAAAATTTTTTTAAAACGGAACCCATTTGAGAGAGTAACCCTGCCAATTCTTATAAATTTCTACACGAGATTTTTCTTTGGCAGGAATTGCAATAACGTCAAATCAATTAAATTAGAAAAGAACTTTCAAATTCGTAGAAATTTAAATTTGTGTGACTTGCGACAATTTTATGCAAATTAACTGAAAAGGTGCCTTGGGACAAGGACAAAGAGGAGACAAGGGAGTTTCATATTGAAGCGAATTATTCGCCTAATACAGTAGAACTCATTAAACGCATATTACATCAATAAAATCGTAATAATAACCAATCTAAAAATTTTCCTCCTGTTTACAATTTCTTTTTTGTTTTATTGTTGCAAGTTACTTTTGGCGTTTCAAAGACATTTTACAAAAACTTGTTCCCGCGAGATGTTGGGATTAAGAGAGAATTTATTCCCGCTCCTGAAATTTAAGCAAAAAATTCTCTTTTACAAATTGTTACGAAAATCTCGCGGGAACAGACCTATTGTTTTCTCTTTTCGTTTTTCTGAGAAAATGTATACCCATACATATAAATATGTACTGTAATATGTTGTGGTTTTGAAATAAAAAAAAAACTGTGTTTTGCCTTCGATAGGGCACGGAAGTATCTGTCCTCTTTATTGATGTTGTTCGAGTATTTATACTAATTTAGCATGGTCACATGTTTACATACTGTAAAGTGTAAAATTTTTATGTAGCAATGTGTTAGTATTTTTTAATGTTGTTGACTATAAATTGTTCCAAAAAATGATACCTGTTGTGAAGTTATTGTGTTGTGCTTGCAGTGGATAACGTTGATAAGAATACTGAAATGTAAAATGCCGTCGGGGTTTTGATTCTCTAATGCCCGTCGGTATTTTGAATGCATGGTTTTTTTGTGAATGAGTGGACTGTATGTGTTTTGTGTAGGAAAACCTAGGACAGAAGATTAATAATTATTTGTATTTAACTAAACCAGTAAATCATAAACCTTGTAAGAAAATAATGTGCCTTTGTTTTGTATGTGATTATTTAAAGTGCGATTCTTGTCAATTTTGTGTTGTGACGTTTAAATGTCTTGCTTTTCGGGTGCGATGTTTGTGGCAAATAACAAATTCTCCCATGTGACCGTTTAAGTTTTCCGGTTTCGGTTCGTAACGTAACCCCTCGAACAAGTGTCCGTCTTTCCTAGTATCGATAATCCGTCCGAGCCGCCATTACAATAGCCGTTGACTCTCTACGACTTCGGTCGTAGATATTTTTCGCTCCACTTGCGCAGGAAATAGTTGGTCACCGATTGAACTCGCTTACATCGCTCAAGGTAACTTACCTTCTCCAAGGCAGTGTGTCATAGAGGAATAGCAATTGTTCTTTCACCTCTGTTTCTTTTCCATGGTAAGGAATGAAGATATGGTGAGGTGTATCCAATGTGATTTTCTTTTCGTCAACTTCTGTCACCTGACGAAGCTCCTTTGAGGCACCAAACCCAGCCGCTAAATTGCTGTACCTGTAAAAAGCTAAAATCATAAAAAGAAAAGGACACTCGACAACGCACACTCAAAATATATGCACTATAACGATTAAGAATTCGGTATTTAATTTTTCTCGAAAAATCGAGAAGTTAACACAGAAGTTGAATTTATATGTGCTCAAAGCCAAATCTAAAATAAAACAGAAGATATATGCGTTGGACTTTTAAAAAATTGAACGTATATGTTGTACATATATATATTAGGGTGTGAATGATGTCAAAAAAATTGTAAATAAAGTTTAATGTACTTAGAACCACGGCGGTCCGTGCCGACAGCATCGAAACATGTCACTACCTGCATACGAAGGCTCGTGGGAGCTAACATATCAATATGCTTGTTATTGCATGTTTATTTTATTAATAAACGCAATGTTTTCGTTCAGTCAACATGTCAGTGGAGTTACGCAGTTGTAGGTTAGGTTAGGTTAAAAAGGAGTTTGATGGATATGCCAGACACAGACACCAAGCACCAAAATGGGACCATCGCGATCCCTGTGGAACCAGTTGAATTGTCTTCAAACGGCAAAAACTTAAGTAATCTCCCTGGTGAAACACCAAATTTCCCTGCAAAAGGCAAGAAGGCCTTCGAAGTTCGTGCAGTCTAATTCCTCTAGGTTTTCGAAAAAGTATTTCCCTAAAAAATTTCTTCAACTACGCGATATTGCTTCGCATTCACACAGTATGTAGGTTATGTCCTCAACAGCTTGAAAATCACCGCAGAACCTGCAGATGTCCGTATCTGACAATTTGAGTCTCTTTGAGTGTTACCGCAGGAGACAGCGTCCTGTTAGAATTCCTATTACTGTCCTAAGCTTATCCTTGTTTGATCTTTTGCGCCTGAGAGTCTTGGATACCTTGTGTCCTTCAAGACTTAACCGCCTTAGGTTGGCAGTGTTTGTGATTTGTTCCTCGATAGTGCCCCTCACTATGCAAAGAAGTGGTTTGATGTTGGCACCCTCACTAACGTCGAGTGGCCCTCATTTTCTTGCAAGCTCTTCCGCTTGTTCATTTCCTTTCATACCGTAGTGTCCTGGCACCCAGCACAGTCTTACCCGGTTCTGACTGCATAGTGCCTTGAGCACTGTGCGACAGCCTCTGACTGTATCAGAGTTGATGTTGGTTGATTCCATTGCCTTGAGTGCGGCCTGGCTGTCGATGTACAATAGATAGCGATATCCCTTTCGGATACCAATCTCATCTGGATTAGCTCAGCCGCCCTGAGGACAGCCAGAGACTCTGATTGGAAGACACTGCTTGAGTCCGGTAATCTTATAGACACTCTTAGTTCTGAGTCTTCTGAGAAGATACCAGAACATGTACCTTCCTCTGTTTTTGTGCCATCTGTGAAAATTGCAATTTCATTTGACCTGCGTTCGGAAATACAATTGCATCTAATTTCAAATAATTATTTTCTTTGTTGAAATTGTTATATCTATTTAAAACTTAATTTAAATGTAACAACTAAATTCTTAAGTAAACAATGAAACGTAACGTAAGATTACGAATTGCAAATTTGTAGTAGAAATGTATGCCAGTTAAGTGTTAAAATATGGAAGTAATTTCCGGAGGACAAATAAACTTTCACTTTGCTGTAACTATTGAAGCCGTGTTTTTTATTTAACCGCATTTGTCTACCCGATTTACCCCACACATATTACACAAAAAAACCCTACACACCCCAACATTTGATCCTTCGAGACGGATAAACTATAATAACACAAAACCCTAATCCGAATCTGCAAAGTGCAAGCCCACAAAATACATATATGCATATACATATAAAAAACCATTTGGTCTTTTCGTGGTATTAATATATAATATACTACACAAACCATTAAACATTGAACATTAAAAAAAATAGAAATAAAATAAAAAGTGGAAGTGCAAGTGTACAAAAAATAAAAAATTAAAATATATATACATATATATATAAATCTACTGACAAAGTACATACATATATTCCCTCGCGGTCGGTGTCTTGCCCCTTGTCATGCTCCTTTTAAAGACTTACAGACTCTTTCGGTGGTTGTGCATAAATCGCATTTCCCGCGCCGTGTAAAAATTAAATATTATCAACTTTAACCTCAACTGTCACAAGCTGGGCAAAGCTAACCAAAGGTTGTAAGTTACTGAAATAAAATATTAATTATTTAATATCATTTTAACAAAACACTGTATCTAATAATTTAATGAATACTTGATACATACACACATTGCTTTATAATTGATTTTCAAATAAAAACCTTTCGGAGGTCTTCTGGAGCAGATTCTTCCTGACCACTTCAACTTCAAAAAACCTCGACCATCACATCGTACAGCCAGCTATCTGTCAGATCGCCTTATTATTCTAAAAGGGAACTTCAAGAACGCGCTTAGTCTTCAAGTGAAGTTTCGACGAAGAGAAGTAGAAGAAGATTATGATGACATATTTGACAGGTTACAAGAAATGCTATCGACAATGCCAAGTCAGCATCTAAGGAGAAGAAAGTGGAAGGTGAATCCACAGGTGCATCAAGTAATGAGGTTTCGTTACCTCAAATTCAAATGCCGCATTTCGAGAGCTCATACATGAAGTGGCGGGCTTTGCGCGATGTTATTTTTGTCCTTAGATAAGAAGAACACAATAAGAAGCTGGGTGATATTCAAAAGCTTCACTATTTAAAATCATCCCTTACAGTGTTGGGATTGTTTTTGAACAGCAGCAGTTGACAAAGGAGATTACAAGTAACATAAAGTCTCTACTGGACACGTCCCAGGAATGTTCCCATGCTCTGTAAAATTTAGGATTGCGGGTTAGTTCGTGCGATGATATATTAATTTATATATTAGCACAAAAATTACCTGCTTTTATTCAGCGTTTGTGGCAACTCAAAGGAGTTGCCAACACGGAGACAATATACAGAGTTCCTGGAAAAACGTTTTCAAAACTTGGAAGCAGTAGCTGGAACGAGTGGCGTAAAGGGCAGCGGTTCTTCTTCATTCAAAGCTGCTGCTGTAGAGAAGGTATATGGTAGAGGTCAGCACTCCGTTCGGACTTGTCAAAGGTTTATTCCCATGGAAATCTGTGAACGATCTAAGGCAGTGGACAGAATCGGGGTTTTTCGGAACTGTTTGGTTTTGGTGCAGTGTACGCTGCTTTTACTGCAAGCAGAAACACCATTCTCTGTTCCATGTTAATAGTATCAGCTCTAAACCTACAAGGGATTATAAAAATACAACAACAGGTACACAAACATTTCACATAACATCAAAATTTAACCCCCCTAAAGTAGTCTTTAGTACTCCTGAAGTACATCATCCAAGTGTTCTTCTGGCAATGGCAGTTGTTCGAGTCAGGTCGTCAAATCGTAATTATTTTAATCTGAGGGCATTAGTCGATCCTGGATCTGAAGCAACTTTTATTTCAGAGTCAGCTTTTCATTTGCTAGGGCTTCATCAAGTGCGAGCTCTCATTAAGATATCTGGATTGGGAAAAATTAGCAGTGGTTCATGTCAGTGTAGCAGTGTACGTAAGTCTTACCTTTGGGTCTCTGTGTTACACCTTTTGAGACAAATACTCTAGCCTATGTGTTCAAGTCCCTGACTGGTCTTTTGCCGTCCAAACCTTTAGCTCTGCAAAATTGGGAACATATCCAGGGGTTGAAGTTAGCTGATCCACAATTTGATAAGCCTGCGACTGTTGATATTCTCCTGGGAGTCGAACGTTTACTCTGAATTTATTCTAGGATGCATTACACGTGGTGATGATGAAAAATCGACAATTGCAGAGGAATCAGAGCTAGGTTAGCTTCTTCTTGGGAAGACAATTTCGCAAAATGAAGAACCTGTCCGTAGCTTCTTACAGGTTCTCGATGACGACACTCAGCTGCGAAGGTCCTGGGAACTGGAGGACTTGCCTTTGAACTCTAAGGAAACTGCAGAAGAGAAAACTTGTGAAAAGTATAATATCAACACAATAAGAAGATTGACTGATGGTTGATATGAGGTATCGTTACCATATAAAAACGGATGTAAGCCTGGGTTTGATGACTCGAAGTTAGGTGCCTTACGTAGGTTTCACCAACTGGAAGGAAGATTCCAAGAAAACCCCATACAGCACAAGGAGCATTCCAAGTGTTTACAGGAATTCAAGGAGCTTCGTCAGATGGCAGAGGTTGACAAAAAGAATACCATACTGGATACACCACACCATTTCTTTACTCATCACCATGCGGTATTCAATAAGTCAACCAGACTACGAAGCTTCGTCGCAGTCCTGCGTACTTCAAACGATTTGTACCAAATTGCCGGGCACAACCTGGAAAAAGAGGCAGAGGTCCACTAC
This sequence comes from Volucella bombylans, assembly GCA_949129095.1. Classification (NCBI taxonomy): domain Eukaryota; kingdom Metazoa; phylum Arthropoda; class Insecta; order Diptera; family Syrphidae; genus Volucella; species Volucella bombylans. The sequence continues at coordinate 214,604,521 of OX422140.1, forward strand.
AGGTAAATGCAATCGGCAAAATGATATTTGAAGTTCCTTAAGGAAACACTGCCGTGGAAAAGGTAAGTTACCTTGAGGAAAGGATCTACCAAACAATGATCAATGACTTTTGTCGGAAGTGGAGCGAAGAATATCTGTCCAGGATGAGACAGCGCCCGAAGTGCACAAGACGGAAGACGGGATCAATACGTGGAGACTCAGTTATCGTCAAGGACGATTTGGACGAATCATTGGCGCACATCCCGGAAAAGACGGACTTGCTCAAGTGGTTACGGTACGAAACGAAACCGGAGAACTTAATCGGTCACTTTGAGAAATTTGCTACTTGCAATTAAATACTGAAAGCGAAATACAACACTATATTTAAACGACACAACATAAAATTTATAAGACACACACTTTAAATAAATTTACATGAAAAATAAAAGATATTTCTTTTCTTTTAAGAATATTTTATTATATTAATAAAATACAAATAATAAAAAATCTACTTATACTAGATTTCCCTACACAATACAACACACATACATACAGTCCACTCTATATCACACAAAATCATTCATACCGGACAACGTTGCGGAGTTCCAAAATTCCAAAATGCCGACGTAAATTAGAGAATCAAAACCCCGATGGCATTTGAAGCCTCAATAACACTAACAACGTTGTCCACTCAAAATACAACACAACACTTTACAGGTATCAATGTACAAAAAAACACATTTTAAAATTTAACAACACTTAAATATAACAATAAATGGTGATACAAATACTCGTATCTTAAATTAATTTATAAATTACATTTATCTTAAAAAGAATGAAATAATAATAAAAAAAAAAACAAACTTAAAGCAGATGAAATATTTTACGGCAAATTTCAAATAATTATTTTCTTTGTTCAAATTGTCATATCTATTTAAAACTTAATTTAAATATAACAACTAAATTCTTATGTTAACAAGGAAACGTAACGTAAGATTACGAATTGCAAATTTGTAGTAGATATGTATGACAGTTAAGAGTTAAAATATGGAAGTAATTTCCGAAGGAAAAATAAATTTTCCCTTTTCTATTCCTATTGAAGCCGAAAAGACGTGTTTTTTTACCCCCTTTTTCTACCCGATTTACCCCACACATATTACACAAAGAAAAACCCTACACACCACAACCTGATTATTTGATTTTTTCCCAGTCCTCTCTCTCCGGATATATTGTAACATACGGGATGTCGAAGTAGACCAAGGAAGGAAATTCATCCGTTAGTATTGGATTGTCTGGCAGTAGTTGTGTTAGCACCGAGCCATGTCCGAAACTACTGCTCTTGAAGTAACCCAGATTGTGATTCTATCGCCCTGCTGCCAGCAAGTATTTTGATATGTAAATCAAGCGGGGTTAAGTGGAAAAAGGTTTTTTAACCATGGTATGATTTTCTACACACACACACTATTATTTTGAGGCAGAAATTTGTTTGACCACTGGTCAGCACACTTTCTGACACACACACACTTTTCGTTTGTGTGTGTGGTCACCCGCTGGTTCCTGATTTCCCATCTAAGATTGCCGCGTTCACTTTGGATTTGGTCGCAACGCAAGCAAAACTAAAGTATACAATTTTGTATATTATCAAATACATACATACTTACATAATTATAACACAAATTGAAGTCTAGAAATCTGTTTTGTTTTACTGTATACAATTTTTTGTTCGGTATTCAACATATTGTTTGGTCCTTCGACCCAGATTACATTTTGAACTTTTTTTTTGTTAAGAACATTTTAATCTGAAATAAAATACACAAAGTGTGCAGTGCGGTGTTAGTAATTATCCAAATTTACTCGTTCCATTAAATTGAATTAAATCCTTTCGAATTTAAGCAATAACCAGTGGATCGATTCTTAATAATTAGTTCCCTTAAACTTAAATGTCGAAATGCCAAAGGTCGGCTAACTCGAGCAGCAACCTTCATAGAAACAATAAATTCAGAAATTCCGATAGAAATGCTTGAAATTCGTGTACAAAAATTAGATGAATCGTGGACAGACTTTTCCATGTTGCACCATGAACTACTTCGGGAAATAACTGCAGAAGAAGTTAATGAACTTAAAAATGAGTTTAGTGATTACGAAGATCAGTATTTTAAAGCGTATTCGAGTCTTATGAAAGCTATTCATGAAAGGCAGTCGGTATTTAATGATCCAAATAAATCTATGGTTCATCGTCTGGCAGATCAGTGAGCTGCCTACTTAGAAATGCTGAACACTTCCGCGTCAAATGCGACTTCAATAAATCTTCCGAAAATTACTGTGCCACCCTTTTCGGGAAGTTACAAAGATTGGCCGTCCTTCCGCGACTTATTTATGGGTTCTATTGACAATAGAAGTAATCTCTCGGCGACACAAAAGTTTCTTTCCTGAAATCGTTTTTGCGGAATGAAGCAGCTAACTTAATAAAACACATTCCGATTTCAGACACAAACTATATCGAAGCATGGGAGCGATTAGAAAACAAATACGATCGCGTGCATTTGATTGTCAATCGTATATACAATTCTTTTTGTCATTGTCATAGATTCAGACAAGTAACGCGCAAGGGCTTCGTAAATTGACTGATGGTGCAGACGAAGTCATGCGGAGACATAATGCGGTTGATCGATCGGGTTGGGATCCGTAGTTAATATACTTATTGCTCAACAAAGTAGACGGCGATACGAAGTAAGCATGGGCTGAGCATATCGGTGCGCGTGACGACTGCAGTGATTCAGACTTTCTCACCTTTTTGGAATCGAGGTGTGATGCCCTAGAGTCATGTCAATCGCTAATTCATCCGGTGACTTCACGGAACAAGCGTCAAATCAAATCACATCTGGCAGAATCATCTTCAAACAGAACACAATGTCCAAAATGTAAAGGAGATCATATATTACCACAGTGCTCCCAATTCGTTGGCTTAGATATCCATGCACGTCGAAATTTCGTGAAAAGTAATGTACTCTGTTTTAATTGTCTTCGCGTAGGGCATTCTGCAAATAAATGCCGGTCAACCTTTCGTTGCAAAGTGTGCAAATCGGTACATCCATTAGAGTCTGAGAAAACACTTGTACCTGATCATTCTAGTGAATCCCAAACAATCAAAACCACTCCATTATAAACAATCTCTCGCTTGAACCCTGTCATCGAAAAGAAACTATCCTTCCGACTATTTTGGCAAAAGTTCTAGACAACCAAGGGAATTTCGTGAATTGTAGGGTTTTGTTGGACTCCGGCTCATAGGCGTCATTCATCGTTGAATCATTTGCTCCAAAATTAGGCCTTCGTCGAAAACATGCTCGCATTCCTATTCTCGGTCTGTCAATAACAAACGCAGGCTACACCAAGGGATGCATTTCGTTACAAATCTATTCGCGATATACTTCAGATAGCCTAACTTTTGATGCATTCATCCTTAATAAATTGACTTCGAACCTTCCTTCTCAACCGGTTAATACTTGTACTTGGTCACAGTTCTCAACACTAAAGTTGGCAGATCCCAATTTCAGTGTGCCTAGTCCTATTGATATCTTATTAGGTGCTGATAAATTGTGGAGTATTTTGAAGGGAGAGTAAATTAAAGGTCCTATAGGTACACCCATAACTCAAAGTACAGCATTTGGATGGGTTATCACTGGAGAAATATTTGACCTAAATCTATCAGGATCCGTGCCTCTTACTTCGTTGCAGTCGACTTTAGATATTGATGTATTGTTACAAATATTTTGGGAACTTGAGGAAATTGGCCCGTCGAAAAATCAATACACTGATCTAACAGAACGTCACTTTCAAAAAACACTTTCTCGGTCATTAGATGGAAGGTACATAGTTCGGTTACCATTTACGACTTCATCACCAACTTTCAGAAATACCCTTCAATCTGCAGTTTCTCGTTTGCATGCAATGGAACGTAGATTCCGAACGAATCCAGACTTGTATATGTAGGTCATACTTTACATTTATGCAGGAATATCTGTCATTGGGTCACATGAGGCGTATCTCATCGCAGAATATTGAAACCCTACCCGGGAAGCAGTTATTTTACCACACCATGCCGTCGTCAAACCCTATAGCTCATCGACCAAATTAAGAGTTGTATTTGATGCATCAGCAAAGGATTCAGTTGGTTAGTCTTTAAATAGCCAATTATTAGTCGGTCCACCCATTCAACGCGATTTATTAGGTGTTTGGCTACGTTTCCGTCGCTATCGGTTTGTTTTCACAGCAGATATTGTAAAGATGTTCCGTAAAATTTGGATTGATGACGAGGATATCAATTATCAAAGAATCGTTTGACGAAAAAACTCTTCTGATGAGATTCAGCATTACCAGCTTCGCACGGTAACGTATGGTACTGCATCTGCATCGGCAGGGGTTTTGAAGCAACTCGCAGAAGACTACCAGGTCCAATATCCAATTTCTTCTCGCATTCTACTTAATGATGTTTATGTTGACGATATTATGACTGATGCTGATACAGTAGATGATTAATTACAATACAGCGTGAACTCATTGAGCTATTACCAAAAGCCAAATTCCAGCTCCGCAAATGGACATCGAATTGTTGGGCTTTATTATCTCGCCTCCCAAAGGAAGAATGTGAGTTCTCCTGGATTGATCCAGAACAATCACAAACCATAAAAGTTCTCGGAATGTTCTGGAACCCTACGATCAATTTTCTTTTCAACTCGGGAAATTAATTCAATCTTCTGTACCAACGAGAAGGAGTTTATTATCTGAGACATCCCGTATTTTCGATCCATTGGGATTTTTGTCTCCATCCGTTTTTTTGTTTAAAATTCTATTTCAGGAGATTTGGTCGTCAGAGCTAGGATTAAGCTGGGATGATGTGCTGCCTTTCAGCATTGCTAAAAAATGGGCAAAATATAGACAAGAACTGCATCACTTTGAAGGGATTCGGATACCGAGGCATATATCATCAATTAACTCTTAGGAATTTGAGATTCATGGGTTTTGTGATGCTTCCTCTGCCGCTTACGCAGCTATGGTGTACGCTCGCTTCAAAATTAAACAGGGTGAGTTTAAAACAAATATAATTGTGTCTAAAACCAAGGTTGCACGACTGAAACCAATGTCTATTCCGCGACTTGAATTATGTGGTGCCCTATTATTAGCTGGTAAGCTGGTAAGCTTCGTAAAGCCATTAATACCAAATAGTACGAATATATCACGAATTGTAGCGTGGTGCGACTCAGAGATTGTTATTCACTGGCTGTCTTCGCCCCCTCGTCATTGGAACACATTTGTAGCCAATAGGATAGCCGCTATACACGATACTATTCCAAGAAAGTCTTGGCACCATATTGCCTCGGAATCGAATCCAGCTGACTGCGGCTCTCGTGGAGTACTTCCATCACAACTTGTACAGCATCCTTTATGGTGGACAGGTCCCCCTTGGCTTTCGACACCTAAAGAAAATTGGCCTGACTCTGTTCTCGTTATTCAACTGGATATTTGCGTATCTGTTGCACTTGAGGAAAACTTCGGCGCGCAAGCATAATCATAATAAGACAAGTTTAAGCGATCCATTTAAGGACGACATTCATCAATTGAACAATAGCAGACCCTTGCCCAACAACTCGAAACTTCTTAAGAACTCACCATTCACTGACCAGAATGGAGTTCTTCGTGTTGGAGGCAGAATCAAGCATTCTTTTGTACCCTATAATATCAAACAGCCAATTATTCCTCCTAAAAATAAATATGCTTCTTTTCTTATAGTCACAGATAGTCATGTCAACCATCTCCACACTGGTGTATCAGAAACCTTCGTCATCCTTCGCAGCAGTACTGGATATTGAGAAGCAGGAACCTGAAGATTGTCCATAGTTGTAAAACGTGTTTCATGCAGAAAAAACATACCACCACGCAGTTAATGGGCAACTTACCAGCCCAAAGGCTTCAACCAAGTCGACCGTTCACCCATACAGGATGCGACTATGCTGGACGGATAACTATACGGCTCTCTCGAGGTCGAAACCCGAAGTTTTCAAAAGCATTCAAAATTTGTATGCATGAGTACGAAGGCCATACACCTCGAAGCGGGAAGTGGAAGGTGAATCAATATACGAGTATACACCGACAAGGGAAGTAATTTTCAAGGTGCTCGTCGTTGTTTGGACGAGTTGCAAAAGGCGGTTATGTCCCAAACCCACAATGAGGATATAGCAGCAGCTCTCGCAAAGGATGGAATCAGTTGGCATTCTATTCCCTCATCTGCTCCTCATTTAGGCGGGTTATGGGAGGCTAGGGTACGCTCCGTTAAGCTTCATTTGCGTCGTATCATCGGGAAATCTGTGTTAACATTTGAAGAGTTATATACTATCTTAGCTCAAATCGAAGCAATATTGAATTCTCGTCCTTTATGTTCTATGTCCGATGAAGATTTAAACCCACTTACACCGTCTCATTTTCTTATAGGCGAGCCTTTAACCACAGTTCCAGAACCAAGCCTTCTTGAAACACCAGAAAATGGATTGACACATTGGAACTGTGCCCAAAACATGGTCCAAGGATCGGTCCAAGGATTCTGTGGCATACCGAATATATCACAACACTTCAAGAGCGTCCTAAATGGCAGCAGACCAAACTGGATGTTAAGGACGGCGATCTAGTTGTTATCAAGGAGCCTAATCTTCCACCTACTAAATGGATTCTCGGAAGAATCGAAGCCGTTTTTCCAGGCACAGACAGTCGTGTTCGAGTGGCTAAAATCAGAACATCAAAGGGAACATTCATTCGTCCGATAGTCTAACTCGCAGTTCTACCTATATCCTGAAACCTTTTCCAGGGGGGGCGGGATGTTTAAGATTCAAATTTAAATCCAGAAAAATTCTTGTTAGTCGTCCCTCTCAAGATGTTGCACATCATAATCACACCAGAATCGTACCACCTTTGTGCAGTTGCTGTACAGCAACAGTCCACCAGCATTAACCATGGTAGGATTTTCTACACGCACACTATTATTTTGAGGCAGAAACTCCTTTGACCACTGTTCAGCTCACTTGCTGCATCGTGTGCGTGCAAATTTCATTTGTGTGTGTGGTCACTCACTGGTTCCTGATTTCCCATCTAAGATTACCTCGTTCACTTTGGATTTGGTCGCAACGCAAGCAAAACTTAAGTATAAAATTCTGTATATTATCAAATACATATAATTATAACACAAATTGAAATCTAGAAATCTATTTTTTTTTACTTTATACAATTTTTTGTTTGGTATTCAACAAGGAGTTTATTTTCCTGCTTGCAAGCATGTTACAAACCCACCGCCATTGAAAACTCACCGAAGTGTAGACTCTTTTCTATGCAGGTTTATCTGCAGCACTTCCATCATGTTGGGTGTTCTTCAGCATCCTTTCATTTGGAAGATGGCTAAGCCATCATCAGCCATTCCATGCTGTACCTTACCTGTTAAGACAGAGCAGAAAATGCTGGTGTATCGGCTATTTGTTCCCGATTCTGCACATGGAGTAGGTGGGGTGAAAAGTAACCTCCTTGACTGCCAGAATGCGCTGCTACTGCAAAAAACGTTATGGTGCCTTGAAGTCCGTTCATATTTAGGCAGACATGCCAATTTTCAGCGCGATACTGTCTTTAGTTTTGTTTTGACAGCTGATTGTTGTTGACGTGTTTGGCATCATGTTGAGTATGGACAAAAACGATTTTCGTTCTCTCATAAAGCATTATTTTTTGAGAGACAAAACGGCGAAGGAAACAAAAGAAAAGTTGGATAAATATTATGGGGCTAATGCTCCGTCAGATTACACCGTCAAATATTGGTTTCGAGAGTTTCGTGGTGGCCGCAACTCCACTATCGATCAAGTCCACAGCGGCAGGCCTTCCGATGCGGTTACAGAGGACAATGTCAAAAAAACACATAAAATCGTGTTGGCTGACCGGTGCGCGATCTAGCAGATACCACAAAGATTAGTACTGAGCGTACACGCCATATTTTGGGCAATATTCTGCATATGAAAAAGTTATCATACCGCTGGGTGCCACGCATGCTCACTGCTGACCAAAAACACGAACGCGAGAGCACTTCGAAAGAATGTTTGGACTTGCTGATGCGGAATCGGGCGGACTTTTGGCTTTGATTGGTAACTGTTGATGAAACTTGGATCCACTATTACACACCAGAGAACAGAATGAGTGCCCGGTAATGGACTGAATCCGGCACGAGTGTTCATGGACTACCTCAAAAAAAGGAAAAACCATCAACAGCGAGTATTACTGTGCATTATTTGAGCGATTGATATTCTTTGCATTATTAAACAGGGTGGTATAAATGTTCACCGCTTCTAGAGGGAGATGTCGAAGCACAATATTGGATATTTCATCGGTTCCCACTGATTTCTTACTTTTAAGTGATTCGAAGACCGTTTGGAGGTCTTCCTTAGAAATGAACGGGGGTAGGACCCTATCGTTGGTGACGACATTATTTGCCATACTCTCGTCACTACAGTTCATTTTGAAGGTAGAAATTGTGCACAAGGACTGGATTCTGCAGGTCGTTGCTCGGGCCAATGATAACTTTCGCCTTGTACACTTCCTGGAAAGTCTACTCCTGCGGACCCTCGATCACAAAGATGTTGTCCTCATCAACAGCCTCATTTGGATCTATGCCTGCTGCTACAAGTATTTCTTCGTTGTTCGTCGTTCGGGCGATTTTAAGACATGGAAGGTCGTTTTGATTTTTTCGCTGAAATATTTTATTTAATTTCGGGAACATATTCGGGTTGCTGGTGTTTACATTACATTTTATTGTTCCAATACAAACTTACAGAATTTCTGTAATTTTCCTTTATTAATGTTTCAAGGTTTTTAATCGACGACTTCAGTGTCATGATCTCCGGGTTATGTCTATCAGTAAACTGTCTGTACAAGGTTTTTAGTCTTGACAGCAGCCTACTTTTATGTCAGTGCAGTGCGTCAATAGTTGCGTTGCGGAAGAAGTCTTCTTCGTCGGTGTGTTGGTAAGAGGTATCGTTTTGTCCATTGTTCATTTGATTGTCTCGTCCATTAGTCTTAGATACCTGTCAATCTCCTCGTTTTACAGATTTCTATTGGACGGTGGGTAGAGCGAATTCGTGCAGAGTGCTCTAGTCAGTATTCTGGGGAAGTGTGTCCAACGCACTCTACTATAATTGTAGGAATGCCTTTGAACAAACTCATCCAATTCCGCAATTTTGTTGGGAACAGTTGTTTCAGTGCCCGTAATTGTCACTGTTCATTCTTCAAATATAATTTAAAACTAAAACTCTCGCAAAACTTTAAACTACATAAAAGTATTGTTGCAATTGTGAGTTACCTTAAAATTCATTTCGATGTAAAAACCTTTATTGTAAGCTAAATTTCCTTTCGAAATTTCCTTTTCAATATACTTCTATATACCAGATAATTGTTGTAACTGAAATTTGCAAATTATGGCTGGTGCTTTCTTTTTAATTTGTACCACAGTCGAAAAAACATCATAAAACCAGACTTGTCTAAAAATTAACTTAGAGGAAGTCCCAAAAACCATTGCGGACATTTTTTGGTGCCGAAACCCGGTATTCACATTAATCCCCATCATACTTTTAACTCATTAAAGTCGAAACGCTTTTAATTTTCTTCACCTTGCTCAACATCGATCATCGATCTACGTCGAGGAAGAACAGATGGAGACAAACAACCAAGCGATTGACAATTAAGGAATGAGTATAAAAACTCTTCTAAAATGTATGTACATATGTATCTCTGGATATTAGTGATTTAATGCTGTAGAAATACTATAATTTAAACATTTCATGCTCTAATTTAAATATTTGATACTACATCTGTAAAATAAATCTACATTTTAATTTATCATACTTCATAATTTACGGAGCATTTAAAAGACATTTGAATGACATTTGAAAAACGTCGATTTTTTCTTCTTTCTGCTTTCCATCGTCTTCACAATCGCATCTTAATCGCTCTAAAATAGTTGTTGCAAATTACCAAAAATAATTGCACAGGAATTCATTGCATTGAGTATACCATATAGTATTTTGTTTGAATTCTTTGTTCACATTGTGCCTGTTCACATTGGCGCGGGCAGGAAGATTGTCCGAAAGAGAAGGAACACTTTTTATTGATGTGGGAAGAAGAAGGATTACTTCCACCGAGAATCCGTTTCTAAAGTCCGCTTTCACACGTCGCAAGTGTGTAATGCGCATGTTCTGGATATTTTCTTTTGAATTGTCATTCAGTGATGCGAGCAACTCTACATGAAGACTTTCCCCTTCTTTGAGTTTGCATGTTATTTGACAGTTCTCATTCATTTCATCTTTGGCGCTCAGTCTTTCATAATTGAAAATGGGCCCCCTTGTTAATTCTTTGGTCCATTTCAGTTCATCCGCCATACTGAAATGTTGTGCTCGTAACACAGCGAAAGAAGTAATGAAGCAAATGCGAAAAAGAAAGAAGAAGGAGAAAATGAAATGTCAAAAACTTGCAATGAAATTGCTACCCACATGCAGTGGGAATTTGGTTAGTTGGGTATTTTTTGTTTCATTATTTCTCTCTTTTGCACTCATTTGAATCTTTCGAAACGTGCGACGTATGAAAGCGGACAAAGTGGATTCTCGGGTGCAACACATCGTTTTTTTCCATATCGTTCCATTTCTGACATATTTTTTCATTTTAGTTTTGATCGTTGATGAGAAAGGAAGTGTGAAGAATAGGAAAAAAGGTATGTTTCAGGTCAGCTGCGCAAATTTATAAATTAAAAATGCTCCGATTCAAGTGTTCCACTTGTCAAAAAGTCTTTCAACCCCATGACAATGTGAACACGACGTTCATGGTGAGGACTTTCATCCCGTCGCCAATGTAAGCGGGCACTTTCACGGAAGAAAAGCTTTCAAATTTCCAAGTTGGTTTCTGATATCAAACCAGAACCGTCAAACCGTCGCTGCTTATTGGAGATAATCTTCAACGTCGTTGAACCTGCCACTCGCTATCAGTTCATGCGCTTTGGGTGAAAAGCTTTTAGTGTTGTTGCTGTTTTCGCTGTGGTCATCGCTTGGAGATAATATTTAGTTCTTGCTTTTGAAATCGTTGGATTATTTTTTGCAAAAATTTAAATTATCCATCGCTGTTGCTGCTACTAAAATGCTCACTTTGTTGTTTTGGATTGCTAATCTTTCACTGGAAATTCCCTTAATAGTTGGATAGCAGTGTGTTAGTCGGATTTTCTTGGATATTTTTCGTTAGTTGAATAAATAGTTGGACGGTTGATATGATTGATCAAGGTGAGAATGCTGCACAAGGAGGTGCAGAGAAGTCTGGTGGGGGGTTAGATAATAATCAACTGCGAACATTGTCCGAATTAAAAGCGATTAGGTCTTCTACGAAAGGTAATATAACCAGATTAAAGAAGCTTATCAGTGGCAAGGGTTCGTCAATGTCGAGTGTAGAATGTCGTTTGGGCATTATTGAATCCTACTTCAAACAAGGTTTGAATGTACAATTATCGTTGGAAAAAATAAATAAGGCTGAGGAGGAAAAGGCAAATCATAGAGCGGAATTAGAGGACACCTATGTGTCGACGAAATCTATGGTACAATTTATGTTGTTAGAACAGCGAGGAAATACAACAGTTGGAGATGGTTTTAATTCATCGCTTATATCGCAGCAGCCTATTTCCCATTCCAAGCTAGAATGTATAACATTACCAACATATTCCGGCAAATTTTCTGAATTTCCGAATTTTATAGGGATTTTTTATAATCTTGTTGACAAGGATAATTCATTAGAAGCATTACAGAAATTTAATTATTTGAGGAAGTGCCTGTCTGGTGCAGCATTGAATGCAATTAAAGAGTTCGATTTAACCCCTTTAAACTATCGCAAGGACCTGGATCGTTTGAAAAAACGCTTTGATAGCAAAACACTGATGTTTCAAGAACACTTAAATGGGTTAATGAATATTAACAAAATTTCTAAAAGTTCTGCGGTGAGGCTTCGCAATTTAGAGGATAGTTTTAATTCGCATATTGCAGCGATGCTTTCGATTGGAAGTCATGAGAGTATTTGTGACGCTTTTTTTATTTCGCTAGCGTTAGATAAGGTTGATGCTGATACTAGGGCAAAGTGGGATGAATCGGTCGATCATTCCTTACTCCCGATGTGGGGAGATTTTTCAAAAGTGTTAGACCGTAGTTGTCAAACTCTTGAGGCAAAGGAATCAAAACTTTTCAAGAATGGAGCTAATACTAATCCACCGCCGAATAGATCTCGTTTCCGAAATAATAATCTACAGCCACAGTCTCATTCCACATTAGTTGCGCAGTCGTTATCTTGCGAATTTTGCTCGGCAAACACACATGATATAAGTACGTGTGAAAACTTCAATCAGCTGTCAGTAATCAAGCGTTTTCAAGAATCAAAGCAACGAGTTCTTTGCATTAATTGCCTTGCAAAGGGACATTCGGTCCGAAGATGTGAAGCACCAAAATGCAAGGTATGGTAAATGCCACATCACCATTTGTTGCAAAGGTTTACAACTAATCAACCCACTAGCACTGGTAGTGTACCAGCTGATAGCTTACAGCCAAGTGAGTATTACTTGGTCTCGAGCATTTAAAACAAAAATTGTTCCGAGGTTATCCTAGCCACTGCTCTAGTGTACTAGTATATGAGAAATTCTTCTTGATTGCGTCGGACAAATAACATTGAACTCCCAACTACCGATCCTCCACAAAACATTATTTGGGTGGATTGTTTCTGGCAAATACGAGATATCCTCTAATCCTCAAGTAGCAACCACCCTAGTTACCTGCTTTGAGTCTGAGGATGCGTTTCTTAGTAAAATAGTTACGAGGTTCTGGGAAATGGAGGAGGTGAATCGAAAGCAACCATTCTCATCAAAGGAAGAGGAGGAGTGTGAGATGGAATTTTTAAAAGGCGTACGAAGATTTCTGGTTAATCTGTTGTCACTAAATCCAGGACCTTTGCAATCTCTGGTGTGGATTTCTATGGACCGTTTCACATCTCTCAAAAACGGTGCGGGTACTGCACTCACAAGGCGTATATTTCAGTCTATATTTGTTTTGCGACGAAGGCGTCCCATTTGGAAGTTGTTTCCGATCTGTCAACCCAAGGTTTCATAGCTGTGCTGAAACGATTTGTTGCACGAAGAGGGTTGTGTAGCGAGATCCACTGTGACAACGGCACAAACTTTGTTGGAGCTCGGAATGAGCTCAAAGAACTTCGCAGATTATTTTTGGAGCAGCAAACGCAGGATGAGATACAATCTTGTGTATGAAATTCATACACATACTGCCCAGATCTCCCCACTTCGGAGGCCTGTGGGAGGCTGCAGTGAAGTACGCTAAATCTCACTTATATCGGACAGTGAAATTGGCTTATCTGACATATGAAGAATTCTCGATCGTCGTAGCTGAAATCAAGAGTATCGTGAATTCTCTTACACTTGATGAAAAAGTTTTGACCCCAGGTCATTTTTTAATTGGTGTCCCTTTAAACTCTATTCCAGATCCACCTGTTCAGAAAGATGTTCCACTACATGACAGATGGTGAAAACTCACACAAATCAAGCAAAATTTTGGGCAAGGACTACGTACTGGAGCTTCAAAGACGAGCAAAATGGCAAAATTCAGTTGAGAACATCGGTTCCGGAGCGCTAGTGCTAGTTGCAGATGACAATTTGCCTCCACAGCAATGATTGCTGGGTCGCATAGAAAGAGTCATACCTGGTGCGGATTCAAAGATACGAGTTGCAGATATTCGAGTTAAAAGGACGATACTCAGACAACCAATTCATCGCTTGGCGCCGATTCCAATTCATTAAAGAGATCTTCTAACCTGTTCGGCTCTTCAAGACGGGCAGGATGTTGATACTTCAAATATAATTTAAAACTAAGACTCTCGCAAAACTTAAAACTACGAGTACATAAAAATATTGCTGCAATTGTGAATTAGCTTAAAATTCATTTCGATGTAAAAACCTTTATTGTAATTTCCTAAATTACTAAATTTCCTTTCGAAATTTCCTTTTCTATATATTTCTATATACCAGATAATTGCTGTAACTGAAATTTGTAAATTGTGACTGGTGCTTTCTTTTTAATTTGGACTACAGCCGAATAAACATCATAAAACCAGACTTGTCTAAAAATTTATTTATTTGAAGTCCCAAACATCATTGTGGACACTCACTGTCATACACGAAAGTGCGTAGACAGTTTGTAGTTTGTTGGTTAGTGTATGTCAGTTGTATTCGTGAGTCGAACAGCAGAAAATCCAAATAGGACCCGTATCTGGGAAACGACGGACTCTCCGTCGCCTTAAGCCCGAGTCGATACATTACACTGTGCTGACCCCACCAATTGAATAGTAGGTTCCCTCTAGTATTTGGTGTATTATTTCCCCAATCACTATGTTTGGCGTTGAAATCTCCGCCGATAACAAAATAGTTGTCTTCCAATTCCATCCTCAGAAATCGAAAAAGTGTTTCGAGCTCTGAGATAAATATGGTGGATTGAGTAGCCTTAGGTGCATAGACAGACACCATGTACAACCGCTTTCCACTACGGAGAGGGATATACACGATGCATGCTTCCAGCACCTGGAACCTACGTACTACACGACTGTATACTCTTTTAAAACGTATACCTTTTCGTACGAAAATTGCAACGCCACCTCCCTGAATGGAGTTGGGTCGGTTTCTTCGGACTATTTTGTATCTTCTGTGCCTCCTTTTGTGTCTCTTGGTAAGCTTAGTTTCGCTCACCAAAAGCACATTAGGGGCTTGGTGTTTAAGCAACTGAAATAGCGGCTCGTCGTTCGAACCTAATTAGTGAATTCACATTCACAGCAAGTACCTTCAGGGTTTGCTCCGCCACGTACGTACCCATTACTGCAAAAGGTACGTTAGGCCAGGCAGCAGCGCGTATACTTGATCCACCCGCGCGGTATGTTCATTGCTGGAGCTAAGCCATTTGCCCCTGGATAGAGGGCAAGATAGCAAGGATGTCAGGTACCGGTTCTGGTGCTCTGGGCGCTGGGCGTTGGGGCCTGAGAAGCAACCTTCACTGGCTGTACCGTATTTCCCCTACCTGACGCTTTTGGGCGTAGGTAACATGGGGAGTAACGGCAGGAGTTTGTAAATGCACGGCTGGACATTTAACTTCCACTTTCTGCTGCCGGGCCAGATTTATTCTTTTGATGTACTGGAATTCGGCACAACCCCGATAATTTGCGGTATGTTCCGTGTTCCTACATAAAGCAGAAGAGAGTTGGCTTTTCTCAGAAGCGCTGTCTTTACCTAGAATGCATTCCTCTGACTTGCGGTTCTTTCCACACTTCAGGCATCGAGGCTGCATTTCCCAGTTCGACGCGGCGTGCCCGAACCTTTGGCAGCGAACACATTTTACAATGTAAAATGTAAACAATGTAAAATGTGTTGGCTGCTCTTTAATTTGTCCCAGTGTACAACCTGGTAGTCTAGGACTTTAATACTCCTTAGACCATCCAGATTTCTGTTGAGACTTAACTTGACCAGGAAAATCGGCAGTTGCCGCTTCTCCCTTTTGGCTCTGGCTGTGGCGAAAGGTTTGACCCGCACGAATTGCAGCCCTTCGCACTTCTTCTCTTTCAGCAGTGCAAGGAGCTCCTCCGGATCAGTCGACGGTTCTAATCCCCTCAGCTGCATTGTTTGCAGCTTATCCCCCTTCGGGGTGTAGTAGGAGAACTCCGTCGTGCGTTCCACTGTGTTGCAGTGGATTGCATGCCTATCTAGTGTCAATCTTTTTATAAAAAAAGTTGTTGCGTATGGCCGACTTACACAGTTCGATGATGCCCTTTAACTCCAATTTAAAAGTGTTGATGTGGTGGCACTTTTTGCTTGGTGGCTTTCAGCTCTTGCTGTTGTTGTCTCTGCTGCTGCTGTTGGTTATATTGTTGTTGTTGCTGCTGTTTCAGATTCTGTTGTTGTGGCGGCTGCGTATGCTTTTCTTGTTGTTGTCTTTGTGTCTTCTGTTTTTGTTTTATTTTGTCCGTTTGTAGTTGTAACTGTTGCTTGCTTGCAACCTTTTGCTATTGTTCTTGTGGTTTGGAGCATAATTGTTGCTCTTTTTCTCTCCTGGCTGCTTGATTTGCCTTAATAGTAATCACCTTTTCTCGGAGCTGCCTGATGTTACTATTTATAGCTTGAACTTCATACTCTTCGTCGTCCGAGCTACGCAGCTATTGTCGCTTCCCATGTAACGACCTTCGCCCTTATCAGAATTATATGGGTATTCATCATTGTCTGACTCATGACGCGTAGGGTTTATTGCTGCCGCTGTAGAAGTTGAAGGCGCCGTCTCCCTTAGTCCACCTGGCAGCTTTACGGTTGATTTTGATGGAGGTGGGCACTTCAGCAGATTGGGGATTGGCCTTAGCTTCCTCCTCCGCTTGGCATTACCTTCTGTTACCACAAGTGGAAGGTGGCTTGATGTTGGCATTTCATCAAGTCTTTTTCTGCTACCTCTCACCCCTATCACATTGTCCTTCGTAGAAAAGTTCCGAATGCTTAGTTACGTTACGAATACGAAAAAATTTACATCACAATCCCCGAATGAAATCAAAGCAGCATTGCCACATATATATAAAATAACTTACTTAGTGCGAAATCGAAAGTAGCACCCATTAATATCAAATCCCTGCCGAAACTGGAACTCTGCGCTGCTACTTTTCTCGTTGAATTGGCTTTAAAAGTTTTACCCAATCTGAGCTACCTGATTGAGAATATTTATTTGTGGACAGACTCTGAACTGAATCTCTGCCTACCCGTCTTCTTGGGAGATTTTCGTGGCCAATCGGGTCTCCACGATTCAATCTTAGTTGCCCTCAGCTATATGGAGGTACATAAACACAAAAACCAAGCCCGCTGACATTGTGTCCCGTGGAGCCTATAGCACGGAGCTTATAAATAGTAGTTAGTTCAGTGGACCACAGTTTTTGTACGAGACTATCGAGAACGGACTGAAACAAAAACCTCTCATTTCGCTAGTTGCTGATAAAAATAATCAACCGGTTACCCTGCTTACGAAACTGCGTACTGCGATTTTACAATAATTTGAAATCTAAAGTATCTACATTATCTAACCCCCCGTGTACAAGTACAACACTTATATCAGAGGAATTGGAAAGCGCGTTTCTTCGTATTATTTGGACCATTCAACAAATTCATTTTCTGCAGGAAATAAAAGATTTGAGTAAAACAAACAAGATAAGCCAATCAATCCCTTTCTCGATACTGAGCACGAAATTGAACTCCTAAGAGTAGGTGGGCGTTTGCAGAATGCAGACATTTCCTATAATTCCAAATGTCCCATTCTCCTTCCAAAAAATTCCCTTTTTGTCAAAAATGTCGTTGTCCATTTACACAAAACTAACTTTCTTGCAGGTCCTCAAGCCTTAGTCGCATTTATTAGACAGCGCTTCTGGATTGTACATCACAAGCCCCGAACGAAATCAAAACAGCATTGCCACACACAAACTTTTTTTTCGGACTTTCGGAATCAGCTAATTTACGGCAAAGTGTAAAAACAAAGTTTTTATTCTTTTATTATTCAATATACTGTGAATCGTGTTCTGCTTTTTTTTGTAACAAAAATGGATTCGATTGTCATTGCATTATTTGAAATAAATGAGGAAAATACGCGAAGGAAACGCAACTTAAAATTACAAAGGAAGATGATAAGAGATGCATTTAATCCGTTCGAACTTGATGAAAAACTGTTGGTAAAATATTCTTAATTATCAGAATATTATAAAGGAAATCGGTTTGCAGATTTAAAAAGAACTTCCGAGTAAATAAAGCAGCATTTAGATACATATTGAAGGAGTTAAACAAAGAACTTGATCCTTGCGTGTATTCATGGCTGCAGTTTTAAGATTCATTGCGGAGGGAGGTTACCAATACGGCGTAGGCAAAGATTTTGAGTTTGGAATGGCCCAGTCCACCTTTTCTACAAACCTTAAAGGTGTCCTTAATATTTTGGAATAAATATTGTGCCCGGTATGGATTCAATTGAGGTTGAGAAACGTGAAGCAAAACTTGACTTCTACTCCAAAGCCACATTTCCAAGAACTATAGGGTCCGCCAAAAAAATTTTTTTTTTGAAAATGCTATAAAAAAAAAACTGAATATTTTCTCAAATTTCTTCTTTTGTTTGAAAGTACAATCCTTCCGGTTAATAATGGAAAATAATTTCATTCAAATGGCTGCCTCGGCTGGCCATGCAGTAGCCTACACTATCGGTCCAATTTTTAAGCACATTATCGATTGTGTGCAGCTGTATTTCACCAATGGCTTCACGAATATTGTCCTTTAAAGCGTCAATTGTCTCTGACTTGTCGGCGTAACACTTATCTTTTACGGCACCCCACAAATAATAGTCCAACGGTGTCAAATCGCAGCTCCGAGGTGGCCAAACGACATCAGCTCTGCGGCTGATCTTCAAAACAGGGCGCAAAACATCGAGTGTAGCTTCGGCTGTGTGGCACGTAGCTCCTTCCTGTTGAAACCAAATGTTCCCAATATCCTCCTCTTCAATTTTTGTGAACAAAAATTCGTTCAACATGGCCCGATAACGATCGCCATTGACTGTAACGGCAAAAAAAAAGAAAAATGGCCCAATTATGCCTCTGGACCAAAATCCGCACCAAACAGTGACTCGTTTTGGGTGTATCGGCTTTTCAATGTATGAGTGCGGGTTTTCTGTACCCCAAATGCGACAATTTTGCTTGCTTACATACCCGCCAAGATCAAAATGAGCTTCATCTGAAAAGATGATTTTTTTGGCAAAATCGGCATCTTCTCTAAATCGATCGCAGGCCCACGTTCCCAGTGTTGTTCAAGCATATACACAACTAATTATCTGTCAAATCAGATATGAGCTAGGTGTTACCATTCACGAAATAAGTACTAGTTAAAAAAAAAACCTTAGATGGCGGACCCTATATAATGCGTGTAGATAGAACCCACATTACAATTATTGTGCCAGTGGAGGAAAATTGTTTGTACTACAACCGAAAATGGTACTTCAGTATGAATGTAATGGTGGTATGAATAAAAAATATGATGTTTTTTGATTAAATGTGCAGAGTTTTTTTAATTCCTTTTTCATCTGTGTGACAAAAAGATGCAAGTAAGGTTTGTAGATGCAAGGTACCCGGGGTCGAACCACGATTCCCACGTGTGGAATTTAAGTTCAGCAAAAACACATCTTGAAAAAAAATTTCAAGAAGGTGACACTAACACTTGGATATTAGTTTAGTTAACAAATTAAATTAAATTAATTAAATTCACAAATTTTTTTGAGGTGATACTGGATATCCCCTGGAACCCTGGCTTATTACTCCGTATCGTTCACCTGAGGCTGGGAGTCGTCAAAGCAGCTTTGTTCAAAGCGGTAAAACACAAAACATTGTCGCAAGAGTCTTTGGAGTTATAAAGAATCGATCGCGGTGTCTACTGGCGGCACGTGAACTTCACTATTCCCCACAAAAAGCTGCACAAATCATTAATGTAGCTTGTGCCTTCCATAATATAGTATGCATTTTAAGTTCGAGGATGATTTTACAGGAACAGAAGCTGAAGATGAGGATGCAGTTGAAGAAATCGAAGTTCCTGAATCTAATTACCACAATATGGCATCACAAATAAGGGATCATATGTTGAGTAGCTTTACTTAAAAAAAAAAAAACACATGTACATAAATGAAAAAAAACTTCATGTTTTATGTGTGTAAATATTCGCAAAAATGTATGCCAAATTAAAATTAAATACCTAATTCAAGAGTTTAAATGTTTTTTTTTTGCCTCTTCAATTTGAAGCATTCTCATTTCAAAGCAATATTTTTCTGCAACAGTTCTTCTTTTATTTGGTTATGCCTTACAATGACTTTATGCTTTTTTCCTCAATATCGCAGAGTTTTTCTATTCCCCTGTTTATTTCGCGCAAGCCGCTTGAAATCCCCTCAGATAACTTTTAATGACTTTTCCAAAATTCTTCTGTTTTGCGGTAGAATTCTTGTTTCATTTTTATTTGCTCCTTTAAAAAGCCGGTGGCATCATTCGATTGGCGCGAATGGGTTGGAAGTTGGTCCTTTTCAGCAGGTGGATTGAAGTCTTTAGCCTCAGAATAACTTATGAGCCCAAAAGATTGTGTCCCCTTTATTCCTCCGGTTGAGGTTTCAAACCCAGTCAATGTTTTGACACCTTCTTCGAGGCTGGAAAAAGGGTGCATTTTATTTGCATCTGTAGCTTGGCATTCTTTTTTGTTCTCAACAAATTTCCTCTTAATGTACGTCTTCCAATCCAACCACACCTAAGAAAAGAATTCATATAAGTAAAATGTAAAATATTTGTGACGAAATTGTGAAGTTTACTTTTTTCCAGCTGCTGGCGTCTTTACAAGGTGGGCCGGAGCTGCTTCCAAAAAGCATTCACTTCCTCTTTTGGGATTTTGACGGTTTCAGGCTTTTGTTGTAGCATTTCCGTTCAAACTGACTTTTGGTTGTATTTACTTGGTTTGCCCTTTGAAGAAATAAAAAAATAAAATAAATTCATAATAAACTGCAAATCAACTCACATATTTCTTTTGTTTTATTTGTGTATATATACATATGATTATTTGTTGACTTTTGGGCGCTGTATTCTTGCTGCATTTTCCTTTTCAGTTTGATTCCAATGAAAAAATCTGTTCGTAAAAAAACTTTTCCGAACTCCGAATTTCGTAGCAGTACATTTTCCTACGACGGGGGCTATGATACTTTAGGGATTCGTAGTACGAATCTATTACGACGGGCCCTATGATAGGGGTGACTAGCTTTCCAACTAATGGGAGAGCGAAACGCTCTCTACCACACATCATGTGATTTCTCTTCGTTTTTTTACATTTCAATTGTTATTATTTCAATAAAAATTAAAAATAAAAAGAATTGTCTGCAGATGGGAATCGACCCCAGGCCTCGTGATCGTCACACCAGGTATGATGTCGTCCGAGTGTTTACCACTTTCCAGGAACTATAATGTGTGTAGATGGAAGCCACATTAAAATTATTGCGCCAGTGGAGGAAAATTTTTTGTACTACAACCGAAAAGGGTTTACCACTTCGGCTCCCGAACACTTACAAAATTGTTGTTTAAGACGTATACTTATTTAATTTCCACACTTGTAAAGTCGAACAAGAAATACTTCTGATCTCCGCGGAGGTCTATGAACGACTGCCGGAAGCTAATACACTATCACTTGAGCCGCGGCCACCCACTGTAACTGTCCATTGGCAGGGTTGTAAAAGAATGCAATCTTTAGAGAATGCACTATTTGAAAACCATGAAAAGAATTCAATTTAAAGATTGCATTGATTGACTTCACTTTGAGACTTAAAAACAATTTATGCAATCATCATTCATTTGACAATAAATAGATTGTAATGATTTTCTTTTATTCATCTCACGGCAGTCCATTGAATGCAATCTTTTGGGAATACATGCATTCTCTGCACTCTTGCATTCTTTGCATTCTTTTGCATTGTCTACCATTACATCAAATTCTGTTCCACAAACATTCTTTGTTTGGAAATTAAGGCAAAAAAGAAAATTTGTAAATATTTTGTTAGAGAGGTGTCATAAGTAGGTTCATATCATTACCTTGCCTGCTAAATTAGCAAACTTTAATATATAAAAATGGAAAAAATATCAACATGACTTCTTCTTAAGATCCCTGTAAATAGTTATAAAATGTTTAAATATTTTAGTGATATCGATTAGAGTATATGTATATGTAAAACCGTTTTTAGATAATAATTGGACTTACGAGAATATAAACCTGATTTATCGTGGAGAACTTTTGTGTGCATGAGCTATATTGAATAAAAGTATGTTATACTATACTAGTATTGAAAGGAATTTATTGTTCATATTTTATATTGTATATACGAGTACCAAATTGATAAAAAGTTGCAACCTAAATGTCCTCTAAATTATTAACTTTCAATAAAAGCAATTTTTCAAAATTGCTATCAGAAAGAACTCAGCGTCTTGGAGTATTAATCATTCCAGCGAATAAAAATAAACGTTCAACTGCAGCAGAAGATTGCAAGGGAGTATTATATTTTAAAAATGTTGCTTTTAAGGTTGGGTATCTATTCAACATATCAATCGACGTTGATGGATTTGCGAGATACCCAAAATATTCATTTTCGGCTGAGGGCTCCAATTGTGTATTTATAGAGGGACTAGAAGTCGTTTGATATTGTTTCTGATCGCCTGAAATAATAATACATTTGTTTTTTCATGTGTCAAAACAAAAAAAAATAATCAAGAAATTATGATTCTTACCGTAAAAAAATCGAAAAAATCAATATGTGAAATTTCGGTTTCCTGTTTATTTTGCACAGAATCATTGCGCAGATCAAACTCAGCCTGAATTGCGTTCCGTACGATTGAGCTTATTTCTGCAATCTTTGCGTCGATGAAAGATGAAAGATGATTGAAAGATGGATTAAGTGCTAGAATCCACCTCAGTTTGACCGAAGAGCAGAGGACAGAGGCAACTATAGCATCATTGGCTTTTTTAGTTAAATTAAAATAGTCCTCAATTCTGTTTACTAAAAACTCATCCAACATCGATAGTATATTTAAGCTCATAATCTTTAGCGAATTGCAAATTCTGATTTTCCGAAACTTTGACTTTATCGTAGCTAGCGTTGGAAAAAGATACAAATAAAACATTCCATTTTGACGCTGTAAAAACTCTAAAGCCTCGGATATTGGGCTTAAGATTTGAACATATTCTGCCAAGTATTCAAAGTCCGCATCAAAAACTGTTGGTATCTCCAATTGCTTACAAAGTTCGATGAGCTTACTTTGGTGTACTATAGTGTCTTTTATGGAGTCGAACAATGAATTCCAGCGAGTAGCGACTGGATATTTAAGCTGTGAGCCAATAACGGAGATTATTTTCTCCGAGGACTTAGGTATATTTACTTTGTTCCAGAGATAAGAACATTTTTGCAATACCTTTAGAGCAAATAGATATGATATCTATTTTCATTTTCTGGAACTTTGAGGTAAAAACGCTTCACTAATAATTTAAATTTCAATTCCAACGAAGAAGGTAATGGACAGTTGTTTCTTTTTGTTGATACCGAGCTCTTTATGTTCAAATACGATATTTGGTTTTGTCTTATACTTACACTTTTATGTTTGGTGAAAATCGATGAATTTTGCTTTAAAATGAGATTAAAATCAGTGGAAGCAATAATTTTCAGGGTATGTGATGCGCATCTAATGTGTTTTGGAAGAGTTTTTTCGAAAACTTGATTGCTAAGCTGCAAGGATTGAAATTCTTCTTCGTCAGAGCTCTTTTTACATCTTCGGCTGTGGAAATTTTTAGACACGTAATGTTGCTGTCTATTCCAAATTCTTTGAAAACTTTTAAAAAATTTGCCCCATTATCTGTTACGGTAGCCACTATGTTTCCACACTTTCAGCCGAATTTTGAATAAATTTCTTGTATCAAGTCATTGATTCGATCATATGAGTGTGACCCATAAAAACGCTGACACGATAAAACAACCGATGTTCGTTTGATGTCTTCATTAATCCAGTGACATACGGGTATGTAGCCCAAAAAACTGCGATGTTTTGTGGACCAACATTAATTCTCGACTAAAAACCTTTGCTCAGTTGTAAGACTCCACCTGAACATGTAGTTTAATTAAAAGACTACTGGCATATGCCAATATTCTTTCAATGAAAGAAATCTCAGAAAAGAATGTAATTATTTGTAAATCAAACTCAGTTTTTTGTCATTTTAGCGTTTGAATATCTCAAAAATGTGCCTTAAAAATGCAATAATTGTAATAAAAGGATGTTCTAATATCATACATCGTATCTAACTCAATATTATTCTTATATTTAATAACATACCTCATGTTTTTTTTTACAATTTATGCGAATGTTTCACTGTTTAACAAAATTGTTATCTAAACACAGTAAATCAATTATCCGATTTTTGCCCGAAGTAACTTTTAGCAACTTAAAATTTATACCTAAAACTTAAACTGCTTGAACAACAAATCAAAAATGTTTTTATCAATACATACAATAAGAGTACTAAGTACTACATTCGTTTATCATTGAAGAAATTATAGGAGATGAATTCAACTGATTAGTTGGACTGAACAAAAATCACTTTAAAGTGATGCTCAACTACTTAGTTGCTTAACTTTTTTTTTTTAACTTAGTCCGCTTTCATACGTCGCATGTTTCGTAAGATTCAAGAGAGTGCAAAAGGGAGGGATAATGAAACAAAAAATACCCAATTAACCAAATTCCCACTGCCTGTGGGTAGCAATTGCATTGCAAGTTTTTGACATTTCTTTTTCTCCTTCTTCTTTCTTTTTCGCATTTGCTTCATTACTTCTTTCGCTGTGTTACGAGCACAACATTTCAGTATGGCGGATGAACTGAAATGGACCAAAGAATTAACAAGGGGGCTCATTTTCAATTATGAAAGACTGAGCGCCAAAGATGAAATGAAAGAGAACTGTCAAATAACATGCAAACTCAAAGAAGGGGAAAATCTTCATGTAGAGTTGCTCGCATCACTGAATGAAAATTCAAAAGAAAATAACCAGAACATGCGCATTACACACTTGCGACGTATGAAAGCGGACTTACCAATACGTCTGCACTGCAAGCTTATTTACAGAGAGTACATCTCACCATGTTTTGCAGAGTTTGGCTTGGGTTCTAGCAAGGCAACCTACATAGTGTATCAATAGATTATTATCATTATCATTATAACCCGAGAATGATTCTTTCTCTCTTTGAATGAATAAACATTGATTTGTTCTGTATTTGCGGGCAATTCAGGTGTTGTCATAAGACTCGGAATGTCAAGCGAGATGTTTTTTGTTTAATAAAAATGTATGTCTTTCTCCTTACTCCTTTATCAGGCAAGGAAATGATATGAACCTACTTACAACACCTCTCTAACAAAATATTTACAAATGTTCTTTTTTTGCTTAATTTCCAAACAAATAATGTTTGTGGAACAGAATTTGATGTAATCTTAGACAGTGCAAAAGAATGCAAAAGAATGCAAAGAATGCAAAAGAATGCAAAGAATGCAAAGAATGCATGCATTCCCAAAAGATTGCATTTAATAGACTGCCGTGAGATGAATAAAAAGAAAATGATTTCAATCTATTTATCGTCAATAGATTTTTTAAATTTCAATTTCAGTTTATTAAGATGGCTTACACAGTAAGATACATTATCTTTTCAAGTAGTGATAAGCTTATTTAAATGAGTTAATAAAATTAAAGAAGAAAGCTACTAGCAAATTAGACTAACAATGTTACAAAAAAGTATAAACGGTCGATCAAAGGTTAAATAAAAACAATAAGGATAATAATTTAACATAGCAATTAAAAAGGTGAAATAAACTACAAAGTCGAAAGATAAGATTTGAGTTCTTTTTGAAATCTTTTTTTCTTTTTTATTTCTTTAACTAGGCGAGGGAGGGAATTCCAGAGTTAGGTAGCGTTTACCAATAATTGGCGTTCTGACGTTAAACAAGAAAATTGCGGGAGTAATAGTTGCCCTGTTTTTACAGATGCACACGGCGTTATTCTATTAAAAAGGCGAACGAAAAGGTCGATCGAGTCAAGTGAACAGCTGTTGTGTAATTGGATGTCGTCGGCATACATTTCAACGGAGGAACTTGTGACAATGGAAGGTAGCTCATTAACATATAATGAGAACAGGAGGGGTGCCAATATAGATCCCTGTGGCACTCCACAGGAATTGGGAAGAAAGACGGACATTCCACCATTCACAAATACTGCTTGGTGACGACCTACGAGATACGAAGCCAAAAGTCTCACCCCTGAAAGGGGAATTTGCTTGAGAGTTTATCGCATAGAATAGTGTGTTTGACGATATCGAACGCCTTTGAGAAATCAAGGAGGTCTAGAAATGTTAGCTGATCATTATCTAAGTTACGTCTTATGTCGTCTACTACCGTTAAAAGAGCTGTGGTGCAGCTATGTTTAGCGCGGAAGCCGGATTGTTTAGATGTCAATAGATTCTTCACGTTAAGATACATAGTTATTTGTTTATGCATAGACTTTAGATACTCGTAGGAATGAAAGCATCGCAATTGGCCGAAAGGCGTTACCTGTAGGGTTCTTAGGAATGGGTAAGATTTTGAATTTCTTCCAAAACACACCCGTAGTTAATATATGATTAAAGATATGGGTAACGTACGGTAATATTATGGAAGAATAACCTTAATAGACTTGGGGTGCATCTCATCTACTCCGACTGAGTTAGATATAATGGAAAGTAGACTCTCCACCACATACACCTGCTCTATAGCAGAAAACTCGAAGGTTTCGAAAGGCGTTGAACTGGTGCTGATGTTGAGGTTGGGACCATAAGGAGGAGGATAAGCAATCGGAGGGGAATACAACACAAAGTTTTTGTTAAGTGCGTTACCATCGACATTGTCAGGAAGGCTACTCTTTTGCTTAGCCACGCCAATCTCCTTGATGTTCTTCGACAACTGTTTACCAGATAATGACGCGTTCAGACGCTTAGAATAAAGCTGTGTTTTGGCTGCGCGAATTTTGCGAACAACGTTATTACGGAGAGTTCGATATTCTCTGAGATGTTTGTCTATTCTAAAGCGCTTCCATCGATCATACGCCTCGTTCCGTTTTCTCATAACTATTTGAATGTTAGTTGTAAACCATGAATTTAGTCCATGTCTTGATGTTTTTGTCTTTAAGGGGTTACATACGTTTCTCCGCTCAAAAAGGGAGCGTTTTTCAAGTTTTTTTTTCGCTACGATATTAAATTAATATAAAAAAGTAAAATATACCTTGTGTAAAGTATTCCTTGACGAACACAAAACTTTATTGACAATTAAAGAAAAACAATTATAAAGTATACATTCCGCCCATCTCCGGAAACCGCTCTTCAAAAACGTGCTAGGTGGTACCAGGAATATCTCTGGTAGTTTTCATTTGAAATAAAAGAAAAAAAACAGTTAAACTAAATGGATAAAACTAGACTCTATCATAGCCGTTTTCAAAAATTTTCATTTTTAATAAAATGGCAGCTTTTTGAACGTACGAGGCTATTTTTGACTAAAAAACGAGTCACATTTTTATTTATAATAAACCTAAAAATTAAGATATCAAAAAAATCCTACGTAGGAGACTAGATAATGGTATTAAGAATATCCGTCCGAAATGGCATACAAATCGGTTTAGTGGTTCAAGAGATATTTCTGGTACCGGCTCGGAAAACACTGTTTCGAGAAAAACTCGAACGAAATGCAAAATCTGCAGTGTGACTTGCCTGCGTGGCTTCGAAAACAAAACTGAAAATGTGCTCGTGTAGTGCCTTCTGGAATATTCTGTATTCTAATATTCTTATACAAGGTTTAAATCTATTGCTAAGCAGGTATAAATATTCGCGAGGGCACTGACCCGTCGTTAGAGAAGGTAGGAAGGCAGATCAGGCACGCAGCTGCTCATGCCCCTAATGAGCGCTCCACCCGGTCCGACGTCTAACGGTCATAATTTTCTTAATTATTGGAATTTTTGAAAAATTCTTGCGGCATTTGAATTGCAAAAAAATATAGAATTGTTTCGTGCAAAAAAAAATCGATTTTTTTGAGCGGAGAAACGTATGTAAATCCTTAAGGGTATGTGATTGTTGAAAAGTTGAAGGACTTTGGTTTGTCGGAATTCGACTTGTTGATTAGGTGAAGACATGAAATATAATTGCTCCCAGTTTATGCTGCGCACATCGTTTTCCAACACCAAGTAGTCGACATGTCTGAAATCTCTAAAATTAAATGTATTGGCTGAAACGTGGTAACTAAAATCGAATGTTAGGTAGATAAGGTCGAAGAACATATCAAGTAGTGTACTAGAAGAGTCTGTAAAGTGAGTTGGTGTAGTAGAGTTAACAGGAGATAGGTTAAGTGAACTCATATTATCAATAAGTTTACGCTCCGCCAATACATCACTATTGATGTCTCCGCACAGTATTACCTTCGATGAGTTGACTCAGATTTCTTCCAGCAGGGAAGAAAGATGACACAGGTTAACTGATTTGTCTGGTTTATAAACGACTCCAAGAAGAACTGTATCAACGTTGCCAATCAGATCCAGAAACAAATAATCCATCTCATAGTTACGCTGGGACCGACACTTTATTTTAACGTTACGGAAAATACCAACTCTAACATATAGGGCGACTCCTCCACTAATATGATCAATTCTGTCACCTCGATAAATTTGATAACGTTTTAAGCGATGCAGTTCATCATTTATATCCTCACTATCAGAAACTGAAGTGAACCAATGTGGAAGATCTGAAGACTATGTTTTTATTTAGGAAATACTCTAACCAACGATCGTAATATGCCGCAGCCACCTGCCTCTGGAGAATCCCGGCGAAAATAAATGTTAGAAAAAAGATTTCAGAAAAAAAAAAAAATACAATCAAAAAATATGATAAAGATTAAAATGGAAGAAATAAAAGTAAATAAAAACATTAAAAAAAACATATAAGCTGGCCGCTACTGTTGCCTCTGATCGGTCGTAAAGCTTTCTGAGCGGTCGCCTCTGTCGATGATCTTGTGAAGCTTGTCCATGGTTTCAACAGCATGAGGTTTTCCTATTGCGGATAGCTTGACGTATACGATACCACGTGAAGAATACACACCCACTAATTTTTTCCCCCTTTTATAGCCGAGCGCCCGCTGCATCAACGAGTGGTTATGTTTTGTTAGAGCTTCGTGGATGTGTATGTAAACGTCAAAATGAAGTGGTGAATTTTTTTGTTTACAATGAGGTGTTATGGATTGTAATATGAAGTTTTTGTCATAAGCGGAGTTAAATTTAAGCATTATTGGTGGATTTTGTGTGTCTCTAGTTTTAGGTTTAGTGCGATATACGAGTATGTTTTTAAGTAAAGGGGCCTGTACGTTGACTGAGCGGCAAACAGTGAAGCGAGGTTTTTGCCATGCACAGTTGGAACACCGTACAGAAGGTCATCTGCAGCAATGGGTTTATTTTCTTGTACCTCGATATATTTTTTAATTGTGTTTACTTCGTTTTTAAGAGCTACGATACAGAGTTGTTTTTTTCGAGATTTAACACCCTTTCACCTAAATCGATGATACTGCGTTTAATAGAATTCACTTCGCTTTCGATTTTGTTGCGCATCCTCTGTTCTGACTCCGCCAATTTTGATGAAAGCAAATTTACAATAAACTCGCTCTGTTTCACAAGTTTCGCATCCAGACCTTCCATGGAAAGCGTCGAAGGGGTTTCAATTTGGCCAAGAAGATTTTTTTTGTTGTGGTTCAGATATTTGGTCCAGATTGATTTTTTTTTGTTGGGCAGAAACTGCAACAGGAGTAGTGACAATAGAAGATTGCGCTTTGCACGGGTTCTTTGTTTGTTGTTGTTCAGAGGTGGTAACAGGGACAATGACAGCCGGCGAGCTTTAGGCGAACAGAGCATTTTTTTTATGTTCTAAGGAAAAATTAATTAGGGATTTTTTGTTATTGTGACATAATGTTTACAATACTATATTTATAGTCATAATGCTCGTATTACAAAGATTTGGTTGAAGCACTTTACTACTAAAATATTATTACAAATGCTTAAAATAATATCACAGAATTTTATAAATTTGAAGGAAAAGCCACTAAAAACCTTCACTAAATAAGTTCTATGCCCGATATCTTTGGAGGGAAAAGAGAAGTGGTTGCATAACTGGGTTTGAAAGTACAAACTTTAAGTACCATTTAATTAATAGTTTGGAAATAAACAAATAAATAAGTAAATAGATAAATGAAAAATTAATAAATATATAAATAAATATATATTATTGTTTACACAATAAATAAAGCAAAAAACAAGGAAAAATAATAAATAAATAAATAGACAGTAAAATAAACAAGTAGATAAATAAATAAATAGATAAATAAACAAAGAAAATAAGTAAAGCAAAAAATAAGACAAAAAAATGAATAAATAAATAAATACTAGGAATAAATATATGATTTGTTGAACTAAACTAAGAACAGAAAAAAGTGTTGCATTCACTATGATGCTAAGTTTATGATTAAGTCATTGTCAGAGGATAAACACGGTATATTATATTGGTTCCAAAGCTTTTCAATTCTATTTTCTACCATTTCTATATTTGCTATTTCATGTACGAGTAGTTTTTTTGTAGAGAGACAGATTTAGGATCATTTTCAATAATTTGTTTTGGGTTGTCTGAAGTTTGCGCAAGTGACTTTTCGCGCACCTACCCCAGACTGGAGATCCGTAGAATATAATGGCTTGGAAGATACCCTTAAAAAATAGAAATTTCTTTGGGTCATTCAATTTCGGATTTCTACATATGAAAGGGTAAAGAATTCTTATGGTTGTATTGACTTTCTTAATTACATCCTGCACATGAAGATTAAAAGTTAAGTGTTTGTCTAAATACATACCAAGGTACTTTCCATGCGATTTCCACTCAATCTGAACACCGTTCAATAGAAGTCTGTTGCTTGGTAGTAAACAAGCTTTCCTTTTACGAGTGAAAAAGACAGCTTGAGTCTTAGATGCATTAATTTTGATTTTCCAGTTAACATAGTATGATGCGAAAGCATATATAGCTGATTGCAGGTTCGTTTCAACATTGACACCAATTGCATCAGATGAATAAATGCAAGTATCATCTGCGAACAGGGCGATACTACAGTTTGTCAGATTGGGGAAATCGGAAGTGTATACGTTATATAAGACTGGAACCAGAACGGACCCTTGTGGAACTCCAGCATTAATTAATTTATTTCCTAAAAAGTAACGATTAATGGACACTTTAAAACTTCGGAATGATAGGAAAGACTGAATAATTTTGACAAGATACAGCGGGAGGTTATTACTGGTAAGCATATGTATTAAGCCATCATGCCATACGGTGTCGAAAGCTTTTTAAATATCTAAAATTATCATACCGGTACTTTTTCCATCTGATAGATTGTTTTTAATGTCTTTTGTAATACGATGTACTTGGTGAGTAATACTGTAAAAAGCTCTAAAACCAAATTGTTCAAAAGGTAGAATAGAGTTGTTCTCTAAGAAGGAAATAATTCTATTCTTTATGATTTTTTCTAGGCATTTACTCAAAGAACTAAGCAAGCTAATTGGTCTATAGCTACAGGTTAAATTCGGATCTTTTCCAGGCTTCAAAATGGGAATTATCTTGGCAGTTCTCCAATGTATTGGGAAATATCCATATCTTAGGCAGCAGTCAAATAGTTCCGTTAATTTCGTAAGAGCAAAAGGTGGTAGGTTCTTAAGACATACATTCCTATACCATCAAAGCCAGTAGATTTTCTAGTTTTTAGTCTACTTTTAGTTCTTTAATAGGTATGCACTTAAAATCGATAACTAAAGTTTGAGAATTAACGAAATCTATGGACTGTTTGACGGAAGCTTCTATGTGCATAGGTGCGGTAATATTATTGGCAATCGAGTGATTGAGTGAGAAATTGTTTGCCAGCGCATTAGCCTTA
Organism: Volucella bombylans; assembly: GCA_949129095.1. Taxonomy (NCBI): domain Eukaryota; kingdom Metazoa; phylum Arthropoda; class Insecta; order Diptera; family Syrphidae; genus Volucella; species Volucella bombylans. The sequence continues at coordinate 214,636,220 of OX422140.1, forward strand.
TCAACACAAGAAAGCATTACAGAATCCCCTGTTCTAAGGGTAGGAATGTAGATACGTTTTTTCTTAATTACTTTGATTATATTCTTAATTATATTCCAGAATGGCTTGCTACCCTTGTCTAAACATTGGAGCTTTTCGTTCCACGATTGATTTTTGAAATTAGTAATCGCGAATTTGACTAAAGAATTCATTTTCTTATATTCGCTGAGATAAAAATCATTTCTCGTGCGTACCCATCTGGATCTGCAGGTGTTCCTTTGCGTAATAAACTGAAGAATGTAATGCGGTAAAACATTTGAGGCATAACTTAAGGCCGTTTTCTTAGGTACTGACAGATTAAATCTCTCAAGAATGGTATTTGTAAACATATTTACATTTTGATCAATTTGAGTTGGACTGTTATTTTGAACCCAAGCATTTTCTAGTTTTGATCGCATTAACCTTTTAAATAACTTCCTATTGGCGTTTTTGATGTCGTATATACGATTTGAGCATTTAACTGGAGAAAGAATAACACTACATTTAACAGGTAAATGGTCAGCGTTATGGGAGGAGTGAAAAGGTCAGGCATATTAGTTAAAAATAGATCTAATGTAGGTGGGTTCCTGTTCCTATTAACTGGAATATAGGAAGGATTTGGTGGATAAAGAATATCAAAAGAATGCCTTGAGATTAAGTCTGCAAGAATGTTACCCCAGGCGTTGGCTCTGAGACAACCCCAGCGTCTATGCTTGAAGTTGAAGTCACCACCAATAAGGAATAAATCATTTGTATTAAGTAATTTTAAAAGATCATTGCGGAAATCTCTTCGTTTTTGTCGTGAAGTTGACCCATCTGGAAAATATGCACTATAAATTTTCAGAGATTGACCATTAGTAAAGGGGACTTCAATACCTATGGTTTTAATTAATTTTGTACTTATGATGGGAAGTACTTTGTGCTCAATCAAACGTTTTATAACTACAGCAATACCGCCACCACTTCTCTCTTCCCTATCCAAACGATAGCATTTATAAATAGTATTAGACAAATAATCGGTTGAATTTAGCCAAGTTTCTGATACTAATGCTACATCAATATTACATGTAATAAGAAGAGAAAAAAAAATCTAATTGTTTACCTTGAATGGTTGCCGGCTTTAGATGCACGCAAGTCTAAAGAAGTACGTCTACTAATAATTATTTCGTATGCTAATAAAGCACAACTTATCGGTGCGCCAAAATTGGACAACTCTTCAGGAGGTAAATAGGCACAGGCAGTTTTGAACGCTATTATCGACTTGAATCTTGAAGATAACGTTCAAATTCTTTGTTGTGATACTACTCTTTCAAATACAGGTCATATTAATGGTGCCTGTGTACTTAATTCCACGAAAACTGGAAAAATGTCGATCCCGAGAAAATACAGAGCTGTACAGAAAAGCTATCATGCTTTTGGTAGAGATGGCTATCGAGAATTATTAGAGCTTTCAATAATATTTCTTGGTGGGAATACAGAGCAGAAATTTGAGATTCGGTCTCCAGGCGCTATGCACCAAGCTCGATTAATGGCGAGAGCAATTTATTCATTAAAAATATCATTAATTAGTTCTTAATTAGACTCCATTAGACGTCTGCCTGTTCATCGCGACATCCCACGTTAAGCCTTGGTTGCAATGCACTTTGGCAGTAAAAGCACTTTAACATGATTTGTATTTTCTGAAGGTCATGATGGCTTACGAATCAATCGACAAAAGCATCTCGAAAGCAGCTTTACAGAAGTTTTGCCAACATTTATATTATGTATTTGATAGATGAAATGTCTGTCTTGTCTCTATTTGACGATGATGTAGACCAAGAAACAAAAATCAAATGGTTAGCAACTAAGCCAAAGAAAACCCATCAGCCCACAGTAAGCGCTACATCCCATCAAAAGAATAACTTTGTGGCTCACTTTACGGTTAGTCGGATAAGTAAAAATTTAGTTTACTTTGTTTTATTTTTTAATTTTACATATAATAGCAATTTTTTATTAAATCGACTCAAAATAGATGACAGTTTTCTCAAGGAGCTTCCTATAATACTTCATGGTCAGATAGTGCCTCATTTCAACACGCTAAAACAAAGACGCTGGTACTAAGAGCAGTTAACATAACAATACAGCTGAAAGAGCTGTTAACTTGATGCAAGACTTTCATGGCTTAATCCCTGTTGAAGAGGAACACAAGCAATTTTTACTACGTTGCGTACAAGGACACAGACAGGTATATCCTGACTGTAGAAATCAAACTTTGAAAAGAAAATTTATTACATTAATTAAATGTTCTTTTAATGATAAATACTTAGTAAATACAAAACACTGGTAAAACAGATTTTTATTTACTGAATAAACATTAAGCTCTTAGAACCCTTTATGGCTTCCATAACTTTCCATGTTAAATGTTTGACATCAAGTCAGCACGGGTTATCATTATGCCATAGCAATAATAGTTATTATTTCAGTTATTAGGATCAAAAGGACAAAAAATAGAGGGTATGCGTTCAGAAAAAATATTCGGCTCCTTATAGCCTGGGACACCCTATTGTATATACTATACTCTGTGAAAGTGCAAAGTGCAATCTAACAATCGGAGGCAATTAAATTATATTGTGAAAATCGGAGTTCCCGAGTCGTGCAATACAATTTTCATCGTCAAACCAAGGCACACCACGTACGTCCTTATTTTGTATGTTTCTTTTCTTATTTATTGATAACAAAAAATCCCACAATGTCGTTTGGAGAACTCCGATTCGACGACGATGAATCCCGCCGAATGGCAAACTATTTGGCGGCTCGTCTTTCGGTTCTGGAAGACAATCTGGTAACAACTGGCAGGTACATGAGGAGATTATTACAGGCAAGCTGGAAAAGGAGTTACAGAAAGTGTATTTACGAGGGCGGGTCAATAAGTCCGTGACTTTTGGAATAAAACACAGATTTTTTGATAAAAAAATAATTTTATTTTTCAACGTAGTCTCCCTTGAGCTCTATACACTTTGTCCAACGCTTCTCCAATTTTTTTATCCCTTCCAAAAAAAATGATTTGTCGAGGTCCTCAAAATAGGCCTTTGTTTGCGAGATGACTTCATCATTGGAGTCAAATCTTTTTCCACCAAGCCATTTCTTCAGGTTTGGGAACAAGAAGTAGTCGCTCGGAGCCAAATCTGGAGAATAGGGTGGATGAGGGAGCAATTCATAGCCCAATTCATGGATTTTTGCCATGGCAACTGCACATGTGTGCACCCTTGCATTGTCTTGGTGGAAAAGAACTTTTTTCTTGGCCAAATGAGGTCGGTTTTGTTTTCAAATCGTCATTGAATCGGTCCAATAAGTTGGCATAATATTCCCCATTGATTGTTCTTCCCTTTTGAAGGTAGTCAATGTGGATTATCCCACGTGCATCCCAAAACACAGTCGCCATAACTTTATTGGCTGACAAACCCACCTTGGCCTTCTTTGGCGCCGATTCACCCTTAGAAACCCACTGTTTTGACTGTTGTTTGTTCTCTGGTGTGTTGTGATGGATCCATGTTTCGTCCACGGTTACAAAACGGCGCAAAAACTCCTCCATATTGCGATTAAACAACGCCAAACCTTCCTGTGAAGTGAAGCACACGAAATTCACTTTTTTCCATTTTCTCCTCAAATTAGTGAGTAGTCTGATAAAAATAGCTGTCAAACACAAACTAACTGACGCAGCAAGTTTAAATTTTGACAGGAGTCAACTGACAGATGCCTGTTGACAGGAGCAGTGTTGCTGTTTCAGTAAAGAGGTCAGAAATTCAAAAAGTCACTGACTTATTGACCCGCCCTCGTAGTTCGAGTTTATGGGCAAATTAACGATAATTACCTGGATTATCGGAGTGCTTTGTTGGATGCTATCGACAAATGTGTGTCGACTATAAAGGCTTCTACTGCTTCGTCTGCCAATCCTTTGGTTCTTCCTGCCGTTACAAGTTGTAAAGATCTCCGTCTTCCAAAAATCCATATCCCAGAATTTCACGACATCTTTGTCGTGGAATTCAAAAGCTGTACTAATTGAAGTCGAGTCTCACGCGTGAGGCAGCAAGACTCCTTCATCATTTGGCGTTAGATGCAGGAAATTATCACAAGGTCTGGGAACTGTTGAGGGCAATATTCGATCATAAGCGGGTTTTAGTTAACACGCCGCTTAAGCTATTTTTTAATCAACAGCCGTTAGCTAAAGAGTCTGCAGAGGGGCTCAAATCCATATTAGATATATCATAAGAATGCATTCATGCGCTGGACAATTTAGAACTGCGGCTGACACATTGACATGCAATCTTGATATACATAACCTTTCATAAACTACCCAGTATCAACCAACAGCAGTGGTAGGAAAAGCTTGGCGATACCAAGGAGCTACCAACCATGTACCAATTTATAGAGTTTCTGGAATCGCGGTTCAGAATCTTGGAGGCTGTCTGGCAGCAAGGAACGTTTCGGTCTAACGCCAAGCCATGGTCGTAGTCGGAGACCACACCCAAGATGTTTCACGCAAATACACAGACGAAACCTTTTCAGTGTAAGATGTGTCATCAAGCGCAACACTCGTTGAGAAAATGTCCCCGATATTTGGGCATAGACGTGACGCATAGGCATTAGGTTGTTCGCCAAACTCGAGTGTGCGAGAACTGTCTCACCTACAGCCATTTTAACCGTGACTGTCTCAGTAGGAAAGATTGCTACTTCTGTCATCAACGACACTACACGCTGTTACTCACACACGCATCCGGACCCTACTCACATCTTTACCCAACACTAACACATCAGCACAACGGATTCAACAACACACTGGTAACACTACACCCTAGCAGGTAAGCGTCAACCCAAATACATCTGTCTTTCATCCGATGAATGGTGAACAACCAAGTTCTAGCACACGCAACTCGTTTTGTACTTCGCAACACATCAACATCAGCATTTTGTGGCTACAATGAAAAAACTGTTATTGACAGGCAATAACATTTGTTTTTTAATGTGGCAGCTAGAGAGGCATACGTCAAGTGGGTGGCCGTGGCTCAAGTGGTAGTGGACAAGCTTCAAAATCGCAAGGTTCCGTGTTCGAATCACAACCACACCCGAAAGACATTCAAAAAATCAAGGTGAGTAGTTTGCAAGAAATCTACAACAAGCCAACTAATCAATCTACTGAACGAAATAACCACTGAGCTCAAACCTCTCTCTTTCTCTCTCTACCCCATTTTCCAAAAAAACTTAAGATTGTACATGCTGATTACTGAGGCATTGTACGTGTATATAAATACTTGAGTGTTAACTTCTTTTAGAACAAAAAGCAAAAAAAAAACTTTTTTCTTCGGTGGGAACACTTTATAAATCTCATTTCGTTAATAACGGTTAAGTGTAAATACTCATTACTTTCGGGTATGCATATCTACTCCATACTTGTGCTTAAGTAATCACACAAAAGTAAAGAATACTTTCTACTCATGATTACCCGAATGAATCCCTTGTGGATACTGGGTACTGTATACCGAATAGTATGAATGAAGTATGAGGTGACTATTACGTTTCTGTTTTTACGACTATAGCCATGCAATCAGCTGACATCGCGCAAATACAACGCAAAGGTTATTACTTATTTTCGTGTTGTGTTGTGTTGTGAGTCACATAATGTGCGTTACTTTGTGTTTTTGTTTCGAGAAGCAGAAGAATCGTACTGAATACGAAAAGTACCCACTGAGTGAGTGAATAGTCGGATAAGTAATCAGATACTTGATTACTTACATGTATTCGGTACTTTGTAGCGAGTGAGTACTTTTTCCTACAGCGCTAATCCCGGTTTATAATTTGTGAAAACGCACTATAATCAGAGATAATAAGTCTGTCCTTTTGGGAAAAAAAATATTTAAAAACAAACTCTTATCTCTCTCTCTTTTTAAAACGAAGCGAGTGTTTCGAACTCTGAAGACGGTTGTTTGCTTTGATCCAGTCAAAGCTAACATTATGTATGAAAATTAGAAAGATTTAAAACTGATTTCGAATAAAACTACAATAGGAAAACTAAACTTGGCTTCTAAATATTTATCAAGCACAAAATTCAATGATCACATTGAATTTGCTTGCGTCAATTGTGAGGCTCAATAAAAATTCAGTCCTTTTACATTAGGAGAATTGAAAAGGTCAAGTAATAGAAAAATGTCTTGAGAATAACTATTAAAGAAAATCGAAACCAAATATATTAAAGAAAATTCATCGTTTAAAAGAGAAAATCGATTCATTGCTTGGTATTCATCAAAATGCTATGACATTTTCGAAGCTTATCTTATCACAGGGTAATAACGAATACACCGAAGAGGAGAAATGGATTTCGCAGTGCATCTTTTTTCGTTCAGCTGCCGGATACAACATTTTGCGGGATCAGCTTGAGGTACACTTGCCGCATCCATCTTCATTGCACAGGTGGATTAAAATTAAAAGTCTGTCACCTGGCTTAAATAGAAATGCTATGCAGGAAATGAAGGAAATAACCTCGAAATTATCACCAAAAGAAAAAGAAGTTGTGGTTATATTTTACGAGATAATCCTTCAGACGGATCTAACCTACAATAAATTAAAAGACGAAATTGAAGGTTTTATTGATTACGGAAGAAATCAAAGATATAATACATACGCTAAGTTTTATATCACGTCATTTGTCCGAGCAATATACCCACCAAAGAACTTGAAGTTGAGGTATGTAACTGCCTTGATATATGCGCAGAGTTGAAATTAAATGTAAGAGCTATTTGCTGTGATCAAGGACCCACTAATCGAAGTTTATATAGTAAGCTTAGTATAAATGAAAAAACTTTAAGCTTTATTTACAAAAACAAATCCATATATGAAATGCATGATATCTATCCCGCATCTTTTGAAAAGTATTCGAAACGACTTAATAAAATACAATTTAACCACTTTTGATGGAGTTGTTAGTTGGAAGGTAATTGAATACCTTTATAATACAGAAAAAGTAATACTACCAAAATATGCCCAAAACTGACAGCGGCATATATTGACCCTACTAAATTTCAAATGGCGAACCCAATTTGCGAAATCGACAGCTGAATTTATTAAAAAAATAGATTGCCTTTTCGACCTTTTAAATGGAAAACCAGTTCTTGTACGGAATGGTAAGAATATCCATTTTATAATAGAAATGAAGGATTATATTGTAAAATGTTTGCGTGGGTACAAATAATAGAACTTAGTCTTTTCAATACAAATCCCTTTATTCAGTACAGTTACAATTCACTATTTAATTCTTTCTCTCAGTACAATCCAATTTCTCAACCACTTATACTTTTCTTATCTTTTACTTAAACCACTCAATCACTTCTCCTAATTAACACTTCAAATTACACTTTAGAACTGATTTGCATACCTTGGGGATGCTGGTATTTATACTCGAATGACATTATTCGAGAACAATCCTCGCCATCCAGCGTCCCATACAATTTCCAATTTGCTAGAAAATTCGATTCCACTCTCCAGTCGAGACTTTGTTATTCCAGTATCGAAATCTTCTGGTCTTTGAATCTAGATGTCGCTGCTCACATTTAAGTGGTTATCACATTGCTCCCTCTCTACAGTTGTTCGTCCCGAACAACTTCGTCATTCAGCATCCCGTTGAAATGACACATTCTATCCAAATGGACCACTTTCGGTAGACAACGTCATTAATGCGGGTTATCACCTTGTATGGACCTTCCCAGTCCTGTTGCAATTTTGGTGATTTGCCTTTCTTACGCTGAGGATTATACAGCCAAACCAGATCTCCTTCGTTGAAACCGGAAGATTTCGCCTTGATATCGTACCTAGTTTTCATGCGGCTGCTTGCTAGCTTCATCTTTTCGCTGGTGTCTTCATGCAATTTACGAATCCTGCTGCGTAAGTCATTCACGTAGCCGTTCACCTCTTTGGGCTCCGTCGGTGGGGATCCGAATTTTGCTTCACTTGGCAACCGAATTGTTTGACCAAATAAGATCTCGGATGGTGTGTGCCCTGTTGAGCTATGGACCGCGTTTCGGTAGGCCATTAAGAAGAGGGGTATGTGTCGATCCCAATCCCGCTGGCAGTTGCTGACAACCTTAGATAGATGCTCATTCAAGGTCCGATTGAATCGCTCGACCATTCCATCAGATTGAGGGTGTAGTGGCGTTGTCCTTGTCTTTCTTATTCCCAAATATTGGCATATTTCCTGGAAGACTTTTGATTCAAAGTATCGCCCTTGATCAGAGTGCAGCTCCATTGGGACCCCAAATCTGCTCACCCAGTTGTTGACTATCTGTACGGCTACGGTCTTAGCCTCTTGATTTGGGATGGCAAACACTTCCGGCCACTTACTGAAGTAATCTATGACTACGAGAGTATATCAGTTTCCATTAAAGGTTTCGGGAAACGCCCCAGCGATGTCGACGGCTATTCGTTCGAAAGGTGTTCCGACATTGTATTGTTGCATTTGTCCATGTGGCTTTACTTTTGGACCCTTGGTAGCTGCACATCTTATGCACTTTTTGCACCAATTCTCGACATCTTGTTTAGCGCTTAGCCAATAGAAACGTTCCCTTACCTTTTCCAACGTCTTGTTTATTCCCAAATGGCCTCCTGAGATTCCGTCATGTATTTCATGGAGCACTTGGTTGACTCGAGATGTTGTCCCATCTGCACTTTCCCATTTTCTCTTCAGCAATCCATCTTGCACAAAAAGCGAGTCCCACTGTGCCCAGTATGCCTTCAGAGTTTGGCTCCGATCTGATATCTGCTGCCAGCTTGGTCTTTCCTCGTGTTCTTTCCAGGCCAATATTGGTTCGATGTCATTGTCTGCCTGTTGGGAGGAACGGATTTCGTCTATACTCCAACCCTCTATTGGCTCAGTCCTGATCGTTTGGATAGTTGCCTGTTGTTTCGCTTCTTTACCACTGACTATTTCTGCTGGGAGGCTTTCGTTGCATTGTTTTACCTGTGAGACTGGGATAATTACCCTGGAGTCTTTGACTCCTGCTACAGACTTCTGCCCCGCGAAGTAAGCATTTCCTAACTGATGGCTTCTGGAAATTTGACCGGTTTCTTGGTAGCCGTTTCTGCCGGTTTTTCTTTCTATTTGCCTGTAGCCCCAGTGCAGGCAGCCTTCTCGTCGTACCGGTTCTTTACAATGCCCTTGCAAATGTCCTACTTTATCGCAGTTCCAGCAGCGCATCCTTCGTCTCTCCCGTGGGATATTTCGTTACATGGTAGTTGGTCTTGAGCAGGAGCATTCACCAGATACTATTTCCCTTACGAAATGCATTCCTTTGGAAGCCTGATTGGATGCTTCCATCGCCAGAGCGAAGGCAAGTGCTTCAGCAAAGGTTCTTTTCCCGGCTATCCTTACTGCTGATTGTAGCTTCAAATCTGCAATTACCCTGATAAATGCATCTTTTGCCATTTCGTCGATTATTTCTTGGCCTGCGGTGGGATATGACAAATGTGCCAGTCTACTCACGTCTGCTTGGAGCTGTTGCAGTGTTTCTCCTCGTTGCTGCATACGGCCTTGCAATTGAACCTTGTAAACTTCCCGCATGTGGTTATCCCCAAAACGTTTCTCGATAGCCTACACTAAAGCCATATAGTCTCTAGTCTTTTCGATATCGATTGTTTGTAACAATTCTGCTGCAGGACCGTGCAAGGCCATTGTTAGGGCAAAGCACTTTTCCTCATTGTCCCAGTCGTTTGCACAGGCAGCCATTTCAAACTGCTTCTTATAAGTAGACCATGAGGTCTGGCTATCGAATGAGGGAGGCTTCAAATCTTTTCTCCTTGGGCCGCTTAAAGAATATTCTCGCAGTTTCTGTTTTCGCACTGTGTCGAGCTCTTTTGCCAGTTGCTGAACTTTGCTGTCTATTTCTTCGAATTTTTCGCCAACATTCTTCTCTATTGTATCAAATTTGTCATCAACGTTCTTCTCCATTCTATCAAATTTGTCATCAACGTTCTTCTCTATTCTTCCAAATTTGTCATCGATTTCTTCGAATTTTTCCTGGAGAGTGTTATTTTGTTCTTCCAGTTTTTGTTCTAGACTATTCTTTTGTTCGTCGAATTTTTGTTCAATGCTGCTCTTCTGCTCGTCTAGATTTTTCTTTTGTTCATCCAACTTTTGTTCGTCCCATACAATTTCCAATTTGCTAGAAAATTCGATTCCACTCTCCAGTCGAGACTTTGTTATTCCAGTATTGAAATCTTCTGGTCTTCGAGTATCAACATTTTCTGCTAGATGTCGCTGCTCACATTTAAGTGGTTATCACAATATATTGAATTCAATTTGAAGAACTGTCAGTTTCATAATCTTTTGAGGAATCATCTCCTGGACTGTTAACTATTGCATCCGATATTGTGTCCCACATCAGCTCATGAGAAAAGTATTCCTCTACTGTCCTTATAACCTTTGCACAAACTTTGCTCCAATCTTCAACTGTAATTTTTGAAAATCCGATAAATCCGATAGTTTAAATGTTGTGTTTCGGTTTACCACTCTTGCCTTGACAGTTGCCCAAAGATTTTCAATAGGGTTGAGATGTAGATGATAAGGTGGTAATCGTAGTACTTCGTGTCAATCGTATGCTTTGGATGGTGCATAGTTCGATATTCCTTTATAAGCTCATAAAGTAGAGTTTGAGCATTTGTGGACTATGGGGTATATTGTAGTGGGCAAACCATTGTAACATCTCAAATTTTCCGGAACCAGAATTGATTTGCTTATCTTGCCATTTGTTGTGATATGATGGGTTGTCCATTACAATAATTGAAGGTTCTTCTATGTTATTCAAAACTTGATCTGTCATCCAGTTGGATAAATTTTCAAAATTCATCTCATCGTGATAATCTCCTGTTGTAGTTCCAGATTTAAATAACAGCAAGACATTTTTTACGAAGCCTTTCTCGCCACCTGCATGCGCCATTATCAACATCTGACCCTTTGAAATTGGCACCTTTAATCTACGTCTGGTACCGTCAGTACATGCCCTTGATGTTGTGTGTGAGCTGTGATAACTCTCGTCCAAATAAATGGTCTCATATCCTTCTGATCTCTATTCCCGCACCTTTCTCAAATATTTCACTCGTAAAAGTTTAACTTCATTTTTTCGCACATAAGTTTACGGTTGTTCTCTGTTTCTAAATAGGAAAATCCATTTCTTCTTAGAATCCTGTGTAGCGACATAATGCTTAAGTTAAGCTCCAAATCTTCCTGGACCCGTTGCTCAACATTTTTAAGGTAATCATAATTTTTTCCTCAAGGTGAAAGTTGTATATAATTCGCCGAATAGCTGTGATGTCAAAGTCGTCTAATGCAGTTTTCCATTTTTTGTATGGTACTTTTTTATTTAGTAACACCTTCCTCCTCATATTCCTTGATAATCTTTCGTATTGATCGGGCCGAAATTCCAGTGAACTCCTCAGTCTGCGAGTTTGCGTACGTTATAGGATTATCCAAACATAAACTCAGCTTCTTCAAATTGCTTGTTATACATGTTATACACGATCTTACGGACCTGACTTCCTATTGGTTTTCCTTTTCGCGATGAATCCATGACAATTTCCTTTATTTGTACATATAAGCTTTTGTTCGAGCAAATATTGGGTCTAGCTTGATTACAATTACATGTAATTAATAATTAAACAATTACTATTACTAATTAGGTACATGTAACTAAAAAAAAGTATTGGACTTTTGGTAGTAATTGAATAATGGCGTTAATATTTTTTTAAGTGATTACCAAAAAAAGGAAATAAAACACTTAAACAATTTTATTTTTAAAACCTAAAATCCTATTCTAAAACCTATGAACTAAAGTCCCACAGGTAGCAGCAAACACCATAAAATAAATGGAAACACGCCACATACACAGGTATCTAAACCTAAACCACAAATAATAAAACCATAGAAAACGTTGAGCACCTAATCAATTACGATCGGAGTAGTGTATGCAAATTCAACAAATATACTTACGCCTTGAATTTTTTGCCAATCCCACCCTAGATAATAGGTAGCAACAGCATTTTAGTTCATGGCCATGTAAAGTTGGGTTAGGCATTGTAAACTTCAGGCAAAAACATTTACTCTTTCGTACCATTTTTGTTCTCTTAAATACACTCTCTGCGCAATCGACCGTTGCCATCTGAATTGGTACGGACTATATCTTCAACCCCATAACATGCATTAGCCCTTAACACCTCGTGCTTCAAATACCAATCACTTTTATACTCGTAGTGTGGTGGAACGTCATACCCACCCCTCCAGAACTTTCACCTTCACGGACCATCGATCTCATGATGTTCAAAATTATATTCCTACCCCCATTTAATTTACATTGCATAACAAGTTACAAACAGAATAACAAGCACACGTACATAAACCCGGTTAAAACCGGTTAAACAGGGCAACGTCAACGTATGATGCCTTTGCAAATCGCAGTCCATTCAAGTTGGGAGAGGCGAACTGTTTTTTTTTATTTATTTCTTTCGTTCACGTATTTTTTTGCATAGGAGTGTGATAGGAGGTAAACGACTTTGCATGTGTGAGTGACAAGTGGCAAGAGCAAAAAGAAATAAAATGATTTTTCTGCCTTTGTAAGAACTTGCAGCTTTTTAAAAAGCTCTTTTTTTTAGCTCGATTTCATTTTCATAGGACACAATTTCCCATATGAATGAGACATCTGTATAGATTTATTATCTGTGCTATAAGGTTAGTTTTTGTTTTTTTAAATGTTGAAGTCTTGTCATTAGACTATTAAACTATCTTCACTCGGCAACCAGCGCAAGCTACTAAGGTCGCCAACAATAGGTCTAATCCCGCAATATTTTTGTAACAATTTGTAAAAGAGAATTTGTTGTTTAAGTTACAGGAGTAGGAATAAATTCGCTATTAACCCCAACAACTCTCGGGAACGTTTTTTTTAAATGTATTTCAAACATCAAAAGTAACAAGTAAAAATAAAACAAAAAAGAAATTGTAAAACAGGAGGAAGATTTTTAGATTGGTTATTATTACTATTTTATTGATGTAATATGCGTATAATGAGTTCTACTGTATTAGGCGAACAATTCCCTTCAATGTTAAGCTCTTTTTTCTCCTCTTTGTCCATGTACAAGTCGTCTTTTGATTTCATTTGCATAAAATTCTCGTAATTCACACAAATGTAAACTTTTACGAATTTGACAGTTCTTTTAAAATTTAATTGATTTGACGTTTTTTACAATTCCTGTCCAAGAAAAATCTCGTGTAGAAATTTTCAAGAATTGTCAGGGAATTGAGAGCAAACGCGTTCTCTTTTACAAATTTCTTCTCGCGAGAACAGGTTTTTGTACAAATTTACACTCCTTATGTTTATCATCACGATTTTAGTCATCAAGTCACTGAGTATGATTTTGACGATGTAATTCGAATGGGCTCTTAGATGAGGTCATCTTTGTTTGTCGGAAAGTTTCCACATATTCGATTTTTGTTAAATGCTTAAAGTCTTCGACCTTTTATCTAAGCCGAAAGAACACGTTTTTTTTGTTTTTATAATGTTATACAAAGCATCTAATTAGTTACACTAACGTTTCAGAGCCATATATGTGTCGTTCATTATAATAGTGAAGTATCTCCATGCAATTGCAATTCGAGATATTAGGCTTTTTGCAAAATGATCTATAATTAAAAGACAAAAACAATTAACTTCAAGCTAAGATTCTTTATTGTTCGTAAAAAGATCAAAGATATTAATAACCTTTACAGCTAAGGAAAAAACAACAAAACAAATTAAGTATATTAAGTTAAAAATTTTATTTTGGAGTTACTTCACTGTTATAGTGACATTTCGAACATTTCACTGTTATAGTGACGATTTCGTCATCATGTTTTGAACGTGTCGTTATCTCTAAGGGAAGGTTTTAATAAAAGGAATGATGAATTGTTGGAATGTATGGTAGAAGATCAAGCATATCTTTCTTAGTTGTCTCAGTGACAGGTCTTCTTGATGGATAGAGTGGGTCCTGCTGAATGTTGTTTAAATTTAAATTTGTCGTCCTTTCGACTTTTGACTGAGATCAACTTCATAAAACGGTGTGTCTGCATTAAATGTTTCTTTAAATTTGAACTGAAGAGGATGATTTTTTCAAACCTCAGCCACCTAATGTCGAGCCAACTAAATTCATAGCCACATTTTGGTTTTTTTTTCTGTTTGTAATGCATGCTTCTAATGCGCCCGTGCTGTAAAACGCTGCATGTTTTATTTCAGTGACTATGAAACGAGGTGTTTTGTGTTTGGCTGTTTTTATGATGTCGATCCATTGCTCTGGGCTATAAATTTATGCGTGGCGACGACTGGCGTTCTCTATTATACCGAATTCTCCATCATTTGGAAGATAACAATGTCCTGATACCAAGAACTTGTGGTCTAAGGTCATTATACTATAATCAGGGTCGTTTACAAGCTTCAAAAAAGAAAGAGCGGTTTTAATATTGCGGTTTTGTCCAGTGCAAGAATCCGAGTACATAATTATATGTTTTTGTAGCGTCGTATGTGATTTTAAATGATTAGTTAGACAAAATGCAATATCTTGAGAACCTCTTCCGCTCTCAACTTCATCTTAGATATTCATGTATCCTGTTCCATTATTAAAGCAGTGTATTCCCAAGTTGTATAAATAAAGGTTCCTTATGTAGTATGCCACTGAGGTAGCTAATTTCGGAAAGGGCAAGGCTGTTTGAAGATCAAAAGTGAGAACGTATGCTTCTTCAATTTTTTTAGAATCATTTTGACGGCCTTGCCTTGCTGATTCTGCTTTTTGCTGATGGATTTATCTTTGGGTCTCCAACTCATTTTTCATAATTTCATTACTTGCACCTTCAATTTTCAAGTTCAGGTAATCACAAGTCTTACAAGTGTCTTGTCGCGGAGCCTTAAAATGAAGATTAAACTTCGTATTAAATATTTTCATATAATATTTTAATTGTTTAGCTTCTGTTCCTTCCTTAGTACATCTTTCTTCATATAGACCGTGCATTTTAGTGATAGTTAGCTCAGGATTTAAATACTTTCTGTTGGGATTACTTTTCCGTGTATAATGGCTTTAGTAGGCAGGAAAACTTTCAATGTGGGAAACAATATTCGAATCGTCCAATTTTCGTGAGCTCGTTGTGCCTCTTTTATCTTTGGATTGTGCATCATTCTTAGAAAGGCATCGATATAATCTTCCGTCGCTGATTTGGAATGTATTAAGAAAAAATTTCTTACATACATTTTTTGTTATGGAACTTAGGAAACACTTGAACGATACGTTTTTTTCCCGCTCGTGAACGATCTTTTTTTCTGCACTAATGCAAACAGATAAAAATTCTGCGCATTGTAGTCATTTAAATTCCAAAACGAATCAAATAATTTATGTCGTTCATTTTCTGTTATCAGAGTAATACATTTTGTTGGGCACTCGCAATCAGCATTTTCAAAAATTGTTCGCTATATTTATTTTCCTTTCGCAGTTAAATATTCTCTGCCACTGTTACGTAAAAACTGACTGACTGCCCAATTTTCTTTATTAACTGATTTTTTCCTTGATGTAGATGGTCCAGGTTCAGATTGAAGATCCTTAATTTGCTCATTGGCGCTCGAATCTGTATCTGGAAAATATACATACATTTAAATTTAAAACATTCAGTTAATACTATTTTCTTGAATCTTTAAAGCAAAATATAAAGGGGCTTAGTAAAAAAAATTAATTTATGTTGCTTACCAAATTCAGAAGAAATTTCTTCTGATGAAGGTGGATAATCAGAAACAGTCACTAACACTTTCAAAATCCATCACAATTAATTTTAAAAAAATACAAAAAAAATATCTGCATTTTATGAATATAGTCACAATATTATTCTATGCACTTTTTCCGCTTTAATGTCGAATGACATAATATTATACACTGTTATATACTCGGTCTAAACTGCGCTTATTAAGCGAAAGAAATCATATTTTCGTGCTATTAGAGGTCCCGTTAATTACGGTTTTATTGTTTTATTATGATTGTGTTTTTTTTTTTTTGGTTTTTACTTTAAGCTTATTATGTACATACATTTAAGAATACATCTCCATAAAAGTTAATCAACTTAGATTTATTGCGGTATTGTACTGATTTGGGACTTCCTTCACTATTATAGTGAACAATTATTCATTAAAGTTCACTGTAAAAATAAAAAACGGTAATTATGAAAAATTAATTGCCTTTTTGGAGTTGGTTTGCTTTTACATTGAAAGACATAAGAAATTATGTTACAATTAAGCAATAAAATCCATCTTTTTAAAAAGTGGAGTTACACCACTATTACAATGAGCGACACATATTTAAGTCCATTAAGAGCCCATAGAAGTAACCCCACTACTAAATCTTATTTTTGTTATTGTTTTCAATAACTATAATGCAAAAGTATTAGCATTTCACTTAAGGCATAATCATTGGTCACAAAAATCTTGTTAGATTCTTATCTGATTTGCTTAATACACGCGTGTTTCACCTATCTTGTAAATAGGTCTCGTCGGTGATCTGTTAGTAGCGTAACCTCAGCTCCTTTTATACATGATCGAATTTTGCCGAAGGCCCAAATTACTGCAAGAGGTTCTCTTTCTATCATAGAAAAATTTAATTCCGCAGAAGTTAAGGATAGATAGGATGCTCTTCAGAGCCCTTCAACGTTTATATATTTTCTGTAAATATTTTATGTGCTCTTTGAAATTTGCAGAACGAATTATAATATCGTCTAGATAGACATTAATAGCCGTGTAAGATTGAACACACACGGTCCATACACCTCTGAAATGTGGCAAGCACATGTGTATGAATAGGAATGTTCCGTCTTGTCTCATTCCTTTTATTGCTCAAAAATTCAGTGGTCGCCTCATCTCGTTTTTGCTTCACATCCATAATCTATCCCAAAATGACATGGGCTGGACGACTTGGTGCGTACTGTTTACGCAGCATTTCTAGAGACTTAGGCCAAGATTTGGCTTCCTTTCCACCATATGCTTACGCCGTCTATTAGCAGTGGTTCAGAATTGGTTTATTTTTGCAATGTCATAATTGGCAGTGAACCTCTCGCAGCATTCCATCATGTTGATAGTGACTGGAATCCGATTACTCCTCTGTGTGCTTAAAAAAAACTTGGTATTCTTCTACCGATAATTGGACAGGTGCAGACGGTAAAGTGGACGTGATACTTTCTTCATTGCGAAGTACATTGAAACCGTACTATCTTCTGTGTACATATACTTGTAATTAATTAGTAAATACTGGTCCGGGGAAGTTGTTCGTGTTGAGGTGTCTCACCATTCGTGCTACCCCCCTCCATTTTTGTGGGAATCACTTCATGTCGCTTTTTCGTTTCGTCGGAGTTCGGGGAAAAAGAAGTTTGAAAACAATACAAAAAAGCTTATATCCCATTAACACCATTGAATAATGTGGATTTCATGGATATTCATAAAAAGAATTACTAAGAAATAAGCAGAATTTTTTTTAATTTATTTTCTTAAAACTAAAGAATATAAATAATTACATTAATTAAGCAATGTTTATCAATCTGCAATTGTAGCATCATCTTCATCTGGCACGTCAAGGACATTTTCGCTTCCATCCACTGCAGCTTCTAACTTAAATAAACTGTTTTCGAGAGAAGCCAAAAATGAGCTATCATTATATTCTGGCCAACTTCGAAACTGACTAAATAGTGTGAGCATGTGGCTAGGCGATAAGTCACCAAAATCTGTGTAAATGTTAAGATGCGGGAAATAGTTCTTGTTACTTATTTTTACAGAATGTGAAGAATATCTTGGAAGAAACTTAGACTCATCACTTGGAAACATTTTCTGCGGTAATTCAGTTTTCAATGATTTAACAATAAGCCGTGGACCACATCCAGGAACAAATTTCCTGCAAATGTTAAAAATATATGTATGTATAGTATATCGTACTTTTGTATACGTTCGTAAAATTAATACGAATTGTTTCTTATTGTTAATATACAGATTTGAAATTGATTATTATTTTTTATAAATAAATAAAGAGCTTTCTTCTGTACCTTAGATAGAGTTTACGATAGAATGAATTTGCAGGCAATAATACAGCCAGTACATAGTACATAGAAAAATAACCACACTATGAATACACTTATGACTGAAACAGATGTGCAATACGCAAGACACAAACGTGCATTAGTATTTGACACTTGTTCCAATCATTTGCTTACAAAAACAGCTATTTAAATAATTGAATTTTGTATTGTGTGGGAATAATTTCTTGAAATAAAAATTGAAAAAAAAAAGGAAAAATATTAAAGAAAACCCCTGCTTTAATTTACTAATTTAATTAATTACGAGTAATAATAAGTTCTTAAATATTACCAAAATGTTTTATTTATTTAATCGATCGAGTATACACAACTTTCTTAGATTGACTAATTTACAAAAGTTATTAAAATAAAATTATTAATTATATATATATGATGTCCATTATATAATTATATGTATATATATGATGTCCATTATATAATTATATGTATATATATGATGTCCATTATATAATTATATATATATATATGATGTCCATTAATAGTGTCATGGCCTTTCGCCCCATTGACATATTCGTATGATTGGACAAGTTGTTTTTATTTGTATTTCTCAAGGCAGAAACTCATTTATGTATCTACTAGCACAGATGCTATAGTTTACATAGATATTGCACGCCGAAGGAAAAAATCTAACCAGTTTTTAATTGCTTGTTTTTACTTCGAACTTCAAGTTCTGAACAATTTGTATGAACAAAATGTATTATAAAATCGAAGTCAATTCTTGGGATCGTATGTGTTGTATTGTGTGTACAGCCGACGAGCAGGCATGAGCCGCGCCGTGCAGATGTGACTGTGGTTTCTGTTTTCAAAACTTCTCTTCATACATAAAACAACTACAGTTCACGGAGCTACGCGGCCCGCTCGCTGGCTGTGTAGTTGCTTTACTTCATTCGCCGTCGACACTCGACCGATTTGGATGTTTACGTGACTGCACAGTTTTTCTTAGTAAATTTTGTCAGCGGTACTTTTTCAGCGATATAATAATTTGCAGTTTATTTTTCGATAGCAATGGATGACAAGAGATTATCTGGAGTTCCTTGTTCTGTTTGTAGGAAAACTAAAAGGAATTACCCTGACTTGAAAATTTTTAAATGTCCTTCTAGGAAAAAAAATTAAATTTTAAATAATTTGTGGATGAAGGCATGTGGTTTTAAACATGAAGGCAAATACTTTGTTTGTGGAGATCATTTTTGTCCCGAGTTTGTAGGAAAAAAATATCTTAAGGCGGATGCTGTTCCTTCCTTAAATTTAAATTCTGATTTGGATTCAAACTTGAATTTAGAAGATCTGAAGTCTCCTTTAACTAAACGAAGAAGAACGTCGAACAGTTACAGTATTTCGTGTGCAAGGTGCGATCAGCTATTGTAGAACAAAAGAGGAGAACAAAAATGCAACTTAAAAAAAAATATTGTTAAGTGACAAACTTAAATTAAGAAATTTAAAAATAAAACATTATAAAAAAAAACAGAGCGCATACTGCCATAACAATTTTTAATAAAAATAAAATATCTACGACGTCTCAAATCGAAAGGCTCAATATTTCAGACCATTCAAAAACATTTTGTAAAATGCTTCTGAAAGAATCAAAGACTACAAAATACAACAGCCAACCACGAAAAAGAACTTTCTCAAAATATTTATTATAGATCACAAAGCGCCTATAAATTTTGGAGAGATAGATTTGGCAGCGAGAACTTTGTGTTGTCCTGATATTTGATGGAATTAGGATTCGTAAAAACCTCACATATAAAATAAACAATGATTTAATAGATGGTTTCGAAGACCTTGGTGTAGAAAGAAGTAGATTGTTTGCTAATGAAATATGTGTTTTCATGCTAAATGGTTGGAAGTGTTTTAAATTATTTTGTGTCAGCAAACGGTGTAAATGGGAATAACCTAAGCGAAATTATAAAAAACAATTTGAAAATCTGTCAAGAACTTAGTATAAAGGTATGTGCTATTGTTTGCGACCAAGGGGCCAATAATAGAAAAGCTTATAAAATGTTAGGTGTTTCTGAAGAAAACCCATTTATAATTTTTAATGAAAAATATTTTGTTTTTATGATTTCCCTCATTTGTTAAAATCAATTCGTAATGTGGACAACTGCGGCATCGATTCAAACTGCTTTGAACTTAATTGCTTAAAAGAAAGCTTTAATAAAGCTGTAGCAACGAAAGAGTTCGTACTAAAAGTGAACAATGTATTTGACTGCATGGATAGTGGTTCACATTGTGACAAGAATGTTTTAAGGCGGGGAGTTCAGCTAGAGAATCCAGCATATAATGAGTTGAAACAATTTTTGTCTTAATTAAAAGATATACAAAAATCAGTTAACCGTCCAAGAAACTTTCGTTTAAAAGGAATGGAACAAACTATAAACGGGGTATTATTACTTTTTCATGATATCAGCAATGGCCTATATGAGAACGCGGATTATTTACTAACAAAGATAATTCATCAAGACGTATTAGAAAATTTATTTTCTATTATTCGCATCAAAGGTGGTTACAACAAAAATCCGTCTGTTTACGAATTTAATATTTTGATGTCGAAAATTCTCTCGTCAAATCTTATTAATTTTTCTCCTTTCAGTAACTGTGATGATGATGATGTAGAATTTTTAAACGTAGACTTATCCCAAACTAATATTCCAACTCAAACTAATATTCCAAAAACTTCTTCATTGCTTAAGGATCGTAAGAAAATCGTATGCGATGAAACTCTGTAGGAAAAAGTCATTTGTGATATGGAAATCGAAACTAAAATCACATTAGAAACAACAGCAATGTGATATTTTACTGGATATCTTGCTTTTAAAATGCTTTTAAGGAACAAATGTTTACATTTTTCCAAACTATTTTTAAAAACTGATGAAATAATAACATGTCCTTCGGAATTTTTCATCTTTGCAAAAAAATATTCTCAAAGAAGTGACTTTGGAAGTCTGAATGCCTTCAATGCCCAACTAATGAATTTTTTAGCGTTTGTAAAGTTCACTTCAAAGTATTTAATAGAATTTTCAGAGAATGTTCACAAGAAAGAAATATAAGAGAGACAATGGCCTTGGAATGCATAAGGATAACAAATACTAAAGATCCGAAATGGTTTGATGAAAAAAAGTCCTTGTATGACCATCGCAAGGACCTTCTATCTGCTCTCCTCGTTCTATTACGGAAGCATTGTTCGTGAAAGATAGAAAAAAAAAGCATAGCATGCAAAAATCAAAGAATTCAAATTTTATCTGGAAAAAAACGTAAAACAACTATTCAATAAACACAACATTAAAGAGAGCGCATTCTGCTTTGACCTTCCTACGGTTCTCAAATATAATGTTTATTATCAGTCAAATTTGATTTAAAAAAAATTACGTTGCGAAAAACGGTAAACTTCTATCCAACAAACAGAACACGAAACTTGATAATATAAAACAATTAAGAGTAACATCATGTCTGAGTATGATTCACTCTAGTACGGGTACGTGGGTACGTCCCATTGAATGGAAAAATGGTTAGATTTTTTCCTTCGGCGTGCAATATGTATGTAAACTATAGCATCTATGCTACTAGTCTTTTTGTTATTTTATTAAAGAAACGAAACCAATTTAAACAACTCTAAGAAAAAAAAACCTATAAAACTGGCTTTAAAGAGCGCAGCGCTCACAGGAGCTATTTATAAAGTACTTCACCTATTTTCTGAATTTCGCATTTTTTCAAGGTAAATCCGGATTCCACGGCGCATGCAGATGAGCTTAGAAGTTCATTTTTATTCTTTCTTCTTTATGGTACAATAATATACTATATATAAAATATATACTATATATACAATATATAATATTGTTTTTGGGTAATCCGTATTTACTCGTAATTGATATTTCAGATAAAGGCTTCCCATCTTCGTAATTTGTGATTATATGAATTTTTTTTCGAAACGAAATGGGTTGCTTTTTCATTTAGACTCTTTGGCGCACACAAAAATATTTTTTAAGAATAATGACAACTTCTGCCATCCGAACTTCTTTCGAAATGTACGTGTGTACAGAAAAAAATTACTGAAAACATTGACAACCTCATTCACAGTTTATGGAAGAAAGAGACGCTCCAGGGGTGGCATCCAACATTTAATGGGAAGACTAAATTCTTAGTGGAGGTTGTGACGGGAAAAGAACGCATTTTTGAAAAAAGTGTTTCATGTAAAAGAATTGTAATTTTTCACGCAGATTACGAATCTGCAAAAAAAAAAATTGGGGTTCCCATTAAAAAATCAAGTGTCCTTCGTTTGACCTTGAAAATGGGGCTCAAGGTCAAACTCGTGGTCACCATCTTATGTTCCCTTCAGAACCTTGTGACTTTTGTCTGAAACATTTTTCGCGATATCGGGTATTTTTCGAGTAATTTGGATGTCTCAAGTTAAAAAACTCAGCCAGTATATGTATTTATAATATATAGATTAGATATACACTTACTCTAGGTTCGGTATAACTCGGTTTCTTCTACTAACGCAATTCTGTCTGACAAAATACCAAAGGGCTTGAATATCATCCAGTGGACAGAGATCGAACAAAGTGCGTCTGGGTACAATCTTCACCAAATATAAATACTCCGGATGAATTGAATTTATCTATGATATTGAATAAAAAGAAGAAGTATCAGTTAAAGACAATATGCTAGATATAGAGTAAAAAGTGTATTCTTAAAAGTAGGGCATAAATACTTCTATAGGGCTTTCCAATAAGGAATTGACAACTTTTTTTTTTAAATAAAACGCAAACCATTTGAGATATTTCAAAAACTTTATTATCGGCTTGAAGTACAATCAAAACATTTATGAACGGAACTCGACTTCGTTTATATGGCCACCGAGGGCACGTTTGCAGCGGTCGATTCGTCGGACCCAATATTCAACGACTCGGAAACGACCGCTATTTCGCGTTCAATGTTGGCTTTGAGCTCTTCCAACATCGTCGGCGTGTTGGTATAAACCAATGACTTAACGTAGCCCCACAGTAAATAGTCAAGCGGCGTTAAATCGCACTAACGAGGCGGCCAATTGACTGGCCCATTTCTTGAGATAACACGCTCACCATACTTACTCTCCAATAAATCAATTGTAGCGTATGCTGTGTGGCTTGTGGCATCATCCTGTTGAAACCACATGTCCTAGTCCATATCTTCCAATTCGGGCCAAAAATAATCGGTGATCATGGCGCGCTAACGCTTACCATTCACAGTAACGTGACGATCGTTATCGTCGGCGAAAAAATATGGCCCAATAACGCCGCCGGCATGCAAACCGCACCAAAGAGTTATTTTTTATGGATGAAGTAGTGATTCATGAAGCACATTCACAAGCACCCGACCAATAACGCATATTTTGCTTATTGACGAACACATTGAGCCAAAAATGAGCTTCGTCACTGAAGATGATTTTGCGATGAAATCATCTTGGCGCATCTTCACCAGAACCCAATCGGAGAACGTACGTCGCTTCAAATGGTCCATCGGCTTCAATTCTTGAGTCAGCTTAATCTTGTATGGGTGTAAACCAAGATCCTTACGCAAAATACGCCATAATGTGGTCTGAGCGATGCCCAATTCTTGAGAACGCCGTGGAATTGACTGGTTTGGATCGTTTGTTACGGACGCCTGTACGGCAGCGATATTTTCGACACTTCGACCAACCCGTTGTCTCACTGACACGGCAACATCACACAACGAATATGTACTCAAATTTTTGCACTAAACTTGTTATTGCCTGTCTACTAGGGCGAGAATTGCGATCGAAAATTGGAGTTAACGCTCTTAAAGTTGCAGTCACGGACTCCGAATTTCGGTAGAAAATTTTTATAATTTGCAGACGTTGCTCGTTCGTGTACTTTACCATGATGAGTTGATGTTGAGTTTACTGAATAAATTGACAGTAACAGTTTGATGATTAGTGAAAGAGTGCGTTCAAAAATTAAATTCAAATTTGTCAAGTCCCTATTGAAAAATCCTTTACATATTGGGGATATAATTTGTCTAACGAATGCGAAAACTTGAAAACAAAATAACATTATGAAGAATACATTATTATGATTTTAATTATAAGTGCGAAAAATAAGAGGTTATTTTTCACCGAGATGAAAGCAAGTAGTAATTTTCATCATCCCTCCGCAGAATCCGGCAAATAAAATGATTATACACACTTGGCTTTCAAAAATGTAATTGTATTGGTAGAACTCAAATAATTCTGTGCTTAAATATAGATGCATATCTTCCGAATGAAAACTCTTTAGATGTAACTTTTCGTTAGGTAGTTAATTCTAGTTGTATCTTGTAACCTGCTGTTGAGGATTCTCGGATTGAAGCAACTATTTCAGAGGTGCATGATACGTTCGATAGAGAAACCTATAAATATACTTCGCTTGGAGCATATCTCTTTAAACTGACTAATACTTCGCGGCTTCGATTTGTCGGCATCTGTCCTTGCTCCCTCTGCTGAAATTAAGTGACACAGAGAGTTTACTTCTAGACGAAATAAGACGCATTTTTCTTAAACCTCTCAAACATTATCCACAAGTTTCTCCGATGCTATTCAGATGTGTGACTTGTGACACCAATGTCATCCAACCAAATTTACCAAGTGAGCCCATGCAATATGCATTCATCAATCGGTCAAAACCCGCTTCAAGTAGTGAAGCCAATTATCTCACGATTCTGTTGATGGAATTCTACCTGCCAGTAGCCACGGACTTTTCAACTCTTCAATCAGTTGTGCACTCTTCAATTTGACACAATATCAATATTCAATATGAATATTCATCGTTTGCTTTGTTAATATAAGGCACTTCTTAGACCAATAAATTAATCGGGAATTTCCAGTGTAAATTTAGCCATTTCTCCGCCCTGTGTTGCAGATATATAATTTTCCAAATAGTTTTATTGTTTATTGCTTTCCTCTGTCCATCTAATGTTTATCATTAACGTCCACTTCTACGTTAAGTATTTAAGTTTATCGTTTTCTTTTTATTTTATTCTATTTTATTTAGAAAACAAATTCAACAACGCGAGACCCTAACTTTAAAGGTTTCTCTTATACAATTCAATCAGATTAACCGTGCCATGTTGTGCCATAACGGGGGAGCATTTAGCATTTGCTTAGCCAGTGGAGGGATATGTGACGGTTTGCCGTTTTTAAAATTAGATTTTCGCCGCTCTTTTGCTTCTCAAAATCTTCTGCTTGGTATCAGTAGTCGATAGATGAATGCATAAAATATTTCATGTTGGCTCATTAGGCTCATGATGCGTTTAACGTAACAGTATTGAATTTAGTCCGCGGAAATAGAAACGTTTAAGGCGGCACTAAAAATTTGTTTCGCACTCTCCACAGCATTTTCGTTATTAATGTTAGGAACACCAACAATTTCAATTGCGCTCTCCATCTGCTTCTGTTCTCTTCAGTTCAGTTTGTTTTCTAAGCTCGTAACCCTGATTTCGGTGTGGTATTTCCTTCTTCCAGCTACTGTACCTTGTGCAAGAAGTCAATGTTGATTTTTTTAGAATTAAAATCTCTTCGTAGAGCAGCTGCTCATAAAGGGTTTTCCAATAGGGACTTGACAACTTTGAATTTAATTTTTGAACGCACTCATTCACTAATCATCTCTCTGTCACTGTCAATTTATTCAGTAAACTCAACATTTTCATCATGGTAAAGTACAGAAACGAGCAACGTCTGCAAATTATAAAAATTTTCTACCGAAATTCGGAGTCGGTGACTGCAACTTTAAGAGTGTTAACTCCAATTCTCGGTCGTAATTTTCGCCCTATTAGACAGGCAATAATAAGTCTACATATTCGTTGTGTCATGTTGCCGTGTCTTACTATTTCAGCCATCTACTGTCCTCCACGATTTACGCCTTCAAAACATATATTTAAAAATATATTCAATTCTCTTGGATCGGCTTTTATGATTGGCGGTGATTTCAATGCCAAACACACTTATTGGGGATCAAGATGTGTCTCCCAAAAGGGTAAAATACTCTATAAAGCATGTATGGTACACAATTGTGACTTCTATTCAACGGGCAAGCCGACTTATTGGCCAACAGATACAACGAAAATACCCGAACTTGTCGATTTCTTCGTTGTTAAAGGAATTCGTAACTCGGATATAAACGTTGATGAAAGCTTCGATCTTTCCTCCGATCATTCTCCAGTCATACTGACAATGAACGACACGTTTATTAAAAAACAAGGACCATTAAGACTAACTGGACGAAATACTAATTGGGAAGGATTCAGAAATGAGATTAATAATAACCTAGAACTAGACGTTTCACTTAAAGCAGCACTTGAACTCGAAATCGAAGTGGATTCTTTCGTTGAAATAGTCCAATGTGCTGCGTGGAACAATACACCTTGTCAACGAAAAAGCACGGCTAAACGTAACTTAAACTACCCGCCTGAGGTAAAAGATATGATAAGAGAAAAAAGAAAAGCTCGCAAAAGATGGCAAACAACTCGAGCGCCGCAGGATAAAACACGCCTAAACAGGCTCTGTAATCTGCTCAAGGAGACTCTTAAAAGTTACAGAAATTCCGAAGTAAATACATATGTTCAAAACCTGACGGCAGGAAAAGAAACAAATTACTCGCTTTGGAAAGCTTTAAAATGCTTAAAAAGGCCCAAAATCCCCGCGCCACCAATCAAGGTCGGTAATAACGAATGGGCTAAGGGGGATAAGGAAAAAGCGGAGGTTTTTGCCGACTATCTTGAAGAAATTTTCAAGCCCTCCGACGGTCCAACACTGGTACCCGACACCAGTTCTTTAGAAATAGCATATAGTAATTTTGTAATGACAAATGCAACTCTTGCTGAAATTAAAACTGTAATAAGGAAATTAAAACCAAAGAAGGCTCCGGGGTATGACCTTATTACCGGAGAAGTTCTGAAAATGCTACCTCAAAAAGCACTTATAAAGCTCTTACACATTATTAACGCAGCTCTGAGGCTTGAATACGTGCCAAGTCAGTGGAAAGTTGCTGAAGTCATTATGGTACTAAAACCAGGAAAACCTCCAAACGATAAAAAATCATACAGACCCATTTCTCTTCTACCGATCCTGTCGAAAATCTTTGAGAGGATTTTGCTAAAACGTCTTCTCCCAATTATCGAAAACCAAAATCTTATTCCCGACCATCAATTTGGATTTCGGACTAAGCATTCAACAATTGATCAGGTGCATAGAATTACTGATGTAATTGAAAAATCCCTGGAAGAAAAAAAGATTTGTTCGAGCGTATTTCTTGACGTCTCACAAGCTTTTGACAAAGTATGGCATGAAGGTTTGAAGTTCAAACTGCGACGAATTTTGCCATTAAAGCTTTATAATATATTGACAAGCTATTTTGAAAATAGAATTTTTCGCGTTCGATACGGAAATGATGTTTCGAAATTTAAAGATATCCTAGCCGGAGTACCGCAGGGAAGCGTACTGGGCCCACTTTTGTACCTTTTATATACAAGAGATATACCACACGTCGAGGATACTGTTCTCGCTACTTTTGCTGACGACACCGCTATCTTAGCGGTTGGAGAATCAATAGAAGACTCAACGGCGAAACTTCAGACTGCTTTAAATAAAGTCTACGAGTGGACAAAGATCTGGCGAATTACCCTTAATGAGACAAAATCTGTACATGTTGACTTCACCTACAGAAAGATAAATCACTTGCCCATTTCTATAAACTCGGTGCGTATCCCCTTTGCAAACGAAGCTAAGTATTTGGGAATGACACTTGAGGCGAAGCTTAAATGGAAAACGCATGTTAAAAAGAAACGAAAAGAACTAGAGGCCAAATACAAAGAAATGTACTGGCTACTTGGTAAATATTCCAAGCTAAGCTTAGAAAACAAGCTGCTTCTTTATAAGCAAGTGCTAAAGCCGGTGTGGACCTATGGTATACAACTCTGGGGTTGTACTAAGAAATCAAATATAAATATAATACAAACTTTTGAAAATAAAGTGCTACGACAATTTGTGCGTGCCCCATGGTTTATAAGAAATAATGACCTGCATCGAGACCTCGGAGTTCCTTTCGTGGAAGATGAAGTCAGGAACTGCGCACGAAAA
Source organism: Volucella bombylans (assembly GCA_949129095.1). NCBI lineage: Eukaryota > Metazoa > Arthropoda > Insecta > Diptera > Syrphidae > Volucella > Volucella bombylans. The sequence continues at coordinate 214,664,500 of OX422140.1, forward strand.
CATAAAGTCCGGTTAAGCGGCCATATCAACAATACAGTCCTAGAAATCTTGGACGAACGAAACATACTACGCCGTCTTCAACGAACTAAACCGTTGGACCTTGCGCGATAAATTGAAACCGCATTAAGAAAGCGGAATATGTAGGGTCTTTCATTGGAAAGTGTCCTACCAATCGTGATTAACTTAAGAAATAAAAACTGCTTGATAAGTTCTACTTAGTTGCGGTATTAAAATTACCGGCTGCTTCACAAGGGCCACTTGATGGACAACGCGTTGTCCCAACGTCCTAAAACCTGGTAAAAAAAAAAAAAAAAAAAAAAAAATGTTGCCGTGTCAGTGAGACAACGGATTGGTCGAAGTGTCGAAAATATCGCTGCCGTTGAAGCGTCTGTAGCAAACGATCCAAATCAATCAATTCCATAGCGTTCTCAAGAATTGGGCATCGCTCAGACCACATTATGGCGTATTTTGCGTAAGGATCTTGGTTTACACCCATACAAGATCAAGCTGACTCAAGAAATGAAGCCGATAGACTATTTGAAGCGACGTACGTTCTCCGATTGGGTTCTGGAAAAGATGCGCCAAGATGATGAATTTCATCGCAAAATCATCTTCAGTGACGAAACTCATTTTTGGCTCAATGCGTGCGTCAATAAGCAAAATATGCGTTATTGGTCGGGTGAAAATACAACATGTGCTTCATGAATCACCACTTCATCCACAAAAAATAACTGTTTGGTGCGGTTTGCATGCCGGCGGCGTTATTGGGACATATTTTTTCGTCGACGATAACGATCGTCACGTTAATGTGAATGGTCAGCGTTATTGCGCCATGATCACCGATTATTTTTGGCCCGATTTGGAAGATATGGACTTGGACGACATGTGGTTTCAACAGGATGGTGCCACAAGCCACACAGCACACGCTACAATCGATTTATTGAAGAGTAATGGTGAACGTGTTATCTCAAGACATAGGCCAGTCGATTGGCCGCCTTGTTCGTGCGATTTAACGCCGCTGGAGTATTTTCTGTGGGGCTACATTAAGTCATTGGTTTATGCCAACACGCCGAAGATGTTAAAAGAGCTCAGATCCAACATTGAACGCGAAATAGCGGCCGAAATGTTTGGCCGAGTCGTTGAAAATTGGGTCCAACGAATCGACCGCTGCAAACGTGCCTGCGGTGGCCATATGAATGAATTCGAGTTCCATTCATAAATGTTTTGATTGTACTTCAAACCGATAATAAAGTTTTTGAAATATCTCGAATGGTTTGCGTTTTATTTAAAAAAAAAAAGTTGTCAAGTCCTTGAACTGCTGTAACAAGTTGTCGAGGTCATTCTTGAAAAAAAGATTGTGCCGATAAGATGTAAATAGACAAAATTGCGATTTTTACGGAGAATTGTAGCTCAATTGCATAGACTAGTAAGTTTGAGGTTAAGGGGACAATTTTATAAGGAATATTAGTTTTAAGTATGATAGCACTGCAATGCCGTTCTTCGAGGTGACGTTCTGTGGAAAATTTTAGATGGATGCGGAGAAAATCCATATGTACAATGGTAATCCTGTAATAACAGGATATCAAGTTATATTTATTTAGAAGAATATTCAGCTCGTCATAGTTGTTTATAACTATACCCTTTTACATCCCATTGTAGAAGCTTGAAAGCCATTATATTCTTATAATTAATAAGAAAGCTAGCACGATCTGTGAGGCATATGAGAGCAGTCTGACATTGCAGAAGTGCAAAATCTGAGATGCTGTGCCAATCCGCTGGAAGATAAAGTTATAAATAAAGGGGGAATCATGATTGCGCTGAGATTGATTGATGCGTCGCTGCCGGCCAGAAGTTGAGCCAACAAAAATTCTTTCGGAAACCGATAGACTCGAACAATGATCAGTGAAATCTTTTCTAGGGGTGTAGGTTGGATTATTATTGCATGGTGCCGTCTTCTTCATCTACGGAGGGTATATAATAGCCCTTTGGTATAATAAGCCCTTTGGTAACTCTAGAGGTACGAGATGAGATAAATGCTGGGGTACGATCAGAATTATTTTCTGAAGTGGTTTGCTTTTCTTGGTTTTTGTCAATGGATTTATTGTATGGTGTTGAAACATCTGTTTGAAATTAATTCACCTGAGGATTGTGAGTGAATTTGGTGACTGAAGATGTATTGCTGTTTTGAGATGGTAGGGAGGGCGTTGGATATTGGTTTGGTACTGATCAGTGTTTTGAGACTTGAAGATTTGTGGTATATTTTTCCGTTGTGCTCGAATCTGGTGATTTGATATGACTAAAAAAAGAAGCAGGGGTAGTTGTTTGGGTATTATTTCCGTCATCGATTAAGATTTTCTTAGTATTTGTTATATTGTAACTCAGGCATAAAATGGTAGGATGGTTTGGATTTAGTTCTCTAAAAAATTTGTTGGCTTCAGCCAGACTACATTTGCGAATGGTTTATATTTTTATGGTCTCTTTTGCCTGTATGAAGCGCTTAGTATCGTTAGAGGAAGATGGATCTGCTCGTAGGAGGTACTTATGTTATCAATGGCTTTTTTAAGCAAGAAAACACTGTATTAAGAGAGGGGTTTACCTCGTTTGTTGGCGAAATAGCTATAAATTTGGGGTTGTTAGTATCAGATAGCAGTGGGAGTGGATTTTCGAAATCAAAGGTGTAGAGAAATTCGGTTTCTTCTTTCTTTTGTGTTTGGGTTCAGCCAGCGAATCAATATCTAGTCCGCTGAACCGATTACCCGAAGGCACAAGTGGCCCAGGGGCCATGACACTTGTAAATAATTGTTTTCTTTTTTGGCTTTCTTGTTCTCACTCACGAGCTAAAAAAAAAAAAGCACGGAAGTAGCGGAGATTACGGAAATATTGGCCTGATTCAAGTATACTTACGTCGTTTTAATACTCTGAAACCTTTAGCTGCTGATGGTGCGATATCAAGATTTGTCATTTGTTCTTATTTTTTTACATTTATACAGAGTATACGCTTATTACACGTTCGTATTGAGTAGTGTAATATTTTAATTGGCCAATTAAAAATAATATATATGTATTACCTTTGTTAATTTACTGCCCTTATTTAATTTGTATTGTGTTTGTTCCGGTAAGAAATATTCCCTTGGTAGCTTTGTAATAAACCGATGTTCAAACATTATTTGAAACAGCATGGTTGTAGATCTATACACCATGTAGCCAATATCGTTGCTGCATGTTAAATGCTAAAGAAAATTAATAAAAAAAAAACAATATTTGTATATATTTATTTTTCTTAATCAAATGCTTTATAAAGGTTTAAGTTGTAAATATATGAATAGATATGAGATTTACACTAGTGCAAGATACAGAAGTTGAGCATCAATCCTTAGACTTGTTAAAGAATAAGAATAGAATAAGTCAGTCGTACATGGTAAAAAATTAAGAATAATTCAAAGGGTTATATAAATTCGATGCAGGTTTCAGTTTAGTTCTTATTTTGCAATCACATTAAGACATAAAATTATGTTATAAAGCTTCATTATAATAGATTCAAAACAAATTCAAATTCAGATTCAAGCTATTAAAAAGGATGAAGGTAATATTATAATTAAGAAATAATGGTTATTTGTGCATATATACGAGGGGCGTTCAATATATTCTCGGTATCGATATGAAGGAAAATGCGAATTCAATTTAAATTGTTTTTATTTTTCAATATAATCTCCCCTAACATCAATGCATTTGTTACATCTTGAGATAAGCTTTTTTAAACCCTCAAAAAAATAAATTTCCTCTTTCTCTGCAAAATACCCATTTATTGCCGACTTGAGTTCTTCATCATCCGAAAATCTTTTTCCACGAAGACATTTTTCCAAATCCGGAAACAGGAAATAATCACTAGGGGCAAGGTCTGGACTATAGGGTGGGTGTTGGATTTCTTCGAAACCACAATCTCGCGCAGCAGCCTTGGAAGAAGCAACACACCCGCTGCGAGTTTACCCCGTCTTTTCTTTTTAATTTCCTCCCGCAAATTATGCAAAGTGGAAGCGTAGGATGTGGCGTTGATGGTTTCACCTTTTTTTTTGTACTCAATGAGCAAGATTCCCTTTGAGTCCCAAAAAACTGTGGCCATGAGCTTCCCGGCAGACGGAGTGACTTTGAACTTTTTCGGGGGGTCTGTTCCTTTTTTATGGCACTGCATGGACTCTTGTTTGCTTTCAGGGTCATAGTGGTGGACCCATGTTTCGTCCCCAGTAACAATTCGATCCATTACACCGTCCGCGTTCTCACTACACATCTCCAAAAGCTCTCTACAGCATGCGATTCTCACTTTTTTCTGAGGCGCTGTGAGCATTCGTGGCACCCACATTGCACTGACCTTTGAAAGGTTAAGATGGTCATGAAGAATGGTGTGAATGGTACCAATTGAAAGCTTGGTGATCTCTGCCATCATTTTCACCTTTATTCGGGCATCCTCAAGAACAAGTTTTTCGACAAGTTTGATGCTTTCTCCAGTACAAGCAGTAGCCGGGGCGCCGGAGCGGGGGTCGTCTTCAATGCTCTCTCTGCCTCTCTTGAACTCACTTGACCACTTTTGCACAGTTGATAATGAAGGTGCGGAACCCTGGTAAACAGCCACCATCTCTTCATGAATAGTTTTTTGACTTTTTCCTTGCTTAGTGAGAAATTTAATTACAGCGCGATGCTCAATTTTCACCATCATCGTCTCAGTTGCCATTATGATTCTGTTTAACTAGAGATAAAACGCGAATTAATAATCACATTTATATGAAATTTTACATGAATGCACTAAAATAATAGTATTACTTGATAAATAAGTCAATTTATATATAGAACCACAGCTTCACCCCGATACCGAGAATATGTTGAACGCCCCTCGTACATTATTGTAATCTTAGCTATGTACTCGTATATGTATGTATGTATACGAGTATCTCCAAATAAAATTTTGCAATTTTCTAAGCATGAGTACGCAAACAAAGAGAAAAAAACTTAAGTTCATTCCTAAACCTACTGGTGCTACAAGACCTTCGGACATGCCGTGATAAGGAGTTCAACAGGTGAATAGACATTATGAAATATTGTCGCTCAGATTGTAACAATTTCAATTCAATTCAATTCAATTTCATAATACATAAAAGATGCCTACATATTAAGTTAATTCAAGCAATAATTGATATGGATTTCTGGGTAATTTAACAGGAAATGGTGCACTTTGTAGTAAAATGTTACCAGTAGCAAGTGCATAACATTGCAATATCTAAACAAAAGACTACATTTAAGGCCGGAAAGGGGAAGCAGAACGTTGAAAAAAGAGAAAATATCATAACAACAAGTATGAGCAGATTAGTTTATGATGACAGTAACTGTATGCGAGAATGAAAGTAATGGAGCATTCTAATGTGAGAAGTAATGAAATTAACATACCACTTGTACAATAGTATAGATTCAACTTCAGTTTATGAAAGTAGCCAAGCTTTGAGATTTTTCAAAAATAGACTTCTGTTTACTATTAGTTTGGATATATCGAACGGCAGTTTGTTAAATATATAAGGTGCAATGTTTGCCAGAAAACGTCGACAGTGCGTTTGGACCACTGCATAGTATATTGCTAAGAGTAAGTTGCGTGGTACTAATTTACGCAAGTGATATATTTTACTAAGTGATAAATATAATAACTTTTTTATGGACAATTTGTTATCTATTATAAACCTAGATACTTGTATTCTTTTACGAATTCGAAATTAAAGCAATTGCCCCTGCAATTTATCTTGTCACATCTGGGATGGTGAGAAATAATGTTTTCAATATAGATATTTGGCTTAGACAAGGAAAAGCACATTACTTTTGATATATTGCTAAGAATAAGTTGATGGTAGTTTAACCAGGTGGTAAGTATCTCTAAGTCTGTATTTATTTCGTCACGAACCACAGCTGCGGAATTACATGAATATGCTAGTGCAATACCGTCTGCGTAACCGATTATATGACCATTAACAGGCAGACTGAATATAGAATTTATGAAAATGAGAAAAAATATCGGGCCTACGACAGATTCTTGAGGGACGCCGGTATTAGCGAAAATCTCTTCCTTGCTAACAAAGTCATTAACTCTTACCCGTTGTTTTCTATTGGTTAGGTATGATTTAAACAATTCGAGTATATTTCCTCTGAAACCAGCATTGTAAAGTTTTTGAAGTAGGATTCCATGGTCAACTAGGTCAAAAGCTTTGGTTAGATTAAGAAATAGGCCAAATGTGCTTAGACTATTGTCTAGTCCTTTATATATATTACTTAAAAATGCCACTATTGCATCTTCTGTACACTTAGCTTTTGTGAAACCAAATTGAGAAACGCTAAAGAAACTTGATTTATTCAAAAAAAACAACAATGACTCTTTCAAATATTTTTGGAAAAACTGATAGCAAGGATATGGGTCTATAATTGATCGGATCACTTGGATCACCTTTTTTAAAAACAGGAATAATCAATGAGGTCTTAAGATGTTCTGGGAATACTCCGAATTGGAAGCTTTGATTAACAATATATGTTAAAGGCGCAACTATATATTTTCCTATCTTTTTAATGACAAAATTACTTATACCATCAGGTCCAGATGAATTTTTGTTTTTTAGTGAGTTAATAATAGCCAGAAGATCTGAATTATTTACTGATGTAAAGAAGAAAGAAAAAGGGTATATTTTATCAACCAAATATTTTTTGTTTGTTTCAGTGATTTGAGTGCATACATCCGGTTTTGAGATGTTAGCAACATTTTTAAAGAAATCATTCATCCGGTTGCTTAACTCCTCATTACTAACAGCAGTTTTATTGTCTAGTTTAAGAAGCTTTAAACCCTGTTCATTTTTATCTTTTCCTAAAATAGTGTTTATAATTCGCCACTGTTCTTTAGGATTAAGCCTATGTTCCTCAAATTTTCTTCGGTAGTATTCAGTTTTACGTTCCTCTACTAAATTGTGCACATTAGTTTGCAGCATTTTATATGTGTGTTTAATTAAAGGCTGGTTCATTTTATTCTTATTTTTTGCGTAGAATTTATTTTTTTCCCGAACCTTTTCACAAATTTCAAGAGTCATCCATGGTTTAATTTTCTTTACCCTATTTATTTTCTTATTTTTCACACATAATCTAATATAACCCTTAAGGAGCTAATAAGCCATTTGAAGGACAAGTTGAACCGTATACTAGGTCCCAAGTTTCTAAAGACAAACATTGAAACAGTTTTGAGAAATTAATCATAGTTCCTTCTTTTCTACAAGTTGGTTTAGAATTCATGCCAACGGAAGTTGTTACGAGGTTTTTTAAAGTAATACCAATTAAATGGTGGTCAGTTATGCCTAGCTCTAAACGGATATGTATCGGTAAGATCCGTGGACTTAAGAAAAATGTGGTCAATGATGACTTGGAATTGTTACATATTCTTGTTGGTAAATTTATAAACGATCGAAAGCCCAGCGAACATAATAAGAGCATATAATCATCACTGTCCCTTGGTAGATTAAAAACGTCGGTATTAATATCCCCAATTAAGAAGACAGTTGATAGAGCACAGTAAACATTCAAGGTCTTCGAGAAAAATTTTACGATCTACAGACTGCAGCCGATATACACAAACGACAGTAACTGACAAATTCAAACATACTTTCAATTTAATTATTACACAGTAACTTTCAATTTCTGGGGTTAGAACCTCATCCACTTCAAGTTCGTTTTTGACAAAAACAACTGTGCCTCCCGCGATATAAGTTTCGTTACATTCTGGATATACAAAGTAACCCGGGATAGAAAAATTTGACATTTCATGTTTAAAAGCCCAGATCTCCGTTAGTATAATAATTAAAGGTAGAGTTTCAAAGTTGCTTTCTATATGAGCACACAAATTATCAAAATTTTTTCTTATGCTTCTAACATTTTGATGCAGAATTGTAAAGTCTAAATTAGTGTTAGAGATACAAGAACCAATATAAATACGAGGGCGGGTCAATAACTCCGTGATTTTTTGAATTTCTGACCTCTTTACTGAAACAGCAACACTGCTCCTGTCAACAGGCATCTGTCAGTTGACTCCTGTCAAAATTTAAACTTGCTGCGTCAGTTAGTTTGTGTTTGACAGGTATTTTTATCAGACTACTCACTAATTTGAGGAGAAAATGGAAAAAAGTGAATTTCGTGTGCTTATTAAGCATTATTTCTTGCGAAAAAAAACCATTACCGAGACCAAGGCTAAGCTTGATAAATGCTATGGGGACTCTGCACCATCGATTTCAATGGTAAAAAAGTGGTTTACTGAATTTCGTTGTGGTTTACTGAAGATGCCGAACGTCCTGGACGCCCAGTTGAGGTCTCTATACCCGAAACAATCGAAAAAATTCACGATATGGTGTTGGCCGACCGAAGATTGAAAGTGCGAGAGATTGTGGAAGCCGTAGGGATCTCGCATGGCTCAGTGGTTTCAATTTTAAATGACCACTTGGGCATGAGAAAGCTTTCCGCAAGATGGGTGCCGCGTTTGCTCACAGTCGACCACAAACGCAATCGTGTAACAACTTCACAGGAAGGTTTGGCGTTGTTTAATCGAAATATGGAGGAGTTTTTGCGCCGTTTTGTAACCATGGACGAAACATGGATCACAACACACCAGAGAACAAACAGTGGGTTTCTAAGGGTGAATCGGCGCCAAAGAAGGCCAAGGTGGGTTTGTCAGCCAGTAAAGTTATGGCGACTGTTTTTTGGGATGCACGCGGGATAATCCACTTTGACTACCTTCAAAAGGGAAGAACAATCAATGGGGAATATTATGTCAACTTATTGGACCGATTCAATGACGATTTAAAAAAAAACCGACCTCATTTGGCCAAGAAAAAAGTTCTTTTCCACCAAGACAATGCAAGGGTGCACACATGTGCAGTTGCCATGGCAAAAATCCATGAATTGGGCTATGAATTGCTCCCTCATCCACCCTATCCTCCAGATTTGGCTCCGAGCGACTACTTCTTGTTCCCAAACCTGAAGAAATGGCTTGGTGGAAAAAGATTTGACTCCAATGATGAAGTCATCTCGCTATTTTGAGGACCTCGACAAATCATTTTTTTTGGAAGGGATAAAAAAAATTGGAGAAGCGTTGGACAAAGTGTATAGAGCTCAAGGGAGACTACGTTGAAAAATAAAATTATTTTTTTATCAAAAAATCTGTGTTTTATTCCAAAAGTCACGGACTTATTGACCCGTCCTCGTATCATTACAAACATTCACAGAATTTCTGTCACAGAGGTCATTTAAGTCACTTAATATAGTTATCTATATGGAAATTAAAGGTTTTGAAGATCTTGTAATGTTTTAATATGCTTCACCTCGGATCCACTTGTCTGTCTCACCATAATTTTTCTGCGTCGCACCCAAAGAAACTCATATTTAAACTGCTTCTTTGCTTGTTTAGCTTCCTTTAAAAGATGCTTTGATGGGCTTTCTAATTGCATACATCTTTGTTAGAATTTTCTCCTTCATACTTGTTCTGAGTGTCTTCAACACCTAAACGTTAGCTTCAGCATTTCCGTTTAGCATATTTTTTTTCCTATAACATAGGTCAATGTCCTCACTGGTTAGTTGAACACCTAGACCTACGTTAATTTTTTTAACAGTTGTATCAATGACGCATTCGTTTTCTACAACAGGAACATTTCGCAGCTCTAAATGATTTGCGTGAATTAAAGATTCTGTACTGCTGAGGCGTTCATTGCATTGGTCTAGCTGTAATTTCAGTTTTGCATTTTCTTCTTTGATACCATTCGCAATTTTAGCAGACTCTTCCAGAGCAGTGAGACGTATATTCATTGCATCAAGTGTTGTTACGGTTGTGGAAAGGGCTCTCTTCAACTCAATGATTTGGTCGTTGACTTCTTGTAAGGTGACACTAGTGGTAGTTGTGGCGGGGAAGGTTGTGGGGCAGCAGTCATTTGTTGGTGTGGATGACAAAGAAAGTCTCCCAGTATCATTCCTTCTTTTTTGGGTGCATAAAGTACAAATCCAAGCTTTCTTTGTTTTTGTCAGATACTCAAGATCAGCTTGCTTTAATTTAGCACACTCTGCATGAAAGAAGTTACTACATTCACTACATTTGATTTTGCTAGAGTCTCTTACAATTTTACACTTGCACACTAAACAACTTGACATTTTCGTCTTCACTCTTTCACGGCTAAACTTAAAACTGTTAGGCATGAGTAACGAAACGAGGGTGAATGATTTGTCGAGATATTTCAGACGTTGTAAATTTTATCTTATTGAAATTGTAACAAGCCTGATTGGTTTGAATCACATTGAAAATCAACATAAGGGATCGATAGCGCATTAGATGGTCAAGTGACAAGTTTAAGAGCAACTTCGAGTAAGAGATATTCTGTCGAAGCGTCGAAGATTTAAAACGTAACACACAGTATTGTAGAAAGCGGCATTAAGTTTTCTTTTACTGTTAGCTTCACAGTAACAGAATATCTCGCACCCCTAACAGAGAACTGGTACAAGGATTTAGCTAGTAAGAAGCGAGTTTTGAAAGGAGTGAAGTAGTGTGACATCCGGAACTGGCGTAACGTTCCATATACTTTACTAACTGTAGTGTTGATGTGGTTATTCCACTTAAGTTTTCTGTTAAAAACAACTCCTAGATTTTTTACGGTATCAACATACTCGATTTTTGAGGCATTGTCAGTGCCTCCAGGTCAGTGTTTAAAGCATTTATGCAGTCATCTATCATACCAAGAGGGCAACTTCGATAGAGTTGAACGTCATCGGCATACATTTGAATAGATGATGTTACGAAAGTGGGAATCTCATTTAGGTACAGCGAGGTTTGCAATTCAGGAACATTGATATGGATTTCCATCTGTTTCTATTTTTTACTGACCTATTACTTACAAAGCCATGATTCCGAGACCACCAAATAAAATAAAAACACGGAAATCATGTTAGCGAATTGGAGGAGTCCCAATTTTATTGGGATAGAACATGCCAGTTTACAATACCCTTTTCGTAGTGTGTCGTTTTCTGTTTTAATGAGTTGAGTACGTTCGTTGAATTGGACGTAAAATTGCTGATCTCAAATCCAGCTTGGCTATGGATGAATATGAATTCTTTCGCTAACTTCACCGCTTCTTCTCCTGAGTCAACGCCGTCGAGATAGTCATCGACATAATGATTCTCAATAAGCGCTCTTCCCGCTCGTGGATGTTTTTTTACGAATTGTGCACAAAACGGCGAACACGTTGACCTAAAGATTAAAACTTGCATCGTATACTTTTCTATTTCCTTACTTTCTCTGTTCCTCCATAAAAAACGTTGACCAAAATGGTCCGATTTCCTTTCGCTCTCTAAAACGAAATAAAACCGAGAGCAAAGATGGTACAATATCAGGTCCAGATAACAGCATAGAGGTGAGTGAAATGCCATCCACAGATGCAGCTGCATCCCATACGATCCTTATTTTATTTGGTTTGTGTGGGTTAAGAACGATGAAAATTGGGAAATACCAAATAGGAAAAAACTCATTCTTCTTTACTTATTTACCTAGCATATTGCTTTCGCAATTTTTTTCCTTGTCTAGTTGTATTGGTGTGCATAATCTTCTCTGCTTTTTCGTCATCGCGCGAAAGTACTGTTTTGTTATTTTGAGTGTCAGCTGATTCAATCGCCATGTATTCGCTAAAAAACGTGTTCAGATATTTGTGTTCGTTCTTCTGGCAGTCGCATATGTGGTAGTTGTAATACTTCTGTTTGCCATAAAGTTTCACGTCGTTACCTTCCGTATGAGGTCCATACACCGTCCATCCTAATCGTGTTCTCGACGCTTTCCCGCGATCGCCACTCAACACCCAGTTTCCACTGATCTAATCCCAATAAAATACGGGGTTTTGCATTGCTGTACGATTCTAAAGGATACCTGTGTGACAACCTTTGACACTTTGTGTTGGAAGACTAAGCGAACTGACAGTGCCTATATTAGACAAGTTAAATCTTTTACTTGATGAGATTACCGAAATTTGAATATTTATACATTTAGTATCAGTTTCTGTGCGATGGGTGTTTGCTGTTCACTTGAGGCACAGTGCCTGTGACTCGCCTTCTACACCCAGATCAGCTGCCAGATCTGCATTCATAAGAGAAATGGAGGAGCCATCATCGAGGTAGCCAAGAGTGTTTATTTATTTCTTTCTATGGTGTAAAGTGACTGGGATAATTTTGAATAATATGCATTTATTACTCATTTTATGATGTTTCACCTGGGCATCTATAGGAGTTGTGTTGATCATTTTGTGAAGTAATTGGTGATGTTTATAATTGTATCCATTAATACCACACACCTTAACTGCATAGCATCGATTCCTAGCATGTTGTCGAAGGCACGTTCGGCATATAACAAACCGTTTCACTGCATTCCATCTTTCATTAGGATTCATTTTTAGGAACTGTAGACACAGATCTATCGATTTGCAGTTCAGTTGTGTTACTTCACAGGCTGAATGTGCTACGTCTGATAACCAATTACAGAAAGTGGATAGATCTGCTCCGCTTACACTTCTGCGATAACATCTCCAATCTAAACGAAGTTGTCTTGGTAATTTTTCTATTAGTTCTTGAAGCAAACACGAATTTATTAGATGTGTATGCAATTCGCTTGCTTGCATTACCGAGAACATGTTTTGTACTGAAAGAGAACAGTTTACAATATTTTGTAGTTTTTCTACGCGAGGTGGAGATTCTTTTCTTATCTTCTCAATTAAAAGATTAGCAATATAAAGCAATGTAAAGCAACCTAAATTTACTGATGACCCATGGGGCCTGTTCTGGAAGAAGCAAACGACACCTTACTGCTTCTGGAGCATCCCTCTTTAGACAATTTTGAAGTCGTCGTAAGTTTTCGTTGTTTGTGTATCCACAAGACCATAAGAGGTCGTTGGACTATTAAACCAGCTAATAAATAACGACCATTCTTCTGATCGTCCACTGAACGTCACTTGCTCCTTAGATAGTAATTGTTTTGCGGCCAGTTACTGTTTGTTCGGGTATGACGTTGCTATTGATCACCCTGTTGCGAAATGATTTGCTGTAAGTGTATCGGTCGAAACAATTTTGCCTATTGACATGGGCACAATACCAGGATAGATGGATGGTGGATTACTTGCAAAGTATGCAAAGTTACTAGACGCGTTTATTTTGTCGTCCGATTAAATCCTAATTCTAAAAATTAAATCGCAGTTTAAGTGCCTAAAACCAAACACATACCATATCTCAGCTCTCATTTCAATCAGCCATAGTGCGTCATTGTTTTATATCTAAATTCCTTTCTTCGGTACAATTTTGTGTTTTAATCATAATACATACATATGCATATTATGCCTGCAAATTCACACAGCCTTGTTGTTGTACACGACGTGAATTTGCAGGCATAATATGCATATGCTACTACGCACAATTCAGCTGGCTAAGCTGATAAACTGCGGAGCCACATAGATGAAAAACTGCAGAAGTGGATGGAGACATTTTCCCTATTACTGAATGCTAAATTGTCTGCTCTGGAGGATCGTCTGCATGCACAGGTTAGAGAAAACAAATTGCTTTTTGACGAACAACTGCAAAAAGCAAATGATGATATAAAGGAGCTCGTTGTCGATAAATTTGAACGAGAAAAAATCAGCTGTGATGCTGTAGTTTTTGGTGTGCCCGAGTCTCCTGGGGGAAATTTGGAGACTTTTTAAAACAAAATATGCGCTACAGTAAATATTCAGCCCCCTTGCATAAACAACATCTTTCGTGCCAAAACTAACTCTCGCAACAATCATACTAAAGTTTGCTGAAAATCTTGGAAAACAAAACTTAATGCGAGCAGTTGCGAGCTTTCGCAAACATAATAAAATTCAATTAAAGGTTTGTGACGTAGCTTAATGCTTTGACTCACAGAAAAGCTCCTTTATCAACGACAGTTTAACAAAAAAGTAACTACCAACTACAGCGGCACGCATTAAGGCTCAAACGAAAATTTCTTGTGTTTTCAATACGCACATATAATGGGCAGATCTACATCCGCACTGCAGTCAGTCCAGCTTTATTCATTATCCATAATATTGGAGATCTGAGGAATGCCATCGGACCCGACATCAACTATGAACTGCACATCAATGAAAATCAAAGTTAATTTTACTTGTACTTACTTTTTAAACATTTTCAATTTTCCCTTCTCGCACCAAGATTTTTCTTTTTGTTTATTTCTATTTACTCTTTATATGTACAAGGTATCTCAGTGCAAATTAGTTCTCCATGTTCATTGACGTTTTTTTCTCTAGCATTTACAGCAAATAGTGCTGTCAATCTATCTGTATTCGATTTTGACCTGGCTATCGGTTCTTATTCTCATCATGACAGCTGGTATGTTGCTGGATTTGACAGCATGAATGAAAAAAACTTGTTCTTACTAAATAGTCTTTGTAAAAGTAATAATTAATTACATATTTGCCACATTAATGCACAGCCTTGTGAATAAGTTCGACGATTTCAAAATGATATTTGAGAACAGTTTAATTGACATTACATGCGTGTCCGAAACCTGGCTTCATACTAGTTAAATAGTAATTTGTAGAGAAACTAAAAGGTTTTAAAAAAACCTTACGAGGCTGATCGAACTCACACAATTGCTATTTGCGTTAGAAATTATTTCAGGTCTAGTCACGTTAAGTGTTCGGATGGCACTGAATCTTCGGACTACTATTTTATTGAAATATTTAATGACGAAAATAAATGTGTTCTCGGAATTTTTTTATATGCTTCCTCATATCGCAATTATCGTGTTATTTCCCCAATTGCGGAAGAAATACCACACCTTGCACCAAAGTTCATTCTTTGTGGAGACTTAAACATACATCTTCTTATTTCATCTTCCAAATCTTTTAAAACATCAATGGACTCTCTTGGGCTCTCCTTTCTAAACGTTACTGAACGTTACTTTCTAAACGTTTTAGTAAGTTATCTGTCCCCGTTTTCTTGTACCATGATCTTAGCTTTGCTACCTTCGATTTCCATGTTCATAAAAACTCGTCCTAGTCTATCCAATATAGGTGACTTCCGCAATGTAAATGTTGAAAACCTTTTTAGTGATTGTTTGTCTATTGATTGGTTTCAATCTATTTGACATCAGATGTTAATAAACAAACTGACTTCTTGACTATCACAATTGACTACTTATTTAATAAACATGTTTCTATTATGACTCGAGTTTTAAAGTTACAGAGTTATCCTTGGCTTTCTGACGACAATCTTAGAGCCATGAAAAGGAGAGATGTCTCGTTCCGTAGTTGGAAACGTTTTGGGTGTGCGAATAAGACAAATATGTCAGTTTCAGACGATAATATAAATTTAGACGAGTTGAATCTTAAGTTATCTACACTGATTTCACCTCACACCTAGCCATACGACAGCACAACAAGACCGAGAAAATGCTTTTTCCCTGGCCTACTACGTAGGAGACGCAGTCTTTTCAATTAAATGCAAGTCTGTTGGACTTGATAATATTCACCAGGACTTTATAAAAATGCTGCTTCCTCTTATACTTCCCTACATTACTCATATATTTAACACTATTGTGATAACCACTTAAACGTGAGCAGCGACATCTAGCAGAAAATGTCGATACTCGAAGACCAGAAGATTTCGATACTGGAATAACAAAGTCTCGACTAGAGAGTGGAATCGAATTTTCTAGCGAATTGGAAATTGTATGGGACGCTGGATGGCGAGGATTGTTCTCGAAGTATGTCATTCGAGTATAAATACCAGCATCCCATACCTTTGGGCAAATCAGTTCTAAAGTGAAATTTGAAGTGTTAATTAGGAGAAGTAATTAAGTGGTTTAAGTAAAAGATAAGAAAAGTATAAGCGGTTGAGAAATTGGATTGTATTGAGAAAAACAATTAAATAGTGAATTGTAACTGTACTGAATAAAGGGATTTATATTGAAAAGAATAAGTTCTATCATTTGTACCCACACAAACATTTTACATTGGTGTCAGAAGTGGGATAGGACTTATTGTGTGTAAAAAAAAGAAAAAAAAAACTGTGTTTTCTGACTGTTTGAAAAAGCTAGAATGGGTCGAAAACTATTGCAGTTGACCCTCGTCCAACTCAAATCCGAGTTGAACAAGAGAAGCCTCAGCGCCAGTGGAGGAAAAAGTGACCTGGTGCTCCGACTTCAGGAGGCTTTGAACAACGAGGGACATGATCCTGATGCATATTCCTTTGATGTTGACGAGGATGAACAGACAAGTACCGGCAATGCCATGGCTGCAATGATGCAACTCCTCTTATTAAAAATGGACGAACAAAACAAAACAATGGACGAACAGAAGAACAGTCTCGACCAACAAAAGAAAAATCTGGAAGAACAGAAGAACAGTCTGGAACAAAAAATGGACGAACAGAAGAGCAGCATTGAACAAAAATTCGACGACCAAAAGAATAGTCTAGAACAAAAACTGGAAGAACAAAATAACGTTCTACACCAAAAGTTCGAAGAAATCGATAACAAATTTGAAAGAATAGAGAAGAATGTTGGCGAAAAATTCGAACAAATGGACAGCAAAGTTGTGCAACTGGCAAAAGAGCTCGACACAGTGCGAAAACAGAAACAGCGAGAATGTTCTTTAAGTGGTCCAAGGAGAAAAGATTTGAAACCTCCCTCATTCGATGGTCAGACCTCATGGTCTACTTATAAGAAGCAGTTTGAAATGGCTGCCTGTGCAAACGACTGGGACAATGAGGAAAAGTGCTTTGCCCTAGCAATGGCCTTACGCGGTCCTGCGGCAGAATTGTTACAAACAATCGATATCGAAAAGAATAGAGACTATATGGTTTTAGTGCAGGCTATCGAGAAACGTTTTGGGGATAACAACATGCGGGAAGTTTACAAGGTTCAATTGCAAGGCCGTATGCAGCAACGAGGAGAAACACTGCAACAGCTCCAAGCAGACGTGAGTAGACTGGCACATTTGTCATATCCCACCGCAGGCCAAGAAATAATCGACGAAATGGCAAAGGACGCATTCATTGGGGGAATTGCAGATTTGAAGCTACAATCAGCAGTAAGGATGGCCGGGAAAAGAACCCTTGCTGAAGCACTTGCCTTCGCTCTGGCGATGGAAGCATCCAATCAGGCTTCCAAAGGAATGCATTTCGTAAGGGAAATAGTATCTGGTGAATGCTCCTACTCAAGACCAACTACCATGCAACGAAATATCCCGCGGGAGAGACGAAGGATGCGCTGCTGGAACTGCGATAAAGTAGGACATTTGCAAGGGCATTGTAAAGAACCGGTACGACGAGAAGGCTGCCTGCACTGGGGTAACAAGCAAATAGAAAGAAAAACCGGCAGAAACGAATACAAAGAAACCGATCAAACTTCCCGAAGCCATAAGTTGGGAAATGCTTACTTCGCGGGGCAGAAGTCTGTAGCAGGAGTCGACTCCAGGGTAATTATCCCAGTCTCACAGGTAAAACAATGCAATGAAGTAGTCAGTGGTAAGGAAGCGGAAGAACAGGCAACTATCCAAATGATCAGGACTGAGCCAATAGAGGGTTGGAGTATAGACGAAATCCGTTCCTCCCAACAGGCAGACAATGACATCGAACCAGTATTGGCCTGGAAGGAACACGCGGAAAGACCAAGCTGGCAGCAGATATCAGATCGGAGCCAAACTCTGAAGGCATACTGGGCACAGTGGGACTCGCTTTTTGTGCAAGATGGATTACTGAAGAGAAAATGGGAAAGTGCAGATGGGACAACATCTCGTATGTGCCACGGTCCAGAGTCAACCAAGTGCTCCATGAAATACATGACGAAATCTCAGGAGGCCATTTGGGAATAAACAAGATGTTGGAAAAGGTAAGGGAACGTTTCTATTGGCTAAGCGCTAAACAAGATGTCGAGAATTGGTGCAAAAAGTGCATAAGATGTGCAGCTACCAAGGGTCCAAAAGTAAAGCCACATGGACAAATGCAACAATACAATGTCGGAGCACCTTTCGAACGAATAGCCATCGACATCGCTGGGGGCCGTTTCCCGAAACCTTTAATGGAAACTGATATACCCTCGTAGTCATGGATTACTTCAGTAAGTGGCCGGAAGTGTTTGCCATCCCAAATCAAGAGGCTAAGACCGTAGCCGAACAGATAGTCAACAACTGGGTGAGCAGATTTGGGGTCCCAATGGAGCTGCACTCTGAACAAGGGCGAAGCTTTGAATCAAAAGTCTTCCAGGAAATATGCCAATATTTGGGAATAAGAAAGACAAGGACAACGCCACTACACCCGCAATCTGATGGAATGGTCGAGCGATTCAATCGGACCTTGAATGAGCATCTATCTAAGGTTGTCAGCAACTGCCAGCGGGATTGGGATCGACACATACCCCTCTTCTTAATGGCCTACCGAAACGCGGTCCATAGCTCAACAGGGCACACACCATCCGAGATCTTATTTGGTCAAACAATTCGGTTGCCAAGTGAAGCAAAATTCGGATCCCCACCGACGGAGCCCAAAGAGGTGAACGACTACGTGAATGACTTGCGCAGCAGGATTCGTAAATTGCATGAAGACACCAGAGAAAAGATGAAGCTAGCAAGCAGCCGCATGAAGACTAGGTACGGTATCAAGGCGAAATCTTCCGGTTTCAACGAAAGAGATCTGGTTTGGCTGTATAATCCTCAGCGTAAGAAAGGCAAATCACCAAAATTGCAACAGGACTGGGAAGGTCCATACAAGGTGATAACCCGCATTAATGACGTTGTCTACCGGATCCAGCGTGGGGATCGAGGAAAATTGAAAGTGATCCATTTGGATAGAATGTGTCATTTCAACGGGATGCTGAATGACGAAGTTGTTCGGGACGAACAACTGTAGGGAGGGAGCAATGTGATAACCACATAAATGTGAGCAGCGACATCTAGCAGAAAATGTCGATACTCGAAGACCAGAAGATTTCGATACTGGAATAACAAAGTCTCGACTGGAGAGTGGAATCGAATTTTCTAGCAAATTGGAAATTGTATGGGACGCTGGATGGCGAGGATTGTCCTCGAAGTATGTCATTCGAGTATAAATACCAGCATCCCAAAGGTATGCAAATCAGTTCTAAAGTGAAATTTGAAGTGTTAATTAGGAGAAGTAATTAAGTGGTTTAAGTAAAAGATAACAAAAGTATAAGCGGTTGAGAAAGTGGATTGTATTGAGAGAAACAATTAAATAGTGAATTGTAACTGTACTGAATAAAGGGATTTGTATTGAAAAGAATAAGTTCTATCATTTGTACCCACACAAACATTTTACACTATTTAACACAGTAATTCGAACCTCTTCCTTCGCTCGATAATTTGAACGATTTATATCCATAATTCGAACCATTTTTTTTCTTCATATTAATCCCATACTTTACGTTTGAAAAAGAAGACATTACATGAATATCATTTATTTTATCTTTTAGCTAAACAACATGACTGATTTTTATGACAAATCAAAATAAAATCTGTGGCGTTACACAATACGCGTTTGTTTGTCTATGTTCAAAATATCTTGTATTGCATATACATGTATCAGAGCTGCTGAATTTACGGACAGAAATTGTTGATGTGGCAAAACAAAAGCCAAAAAAACAATCACACATTGGCGAATATTTTGTAAAGCTAAAGTAGAATTATTTCAAAATATACGTTTTCTTATTTATTATTTCGCACTTCCAAATGAAGTCATTTTCACACAATTATTTATTGACTTAGTTACCAATTATGGAAAAGATTTTCAGTTGTTTTTAAGTTTCTACAAATAAAAACTGGGAACTAAAAATCCAACTAAATTATTTTTTTCTATCGCTTCAAAGAACAGTCTGGAAGTTGTTTGTACAATACTAATTATAATACTAATACTTGTTTGGTGTGGTAAGTCTATGTAGGCGTTATGAAAACTTCGAATTTGGAAACACTTAGAACATTTTGAAAACATTCTTGATAATTCGTACAGGTCGAGGTCCCGACGGGTTCGAATTAAAGAAAGTCTACTGTATTATTATGACATCTACAAATCTCAAATCTAAAAATCCAAAATAATCCCAATTCCAAAAAAGGTACAAACTTTAAATTGGGTATATAGCTATCCTTCCCTTTTTATCCAAAGTTTTTAAATGTATTGTAAGCAACCAGATCAACAATTTATAAAAGACAAACAGCTGCTTAATCCTCACCAGTCAGGTTTCCGGTTGGGACACAGTTAAAAGTTTGTGAAGATATAAGACAGGCAATTGATGTCAATTATACTACTGTGATAACACACTTGACTTTCCCCAAAGCACTTGATTGTGTTAACGCTGAAATACTCTGTGATAAACTAGCGACACTTTTTAACTTCTCTGACACTTCTATTAAACTTATTTATTCATACTTGACTAATCAGTTGCAAGCCGTTTCATGTAATAGTAAACTGACTTCGTTTCTTCCTGTTAAAAATGATGTTCCTCAAGAATCTATTCTTGGTCCGTTACTGTTGTGCTTGTTCATTAATGACTTAGCATCTCATTTATCTCATTGTCGATTTCATATATATCCTGACAATGTTCAATTGTTCATAAGTTTTCCTATTGATGACGATCTACAATCTATTGGCCTGACTCTGAATCCCAACAAAACAAAAGCATTACCAATAGCCAAACATCTCCCGAATTTCTCTGATTTTCCTCCTATTCTTTTAAACTATTGCCAAGTTGAATATGGCATGCATGCTAAAAATCTTGGAATTATGTTTAACAACAAATTAACGTGGGATACTCACATAAACACCGTAATAAATAAGGTATATGCTTCGCTACGATTACTATCTATTGCTAAAACAATTTTACCTATGCAAGTTAAGCTAAAATTAGTTAAAGCTCTAATAACACTGGACAACAAAATTTGAACTTTGTCGCTCCACACGGACTTCACTTATATTTTTTTACTTTGATGAGTGACTGTTAGTGAAAATATGTAATTAAAAAAAAAAATTAAGAAAATAGTGAATTTGTGATATAAAAAAAGCAAAACAGTTTTACTATGAATTTCCAATTTAAGATTTTCTGGCATATTTAGCTTTTGGTTGGTCCCTTTTCATCATCCAGCAGTAACCTTTTTTTTTTAAATTGAGCGCGCGCTCAAGGGGTTTGTGTACCCTTAAGGTGATTGTTCACAGCGCGGGCAAAGGAAATTTAGGGAGGAAGAAAAGAGAGGTACCGATGTACATTGCTTTTAAATGTTTGCAAGTTATAACGACCAGGAAATACAGAGATCGGCAGGGCATTCCATAAGCGAGTTGTACGGCTTAGGAATGAATCACGATATTTTAGAGTACGTTCGAAAATGGGCTTGAGGGTATACTGATGAGCATTCATAGCGAGACGGGTGTAACTGTTGAAAGTTTGAATGGGCGGAATGATACTGGCGATTTCAGTGGAGCACTGGTGGTGGAAATAGTGATAAAACAAAGTGAGACAGGAGGCATTACGTCGGTGTTCGAGCGTGTCAATTGATTGACTGGTATTAGTATCATCAATAAGTTTTATCGCACGGTTTTGAATCCTATCTAGCAGGTGCAGAGATGTTTTAGGAGCACCTGACCACATGTGGGCATTGTACTCCAATTTTTGCCGGATGAATGCCTTATATATTGAGGGCAGATCAGAGGGGGTAAAATATTTCTTACATCCCTTGAGGAAACCTAGACATTTCGCAGCATTTTTGGCGATATCAAATATGTGGTCATTCCAACGTAAGTTGTCATTGACACACATACCGATAATGGAAAGTTTTTCGGTTTCGACGATGCAAGTGCCATTCATAGATAATGGCTGGGTGTTTAAGAAAAGTTATCGTGTTTCGAGATATTTCATGAGCTGACGATTTATCAGCGTTTCCATGACTTTGGAAAGAAGGGACGTACGAGGGCGGGTCAACAAGTCCGTGACTTTTGGAATAAAACACAGATTTTTTGATAAAAAAAATATTTTATTTTTCAACGTAGTCTCCCTTGAGCTCTATACACTTTGTCCAACGCTTCTCCAATTTTTTTATCCCTTCAAAAAAAAAAATGATTTGTCGAGGTCCTCAAAATAGGCCTTTGTTTGCGAGATGACTTCATCATTGGAGTCAAGTCTTTTTCCACCAAGCCATTTCTTCAGGTTTGGGAACAAGAAGTAGTCGCTCGGAGCCAAATCTGGAGAATAGGGTGGATGAGGGAGCAATTCATAGCCCAATTCATGAATTTTTGCCATGGCAACTGCACATGTGTGCACCCTTGCATTGTCTTGGTGAAAAAGAACTTTTTTCTTGGCCAAATGAGCTCGGTTTTTTTTCAAATCGTCATTGAATCGGTCCAATAAGTTGGCATAATATTCCCCATTGATTGTTCTTCCCTTTTGAAGGTAGTCAATGTGGATTATCCCGCGTGCATCCCAAAAAACAGTCGCCATAACTTTATTGGCTGACAAACCCACCTTGGCCTTCTTTGGCGCCGATTCACCCTTACAAACCCACTGTTTTGACTGTTGTTTGTTCTCTGGTGTGTTGTGATGGATCCATGTTTCGTCCACGGTTACAAAACGGCGCAAAAACTCCTCCATATTTCGATTAAACAACGCCAAACCTTCCTGTGAAGTTGTTACACGATTGCGTTTGTGGTCGACTGTGAGCAAACGCGGCACCCATCTTGCGGAAAGCTTTCTCATGCCCAAGTGATCATTCAAAATTGAAACCACTGAGCCATGCGAGATCCCTACAGCTTCCACAATCTCTCGCACTTTCAATCTTCGGTCGGCCAACACCATATCTCGTGAATTTTTTCGATTGTTTCGGGTGTAGAGACCTCAACTGGGCGTCCAGGACGTTCGGCATCTTCAGTGCTTGTACGGCCACAACGAAATTCAGTAAACCACTTTTTTACCATTGAAATCGATGGTGCAGAGTCCCCATAGTATTTATCAAGCTTAGCCTTGGTCTCGGTAATGGTTTTTTTTCGCAAGAAATAATGCTTAATAAGCACACGAAATTCACTTTTTTCCATTTTCTCCTCAAATTAGTGAGTAGTCTGATAAAAATAGCTGTCAAACACAAACTAACTGACGCAGCAAGTTTAAATTTTGACAGGAGTCAACTGACAGATGCCTGTTGACAGGAGCAGTGTTGCTGTTGCAGTAAAGAGGTCAGAAATTCAAAAAGTCACGGACTTATTGACCCCCCCTCGTAAGTGCAATCTGTAGCAGGAAAGTGAAGATGATTCGTCTTTTTTAGGGACGGGCTAGACAAATGCTGTTTTCCATCTGCTCGGGAAGAGTCCTAAAGAGTAGGATTGGTGAAAAAGCTTACGCAGTGGTTTTGCCAGCGTGGAAGAACACCTCTTCAGAAGAAGGGGGGATATACCATCTGGACCAGCGGATTTATGTATGTTGAGATCTTTAAGTACTCTTGCTACTACACGAGTGCGAAAGTAGATTCTTCCCATTGAAGATTCGACGCACTCAAGTGTAGGCGGAGACAAAGCACAATTTGGGAGTGTTGAGCTGGCCGAAAAGTGTGCAACAAGTAGATTGGCCTTATCCAAAGAGCTGACAGCTAGAATGTAATTGTAAATGAGCGTTGGGATGGAGGATGAGGCGGAATTTCTAATGTTTTTGACGAACGACCAAAAATTGTTACTGCCTTTGGTACATTGCAGTATTTTTTGCCTCAGTTTTTGGTCGTATAGGAATTTCACATGCTTAAGAAAGGCGTTGCAGTCATTTCTGGCTCGTTTGAACTTTTTACGGGTTTCCTCTGTCGGGTTGGTCTTGTAGGACCGAAAAAACATTTCTCCATTTCTCATGCCTTTTCTTTCGGTTTGATACTCTTCATCCGATGAGGAATATAGGATCTCATTCCAAAAAGAATGGTGTCTGTAATCATATCAGCAGCGGCATCCACGTCGTTATCGAGGAAGCATAACGACCAGTTAAAATTCCTAAGGAAGCTGTTAAGACCGCTTCAGTTGGCTTTCTCGTATTGCTATACGGTTGTTTTAGGAATTTTTTCTCTAACTGTGTGGTCGGTGTACGAGAAATTAGCTGATATAACACAATGGTCCGACGAGCCTAGAGGGGGAGAGCACATCAATGGTGTACTTATCAGGGTGAGAAGTTAAAAGCAAGTCCAGGGTGTTGGCGGTATGACTATCAACGTCTGGTATTCGCGTGGGCTTATTTACAAGCTGCGTTAGGTTGTTTTCCGCAGAGAAGAGCTCAAGGCACCGTCCTTCGGGTGTTGTCTGTCCAGAATGTCGTAGCCACCCAGAATTGTGTATACTGAAATCGCCGCAATAACGATTTCAGTATGAGGATACAGGGATACAATTCTTTGAATGGAGTCAGACAGCGCATCAATCTCGTTATAAGTTGAATTGCTGTCCAGTTTGGGGCTTCTATAAATAAAGCAGTAGTGGATAATTTGCTTACGGAGATGGAATTTTAACCACATGAAATTGAATTCCGAATTGGAACATGGATCACATTGTGGTGGAGTTTGGTAAGCTACATCACTACGCACATAAATGGCGAGACCGCGGTGAGAGAAGAATAATGGCACTAGTTCGCAGCCAGGTAGCTTCAGATCAGAATGATCTGAGAGGTGTGGGCGGGGATCTACCTGTGTTTCACTAAGTGCCAAAACAGCTGGTCTGTACTTACAGACGTGGACGTACGCAGAAAAGTGATTACTTTTCAGCCCACGTATATTGGCTACGTCTACCCTGAATTCATAATGAATTAGTCATAATCACAGACAAACACAGAAAACACAAACACCGACAATACTAAGCAAGGCTGCGAAGTGAAAATTCTGACATTGAGTTACCGGATCAAATTGTTGTAGGTGTTATGCCCTCCAACAATATGAAACAGTGCACCAACAAAACTTTCACTCACAACCCGCTATCCATCAGTTGTTACAACACTCAGCCACTGCCCGCACCGTATAGTAAATACAGTAACGGCAGTGATTGAGTGCAAGCAACAGTACTTCGACTAGGAGCGGGTGAGGTGGGATACCCGCACTGTGTGATTTTTTTTTGTCACTGCCTGCACTTTTTTTTTTTTTGCACACGCGCGCGGTGTTTTTTTCTTTTTTTTTTGCACAGCACACAATAATATTGCGAGTGTACTGGTTGAGTTGTGCACTCGACGGTGGTCGACTCGGTACTGGTCAACATCCTTGGGTTCCATTTGTTCTTATAGCGCTTTTCCATCAGCAAAATGTCCTTGCTCATCGTTCACAGTTCTTAAATTATCAGTTAACGGTGTACGTTAACAATCAACTAACGAAGCACAATAAACAACTGCTGTGGTTGGCGAAGGAAAAGGCGAAGCAGGAAAATTGAAAATTTGTGTGGGAGAGTACGGGTAAAGTGTTAGCAAATAGAGTTGAGAGTGCTCTACCCATTATGACATGTACCGCAAATGACGTCGACAAAATAACACGCATACAATAAACTCTTGTTTGTGTGTTAATAGCAAGAAAAGCGGAATTATTTTTTTTTTTACATAAATGGATAACAGATATGCTAACGATGATTTGGTAGTTCACCTTGACTGTAGGGTAGTACAAGGTTTTAACGGCATAAGTGCTAATGAATTTATTAATGCAAGTTTTTCTTGTTTATGTTTAAATATACAATTGTTGCGTTCTAATTGGAATAGTTTTTGTCTAAGTATAAGTCATTTTCTGGATACGTTAAAAATCATTGTTCTTATTTAAACCAATGTAGAAGATGCAGAAAAGGGATTTTACAAAATAGAAGGTTACTTTCCTGAGTTTTCGAATATTTTTTATTCGATATTTATTCGCCAAAGATTTAAAACACGCGTTAATACCTTACGAAACCACTTCTTACAAAAACGTAAAGATTAATTTTACTGAGGGACAAACAACGATGTATGTGCTGGGATTATATTAGACCGCCTGGGTTTAGTAAGAAGGCGTTTGTTGAAGAGTTTAGAAGAAATGTTGGCGAATTGGCTAAACATGAACAAATGCTCGTGTTGGGTGATGTCAATATTAATGTTTGCGATACTAATGCATATTATGTAAAAGATTATTTGGAGATGCTAGCATCATTAAGACTTATGAACGTCATTACTGTGTTCACATGAATTGAGCCTGACAATGGGTCGAAGTCGTTGATTGATCACATACTGGTCAGTAAAACAGATGTTCAGATGAATTATATAGTTATAGAAATTGGCATGACCGACCACTACCCGGTACTTTATTACACTTGTGTTTCAAAAACAATAACAGGAAAAGTGGTTTGTACAAAGTACTTACGTAATACAAAAATTAACCAGCTAATCCGTGACTCAAATTGGGATAACGTTATGAATGAAAATGATGCTGAAAGCTTTTACAACTTGTTTGTAGCAAAATTTAAAGATATTTATAAAAAATCAACCAACGTAAAAACAACAACGAGAAGAAAAAACAGGAAATTGGTTTAAATATTTACGTAATAAGTGTGCTATTTGAGAAAGGTTCGTTTACGGTTTGACGAATGGTTGTAATCGTTGTTGCACGAAGATGTGTAGCGTTAATTTTAAAGGAATCATTTGCCTTTTGCTGACTGTCCGCGCTTTTTAATGGCATGTCTACAAGTTCAACATCAGGGGATTGAAAAAACATTTCTCTAACACTGACAGCCTCTTTACAGCTCGAGTCCTACCATGCCTTTTCTTTTGGTCTGATACTCTTAATCCGATAAGGGATAAAGGATTTCATTCCAAAGAGAATAGTGTCCTTGATCATATCAGCAGCGGCATCCATGTTATTATCGAGGAATCATAACGACCAGTTAAAATTCCTAAATAAGCTGTTAAGTCTGCTCCAATTTGCTTTTTCATATTGCCATACGGTTCTTTTAGAATCGTTTCTCTAACTGTGTGGTCAGCATACGAGAAATTAGCTGATATGACACAATGGTCCGACGAGCCTTGAGGGGAGAGGGTGAAAGTTAAAAATAAGACCAGGGTGTTGGCGGTATGACTGTCAACGTCTGGTATTCGCGTGGGCTCATTTACAAGCTGCGTTAAGTTGTTTTCCGAAGATCTCAACACACCGGGTGTTGTCTGTCCAGAATGGCGAAGCCACCCAGAATTGTGTATATTGAAATCGCCCGTAATAACGATTTCAGTATGAAGATACAGGGATACAATTATTTGGATGGAGTCAGACAGCGCATCAAACTCGTTAAAAGTCGAATTGCTGTTTGGGCCTTCTGTAAATAAAGCAGTAATGGATAATTTGCTTACGGAGATGGAATTTTAACCACATGAAATTGAATTCCGGATTGGAACAGGCACTACATTGTAGTGGAATTTGGTAAGCTACATCACTACGCATGTAAATGGCGAGACCGCGAAGAGAAAAGAATAGTGATCTGAGAGGTGTGGGCAGGGATCTTCCTGTGTTTTACTAAGTGCCAAAACAGCTGGTCTGAGTTTATAGACGTGGACGTACGCAGAAAAGTGATTACTTTTTTTTAGCTCGCGTATATTTGCTATGTTCCCTCTAAATTCCCAAGTCATTACAAATTAACAAACACAAAAGTCACAAACACCGACGATGCTAAGCAAGGCTGCAACGTGAAGATTCTAAAGTTGGTTTACCGAATCATATTGTTGTAGGTGTTATGCCCTTACAACAAAATGAAACAGTGCACCAACAAAATTCACCCTCGCAACCCGCTATTCATCAGTTGTTACATGAACTCAGTCACTGCCTCTGCTGCATAACAGAGTTATACAGTAATGGCAGTGGCCGAATGCAAAGAGCAGCACTCTGACCAGGGGCAGGAGATGTGCACTATGGTTTTTTCCCCCGATTCGCTGAAATACTACACTATTTTTTTTATTTTGCGCTCGCGCGCGTGTTTGGAATGTTCATTGTTTTTTAATTGTTTTTTTTTTGCACAAACCCAGATCGAGAGTACGAATGCACTATGTCTCGTGTGCACTCGTCGGAGGTCAGCTCGATATTTTTGAATAGTTAAGGGACCAATTAAGTACCAAAAAAAAGGTTAATTCGTAAAGGTAAAAAGGCATGTTTTTGTGACGACACAGTTAAAATCCCTTTATTAAAACCAATAGTACTGTAGAATGTTTGTGTGGGTACAAATGATAGAACTTATTCTTTTCAATACAAATCCCTTTACTGTACTGAACAGTTATAATTCACTATTTAATTGTTTCTCTCAGTACAATCCAATTTCTCAACCGCTTATACTTTTCTTATCTTTTACTTAAACCACTTAATCACTTCTCCTAATTAACACTTCGAATTTCACTTTAGAACTGATTTGCATACCTTTGGGATGCTGGTATCTATACTCGAATGACATACTTCGAGAACAATCCTCGCCATCCAGCGTCCCATACAATTTCCAATTTGCTAGAAAATTCGATTCCACTCTCCAGTCGAGACTTTGTTATTCCAGTATCGAAATCTTCTGGTCTTCGAGTATCAACATTTTCTGCTAGATGTCGCTGCTCACATTTAAGTGGTTATCACATTGCTCCCTCCCTACAGTTGTTCGTCCCGAACAACTTCGTCATTCAGCATCCCGTTGAAATCACACATTCTATCCAAATGGACCACTTTCAATTTTCCTCGATCCCCACGCTGGATCCGGTAGACAACGTCATTAATGCGGGTTATCACCTTGTATGGACCTTCCCAGTCCTGTTGCAATTTTGGTGATTTGCCTTTCTTACGCTGAGGATTATACAGCCAAACCAGATCTCCTTCGTTGAAACCGGAAGATTTCGCCTTGATCACAGTGCAGCTCCATTGGGACCCCAAATCTGCTCACCCAGTTGTTGACTATCTGTTCGGCTACGGTCTTAGCCTCTTGATTTGGGATGGCAAACACTTCCGGCCACTTACTGAAGTAATCCATGACTACGAGAGTACATCGGTTTCCATTAAAGGTTTCGGGAAACGGCCCAGCGATGTCGATGGCTATTCGTTCGAAAGGTGCTCCGACATTGTATTGTTGCATTTGTCCATGTGGCTTTACTTTTGGACCCTTGGTAGCTGCACATCTTATGCACTTTTTGCACCAATTCTCGACATCTTGTTTAGAGCTTAGCCAATAGAAACGTTCCCTTACCTTTTCCAACGTCTTGTTTATTCCCAAATTGCCTCCTGAGATTCCGTCATGTATTTCATGGAGCACTTGGTTGACTCTGGACCGTGGCACAATTAGCTGCATACGAGATGCTGTCCCATCTGCACTTTCCCATTTTCTCTTCAGCAATCCATCTTGCACAAAAAGCGAGTCCCACTGTGCCCAGTATGCCTTCAGAGTTTGGCTCCGATCTGATATCTGCTGCCAGCTTGGTCTTTCCTCGTGTTCTTTCCAGGCCAATATTGGTTCGATGTCATTCTCTGCCTGTTGGGAGGAACGGATTTCGTCTATACTCCAACCCTCTATTGGCTCAGTCCTGATCATTTGGATAGTTGCCTGTTCTTTTGCTTCTTTACGATTGCAGTGTTCGCATTTTACTCCGCACGGTCGACGAGAGAGAGCATCAGCATTTGAGTGGAGTGTTCCCTTGCGGTGTTGCACTTCAAAGTCGTAGCCCTGCAACTGCTCGATCCATCTTGCAACTTGGCCTTCAGGGTTCTTAAATTGGAGTAGCCATTTCAGAGCTGCGTGGTCTGTCCGGAGAAGGAACTTTTGTCATAGAGGTACTTATGGAAATGCTTCGTAGCCAGAATTAAAGCCAGAAGCTCGCGCCGGGTTACACCTTAGTTCCGTTCAGGTCTGGAGAGTACTTTGCTGTAATATGCGACCACTTTCTCTTTACCGTCATGAACTTGAGAGATCACAGCTCCGACCCCAACATTGCTAGCGTCTGCGTCCACGATGAACATTTTTCCGGGCGTGGGGTAACCCAAGATGGGGGCATTGCACAGCTGTCGCTTCAGTTCTTGAAATGCTTTTTCGCATTCTCCAGACCACCGGAACTGTCGGCCTTTTTCCGTAAGTTGATCCAGGCTCTTTGCAATGCCAGCAAAATCCTTTACGAACCTTCTGTAATACGTGGCGAGGCCCAAGAAGCTTCTCAGTTGGTGTTTATCTTTTGGAGAAGGCCAACTTTTCACGGCTTCGATTTTGTCAGGATCCGTTCTTACACCTTCCGCTGATATAATGTGACCCAGATATTTTACTTCCGGACGAAACAAGGCACACTTTTCTGGGTTGAGCTTTAAATGAGCACTTCGTAGCCTCTCAAACACTTCTTTTAGATTTTCGCGGTGCTCCTCGTACGTCTTACCTATGACGATAACGTCGTCCAAATATACTAGGCAGGTTTTCCAGGTGAGTCCTTGCAATGTTCGTTCCATTAGTCGCTCGAAGGTGGCCGGAGCGTTGCACAGTCCAAACGGCATCACTGCAAACTGCCAAAGACAGCTTCCTGTAGTGAAGGCAGTTTTCTCACGATCCGCACGATTTATCTCTACCTGCCAGTAACCGCTCTTCAAGTCAAGTGTTGAAAACCATTTCGCTCCAGAAAGCATATCCAAAGTGTCATCGATTCTCGGAAGTGGGCAGCTGTCCTTTTTAGTGACATCATTGAGACGTCGGTAGTCTACACAAAATCTCGTGCTGCCATCTTTCTTCTTCACGAGGACCACTGGAGATGCCCACGGACTTTGCGATTCTTCAATCACTCCCTCAGCTTTCATCTTCGACATCATTTCGGCAACTTCTGTTTGCTTTGCCAATGGAAGACGCCTTGCAGGTTGACGGATTGGTCGAGCGTCTCCGGTGTCAATGTGATGTTGAACAATATGCGTACGTCCATATTCTCCGTCTTGTGTAGCAAATATATCAGCGTACTCACCGATTAGTTTTTCTGCCAGGATTCGCTGATCTTCGTCCAGATTACAGAGGCTGAGAATTTTGTTCTTGATTTTTATGCTCTGAACTGTTGTGACCGGTTTTGCACCCTTTTTTTCGGTTGTGGTCGATATAGCCTCAACAGGTACGCATTTTCCCACTATCTCCCCCTTTTTCACCTTTACACTGAATGTCTTTGGATTTAGAATCCTTACAGGGACCATGTTGTTCTTTGGCTCCACTAAGGTCTTTCCCACCATGAAGTCTCTTTTCTTTTCTGGCTCCATCAAATAGAATCGGTGGCTACCAGGACCACCTTCCACTTTTGCCCACAAAATTGCTTCTGACGAAGTCTCTAGACTCTGATTGCTGCAGATGACGACATTAGAGACTGAGGTATTGGCGTTTCCGTATATCATTGGTATCTCCATGTTTCCGTATTTCAGGGTTTGTGCCCCCAAGTCGACTACAAGTCCATGTTCTCTCATGAAGTCTGTACCAATAATGCACTCGTCACATATGTCAGCTACCAGAAACGCGTGAGTGAATGTTATTCCGGCCAGTTGGATTTTTATGCGAACTTCACCATATACCTTAATCGTTGCTCCTGTAGCTGTTCGCAAGCTGCAACTGCTAGTGTTATGCAACCAAGACTTCTGCACAAGATTCCTCCTGATGATTGAGGCCGTGGCACCGGTGTCTATTGTTGCCATCCATTTTTCTTTTCCACTGACTACTTCTACTAGAAGGCTTTCGCTGCATCGTTTTGCCAGCGAGACTTGGATGATGGTCCTGGGGCCGTCGACTCCTGCTACCAACTTCTGCCCCGCGAAGTTGGTGCTTAAGCATTTCCCGACTGATGGCTTCGGGAAGGTTGACCGGCTTCTTGATAGCTGTTTCTGGGGGGTTTCTTCCTCTATTTGCTTGTCACCACAGTGAGGGCAGTCATTTCGTCGCACCGGTTCTTTACACTGCCTTTGAAGGTGTCCTATTTTATTGCAATTCCAGCAGCGCATTATCCGTCTATCCCGTCGAGTATCTCGTTCCTCGGCACTAATTCTTGTGCAGGAGCATTCGATAGATGTTACTTCCCTGACGAAATGTGTTCCCCTGGAAGGATGATTGGCTGCTTCCATCGCCAGAGCGAAGGCAAGTGCTTCAGCAAGCGTTCTTTTCCCGGCCATCCTTACTGCTGACTGTAGCTTCGAATCTGCAATTCCCCTGATAAATGCATCTTTTGCCATTTCGTCGATAATTTCCTGGCCTGCGGTGGGGTATGACAGATGTGCCAGTCTACTCACGTCTGCTTGGAGCTGCTGAAGTGTTTCTCCTCGTTGCTGCGTTCGGCTTTGCAATTGGACCTTGTAGACCTCCTGCATGTGGCTGTCCCCAAACCGTTTCTCGATAGCCTGCACTAAAGTCACATAATCTTTATGCTTTTCGATGTCTACTATTTGCAACAATTCTGCTGCAGGACCGTGCAAGGCCATTGTTAGGGCAAAGCACTTTTCCTCATTGTCCCAGTCGTTTGCACAGGCAGCCATTTCAAACTGCTTCTTATAGGTAGACCATGAGGTCTGGCCATCGAATGAGGGAGGCTTCAACTCTTTTCTCCTTGGACCGCTTAAAGAACATTCTCGCAGTTTCTGTTTTCGCACTGTGTCGAGTTCTTTTGCCAGTTGCTGAACTTTGCTGTCCATTTCTTCGAATTTTTCGCCAACATTCTTCTCTATTGTATCAAATTTGTCATCAACGTTCTTCTCTATTCTATCAAATTTGTCATCAACGTTCTTCTCTATTCTTTCAAATTTGTCATCGATTTCTTCGAATTTTTGCTGGAGAATGTTATTTTGTTCTTCCAGTTTTTGTTCTAGACTATTCTTTTGTTCGTCGAATTTTTGTTCAATGCTGCTCTTCTGCTCGTCTAGATTTTTCTTTTGTTCATCCAACTTTTGTTCGAGACTATCCTTTTGTTCTTCCAGATTTTTCTTTTGTTCATCCAGCTTTTGCTCGAGACTATTCTTTTGTTGTTCCAGATTTTTCTTTTGTTCATCCATTTTTAACAAGAGGAGTTGCATCATCGCAGCCATATCACTGCCGGTACTTGTCTGTTCATCCTCGTCAACATCGAAGGAGTATGCATCAGGATCATGTCCCTCGTTGTTCAAAGCCGCCTGAAGTCGGAGCACCAGGTCACTTTTTCCTCCACTGGCGCTGAGGCTTCTCTTGTTCAACTCGGATTTGAGTTGGAAGAGGGTCAACTGCAATAGTTTTCGACCCATTCTAGTTTTTTTTTCAAATAGTCAGAAAACACTGTTTTTTTTTGTTTTTTGTTTTACACACAATAAGTCCTATCCCACTTCTGACACCAATGTAGAATGTTTGTGTGGGTACAAATGATAGAACTTATTCTTTTCAATACAAATCCCTTTATTCAGTACAGTTATAATTCACTATTTAATTGTTTCTCTCAGTACAATCCAATTTCTCAACCGCTTATACTTTTCTTATCTTTTACTTAAACCACTTAATCACTTCTCCTAATTAACACTTCAAATTTCACTTTAGAACTGATTTGCATACCTTTGGGATGCTGGTATTTATACTCGAATGACATACTTCGAGAACAATCCTCGCCATCCAGCGTCCCATACAATTTCCAATTTGCTAGAAAATTCGATTCCACTCTCCAGTCGAGACTTTGTTATTCCAGTATCGAAATCTTCTGGTCTTCGAGTATCAACATTTTCTGCTAGATGTCGCTGCTCACATTTAAGTGGTTATCACAGTACATTAAAGTATGACAGAAATATTAAAAAATACGAAAATGGCAGCAATTATTCGCGGTGTCCCTCATAACTTGGTGCTGGATCATCCGAAATCAAAAAATCAAAGTTCATTCGTTAGATAATAGTTTTCCCCAGGTAACGCTGGGGGGGTTTTTCGAAATTTCAATTTTTCACTTTTTTGCAACACTTTGAAGGGAAAAACGCGATTTTTTGCGAAATTGAATTGAAAAAAAAAACTCCAGCGTTACCTCGCAAATTATCCTACCGCGAGCATCGAACTTGTCGAGTTGTAGAGGAGGCTGAGTAGGGTCAATGAATCTCGAGAAGAAATTCTCCAGACGAGTGCTGAAACCAAAGGATGTCCCCCCCCCCCCAACAAACAAACCGTTCCCTTCTTCCCATGGGCTGGATCAAGGTGTCATACGACCCGTGCCGAAGATCAACCTGGCTGAGGGCCCCGCATCTCCAAAAATAGCTCAGTCGCGAACGCAGTATCCGAATACCTGGCCACCTCCGAATTAGCTAGCCTTATCTGTATGCAGCGGATCTCTGTACAGATGGACACCCTTTTCTCCGCTACTCGTGGGACCATTTATGGACAAAACCTATAAAACAAAATCCGAGGCTGGTACTCCTTTAACACCAGGCGGTAGAACGGTGACTACACCGACTACCGGCAAGGCTCCTGCATTGTCGAGAGGAGGCAAAACTGTGGCAGGCCATGGTGCACTATCCTCTAAAGGTATACGCAACGAGCCTAAAAATAAAGATTCAGGGAGTGTTAAGAATGTGGCAGGCCATGGTCCTATTACTTCCTCCACCCCTAGCAGCAGCAAGTTTGTGGCAGGCCACGGACTGGTTGCTGCTACTAAAACTCCTCCCCCCAAAGAGGAATCTGGAGCTCAGCCGCATCGACAAGCCCCATCTAAGGCGCTCTATCTAAGACGCCGAAATGCTTCACGCATTATCAAAACCTTCGGATCAATTCCGGAGGTTGAGAGAAGTGCGGATATAAAGAGCAAGGTTGAGTGGGCTAAAAACATCCTAAAAGACGGATTACCCACTGCTTCCACTGCTCCCAAAATTTTAAAAGACTACTCGAAGCGCCAGAGATCGTTGGAGGAAACCGTACCGGTTTCCAAGAGGCCCAAAACACATAGTTCCAAAACCCCTGGGCCATCCAACAGCACATCTCTGAGGTCTTTCAATGAAATCCTAAAGGACGCATTGGTGATCGCTGTGATCGATAGGAACGATATCGACGGTTCCATTACACCTGAACGGTGACAGCTGGTTAAGCTGAAGCTTTCGAGCAACTTCTTTTCCATCATGCGGGAAAATCCCGGACCATCTCCTATCACAAGCGACATTGGCTAGCACCAAGGCCATGTCAAAATCATCGCACGTTCCAACCAGATACCTCTTGATCTCTTCACCAAGGCCATAGGTGGTTTAGGAGAGATTTGGCTAGGTGCAAAACTTGAGGTCATGTCTAAAGAAGACATTCCTAGCAGACCTCGAACTCGTACCTGGATCCCAGCCGAATTCTCCTCCCCAGAAAGTATTTTGGAAATCATCCGGCTCAGTAACCCGACTCTTCCGACTCATGACTCGAAAGTCGCGAAACTGGAGGAACTAAGGGGCTCTTATAAATGCGCGTTAATCGTGATCAATAAGGAATCCCTTAATCCTCTGGCGCAGACGAAAGGCATGATTCGGTTCGGATTCGAGTCCATACATTTAAGGGTATACAAAAAGGATGAGCTGGATGCTGAGAAGCAATACACAACACAATAATATACATACACAACATAACACAACCTTGGATCTCGGAGCGTCGATATCCTTTCCAGAAATGGATAGCGACGACTCCAATCTGTCCGAGGTGACTATTAAGTCGTCGGTCTCCTCTTCTGACACCCTGTCGGAAATGGAAACCGATGACGAAGCAAAGAGAGGTCCTACACGATAAGAGGTAGAAGATGAGCTTTTGGGCATATCTTCAGAATCGGAGGACCTCAACAACATCGTGATGGAGGCGACTCTAGAAAACTGTAGCAATGATACGGTTTCTCCAGATTAGTCTCCAGCACTCAAAAAAGGCTTCTGCCGCACTCATTCTGCGTCTTTCTAAAAACGCAGAAGACATACTTCTAATCCAGGAACCATGGATAATAGAAGGCGTGGTTCGTGGACTTAGGACACCCGCATACGGTCCGCTCTATACAAGAGACAAAGGTATGATCAGAACTTGTATATTAGTGAAACGTAGTCTTAATGTATTTCTACTTCCCAACCTTAGCGATCCCGACTTAACCGTTGCCAGACTAAAGACTGCCAAAGGCTCCTACTGGCTGGCATCGGCTTACCTTGGCCACGACCAAGTGGGCCCTCTCCCTGGAGATAACCTAAAAGGGTGGTACTGAAAGCTGGAAGGCAAAAAAAACTGACCTCATAATCGGATCCGACGCTAACGCACATCTCACGGTATGGGGCAGTACCGACATCAATGATACAGGTGAGTCACTTTTTGACAATATTTTAAGTACTAACCTCTTAATTTGCAATATTGGCAATGAGCCCACTTTTATAACTAGAACCGACAGGAAGTGCTAGATATTACTCTTGTCTCCGACAGCATCACTCAAAGGCTAACGAACTGGATGGTATCGGCTGAACACTCCTTTTCAGACCATAGATACATCCAATTCCGCCTGAGTGATGCTCCCTCCCAGCTAACCAACTTTCCGGAATTACCGGAAAATTGATTGGCCAAAATACAGAGGAATACTGTCAGAAACGATATCATCTGAACTATCAAGTCCCCCGCGTAAAACCAATGAGCTTGACATGAAAGTCAAGGAATTTACTCTGGCTCTCAATCAGGCTAACGCTGCTTCCTGCCCTCTTAGAACTTATCCACATTCCACTGTTATGGAGAGAAGTCAATGTAGTATTCATTCCCAACGCCGGAAAATGTTCTCATGTTGTCCTAAAGGACCTCAGACCTATAAGTCTATCATCTTTCCTTCTGAAAACTCTAGAACGACTGATTGATATCCATATTAGAGCTAAAGTTGATCCAAGACTTCTGTCTACGGCTCAACATGCCTACTGTAAAGGAAAGTCGGTGGAAACGGCTTTGCTCTCTCTGACACCGTAGCTGCGACTGCAGCTATTCGCCTTAAAGTGATTAAACATTGGACAAATAATTCATTTGGCCACGCCAACATTCTTAATACATTAGGAATCCTCACAGAGATCATCGATTACACCATACCTGAACTTTGGTTTGACAAAAACTTCCATGTAAACTTAAGCTTCGCCTCTGGATCATTCTGGGAGGAAGATGCTTTCATGGAGGACAAGTCAATCCATCTCTATACAGATGGATCTAAAACGATAGCGAAGTTGGTGGCGGTGTTTTCTCAGATAAGCTAAATCTAAGCCTCTTTTTCCATCTTCCAAATCACTGTAGCGTGTTCCAGGCTGAAATTTTGGTGATTAAAGAAGCTCTGACCTGGCTGAAGAAAAACGTAATATCTGCAAAGGATATCCGCAAATTTTCGGATAGTCAGGCCGCCATCAAGTCCCTGGACCCCTGGAATGCCGATCATCTCTCATGGAGATGATAGAGCAGTTCAACATTCACCTTTGTTGGGTGCCGGGCCATAGAGACATTTCAGAGAACTGCAGAGCCGATGAACTCGCCAAAATTGGAACCACTTACGTATTCAACCGGAAAAAGGTAGTATAGGTATGCCAATCGCTACGTGCAAACTAACACTAAAGCTGGATGCCAATAAAAGAACAGACCTTAGGTGGACTGCTGGGCAAACATGTCTAGCGACCAAACAGATCTGGCCAAAGCTGGATCTGAATCGTTGTAAGTGTCTGATTCTTTTAAATAGGAAACTTCTCAGCGCCATAATAGGTGTCGTTACTGGACACTGCCTCATAGGCAAGCACGCAAGAAGGCTTGGCGCATTTACAAATGATTTCTGTAGAAGCTGCATGGACGAGGAAGAGGAGGAGACAATCCTCCGCCTACTCTGCACATGTCCAGCTCTCTCCCAGAGAAGAAAGCTTCATCTAGGAGCTTTCTTCTACAACGACCTAAACGATCTAGAAAACATAGACGTTAACAGTCTCCTACGCTTTATTATAAGCTCAAACTATTTCCATTAGTAAGAAGATCATAGATCCACGTCGCATCACAATGGGCCAATAGGCCTAAGTGGGTTGGTATTTCCAACAGCCACTCTTACCTAACCTAACCTAACCTAACCTACCTCGTAAATTATGTACAGACATAATGTTCAAAATTTCAAAAGGATCGGTGCAGTAGTTTTGAAGTTATGAGGGGCACCGACTTTGAAAACGTGAGTGTGGGGAAAACCCTTTAAAGTTTTGAACACTAAAAAATCTGGTATAAAACGTTTATAAGCGAATTTTATCGGCTTACCTCAGACTGAATCATCAATGCCAGGTACAAGAATATTTTGACACAATATTCTTAAGATATTATGCATTCAATTAAAAAAAAAATTCCTAAATCATTATTGGTACACTTTAGACTTAAGACTATATTAATATTGTAAAATGTTTGTGTGGGTACAAATGATAGATCTTATTCTTTTCAATACAAATCCCTTTATTCAGTACAGTTACAATCCACTATTTAATTGTTTCTCTCAGTACAATCCAATTTCTCAACCGCTTATACTTTTCTTATCTTTTACTTAAACCACTTAACCACTTCTTCTATTTAACATTTCAAATTCAACTGATGAACTCACATGCATACCTTGGGGATGCTGGTATTTATACTTGAATGACATACTTCGAGAACAATCCTCGCCATCCAGCGTCCCATACAATTTCCAATTTGCTAGAAAATTCGATTCCACTCTCCAGTCATCAATGGTCGAGACTTTGTCATTCAAGTATCGAAATCTTCGTCATTCAGCATCCCGTTGAAATGACACATTCTATCCAAATGGACCACTTTTAATTTTACTCGATCCCCACGTTGCATCCGGTAGACAACGTCATTAATGCGGGTTATGGACCTTCCCAGTCCTGTTGCAATTTTGGTGATTTGCCTTTCTTACGCTGAGGATTATACAGCCAAACCAGATCTCCTCAATCAAAAGTCAAAAGTCATCCAGGAAATATGCCAATATTTGGGAATAAGAAAGACGAGGACAACGCCATTACAGCCTTAATCTGATGGAATGGTCGACCGATTCAATCGGACCTTGAATGAGCACTTCTCCTAATTAACACTTCAGATTTCACTTTAGAACTGATGTGATTCGAAGTTATAATTCGCACTAGTTTTTTGTGGTTGAAACTCTACAACAGCCAAATCTACGTGTCAGTGTTATGCCTTCACACGCAGAATTTTTCTGTCTGAGTTCCAATTACACAAATGAAAAACTGACTTGCCATGGGCAGGATTCGAACCTTGGACCCTCAGAGCGAGAAGCGATTGCTAGTACCACTACACCACGCCCACCCCATTATAATTAATAATACTATTATTATTAATTAATTAATTATTATAACTTTTGTAATTACTATAATTATCATCGGAATCTTTTGTTGAGCCAACGAATGTAGTTTTGCTTACAATTTTTTTTAGCTCTACGAGTAAGCCAACTTGTAAATAGTTCAGTTAAATAAACGAAAACCTTAATCTAATCTGTACATAGTCATTCCTTAGCTATCGGGTGTTTGGAATGGTTGCACAAAGAACACCGGTAAATTCCCTATTAAAAAAAAACATTTTAGGCACTTTGCGCGTTCTCGATTTATTTCTTCCCTTTTTGTCTATTTGCCAATTTTCTATACCTTTGAAATCTCTTTGCTTTAACACGCACTACCATGAGAAAGATATCTTAAGCGAGAATATATTTAATACCAAAACAGTTATTTTGCCGTATTCAAGGTAAATAAATAAGACTTTGATTGATACGTTACGTGATTTATTGCACTTCTTTAATGTAAAATTGAAGAACGGATTCGTTAGAAGATGAAAACAGTGACCCATATAGCTCTACTAGACAATCAACAGCATATGCTGTACATGTACATCACTGCCGTGGCCAAAAGTTCATAAGATTCCCTTTACTTTTCATTTTTATATCATCAGCAGCAAAATATGTTTGAAAAGAATTTCGTTGTTGTTCATGATAAAAAATATGTCATTTCCCACAACAGTCCACAATTTAAGACAAAAGAGCTAAATAAAATAAGCGAAGGTACCGAATCTATTACTAGGCGGGAGTCTCTAGAGTGTAGGTAACTTGAAGAAAGGATAGTGATGTTACAAATGGCAACCAAAAAGACTGCACAATAATGAACTTGTGGGGATACCCAATTTTACATATTTTATTTCGAGCTTTGGGAATCAATATTTTTTAAACAACTCTGTTTGCACTTTAACGAAGGACAAGCAACATGTTTATCAATAGAAAATGCAATTTTTGCTATATGTTCCTTAAGTCTATATGTATTCCCAAAAAATAACAAGCTACGCATTGTTTGGAAAACATCGCATATGGTAACAACATTTACAAAATCAATGACTTAATCGGATTGCTCCAAACATGTCTCTGAAAATTGGTACAAATATTCAAAACTAAGCCATTCTGCTGACAAATCCCTAAAATCAAAAACAGAACAACGGAATACGTGAGCGGATATAATGGTGTATATTTAAAGGAATCACTGAAAGACTAATCGCTTCGGAACAAAATCCTCCTTAAACGCCATTTAAAAAAGTTAAATTCACAAAATTCTTCAACACAATTTCTAATTCAATATCCGCAATTAATTATGAATTTCACTTAGTACATAGGCAAGGGGACAAATTTCCCCAAAATTGATATCTTAAGCATGCTCAGGCAACATCTCTCCAGGCTCATATATCAATATATTTTGCGAATCAGAGCATCCCAGCGCATAGTCTCACTTCCTTAATTTATAACTTTTTGGTCCCTAATTTCATTCCGTTGTCTTTATCAAAAAAAAAAAACTGGATTCCTTGGTTACTGATGTAGGCAGATGGTACAAGAACCACCATATATGTACACTAGGGTGTCCCTTATTTTTCAAAGTTTTAAATTTCTAACGCATAGGTCTCAGTTTTGTTCATTTGCCTCTAAAACACTCGGACATAAATGTTTACCTTATTTGAAGTACGATAACCCGTGCCGACTTGCATCGAATAATGTTCATACTTGTTGCGCGGCAGTAGCGGTGCGTATTCACGGCATTTGTCATTTGTTTTCAATTATTCTTGCGATTACCACGTATTGTTTTACATTTAAAAGATGACATTGGAATTAAGAAGCAATAAAAAATGTGTTTTCTTAGTTGGTGACGTAAATTATCAAATAACAGGCGCAAAGTTACCGTCTAATCGTCAAGTTCTTTCAGTACTTTTTTTTAAATTCGCGAAGTTAAATTAACTGTTAGTGAAAGTGCTAATCTCGTCATTCGGGGGTGTATTATATTGTAAAATGTTTGTATGGGTACAAATAATAGAACTTATTCTTTTCAATACAAATCCCTTTATTCAGTACAGTTAAAATTCACTATTTAATTCTTTCTCTCAATACAATCCAATTTCTCAACCACTTATACTTTTCTTATCTTTTACTTAAACCACTTAATCACTTCTCCTAATTCACACTTCAAATTACACTTTAGAACTCACTTGTATACCTCGGGGATGCTGGTATTTATACTCGAATGACATACTTCGAGAACAATCCTCGCCATCCAGCGTCCCATACAATTTCCAATTTGCTAGAAAATTCGATTCCACTCTCCAGTCGAGACTTTGTTATTCCACTATCGACATTTTCTGCTAGATGTCGCTGCTCACATTTAAGTGGTTATCACATTGCTCCCTCCCTACAGTTGTTCGTCCCGAACAACTTCGTCATTCAGCATCCCGTTGAAATGACACATTCTATCCAAATGGACCACTTTAAATTTTCCTCGATCCCCACGCTGGATCCGGTAGACAACGTCATTAATGCGGGTTATCACCTTGTATGGACCTTCCCAGTCCTGTTGCAATTTTGGTGATTTGCCTTTCTTACGCTGAGGATTATACAGCCAAACCAGATCTCCTTCGTTGAAACCGGAAGATTTCGCCTTGATATCGTACCTAGTTTTCATGC
Organism: Volucella bombylans; assembly: GCA_949129095.1. Taxonomy (NCBI): domain Eukaryota; kingdom Metazoa; phylum Arthropoda; class Insecta; order Diptera; family Syrphidae; genus Volucella; species Volucella bombylans. The sequence goes on from OX422140.1 coordinate 214,706,492, forward strand.
GGCTGCTTGCTAGCTTCATCTTTTCTCTGGTGTCTTCATGCAATTTACGAATCCTGCTGCGTAAGTCATTCACGTACTCGTTCACCTCTTTGGGCTCCGTCGGTGGGGATCCGAATTTTGCTTCACTTGGCAACCGAATTGTTTGACCAAATAAGATCTCGGATGGTGTGTGCCCTGTTGAGCTATGGACCGCGTTTCGGTAGGCCATTAAGAAGAGGGGTATGTGTCGATCCCAATCCCGCTGGCAGTTGCTGACAACCTTAGATAGATGCTCACTCAAGGTCGGATTGAATCGCTCGACCATTCCATCAGATTGAGGGTGTAGTGGCGTTGTCCTTGTCTTTCTTATTCCCAAATATTGGCATATTTCCTGGAAGACTTTTGATTCAAAGTTTCGCCCTTGATCAGAGTGCAGCTCCATTGGGACCCCAAATCTGCTCACCCAGTTGTTGACTATCTGTTCGGCTACGGTCTTAGCCTCTTGATTTGGGATGGCAAACACTTCCGGCCACTTACTGAAGTAATCCATGACTACGAGGGTATATCGGTTTCCATTAAAGGTTTCGGGAAACGGCCCAGCGATGTCGATGGCTATTCGTTCGAAAGGTGCTCCGACATTGTATTGTTGCATTTGTCCATGTGGCTTTACTTTTGGACCCTTGGTAGCTGCACATCTTATGCACTTTTTGCACCAATTCTCGACATCTTGTTTAGCGCTTAGCCAATAGAAACGTTCCCTTACCTTTTCCAACGTCTTGTTTATTCCCAAATGGCCTCCTGAGATTCCGTCATGTATTTCATGGAGCACTTGGTTGACTCTGGACCGTGGCACAATTAGCTGCATACGAGATGTTGTCCCATCTGCACTTTCCCATTTTCTCTTCAGCAATCCATCTTGCACAAAAAGCGAGTCCCACTGTGCCCAGTATGCCTTCAGAGTTTAGCTCCGATCTGATATCTGCTGCCAGCTTGGTCTTTCCTCGTGTTCTTTCCAGGCCAATATTGGTTCGATGTCATTGTCTGCCTGTTGGGAGGAACGGATTTCGTCTATACTCCAACCCTCTATTGGCTCAGTCCTGATCATTTGGATAGCTGCCTGTTCTTTTGCTTCTTTACGATTGCAGTGTTCGCATTTTACTCCGCATGGTCGACGAGAGAGAGCATCAGCATTTGAGTGGAGTGTTCCCTTGCGGTGTTGCACTTCAAAGTCGTAACCCTGCAACTGCTCGATCCATCTTGCAACTTGGCCTTCAGGGTTCTTAAATTGGAGTAGCCATTTCAGAGCTGCGTGGTCTGTCCGGAGAATGAACTTTTGTCCGTAGAGGTACTTATGGAAATGCTTCGTAGCCAGAATTAAAGCCAGAAGCTCGCGCCGGGTTACACAGTAGTTCCGTTCAGGTCTGGAGAGTACTTTGCTGTAATATGCGACCACTTTCTCTTGACCGTCATGAACTTGGGAGATCACAGCTCCGACCCCAACATTGCTAGCGTCTGCGTCCACGATGAACATTTTTCCGGGCGTCGGGTAACCCAAGATGGGGGCATTGCACAGCTGTCGCTTCAGTTCTTGAAATGCTTTTTCGCATTCTCCAGACCACCTGAACTGTCGGCCTTTTTCCGTAAGTTGATGCAGGCTCTTTGCAATGCCAGCAAAATCCTTTACGAACCTTCTGTAATACGTGGCGAGGCCCAAGAAGCTTCTCAGTTGGTGTTTATCTTTTGGAGAAGGCCAACTTTTCACGGCTTCGATTTTGTCAGGATCCGTTCTTACTCCTTCCGCTGATATAATGTGACCCAGATATTTTACTTCCGGACGAAACAAGGCACACTTTTCTGGGTTGAGCTTTAAATGAGCACTTCGTAGCCTCTCAAACACTTCTTTTAGATTTTCGCGGTGCTCCTTGTACGTCTTACCTATGACGATAACGTCGTCCAAATATACTAGGCAGGTTTTCCAGGTGAGTCCTTGCAATGTTCGTTCCATTAGTCGCTCGAAGGTGGCCGGAGCGTTGCACAGTCCAAACGGCATCACTGCAAACTGCCAAAGACAGCTTCCTGTAGTGAAGGCAGTTTTCTCACGATCCGCACGATTTATCTCTACCTGCCAGTAACCGCTCTTCAAGTCAAGTGTTGAAAACCATTTCGCTCCAGAAAGCATATCCAAAGTGTCATCGATTCTCGGAAGTGGGTAGCTGTCCTTTTTAGTGACATCATTGAGACGTCGGTAGTCTACACAAAATCTCGTGCTGCCATCTTTCTTCTTCACCAGGACCACTGGAGATGCCCACATACTTTGCGATTCTTCAATCACTCCCTCAGCTTTCATCTTCGACATCATTTCGGCAACTTCTGTTTGCTTTGCCAATGGAAGACGCCTTGCAGGTTGACGGATTGGTCGAGCGTCTCCGGTTTCAATGTGGTGTTGAACAATATGCGTACGTCCATATTCTCCGTCTTGTGTAGCAAATATATCAGCGTACTTACCGATTAGTTTTTCTGCCAGGATTCGCTGATCTTCGTCCAGATTACAGAGGCTGAGAATTTTGTTCTTGATTTTTATGCTCTGAACTATTGTGACCGGTTTTGCACCCTTTTTTCCGTTGTGGTCGATATAGCCTCAACAGGTACGCATTTTCCCACTATCTCCCCCTTTTTCACCTTTACACTGAATGTCTTTGGATTTAGAATCCTTACAGGGACCATGTTGTTCTTTGGCTCCACTAAGGTCTTTCCCACCATGAAGTCTCTTCTCTTTTCTGGCTCCATCAAATAGAATCGGTGGCTACCAGGACCACCTTCCACTTTTGCCCACAAAATTGCTTCTGACGAAGGCTCTAGACTCTGATTGCTGCAGATGACGACATTAGAGACTGAGGTATTGGCGTTTCCGTATATCATTGGTATCTCCATGTTTCCGTATTTCAGGGTTTGTGCCCCCAAGTCGACTACAAGTCCATTCTCTCATGAAGTCTGTACCAATGATGCACTCGTCACATATGTCAGCTACCAGAAACGCGTGAGTGAATGTTATTCCGGCCAATTGGATTTTTATGCGGACTTCACCATATACCTTAATCGTTGCTCCTGTAGCTGTTCGCAAGCTGCAACTGCTAATGTGCAGCCAAGACTTCTGCACAAGATTCCTCCTGATGATTGAGGCCGTGACACCGGTGTCTATTGTTGCCATCCATTTTTCTTTTCCACTAACTACTTCTACTAGAAGGCTTTCGTTGCATCGCTTTGCCAGCGAGACTTGGATGATGGTCCTGGGGCCGTCGACTCCTGCTACCAACTTCTGCCCCGCGAAGTTGGTGCTTAAGCATTTCCCGACTGATGGCTTCGGGAAGGTTGACCAGCTTCTTGATAGCTGTTTCTGCTGGTTTCTTCCTCCATTTGCTTGCCACCACAGTGAGGGCAGTCTTTTCGTCGCACCGGTTCTTTACACTGCCTTTGAAGGTGTCCTATTTTATTGCAATTCCAGCAGCGCATTATCCGTCTATCCCGTCGAGTATCTCGTTCCTCGGCACTAATTCTTGTGCAGGAGCATTCGATAGATGTTACTTCCCTGACGAAATGTGTTCCCCTGGAAGCCTGATTGGCTGCTTCCATCGCCAGAGCGAAGGCAAGTGCTTCAGCAAGGGTTCTTTTCCCGGCCATCCTTACTGCTGACTGTAGCTTCGAATCTGCAATTCCCCTGATAAATGCATCTTTTGCCATTTCGTCGATAATTTCCTGGCCTGCGGTGGGGTATGACAGATGTACAAGTCTACTCACGTCTGCTTGGAGCTGCTGCAGTGTTTCTCCTCTTTGCTGCGTTCGGCTTTGCAATTGGACCTTGTAGACCTCCTGCATGTGGCTGTCTCCAAACCGTTTCTCGATAGCCTGCACTAAAGTCACATAATCTTTATGCTTTCGATGTCTACTGTTTGCAACAATTCTGCTGCAGGACCGTGCAAGGCCATTGTTAGGGCAAAGCACTTTTCTTCATTGTCCCAGTCGTTTGCACAGGCAGCCATTTCAAACTGCTTCTTATAAGTAGACCATGAGGTCTGGCCATCGAATGAGGGAGGCTTCAAATCTTTTCTCCTTGGACCGCTTAAAGAACATTCTCGCAGTTTCTGTTTTCGCACTGTGTCGAGCTCTTTTGCCAGTTATTCAACTTTGCTGTCCATTTGTTCGAATTTTTCGCCAAAATTCTTCTCTATTCTTTCAAATTTGTTATCTATTTCTTCGAACTTTTGGTGTAGAACGTTATTTTGTTCTTCCAGTTTTTGTTCTAGACTATTCTTTTGGTCGTCGAATTTTTGTTCAATGCTGCTCTTCTGTTCGTCCATTTTTTGTTCCAGACTGTTCTGGAGAATGTTCTTCTGTTCTTCCATATTTTTCTTTTGTTCGTCCAGCTTTTGTTCGAGGCTATTCTTCTGTTCTTCCAGATTTTTCTTCTGTTCGTCCATTTTTAACAAGAGGAGTTGCATCATCGCAGACATGTCACTGCCGGTACTTGTCTGTTCATCCTCGTCAACATCAAAGGAATATGCATCAGGATCATGACCCTCGTTGTTCAAAGCCTCCTGAAGTCTGAGCACCAGGTCACTTTTTCCTCCACTGGCGCTGAGGCTTCTCTTGTTCAACTCGGATTTGAGTTGGACGAGGGTCAACTGCAATAGTTTTCGACCCATTCTAGCTTTTTCAAATAGTCAGAAAACACTTTTCTTTTTTTTTTCTTTTTACACACAATAAGTCCTATCCCACTTCTGACACCAATGTAAAATGTTTGTGTGGGTACAAATAATAGAACTTATTCTTTTCAATACAAATCCCTTTATTCAGTACAGTTAAAATTCACTATTTAATTCTTTCTCTCAATACAATCCAATTTCTCAACCACTTATACCTTTCTTATCTTTTACTTAAACCACTTAATCACTTCTCCTAATTAACACTTCAAATTACACTTTAGAACTCACTGGCATACCTCGGGGATGCTGGTATTTATACTCGAATGACATACTTCGAGAACAATCCTCGCCATCCAGCGTCCCATACAATTTCCAATTTGCTAGAACATTCGATTCCACTCTCCAGTCGACACTTTGTTATTCCAGTATCGACATTTTCTGCTAGATGTCGCTGCTCACATTTAAGTGGTTATCACAATATTTTGGGAGAAAGCTAGAATCCCTACCAGAGCAGACGGAGTTGCAAAAAAATTGTAAAAAAATACAAGATATTTACCAAACACCGTGAGGAGGACTTTAAGAACGATTTAGATAATTTATTTGACATAGCACATGCTGATGCTTTGGAACGGAGGAAAATTGAAGAAGATAAGGTATTTTTACAAAAACAAAGCCAGGGCGTCCAGGGTGTTTAGCGGGTGTAGACAAAAAGTTAGCCGAAAAAGAAGAAAGGGAAGACAAAGGAAATTAAATGAAGAGAAAAAAAGATGTGAGCAAATGTGTTTCGGAGGTTTATCGTCATCTGTTACTACGCAAGATTATATTCAAACGCAAAGACATCACGATAAACTTACCCGCTCTGATGAAAGCCTTGAGGAACCCTTGGCATCCACCGCTCAAATGGTAAGTTCTGAAACTACTACAAAAAGAGGAAGGAAAAACTTTATCACGCCTAAGTTAGTTGCAGCTTTAGATAGATGCCAATTAAGCAGAATGGATTCTGTCTATATACTTCAGGCTGTAGTAGAAGCACTAGATCTTAGCTGTGATGATTTTCCGATAAACAAATCGTCTATTCAACGTATTCGCACACAGAGTTGAAAAGATAGAGCGGAATCTATAAAATAAGATTTTCAGAATAATATGTCTGACATGGTGACCGTTCACTGGGATGGGAAATTATTACCTCGGCTTGACGTGAGAAGTTCTAAAGAAGAACGCCTGGCAATTCCAATTTCATTTGGAGAAAAGGAACAACTTCTGGCTGTACCCAAACTGGAGAGCTCTTCTGGCCAGGATCAAGCTATAGTAAAGCTGTGGTGAAGGCACTTTATGACTGGAAACAAAAATCCACCAAGTCACAAGTAGCGCTGATATCCCACTGTTCAAAAAGTTTAGAGACAACTGGAAAACTATTAATCCTGCTGCCATTGAAACATATACCGATATCGTCACACGACATTTCTGTAATACAACAATAGAAGATTTTTTGATATTGTAAAATGTTTGTGTGGGTACAAATGATAGAACTTATTCTTTTCAATACAAATCCCTTTATTCAGTACAGTTACAATTCACTATTTAATTGTTTCTCTCAACACAATCCAATTTCTCAACCGCTTATACTTTTCTTATCTTTTACTTAAACCACTTAATCACTTCTCCTAATTAACACTTCAAATTCAACTGATCAACTGACTTGCATACCTTGGGGATGCTGGTATTTATACTCGAATGACATACTTCGAGAACAATCCTCGCCATCCAGCGTCCCATACAATTTCCAATTTGCTAGAAAATTCGATTCCACTCTCCAGTCGTCAATGGTCGAGACTTTGTTATTCAAGTATCGAAATCTTCTGGTCTTCGAGTATCGACATTTTCTGCTCTGTGAATTTAAATGTCGCTACTCACATTTAAGTGGTTATCACAATATTCTATAATCAAGAACTGCTTAAAACCATTGGACGTAACGATTATCGGGAACTGATTGAACTATTTTCTTAGGAGGAGACAGTGAAAACAAAATTAAAATTAGACCTCCTGGAGCGATTAAAGATATATATGTTGCAATCCCAGTTCAAAATTAGCGCCAAGGATAGGCGAGCGCTTCATTTATATGTAAAACCATGGCTTGGATGTAGTCGGGCGGTGAAGGCACCAAATCTAGATTTGTGCTTTTTAAATAGGCTTAAGGAATCAATTGTTGACAAATTGATCTCCAAAGCAGCCCTGAGCAAGTTTAATCAACATTTTTGGTACTTGTCAGAAGAAATTGCCGTTTTATCACTCTTTGATGATGAAGTTAATGAACAAACCAAAACGAGCATTGTAGTGAATGTGAGTTTGTATGATTTTGGGAAGAGATACATTCCATCTGAAGAAGATATGTCTGATTATTTGTATAGTAAGTAGGAATACAATAAATAGTGCTATTTTTTATACTGTTTTCAATCAATTGTTAATAATACTGCCATATTTATTGTTACAGGAAAATCATTAAGTGATTTTGTGTCTGTCAAGAGCACAAATTTATTTTCTCGATTAAAAATTGATAAAAATTTCCTCCAGAGACCCGTTTCTAAATGGGATGAATATGCTGCCTTTTCAGAGGCGAAAAGGGAAGTGCTTTCTTTAAGGGCAGATAATGATACGGCTGAAAGGGGTGTAAAACTTATGCAAGATTTTCATGGTTTGATTACTGCAAGGGAAGAGCAAAAGCAATTTTTGCTACGCTGTGTTCAGGAGCATAGAAATCTGTATCCAGACTTTAGAAAAGAGACCCTCAAAAGAAAATATCCTGCCTGATCTGTACTTTTATCTTATATTAATAAATAATTCATAAAAATTTTAATATTTCAATTGATTTAGCTATATAACGGAAAGGGTTAAAAACAGTAATTTTCAAAATCTTCAGAGTTCTGTTGGAACGGGTTAATGTTGACGTAGGAAGATGAAATTTTGTATTTAAGTAAGTCTGGGTAGTTTAAAAAGAAATAGGAGGTATGCATTTCGATATCTAAAAAAAAATGTTTCACCCATACACATAGCACACCTCAATAAACATTTTTTAGTTGTTAGATGTAAACACGTATGCCAAAAGGATGTGTATTTATTTTATTTAGTGTTAAGAAACTTACTACGAAAATTGGCGGCGGCATAATGACAAAAAGTTCACATCTTCCAAACGAAAAAAGACTTGTTTGAAACACAATCGAATTAATTAGATGTTTAAAAAATATATATGAACCTACGCCACCAAAAACCGCAATATTTGGCTCTACGAGAAAAAGATATATTTCAAATTAATTTTTAAAATTAAAAAAAAATAATAATCACCGTCGTTGTACAATTTTTTAGGGACATCTGATAATAGATTTGCTACACGTGACCCATTGTCCACTTTGTCTTGAAATACCAATTTCCAAATATTAACAAAATCCGTATTTTTAAAAACAAAATTTTGTCCATTTTTCTTGCAGATTGTCTGAAAAAAAATAAATGTATAAAGAAAATATAACAATATATTAAGAGCCAAATATGTGAATCATACAGAAAGTGTTGAAAACATTTTATATATGCAAATAAATATTTTTGTATACTTATTTTTTTAATTTATGCCTTTCTTTTTTTTTCAATTAACGTTAGAAGTGCAATTTATTTTAAATATTGTTAGGCAACGACAGATGTTAAAATATTAACCCGGATTTTCCCCGTGTTGCCATATAGCAACACGGCTTGCGTATACATTTACATCGGCACAAAAAATATAACGCATTCATAAACGGTAAATTTCGAGCTTTGTGTTTTTAATACTTGACGGTATCAAATAAAGTAAATATTAATATTCGAAATATATATTTTGTCATTGTATGTTTTACTAGGACCGTCTACACGATTTAAATTAAAAAAACACACATAAACAGTTCTGGGACAATTCGGAAAAAGTTCTGGGACAATTCGGGCAAATAGAGTTAGGGGTCTTGCTTTCGGAGCTACTTAATAAATCGTGTTTAACGTATCTTCAGATTATATTTGTTTATATGATATCACTTGTATGTAAATAATTTGCATAAAAACATTTTGCAGATGAGGAAAAACGCAATTTGCTGTGAAACAGAATTTATTTCCTTTTCTAGTAATTATGTTTTCAAATTCCACCTTAGAAATAATAAAGAAGTGTTTCTTGTGCGACGCTGATATTTATTCTCCCTTGACGTCTTCATCATGTATATCTTTGTACTAGAATACAAGTTTCCATTATCCATTATTGAAATCTTCTGTTATTCAAATACAGACGACGCTGTTCATATTTTAAGTCGTTATCGCACTGCTCCCTCCCTAAAGTTGTTCGTCCCGAATCATCGTTCCAATGAAATGGCACAGTCTGTCCACATGGACCACCTTCATTTTTGATTGATCCCCACGCTGGATCTGGTAGACAACGTCATTAAGGCGGGTTATCACCTTGTATAGACCTTCCCAATCCTGTTGCAATTTTAGTGATTTACCTTTCTTACGCAGAGGATTATACAGTCACACCAGATCTCTTTCGATGAAACCAGAAGACTTTGCTTTGATGTCGTCCTTAGTGCACAATGTGCGAATTCTACTGCGCAAGTCATCATAGTTGATCACATCTGTGGACTCCGTAGGTGACCATCCGAATTTTGTTTCGGTGGGAAACCAAACTGTTTGACCAAATAAGATCTTGTATGTTGTATGTCCTTTCGAACTATGTACCGCGTTTCGGTATGACATTAAAAAGAGGGGTATGTGTGGATCCCAGTCCCGCTGACTGTTGCCTACGACCTTAGCCAGATGCTCATTCAAGGTCCCATTGAATCGCACAACCATTCCATCAGATTGATAGTGTTGTCCTTGTTTTCCTTATTCGCAGATATTGGCACACTTGCTGGAAGACTTTCCATTGGGCCTCCAAATCTGCTCACCCAGTTGTTGACTATCTGTTCTGATACGGTCTTAGCCTCTTGATATGAGATTGTGAATATTTCCGGCCACTTACAGAAGTAAAATATGACCACGAGAGTGTATCGGTTGCCATTAAAGGGTTCGGGAAACGGACATACGATATGGCTGGCTATTCCTTCGAATGGTGGTCCGACATTGTATTGTTGCATTCGTCCCTGTGGCTTTACTTTTGGGCCCTTGGTGGCCACACACCTTATGCACTTTTCGCACCAATTCTCGACATCGTGTTTTGCACATAGCCAATAGAAGCATTCCCTTACCTTCTCCAAGGTCTTATTTTTTCCCAAATGTATGTATTTTGTGGAGCACATGGCTGACTCTGGAACGCGGCACAATTATATACTGTAAAATGTTTGTGTGGGTACAAATAATAGAACTTATTATTTTCAATACAAATCCCTTTATTCAGTACAGTTACAATTCACTATTTAATTCTTTCTCTCAGTACAATTCAATTTCTCAACCACTTATACTTTTCTTATCTTTTACTTAAACCACTTAATCACTTCTTCTAATTAACACTTCAAATTCAACTTTGGAACTGATTTGCATACCTTTGGGATGCTGGTATTTATACTCGAATGACATACTTCGAGAACAATCCTCGCCATCCAGCGTCCCATACAATTTCCAATTTGCTAGAAAATTCGATTCTACTCTCCAGTTGCTAATCCAGTATCGAAACCTTCTAATCTTCGAGTTTCGACATTTTCTGCTAGATGTCGCTGCTCACATTTGAGTGGTTATCACATTGCTCCCTCCCTACAGTTGTTCGTCCCGAACAACTTCGTCATTCAGCATCCCGTTGAAATGACACATTCTATCCAAATGGACCACTTTAAATTTTCCTCGATCCCCACGCTGGATCCGGTAGACAACGTCATTAATGCGGGTTATCACCTTGTATGGACCTTCCCAGTCCTGTTGCAATTTTGGTGATTTGCCTTTCTTACGCTGAGGATTATACAGCCAAACCAGATCTCCTTCGTTGAAACCGGAAGATTTCGCCTTGATATCGTACCTAGTTTTCATGCGGCTGCTTGCTAGCTTCATCTTTTCTCTGGTGTCTTCATGCAATTTACGAATCCTGCTGCGTAAGCCATTCACGTACTCGTTCACCTCTTTGGGCTCCGTCGGTGGGGATCCGAATTTTGCTTCACTTGGCAACCGAATTGTTTGACCAAATAAGATCTCGGATGGTGTGTGCCCTGTTGAGCTATGGACCGCGTTTCGGTAGGCCATTAAGAAGAGGGGTATGTGTCGATCCCAATCCCGCTGGCAGTTGCTGACAACCTTAGATAGATGCTCATTCAAGGTCCGATTGAATCGCTCGACCATTCCATCAGATTGAGGGTGTAGTGGCGTTGTCCTTGTCTTTCTTATTCCCAAATATTGGCATATTTCCTGGAAGACTTTTGATTCAAAGTTTCGCCCTTGATCAGAGTGCAGCTCCATTGGGACCCCAAATCTGCTCACCCAGTTGTTGACTATCTGTTCGGCTACGGTCTTAGCCTCTTGATTTGGGATGGCAAACACTTCCGGCCACTTACTGAAGTAATCCATGACTACGAGAGTATATCGGTTTCCATTAAAGGTTTCGGGAAACGGCCCAGCGATGTCGATGGCTATTCGTTCGAAAGGTGCTCCGACATTGTATTGTTGCATTTGTCCATGTGGCTTTACTTTTGGACCCTTGGTAGCCGCACATCTTATGCACTTTTTGCACCAATTCTCGACATCTTGTTTAGCGCTTAGCCAATAGAAACGTTCCCTTACCTTTTCCAACGTCTTATTTATTCCCAAATGGCCTCCTGAGATTCCGTCATGTATTTCATGGAGCACTTGGTTGACTCTGGACCGTGGCACAATTAGCTGCATACGAGATGTTGTCCCATCTGCACTTTCCCATTTTCTCTTCAGCAATCCATCTTGCACAAAAAGCGAGTCCCACTGTGCCCAGTATGCCTTCAGAGTTTGGCTCCGATCTGATATCTGCTGCCAGCTTGGTCTTTCCTCGTGCTCTTTCCAGGCCAATATTGGTTCGATGTCATTGTCTGCCTGTTGGGAGGAACGGATTTCGTCTATACTCCAACCCTCTATTGGCTCAGTCCTGATCATTTGGATAGCTGCCTGTTCTTTTGCTTCTTTACGATTGCAGTGTTCGCATTTTACTCCGCATGGTCGACGAGAGAGAGCATCAGCATTTGAGTGGAGTGTTCCCTTGCGGTGTTGCACTTCAAAGTCGTAACCCTGCAACTGCTCGATCCATCTTGCAACTTGGCCTTCAGGGTTCTTAAATTGGAGTAGCCATTTCAGAGCTGCGTGGTCTGTCCGGAGAATGAACTTTTGTCCGTAGAGGTACTTATGGAAATGCTTCGTAGCCAGAATTAAAGCCAGAAGCTCGCGCCGGGTTACACAGTAGTTCCGTTCAGGTCTGGAGAGTACTTTGCTGTAATATGCGACCACTTTCTCTTGACCGTCATGAACTTGGGAGATCACAGCTCCGACCCCAACATTGCTAGCGTCTGCGTCCACGATGAACATTTTTCCGGGCGTCGGGTAACCCAAGATGGGGGCATTGCACAGCTGTCGCTTCAGTTCTTGAAATGCTTTTTCGCATTCTCCAGACCACCTGAACTGTCGGCCTTTTTCCGTAAGTTGATGCAGGCTCTTTGCAATGCCAGCAAAATCCTTTACGAACCTTCTGTAATACGTGGCGAGGCCCAAGAAGCTTCTCAGTTGGTGTTTATCTTTTGGAGAAGGCCAACTTTTCACGGCTTCGATTTTGTCAGGATCCGTTCTTACTCCTTCCGCTGATATAATGTGACCCAGATATTTTACTTCCGGACGAAACAAGGCACACTTTTCTGGGTTGAGCTTTAAATGAGCACTTCGTAGCCTCTCAAACACTTCTTTTAGATTTTCGCGGTGCTCCTCGTACGTCTTACCTATGACGATAACGTCGTCCAAATATACTAGGCAGGTTTTCCAGGTGAGTCCTTGCAATGTTCGTTCCATTAGTCGCTCGAAGGTGGCCGGAGCGTTGCACAGTCCAAACGGCATCACTGCAAACTGCCAAAGACCGCTTCCTGTAGTGAAGGCAGTTTTCTCACGATCCGCACGATTTATCTCTACCTGCCAGTAACCGCTCTTCAAGTCAAGTGTTGAAAACCATTTCGCTCCAGAAAGCATATCCAAAGTGTCATCGATTCTCGGAAGTGGGTAGCTGTCCTTTTTAGTGACATCATTGAGACGTCGGTAGTCTACACAAAATCTCGTGCTGCCATCTTTCTTCTTCACGAGTACCACTGGAGATGCCCACGGACTTTGCGATTCTTCAATCACTCCCTCAGCTTTCATCTTCGACATCATTTCGGCAACTTCTGTTTGCTTTGCCAATGGAAGACGCCTTGCAGGTTGACGGATTGGTCGAGCGTCTCCGGTGTCAATGTGGTGTTGAACAATATGCGTACGTCCATATTCTCCGTCTTGTGTAGCAAATATATCAGCGTACTCACCGATTAGTTTTTCTGCCAGGATTCGCTGATCTTCGTCCAGATTACAGAGGCTGAGAATTTTGTTCTTGATTTTTATGCTCTGAACTGTTGTGACCGGTTTTGCACACTTTTTTTCCGTTGTGGTCGATATAGCCTCAACAGGTACGCATTTTCCCACTATCTCCCCCTTTTTCACCTTTACACTGAATGTCTTTGGATTCAGAATCCTTACAGGGACCATGTTGTTCTTTGGCTCCACTAAGGTCTTTCCCACCATGAAGTCTCTTTTCTTTTCCGGCTCCATCAAATAGAATCGGTGGCTACCAGGACCACCTTCCACTTTTGCCCACAAAATAGCTTCTGACGAAGGCTCTAGACTCTGATTGCTGCAGATGACGACATTTGAGACTGTGGTATTGGCGTTTCCGTATATCATTGGTATCTCCATGTTTCCGTATTTCAGGGTTTGTGCCCCCAAGTCGACTACAAGTCCATGTTCTCTCATGAAGTCTGTACCAATGATGCACTCGTCACATATGTCAGCTACCAGAAACGCGTGAGTGAATGTTATTCCGGCCAGTTGGATTTTTATGCGGACTTCGCCATATACCTTAATCGTTGCTCCTGTAGCTGTTCGCAAGCTGCAGCTGCTGGTGTTATGCAGCCAAGACTTCTGCACAAGATTCCTCTTGATGATTGAGGCCGTGGCACCGGTGTCTATTGTTGCCATCCATTTTTCTTTTCCACTGACTACTTCTACTAGAAGGCTTTCGCTGCGTCGTTTTGCCAGCGAGACTTGGATGATGGTCCTGGGGCCGTCGACTCCTGCTACCAACTTCTGCCCCGCGAAGTTGGTGCTTAAGCATTTCCCGACTGATGACTTCGGGAAGGTTGACCGGCTTCTTGATAGCTGTTTCTGCGGGTTTCTTCCTCTATTGGCTTGTCACCACAGTGAGGGCAGTCTTTTCGTCGCACCGGTTCTTTACACTGCCTTTGAAGGTGTCCTATTTTATTGCAATTCCAGCAGCGCATTATTCGTCTATCCCGTCGAGTATCTCGTTCCTCGGCACTAATTCTTGTGCAGGAACATTCGACAGATGCTACTTCCCTGACGAAATGTGTTCCCCTGGAAGCCTGATTGGCTGCTTCCATCGCCAGAGCGAAGGCAAGTGCTTCAGCAAGGGTTCTTTTCCCGGCCATCCTTACTGCTGACTGTAGCTTCGAATCTGCAATTCCCCTGATAAATGCATCTTTTGCCATTTCGTCGATAATTTCCTGGCCTACGGTGGGGTATGACAGATGTGCAAGTCTACTCACGTCTGCTTGGAGCTGCTGCAGTGTTTCTCCTCTTTGCTGCGTTCGGCTTTGCAATTGGACCTTGTAGACCTCCTGCATGTGGCTGTCCCCAAACCGTTTCTCGATAGCCTGCACTAAAGTCACATAATCTTTATGCTTTTCGATGTCTACTGTTTGCAACAATTCTGCTGCAGGACCGTGCAAGGCCATTGTTAGGGCAAAGCACTTTTCCTCATTGTCCCAGTCGTTTGCACAGGCAGCCATTTCAAACTGCTTCTTATAAGTAGACCATGAGGTCTGACCATCGAATGAGGGAGGTTTCAAATCTTTTCTCCTTGGACCACTTAAAGAACATTCTCGCTGTTTCTGTTTTCGCACTGTGTCGAGCTCTTTTGCCAGTTGCTCAACTTTGTTGTCCATTTGTTCCAATTTTTCGCCAACATTCTTCTCTATTCTTTCAAATTTGTTATCTATTTCTTCGAACTTTTGGTGTAGAACGTTATTTTGTTCTTCCAGTTTTTGTTGTAGACTATTCTTTTGGTCGTCGAATTTTTGTTCAATGCTTCTCTTCTGTTCGTCCATTTTTTATTCCAGACTGTTCTTCTGTTCTTCCAGATTTTTCTTTTGTTGGTCGAGACTGTTCTTCTGTTCGTCCATTTTTTGTTCCAGACTGTTCTTCTGTTCGTCCATTTTTTCTTCCAGACTGTTCTTCTGTTCGTCCATTTTTTTGTTTTGTTCGTCCATTTTTAATAAGAGGAGTTGCATCATTGCAGCCATGTCATTGCCGGTACTTGTCTGTTCATCCTCGTCAACATCAAAGGAGTATACATCAGGATCATGTCCCTCGTTGTTCAAAGCCTCCTGAAGTCGGAGCACCAGGTCACTTTTTCCTCCACTGGCGCTGAGGCTTCTCTTGTTCAACTCGGATTTGAGTTGGACGAGGGTCAACTGCAATAGTTTTCGACCCATTCTAGCTTTTTCAAATAGTCAGAAAACACAGTTTTTTTTTTTTTTTTTTTACACACAATAAGTCCTATCCCACTTCTGACACCAATGTAAAATGTTTGTGTGGGTACAAATAATAGAACTTATTATTTTCAATACAAATCCCTTTATTCAGTACAGTTACAATTCACTATTTAATTCTTTCTCTCAGTACAATTCAATTTCTCAACCACTTATACTTTTCTTATCTTTTACTTAAACCACTTAATCACTTCTTCTAATTAACACTTCAAATTCAACTTTGGAACTGATTTGCATACCTTTGGGATGCTGGTATTTATACTCGAATGACATACTTGGAGAACAATCCTCGCCATCCAGCGTCCCATACAATTTCCAATTTGCTAGAAAATTCGATTCTACTCTCCAGTTGCTAATCCAGTATCGAAACCTTCTAATCTTCGAGTTTCGACATTTTCTGCTAGATGTCGCTGCTCACATTTGAGTGGTTATCACAATACATACGAGATGTTGCTCCATCTGCACTTTCCTGTTTTCTCTTCAGCAAACCATCTTGCACAGAAAGCGAGTTCCACTGTGCCCAATACGCCTTCAGAGTTTGGTTCCGGTCCTATATCTCCTGCCAGCTTGGTCTTTCCAGGCCAATAAGGACTGAAACGAATAAAATCTGTAAATTTTAATACGGACTATACTTCCAATGCGTAAAAATTGCAATCCCATTTTGTACCCAAATTAGCCTGTATATTCTCTAGTTTTAGTTTGTTATTGATTTTAGTTCGGTGCAGTTTAAAATATTTATAAAATATGAGTCAATTGGAACGCCGTAAAAAGATTATCGACAAATGGCTCGAAAATACTTCGCGTCCAAACCATTTCATCGTAAAAAATTTAAATATAGCACGCAGTACAGTGGATTCTGCTATTAAACGATATTTGGAGACGTTGACAGTTAAGAGAAAATAGAAAAGTGGAGTACATGATACAAATTTGGACAGGAAAATAGTGGGTACCATCGCAAAAAACCGGACTATGTCATCCAGAAATGTAATACCAACAAAACAATGGTACAAAAAGATCTAAAAAACGTAACGGTCTAAAAACACGAATTAAACAAAAAATACCAAAAGTTACTGAAAAGCAAAAATAAGTCATAAAAACACGAGCCCGAAAGCTGTACGAGTTGATCGGCAACAAGAAAGCGTGCTTTGTTTTGAATGCCGAAACTTATGTCAAAGCCGACTTTACTACTCTTTCAGGTGCGCAGTTTTACAACTCGTTTGAAGCAGAGATTCTTCCGCAATCAATAACATCGATTGGGATGGAAAAATTCGGGTAAAAATATCTCGTTTGGCAGGCCATTTGCCAATGTGGACACAGAAGCTCATCGTTTATTACAACGGGAACAATTAACGAAGAAGTGTACATTAACGAGTGCCTAAAAAATGGTTGATTCCTTTATTAAACAAACAGGAGGGTTCAACATTATTTTGGCCAAATTTAGCTTCAGCTCAGTATGCTCATGCGACGTTGAGCTTTCTTGTTGCTAAAAATGTCGACTTTGTCCCTAAAGACATGAATCCACCCAATGTTCCACAGTGCCGTCCCATTGAAAGGTATTGGCCTTTTTTTTATAATTTACGCGCGCCTAAGGGGTTAGATACCCTTTTACTGTTGCCATGGCGCGGGCGGAAAGATAGAAGGAGGAGAAAGGAAAATTGTTTTTGTAGTGGTTTGAAACTCAGGTGTGTTTGGTTTCTATGTTTCCTCTCCAGGGGTGGGAGTCCGAATAGGACGGAGAGTTTTTCTTCACTCAGAGTGAATCGAGGTATATCACAGTATTTTTCTTTTCTGTGCTTGAAACTCTACAACAGCCAAATCTACGTGTCAGTATTATGCCTTCACATGCAGAATTTTTCTGTCTGAGGTCCAATTACACAATGAAAAACTGACTTGCCATGGGCAGGATTCGAACCTGGACCCTCTGAGTGAGAAACGTTTGCTACTACCACTACACCACGGCCACCCCGTGGTCAAAGCTAAATTGAGGAAAAATGAGCAGTGTACAAAGGACGTAAAAGATTTTAGTGCTAAATGGAAAAGAGCGTCTAAAAAGCTCACGGATGTAACTTTCACCAACCTTATGAAGGACATCCGAAAAAAGTTGAGGAAAGAATGGGAACCCAAATAAGTTTTTTTATTTTTTGTAATTGTGAATGAATTTAATAAAAGCAGAGTTTTAAAGCAAATAAAAAAACTTTACATGAATTATGAAAATATTTTTTTTTTATTTTGAAGTTTCCAAATTTTATTCGTTTCACTCCTTATTGGTTCGATGTCATTATCTGCCTGTTGGGAGAAACAGACTTTGTCTGTACTCCAACCCTCTACTGGCTCAGTTTTAATTCTTCGGGTTACGGCCTGTTCTTTTGCTTCCTTATCACTAACTACTTCTGCCATGAGACTTGGAATATTGCGCTTCCGCTACCAACTTCTGCTCCGTGAAGCAAGCATTTCCCGAGTGATGGCTTCGAGAAGATTGACCGGCATCTTTGTAGCCGTTTCTACCGGTTTTTCCCTTTATTTGCTTTTTACCCTAGTGCAGACAGACTTTATCGCAGTTCCAGCAGCGCATCCTTCGTCTCTCCCGGAGAGGTCACTAAGTCTCGCGCAGGAGCGTTCACCAGATGTGGAAGCCATCGCCAGGGGGGAAGGTAAACGCTCCAGCAAGTTTCCTTTCCCGGTCATCCTTATTGTAGCTTCGAATATACGATTCATCTGATGAATGCATCCTTTTTCATATCGTCGAATATTTCTTGGCTTGCAGTGGGGTATTACAAATGTACCAATTTACTGACATGTTTGGAGTTATTGCAGTGTAGATACCAGATAGATATATCGGGTAAGTCAGAAATAAAATACCACACGCGGACCAAACAACAAGACATCGACACAAATCCTACACCCTAAACTGACAGTCAGAAAGCATGCAGGTAAGCGTCTACACTTCACGTTAGGAGCGGCTTCACTCGTACCTGCCAGAAGGTTTAAAATGGAACAAAAACGAAAGCACAATTTAGCAGGAAAAAAGACACATGCAATGGAAAACGAAAACCAATTAAACCGAGTAGGGATATCCACTCAAACGTCGGTAGAAACCACGGCTACAGGCGCGAGCTCGGCTCTACACATAGATGAGTCACCAGTGGCACCACAAGAAAACAACCAACCTGCGACAAGTGTTTCCCATTTTAATCTTGGGACCACCAGAGGAAGCCGTCCTAGACAATACATCAAAAGGACACACGATATGAATAAATATGTCCTGCGTTGCTACTTCAGTACAACCAAATGTGGAAACCCTGAAAATATGTTATATACAGGAAAGAAATGTTTAACATTTTCATCGGAAGATACAGCCGTCTTGAAGGAAGGGTTAACGGACTGCCACCACCGACACCAAACGGAACACCACCAAGTATTCGAATGCCCGCGAATCCTCCTCTACAACCTCACCACCATCATCGAATCCGTCTTAGATCTAAGTACAACCAACATGGCGCGAAACATTATCCAACAGAATTACGGAACCATTTTTAGCCTTAACCTAGTTGACTTTGAAGGTATTGATCCATCTCTCAGACCAAAAATCCCTAAATTGTAGCAACAAAAAATTAAAACTGTTTTAAACATCATAAACACAATCTTGTCACAGAAACTGGGCGAAGAATCAAGTATGGAACGTATTAACGACCTTTTGTTCGTCAGTGCAATATCCACCCTAAGAGCTCTGGGGAAGGAACCAAAACCAGCCTTGGGAAATCCCAGACATACACCAAGAAAGGTGGAGAGACTCCAACAACAATGGAATAGAAGACTCAGAAAGAAAATAGAAAAAGCTGAGGCGGAATATTGCTAGACTGAGCTCCTTCAAAGATGGTTCAAAATCAAGCCGACAAACACATCAGACGCTTGATTGCACCACTCCATCCCGGAAACATACAAAGTGATGAGATTATAGAAATACTCGATAGGAAAGTTCACAAATTATCTGCACTAGCAAAACGCCCTAAACGTTACGAAAAATGTAGCAACTGAAAGTCCGAAAACGCATTATTTTTCAGATACCAAAAAGACTTCTTCAGGAATTCCATATCAACAACAGGAATAGGAACAGAAGACGTTTACCAACCCTTCAGTTTTAGAGTAACATCTGGAGTATACCTAAGCTTCACAACAAATACGCCCAGTGAATTACAGATGAGATCGAAAATTTCAAAAACACAACATCTACCAGCCGATAAGTAGAAAAGAGGTTAACAAAGCCATCTCGAAAACCAGCAACTGGAAGGCTTCTGATGTTGACAAGCTGCATATATCTGGCTGAAGAAACTTTCCGCATCTCATAAACAACTTGCGAAATCTTTTACTGATCTCCTGCAGCTCAAAACCATGCCACCAAGTTTTCTCAATAGCGTATTAACTTTTTTAATTGCCAAAGGAAAACCTTGTAACCACCTTTCAAGATATCGTCCTATTACATGCCTTTGTACAACATACAAAGTTTAAAAAAAAATTCCATCCAATAGAATTTATGACCATTGTAGCATTAGCAACGTGATACCAGATGAACAGAAGGGCTGTAGCATACAAACAAAACGGCTTTTGATTAAAAATATCTCTTAAAAATACTAGAAGTTTACAAGATCGATCCAACCATACTAAATTGTTTAAAGGCCATAAGGGGTGGATGGAATACAAAACTATGCCAAAATGGCCTCCTCAGCAAATAAATCCGCATTAGATGCGGAAGACCCCCTAGTTCTCCATAGATCTCAATTCTCTTAGCAGAAAAAACTCCATCGAATGATTGAAGTAGTGAAAAGCTTTAGCACAGACATTCAGATGGAATTTGGCATGGAAAAATGCAAAATGGTTCACCTGGAGAAGGAAGAGTTGATGCCAATAAAGAAAGTTTTCCAATCGACCAAAAACCGTACAAATACCTTGGATTCCTCCAACTTAGATGAATAAATCACATTGTTATCAAGCCTAGACTTACCGTTAAATTTAAAATACGGGTGAACACCATTTTGAAATCAAACTTACTGGAGGAAACAAATGCAGAACCATAAACACCTGGGCTATTCCTTTGTTAATACCACCTTGATCGAAAAGTTCCCGGAATAACCACCGTGTGGCGCTCCCATTGTTCCGATTTGAGTTGTTTTTTGTTTTTTTTTTGTTAAGTTGGTAAATCTGTTGTTGACATTTCTTCTAAATCTTAGCGTCATAGCTTGACATTTGCAAAAGTCACGTAGCCAAGAAAACTTCGAATTATGTGTGTGTTGGCGATTTTTTACAATTTTAGAAATGGATTTAAATTTGCAACAACGAACTTGTATTAAATTTTGCGTAAAAAACGGATTTGATGGTGCGCGAACGTTGGAAATGTTGGAAAAGTGTTTCGGCAACGATTCTCTAAAGAAAACGGTCGTTTACCAGTGGCACGAGCGGTTCAAAAGTGGTCGTGAGTCAATCGAAGATGTGGCAGACCATCGACATCGAAAATCGACGAAAACATTGATGGAGTAAAAAAATGTTGGCCAATAACCGCAAATTAACCATCAGAGAGATAGCGGAGGACTTGAACATTGCGTATGGATCCGTCCAAGACATTTTGGTTAATGACTTCGGTTTCCGTCGTGTAGCAGCAAAGATGGTGCCAAAAGACCTCAATTTCATGCAAAAAAGAGACCGTGTTGACGTCGCAAAAGAGATGATTTGCGAGGCTGAGTCCGATCCCACATTCATCAAAAGGATCATTACTGGAGACGAGACGTGGGTTTATGAGTACGACACGCAATTCAGACATCAAGCAAGTGAATGGCGTTCACCAAATGAGCCGAGACCAAAAAAACCACGTCGTTTTCAGTCAAAAAAGAAGGCAATGCTCACGGTTTTCATGGATTACAACGGTGTAGTGCATCATGAATTTTTGTCAGAAGGCCAGACAGTAAACAAAGAGTATTATTTGGGCGTTATGAGACCTTTGCGTGAAGCAATTCGCCGAAAGAGACCAGAATTGTGAGCAGAAAACTCGTGGATTTTGCACCATGATAACGCACCGTCGCATAGAGCCATCATTATTCGTAATTTTTTGACGAAAAATGCAACAAATACCATCCAACAGCCACCGAATTCACCTGATTTGGCTCCCTGTGACTTCTTTCTGTTCAATCGAGTTAAAAAACCGCTACGGGGAACGCGTTTCAGCAGCCAAGAGGAAGTAATGGAAAAATCGCAGGAAGCACTGATGGACATACCGAAAACCGAATATAAAAAATGTTTCGAGGATTGGATCAAGCGCTGGCATAAGTGTGTTGCAGTCGATGGGGATTACTTTGAAGGGGACTATATAGATTTAGATGAATAAACAACAGCGAACACCAGCGGAACGCCATTGAAAGGATGTCTCTGTCTCGAAAAATAAGTGGAAGAGGTGAACATTGCGAATCTAAACCACCAGCAATGCCTAAACATACGGCAGTAAATACTTAGTAGCTCATCATACGGACCATTTGCCTGGTTGTTGATACGCCCCTTAACCCCTTAACCAAAGCTTGGCAAATTTTCGTCTCCCTGACAAAAGAAAAGATGAACTAATTCTGTCTTGGAAAGCAAAGCCTTTATATGGAAGCCATCCCAATGAACTCAGCCAAGCCCATATAAACCATGAGGCGTCAAACTTATACAAGGGAATCTTTTCTCTGAAACTGAGCAATTTGTAATAGGCATACAAGACAGAATTATCGCAACACACAATTACAGGAAGTTCATCCTTAGGGAAGCTGTAGGTGACAGATGTAGGAGGTGCGGAGAAAATGGAGAAACGATCGAGCATATAATTTTAGGATGCAGCGCCCTGGCTTCAAAAGACTACATGTGCAGACAAAACAATGTTGCCAATTAGGTTGGGTCCAACATCATACACCACATTATAAGTACCAGCCTCTATTTGTACTAGAAAGCTCTAATTTTAAGCTCTACTGGGACCGGACAATAACCCCTGAACAGCATATTTCAGCCAACAGACCCGATATTCTGTTTCACAAAGCGGAGAGGATAGATATATTTGATGTAGCAGTCACGCTAAATCGTAACCTAAAAACAACGTACTCCACAAAGATATCCAAATACATCCCTTAGCCATTGAATTGCTGGTCATGTACAGTACGGAACGGGTAGATGTAACCCGTTTTATTTCAACAACGGGTCTTGTCCCGAAAAATCTGAGTAGAAATCTGAAGCAATAAATATTGAATTGGCGCCGATTAATAAATCGGAATGTTGGACACATCGAACATTGTCCGAAAGTTCCTGCAACTGTGAATCCATTAATAATAATAACATATAAGAAATGGCTATGGCTTGGGACATTAAAATGTTGCATCGCTCCTGCTTCATAGCGAACGTATTTAGCATGGCTACAGCATGTCATTTAGATGAGTTTATTGTTTATTTTAGTTTCTTGCGAAGCATTTTTTCGATTGCTCATTGGCTACTTGCGTTACTGCATACAACGCAAGAACTCTTTCTTTGAAAGGATCGATTATACAATTTCATACATATTCCAGTAAGCCCTAATTTAGCATCCCTATTGGTGCCTATTGTGAATGTGACATGATATTTGTTAACAAATAACATCAAAAAATTCCATTTGTTTGTTTTTTCACTCTGGCTCCATTCAAAACGGAAATTTATTACAAATTAACGATGTCAAGCATTCATTCATAACACTGCCCTACACACATTTTGGTGCTTCGGATTTAAGACCTGTTTTTAAGTATATCTAATAAGGTGATTTCAAAAATGTTAACCGTTTTTTTGTATTGGATGGACAAAAAATTTTATTTTTAAAAAATACGGCTTTATTTTAATATTATACGTGAAGAAATTGTCTTTTAAGGGATTTTATAGAGTGAAGTTGTCTTAGACAATCGCGCATAACTCCCCAGCAATAGTCTGCAATCATATGAACGTCCCATCTTCCTTGATATCTGCTCTCCATTGTTTGATGGAAGCGTTCTCCTTGTACTTCACTAAGATCTCCTAGGTTATGCCGAAGCTGATCTATATGACTATGGAGGTAATGTACTTTTATGCTCATATTACAGCCAACATTTTTAAAGTTAAGAAGCATTTCCTTAACTGTTCATAGCCATTGGCCTTGTGATATGCAAGGGGATAACAGATAACGGACCCAAGGAGTGTGAAGTAAATGCATACTGCAGCTTCAAACTTAGTTAGTTGTTTTAATTCGAATCTATGGTGTCATTTTTATTTTCAATTTTAATGGTTTCATTGAAAAAGGGCTCCCAAGGCGATAGTTATATGTGTTGGTAGATAGTAAACTAGAGGTTTAATACCAACTACTCAAACTGTTTAATAAGTATCGTTTATCGTTTATATTTTGACACTCGCAATAGGGATTAGTCATATCGTTGTCATCATATCAGCTTGTTCATATTCACACACAGTGAGAAAAAAAAACATAAAAGACCATATAACAATTCGAAAAAACCAATTGGGGCGGATATATTATACATATGTATGTATCAGCTCTGTTAGAAATTTTAACTAACCGTTAGGTGTCCACAGTATCAACGTGGAAGTGAACCATCATCCCTTATCGGCTGGAGAGTTTCATACCAAAGGAAAAGTCGTCATACGACTCCAGCTGTAAGGCTGAGAGGCTGAGAGGCTGAGAGGGTGAGAAATAGAGCTGTGGCCTATTTCACTAACTTACAAATTTGTATTTACTAGCACTTTTTAATTTTTCATTTATGTTGTTTCATCAAACTCTGGGCATTACAAATTTGTACTTGTATTTTACAAAGGAAAATTTGTAGAAATGCTTCGCTTTTCGTTTCACCAAAAGTTATTTAGAGTTGTAATTTACAATTGCAAATTTGTGAGTTTACGTTTCCCCAAGGAAAGGGAATTTACAAATTTTGTTCAGTATGTGGCAATATTTTACAAGTGATAGTCGACGTGTAATTTCTTCTACAAGTTTTGTTTTATATTGAAAGTAATCGAAAAAATGTCTTTGCGACGAAGGCATAGTAGTAGCGATAGCAAAAGTGAGATTATGTTTTAATTAAAAAAAAATTATCGACCGCGAATAACCTTTGTCCTTTCGGAGTTATTCAATTTTAAAGAACGCTTGATTGCACCACTCCATCCCGGAAACATACAAAGTGATGAGATTATAGAAATACTCGATAGGAAAGTTCACAAATTATCTGCACTAGCAAAACGCCCTAAACGTTACGAAAAATGTAGCAACTGAAAGTCCGAAAACGCATTATTTTTCAGATACCAAAAAGACTTCTTCAGGAATTCCATATCAACAACAGGAATAGGAACAGAAGACGTTTACCAACCCTTCAGTTTTAGAGTAACATCTGGAGTATACCTAAGCTTCACAACAAATACGCCCAGTGAATTACAGATGAGATCGAAAATTTCAAAAACACAACATCTACCAGCCGATAAGTAGAAAAGAGGTTAACAAAGCCATCTCGAAAACCAGCAACTGGAAGGCTTCTGATGTTGACAAGCTGCATATATCTGGCTGAAGAATCTTTCCGCATCTCATAAACAACTTGCGAAATCTTTTACTGATCTCCTGCAGCTCAAAACCATGCCACCAAGTTTTCTCAATAGCGTATTAACTTTTTTAATTGCCAAAGGAAAACCTTGTAACCACCTTTCAAGATATCGTCCTATTACATGCCTTTGTACAACATACAAAGTTTAAAAAAAAATTCCATCCAATAGAATTTATGACCATTGTACCATTAGCAACGTGATACCAGATGAACAGAAGGGCTGTAGCATACAAACAAAACGGCTTTTGATTAAAAAATATCTCTTAAAAATACTAGAAGTTTACAAGATCGATCCAACCATACTAAATTGTTTAAAGGCCATAAGGGGTGGATGGAATACAAAACTATGCCAAAATGGCCTCCTCAGCAAATAAATCCGCATTAGATGCGGAAGACCCCCTAGTTCTCCATAGATCTCAATTCTCTTAGCAGAAAAAACTCCATCGAATGATTGAAGTAGTGAAAAGCTTTAGCACAGACATTCAGATGGAATTTGGCATGGAAAAATGCAAAATGGTTCACCTGGAGAAGGAAGAGTTGATGCCAATAAAGAAAGTTTTCCAATCGACCAAAAACCGTACAAATACCTTGGATTCCTCCAACTTAGATGAATAAATCACATTGTTATCAAGCCTAGACTTACCGTTAAATTTAAAATACGGGTGAACACCATTTTGAAATCAAACTTACTGGAGGAAACAAATGCAGAACCATAAACACCTGGGCTATTCCTTTGTTAATACCACCTTGATCGAAAAGTTCCCGGAATAACCACCGTGTGGCGCTCCCATTGTTCCGATTTGAGTTGTTTTTTGTTTTTTTTTTGTTAAGTTGGTAAATCTGTTGTTGACATTTCTTCTAAATCTTAGCGTCATAGCTTGACATTTGCAAAAGTCACGTAGCCAAGAAAACTTCGAATTATGTGTGTGTTGGCGATTTTTTACAATTTTAGAAATGGATTTAAATTTGCAACAACGAACTTGTATTAAATTTTGCGTAAAAAACGGATTTGATGGTGCGCGAACGTTGGAAATGTTGGAAAAGTGTTTCGGCAACGATTCTCTAAAGAAAACGGTCGTTTACCAGTGGCACGAGCGGTTCAAAAGTGGTCGTGAGTCAATCGAAGATGTGGCAGACCATCGACATCGAAAATCGACGAAAACATTGATGGAGTAAAAAAATGTTGGCCAATAACCGCAAATTAACCATCAGAGAGATAGCGGAGGACTTGAACATTGCGTATGGATCCGTCCAAGACATTTTGGTTAATGACTTCGGTTTCCGTCGTGTAGCAGCAAAGATGGTGCCAAAAGACCTCAATTTCATGCAAAAAAGAGACCGTGTTGACGTCGCAAAAGAGATGATTTGCGAGGCTGAGTCCGATCCCACATTCATCAAAAGGATCATTACTGGAGACGAGACGTGGGTTTATGAGTACGACACGCAATTCAGACATCAAGCAAGTGAATGGCGTTCACCAAATGAGCCGAGACCAAAAAAACCACGTCGTTTTCAGTCAAAAAAGAAGGCAATGCTCACGGTTTTCATGGATTACAACGGTGTAGTGCATCATGAATTTTTGTCAGAAGGCCAGACAGTAAACAAAGAGTATTATTTGGGCGTTATGAGACCTTTGCGTGAAGCAATTCGCCGAAAGAGACCAGAATTGTGAGCAGAAAACTCGTGGATTTTGCACCATGATAACGCACCGTCGCATAGAGCCATCATTATTCGTAATTTTTTGACGAAAAATGCAACAAATACCATCCAACAGCCACCGAATTCACCTGATTTGGCTCCCTGTGACTTCTTTCTGTTCAATCGAGTTAAAAAACCGCTACGGGGAACGCGTTTCAGCAGCCAAGAGGAAGTAATGGAAAAATCGCAGGAAGCACTGATGGACATACCGAAAACCGAATATAAAAAATGTTTCGAGGATTGGATCAAGCGCTGGCATAAGTGTGTTGCAGTCGATGGGGATTACTTTGAAGGGGACTATATAGATTTAGATGAATAAACAACAGCGAACACCAGCGGAACGCCATTGAAAGGATGTCTCTGTCTCGAAAAATAAGTGGAAGAGGTGAACATTGCGAATCTAAACCACCAGCAATGCCTAAACATACGGCAGTAAATACTTAGTAGCTCATCATACGGACCATTTGCCTGGTTGTTGATACGCCCCTTAACCCCTTAACCAAAGCTTGGCAAATTTTCGTCTCCCTGACAAAAGAAAAGATGAACTAATTCTGTCTTGGAAAGCAAAGCCTTTATATGGAAGCCATCCCAATGAACTCAGCCAAGCCCATATAAACCATGAGGCGTCAAACTTATACAAGGGAATCTTTTCTCTGAAACTGAGCAATTTGTAATAGGCATACAAGACAGAATTATCGCAACACACAATTACAGGAAGTTCATCCTTAGGGAAGCTGTAGGTGACAGATGTAGGAGGTGCGGAGAAAATGGAGAAACGATCGAGCATATAATTTTAGGATGCAGCGCCCTGGCTTCAAAAGACTACATGTGCAGACAAAACAATGTTGCCAATTAGGTTGGGTCCAACATCATACACCACATTATAAGTACCAGCCTCTATTTGTACTAGAAAGCTCTAATTTTAAGCTCTACTGGGACCGGACAATAACCCCTGAACAGCATATTTCAGCCAACAGACCCGATATTCTGTTTCACAAAGCGGAGAGGATAGATATATTTGATGTAGCAGTCACGCTAAATCGTAACCTAAAAACAACGTACTCCACAAAGATATCCAAATACATCCCTTAGCCATTGAATTGCTGGTCATGTACAGTACGGAACGGGTAGATGTAACCCGTTTTATTTCAACAACGGGTCTTGTCCCGAAAAATCTGAGTAGAAATCTGAAGCAATAAATATTGAATTGGCGCCGATTAATAAATCGGAATGTTGGACACATCGAACATTGTCCGAAAGTTCCTGCAACTGTGAATCCATTAATAATAATAACATATAAGAAATGGCTATGGCTTGGGACATTAAAATGTTGCATCGCTCCTGCTTCATAGCGAACGTATTTAGCATGGCTACAGCATGTCATTTAGATGAGTTTATTGTTTATTTTAGTTTCTTGCGAAGCATTTTTTCGATTGCTCATTGGCTACTTGCGTTACTGCATACAACGCAAGAACTCTTTCTTTGAAAGGATCGATTATACAATTTCATACATATTCCAGTAAGCCCTAATTTAGCATCCCTATTGGTGCCTATTGTGAATGTGACATGATATTTGTTAACAAATAACATCAAAAAATTCCATTTGTTTGTTTTTTCACTCTGGCTCCATTCAAAACGGAAATTTATTACAAATTAACGATGTCAAGCATTCATTCATAACACTGCCCTACACACATTTTGGTGCTTCGGATTTAAGACCTGTTTTTAAGTATATCTAATAAGGTGATTTCAAAAATGTTAACCGTTTTTTTGTATTGGATGGACAAAAAATTTTATTTTTAAAAAATACGGCTTTATTTTAATATTATACGTGAAGAAATTGTCTTTTAAGGGATTTTATAGAGTGAAGTTGTCTTAGACAATCGCGCATAACTCCCCAGCAATAGTCTGCAATCATATGAACGTCCCATCTTCCTTGATATCTGCTCTCCATTGTTTGATGGAAGCGTTCTCCTTGTACTTCACTAAGATCTCCTAGGTTATGCCGAAGCTGATCTATATGACTATGGAGGTAATGTACTTTTATGCTCATATTACAGCCAACATTTTTAAAGTTAAGAAGCATTTCCTTAACTGTTCATAGCCATTGGCCTTGTGATATGCAAGGGGATAACAGATAACGGACCCAAGGAGTGTGAAGTAAATGCATACTGCAGCTTCAAACTTAGTTAGTTGTTTTAATTCGAATCTATGGTGTCATTTTTATTTTCAATTTTAATGGTTTCATTGAAAAAGGGCTCCCAAGGCGATAGTTATATGTGTTGGTAGATAGTAAACTAGAGGTTTAATACCAACTACTCAAACTGTTTAATAAGTATCGTTTATCGTTTATATTTTGACACTCGCAATAGGGATTAGTCATATCGTTGTCATCATATCAGCTTGTTCATATTCACACACAGTGAGAAAAAAAAACATAAAAGACCATATAACAATTCGAAAAAACCAATTGGGGCGGATATATTATACATATGTATGTATCAGCTCTGTTAGAAATTTTAACTAACCGTTAGGTGTCCACAGTATCAACGTGGAAGTGAACCATCATCCCTTATCGGCTGGAGAGTTTCATACCAAAGGAAAAGTCGTCATACGACTCCAGCTGTAAGGCTGAGAGGGTGAGAAATAGAGCTGTGGCCTATTTCACTAACTTACAAATTTGTATTTACTAGCACTTTTTAATTTTTCATTTATGTTGTTTCATCAAACTCTGGGCATTACAAATTTGTACTTGTATTTTACAAAGGAAAATTTGTAGAAATGCTTCGCTTTTCGTTTCACCAAAAGTTATTTAGAGTTGTAATTTACAATTGCAAATTTGTGAGTTTACGTTTCCCCAAGGAAAGGGAATTTACAAATTTTGTTCAGTATGTGGCAATATTTTACAAGTGATAGTCGACGTGTAATTTCTTCTACAAGTTTTGTTTTATATTGAAAGTAATCGAAAAAATGTCTTTGCGACGAAGGCATAGTAGTAGCGATAGCAAAAGTGAGATTATGTTTTAATTAAAAAAAAATTATCGACCGCGAATAACCTTTGTCCTTTCGGAGTTATTCAATTTTAAAGAACGCTTGATTGCACCACTCCATCCCGGAAACATACAAAGTGATGAGATTATAGAAATACTCGATAGGAAAGTTCACAAATTATCTGCACTAGCAAAACGCCCTAAACGTTACGAAAAATGTAGCAACTGAAAGTCCGAAAACGCATTATTTTTCAGATACCAAAAAGACTTCTTCAGGAATTCCATATCAACAACAGGAATAGGAACAGAAGACGTTTACCAACCCTTCAGTTTTAGAGTAACATCTGGAGTATACCTAAGCTTCACAACAAATACGCCCAGTGAATTACAGATGAGATCGAAAATTTCAAAAACACAACATCTACCAGCCGATAAGTAGAAAAGAGGTTAACAAAGCCATCTCGAAAACCAGCAACTGGAAGGCTTCTGATGTTGACAAGCTGCATATATCTGGCTGAAGAATCTTTCCGCATCTCATAAACAACTTGCGAAATCTTTTACTGATCTCCTGCAGCTCAAAACCATGCCACCAAGTTTTCTCAATAGCGTATTAACTTTTTTAATTGCCAAAGGAAAACCTTGTAACCACCTTTCAAGATATCGTCCTATTACATGCCTTTGTACAACATACAAAGTTTAAAAAAAAATTCCATCCAATAGAATTTATGACCATTGTACCATTAGCAACGTGATACCAGATGAACAGAAGGGCTGTAGCATACAAACAAAACGGCTTTTGATTAAAAAATATCTCTTAAAAATACTAGAAGTTTACAAGATCGATCCAACCATACTAAATTGTTTAAAGGCCATAAGGGGTGGATGGAATACAAAACTATGCCAAAATGGCCTCCTCAGCAAATAAATCCGCATTAGATGCGGAAGACCCCCTAGTTCTCCATAGATCTCAATTCTCTTAGCAGAAAAAACTCCATCGAATGATTGAAGTAGTGAAAAGCTTTAGCACAGACATTCAGATGGAATTTGGCATGGAAAAATGCAAAATGGTTCACCTGGAGAAGGAAGAGTTGATGCCAATAAAGAAAGTTTTCCAATCGACCAAAAACCGTACAAATACCTTGGATTCCTCCAACTTAGATGAATAAATCACATTGTTATCAAGCCTAGACTTACCGTTAAATTTAAAATACGGGTGAACACCATTTTGAAATCAAACTTACTGGAGGAAACAAATGCAGAACCATAAACACCTGGGCTATTCCTTTGTTAATACCACCTTGATCGAAAAGTTCCCGGAATAACCACCGTGTGGCGCTCCCATTGTTCCGATTTGAGTTGTTTTTTTTTTTTTTTTGTTAAGTTGGTAAATCTGTTGTTGACATTTCTTCTAAATCTTAGCGTCATAGCTTGACATTTGCAAAAGTCACGTAGCCAAGAAAACTTCGAATTATGTGTGTGTTGGCGATTTTTTACAATTTTAGAAATGGATTTAAATTTGCAACAACGAACTTGTATTAAATTTTGCGTAAAAAACGGATTTGATGGTGCGCGAACGTTGGAAATGTTGGAAAAGTGTTTCGGCAACGATTCTCTAAAGAAAACGGTCGTTTACCAGTGGCACGAGCGGTTCAAAAGTGGTCGTGAGTCAATCGAAGATGTGGCAGACCATCGACATCGAAAATCGACGAAAACATTGATGGAGTAAAAAAATGTTGGCCAATAACCGCAAATTAACCATCAGAGAGATAGCGGAGGACTTGAACATTGCGTATGGATCCGTCCAAGACATTTTGGTTAATGACTTCGGTTTCCGTCGTGTAGCAGCAAAGATGGTGCCAAAAGACCTCAATTTCATGCAAAAAAGAGACCGTGTTGACGTCGCAAAAGAGATGATTTGCGAGGCTGAGTCCGATCCCACATTCATCAAAAGGATCATTACTGGAGACGAGACGTGGGTTTATGAGTACGACACGCAATTCAGACATCAAGCAAGTGAATGGCGTTCACCAAATGAGCCGAGACCAAAAAAACCACGTCGTTTTCAGTCAAAAAAGAAGGCAATGCTCACGGTTTTCATGGATTACAACGGTGTAGTGCATCATGAATTTTTGTCAGAAGGCCAGACAGTAAACAAAGAGTATTATTTGGGCGTTATGAGACCTTTGCGTGAAGCAATTCGCCGAAAGAGACCAGAATTGTGGGCAGAAAACTCGTGGATTTTGCACCATGATAACGCACCGTCGCATAGAGCCATCATTATTCGTAATTTTTTGACGAAAAATGCAACAAATACCATCCAACAGCCACCGAATTCACCTGATTTGGCTCCCTGTGACTTCTTTCTGTTCAATCGAGTTAAAAAACCGCTACGGGGAACGCGTTTCAGCAGCCAAGAGGAAGTAATGGAAAAATCGCAGGAAGCACTGATGGACATACCGAAAACCGAATATAAAAAATGTTTCGAGGATTGGATCAAGCGCTGGCATAAGTGTGTTGCAGTCGATGGGGATTACTTTGAAGGGGACTATATAGATTTAGATGAATAAACAACAGCGAACACCAGCGGAACGCCATTGAAAGGATGTCTCTGTCTCGAAAAATAAGTGGAAGAGGTGAACATTGCGAATCTAAACCACCAGCAATGCCTAAACATACGGCAGTAAATACTTAGTAGCTCATCATACGGACCATTTGCCTGGTTGTTGATAGCCTTACGCCCCTTAACCAAAGCTTGGCAAATTTTCGTCTCCCTGACAAAAGAAAAGATGAACTAATTCTGTCTTGGAAAGCAAAGCCTTTATATGGAAGCCATCCCAATGAACTCAGCCAAGCCCATATAAACCATGAGGCGTCAAACTTATACAAGGGAATCTTTTCTCTGAAACTGAGCAATTTGTAATAGGCATACAAGACAGAATTATCGCAACACACAATTACAGGAAGTTCATCCTTAGGGAAGCTGTAGGTGACAGATGTAGGAGGTGCGGAGAAAATGGAGAAACGATCGAGCATATAATTTTAGGATGCAGCGCCCTGGCTTCAAAAGACTACATGTGCAGACAAAACAATGTTGCCAATTAGGTTGGGTCCAACATCATACACCACATTATAAGTACCAGCCTCTCCTTGTACTAGAAAGCTCTAATTTTAAGCTCTACTGGGACCGGACAATA
Source organism: Volucella bombylans (assembly GCA_949129095.1). Classification (NCBI taxonomy): domain Eukaryota; kingdom Metazoa; phylum Arthropoda; class Insecta; order Diptera; family Syrphidae; genus Volucella; species Volucella bombylans. The sequence continues at coordinate 214,739,475 of OX422140.1, forward strand.
ACCCCTGAACAGCATATTTCAGCCAACAGACCCGATATTCTGTTTCACAAAGCGGAGAGGATAGATATATTTGATGTAGCAGTCACGCTAAATCGTAACCTAAAAACAACGTACTCCACAAAGATATCCAAATACATCCCTTAGCCATTGAATTGCTGGTCATGTACAGTACGGAACGGGTAGATGTAACCCGTTTTATTTCAACAACGGGTCTTGTCCCGAAAAATCTGAGTAGAAATCTGAAGCAATAAATATTGAATTGGCGCCGATTAATAAATCGGAATGTTGGACACATCGAACATTGTCCGAAAGTTCCTGCAACTGTGAATCCATTAATAATAATAACATATAAGAAATGGCTATGGCTTGGGACATTAAAATGTTGCATCGCTCCTGCTTCATAGCGAACGTATTTAGCATGGCTACAGCATGTCATTTAGATGAGTTTATTGTTTATTTTAGTTTCTTGCGAAGCATTTTTTCGATTGCTCATTGGCTACTTGCGTTACTGCATACAACGCAAGAACTCTTTCTTTGAAAGGATCGATTATACAATTTCATACATATTCCAGTAAGCCCTAATTTAGCATCCCTATTGGTGCCTATTGTGAATGTGACATGATATTTGTTAACAAATAACATCAAAAAATTCCATTTGTTTGTTTTTTCACTCTGGCTCCATTCAAAACGGAAATTTATTACAAATTAACGATGTCAAGCATTCATTCATAACACTGCCCTACACACATTTTGGTGCTTCGGATTTAAGACCTGTTTTTAAGTATATCTAATAAGGTGATTTCAAAAATGTTAACCGTTTTTTTGTATTGGATGGACAAAAAATTTTATTTTTAAAAAATACGGCTTTATTTTAATATTATACGTGAAGAAATTGTCTTTTAAGGGATTTTATAGAGTGAAGTTGTCTTAGACAATCGCGCATAACTCCCCAGCAATAGTCTGCAATCATATGAACGTCCCATCTTCCTTGATATCTGCTCTCCATTGTTTGATGGAAGCGTTCTCCTTGTACTTCACTAAGATCTCCTAGGTTATGCCGAAGCTGATCTATATGACTATGGAGGTAATGTACTTTTATGCTCATATTACAGCCAACATTTTTAAAGTTAAGAAGCATTTCCTTAACTGTTCATAGCCATTGGCCTTGTGATATGCAAGGGGATAACAGATAACGGACCCAAGGAGTGTGAAGTAAATGCATACTGCAGCTTCAAACTTAGTTAGTTGTTTTAATTCGAATCTATGGTGTCATTTTTATTTTCAATTTTAATGGTTTCATTGAAAAAGGGCTCCCAAGGCGATAGTTATATGTGTTGGTAGATAGTAAACTAGAGGTTTAATACCAACTACTCAAACTGTTTAATAAGTATCGTTTATCGTTTATATTTTGACACTCGCAATAGGGATTAGTCATATCGTTGTCATCATATCAGCTTGTTCATATTCACACACAGTGAGAAAAAAAAAACATAAAAGACCATATAACAATTCGAAAAAACCAATTGGGGCGGATATATTATACATATGTATGTATCAGCTCTGTTAGAAATTTTAACTAACCGTTAGGTGTCCACAGTATCAACGTGGAAGTGAACCATCATCCCTTATCGGCTGGAGAGTTTCATACCAAAGGAAAAGTCGTCATACGACTCCAGCTGTAAGGCTGAGAGGCTGAGAGGGTGAGAAATAGAGCTGTGGCCTATTTCACTAACTTACAAATTTGTATTTACTAGCACTTTTTAATTTTTCATTTATGTTGTTTCATCAAACTCTGGGCATTACAAATTTGTACTTGTATTTTACAAAGGAAAATTTGTAGAAATGCTTCGCTTTTCGTTTCACCAAAAGTTATTTAGAGTTGTAATTTACAATTGCAAATTTGTGAGTTTACGTTTCCCCAAGGAAAGGGAATTTACAAATTTTGTTCAGTATGTGGCAATATTTTACAAGTGATAGTCGACGTGTAATTTCTTCTACAAGTTTTGTTTTATATTGAAAGTAATCGAAAAAATGTCTTTGCGACGAAGGCATAGTAGTAGCGATAGCAAAAGTGAGATTATGTTTTAATTAAAAAAAAATTATCGACCGCGAATAACCTTTGTCCTTTCGGAGTTATTCAATTTTAAAGAACGCTTGATTGCACCACTCCATCCCGGAAACCTACAAAGTGATGAGATTATAGAAATACTCGATAGGAAAGTTCACAAATTATCTGCACTAGCAAAACGCCCTAAACGTTACGAAAAATGTAGCAACTGAAAGTCCGAAAACGCATTATTTTTCAGATACCAAAAAGACTTCTTCAGGAATTCCATATCAACAACAGGAATAGGAACAGAAGACGTTTACCAACCCTTCAGTTTTAGAGTAACATCTGGAGTATACCTAAGCTTCACAACAAATACGCCCAGTGAATTACAGATGAGATCGAAAATTTCAAAAACACAACATCTACCAGCCGATAAGTAGAAAAGAGGTTAACAAAGCCATCTCGAAAACCAGCAACTGGAAGGCTTCTGATGTTGACAAGCTGCATATATCTGGCTGAAGAATCTTTCCGCATCTCATAAACAACTTGCGAAATCTTTTACTGATCTCCTGCAGCTCAAAACCATGCCACCAAGTTTTCTCAATAGCGTATTAACTTTTTTAATTGCCAAAGGAAAACCTTGTAACCACCTTTCAAGATATCGTCCTATTACATGCCTTTGTACAACATACAAAGTTTAAAAAAAAATTCCATCCAATAGAATTTATGACCATTGTACCATTAGCAACGTGATACCAGATGAACAGAAGGGCTGTAGCATACAAACAAAACGGCTTTTGATTAAAAATATCTCTTAAAAATACTAGAAGTTTACAAGATCGATCCAACCATACTAAATTGTTTAAAGGCCATAAGGGGTGGATGGAATACAAAACTATGCCAAAATGGCCTCCTCAGCAAATAAATCCGCATTAGATGCGGAAGACCCCCTAGTTCTCCATAGATCTCAATTCTCTTAGCAGAAAAAACTCCATCGAATGATTGAAGTAGTGAAAAGCTTTAGCACAGACATTCAGATGGAATTTGGCATGGAAAAATGCAAAATGGTTCACCTGGAGAAGGAAGAGTTGATGCCAATAAAGAAAGTTTTCCAATCGACCAAAAACCGTACAAATACCTTGGATTCCTCCAACTTAGATGAATAAATCACATTGTTATCAAGCCTAGACTTACCGTTAAATTTAAAATACGGGTGAACACCATTTTGAAATCAAACTTACTGGAGGAAACAAATGCAGAACCATAAACACCTGGGCTATTCCTTTGTTAATACCACCTTGATCGAAAAGTTCCCGGAATAACCACCGTGTGGCGCTCCCATTGTTCCGATTTGAGTTGTTTTTTGTTTTTTTTTTGTTAAGTTGGTAAATCTGTTGTTGACATTTCTTCTAAATCTTAGCGTCATAGCTTGACATTTGCAAAAGTCACGTAGCCAAGAAAACTTCGAATTATGTGTGTGTTGGCGATTTTTTACAATTTTAGAAATGGATTTAAATTTGCAACAACGAACTTGTATTAAATTTTGCGTAAAAAACGGATTTGATGGTGCGCGAACGTTGGAAATGTTGGAAAAGTGTTTCGGCAACGATTCTCTAAAGAAAACGGTCGTTTACCAGTGGCACGAGCGGTTCAAAAGTGGTCGTGAGTCAATCGAAGATGTGGCAGACCATCGACATCGAAAATCGACGAAAACATTGATGGAGTAAAAAAATGTTGGCCAATAACCGCAAATTAACCATCAGAGAGATAGCGGAGGACTTGAACATTGCGTATGGATCCGTCCAAGACATTTTGGTTAATGATTTGGGTTTCCGTCGTGTAGCAGCAAAGATGGTGCCAAAAGACCTCAATTTCATGCAAAAAAGAGACCGTGTTGACGTCGCAAAAGAGATGATTTGCGAGGCTGAGTCCGATCCCACATTCATCAAAAGGATCATTACTGGAGACGAGACGTGGGTTTATGAGTACGACACGCAATTCAGACATCAAGCAAGTGAATGGCGTTCACCAAATGAGCCGAGACCAAAAAAACCACGTCGTTTTCAGTCAAAAAAGAAGGCAATGCTCACGGTTTTCATGGATTACAACGGTGTAGTGCATCATGAATTTTTGTCAGAAGGCCAGACAGTAAACAAAGAGTATTATTTGGGCGTTATGAGACCTTTGCGTGAAGCAATTCGCCGAAAGAGACCAGAATTGTGGGCAGAAAACTCGTGGATTTTGCACCATGATAACGCACCGTCGCATAGAGCCATCATTATTCGTAATTTTTTGACGAAAAATGCAACAAATACCATCCAACAGCCACCGAATTCACCTGATTTGGCTCCCTGTGACTTCTTTCTGTTCAATCGAGTTAAAAAACCGCTACGGGGAACGCGTTTCAGCAGCCAAGAGGAAGTAATGGAAAAATCGCAGGAAGCACTGATGGACATACCGAAAACCGAATATAAAAAATGTTTCGAGGATTGGATCAAGCGCTGGCATAAGTGTGTTGCAGTCGATGGGGATTACTTTGAAGGGGACTATATAGATTTAGATGAATAAACAACAGCGAACACCAGCGGAACGCCATTGAAAGGATGTCTCTGTCTCGAAAAATAAGTGGAAGAGGTGAACATTGCGAATCTAAACCACCAGCAATGCCTAAACATACGGCAGTAAATACTTAGTAGCTCATCATACGGACCATTTGCCTGGTTGTTGATAGCCTTACGCCCCTTAACCAAAGCTTGGCAAATTTTCGTCTCCCTGACAAAAGAAAAGATGAACTAATTCTGTCTTGGAAAGCAAAGCCTTTATATGGAAGCCATCCCAATGAACTCAGCCAAGCCCATATAAACCATGAGGCGTCAAACTTATACAAGGGAATCTTTTCTCTGAAACTGAGCAATTTGTAATAGGCATACAAGACAGAATTATCGCAACACACAATTACAGGAAGTTCATCCTTAGGGAAGCTGTAGGTGACAGATGTAGGAGGTGCGGAGAAAATGGAGAAACGATCGAGCATATAATTTTAGGATGCAGCGCCCTGGCTTCAAAAGACTACATGTGCAGACAAAACAATGTTGCCAATTAGGTTGGGTCCAACATCATACACCACATTATAAGTACCAGCCTCTCCTTGTACTAGAAAGCTCTAATTTTAAGCTCTACTGGGACCGGACAATAACCCCTGAACAGCATATTTCAGCCAACAGACCCGATATTCTGTTTCACAAAGCGGAGAGGATAGATATATTTGATGTAGCAGTCACGCTAAATCGTAACCTAAAAACAACGTACTCCACAAAGATATCCAAATACATCCCTTAGCCATTGAATTGCTGGTCATGTACAGTACGGAACGGGTAGATGTAACCCGTTTTATTTCAACAACGGGTCTTGTCCCGAAAAATCTGAGTAGAAATCTGAAGCAATAAATATTGAATTGGCGCCGATTAATAAATCGGAATGTTGGACACATTGTCCGAAAGTTCCTGCAACTGTGAATCCATTAATAATAATAACATATAAGAAATGGCTATGGCTTGGGACATTAAAATGTTGCATCGCTCCTGCTTCATAGCGAACGTATTTAGCATGGCTACAGCATGTCATTTAGATGAGTTTATTGTTTATTTTAGTTTCTTGCGAAGCATTTTTTCGATTGCTCATTGGCTACTTGCGTTACTGCATACAACGCAAGAACTCTTTCTTTGAAAGGATCGATTATACAATTTCATACATATTCCAGTAAGCCCTAATTTAGCATCCCTATTGGTGCCTATTGTGAATGTGACATGATATTTGTTAACAAATAACATCACAAAATTCCATTTGTTTGTTTTTTCACTCTGGCTCCATTCAAAACGGAAATTTATTACAAATTAACGATGTCAAGCATTCATTCATAACACTGCCCTACACACATTTTGGTGCTTCGGATTTAAGACCTGTTTTTAAGTATATCTAATAAGGTGATTTCAAAAATGTTAACCGTTTTTTTGTATTGGATGGACAAAAAATTTTATTTTTAAAAAATACGGCTTTATTTTAATATTATACGTGAAGAAATTGTCTTTTAAGGGATTTTATAGAGTGAAGTTGTCTTAGACAATCGCGCATAGCTCCCCAGCAATAGTCTGCAATCATATGAACGTCCCATCTTCCTTGATATCTGCTCTCCATTGTTTGATGGAAGCGTTCTCCTTGTACTTCACTAAGATCTCCTAGGTTATGCCGAAGCTGATCTATATGACTATGGAGGTAATGTACTTTTATGCTCATATTACAGCCAACATTTTTAAAGTTAAGAAGCATTTCCTTAACTGTTCATAGCCATTGGCCTTGTGATATGCAAGGGGATAACAGATAACGGACCCAAGGAGTGTGAAGTAAATGCATACTGCAGCTTCAAACTTAGTTAGTTGTTTTAATTCGAATCTATGGTGTCATTTTTATTTTCAATTTTAATGGTTTCATTGAAAAAGGGCTCCCAAGGCGATAGTTATATGTGTTGGTAGATAGTAAACTAGAGGTTTAATACCAACTACTCAAACTGTTTAATAAGTATCGTTTATCGTTTATATTTTGACACTCGCAATAGGGATTAGTCATATCGTTGTCATCATATCAGCTTGTTCATATTCACACACAGTGAGAAAAAAAAAACATAAAAGACCATATAACAATTCGAAAAAACCAATTGGGGCGGATATATTATACATATGTATGTATCAGCTCTGTTAGAAATTTTAACTAACCGTTAGGTGTCCACAGTATCAACGTGGAAGTGAACCATCATCCCTTATCGGCTGGAGAGTTTCATACCAAAGGAAAAGTCGTCATACGACTCCAGCTGTAAGGCTGAGAGGCTGAGAGGCTGAGAGGGTGAGAAATAGAGCTGTGGCCTATTTCACTAACTTACAAATTTGTATTTACTAGCACTTTTTAATTTTTCATTTATGTTGTTTCATCAAACTCTTTACAAATTTGTACTTGTATTTTACAAAGGAAAATTTGTAGAAATGCTTCGCTTTTCGTTTCACCAAAAGTTATTTAGAGTTGTAATTTACAATTGCAAATTTGTGAGTTTACGTTTCCCCAAGGAAAGGGAATTTACAAATTTTGTTCAGTATGTGGCAATATTTTACAAGTGATAGTCGACGTGTAATTTCTTCTACAAGTTTTGTTTTATATTGAAAGTAATCGAAAAAATGTCTTTGCGACGAAGGCATAGTAGTAGCGATAGCAAAAGTGAGATTATGTTTTAATTAAAAAAAAATTATCGACCGCGAATAACCTTTGTCCTTTCGGAGTTATTCAATTTTAAAGAACAATTTCGTCTGAGTCGATTCAAGGCAAAGGAAATAATTGCAATTATTGGACCACAGATAGCCACACGACTGAAAAAAAAACTTTGCATTAAAACCTAGGCAGCAGTTTCTACAGCCACTGGCCTAGAAATGGAGGACGGTAAAATGGAATTGCTGACATACATGGAATATCTAAGTCGACCGTATGAAGACGTGTTTACAGAGTTTGTACAACAATTGTTGATTTATTGTTTGAAAGTGTTGTATGTTGGTCTAATGAAGGCGAAAACATATGTGAACGGTTTTACAATATTGCCGGCGAATACATGTTTTTTTTTGCAGAATTTTTATAATATGTATACATATGTACGTATCTTTTGCGTTAGGCATGCCTGTGTTTATGGATGTATAGACGGGACTTTAGTAAACATAGATGCTCCCAGTGAGTTTGAATCTGCATATGTCGATAGGCATGGAAAGCACTCTATTAATTGTATGCTGGTATGGTCAAACACTTTGAGCACCTATTATAAAATAAAATAAAAATTACCTAAGACCACATAAAATCATTTTTTGATTCATAGCCTTTGGAGCTTAAAGCAAAAAAACCCTTTTTTATAAATTTTACGTGATGCAGATTTTTCCAAGTATTATAAAATCTGTGGGTTTTTCTGCAAACTTATTGATAATTTTTTTTTATTAATATTACTTTCATAAGAAAAAAATAGTAGAACGTTATGTTAATTAGGCATTCTATGGAGAGAAGTGATCTCGAAGTCAAAAATTAGCATGAACAATGAAAATGGAACAGGCTTAGAAATTGGATATCTAAAGACTCAAACAATATATCTACTTTATTTAAACGCCGTAACAAAGGTTAGAATTTCTTCTAAAAATAAAGTCCTACACGTAGTTTCTACCATTAGTACTAACATAGCAATTTCCGTTAACATGGGTTAGGTTACACCAAAGTAAGCCTTTTCTTAAATCCTAGATAAATGATGTCAACATTGGAGATGTTACTGTAGAACGATCTTTTTCATAGAATATACCCAGGAATCATTTCGTAAATTATCGTTGACGAATTAGGGGACACTCTGTATAATATATGAAAATAACTTTCCTACGAGTAGCAAACAATTTGCATAAAACCTTAAAAGAAGGGAGTTACCATTTTATGCGATTCGATAGCTTAAAGAAAACATTGTTGAAATATGAAACTTTAACCATATTAATATTAAAGATATTTAAAGTACAACTATTAAAAGTTCAGCACAAGCACAATACTCATACACAGCTGTAAAAATAAATAAGTAATAGAAGAATATCTGATAAGCATTTGAGCCGCGATGACTTTGAGCACCAACAAATATTTTTAATTAAAAACTTTAAGTTACATCATTATTTTACATATATTTATATTGGGTGACGAGAAAGTAATTTAGTTCTTTTAGTGTGGAATAGATTTTTTTATACAAACCTCTCTACAATCTCTCGCACAATCATATGATGATCTGATTCAATTATGGCTTTGATTTGGTCATCAACAACTTCAGTTGGTCTACCAGAACGTTGAAAAATCTGCAAAACTGAATTTCTTAAAGCAATTCTGACACATTAATTCTGTTTATTGTTTATTTCGACATTGAAGTTTTTTTCCATTATGTTTTGAGGCTTAAGTGACCGTCGACATTGTTGATTACCATATGGGCTCTTATTATGGCATTTCCATGGTTTTCTTCAGAAGTTGGAGCGATAGGTTCTTCTGGACGAATATTCTCCTTTTGTGGCTTGTTCACATAAACCCGTGACTTTAAATAACCCCCCAGAAATAAGTCAATGGCGGTCAAATCGGGTGTTCTTGCAGCCAGGTGCAAATCGCCAAAACGCCATATCAGACGACTGGGAAGAGCCTGCTTTAGAATTTTATTTGTGTCTCGTACAGTATGCGCCGTTGCTCCGTCCAACATTCATTGACCATGGTTCATTCACGTTTGGCCCGCGCCGTTCTAAAAAACATATGATCCAATGACTCCTCCAGCGTAAACAGCACAACATGCAGTGACTTTGAGTGGATATAATGTCCCTTCGTCCATTACTCGCAGATTTTCAGTACCCCTAGAACCGAACATTTTGTTTGTTCATCGTGGAAATGGAAGAGTGAGTGAAAGCTCTTGGTTATATTTGACACAAAATCCTCCACTTCGCTGTTGAGATTAAGGAGGGCGTTATCGTAGGTTAAGCGCGATTCACAGTCAAGACCCATCAGCTGATGGACCGTCTGCACTTTGTAAGAAAACATCTTCAAGCCTTTCACCAAAATAGGACTCAGTGACGTGCGTGGAATGGCCAATTGTGTGGCACATCTTCTGATCGAAGCCGACGGAGCTTTTACAACATCTTCAGGCACGGCAGCAAAATCACTGACGAAGTCTTCATCAAAAGCATCGTGACAAGTATGGCGTTCGTTTCTTATTCACAGAAATTCGAATTCTGTTTGCTTCACAAATGTTAAAACCGAATTGACATTCAACCACAGATGCTATAGTTTACATAGATATTGCACGCCGAAGGAAAAAATCTAACCAGTTTTTAATTGCCTGTTTTTACTTCGAACTTCAAGTTCTGAACAATTTGTATGAACAAAATGTATTATGAAATCGAAGTCAATTCTTGGGATCGTATATGTTGTATTGCGCCGAGCCGTGCAGATGTGTATGTGGTTTCTGCTTTCAACCCTTCTCTTCATACATAAAACAACCACAGATCAAGGAGCTGCGGGACGCGCTCGCTAGCTGTGTAGTTGCTTTACCTCATTCGAAGTCGACTCTCGACCGATTTGGATGTTTATTTATGTGACTGAACAATTTTTCTTAGTAAATTTTGTCAGCGGTACTTTTTCAGCGATATAATATTTTGCAGTTTATTTTTCGATAGCAATGGGTGACAAGAGATTATCTGGAGTTTCTTGTTCTGTTTGTAGGAAAACTAAAAGGAATTACCCTGACTTGAAAATTTTTAAATGTCCTTCTAGGGGAAAAAAATTAAATTTTAAATAATTTGTGGTTAAAGGCATGTGGTTTTAAAATGAAGGCAAAACTTTGTTTGTGGAGATCATTTTTGTCCCGAGTTTGTAGGAAAAAAATATTTTAAGGCCGATGCTGTTCCTTCCTTAAATTTAAATTCTGATTTGGATTCAAACTTGAATTTAGAAGGCCTGAAGTCTCCTTTACCTAAACGAAGAAGAAGGTGCAGTTATTGGAAAGATGTGCAAAAGAGGAGAAAAAAATGCAACTTTAAAAAAAATATTGTTAAGTTACAAACTTAAATTAAGAAATTTAAAAATAAAACATTATAAAAAAAACAGAGCGCATACTGCCATAAAATTTTTTAATAAAAATAAAATATCTACGACGTCTCAAATCGAAAGGCTCAATATTTCAGACCATTCAAAAACATTTTGTAAAATGCTTCTGAAAGAATCAAATACTACAAAATACAACAGCCATAAAAAAGAACTTTCCCAAAATATTTATTATAGATCACAGAGCGCCTATAAATTTTTGAGAGATAGACTTGGCTTTAAACTTCCTCACATTTCCTCTTTCTGTAGATGGGCTCCTGTAAAAGGATTACAACCAGGATATGAAAACAATGCTCATTCTTAAGTCTTAGTTCGCTTTATTAAACCAGCGAGAACGTTGTGTTGTCCTGATATTTAATGAAATTAGGATTCGTAAAAACCTCACATATAATATAAAATACGATTTAATAGATGGTTTCGAAGACCTTGGTGTAGAAAGAAGTAGATTGTTTGCTAATGAAATATGTGTTTTCATGCTAAATGGTTTGTTTGATAGTTGGAAAAGTGTTTTAAATTATTTTGTGTCAGCAAACGGTGTAAATGGGGATAACCTAAGCGAAATTATAAAAAACAATTTGAAAATCTGTCAAGAACTTGGTCTAAAGGTATGTACTATTGTTTACGACCAAGGGGCTAATAATAGAAAAGCTTATAAAATGTTAGGTGTTTCTGAAGAAAACCCATTTATAATTTTTAATGATGAAAAAATATTTTGTTTTTATGATTTCCCTCATTTGTTAAAATCACTTCGTAATGTTCTGTTGAAATCAGATCTACAAACTTCAGGTGGTAAAGGGTCTTTTGATGTTATCAGAGAAATATACAATTTGGAAGCTGACAACGTAGCTAAGACATGTTTAAAATTTAGAAGTTGTCATATAGCACCAAATGTTTTCGAAAAAATGCATGTTCACCTTGCAACGCAAATTTTTAGCCGCGGCAACGATTCAAACATTCAAACTGAAATCTACATAGAAACTAAAATCACATTAGAAACAACAGCAATGCGATATTTTACTGGATATCTTGCTTTTAAAATGCTTTTAAGGAACAAATGTTTAAATTGTTCCAAATTATTTGTAAAAACTGATGAAAAAATAACATGTCCTTCGGAATTTTTCATTTTTGCAAAAAATTATTCTCAAAAAAGTGACTTTGGAAGTCTGAAGGCACCAACTAATGAATTTTTTAACGTTTGTAAAGTTCACTTCAAAGTATTTAATAGAATTTTCAGAGAACGTCCACAAGAAAGAAATATAAGAGAGACAATGGCCTTGGAATGCATAAGGATAACAAATACTAGAGATCCAAAATGATTTGATGAGAATGCGATGCTATGAGAATCGCAAGGACCTTCTATACTTTGCTCTCCTCGTTCTAATAAGGAAGCATTGTTCGTGGAAGATAGAAAAAATCATAGCATATCATAAAAATCAATCAAAAAATTCATATTTTATCTGGAAAAAAAACGTAAAAAAAACTATTCAATAAACACAACATTAAAGAGAGCGCATTCTGCTTTGTTGTTTATTGTCAGTCAAATTTGATTTAAAAAAATTACGTTGCGAAAAACGGATAACTTCTATCCAACAAACAGAACACGCAATTGATAATACAAAACAATTAAGAGTAACATCATGTCTGAGTATGATTCACTCTAGTTCGATCGAACTGGGACGTACGGGTAGGTCCCATTGAATGGAAAAATGGTTAGATTTTTCCTTCGGCGTGCAATATCTATGTAACCTATAGCATCTGTGATTCAACACCTTTTATGAAATCGATGGCACTTTCGGATATGGTCATACATTATTACATGGCTTCAAATAGTATTTATACTAAAATATTGGAGAAATTGGCTTACAACCTCAATCTTAAACCAGCATAGAAGAACGTGTAGTTGAAATAGTTGTGAAAGGAGATATTCCTTAGTTAAACCAAATTTTTTGAGCTCAATACGGTGATCCTAAAGCTATAGTTGATTTTAATCTATTAAGATATAAATATTTTATAAAAAACTATAGTGGTACAGACATATTGGCCTGATTGCAACTTGCAAATGAGTAATAGATACTGCGCTAAAACATCTGAAGAAAGTACATATGCAAGTCAGTAATGACTAATTATTTGCAACTAATTGAATGGATACGAAAATTTATATTATATTAGACGGCCACCTGTTTCGAAACAAGTGTTAGCAAGTAGTAATGTGGTGACCCTTTAACACTTCCTCAATCAACAAATTAAAAATTAAACAATGGCTGCAGGGGCACATTGTTAATAACACGGAATGGAATGTCGAATAGTTTGCCGAAAATACTTACACATAGTTTTATTATGAATTTTTAAACTAAGCTAAATAATAAAAAGCAATTGATTAAGTTAATATACAAAAACCTACATTTATAATTACCTCTAAGTTTCCTTTAGAACGTTCATTTGGTTCCACAAAAATTATATTGTCAAATGTTTTCCATTCTGCAAATTTTTTAGACATAAGACCAATGCCTGGATTGAATTCAAGAAGTATGTTATGTCCACTAATATGCGATCTAACAGCATTTTCTATCAAATCAGCTCCTTTTTGGTTGGCGAGATAAAAAGAGTCCGGGGTTTTATACCGTTTTTGAAGCATTTGTGGAGGAAATATTTGAGAAAATTCATATTCATCAGATGTCAATTTCGAGGCAGCTTTTCTTTTAGCAAACCTTTTTGAAAACCACGAGATATCTAAACTTTTTAATCTAAATCTACTCATTGCGCAAAGCTGCAAACCACACATTGACAGCAAAAGACATGTTCAATAAAAGAATAAAGGGCTGACCTAAATGTGTGAATGTGAATCTGAAGCTTGAATCTGTATCTGATATCGAACTGTCAAATGTTGAACACATGTATAGCCGTAAGCGCCAAGATGAAAAAAAATTCATAAAACTGTTTCATTCGTTCCACTCTTTCACCTTTTCAGAAGAAAAATTTTGCTTCGGGTTATCATTTGTAAGCAAAATTTCTCTTCTGGACTTATATATAAAAGTCAAATAATATTCTGTGTCAAATTAGATCTTTATTTTCAAGCGATCGACTGCGTCTCGCTTATGGCCTTTTCGTTTTTATGTGCTCCGGAGCACAAAATTGCCGTCAATTTTTCAAAAACAAAATTTTGCTTCTAGTTTTTATTTCAGAACCAAAATTTCTCTCCTGGATTTAATGTGGAAATGTACTAACACATATAAACGTCAACTAGTAAATTGTTGGTCAAACTAGGTTTCTATTTTCGTGAAATCGGCTGTGTATGGCTAATTATTATTCTGAGTGTTAAAATTGATTCGCAAGTAAATATATTTAAAGAATAAAAGTCCGAAGAAGTCTTTAGTGTTCCATTGAAATAAAAATAGGAGTACAAAAAAAGCCTTCTACCTGGCCAAACGAAATCGCCATTACAGTCAAAAGAAGTTTTTAGTGTTATAGTACAAAATACAGCAACTTCTGGTAAGAAACTAATGGCGTTTTCGTTTGGCCGGGTGGAAGCCTTCTCTTTGCACTCCGGAGCAAAAAAATAACATAGAAAAACTTTTAAAAAATTAAAATTTTGCTTCTGGTTTTCATTTCAGGATTCAAATTTCTGGATTCTATATCAAAGTGTAGAACACATACATATAAATATGTAAAGGGTTTTTATTATTAGAGGTTCGCTTTTACAATTGTCAACACTCTTTATTTGACAGCTGAAAGTTTATTTGTGGTTAGTACTTTTTGTGCGCTACGTCCATTTTACTTACGACATAATCGTCCATCTGAGCAATTTATTCGGAACACGATAAAACGTTTACCCGCCACGTACACTCTAGTGGACAATACGCATCCCAAAGACGACAAACAGTGCGAACAGAAGTTATTGCCATTGTGGAGCGCAGTGTTGAGGATAATCCGAACTAGTCGATTAGCCATCGTGCACAGTAAAACTTTGTGGAAGATTTTAAAGAAAGATCTTGGGCTTAAAAGCTTATAAATTACAGCTTGTGCAAGAGTTGAAACCGCTTGCCCATTATACGCCTCGCAGGTTCGGTGAATGGGCCGGAAACATGATTCACCATTATCCTCATTTTCAACATAAAATTTTGTTCTCCGATGACGCCAATTTTTTGTTAAATGGATATGTAAACAAGCAAATTTGCCGAATTTGGGGTGGGGAAAACCCAGAAGCCTTTGTCGAGACGCCCCTACAACCATTAAAACTCACTGTTTGATGTGCTTTATGAGTTGGCGGAATGACAGATGGCGCAACATGCCACATGGCGCACGACACAATAAATTTGTGTCGCAAATTATGCTGAGCGCATAATTTCGCGTAATGGACCTGTGAACTGGCCTCCTCGATCCTGTGATCTCACACCTTTAAATTACTTATTCCGGCCGGAATAAAATTCTCTTACGCGTTTCTGGTAGCTGACATATGTGACGAGTGCATCATTGGTACAGACTTCATGAGAGAGCATGGACTAGTAGTCGACTTGGGGGCACAAACCCTGAAATACGGAAACATAGAGATACCAATGATATACGGAAACGGCGATACTTCCGTCTTAAACGTCGTCATCTGCAGAAATCAGATTCTAACGCCTTCGTTGGAAGCAAGTGTGTGAGCAAAAGTGGAAGGCGGTACTGGTAGCCACCGATTCTATTTGATTGAGCCAAAAAATAGGAGAGACTTCATGGTGGGAAAGACCTTAGTGGAACCAAAGAACAACATGGGTCCTGTAAGGATTCTAAATCCAAAGACATTCAGTGTAAAGGTTAAAATGGGGGAGATAGTGGGAAATTGTGTACCTGTAAAGGCTATATCGACCACAACGAAAACAAAGGGCGCAACACCTGTCGCAACAGTTCAGAGAATAAAAATCAAGAACAAAATTCTCAGCCTCCGTAATCTGGATGAATATCAGCGAATCCTGGCAGAAAAACTAATCGGTGAGTAGACTGATATATTTGCTACACAAGACGGAGAATATGGACGTACGCATATTGTTCAACACAACATTGACAACGGAGACGCTCGACCGTCTGTCAACCTCCATTGGTAAAGCAAACAGAAGTTGCCGAATTGGTGTTGAAGAAGAAAGCTGGGGGACTGATGGAAGGAATGCAAAGTCCGAGAGCATCTCCAGTGGTCCTCGTGAAGTAGAAAGGTGGCAGCACAAGGTTTTGTGTAGACTACCGACGTCTTAACGATGCCACTAACAAGGACAGCTACCCACTTCCGAGAATCGATAATACTTTGGATATGCTTTCTGGAGCGAAATGGTTTTCAACTTTTGACTTGAAGAGCGGTTACTGGCAGGTAGAGATAAATCATACGGATCGCAAGAAATCTTCTCTTCACTACAGGAAGCGGTCTTTGGCAGTTTGCAGTGATGTTGTTTGGATTGTGCAACGCTCCGGCCACCTTCGAGCGACTAATGGAACGAACAGTGCAAAAACTCACCTGGAAAACCTGGCTAGTGTATTTGGACGACGTTATCGTCATAGGCAAGACGTTCAAGGAGCACCGCGAAAATCTAAAAGAAGTGTTTAAAAAGCTGCGAAGTGCTCATTTAAAGCTCAACCTAGAAAAGTGCTCCTTGTTCCGTCCGGAAGTAAAATATTTGGGTCACATTATATCAGCGGAAGGAGTAAGGACGGATCCTGACAAAATCGAAGCCGTGAAAAGGTGGCCTGTCCCAAAAAATAAACACCAACTGAGAAGCTTCTTGGGACTCGCCACGTACTACAGAAGGTTCGTAAAGGATTTTGCTGGTATTGCAAAGAGCTTGCATCAACTTACTGAAAGAGGTCGACATTTCATGTGGTCTGGAAAGTGCGAAAAAGCGTTTCAAGAATTGAGGCAACACCTTGGGTTACCCCATACCCTGAAAAAAAAAAATTAAGTGCAACTACATATCTTGCAGATGGAACAACATCTCGTATGTTGATAATTGTGCCACGTTCCAGAGTCAGCCAAGTACTCCACGAAATACATAACAGCGTCTCAGGAGGCCATTTGGAAATAAACAAGACATTGGAGAAGGTTAGGGAGCACTTCTATTATCTATGTGCAAAACAAGATGTCGAGAATTGATGCGAAAAGTGCATAAGGTGTGCGGCTACCAAGGGTCCAAAAGTAATGCCACATGGAAAAATGCGTTGTCATGGATTACTTCAGTAAGTGGCCGCAAGTTTTTGCAATCCCGAATCAAGAGGCTAAGGCCGTAACCGAACAGATAGTTAACAACAGTGAGCAGATTTGGGGTCCCAATGGAGCTACACTCTGATCAAGGGCGAAACTTTGAATCTTCCAGGAAGTGTACCAATATTTGGGAAAAAATAAATACAAGGATCTCGCCACTACACACTCAATCTGATGGAATGGTCTAGCGATTCAATCGGACCTTGAATGCGCATCTAGTTAAGATCGTCAGCAACTGCCGGCGGGATTCGGATCGACACATACCCTTCTGCCTCTTCTTAATGGCCTACCGAAACGCGGTCATAGTTCAACAGGACACACTCCATCCGAGATCTTATTTGGTCAAACAGTTTTATTTTTATATTTTTCGGGCGCTCAAGGGAGTTATGTGCCCGTAAGGTGTTTGCACAGAGCGCGGGCGAAGGAAATTCAGGGAGGGAACGGCTTAGGAACGATTCAAGGTATTTCAGAGTACGTATGATCTTGAGGGTATACTGATGAGCATTCATAGGCGCAACGGGTGTTACGATTGAAAGTTCGAATGGGCAGAATGTTACTGGGGATTTCAGTGAAGCACTGGTGGTGGAAATAGCGATAAAACAAAGGGAGACACGAGACATTTCGTCGGTGTTCGAGGGTGTCCATTGATTAACTGATATTAGTATCATCAATAAGTTTTATCGCACGATTTTAAATCCTATCTAGCAGGTGCAGAGATGTTTTAGGAGCACCTGACCAGTTGTGGGCGTTGTACTCCAATTTTGGGCGGATGAATGCCTTATATATTGAGGCCAGATCAGAGGGGGTAAAATATTTCTTACATCGCTTGAGGAAACCTAGACATTTCGCAGCATTTTTGGGGATATCAAATATGTGGTCATTCCAACGTAAGTTGTCATTGACACACATACCGAGAATGGGAAGGTTTTCGGTTTTGACGATGAAAGTGCCATTCATGGAAAATGGCTGGGTGTCTAAATTTCGCTTTAACGGCAGCAGACATCATTGTGTTTTGGAACCATTAAATTCCACTCTGTTGATAGTTCCCCAATTAGTTATGCTGTTAACATCGGAATTTAATGAGCTTGACATACGCTGCCGTTCCCGTTCTACAGCCTAAGAGCAGGGACGTGAGTCCTGGAACGAATATGAAAAGCAGAGATTACTGTCGTCAGGAAAGGAATATATTGGATTAGAAGTAACAGACAAGAGATCGTTGATGAAAAGTAAAAAGAGTGTTGGAGACAGAACGGATCCCTTTGGCACACCAGCATTTATTTTGTGAATATCAGACTTGATACCATCCAAGACAACTTGAATTGCACGTTCCGAAAGGTAGTTTCTAATCCCTTGAAGAGAGAGTCGTCGATCGCAAATGCACGTATTTTCAACAAAAGAGCCTGATGGCAAACTGTTTCAAATGCCTTGGAAATATCAAGTGCAACTATCTTGCTTTCGCCAGATCGATGAACGCTTTGGTTCCACTTTTCGGTGAGACATACCATCAGATCACCAGTGGACCTGTTGCTACGAAAACCATATTGCCGGTCATTGGACGGGACGGGAAGGGACGTAAGTGCAATGGGTCTGTAGGAGGAGAGAGAAAATGATTCGCCTTTTTAGGGACGGTCTGGACAAATGCGGTTTTCCATTTGCTCGGGAAGAGTCCTAAAGAGTAGGATCGATGAAAAAGCCTACGCAGTGGTTTTGCCATCGTGGAAGAACACCTCTTCAGAAGAAGGAGAGATATACCATCAGCGGATTTATGTATGTTGAGGTCTTTAAGTATTCTACTCTTGCTACTACACGAGTGCGAAAGTAGATTCGTCCCATTAACGATTCGACGCACTCAAGTGTAAGCGGAGACAAAGCAATCTGGGAGTGTTGAACTGGCCGCAAAGTGTTCAGCAAGCAGATTGGCCTTATCCAAAGAGCTGACAGCTGGAATGTCATTGTAAATGAGCGTTGGGAATTGGCGGAATTTCTAATGTAAAAATTGCCTTTGGGACATTGCAGTATTTTTTGCCTCAGTTTTTGGTCGTATTGGAATTTCATACACTTAAGAAAGGCGTTGTAGTCATTTCTCGCTCGTTTGAACTTTTTTCGGTTTTCCTCTGTCGGGTTGGTCTTGTAGGAACGAAAAAAACATTTCTCTAACCCTGACGGCCTCTTTACAGCTCAGGTCTAAGCATACCTTTTCTTTTGGTCTGATGCTCTTCATCCGATGAGGGATAAAGGATCTCATTCCATAGAGAATTGTGTCTGTGTTCATATCAGCAGCAGCATCCACGTCGTTATCGAGGAAACATAGCGACCAGTTAAAATTCCTAAAGAAGCTGTTAAGAACGCTCCGTATTGCCATATGGTTCTTTTAGGAATTTTTTCTCTAACTGTGTGGTCGGTATACGAGAAATTAGCTGATATGACACAATGATATGATATGACAATGACAATCGTCCGACGAGCCTAGAGGGGAGAGCACATCTACGGTGTACTTATCAGGGTGAGAGGTTAAAAATAAGTCCAAGGTGTTGCCGGTATCACTATCAACGTCTGGTATTCTGGGCTCATTTCCAAGCTGCGTTAAGTTGTTTTCCGCAGCGAAGATCTCAACATACCGTCCTTCGGGTGTTGTCTGTTCAGAATGTTGAAGCCACCCAGAATTGTATATGTTGAAATCGCCGCAATAACGATTTCAGTATGAGGATACAGCGATACAATTCTTTGAATGGAGTCAGACAGCGCATCAATCTCGTTAAAAGTCGAATTGCTGTCCAGTTTGGGGCTTCTGTAAATAAAGCAGTAGTGGATAATTTGCTTACGGAGATGGAATTTTAACCACATGAATTTGAATTCCGGATTGGAACAGGGATTACATTGTGGTGGAGTTTGATAAGCTACATCACTACGAACATAAATGGCGAGACCGCGGTGAGAGAAGAATAATGGCACTAGTTCGTAGCCAGGTAGCTTCAGATCAGAATAATCTGATAGGTATGGGCGGGGATCTACCTGTTTTTCGCTAAGTGCCAAAACAGCTGGTCTGTATTTACGGACGTGGACGTACGCAAAAAAGTGATTACTTTTTAGCCCGCATGTATTTGCAATGTCCACTCTAAATTCCCCAGTCATTATAAAGAAAAACAAACACCGACGTTACTAAGTACAGCTGTGAAGTAAAAATTCAGAGTTGGTTTACTGAATCAAATTATTGTAGGTGTTATGCCCATACAACAATAGGAAACAGCACACCAACAAAATTCATACTCACAGCCCGCTATCCATCGGTTGTTACATACACTCAGCCATTGCACGCGCTGTAGAACAATGTAATACAGCAACGGCAGTGACGGAGTGTAAGCAATAGTATGACCAGGGGCAGGAGGGTTGGAATACCCGCACTGTGGATTTCAAGGCACTCGTTGATGTTTTAATTTTTTTTTTCGCCCGCACAAGTAGATTTTTTTTGTTGCTAACTCGCGCGTTTTTTTTTTATTTTTCCTCCACTCGGGGTGAGAATTTCACTGTGCACTTGTGCGTGTGCATTTTTCGATGGTCAGCTCGGCACTTCGTTTGGTTCCCAAGTGAAGCAAAATTCGGATCCCCAACTACGAAGCCCAAAGAGGTGAACTACTACGTGGATGACTTGCGCAGCAGCATTCGTAAATTGCATGAAGACACCAGAGAAAAGATGAAGCTAGCGAGCAGCCACATGAAGACAATGTACGACATCTAGGCGAAATTTTCCGGCTTTAACGAAGGAGATCTGGTCTGGTTGTATAATCCTCACCGTAAGAAAGGCAAATCATCAAAATTCCAACAGGACTGGGAAGGTCCATACAAAGTGATAACCCGCATTAATGACGTTGTCTACAGGTCCATTGTCATTTCAACGACGAACAACTCTAGGGAGAGAGCAGTGTGATAGCCATTTAAATGTGAGCCGCATCATCTAGACTTACATAGCAGAAAGACTAGCAAAAGACTTCGATACTCGAAGAGCAGAAGATTTCGATACTTGAATAACAAATTCTCAACCATTGATAACTGAAGAGTGAAATCGAATTTTTTGGCAAAACGGAAATTGTATGTTACGCTGGATGCCGAGGATTGTTCTCTATGTATGCTATTCGAGTATAAATACCAGCATCCCCAATATATGCAAGTCAGTTCATCAGTTGAATTTGAAGTGTTAATTAGGAGAACTGATTAAGTTAAACCACTTAAGAAAAGTATAAGCGGTTGAAAAATTGAATTATATTGTGGTAAACGATTAAATTGTGAATTGTAACTGTATTGAATAAAGCGATTTGTATTGAAAAGAATAAGTTCTATCATTTTGCCCACACAAACATTTTACAGTATTATTGCATTCGTCCCTGTGGTTTTACTTTTGGGCCCTTGGTAACCGCGGACCTTATGCACTGCACATCTACACTTTCTCATTTTCTCTTTGCACATTATGCGAGTCACACTGTACCCACAGAATTTAGCTCTGGTCCGATATCTCCGATAGCCTGGGTTTCCTCGTGCTGCTTCCAAGCCAATATTAGTTCGATGTCATCATCAGCTTGCTATGAGGAACGGATTTCATCTTCAACCCTCTATTGGCTCGATCCTGATCATTTGGATAGTGGCCTATTCTTTCTCAATGCTGAATTTCTATTCGGCCCAGATGGGCCCCAGCAATATTTCTCAAAAAGTCTTCCTCCAATCTTTCGCACCCACTTTCCTCCCTATTTCATCTGTCCGTCACACAAGGGGAATGCCCCCAAGTTTGGAAGACCACTTTCATAACCCCGATTCACAAAAAGGGATCAAAGAATTATGTAACCAACTACCGTCCTCATTGCTAAGCGTTCTCACATTCCTAAAATGTTTTAAAGTTTTTTATATGAAGTGCAAGTAATTTATATCACCCAGTCAGCATGGATTTCTAAAAGGTAGATCAACTATTACAAACTTAGTTGAATTTGTATCATTTGCGCTTTCAGCCCTAGAAAATGGTCACAAAATCGATGTTATTGCTACAGATTTCGCTAAGGCCTTCGATAAAATATTATATCAACTGATCCTCTTCAAATTGTCTTCCCTCGGTTTTGACACCATATTGCTAAAATCGATATCTTCTTATCTGGAAAACCGTTACTGTAGCGTTCGCTTTCGGTCAGCTTTCTCAACCCCGTTTTTAGCCACTTCTGGTGTCCCTCAAAGCAGTCATATAGGTCCCTCTTTTTCATTTTAACTATAAACGGTCTTGAGAGGATTATCAAACACTACTCTGTATCCATTTACGCTGATGACACTAAGCTCTCCAAAATTATTTCTTCTCCCCAAGACTCTATTCTCCTTTTTTTCCACTTGGTGTCTAAAAAATTGCATTGAGCTTAATATCTGCCAATCTATAATTTTGTCTCGTCAGTCCAATCAATCCAACTCTCTACTTTTTTTTCTGCATGACCAACCTGTACCCCAGGTTGAACTTTTGTCCATAGAGGTATTTATGGATATGCTTCGTAGCCAGAGTTAAAGCCAGAAGCTCGATCCGAGTTACGCAATAGTTCCTTTCGGGTCTGGAGTGTATCTTGCTGTAATATGCAACCACTTTCTCTTGACCATCATGATCTCAATCACAGTTCCGACCCCAAATATTGCTAACGTATGCGTCCATTTTGAACATTATTCCGCGTGTGGGGTAACTCAAGATGGAGGAATTGCACAGCTGCCGCTTGAGTCCTTGGAATGCTTTTTCACTCTCTCAAGACTACCTGAACTGTCGGCCTTTTTCCGTAAGTTAATACAGGCTCTTTGCAATATCAGCAAAATCCTTCACGAACCTACTTGGCAAGTCCAAAAAGCTTCTCAGTTGGTGTTTATCGTTAGAGGCAGGCCAGGGGTAAGAACACTTCGATTTTGTTGGGATCCGTCCTTACTCCTTCGACAGATATACCCAGCTGTGACCCAGATATTTTAATTCTGGACGCAACAAGGCACACTTTTCTGGATTCAGTTTCAAATGAGCACTTTTCAGATACTCAAACACTTATTTTAGGTTTTCTCCAGGTGAGTCTTTGCAATGTTCGTACCATTATTCGCTTGAAGATGGCCGGAGCGTTGCACAGTCCAAACGGCATCACTTTAAACTGTCAAAGACTGCTTCCTGTAAAGAAGGCTGTTTTCTCACGATCATTACGATTAATCTCTACCTCCCAGTAACCGCTTTTGAAGTCAACATTTGAAAACCGTTTTGCTCCAGAAAGCGTATCCAAAGAGTCATCGATTCTCGGAAGTGGGTAGCTGTTCTTTTTGGTGACATCGTTGAGACGTCGGCAGTCTACACAAGACCTCGTGCTGCCGTCTTTATTCTTTACGAGGACCACTGGAGAAGCCCACGCACTCTGCGATTCTTCAATCAGCCCCTCAACTTTCATCTTCGACACCATTTCTTCTGTTTGCTTTGCTAATGGAAGACATCTGGCAGGTTGGCGGATTTGTCGGGCGTCTCCGGTGTCAATGCGGTGTTGAACTGTTGCGTACGTCCATATTTTCCGTCTTGTGTAGTAAATATATCATCGTACTCACCGATTAGTTTTTCTGCCAGTACACGCTGCTCTTGATTCAGATTACAGAAGAAAAAAAAAATTAAAAATTATACAATATATACATATATTTATATATTAAGTATATATGTATTATGAACTTATATATATATATATATGTGTGTTTTTGTGTACGTATTAGATGTAAGTAGGTTAAGATTTATTTTTAGGCAGTCAGTAGGCTTTTAGTTTTAAGTTTTATAAAAAATTAAAAAAAAATGTCCATCTACTAAGTTTTTGCTTAAAATTTATTTTCTTAGTTTTAGTATTAATAAATGTAAAAATATAATTAGACTGTATGATTCGTCGAAACACAGACACAGTTTAAGTGTTAGGTTTAACTTAGAGTTCCCGCATGGGGCCAGTAAGTTAGAATAAGAATATATGTAAGTAATTTAAGCTAATTTTTAAGCGTTTTTTGTTTAGCATATAAGAGTAATTTAAGTTAAAAAAAATAAATGCATAAAAACTAAAAAAAAAAAAAACCAAAAAAAAGGTTACAGAAGCTGAGGATTTCTCTTTTGATTTTCATACTCTGGACACTCGCAACCGGTATTGCACGATTTTTCTCCATTGTGGTCAATATAGCCTCAAAAGGTACTCATTTTCCCACTATCTCCATTTTTTTACCTTCACACTGAATGTCTTTGCATTTAGTATCCTTACAGGGACCATGTTGTTCTTTGGTTCCACTAAGGTCTTTCCTACCATAAAGTCTCTCCTATTTTCTGGCTCCATCAAATACACAATCGTTGGCTACCGGGACCACCTTCAACTTTTACCCAAACAATTGCTTCCGACTCTTCCGATTTCTGCAAATGACGATTTTGGTATCTTCATATTCCGTATTTCAGGGTTTGTGCCCCAAAGTGCACTAGAAGTCCATGTTCTTTAATGAAGTCTGTACCAATGATGCACTCGTTGTATATGTTAGCCAAAAACACATGAGAGGAGGCTATTCCGGCCAGGTGGATTTTTATTCGGACTTCACCATATATCTTAGCCGTTTCTCCCGTAGCTGTTCTCAAGCTGTAACTGCTGGTGTTATGCAACCGAGATTTCTGCAAAAGACCCCTCCTGATGATTGAGGCCCTGGCACCGATGTCTATTGTTGCTATACATTTTCCCTTTTCGCTGATGACTCCTACTAGAAGGCTTTCAGTGCATCGTTTTACTAAGAGAGTTGGATGATGGTCGTATGGCCGTCGAATCCTGCCATCAACTTCTGCCCCGAGAAATAGGTGCATAAGCATTTCCGACTGATGGCTTCGGGAAGGTTGTCCGGCTTCTTGATAACCGCTTCTGTCGGTTTCTTTCTTTAGGTCACATTATATCAGCGGCAGGAGTAAGGATGGATCCTACCAAAATCGAAGCGGTAAAAAGCTGGCCAGTCCCAAAAGACAAACATCAACAGAGCTTCTTGGACTTGCCACATACTAAAGAAGGTTCGTAAAGAATTTTTCTGGTATTAAGAAGAGCTTGTATAAACTTACGGAAAAAGGCCGACAGTTCAGGTGGTCTGTAGAGTGTGAAAAAACATTCCAAGAACTCAAGCGACATTGCCCCCATCTTGAGTAACCCCATACCCGGAAAACTGTAAATAACTAAATTGTATTTTTTTATATTTAAAAGTATATTTATATTTAGTAAATTTAACGTTATATTTAAAATGTAATTTAATTTTGAATGAATGTAGAATGAATTTCATCATAGACCTAGACGCTAGCAATGTTACCGCGTAACTCGGCGGGAGCTTCTGGCTTTATTTCTGGTTATCTCGCATCTCGGTCCGGGCCTAATTTGTTGGAAGTAGGCCCCCTTGTGGGAGCCTCAAGGTGGCTGTGATTTAGACTCAAAATCGCGTGGAAGGGTTTTCCTGTTGGTTTGACCCAATGTATAGTTGCAATAAGTACTGGGTACTATGATCCTATGAGAAGTAAGAGGTTTTAGATCTACTTCGACAAATACCAAGAGTGGAACTTGTGCCTCCAACGCAAGTTCTGCTTTGGTATTCATAATACATGTAAGCGATGGCAAGGCGCATCTTTGCTCCCATGGATGTATGGGCATCCCGTAAACTAAAGTCTTCCCAACAGGTGTTTACGTTAAAAACCAGAGACTATGCTTTGAAATGGCTACTTCAATTGAAGAACCCTGCAGGCCAAGTTGCGAGATTGATCGAGCAGTTGCAGGGCTACGACTTTGAAGTGAAGCACCGCAAAGGAAAAATCCACTCAAATGCT
Source organism: Volucella bombylans (assembly GCA_949129095.1). Taxonomy (NCBI): domain Eukaryota; kingdom Metazoa; phylum Arthropoda; class Insecta; order Diptera; family Syrphidae; genus Volucella; species Volucella bombylans. The sequence goes on from OX422140.1 coordinate 214,765,275, forward strand.
GATGCTCTCTGCCGTCGACCGTGTGGAGTCAAATGTGAGCATTGTAACAGTAAGGAAGCGAACTAACAGGTCGCTATCCAAATGATCAGAACTGAGCCAGTGGAGGGTTGGAGTACAGATGAAATCCATTTCTCCCAACAGGCAGATATTGACATCGAACCATTAATGGCTTTGAAGAAACACGAGGAAAGAAAAATCTTGCAAGAGATATCGGACCGGAGATAAACTTTGAAGCCATATCGGGCGCAGTGGGACTCGCTTTGTATGCAAGCTGGTTTTCTGAAGAGAAAATTGGAAAGTGTAGATTGAACAACGTCTTGTATGCAGCTAATGGTTGCACGGTCTAGAGTCAGACAAGTATTCCATGAAATATACGACCGAATCTCAGGAGGCCATTAGGGATATAGCGTGGGGATCGTGTAAAATTGAGAGTGGTCCATTTGGATAGAATGTGTCATTTCAACGGAACGATGAATGACGAAGTTGTCGTTATGAACAACTTTAGGGAGGGAGCAGTGTGATATGTGAATGTAAATAGTTTCATATACATTTCAATAGCAGAAGATTTCCTTATTTGAATAGCAAAAAACTCACCCATTGCTGAATGGAGAATAGAATTGAATTTTCTAGCAAAATGGGAATATGTATTTAACTCTCGATGGTACAGAATATTCTCGATAGATGTCAGGGTAGTATAAATATCAGCATCTCACAAGATATCCAAGTTAGTAAGAGTGATTAAGTGGTTTAAGTAAAGGATAAGAAAAGGATCAGAAAAGGATAAGTGGTTAAGATAAGCGATTAAATTTTGAATAGTAATTGTATTGTATTGTAAAATGTTTGTGTGGGTACAAATGATAGAACTTATTCTTTTCAATACAAATCCCTTTATTCAGTACAGTTACAATTCACTATTTAATTCTTTCTCTCAGTACAATTCAATTTCTCAGCCACTTATACTTTTCTTATCTTTTACTTAAACCACTTAATCACTTCTCCTAATTAACACTTCAAATTACACTTTAGAACTGATTTGCATACCTTTGGAATGCTGGTATTTATACTCGAATGACATACTTCGAGAACAATCCTCGCCATCCAGCGTCCCATACAATTTTCAATTTGCTAGAAAATTCGATTCCACTCTCCAGTCGAGACTTTGTTATTCCAATATCGAAATCTTCTGGTCTTCGAGTATCGACATTTTCTGCTAGATGTCGCTGCTCACATTTAAGTGGTTATCACAGTATATAAAAAATAAAAGAAGATGGAAGCAGAATCCAAAATTGATTTCGCAAGTAAGGGGTCATTTGTTGTAGACCACCATGAAGCGTTTGTTCATATGCATTGTTGACGATGAGTTTCGGGAAGGGGTGGTCTGGTTTTAAAATCATGTGGTACATTTGGTCATAAGTTAGAGCAGAATTTTTTAATCTGTCGCCTATTCTTATAATTTGTTCTCCATCAATATAAAAGTTGAGAATTTTGTACACCTTGGCTGACTTATCTTTACGCAACTTGTGGAAGATATCAGGGAATATTTCTTGCTGCACCATTCGCACAGCTGTGCGCAAGCTAGAGTTAATCTTTAATTTTCTGTTTTCCGAGTGTTGTTGGTAAATCTTTTCACATAAGCCAAAATTCGTAAACAGTTTGTGAGTTTCAAGTGAGTTTGGATTAATTTTAAAATGTCATTTTCATTATTTATAGCGAGTTTCATTTCATTTCATTTTCATTATTTATAAGAGTTTTGTCTGTGTCGAGTTGCGTGGGCTGCGCTGGAATGGAAAATTCCCATAGTTCTTGAAGAAAGGCTGGTCCCTTGCACCAGAGTGCGTTATTTTGAAGTATTGAGAGAAATACACCACGCGATACAAGATCCGCTGGATTGAATTTGGTGGGGATGTGTCGCCAAATGCTGACATTCGTCAGTCTCTGAATTTCAGCTCTCGATTTGCGATAAATGTTTTCCATCGAGTCAGTGGTGCAGATATCCAACAGAGGGTGATTGTGGAGTCTGCGAGAACAGATAGGGTGTAGCTCAGTAGCTTTGCCGGGACTACTGCACCACAAAGCTCCAATCTTGACAGTGAAACAGTATTGAGTGGCGCTACTCTGGTTTGGATATGAGTAAATGTGTATGTGTGATGTTGTTGCAGTCCAAAGCACGAAGATAGACCACAGCTCCATACGCCTTGATCGATGCATCACTGAATCCGAGGAGTTCCAACTGCTAATTCTGTCCTTGCGTATTTATCCACCTGGGCAACTGGATGTCTTCAATCATAGCCAATTCTTGTTGAAGAGACGACCATTCTCGACGTACTTCCACCGAAATTGGTTCATCCCACGATAGACCATGTAGCCACAAATGTTGCATGATAATTTTCGCCTTAACAATGCAGGGCGAAATCCACCCTAGGGGGTCAAAGAGACGCGCGATCGTTGATAGGATGGTCCGTTTTGAAACCATTTTCTCGACGGCAAGCTTCTGAAATGAAAACATGTGTGAACTAGGATGCCAATTGATTCCCAACGTTTTCGTGCGTTGTGTTGTTCCAAAGCTAAGGGAAGCACTGGTTTCCCGATCTTCCTTCAGTATTAAATTCAGGAACTATTGACTGTTGCTCATCCATTTCCTGAGATAAAAGCCAGCTGAAAGAAGTAGGTTCGAAATTTGTTCAAATTTTTCTTTAGCTGCTTGGATGGAATCTGCACCAGACACGAGATCATTAATGTACATATCTTTCCATATCATTTGAGCTGCTAGTGGATATGTGGCCTTTTCGTTATCAGCGAGCTTCTGCAGCGTAGGATTCGCCAGATATGGAGCAGGAGATGTGCCAAACTTTAAGACCTTTACTTTGAAAAGTTTGATTGGAGTTGTTGGATCCTCTCGCCAATATAGGAGTTGGTAGTATGCATCCTGCGGATGAATCTGGATCTGGCGATACATCTTCTCGATGTCTGCTGTAAAGATAATTTTCTTTGTTCTCCACCTTAAAACAATTGATATAAAATCCGTCTGTGTTTTAGGTCCCGTCATCAGATGATCATTTAAGGAACTGCCCTCCGCAGTCTTGAATGCAGCGTTGAAGATCACTCGCAGTTTAGTGGTTGTGCTCGATTCCTTGAAGACGGCATGATGTGGCACAACATAATGGAAAGGCGATTTAAGTTTGGGATCCTGGGTGATGTTCACTTCCTCCATCTGGTTGAGCTGTAAGTATTCCTGTATACATTTATTGTAGTCCTTGTAAAGTGTTGGGTTGGTAAGCAGTCTTTTTTCCTGCCTATTGAACATACTTAGGCTATTATTTTGGGTTGAAATGAGTGCTGGACGCTGACCTAATTTGAAAGGGAGTTCAACTTCAAAACGCCCTCCAGGCAACCGCTTGACATTTTGTAAAAAATGTTCCTCGCAAGCATGTTCTTCTTCAGTTAGAGCCTTTTTGAATGGTGATTCCTCAATTTTCCAAAATTTCCTTAATTGTGTGTCTGTGTCGAAAAATTGGGTGAACACCTGAATTGAGGGTGGTGTTTCGAGGGGAACTTTATCTAATATTATCCAGCCAAATTGGGTTTTTTGAGCGATCGGTGCAATTAACTCTGCTCCTCTTATGATATCAGATAAAACCGCCTCATAAAATATTTCATTTCCCAACAGTAAGTCGATACTGGAGGGTCGGTTAAAGGTGGGGTCTGCTAATTTCAGATCTTGTAAGTGTGCCCATCTATTTGGGTACACCACGCGACTCGGCAAAAACCCTGTTAAGGCTTTATAAACGGAACCTCGTGTTGAAGTTCTAAATTCTCAATATTTGGAACCCAGGTTGAGTTCAACAAAGTTTTGAGAGGAACCAGTTTTAACTTGTCCTCAAACTTGGACATCAAAAAACGTTTTATGTTTTTTCAACCTTAAAAGTTATACCGTTGATTCGGTGATAAAAGTTGCTTGTGATCCGGCATCAAGCAAAGCTCGCAAGCTAATATAGTCGCCGTTAGCAAATTTCACCTTGACGACAATTGTTGTGCAATATATGTACGTACCCATCTAATTCCTTGGTGTTTCGTAGACAATATCCGGCTCGAGTGACCAAGATGTAAGCCGTTAATTCGGTTAAAAAGTCAAATTTAGCTTTTAAATAAATAAACTGTTTATAAAAACTCTGTCGAGAAAAATACTGTCTATTGCAAAATACAGCATAAACTGGGTAAAATAAAACAACTGCCTTTTCAACGTTATAAAATAGAGTTTTTTTTTTATTCTTGAATGTTTTGCTATTTATACACAATTATCTGACGTTTTTTATTGTGATATTTATTGCATGATATAATGATTATTGCGTTTACTTTGACATATTTAGTACAAGTTTTTGTTTGTTCACATGTCGAGTATTTGCTCAGTTTATTATTTTAAATTTCAAGCAATATTAATATTAATGTGAAACAGCTGCAATACTACATTTGTAGCCAATCGAATTCGCCAATCAGCGAAGTCCAAGCGCTAACAACCACCGATGCTTGGTGACATGTTGGCACCAAAGAAAACCAAGCGGACATAGGCTCACGAGGAATGTTAAAACATGATCTCATCAACAGCCACATGTGGCGGCATGGACCACAATTTCTAAAGAATTTTTCCGTAAACGAAGGTCCAGGATTGACTTTGTGCGAGACGGAGCTGGAAACAAAAAAAAAGAAAATAAGAAGGGTGAAATAAAATCATCATTTTATAAGAACAGACTAGCAGATCTACAAGTCAGCTTCGCCGACGTCATCTGTCACTGTGTAATCAGTAATCATCAACAATGAATACTGTCAACAATTTTCAAACCTGAAGCCACTAGTACGCAGTACAGCTATATGGCGCAGATATTTTGAATATTTAAAACTCAAGGCAAATAGAAGATCATTGGTGAGTCACCTACTTACACTTGATGAACTAGATGGTTCACCAAGGCAGCTCATCAGACTTGTTTAAGGTGAACTATTTCACAAGGAGATAAAAACACTGAAAGAGAAAGGGAGAATTGGAAAGGGCAGTCATATTCTCCGTTTGAATCCATTTCTTGATGCTGAGGAACTCTTACGCGTAGGAGGGCGCTTAACAAACTCCACTATACCGTTTAGCTAGAAACACCCCATAATACTTAGGAACTCACATCACTTTGCGACATTGGTCGTCAGCGATGTGCATCAATACACACTTCATGGTGGACAGCAGAGATTAGAAGCCAATACTGGACCACCAATCTTAAGCGACTAGTCAAATCAACAATCTACAACTGCGTACGGTGTCATCGATATAATGCAAAAATGCAAGAACAACTCATGGAAAATCTTCCAACAGAACGCGTAATAATTTCAAGGCCATTTACGTACACTAGGGTAGACTACGCAGGCCCTATAGAAATAAAAATGTGGAAGAGCAGATGCAGTAGGATAACGCAAGGATACATAGCTGTCTTCATATGCATATCAACAAAGGCGATAAACATTGAAGTAGTGAGTGATCTTACTGCGGCAGCGTTCATAGCAGCTTTCAGGAGATTTGTATGTACAGTGATTGTGAAACAAACGTCAATGGAGCCATGAACGAACTGAACAAGGAAAGCAAACACATCTCCAGTGAATGGTCAGCAGAAATTACGGCAAGTTTTGCAGCACAAAACACCAAGTGGCATTTTAACCCACCAGCTTCACCACACTTTGAAGGGCTTTGGGAGGCTGGTGTCAAATCAATCAAACACCACCTTAAAAGAAGAGTCGGAGCAGCCAGGCTTACATTTGAGGAATATGCTACACTGCTCGCTCAAATCGAGGCATGTCTAAATTCAAGGCCGTTATGCCCAATGACGTCCGACCCAAATGATCTGACGGTTCTCATTCCATTGATCGGAGCATCAATAATTACTTACATACATTTGCTACAGCAACGAGCAAAATGGCTTCAGCAACAGCCGAACATCAAACTCGGAGATATAGTTCTCATCAAGGAGAATAATCTTCCGCCTTCGTCGTGGATGCTCGTGCGCGTAATTGAACTGCATCCTGGTGCAGCCATCACGCGTGTGGTGAGCATACGGACAGAAAAAGGAGTCCTAAAACGTCCGATCGCGAAACTATCTCAGTTGCCGGTAACTAATCCGCGAACGAATCGAGTTAAGGACTTAAAAAAAATGTAAACAAAAAATACCCCCATAGGTAATAAGCATCTACGAAGAAAACATCGATCTTGTAGAGATAAAACTGTATTAAAGTGCTAAACATTACTAAACATAAACTAGTATACATAACACATTTGTATGTATAATAATGTTCATAACATATGGTATAAATACTGTACTATATATTTCCTTTTTCTTCACTCGTTCAATAAAGTTTATAACGTGTATACAAGTAGAAAGACTTTGCTTTAAATTCCTCACATAAAGTTAATAGCGTGACTTTTCTGTAACAAAGGTTATGGGCCCAGATAGTCATTATGAGTGCCGGGCTATACCAAATTGATAAATTGGACGACGAAAATTACGACTGCTGGAAGGTGCAAATGCGGTCAATATTATTTCACAGCGAATTGTGGGATTATGTCTCTGGAGAAATTGCCGAGCCTGTTTCTACGGCTGTTGCTGGTAGCGAAGTTGCTACATGGAAGTCGAAGTATGGGAAGGCACTGGCACTTGGAAGAGATAAATTCTCATCGAGGGCCTGCAAGGAAGGTAACTTTATTCAAACATCTCCTGAATCTAAAAATGCCAGACATTTCGTCTGTTGTCAGTCATCTTAATAATACCTTCGATTTGTTCGAAAAATTAAAAGAAGACGACATTAAAATGCAAGACGAATTGCTAACAATTATTCTTCTTTCAAGCTTACCACAAAACTATGAGAATATTCTTATAGCAATTCTCGTCTCGTGACGATTTGTCTAGGCAACAAGTATTGAAAACGAAGCTAATACAGGAGGGCAAAAGACGTGAGGGGAACATCACGAAAATGGGGAAGCAACATTTTTCTCGAAACACCGGTACAGAAATCCACAGTAACAACTACAACGACAAGTGCAGACACAGACACGCAAACGTAGAAAGTGCTATAAATGTCATTAAAAGGGTAATTACGCATCGTCATGTAGAGCGCAAACTTCAACGAAGCCAAATGCACATTTCGCAATGCTGAACACCGCAAGCCAAACACACTCACAGCTAACAAAATCAACTTGGGTTCTGGATAGTGGTACCACCAGTCATATGTGTTGTGACAAAAATATGTTTATCTCCCTCGAACCACATGAAGAAAAGTTCAGTTAGCGGCCAACAACACCATTCTATCACAGGGAATCGGTAACGTTTTAATAGAAACGGAAGAAGTAAAAATCAAATTGCATGATGTTATTTTTGTCCCGTTACTGAGCACAAATTTCATTTCAGTAAGTAAAGCAGTCGAGAATGCGAACGTGGTACTTTTTAATGACGAGAACGCGATTATCAAAGATTCTTCCGCAAAAATCGTTCTTACGTGAAATTGTATTTATACGCTGTAGATAAAGAAAAGTTGTCTCATACGAGTATAAGCGCAAAATCTGATGATTTGATGAAATGGCATCAGCGTTTCGGCCACATAAATTTTAAAGACCTAAACTTTATAATAGCAAATACTATGGTGCTCGGATTAAATTTGAAAAGTAATACAAGTTCATTCGATTGTGATACGTGCATAAAAGGGAAGTTATGTACTCTAACTTTTCCAAAAAATGCAAGCAATCGCAGCACCGAAATATTGCAAATTGTGCACAGTGATATTTGTGGGCATATGAGGGTATCCACCCCAGCCGGTTTTAGATATTTTTGTCTTTTCATCGATGACTATAGCCAAAAAATATTTCTTTATTTGTTGAAGAATAAAAGTGACATTTTTAATTCCTTTAAATTGTTTACAGCTAGGATCGAGTGTGAAACAGCAAAAAAAATTAAGGTGCTGACAATGGTCGCGGGTATCTCAGTACACAATTTTCACAATTCCTCGAATCAGAAGGTATTCAACGCCAACTTACAGTCCAGTACACAACCCAACAAAATGGTGTTGCGGAAAGCGCAAACCGGACCATTGTGAAAATGGCATGGTGCTTGCTTTTAAATTCAAGTCTTCCGGAGATGCAATGGGGTGAAGCCGTCAAAACTGCTGTACTATATACCTACGCAACCGATCATTCACGAGATCTTTGGATAACGCACAGCGCCTTACGAAGCTTGGCACGGAAGAAAACCTTCTGTAGAGCATTTCAAAATATTTGGATTAGATAAGCGGCCTGGGAGGTCGAAATTCAGTGCCAAGGGAATTGAATGCTTCATGGTAGGCTGTTCGCATGAATCAAAAGCATACAGATTATATGACACAAAATCAAGACAAATATTTAAGAGCCGGGATGATAAGTTTTTGGAGAGAATCGGTAAGAATATCTCATAAGCCGATATTAATGATTATACCATTATAGACTTACCAAGGGAGGAAGTTCTTCCTGTCAAACAAAACACCGAGGCTATGAAAGGTGGCAGTACGAGTATTTTGTCAGAGAAGAGTTTTGATGACCTTACTGTTGATGCTGTACAATCTGCTGAAAAAGTTGCTCACTGTGTGATTGATACTGGAGATGTAATAGATGATGACGCATTGATTGAAAGTTCCGGTGGTGGTGAAGGTACTGGTTTGGTGGAAAATCGGATACGTTCTCCGTATACCCTTCGTTCACGCCAAAGACTTAATGCACATGTAAATGGATCAAATCAAAATTCAGATTGTTTCAAACCCTTTGACAGTAAAAGTCGCATTAAATCGGAGGGATGGTCAAAGATGGTTGGAAGCCATGAAAAGTGAATATGACTCTTAATTGGCTAACGATACCTGGGACCTAGTTGATCCCCCAGACACCTAACAAGTCATAAAATGTAAATGGGTTTTTAATATAAAAAGGGACAAAACCAGAAAAGTAGATCGCTACAAATGTCGACTGGTGGCAAAACTTTTGCAGCCAGAGGTTCAGGGTGGATTACACGGAGACGCTCTCACCTGTGGTTCATTTTTCATCGGTGAGACTCATATTGGCGCTTGCTGCTGAATTTAATCTTGAGGTACATCAGATGGACATGACAGCAGCCTACTTAAATGGAGAATTAAGAGAGGATGTATATATGAACCAGCTGGAGCAATTCATCGCTGAGGGCAACGAGCAAAAGGTTTGTAAATTAAAGAAAGCGTTGTATGGGTTAAAGCAGGCCGGACGTGAATGGAACGCCAAATTGCACAAGATCTTAAAGAATTTGGGTTTCAAATAGTGCAGTGCTAACTCTTGCGTGTACACGCTGAATGGAAATAAATAAATCAACATTATCGCTGTACACGCGGACGATATTCTCTTAGCTTGCTCCAAATTAAAAGTTTTAACTCGAATCAAGGCACAAATAAGCAAGGAGTTTGATGTGATGGACAAGGGACCCGTCGATCAGTTTCTGGGGATGGAGGTTACCCGTGAAGATGACAAGAGTATTACCATCTCACAACAGCAGTTCATACGCACTTTGTGGGCAAAACACAATATGGGTCAGACTCGCAAATGTGGCACTCCTTTGGATCCTGGTCAAAGATTTTCGAATTGCAACGGTTGCTCCGGATGTAGAAAAATCGACAGAACAACATATCAGTCAATAATTGGGTCATTATTGTATGTGGGTGTGTCAACTCGGCCGGATATTTTACATTCAGTGAACAAACTATCACAGTTTAATGTAAATCCGCATGTTGAGCATCTAACAGCTGCCAAACACACCATAAGGTACCTAAACAATACACTTAATTTCAAACTTATTTACAGAAAGACTGGTGGGAAGTTAAAAGGTTTTGCTGATGCTGACTGGGCTTGTGGCAGCGATGACCGAAAATAGTATACCGGTTATGCTTTCTTTATTGGTGAAGAAACTGCGGCGGTCACTTGGGAGGCCAGGAAGCAACCTTCAGTGGCTTTGAGTAGCACTGAGGCCGAATATATGGCCTTATCCGCAGCAGCAAATGAAGCGGTTTACTTGCGGTCTTTCAGCAAAGAGATGGGCTTTTCTGAGTTAGTGAGGGAACCCATAGAGTTGAATGGTGACAATTTGAGCTCGCAGCAATTAGTAAAAAATCCTGTTTATCACAGTCGTAGTAAACATATTGATGTTCGAGTGCACTATGTACGAGAAATTTTTCAACAAAATATAATAACACTAAAATTTGTTCAAACAGATGAAATGAATTCTGATATTCTTACAAAGAATTTATGTAAAATAAAACATTTTAAATTTTCTAGAATGTTACAATATATCTTTTATGTACTAGTATAGCATTGAGGGGAATAAATGTTGAAATAAAACTGTATTAAAGTGCTAAACATTAATAAAACGGCAACCGTAACTAGTACACATAACACATTTGTATGTATAATAATGTTCATAACATATGGTATAAATACTGTGCTATAGATTTCCTTTTTCTTCACTCGTTCAATAAAGTTTATAACGTGTATACAAGTAGAATGACTTTGCTTTAAATTCCTCACATAAAGTCAATAGCGTGACTTTCCTCTAACAGATTTAGCTTTGACGCATTTCAATGCCACTTGAAAAATATGGTTATAATCTCTGAACAACAGCAAAGGAAATCCAGGATGGCCAAATTGCATGTGATTGAGATACACCGCATAATGCACTCTAACATCTACTCCGAAAATATGGGGGCATTGTTCGTGCTAGTGTGTTGTTCTCATATTACACTAAGGTAACTAAGCCAGGGTGATTGACCTTAAGGGAAACAGCTGAGTTATACATAAGCCATCAGCAGCTTCAAGGGAAGAAGAAATTTATATGTTGAACCGCTCTGCAGCCAACAGTCAATTAATAAAGTTTAAGCTAAAAAACCAAAGATCTTATTTACTTGAGTTCATTTAACTGAAGGAGTTTAAACAGTTTTTTTTCCTTCAGTTCATCTAACTGAAAGGGTAGCCACCGCTTGGGAATCATCTATTCCAAGCCAAATCTTTAGATCCCGCTCATCTCAGCCAGGGAAGGAAATAGAATTCTTGGGTTTCCACTTGGTCAATACGTCAGGCATTCGACCAACAAATACACACATTGTGTGTACAGTACCCGATGCCGACAAACCCAAAAGAGCTACATACCTGGATTGGCTTATTCTCATACTTCCGGCGATTCGTACCATCGTTCTCCAGGATCGCAAAACCGCTATTGGAATTTTGATGATGCATGCGTTAAAGTATTTGAAAAATTACGCGACAAACTAGTGTCAGCGCCCGTGTTAGCCATTTACAGCAAGAAGTGAACTAGTTGGTATGATGAGAGACACTGGGAGTGTAATTGTTGAAGAATAGTTCAATTTATCAGAAAATACCCAAACGGAAGTTGTAAAGAAAGCACTCTCGCCTTTCAAAACTGATTTTAAGACACGGTGGCTCAAAGCTTGCAGAATCGAAGAAACATTTTTTAAAGCTAATGAAAAATAGCTAAACATTTCTATTACATTCTATAGAGCACCAGATTCAGCAAAGAAACGTGGTCGTCCGTAAGTTAGTTTTGAGACTTCTTCCGAACGAACAAGAAGGGTCAAAACGCAAGACTTGAGAAATTCGGTCCCTCTTAATGTCCTCAATTATGCTACCCAAATGAGCTTAAGAGCTTCCGGACAGATTCAAGCCTTCAAACTCCTAAAAGAAGCAGCTGAAAAATACAGATCGGCCAACTTTCGGAGGAAGCGCAAGAAGCGCACAACAAAGATTTTAAAAATTTCCGCGAGAACTTCTCAAGAAAATCAAGCCGTGAAAAAACGAATAAAAATGTATTTAATTTCTTTTTACTGAGCTCGGATCCTTTTATAACATCCAAGCAAAAATTGCATAGAAAGAAAAATCCAATCTTTTCCCAAAGAAGCACTCAACTTGTTAAAACACCCAAGTGTCCAGGAATCAAACGCTCTTCTTGAGTCTGATGAGGCTGATGATAATAATGATGACAGTGATGACAGTGATGATATCTAAGGATGTAATAACAATTTTTGGTTTTGTTTTGGACAAATTTAATTTAATTGTTTTTTTTAAATGTATAAGTCTCAATAAATACCTATGAGCAATTAAGAAAATGGTTTTACTAAATTGTTTTTCTTCACGATAAAAGGGGGCGTAAAACTGGGTGGGGAAGGTAAGTGTATTTGATAAAAATTAGATCTTCAATAAATCTTCTTTAAGTTCTTAATAGTGAAAAATAGGCACATTTCAGAAAATTTGGCGTTTTAGTGGGCGTGTCGGATGAGCGGTTTTAAATATATTTTTGGACTGGTCTCAGAAGCTATCCTGAAAAATTGCAGGTTCTTAGCTGTAACGGTTGATTTGATACCACATTTTAGGGCATTCTGCCCCACTGTGTGTCGTTAGAGTTCAGTAGGTATTTCATTTCATATCATTTCATTTAGTTACCACTGTACATTTGAGAATATAAAGATTCTGTACGGGTAAAATATATGGATGGAGTGCTTAAATTTAATGAATAATGAATTTTAAAGACAGACAACGTTGGATATCAACAAAAAAGAGCATATGCTTGCGCGATGTTGGAATACCTTCTGACAGCCGAATTTATGTTAACGAAAGTTTAACGTCAAACAACCATATGATTCTTTGAAAAGCTCTTCAACTAAAGCGAGCAAAAAAGCTTTCCAGTGTCTACACACGAAACGGGCGAGTGTACATAAGAAGATCAGGGGCAACTGCAGCAGAGAGGCCACTTTTAGTACAATCGTTGAAAGCTTTTAGTACAATCAATGTAATGCACATGAAACGAGCGAATATGATAATGAAGGTGAATCGTAAGCAGCATATTGTGGAAACTTCATAAATTTTATAAATTTTCTTATTGTTTTTTTTTCTCTTCTCTATAAATATTCGTATTACTTTATTTGAATTTTCCTTATATCTTTGCCATGTGTCTGAATCGTATCTCTGCTGTTGGTGCGCATGTCTTCTCTTGACAAATGTCATAGAATTTTGTTCCCATTTTACAAAAATGACTAGTTTTATCACGAATAATATTTCTCCGCTGACTTGTGATACAGGCATCAAATTGCGAATTATGCTGGAAGTTCTGAGCAGACAGTGTAGTGGTCTAAAGGTTCCGCATATTAATGCTCAGAGCTTACACGAAAAAATTGATGAATTCAGATATTTGTTTGTGGGGTCAAATATAGACGTTATATGTGTCTCAGAAATATGGTTTCAAGCTGATGTAAATGATGTTGTGTACAAATTATCGGGCTATAAATTGTTACGCGCTGATAGATCCAATAGTGTGGGAGGTGGTACTGTAATTTATATTCGAGAAACAATGCACTTTAAGACTATTGTCAAATCGGATTCATCTTCATCTTGATTAAATACTATTTTATTAAAATTCCTTTTGATGTAAGTAATTGTTTGTGCGGAGTTGCTTATCGGCCCACTAAACATATAGATCTTTCTCAATTTTATGTAGAACTCGAGCGGTCTTCATCCCTCTACTCGGAAGTATTATATATGGAGACTTTAACTGCAACCTACTCGATAATGATACGTCTCAAACCTTTCTTTCCAGGAAAAGAACCTTCGGTCTAAATCCAGTTAACAGCACTTATCCAACACATTTTACGGAAAGTTCTTCCACATTATTAGATATATTTCTTACCAATAATACTGACAACTTACTGCTTTACTCCCAACTTGAAGCACCGGGTTTCTCAAAACATGATTTACTATTCGCTACATTTAAAATTAATCCAAAGTTGAAACCCTTATTTTACAAGTATAGAGACTTCAGGGCTATCAGCCCTAGAGAACTTGAAACCAGTATTTGTCAAATAAACTGGCAAGCAATCTATACACTTGTTTCGCCCGATGATCAAGTTAATTTCCTCCAAAGTTCAATAAAACAACTTTTTGATCAACATGTACCTCTGAAAACAAAACTTGCACGGAGTGAAAGGAACTCTTGGTTTACGGCAGACATTTTATCTACTATGAAGCAGCGCGATCAGGCTTACATGCGATGGAAGCGTTTTCGACTTCCAGAAATGCTGTCTAAATTTCGCTATCTTAGAAATGAAGTATGTAAAAAAATAAGAAAAGCAAAACACACACTATACTCCACGCATCTAAATAAAGATTTACCTTCGAAAAAGTTATGGCAAAATATAAAATAACTCGGTGTTGGCAAACAAATAGAGCATTGCCTCTCAAATGAATGCCCCAAACGTCTTAATGAAGAATTTGCAAAAGTTCAAAACAATCAGTATGGAGATGATATTAATGATGATCTTGCCGAAGCATATGGAGGCTGTCCGATTGCCTACCATAATTGCGGACATAGTTTTGAATTTCAAAGAGTAAATGATGAAGATGTTGAACAGCACGTTCAAAATCAAATTTTCGTCCACTGGTTTTGATGAAATACACCCTCACTTTATCAAAATGATTTCGCCTTACATTCTATACTTACTCATGTCTTTAACACAATTATAAAGACATCTTCTTCCCCATCCACTTGGAAAATTTCGAAGGTTATACCTGTTCCCAAAAAATCTGCATCGCGCTCATCCCTGCAGGAGTTTAGACCAATCTCCATTTTATCATTTTTATCTAAGGTTTTGGAAAAAATACTTCATCATTAAATTTCAATTTTCTTAAAAACAAACAAACTTTCAAGTGATAAACAATCCTGTTTTAGACAAAACCACAGCTGTATCACGGCGACATTAAAGTCTCAGAAGATATCAGGAATGCACTGCATAAAGATCTAGTATCATTTTTAGTTCTATTAGACTTTTCCAAAGCATTTGATACTGTGAATCATAGAAGACTTATAGCTAAACTAAAAGAGCAATTCAGATTCTCAGAAACCGCTGCAAATCTTATTTCTTCCTATCTTAGTAATCGGAGTCAAGCTGTTGTTATTAGTGAAAAAAATCTCGCTCTCTGAATCTTTATTCTGGCATTCCGCAGGGATTAGTTGTTGGACCACTGTTATTCACAATATTTATTAATGATCTCCCGTTGGTACCCCTATACTCATCTATGGACTTGTATGCAGACGATGCCCAAGTTCAACTTCGCTGCAAGCTTGGAATGATCGAAGATGGAGCTCATAAACTAAACTCGTATTCGAAGAAATTAAGAAATCACAGGAATATAACAAACGGTACTTTTCAAAGCACAGTATTCCGGCTAAATCGTATTCAGTAGGCGACTTCGTAGTTATTAAGCATGCTGGTACCATAGTTGCAACGAATAAAAAATTTGTTAAAAAATATAGAGGTCCAAACCTCATTCATAAAGTCTTGCCTAATGACCGGTGCTTTGTGAAAGATATCGGAAATTGCTAATTGACACAGTTATCTTACGATAATATGGTAGAGGCTATACGAATTCGTAAATGGCTGACGCCGGATGAAGGAGTAGACACTAGACATTATCAAGCATATTGAAATTAAGAAAGATCCCTTTATAAAAGTGGTTAATAACCGCACATTATATTGCATCCATTTTGGTGATAACATTATTAAAAGTCAAGTCGACTGAAGTATACGTGTTTTTCTTTTTCTTAATCCTAGTCCCAGTACCATTTCTTAATTTTCGGTTATGATTGAAACAGTTGGTGAACCTGCAGTACTTAAATAATATCAAGACTTTCCATTTCATGGCAATTCGAGTCCTTAAGTTAGTGTGTGTTCTGAAACAATAGACAAACAATTAAGATCATCTAAATACATTGTTTAACAGACGTAAATAAACTATACCAGTGAGTTTTTTCTTAAGTGCAAAACGGTTTCACGCGCCGCGCAATTACAGGAAAAGACAAAGTGCAAAATTACTAAGTTAAAGAATACTTCAAATAGCTCTGCGCACTGTTCTTACACCTAAGGCTCCGTTGGAATTTCCGCTACATTTGTGCCGTAAGGACACCGTTAACACATCGATTACAACACTATAGCATACAGTTTAGCAACAGCATTCATTAGATACTACGACTTTTATTTTTTGAAATTTCTACTGGGTCAGAATTATTTAAGATACGTAAGTTGAAATACACCCATTTTTTTTCTCTTAGAAGAATAAATTTTTTTCTCTTTAATCATGAGCTCCGCTCTAAAGCTCCAAAGGAATTTGCTAAAGCAAATTACTAAGGATTTTGAAAATGTTGGCAAACGATCATCAAAGGGAAGATCGAAAAACTACATATTTAATAAGATTTCCGTGCTTGAAGAGAATTTTAAATCAAGTACACACCATAATGCCGATGGAATAGCATTGATCGAAGCTGGAAAGAAAGAGGATTTAGAAGAAGTATTTGAAAGAATAAAAGATGCTTACTTTGAATACAAAACAGCTCTATTGGACAGCCTGGATAAATTACAAACAACGGTTGATGTCCCGGTAAGTGCTATGCTAAGTACTTGTAGTTATAAGAATATTATTCGTCTTCCCAAACTAAATTTACTGATGTTTACTGGAGAGTATCAATCATGGAGGTCCTTCCACTATCTTTTTGTTTCACTAATTCATACAAATAAGACACTATCTGATAAAGAAAAACTACACTATTTGAAATCCACTTTGGGGGGTGAGGCAGAGCGCCTTTTGCAACATCTATCTGTTGATAACGGGAATTATCTGCCAGCCTGGGAAATACTCATATCACGCCATGACCACAAGCGCAAGAAACAACTTTTCACGAGACTTCCTCAGGCTTGAAAAAAACTTTTAGATACATCGGTGGAATGTCGACATGCCTTACAAAATTTAGGTATACCGGTAGTTGAGTGGGATGTTATCTTAATTTTTTGCATGGTTAAAAAACAACCAACCATAACTCAGCAACTTTGGGAAGAAAAGTTAGGAATAGACAAGGTGCTACCCAAATTTAAGGTATTTTGCGACTTCTTAGGGGCTAGGTTTAGGACACTAGAGGCAGTTGGCCATCAGCAGGATACAGGATCCAGTAAAGTTTCCAGAGCGCCATTAGTAAAAAAAAGAAGCTTTTCATTTAAAACAAAGTCAAAAGAGCCAGTTTAGCTGCAAGATATGCAACAAGGGTGCTCACTCACTTCGGACCTGCAACCGATTTTTAAAAATGGACATCGCTTCACGCAAGTCCACGGTGAAAAAAATCGGGGTCTGTGAAAACTGTCTAGCTTACAGTCACACGAGCCAACAATGTCCAAGCAGAGTTCGGTGCTATTTTTGCCAACAGCTTCACCACTCACTCCTACATTTTAACTCGCCTTCACAAACACAATCCAGTTCACACACACAGACATCTTATTAGCGACAGCAATAGTCAAGGTCAGGGCCTCGTCAGGATGAGAAGTCATCCGTAGAGGTCGAGTAGACCCGGGATCAGAGGCGTTATTCATTACTGATGAAGCAGTCAAGCGTTTATGTATAAACGGAAAACGTACCAAGGCTGGGGAAGGTCAGCAGCGGAGTGTGTCGTAGCTACGTTGACCTTACACTTGGATCTATACACTCCGGATACGAAACCGGCACCCGCGCATTAGTCTTTCAATCGCTAACTGGGCTTCTTCCGGCCAACGAATTGACACTAAAGCGATGGAAGCACATCAATGGCTTATCTCTGGCTGACCCGAACTACTACAAACCTGTTAAAGTCGACCTCTTGCTAGGGAATGATATTTATTCAGAAATAGTCCTCCCAGAAGTAATTCGCAGCGATGAAGCGATGACACCGATCGCACAAAATACAATGTTTGGTTGGATTCTAATGGGGAAAGCGGAACAACACAACAAAGGAGTAAGGAGCCTTGTTCAAGTGATGGACGTCGGTCGGCAACTGCAGAGGTTTTGGGAGATAGCAGGCAAAGCATGCGAGGAGTTCTTTAAGACAACAACGAAGAGATTGCATAGCGGGCGATATGAGGTATCGCTGCCATTTAGAGAAGGGAGCAGACCTGGGCTTGGATCCTCGAGAGAAGGAGCCTTGCGTAGGTTTGCTCAGCTGGAGCGATGATTCCGCTTCCCTACACTACACAAAGAATATAAAAGGTATATGGAGGAATACTTACGACTGGGACATATGCAAGAAGTCAATGGCATCAAGGACGAAGTACTCAGAACTCCGTATCATTACTTCGTGCCACACTATGCCGAAATCAAGGAGTCTAGTACCACAACCAAACTCCGCATCGTCTTTATTGCTGCTGCCAAATATATGATGACGGGACCTAAAATACAAACAAATATTATAGATATTGTGCTTGGGGGAGAAGAAACAAATATACCTTCACAGCAGATATTGAAAAAATGCATCGGCAGATCCGTAATAGGTCTGAGGATTTATATTATCAGCTAATATTCTGGCGTGAGTGTGACACCGAACCAATTAATGTATATTGTCTGCATTTGGTACAACGTGTGCACCCTACCTTGCCATTCGTTCTCTTAATTACCTAGCTGCTGATGAAGCGCATAAGTACCCTTTAGGTGCACGGATGTTGATGATCTTTTTGCTGGAGCCGGTAATATAGAAGAAACGATAGTCAGACGTGATCAGGTATACAGTTTATTGTCGTCGGGAGGGTTCAATCTGCGTAAATGGACAAGTAACGCGAACGAAATCTTAGACCAGATACCCTTCGATAAGCGCAAAGTTGATTTTTTCGTTCATTTGAACTTGAATTAAATGGTTTCCGGTAAAAGATTGTCTCTCTTTCCAGAACATTCAACTCGACACTGACAAACAAACGAAAAGGAACATTCTATCCACCGTTGCAAGATTTTTTGATCCCCTCGGATGGATTGTGTGGCGTAGCAAACTCAAATGGGATGATCCTATTTCGCCGGAATTGAAGAAGGAGTGGAACATTTTTCGGAAAGCACTACCTGAACTTAAACTGATTCGTATCACTCACTGGATCCGCACAGACGACAACCATAAGTATCTAGAATTGCACGGCTTCAGTGACACGTCCGATGCACACGACAAGATCCATACACACTTGCTTCTATCCCGACCAGAGTTGCTCCAAACTCTTCCAAGGCTTGAACTCTGCAGAGCGGTAATTCTTTCCACACTACTGGAGTACACTTCAAGGGTTTTAGGATTATAATCCATATGGCAGTATGCATGGACTGACTCAACAACAGTGTCCTCCTCAGCCAACGAGCCTATGTACAGAAGAGGAGAAGCGTTCACTTAAAGCCCACACAATCATTCCAATAAAAATTTATATAGTAAATCCCATATTTAAATATTCTAGCTTGAGTAAAGCATTGAGAATTATAGCATATTGTCGGCAATTCATACGAAATGCAAAAAACTTACCAGGCGTTAGAAATGTTGACATCCTTTCTCCAGCAGAAATCCAGGCAACAACTCTTGTAGTTCTTACACTCGTGCAAGTAGACATGTTTGCTTCGGGCACGAAAAAGGTTTCGAGCTCACTCTGGCCTTTCAAGGACTCCGATGGTATTTTACGAGTAGGGGGTAGGTTGCAGCACTCCGAGCTCTCATTTTATCAAAAGCATCCAATTATACTCAAGGGTAACCATCATTTTACAAAGCTATTGATAGCCGACGCTCATCTGAGAACGCTACATGGGCGACTACAACAAACGACATCATATCTTCGCAATAAATATTGGATTTTGAAATTTAAAAACTGCGTGAAGAGTGTCATCCATAAGTGCAATATATGTTCCAGGTATCGAGCAAAACCATCGAAGCAACTCATGGGTAACCTACCAGCTCCAAAGGTTCGTATATCTCAACCGTTCACACATTCTGGGGTAGACTATGCAGGACCGATAGATGTTTAAGCCTGGAAGGGTAGAGGCTCCAAAACTTTCAAAGCAAATTTTGCTATTTTTGTATGTTTAGCGACAAAAGCCATACAATTGAACTAGTCAGCGACTTAGCATCACAAGCCTTTATCGCAGCCCTTCACGTTCAGATTCCTCAATCTGATTTAGCAAAAATAAAGGTTGGACACCTACAAAAATTACACCAATTACACAAATGTTCATCCAGGGGCAGATAATTTAACCCGAGTCGTCACCTTGAAAACAACAAAACGGAGAAGTCAAGCGCCCGATTACTAAAATATGTTTATATCCAACGACACATATATCTAGGCAATTGCTTACTAAGGACGAAAATCACCGCGGATCATACATTTCCATACGATGCAAAAAAAACAAAAAACACTCACAAACAATGAGAAAAAAAAAACATACATAAAATCACAGTTGTTAAAAAAACACAGAAATTTATTTTTTGAATTTTTTTATTAATAAATTTTTATCTATAATACTCGTATCAACTACACAGTTAAAACTCCAATCAACAAACACAGAAATATTCTATTGTAAGTCTAAGAAACCTAAACAGAACACAAAATCGCATCTTGGAAATCGCAGACATTTACATGATACAGCTCTTCCACAGTATCATGACTAAGGTGACCATACGTTCCGCTGTCCCCAAATAACGCAAAATGTCCCGCTTTGAAAAAAAGGCCAACCCATATGTATGCATGTTTCGTTTATTACACTCATTTTCAATAAATGTATATATACTAAAAATAATATTGCTCACAGATAGACTTCCAGAGACAGACTTCCAGGCAAAGAAAAACTAAAAACAAAAACAGCAAAAAAACAGACTTGAAATTCAAATACTAAACTGGGTAGTTAATACATATGCAGGTACTTTGTGCTTTGTCACTCCGTGTACCGTTTCTGTATCGACTATGTATATGTAATGTATCGTTTGTTTGAGAATGAGAAAAGTGATAAACGAACAAAGCATACTTAGATTGATCGTTTTAAAACTGAAACCGTTAGATTCGGTTTCAGAGGAGTATAGAATGAGCGAAAACTACTTATATTTTCTCTTTAATGATTGCGGTTTAGCATTCGTATTCGCATGCATGTTTGTTCATTTCTGTGTCTAGTGCCTATAAACGTAATATTTTTGAAACATTGAAATGCGTAAACGCAAGTGTACGTTTAATATTAACTTACAAACTAAGTATCCGTTCATCGAACAAAGGAGTGTCCCGACAGACGTCACGTGTGAAAAGTGCCGTACAGATTTAAGTGTTTCGCATGGTGGTGCTAGTGATATCGAGAAACATTTACGGTCCCAAAAACACAAACTATCCGATAATGCTGCCGCTTCAAGTTCATCGATGCTCAATTTCTTTAAGAAAACAGATTCAACATCTGTTGGTTTCCCAACACAAAAATATAAATATTACCACCGATTGCGACGCCGTAAACAAACCGAGGATACAGAAGAAATGTCAAATGCGCCCGATGACAAATTGGCGATTCACCATCGGACTCTTTCCATCACACGAGTATGATCGCTTGACAATCAAGGGCACTGTCCAAACCAGTCGAACTAATTACGATGGAAATCGGGCGAATTGTGTAGGAAGGAGACCAAGCCAAATCGCAACATGTGCGTGTTCACTCTCGCACGGTCTGAGCCACCTGAATGGTATAAATAAAAATGTAGTAGTTGTAAGAAAATCCAGTTTATATAACCCCAACACCAAAATAAATATTTTCACGGTCAAGGTCAATGACCATATGATTTACAGCTGAGGTGGTATATACATAATACCACCGAGGTTTCTTGCAAGGGGTAAAACAATTTTAACTTATTCGAATTGAGACCTTTGAATTGAAATAAAGCTAAATTTATAACGTTCAAGAAACGTCGCCGTATTTTATTTCCCTTTTTATTAATATCATCAACCGTGAAGTGAATCATCTATTCACTATTGCTGAGACGCCATCTCCAGCATTATTTCTCTACGTTCCCTGCGACGAGAACATGGTCATTCGAAGCCTTTTAAAAGAAACGGCCATAAAAAAATTAATTAATAAAAGTGTAGTTAATTTCAGTGGAAAGTACCACAAACATAAAAAGTAAAAAAAAGAGATTGAAAGTGTACTGTGGATCAGCGTGAAATCGGACCAATAATCCAAAAATAACAGCCCAATCATCAGGCAACAGTACCCAACGAGACAACGAATCCACGAATTCAAGGTGGTCTGTAAGCGGTATAACGGCTAGAATCACAGCAAGGAACTGTGCTACTCAAAGCCTTCTGCAACTGTAGCTCAGATTTCAATATACTGTAGTTGTAGTTGCAAAAGCAATCTAAGGTAGGAACATTATTCCTCTGTTGCCTTTTAATGATAAATTATTGTATAAAACGTACATATATTTCATTATAACCACGCAACATCTAAACCCAACGAGTCGACAAAACCTGTGTCCAGCAGATAACAGTCAGCAAGTTTTACAAAGGAAGCGGTACAACAATCTACAAGATACCAGAAATAACAGCAAGCAACTATGCATCACAAAGCCTTCTGCAACTGCAACTGATACTCACACGCACTGAAGTTGCAGTTGCAAAAGCAAACTAAGGTAGGAATATTATTCCTTTATTTACACCTTATTGCTAAATACATATTTGCAAATATTTTTGTATAATAAATCATAACTAAATGAATTTAAATCATTACCAAGTAACAAATAAATAAAACAAATTATTACCTTCAATAAAAAAAACGCCTAGTGAAGTCAAAATGGCAAACGCGAAATTAGCTAAAACAATCGAGCGACAAGAGCTGACGTTAAAAGAAATTGAAACCGATTTCGAAGAATTTAAAAAAGGAAGTGAAGCTCAAAACTCAAGGGGATACGTGAAGCAGTAAATACAAATAATATTTGCTCAAACTGTTTGGGATACGGTCACCATTCTTCAATTTGTAAGAGCAGCAATCGTTGCCAAAAATGTTGTCAAAAACATCACACTCCTTTACATTTTGAGTCCCAAAACGCTTATAATGGTAACAATCACCAAAATTATGCTCACGCAGCATCTTTTCAAGCGCAGAATCATACTGAATACAACACTCACTTGATTTAAAACCCAAATCAATACAGTCCCCCAAAGGTTTGGAGCAATGGACAAAATAGTGTATCACCATCAAACTTCACGCCTCATTGTAATCCGAATAATTTCATCCCATCGAATCAATGGAGCAATGCGCAAAATAGTGCTTCGAGTTCGTCAAACTCCACCCACCCACAACTCAACCAGAATCCGAATTCCAACCAGAGTAATTCCCAAAAAGGACGGAACGATGGGCCAATCAATCCATCAACATTGACCGGTAATGTTAATTCATATCTCAACCAAACGCAATCCAAAGCTCTGTTAGCAACGGCATTAATTAAGGTTTTTACTGCAAATGGATACCCCACGTTGTTAGGGCATTGATAGATCCGGGGTCGGAAGCCACATTCGTAACCGAAAATATTGCACAGCTTCTTAGCTTAAGGAAACAGAAAACATTTGCGGATGTAAAGGGTTTAGGACAAATGTCAACAGGTACCTCAAACTTTATGGTTGATCTAACTCTATTTTCATTCAACAGTCCCTCCTTTTGTCTTGATGTTAGAGCGTTTGTCTTCTCACAATTGACCTCCGTGTTACCAACACATCACCTGTCAACATCTCCTTGGAGTCGTTTGGCGAATCTGCCATTGGCAGATCCATCCTTCTTTAAGCCCGGGAAGTTTGATATGCTATGGGGTGGCCGTGGTGTAGTGGTAGTAGCAAACACTTCTCACTCGGAGGGTCCAGGTTCGAATCCTGCCCATGGCAAGTCAGTTTTTCATTGTGTAATTGGAACTCAGACAGAAAAATTCTGCGTGTGAAGGCATAACACTGACACGTAGATTTGGCTGTTGTAGAGTTTCAAGCACAGAAAAGAAAAATACTGTGATATACCTCGAATCACTCTGAATGAAGAAAAACTCTCCGTCCTATTCGGACTCCCACCCCTGGAGAGCAAACATAGAAACCAAACACACCTGAGTTTCGAACCACTACAAAAACAATTTTCCTTTCTCCTATTTCTAACTTTCCGCCCGCACCCTGGCAACAGTAAAAGGTTATCTAACCCCTTAGGCGCGAATTAACAAAACGTTCCTCCGGAGTTTAAAAAAAAATCGACTTTATTTCATTCTTTACAACCAACAAATGATAATGAATCTTTGATTTTATTCACAATTTATAATATGTCAACAAAGTATGAAAACTGTGGGAACGGAAGCTTAGATTTGGTTCTCACACGGTTTTGCTTATGGTTTAATTTTACAAGTTGTGAAAAGCAAGCATTTTATCAAGAAAAGGTTTAGTGTTGCAATAAATGAATTTTGAAAAGCAAGCACTTTAATTATATGACAAAAAGTATTAAGAGTAACATATGTATGTATAACATAACTTCGACAAATGAGTGTTATAAGTATGTATGTAACATATATCTTATTGATGTACGCAATTTGATGTACATAACTCGCGCGTAAAATATAAAAAAAAAAAAAATATAAAAAAATAAGGTGCCGATGTTTATGCGGCTATTATCGTTGAAGGTTTAATTCCAGGACAAAATGAATTCCCTGTCGCACAACAAACAGAGCTAGGATGGATCTTAACCGGAGCAGCTGGCATAAATCCACAGTTGACTTCAGTGACAGTACGAAACCACCACATCACAACAGATGCATAACTCAGGAAATTTTAGGAGATAGAAGAGGATATGGAGACACGCAAGCTAACACAAGAAGAAGAGAAGTGTCAGCTGCATTATCAAAACACAACAAGACGAAGAGAAGATGGTAGATATGAGGTAAGGCTACCGTTTAAAAATAATATGCGACCCAACCTTGGCAACTCCAAAAGGGCAGCTATAGCAAGATTCTTCCAAGTTGAAGAACGCTTAAACTCAAATGAGAAACTTAAGCAAGCATACACATCTTGCATTAATGAATACGATATATTCAAACATATGATAGAAGTTACATATATATATTCAAACATATGACAGAAGTTACACAGCGACCTGGAGAATGGAGGCCATTATTTCTTTCCTCACCACTCTGTATTTAAAGAATCAAGCTCGCCAACCAAACTTCGAGTAGTTTTTGATGCGTCCTGCCTAACATCCATGGGAATTTCATTAATTTCATAATTCATTCATGGTTGGTCCACGATTTCAGGTGGATATTATTGATCTGATAGCGCAGTTGAGGAAGTTTAAAGTGGTATTCGTAGCAGACATCAGGACACTCTATATCAGCTCATTCTGTGGCGGTCAAGAAGCGACGAGCCCATAAGGACATATGCTCTCAACACAGTAACATTCGGAACAGCGTCGGCCCCATATCTAGCTGTACGGACCTTGCAGCAGTTAGCGATGGACGTCGAAAATTCTAAGCTTCATGTAACGAAAGCAATCATGGAGGGCATTTATGTAGACGACTTCATATATGGAGCAGACGACGAAGAAGATGCCATCAAGATACAATCGGATGTTATATCGACATTGAAGTCTGCTGTTTTTCCGTTGCGTAAATCGGCCAGCAACTCAACAACAATTTTAGAACGGATATCTGAAAGGGAAAGAGAAGTGGATCTACCTTTAAAATTTGATTCACAGGATGCTATTAAGACGTTAAGCATCCAATGGCATCCTGAAAAGGATACATTTACATTTAAAATAAATATACCTAAGGTAAATAAACACACAAAGCGGTCAGTACTTGGCGATATGCCGATAAGTTTTATGCTCTGGGATGGATTTCACCGTGCGTCATCAAAGCAAAACTGATTTTGCAGCAGCTTTGGATCAATGCATTGCCCTGGGACTCCAACATATCAATGGACATAGAAAGACCGTGGGTAGAACTCCAAGCTGGTCTTAAAAATTAGAAAAGCTGGAGATTCCTCGTTGGATAGCAAGTGAAGAATCATCACAGGTCGAAATTCACGGTTTTAGTGATGCCTCAGAGAAAGCATATGCAACAGTCACATATGCACGAGTGATATCAAATGGACAGTAGAGAATACACTTATTGGCATCGAAAACCAGAGTGGCTCCAGTAAAAAATATATCCTTACCACGACTGGAACTCTGTGCTGCATTATTACTGGCAAAGCTCCTGCATAGAATATCAACTGCCATGCAATTCCAAAAACTGGAGATATTTGCGTGGTCCGATTTCATGATAGCCTTGGCATGGATAAAAGGAAATCCAGCCATTCGCACCACATTTGTAGCCAATAGGATCACTGAAATTCAACCGCTCACAAACAAGGATATCTGGCGACATGTAGGCAGCAAAGATAATCCAGCGGACCTCGGGTCTCGAGGACTGTCTCCCGAAGAGTTGATCGACAGTAAACTGTGGTGGCATTGTCCTCACTTTCTCAAGGGTTTTGTATCGAGTGCTTTACTAACAACAAATCCAGTGGAAACAGAAGAGGAAACGAGAAAGGAAGCAAGACAGTGCTTCTGCACTACAATCGCTAATACATTTTTTCAAAATTGTTCTACTCTTAAACGATTAGTACTCAGCACGGCAATTTGGCGACGATACCTTGAAAACGTTCGAAATAAGCAAGGAAGAAGGCCACTGGATACTTATCCAATCACTGCAGATGAACTGATGTCATCTCACTATCAACTTATCAAAATTGTACAAAGGGATCTATTTAAAGAAGAGATTAACGCCCTGAGGGGCAATCGACCCATACCAAGAACATGTTCACTTAAAACCCTTAACCCCTTTCTTGACGAGAAAGAAATTCTTCATGTTGGGGGTAGATTATCAAATTCACCACTCCCGTTTCAGCAACGACACCCAATAATACTGAAAGAAAGCCACTACTTCTCAAAATTTCTGGTAGCAGATGCCCATCAACGAACCCTGTATGGTGGTCAGCAGATGATGATGGCTGATATCCGAAACATTTATTGGATAACGAAGTTAAAGGGTCTTGTCAAGTCAACAATTCATAAATGCGTTCGGTGTCATCGCTACAACGCGAAAATGCAGGAGCAGTTAATGGGAAATCTTCCATTGGAACGCGTAAGTGTGTCGCGACCATTTCACAACACAGGCGTGGACTATGCTGGACCTGTCGAAATTAAAATGTGGAAGGGAAGATTCAACAGGATGACCAAAGGATATGTTGGCGTTTTTATCTGTCTTGGGGCAAAGGCAATCCACATTGAGTTAGTCAGCGATTTAAGAGCAGCAGCATTCATCGCAGCCTTTAAACGATTTGTGGCTAGACGAGGAAATTGTGCGAATGTGTTCAGCGACTGTGGTACCAAATTCAAGGGCACTAACAACGAGCTGCGGAAGGACAGCAAATTCATAATGTCTGAATGGTCAACTAAAGTTGCAACAAATCTTGCATCGTACCAAACGACATGGCATTTTAATACGCCGTCATCGCCCCATTTTGGAGGTCTGTGGGAGGCTGGTGTTAAATCAATCAAACACCACTTAAAACGGATAATCTCATCTTCAAGATTAACGTTCGAGGAATATTCAACACAGCTGGCACAGATCGAGGCATGGTTCAATTCTATTCAATTATACCCAATGACGTCAGACCCGACGATTTGACTGTGTTAACCCCAGGGCATTTCCTCATTGGGCCACCACTACGAATGCTGCCAGACAGGAACTAAACAGAAAAGAACCCAAATAACTTGGACAGATGGAGATACCTGCAGCGTCTCATGCAAGAATTTTGGAAGCAATGGAGCACATCATATCTTCACCTACTTCAACAGCGGCCAAAATGACGCGAGTCATCGATCTACACCCGGATCGGACGGTCTAACCCGCGTGGTGATCATCAAAACACAAAATTCGATAATAAAACGACCGATCGCAAAAATATCCCCTTTGGTAATATCAAATTAAATTAAATTAAATTAACAATATATCAAAATAAATGGACTCACTCCCCTAATCCTACAGTCTCGGATAAAAAAAACGCACCCCTGAACCCTTTAGAACGAAAACAAACTATCATAACAATAGAAGTCAACTCACCTTTATAACCATCGGGTTAGACTTCACCTCAACCCATCACTTTCAGTGCAATTGATATTTTTTATATTTTAAATAATTTGCATGTTTAATCTTAACAAACTAATGCCTCTCTTTATTTTTTTCATATGGCCATATGCACCTAACCTCAAGAATACGGATAAGGAAGTGGCTGTGAGAACTAAGCCATACAACAACAGCACAGAAGCAAATCACCAAGAAGACAGGACGTCAACATCTCGCATAGGAAACATCATAATGCACCAAAACTGGAGGCCGGGAGCATGTTGGTTTCCCAACACAAAAATATAAATATTACCACCGATTGCGACGCCGTAAACAAACCGAGGATACAGAAGAAATGTCAAATGCGCCCGATGACAAATTGGCGATGCACCATCGGACTCTTTCCATCACACGAGGATGATCGCTTGACAATCAAGGGCACTGTCCTAATCAGTCGAACTAATTACGATGGAAATCGGGCGAATTGTGTAGGAAGGAGACCAAGCCAAATCGCAACATATGCGTGCTCACTCTCGCACAGTGTGAGCCACCTGAATGGTATAAATAAATATGTAGTAGCTGTTAGAAAATCAAGTTTATACAATCCCAACACCAAAATAAATATTTTCACGTCAAGGTCAATGACCATATGATTTACAGCTGAGGTGGTATATACATAATACCACTGATGTTCCTTGCAAGGGGTAAAACAATTCGAATTTATTCGAATTGAGACCTTTGAATTGAAATAAAGCTAAATTTATAACGTTCAAGAAACTTCGCCGTATTTTATTTCCCTTTTTATTAATATCATCAACCGTGAAGTGAATCATCTATTCACTATTGCTGAGACTCCATCTCCAGAATTATTTCTTTACGTTCCCCGCTTCGAGAAGAGAACACCATCTTCCAAGGATTTTGAAGTTGCTGCAGCAGAGGGTGTCTGGGCCTATCACACTATACAGGAGAACCATTTAAGTGTGCCCGTACAAAATCCGAGGCTATTGTTGTGAATGCTCTGGCGCCTATGGCAATAAATGATTAAATGATTAGTACGCTACTTTTTACCATACGAAGGAGTACAAGTAAAAGTTTTGGAGTTCTAAGAGCAACCAGGCGAAACATCGGATATAATAGTTGATTATTTGAAACAAGTATTGACAAAAAATGAACTAAAATCAAAAATGGTGGCATTTTGTTCAAATAATACCAACTGTAATTTTGGAGGCAAAAATAGAAAAGGAGCTAATAATGTTTACGTGAAATTGAACACGTATCTTGGAAGGACACTCGTAGGTACAGGCTGCGAAGCTTACATAATCCACAATGCAATCAAAACTGCTGCAGATTGTCTACCTATTGATTTTGAATGCATAATTGTGAAAATTTATTCATTTTGCTACATTTATAGCGTTCGTATTGAAACACTCAAAGAATTATGTTACGCCTCTGACACAGAATATAAGAAATTTCTCGGCTACAGTAAAACTAGGTGGCTTGCGTTGATGCCGGCGCTAGAAAGAGTATTACAAATTTTCATCCTTTAAAAAGCTATTTTCTGAGCATTGATAAGAGTCCAAATATATTAAAAGATTTTTTTAACAATCCTAGCTCAGAATTATGATTTTTTTTATGCACGCTCAGTCAGCTACGTTTCATCAAGCTGTATTAAAAATCGAAGACGCCGCGAATGGAATAAATCAGCTCATAAACAATTTAAGCCAAAAAGAAAATTCATGTTTCCTTCCCCATGCCACCCATAATATAATGGCAAATTTACAGGACTGTCAATCAGGACAGCGTAAAAACTGCAGCAGCTCAATTTTACAAGACGAGTAAGGAATATTTAGAGCATTTGTACCCACACAAACATTCTACATTGGTGTCAGAAGTGGGATAGGACTTATTGTGTGTAAAAAAAAAAAAAAAAGTGTTTTCTGACTATTTGAAAAACTTGAATGGGTCGAAAACTATTGCAGTTGACCCTCGTCCAACTCAAATCCGAGTTGAACAAGGGAAGCCTCAGCGCCAGTGGAGGAAAAAGTGACCTGGTGCTCCGTCTTCAGGAGGCTTTGAACAACGAGGGACATGATCCTGATGCATATTCCTTTGATGTTGACGAGGATGAACAGACAAGTACCGGCAATGACATGGCTGCAATGATGCAACTCCTCTTATTAAAAATGGACGAACAAAAGAAAAATCTGGAAGAACAAAAGAATAGCCTAGAACAAAAGCTGGATGAACAAAAGAAAAATCTGGAAGAACAAAAGAATAGTCTCGAACAAAAGTTGGATGAACAAAAGAAAAATCTAGACGAGCAGAAGAGCAGCATTGAACAAAAATTCAATGAACAAACCAACAATCTGCACGGTCTTCAACAGAAAATGGATGAACAAAAGAATAATCTGGAAGAACAAAAGAACATTCTCCAGCAAAAATTCGAAGAAATCGATGACAAATTTGAAAGAATAGAGAAGAACGTTGATGACAAATTTGATAGAATAGAGAAGAATGTTGGCGAAAAATTCGAGGAAATGGACAGCAAAGTTCAGCAACTGGCAAAAGAGCTCGACACAGTGCGAAAACAGAAACTGCGAGAATGTTCTTTAAGCGGTCTAAGGAGAAAAGATTTGAAGCCTCCCTCATTCGATGGCCAGACCTCATGCTCTACTTATAAGAAGCAGTTCGAAATGGCTGCCTGTGCAAACGACTGGGACAATGAGGAAAAGTGCTTTGCCCTAACAATGGCCTTGCACGGTCCTGCAGCAGAATTGTTGCAAATAGTAGACATCGAAAAGCATAAAGATTATGTGACTTTAGTGCAGGCTATCGAGAAACGGTTTGGGGACAGCCACATGCAGGAGGTCTACAAGGTCCAATTGCAAAGCCGAACGCAGCAACGAGGAGAAACACTTCAGCAGCTCCAAGCAGACGTGAGTAGACTGGCACATCTGTCATACCCCACCGCAGGCCAGGAAATTATCGACGAAATGGCAAAAGATGCATTTATCAGGGGAATTGCAGATTCGAAGCTCCAGTCAGCAGTAAGTATGGCCGGGAAAAGAACGCTTGCTGAAGCACTTGCCTTCGCTCTGGCGATGGAAGCAGCCAATCATCCTTCCAGGGGAACACATTTCGTCAGGGAAGTAACATCTATCGAATGCTCCTGCACAAGAATTAGTGCCGAGGAACGAGATACTCGACGGGATAGACGGATAATGCGCTGCTGGAATTGCAATAAAATAGGACACCTTCAAAGGCAGTGTAAAGAACCGGTGCGACGAAATGACTGCCCTCACTGTGGTGACAAGCAAATAGAGGAAGAAACCCCCCAGAAACAGCTATCAAGAAGCCGGTCAACCTTCCCGAAGCCATCAGTCGGGAAATGCTTAAGCACCAACTTCGCGGGGCAGAAGTTGGTAGCAGGAGTCGACGGCCCCAGGACCATCATCCAAGTCTCGCTGGCAAAACGACGCAGCGAAAGCCTTCTAGTAGAAGTAGTCAGTGGAAAAGAAAAATGGATGGCAACAATAGACACCGGTGCCACGGCCTCAATCATCAGGAGGAATCTTGTGCAGAAGTCTTGGCTGTATAACACTAGCAGCTGCAGCTTGCGAACAGCTACAGGAGCAACGATTAAGGTATATGGTGAAGTCCGCATAAAAATCCAACTGGCCGGAATAACATTCACTCACGCGTTTCTGGTAGCTGACATATGTGACGAGTGCATCATTGGTACAGACTTCATGAGAGAACATGGACTTGTAGTCGACTTGGGGGCACAAACCCTGAAATACGGAAACATGGAGATACCAATGATATACGGAAACGCCAATACCACAGTCTCAAATGTCGTCATCTGCAGCAATCAGAGTCTAGAGCCTTCGTCAGAAGCAATTTTATGGGCAAAAGTGGAAGGTGGTCCTGGTAGCCACCGATTCTATTTGATGGAACCAGAAAGGAAAAGAGACTTCATGGTGGGAAAGACCTTAGTGGAGCCAAAGAACAACATGGTCTCTATAAGGATTCTAAATCCAAAGACATTCAGTGTAAAGGTGAAAAAGGGGGAGAGAGTGGGAAAATGCGTACCTGTTGAGGCTATATCGACCACAACGGAAAAAAAGGGTGCAAAACCGGTCACAACAGTTCAGAGCATAAAAATCAAGAACAAAATTCTCAGCCTCTGTAATCTGGACGAAGATCAGCGAATCCTGGCAGAAACACTAATCGGTGAGTACGCTGATATTTTTGCTACACAAGACGGAGAATATGGACGTACGCATATTGTTCAACATCACATTGACACCGGAGACGCTCGACCAATCCGTCAACCTGCAAGGCGTCTTCCATTGGCAAAGCAAACAGAAGTTGCCGAAATGATGTCGAAGATGAAAGCTGAGGGAGTGATTGAAGAATCGCAAAGTCCGTGGGCATCTCCAGTGATCCTCGTGAAGAAGAAAGATGGCAGCACGAGATTTTGTGTAGACTACCGACGTCTCAATGATGTCACTAAAAAGGACAGCTACCGACTTCCGAGAATCGATGACACTTTGGATATGCTTTCTGGAGCGAAATGGTTTTCAACACTTGACTTGAAGAGCGGTTACTGGCAGGTAGAGATAAATCGTGCGGATCGTGAGAAAACTGCCTTCACTACAGGAAGCTGTCTTTGGCAGTTTGCAGTGATGCCGTTTGGACTGTGCAACGCTCCGGCCACCTTCGAGCGACTAATGGAACGAACATTGCAAGGACTCACCTGGAAAACCTGCCTAGTATATTTGGACGACGTTATCGTCATAGGTAAGACGTACGAGGAGCACCGCGAAAATCTAAAAGAAGTGTTTGAGAGGCTACGAAGTGCTCATTTAAAGCTCAACCCAGAAAAGTGTGCCTGGTTTCGTCCGGAAGTAAAATATCTGGGTCACATTATATCAGCGGAAGGAGTAAGAACGGATCCTGACAAAATCGAAGCCGTGAAAAGTTGGCCTTCTCCAAAAGATAAACACCAACTGAGAAGCTTCTTGGGACTCGCCACGTATTACACAAGGTTCCTAAAGGATTTTGCTGGCATTGCAAAGAGCCTGCATCAACTTACAGAAAAAGGCCGACAGTTCAGGTGGTCTGGAGAATGCGAAAAAGCATTTCAAGAACTGAAGCGACAGCTGTGCAATGCCTCCATCTTGGGTTACCCCACGCCCGGAAAAATGTTCATCGTGGACGCAGACGCTAGCAATGTTGGGGTCGGAGCTGTGATCTCCCAAGTTCATGACGGTCAAGAGAAAGTGGTCGCATATTACAGCAAAGTACTCTCCAGACCTGAACGGAACTACTGTGTAACCCGGCGCGAGCTTCTGGCTTTAATTCTGGCTACGAAGCATATCCATAAGTACCTCTACGGACAAAAGTTTATTCTCCGGACAGACCACGCAGCTCTGAAATGGCTACTCCAATTTAAGAACCCTGAAGGCCAAGTTGCAAGATGGATCGAGCAGTTGCAGGGCTACGACTTTGAAGTGCAACACCGCAAGGGAACACTCCACTCAAATGCTGATGCTCTCTCTCGTCGACCGTGCGGAGTAAAATGCGAACACTGCAATCGTAAAGAAGCAAAAGAACAGGCAACTATCCAAATGATCAGGACTGAGCCAATAGAGGGTTGGAGTATAGACGAAATCCGTTCCTCCCAACAGGCAGACAATGACATCGAACCAATATTGGCCTGGAAAGAACACGAGGAAAGACCAAGCTGGCAGCAGATATCAGATCGGAGCCAAACTCTGAAGGCATACTGGGCACAGTGGGACTCGCTTTTTGTGCAAGATGGATTGCTGAAGAGAAAATGGGAAAGTGCAGATGGGACAACATCTCGTATGCAGCTAATTGTGCCACGGTCCAGAGTCAACCAAGTGCTCCATGAAATACATGACGGAATCTCAGGAGGCCATTTGGGAATAAACAAGACGTTGGAAAAGGTAAGGGAACGTTTCTATTGGCTAAGCGCTAAACAAGATGTCGAGAATTGGTGCAAAAAGTGCATAAGATGTGCAGCTACTAAGGGTCCAAAAGTAAAGCCACATGGACAAATGCAACAATACAATGTCGGAGCACCTTTCGAACGAATAGCCATCGACATCGCTGGGCCGTTTCCCGAAACCTTTAATGGAAACCGATATACTCTCGTAGTCATGGATTACTTCAGTAAGTGGCCGGAAGTATTTGCCATTCCAAATCAAGAGGCTAAGACCGTAGCCGAACAGATAGTCAACAACTGGGTGAGCAGATTTGGGGTCCCAATGGAGCTGCACTCTGATCAAGGGCGAAACTTTGAATCAAAAGTCTTCCAGGAAATATGCCAATATTTGGGAATAAGAAAGACAAGGACAACGCCACTACACCCTCAATCTGATGGAATGGTCGAGCGATTCAATCGGACCTTGAGTGAGCATCTATCTAAGGTTGTAGTTGCAGCCAGCGGGATTGGGATCGACACATACCCCTCTTCTTAATGGCCTACCGAAACGCGGTCCATAGCTCAACAGGGCACTCACCATCCGAGATCTTATTTGGTTAAACAATTCGGTTGCCAAGTGAAGCAAAATTCGGATCCCCACCGACGGAGCCCAAAGAGGTGAACGAGTACGTGAATGACTTACGCAGCAGGGTTCGTAAATTGCATGAAGACACCAGAGAAAAGATGAAGCTAGCAAGCAGCCGCATGAAAACTAGGTACGATATCAAGGCGAAATCTTCCGGTTTCAACGAAGGAGATCTGGTTTGGCTGTATAATCCTCAGCGTAAGAAAGGCAAATCACCAAAATTGCAACAGGACTGGGAAGGTCCATACAAGGTGATAACCCGCATTAATGACGTTGTCTACCGGGGGATCGGATCCAGCGTGGGGATCGAGGAAAATTGAAAGTGGTCCATTTGGATAGAATGTGTCATTTCAACGGGATGCTGAATGACGAAGTTGTTCGGGACGAACAACTGTAGGGAGGGAGCAATGTGATAACCACTAAAATGTGAGCAGCGACATCTAGCAGAAAATGTCGAAGACCAGAAGATTTCGATATTGGAATAACAAAGTCTCGACTGGAGAGTGGAATCGAATTTTCTAGCAAATTGGAAATTGTATGGGACGCTGGATGGCGAGGATTGTTCTCGAAGTATGTCATTCGAGTATAAATACCAGCATCCCAAAGGTATGCAAGTCAGTTCGAAAGTGTAATTTGAAGTGTTAATTAGGAGAAGTGATTAAGTGGTTTAAGTAAAAGATAAGAAAAGTATAAGTGGTTGAGAAATTGAATTGTACTGAGAGAAAGAATTAAATAGTGAATTGTAACTGTACTGAATAAACTGATTTGTATTGAAAATAATAAGTTCTATTATTTGTACCCACACAAACATTCTACAATATGTAAACAAAAATTGATCTCTCGCGGCAGCCATCTTGGATTTTCCGGTATTTATTTTTTTTGACACATGCGCAATACACGAGTATTACCTTATTATCTGTACCGTGACCTAATCCAACCCAACGCAGTGCTACACTGTCAGTTGCCCAGGAAATTGCACGATCCTTCTGCATGTAAATCTTTGAACCCTTTTTTTCCGTTGTGGTCGATATAGCCTCAACAGTTACGCATTTTCCCACTATCTCCCACTTTTTCACATTTACACTGAATGTCTTTGGATTTAGAATCCTTACAGGGACCATGTTGTTCTTTGGCTCCACTAAGGTCTTTCCCACCATGAAGTCTCTTTTCTTTTCTGGCTCCATCAAATAGAATCGGTGGCTACCAGGACCACCTTCCACTTTTGCCCATAAAATTGATTCTGACGAAGGCTCTAGACTCTAATTGCTGCAGATGACGACATTTGAGACTGTGGTATTGGCGTTTCCGTATATCATTGGTATCTCCATGTTTCCGTATTTCAGAGTTTGTGCCCCCAAGTCGACTACAAGTCCATGTTCTCTCATGAAGTCTGTACCAATGATGCACTCGTCACATATGTCAGCTACCAGAAACGCGTGAGTGAATGTTATTCCGGCCAGTTGGATTTTTATGCGGACTTCACCATATACCTTAATCGTTGCTCCTGTAGCTGTTCCCAAGCTGCAGCTGCTAGTGTTATACAGCCAAGACTTCTGCACAAGATTCCTCCTGATGATTGAGGCCGTGGCACCGGTGTCTATTGTTGCCATCCATTTTTCTTTTCCACTGACTACTTCTACTAGAAGGCTTTCGCTGCATCGTTTTGCCAGCGAGACTTGGATGATGGTCCTGGGGCCGTCGACTCCTGCTACCAACTTCTGCCCCGCGAAGTTGGTGCTTAAGCATTTCCCGACTGATGGCTTCGGGAAGGTTGACCGGCTTCTTGATAGCTGTTTCTGCTGGTTTCTTCCTCTATTTGCTTGTCACCACAGTGAGGGCAGTCTTTTCGTCGCACCGGTTCTTTACACTGCCTTTGAAGGTGTCCTATTTTATTGCAATTCCAGCAGCGCATTATTCGTCTATCCCGTCGAGTATCTCGTTCCTCGGCACTAATTCTTGTGCAGGAACATTCGACAGATGCTACTTCCCTGACGAAATGTGTTCCCCTGGAAGCCTGATTGGCTGCTTCCATCGCCAGAGCGAAGGCAAGTGCTTCAGCAAGGGTTCTTTTCCCGGCCATCCTTACTGCTGACTGTAGTTTCGAATCTGCAATTCCCCTGATAAATGCATCTTTTGCCATTTCGTCGATAATTTCCTGGCCTGCGGTGGGGTATGTATGCCAGTCTACTCACGTCTGCTTGGAGCTGCTGCAGTGTTTCTCCTCTTTGCTGCGTTCGGCTTTGCAATTGGACCTTGTGTCGAGCTCTTTTGCCAGTTGCTGAACTTTGCTGTCCATTTCTTCGAATTTTTCGCCAACATTCTTCTCTATTGTATCAAATTTGTCATCAACGTTCTTCTCTATTCTATCAAATTTGTCATCAACGTTCTTCTCTATTCTTTCAAATTTGTCATCGATTTCTTCGAATTTTTGCTGGAGAATGTTCTTTTGTTCTTCCAGATTATTCTTTTGTTCATCCATTTTCTGTTGAAGACCGTGCAGATTGTTGGTTTGTTCGTTGAATTTTTGTTCAATGCTGCTCTTCTGCTCGTCCATTTTTTGTTCCAGACTGTTCTGGAGAATGTTCTTCTGTTCGTCCATTTTTTGTTCCAGACTGTTCTTCTGTTCTTCCAGATTTTTCTTTTGTTGGTCGAGACTGTTCTTCTGTTCGTCCATTTTTTTGTATTGTTCGTCCATTTTTTTGTTCGTCCATTTTTAATAAGAGGAGTTGCATCATTGCAGCCATGTCATTGCCGGTACTTGTCTGTTCATCCTCGTCAACATCAAAGGAATATGCATCAGGATCATGTCCCTCGTTGTTCAAAGTCTCCTGAAGACGGAG
This sequence comes from Volucella bombylans, assembly GCA_949129095.1. Classification (NCBI taxonomy): domain Eukaryota; kingdom Metazoa; phylum Arthropoda; class Insecta; order Diptera; family Syrphidae; genus Volucella; species Volucella bombylans. Next base: position 214,802,745 of record OX422140.1, read on the forward strand.
CACCAGGTCACTTTTTCCTCCACTGGCGCTGAGGCTTCTCTTGTTCAACTCGGATTTGAGGTGGACGAGGGTCAACTGCAATAGTTTTCGACCCATTCTAGCTTTTTCAAATAGTCAAAAAAAAACTTTTTTTTTTTTTTTTTTTTACACACAATAAGTCCTATCCCACTTCTGACACCAATGTGGAATGTTTGTGTGGGTACAAATAATAGAACTTATTATTTTCAATACAAGTCCCTTTATTCAGTACAGTTACAATTCACTATTTAATTCTTTCTCTCAGTACAATTCAATTTCTCAACCACTTATACTTTTCTTATCTTTTACTTAAACCACTTAATCACTTCTCCTAATTAACACTTCAAATTACACTTTCGAACTGACTTGCATACCTTTGGGATGCTGGTATTTATACTCGAATGACTTACTTCGAGAACAATCCTCGCCATCCAGCGTCCCATACAATTTCCAATTTGCTAGAAAATTCGATTCCACTCTCCAGTCGAGACTTTGTTATTCCAATATCGAAATCTTCTGGTCTTCGACATTTTCTGCTAGATGTCGCTGCTCACATTTAAGTGGTTATCACAATATGTTGTACGTTAATAATTGCTTGAGTTCGAATTATATATGAAGACTTTTATTCATTTATAATGATAAGCATTGATTAATAGCGATTCTAAAACAACAATCATCTGTGACCTGGTGTCGGGGTATCTGGAAACAAATTTAATATGTGTGTATATGGGAAAATATAACACAAAAAGACGAATTTTTTACAGGCAACTAAAATCTCGTAAGATGAATGGTTGCTTAAATACAACATCAAGTCAATTTACACTAATATTTAATTTCGTCTCCCTATTAAATGTTGGATGCCACCCATGGAGCGGAATAGCCACTGAGCACAGACATCTTTCTTTCTCTCTCTGTACCATTTTTCCAAAAACACGTGCTCAAGCAATTTAGGTGTAGTCATCCCCACATTTTACACATTAACATCATCCACACTACACACACATAGTGAATTTTACTACTAAATTGCTCCCGTTCTAGCAAATTCTGGCAGTTTACAGACTTGTACAATGTGTTGGTAATTCACTTACAGTGTGTCTATGCGAAGTTTAAGAGTTTGCAAAGGTATTAGTAGAGTTTGCCATCTGTGTTAGTTCAGTACCGGGTCGACCACAGACGAGTTCACAAGCCAACCAGTTCACTCGCAAATTATCGTTTGCTGTGCACAAAAAAAAGGAAAAAAAAACACCCAGCGCGTGTCCAAAAAAAATTAATTAATTAAAAAAAGGGCAGTGCAGTAAAAAAAAAAAAAAAATTAATATCACACAGTGCGGGTAACCCACCTCTCCCGCTCCTGGTCGAAGTACTGTTGCTTGCAATCAATCACTGCCATTACTGTATTTACTATACGTTACGGGCAGTGACTGAGTGTATGTAACAACTGGTGGATAGCGGGTCGTGAGTGAAAATGTTGTTGAGGCACTATTTCATATTGTTGTAAGGGCATAACACCTACAGCAATTTGATTCGGTAAACCAACGTCTGAATTTTCACTTCGCGCCCTTGCTTAGTATCATCGGTATTTGTGTTTTCTGTGTTTGTCTGTGATTATGACTATGGAATTCAGGATAGACGTAGTCAATATACGCGGGCTAAAAGGTAATCCCTTTCTGCGTACGTCCACGTCTGTCAGTACAGACCAGCTGTTTTGGCACTTAGTAAAACACAGATCCCCGCCCACACCTCTCAGATCATTCTGATCTGAAGCTACCTGGCTACGATCTAATACCATTATTCTTCTCTCACCGCTTTCTCGCCATTTACGTGCGTAGTGATGTAACTTACCAAGCTCCACCACAATGTGATCCATGTTCCAAAACGGAATTCAACTTCATATGGTTCCATCTCCGTAAGCAAATTATCCACTACTAATTTATTTACAGAAGCCCCAAACTGTACAGCAATTCGACTATTAACGAGTTTGATGCGCTGTCTGACTCTGTTGAGGTGTGTAGGATTCTATCTTTGTGTTTAGGGATGTAGGGTTACAAATGGGAAGAAAAATGCGGTTTAAAGGAAACACGTTTTTTCTTGTTTAATAGTTACAACAAAGAGAAAGTTTATTGGTCCGGAATTTACTTTCATATTTTAACATTTAACTGACATACATGTATACAATATTACACTTCATAATCTTAAGTTACGTTTCTTTGTTTACATAAGAATTTAGTAGTTGCATTTAAATAAAGTTTTAAATAGATATTATAATTTCAACAAAGAAAATAATTATATGAAATTATATAAATTATATGAACATACTCCCGCCCGGTGGACGATTTTCGTTAGTTAATAAATTGAAACATGGGTGACAAGGATGACGACATAACAAACAGGCAACAAAGGGAGATGAAATATGTGTCATTTGCTTTGTTTGCAATAGTGCAATAGTTTGTTTTGATCGTTGACCGAAACTGGGTCAATTTGCGTCGCGAGTGTTGTTCGGTTTTTGTTTAGTTTTCGTTAATTTTTGTTGGTTTTCAGCCTTTTTTTCAGTTTTTTTTATTGTGAATAAGAGGTAAGTGTTTTATTAAAATTTTTAATCTTTTTTGTCTGCTCCCCTTCGTGAAATTCGATCTCGTTTTGAGTTGTGTACACCGGCGCGAGTACACAATCGCATATTCGTGCGTGTGTATGTATTGATATACATACATCGATTGTTTGTTATTGTTTTCGCGAAAGTGATATTCGAACGCAAGTGCAAAAAAAAAATAAAATAAAAGAAAAGAAATGGGAAAATGAAAAAAAAGTAAAAAGTTCATTGAAATCATTTTCCAAATAAATTCACTACAATTTGTGGTGTTATTTTGTACGATAACTGTTCTCCGCGACGAAATTTTCGCGAACCGTTTGTGTTTTAATGATGGCCGAATTAGCTGTCTTAATATGTGTGGTATTTACTAGAGCTCTTGATACCCGGGTACCAATATTTGCAGGTATTACCCGGGTACCAAAGTATCGGGTGCCCATAACGTTTTGGGTACCCGTTATATTTCGGGTACCCGCGTTATTTCTCATGTTTCTCAGACATACTACTACATTACAAAGTAAGTAAACTTTTCTATTTGGAAAACATCTGTTTGGCATATACTCGTATTATAAAAATTATTTGAAACAATGAATTTTATTACATTTCTTTTATATATTTAGCGGTCGGAGCTGAGAATTAATGTATGGGGTCTAGCATTGTCATGCAACAGGATCGGACCATGCCTATTTGCCAACGCAGGCTGCTTTTCAGTCAATTTCGTATGTATTATGTCGATTTCCTCACAATATTTGGCTGCATTTATCGTTTCCCTTGGTTGAAGAAAGGAAAAGTGGATTGGTCATTTCGATGTCCACCAGATTGTCACCATAACCTTTTTTGAGTGAAGATCGGGCTTGAAGATGTGTTTTGGTTTTTCATCTGAATCCAAACACTGCCCAGATCTTTTACGATTATCATACAGTATCCACTTTTCATCACAGGTAACTATCCGGTGCAAAACCGGTTCAGTTTGGTTTCTTAATGTAGGCGATGCGCAGATTTCCAGGCGCCGCCGCAGTTTTTGGGATTCGTTCAGTTCATGGGATACCCACTTATCGACTTTCTATACCTTTGCTATGGGAGAAAAGTGTCATTGGAGATACTCCCATGCTTTGCGCAATCTCCCGCACCGATTTCGTTGAGTGCGCATCCACCGTTGCTCTTAACACATTGTCGTCAACTAATGTTTCCGTCTTCCCGCGTGGTTCATTTTCGAGGCTGACATTACACGAACGGAGCTTTCCAAACCAACGTCGTATAGTGCGTTCATTTACCGCAGAAAAAAATAACGGTACTTGTAACGAACCCTAAAATTCTCACACAGCAAGCATACGTACCACTTTATTTTATAAAAAACGAAAATTTAACCTTCTGGCCCATTGTTTACTCGAGAACTTCATATTTCCGACTGAGCGAAAATCGGACATTTCATGTACATTATACAACCCATAAAAAATAAATGTCCATATGCTAAGTTTTTGTAAAGAAATTTTTTCTTAGCCTTAAGTATAGAAAATAAGTATTTATAAGTAAAATGTAAATGCAGTCGAAAGACATAGATATAAGTATTCAGAGTAGCTTAGAGTGCCTGTGTGGGGCCAGTAAGTTAGTATAAGATTGTTAAGTAATTGTAAGCTAGCATTTCACAATTTTTTTTTAGAATGTAAGAGTTAGTGTTAAGAAAATAAAATGCATTAAAACTGAAAACTAAAACTGAATACAATGTTTTCTGCAGTGGAGAAACCAAATTCTGATGACACCGATGTCGCTTGCACGCATAAATATTTTTTGGCCAGAAATACCAGGTTTGGATATTTTTCTGCATTATTTTTCCACCATTTTAATGGGTCAGCAATATTGTGGTTTAACTGTGGGTCACACAGATACATGTCGAATTCATTAACCGCCTCACCATCTGATTTGGCTTCTAATAAAAAATCTATGGTGCTACATTTTCAACTCACAACTTCTCTCGATGGACACAGAGTTTTCTACCAAGTTCCGCACATGTTTTCTAAAAAGTTCTCTCACTTCTTCAACCTCGACTTCTAAGTTTTTATGTCTTGGATCCAAAAAAGGGGAAACTTGTTCTGTGAGAACTTCTTCGAATTCCTGCCTTTCCATTTTAAACCTGCTCTGCAAGCTTTCTTTCATGACTCCTATGAAGCTGACAATATTTTCATTATCTCAGATGTTTGTTTTTAGATGTTTATTAATTAGCCCACATATAATCATAGAATGGAAATTGTTATATTTTCTTCGCAAAGTAATGTTGTTGAAACTTGGAATGGCTTCAAGATTTTAATCATCGCTTCTGTTTGTGACCATTCCCTTTCGCTTACTTCAAGTTTCAGAGCCAATGTTGGAGATATAATACCTCTTTGTTAAGAGCCTTTCACACATTAAATAAGATGTATTCCATCTTGCAGGGCAACTTTGAATTAATTTTAGCTCATGCAAGCCAAGATGTCTGTGTGGAACATGTTCCCCATCCTCACCAAAGGTTAACATGATCAACTTTATTAAATTAGAGTATTTGTGACCCTTGAGTACCCATTACCCCATAGCTGACATTACCGGGTACCCGCGAACTTGGGTATCACCCGCATTACTTGGGCACCCGGGTAATTATTGGGAGGGGTATTACCCTGGTAAGATCAAGAGCACTAGTATTTACATTTTTAAGAAAATACCGTGCTGTAATTTTTTTGTTTATTTACATATTTATTATTATTATTTATGTAATTTATGTTAAGATTAGTTTAAGGTATTTATTATTACAATATAGTATTATATGTTAGTGCTGTAAACTTTAGAATATTTAAAAAAAAAAAATGATATCTGTTAAAGTGATGTGTTGTGTTTTGAGTGGACAACGTTAGTAGTGTTACTGAATCTTCAAATGCCATCGGCGTTTTGGTTCTCCAATTCCCGTCGGCATTTTGGAATTTTAGAACTCCGCAACGTTGGCCGGGATGATTTTGTGTGATATCGAGTGAACTGTATGTATGTGTGTTGTGTTGTGTATAAGTAATATTTCTTAATTTGTAATTATTTGTGTCTCTTTAATATAATAAAGTGCTGTTAAAAAAAAGCCTTTAATTTTCATATGAATTTATTTAAAGTGTGTGTCTTATAAATTTTGTGTTGTGTCGTTTAAATGTCTTGCTTTCTGTTTGCGATATTTGATGACAAATAGAAACTTTTCCCAGGTGACCGATTCAGTTCTCCGGTTTTGGGTTGTAACGTAGCCATTTGGACAAATCCATTTTTCCTGGGATAGGTGTCAAAGTCCGTTCGAGTCGCCATTGCAATGGCAATAGTCTCTTATCCTTGAAGATAACTGAGTCTCCGCGTTTTCATCCCGGTTTCCGTCTTGTCCCCTTCGGGCGCTGTTTCATCCTGGACAGATATACTTCGCTCCACTTGCGCACGAAGTAGTTGGTCACCGATTGAACTCGCTTCCATCCCTCAAGTTAACTTACCTTCTCCACGGCAGTGTCTCCTTCAGGAACTTCAATTATTCTTTAGCCGATTGCATCTACCTTTAGTGGACTTCTGTCTCTTTTTCTAGCTTGTGTCCTGCAGTTTCGTACAAACCCTTTGTAGTACGCAGGACTGCGACCAAGTTTCGTAGTTGCACTTGACGCATTGAATACATGGTGAGGAATAAATAAATGGTGTGGTGTATGCAGTAAGGTATTCTTTTCGTCAACTATTGCCATCTAATAGAGCTCCTTGCATTCATTTAAAAACTGGGAATGCTCATTGTGCCGTGTGGGGTTTTCCTGGAATCTTCCTTCCAGTTGATGAAGCCTAACTTCGAGGCACCAAACCCAGGCTTACATCCGTTTTTATGTGGTAACGATACTGTTGCTACTTGCAATTAAATAACATTGGTTGTTTTTTGCAGAACACTCAAACATCACCATACGTTTTCCTTTGTTTTTTTTTTGCACCACAATTAGCAATGTCAATGGCACAACCATCACCGAATGCACCAGCAGCCAATGCACTTTACACATCAACATCGGTCGCTCCCAAATAGCGGTGGTTGCGACCAACCAAATATACTACGAAGATTGGGCTTGCCCTACTAGCACAGAAGCCAACATCAACATCATCGACATCGGTCGCTCCAATATGCGAAATACAACGAGATGCTTAGTGGTGCCCTTGACACATTTACTTTTATATCAATCATGGCTCCCAAGTAGCGGTAGTTGCGACCGAAAACTATGACTTAGTTTTACTTTCGCTAAACGGTAGTTGGGAGATGAAGGCAACATTACTAGCAGCAAGTGCTATGCATATACTGAATATGCAAGTATAAAAGGCCTACACGGAGAAGCAGACGACACAGTCCATTTTAACTCATCATCAAGAAATAATCTCGCTCTACAGATAAATAAACAATAAAAATGATTTGAAATTAATTGCAATTTTGTTCGTTTTCTTTTTCACCAATTTTGACCTCCTTGCACAATCGCACAATTTTTAGCTAGACATTCGGCTAAAAAGCTAGCCACATCAGATTTCGTCAATCGTCATCTTCTTATTGTGTTGATATTATTCCTTTCACAGGTTTTGTCTTCCGCAGTTTCCTTAGAGTTCAAAGGCAATTCCCCCTGTCCCCAGGACTTTCGCAGCTGAGTGTCGTTATGGAGAACCTGTAAGAAGTTATGGGCAGGTTCTTTATTTTGTGAAATAACCTTCGCAAAGAGAAGCCAACCTAACTCTGATTCCTGTCGTCGGCTCCCAGGAGAATATCAACAGTCGCAGTCTTATCAAATTGTGGATCAACTAACTTCAAACCCTGGATATGTTCCCAATTTTACACAGCAAAAGGTTTGGACGGCAAAAGACCAGTCAGGGGCTTGAACACATAGGCTGGGGTATTTGTCTCGAAAGGTGTTACCAGAGTTCCATTCTGCTAATTTTTCCCAATCCAGATACCTTAATGAATACATGACTCGAACAACTGGTGTTGCCAGAAGAACACTTGGCTGATGTACTTCAGGAGAGACTACATTAGGTGGGTTAAATTTTGATGTTATGTGAAGTGTTTGTATACCTGTAGTTGTGTTTTTATAATCCCTTGCAGGTTTAGAGCTGATATTATGAACATGCTGTAGAGAATGGTGTGCCTGCTTGCAGTAATAGCAGCGCACACTGCTTTGACAATGGTTCGTCTTGTGACTGTACGCTAGACAATTCCGGCAAACCCTGATTCTGTCTACTGCCTTAGATCATTCACAGGTCTCCATGGCAACAAACTCCTGAGAAGTTCGAAGGGAGTACTGACCTCTACCACATACCTGGCATGCAAACTGTTTTTTCCCGACGCGCAACACCGTTTTCTTCTCGACAGCAACAGCTTTATGTGCAAAAGAACCGCTGCCCTTTTCGCCACTCGTACCAGCTACTGCTTCCAAGGTTCCAAAACGTTTTTCCAGGAACTCTGTGAAGTGTGTTAGTGTGGGCAACTCCTTCGAATTACCTAACTTCTCCTCCCACAAATGCTGAGTAAAAGCAGGTAATTTTTGCACTAATATATAAATTAATATGTCATCGCACGAAATAACAGGCAATCCTAAATTTTCCAGAGCATGGAAACATTCCTGGGACTTGTCCAGTAGAGACTTGATGTTGCTTGCAGTCTCTTTTGTTAACTGCTGGAGTTCAAAAAAAAGTTGGAAATGAGCGTTTACCAACACTTGCTTGTGATCGTATCTGGCGAAAAGCTGTTCCCATGCTTTGTAGTAATTGCCAGAATACAACTCTAAATGCTGCAACAAACGAGCAGCTTCACCTGTAAAAGATGATTTTAAATAGTGAAGCTTTTGAATTTCACCCGGCTTCTTATTTGTGTGGACTAAAGACAAAAATACATCATGGAAAGCCCGCCATTTTGTGTACGAACCCTCGAAATGCGGGACTTGAATTTGGGGTAACTCAAGCTCATTACAGGAAGTACCTGTGGATTCACTTTCCACATTCTTTTCCTTAGATGCTGACCTGGCATTGTTCATACTTCAAATATAATTTAAAATTAAAACTCTCGCTAAACTTAAAACTACATAAAAATATTGTTGCAATTGTGAATTAGCTTAAAATTCATTTCGATGTAAAAATCTTTGTTGTAAGCTAAATTTCCTTTCGATATTTCCTTTTCTATATACCAGATAATTGTAGTAACTGAAATTTGTAAATTGCGGCTGGTGCCTGTTTACATTGGCGCGGGCAGGAAGATTGTCCGAAAGAGAGGGAACGCTTTTTATTGAAGTGGGAAGAAGAGGGTTACTTCCACCGAGAATCCATTTCTAAAGTGGATTCTCGGGTGCAACGCATCGTTTTTTTCCATGTCGTTCCATTTCTGACATATTTTTTCATTTTAGTTTTGATCGTTGATGAGAAAGGAAGTGTGAAGAATAGGAAAAAAATTATGTTTCAGGTCAGCTGCGCAAATTTATAAATTAAAAATGCTCCGATTCAAGTGTTCCACTTGTCAAAAAGTCTTTCAACCCCATGACAATGTGAACACGACGTTCATGGTGAGGGCTTTTATCCCGTCGCCAATGTAAACAGGCACTTTCACGGAAGAAAAGCTTTCAAATTTCCAAGTTGGTTTCTGGTTTGATCGACGCTGCTTGTTGGAGATAATCTTCAACGTTATTGAACCTGCCACTCGCTATCAGTTCATGCGCTGTGGGTGAAAAGCTTTTAGTGTTGTTGCTGTTTTCGCTGTGGTTATCGCTTGGAGCTAATATTTAGTTCTTGCTTTTGAAATCGTTGGATTATTTTTTGCAAAAATTTAAATTATCTATCGCTGTTGCTGCTACTAAAATTCTCACGTTGTTGTTATGGATTGCTAATCTTTCACTGGAAATTCCCTTAATAGTTGGATAGCAGTGTGTTAGTCGGATTTTCTTGGATATTTTTCGTTAGTTGAATAAATAGTTGAACGGTTGATATGATTGATCAAGGTGAGAATGCAGCACAAGGAGGTGCAGAGAAGTCTGGTGGGGGGTTAGATAATAATCAACTGCGAACATTGTCCGAATGAAAAGCGATTAGGTCTTCTACGAAAGGTAATATAACCAGATTAAAGAAGCTTATCAGTGGCAAGGGTTCGTCAATGTCGAGTGTAGAATGTCGTTTGGGCATTATTGAATCCTACTTCAAACAAGGTTTGAATGTACAATTATCGTTGGAAAAAATAAATATGTCTGAGGAGGAAAAGGCAAATCATAGAGCGGAATTAGAGGACGCCTATGTGTCGACGAAATCTATGATTCAATCAATGTTGTTAGAACAGCGAGGAAATACAACAGTTCTAGATGTTTTTAATTCATCGTTTATATCGCAGCAGCCTATTTCCCATTCCAAGCTAGAATGTATAACATTACCAACATATTCCGGCAAATTTTCTGAATTTCAGAATTTTATAGGGATTTTTTTTAATTTTGTTGACAAGGATAATTCATTAGAAGCATTACAGAAATTTAATTATTTGAGGAAGTGCCTGTCTGGTGCAGCTTTGAATGCAATTAAAGAGTTCGATTTAACCCCTTTAAACTATTGCAAGGCCCTGGATCGTTTGAAAAACCGCTTTGAGAGCAAAACACTGATGTTTCAAGAACACTTAAATGGGTATTAACAAAATTTCTAAAAGTTATGCGGCGAGTCTTCGCAATTTAGAGGATAGTTTTAATTCGCATATTGCAACGATGCTTTCGATTGGAAGTCATGAGAGTATTTGTGATGCTTTTTTATTTCGCTAGGTTGATGCTGATACTAGGGCAAAGTGGGATGAATCGGTCGATCACTCCACACTTCCGAAGTGGGAAGATTTTTCAAAAGTGTTAGACCGTCGTTATCAAACTCTTGAGGCAAAGGAATCAAAACTTTTCAAAAATGGAGCTAACACTAATCCACCGCCGAATAAATCTCGTTTCCGAAATAATAATCTACAGCCACAGTCTCATTCCACATTAGTTGCGCAGTCGTTATCTTGCGAATTTTGCTCGGCAAACACACATGATATAAGTACGTGTGAAAACTTCAATCAGCTGTCAGTAATCAGACGTTTTCAAGGAGCTAAGCAACAAGTTCTTTGCATTAATTGCCTTGCAAAGGGACATTCGGTCTGAAGATGTCAAGCCCAATGCCCTATCACCATTTTTTGCACAGGTTTACAACTAATTAACCCAGTAGCACTAGTAGTGTACCAGCTGATAGCTTACAGCCAAGTATCTTTAGTAGTACTCACTTGGTCTCGAGCATGTTTAAGAAAAATTGTTCTGAGGTTATCCTAGCCACTGCTCTAGTGTATATGAGAAATTCGTTTGGCCAATTACATACTGTTCGCTCTCTTCTTGGTTCAGCATCACATCTTAATTTCATTACGGTGGACATGGTGCAAAATTTAAGACTTAAGAAAAGACAAACTCATTCAATCCTTTCTGGTATTGGTAAATCGAATGCCACGATTAATTATAAAGTTGAAGCTAGTTGTCGATCTCGAATTTCAGACTTTGAAATCAATCTTTTGATTCTAAAAAGTATAACCAACATTCTTCCTGCAAATGAATTGGATATATCACAATGAAGATACCTAAAAATGTTTTGCTTGCCGATCCCGATTTTTACCGGCCAAGTCACATAGATTTGCTCATAGCTTTGTTCAGATATTATGAGTCGGACAAATAACATTGAACCCCCAACTACCGATCCTCTAAAAAATATTATTTGGGTGGGTTGTTTCTGGCAAATATGAGATATCCTCTAATCCTCAAGTTGTATGCACCCTAGTTACCTGCTCCGAGTCTGAGGATGCGTTTCTTAGTGAAATAGTTAAGAGGTTCTGGGAAATGGAGGAGGTGAATCGAAAGCAACCATTCTCATCAAAGGAAGAGGAGGAGTATGAGATGGAATTTTTAAAAGGCGTACGTCGACAGGAAGATGGAAGATTTCTGGTTAACCTGTTGTTTAAATCGAATGGCGGTCAATTGGGAGATTCATTGGGACAGGCTCAAAGGCGGTTTATTAACCTAGAAAAAAGATTGAAAAGGAATACGGAAGTCAGGGCCCAGTACGTAAAATTTATGACTGAATATAAAAGCTTAGGTTATATGGAAGAAGTTCATAGGAATCAAATTGATCAGATCAAGTATTTCGCTCCTCATCAGTTTGTTCTCAGACCCGATTCGTGGTCTACAAAATTGAGAGTTATCTTTGATTGCAGCGCAAAGACAACTTCAAATATTTCGTTGAACGATCTCTTATTAAAAGGTCCAGTAATTCAAGACGATTTGTACGATATCATCCTTCGTTTTCGTACATACAAATTCGTTGTTACTGCCGATATTTCAAAAATGTATCGGCAGATACTCGTGCATTATGAAGATCGGAACCATCACTGCATTTTGTGGAGAGCTTCGGATCGGGATGAAAGAAAGGCATTCCGATTAAGAACTGTAACTTATTGTACAACCTCAACCCCATTTATTGCAACAAGATGTCTAAAACTCTTGGCCAACCAGAATGCATCTACATATCCCTTACGGGCTAAGGTAATAAATGAAGATTTCTACATGGTTGATATGACCACTGGAGAAGATTAGTTTGAGATCATATCTAAAATTTATTCCGAGGTTAGAACAATTTTGTTGAGTGCTGGCTTTGATCTTAGGAAATGGGGTAGTAATAGCGCTGAAATAATGGGAAGAATTTCACATCAAAAAAAGGAAAAAGATTCATCTATGAGGATTAATGACAAGGACATTATTAAAACCATAGGAATAGTTTGGAATCCTACAAACAATGAATTCCAATACATCAAACCAAAAGAAAGCCGCTCTAAAACCAGATCTCAGATCTGTCACAGATTTCCTATCCGCTCGGTCGTATTAATCCAATTGTAGTAAAAGGAAAAATCGTGATGCAAGACATTTGGATCATCAAAAGTAGTTGGGATGAGTCTCTTTCCATAGAGATACAGACTCGCTGGGAAGAGTTTCGCAAGGAAATATCTAAGGTGGGCCAAATAAAACTCCCAAGATACATATCCTTTACAAACCTAGAAGATACGAGTATCAAGGTTGAGATACATGGGTTCTCGGATGCATCTATTCGGGCCTACGGCTGTTGTCTTTATTTGAGAACCACCGACATTTTTGGGAATATAAACTTAACTTACTTAGCGCGAAATCGAAAGTAGCACCCATTAAAACCAAATCCCTGCTGAAATTGGAACTTTGCGCTGCTACTTTGCTCGTTGAATTGGCTTTAAAAGTGTTACCCAATCTTAGCTACCTGATTGAGAATATTTATTTGCTGACAGACTCTGAAATTGTCCCTCGCTGGATCTCTGCCTACCCGTTTTCTTGGGAGATTTTCGTGGCGAATGGGGTCTCCACGATCCAATCTTCGTTGCCCTCAACTATATGGAGGTACGTAAACACAAAAACCAACCCCGCTGACATTGTGTCCCGCGGAGCCTATAGCACGGAGCTTTTAAATAGTAGTTGGTTCAGTGGACCACAGTTTTTGTACAAGACTATCGAGAACAGGCCAAAACAAAAACCTCTCATTTCGTTAGTTGCTGATAAAAATAATCAAACGGTTACCCTGCTTACAAAAGCAGATGAAATAGTTGAATTGGCGGAAAATTTTGTTCGTTACAATGATTTTCAAAAAACCAACATAATCTTCGGATACGTACTGCGATTCTACAATAATTTAAAATCTAAAGTATCTTCATTATCTAACCCCCCGTGTACAAGTACAACACTTATATCAGAGGAATTGGAAAGCGCGTTTCTTCGTATCATTTAGACCATTCAACAAATTCATTTCCTACAGGAAATAAAGGATTTGAGTAAAACAAACAAGATAAGCCCAAAAAGTGTTGTCAGTAATCTCAATCCCTCTCTCGATACTGAGCACGAAATTGAACTCCTAAGAATATGTGGGCGTTTGCAGAATGCAGACATTCCCTATAATTCTAAATGTCCCATTCTCCTTCGAAAAAATTCCCTTTTTGTCAAAAATGTCGTTGTCCATTTACACAAAACTAACTTTCATGCAGGTCCTCAAGCCTTATTCGCAATTATTAGACAGCGCTTCTGGATTGTCAACGCTCGACACTTAGCCAAAGAAGTGGTAGCTGAATGTCTCCGTTGCTTCAAATATCGGCCAAAATTAATGCATCAAATCACCTTTGCAAACTCTGGTGTGGATTTCTATGGGCCGTTTCACATCTCTCAATAACGGCGCGGGTACTGCACTCACAAGGCCTATATTGCAGTCTTTATTTATTTCGCGGCGGAGGCGTAACATTTGGAAGTTGTTTCCGATCTTTCAACCCAAGGTTTCATAACTGCGCTGGGATGAGATGCAATCTTGGTGTGCTGTTAAACGTATCCAATTCATACACATACCGCCCAGATCTCCCCACTTCGGAGGCGTGTGGGAGGCTGCAGTGAAATCCGCTAAATCTCACTTATATCGGACAGTGAAATTAGCTTATCTGACATATGAAGAATTCTCGACCGTCGTAGCTGAAATCGAGAGTATCATGAATTCTCGTCCACTTTATGTTCTAAGTCCTGATCCAAATGATGAAAGAGTTTTGACCCCAGGCCATTTTTTAATTGGCGTTCCTTTAAACTCTATTCCAGAACCAGCCGTTCAGAAAGATGTTCCACTACTTGACAGATGGCGAAAACTCACACAAATCAAGCAACATTTTTGGGCAAGATGGTCGAAGGAGTACGTACTAGAGCTTCAAAGACGAGCAAAATGGCAAAATTCAGTTGAGAACATCGGTGTCGGAGCGCTAGTGCTAGTTGTAGATGACAATATGCCTACACAGCAGTAGTTGTTGGGTCGCATAAAAAGAGTCATACCTGGTGCGGATTCAAAGATACGAGTTGCAGATATTCGAGTTAAAAGGACGATACCCAGACGACCAAGTCATCGCTTGGCGCCGATACCAATTCATTGAAGAGATCTTCTAACCTGTTCGGCGGGCAGGATGTTCATACTTCAAATATAATTTAAAATGAAAACTCTCGCTAAACTTAAAACTACATAAAAATATTGTTGCAATTGTGAATTAGCTTAAATTCATTGTAAAAACCTTTATTGTAAGCTAAATTTCCTTTCGAAATTTCCTTTTCTATATACTTCTATTCAATTCAATTCAATTTCAATTTTCATTTGGCAAGGTACAAATAAGAACAGAAGTCTTTTATGGTACATGAAAGCTCATCTAAAGTAGTTCACAACATTAGATTAGTTTATGCAAAATAAAGAGCACAATTAAAACATTAAGTGAAAGAAAAAACTAAATTTACAGGTTTTAAATCAAATCTTAAACTAACTTAAGGAATATTCGTTACTAATACTGTGGAAAGGAAAGAGAAAATTGAGGAAGCAAAGGGGGAAAAGAGGAGAGCAAGGCAGAAAGTTGAAAAGAAAGGCGAAATAAGGAGAAGAAGAGAAGAATAGATTACAAAGATGAAAAGTGTGCAAATAGGGCACATTTAAATTGCTTACCTCCTATTTCTTGTTTAATGGTGGTAGGCAGTGAATTCCACAGTCTGGAAACATGAACAATGAGGAGGCGAGACGAGTTCAGACACTTATAAGAGGGCGAGATAAGATTGAAAGTTCTAGGTGACTGAGCAAATTTTGATTTTTCAAATACGGTGGTGATTGTTTATGTATTAATTTATGTAAAAACACACAGCATCTTATTATCCAAAACTCAGAAAATGAACACCCAAGGACATGCTTATGGTAAAGGGTTACATGGTCGTATCTTCTTACTCCAAAGGCATATCGAACCATATCGTTAAAAGCGACAAGTAATTTGTGCTGGCAGAGAGAATCTAGTTTACAGTAGATAACTATAGCATATTCAAAAATCGGCAAAAGAATGGACTTAATCAACCTCAGTTTGGTGCTAACAGATGTAAAACTATAAAACAGCCAGAGCTTTCGCAATCCTGCATATACACGCGCTATAATTAAGTTTACATGATCAGTGGCAGAAAGAGACCGATTTACTTTGTATCCAAGACTCATCACGGTGTCAGAGAAGATTAGCCGTGTGGAGTTGAGAAAAATAGGCGGTAACTCTTCGACGTTGTAAAATTTTTTTGAAATTAAAATTATCTGACTCTTTTTTGGATTTAGAATCAGACCATTGTCTTGAGACCATTTTGCAATGGAAGACAAGTCCGAATTAAATCTATCCACAAGATCTTCCAGCAGGCCAAGTGGTCGAGAAAGGTATATCTGCGCGTCATCGGCATACATATGTACATATGTATTTCGACATATTTGCGGTAAATCATTAATGAAAAGACAGAAAAGAATTGGGCCAAGAACTGAACCCTGGGGAACTCCAGAAACTATATTTTTTGGTTGAGAGTATTTTGAGTTAGCAATAACTCTTTGAACACGATTTGTAAGATATTTCCTAATTAGACACACTGAGGAATCACTCATACCAAAGTAAAGTTTCAGTTTAGTGCAAAGAACCTCATGACTGATTGTGTCGAAGGCTTTGGAGAAATCAAGTAAGCAGAGCAGTGAAAGATATTCCTTGTCATATTAAATTTTAATATCATCAAGAACTAATCTAATAGCTGTAGAACAGCTATTGCCAGATCGGAAACCTGACTGCACTGACGATAAAAGATTGAAACGATTGAGGTGGTTGTAAATCTGTTTCGCAAGAATTTTTTCGAAGATTTTGGACAAACAAGGTAAGATACTTATTGGACGGAAATCGGTTGCTAATAAGGGGTTGTTCTTCTTGGGCACTGGGATGACCTTTGCTTTTTTTCAACAATACGGGAAGGTTTCTGTATTACCTCAGAAATTATATAAATGAGTTAATGAGCTTATTAGATGGGGAAGTATTATTTTGATAAAACGCAAGTCTACTCCGTCCTCACCAATCGCGTTAGATTTGAGTGCACAAACCTGTAGGATCACATCCGATTCAGATATTACTTTAAATTCCAATAACTGTGATCCACCAAAGAAAAGCTGATTTTCCGGTGAAAAGGAAGAATTGCAACTACGAGTAGGTTTAGGGGAAAAGGCATCAATTAACTCATCTGCATCTGGCATTTTAGTTTGTATATGACTCTTTCCTATCCCAATAGAACGTAAGTTTGCCCAAAGTTTCTTCGACGGTTGGTCAATGCTGAGCTTCGACAAAAATATGTTTTTTTTGCTCTTCTGGTGACAAGTGAAGAGTAATTTCTTGCTCTGCAAAACATTTCCCAATTGTGACAATTTGAAAGTTTTTTGAATTTAGCATATAATTTTCGACGAGTTTTGATAGCATTATGCACCTCAGTGGTAAACCAAGGGCATTTGCTATTGGGCACTGTGACAGTCTTAACAGGAACATGTATATTAAAAAGATCTTTAATTAGGGTCTGAAGGATTTCTACTTTATCATTAATGTCCGATAGAAAGTAACACAAATGCCATGGTTGAAGGCTCGCATGATGGTGAAGGATGTTATGATTTATTGCTGCGAAATCACGAAATTGATATTGATTAATTGATTGATATTGATATTGATATTGATATAATTTATTTCTTCTTATAAATTCATTATAATTCACAATTCTTAAAATAAATAAATAAAAACCTTATATGCAGAGCAATAGAAATAAGGAGATTGGTGACATTCTGTATTTTAGATTACAGAAGTAAAGAAAATAGTGTTGAATGTCACTTCAAAGGACTTTAACAATATAAAATTAAATTTTTTAGGTGGGGTGACCCTGTAGGAAGCAAATATAAGACTGAAGTATTTTAAACAATATAAAAATGTGTAAGAAAAAGTTCATGAAGCATAAGAGAGTACAACAAGAACATTTTTGTTTTAAGAAAAAAAATACATCCGTTAGATAGCTAAATAGGCAAAGGATGAATACAACAGTGAGCTAAGGTTTAACCAGAATGTCAGAAGTCGAGCATCAGTGAATGAATGATTCTAGACTAGCATGGTTAAATTGGAGGAGCCAACGTTTTAAATGTTTTATAAACAAACCAGATGTTGAAATTGCCCTGATTGTGTGAGGAAGTTTGTTAAATAAGCGTAAAATAGAGTAAAAATTACGATAAGCAGTGGTACGAAAAGTAGGTACAGATAACATATTAGACAAGTTTCCACGTAGATTATAAGATGATATTAAACGAAAGTTACGACTACCAGACTTCAAAAAGAAAGCTTTTAAAACCTTAAAACAATATAAATGACGAACTGGAAGAATTTTCAGGTCACAGAACAAAGGATAACTAGGATGTCTGCCAGGTTTACGGCATATAATTTTTACTACATATTTTTGCAAGGTTAACAAGGGTTGAATTTTATTAAAATATGCACCTCCCCAACAAGCGATTCCATATTGCAACTTAGAATGAAATATTCCATAATAGATTGTTTTCAGGAGTGTATTCGAGCAGATATTACGCAAATAAAAGAAGTGTCTGAGAGTCCATCGAAAATACTTTCTCAATGTTTCAGCATGATTCAGAAAGCTCATTCTAGAATCAATAGTGAGTCCCAAGTATTTAAATTCATTAACTTTCTCAATTAAAAAACATTTGTCACTGCAGTTCAATTTGCTACAAAAAGATTTAGAAGAAATACCAGCCGCACAATGACAAACGGACAGTTTGTATCTTTGGCACTCGGGTGCATGAAAATACACGTTTGCATCTAAGTTATGTAAGGATGATAAACTGAAAAACATTATTTTCGTTTTAGAGCTTATCGCCAAGATATGTTCAGCAAACCAGTTTCTCAGTAAGTTGAGATCCCAATTAATGTCCGAAACCAGATCCAAGGGACTGTTACAACCATAGGAAAAGCCAACATCATCAGCACAAGCAGTTGGTGTGCCTTTAAAATTAAGTGAAAAAAGTGAATTTATGTAAATCAAGAACAAAATTGGTCCTAGAACAGAGCCTTGGGGTACACCCAAGTTGATGAACTTAACTTCACTCCTAATATCATCTAATTTCACTCTTTGCGACCTATTTCCAAGATACGACCTAAACCAATCAAGCATGAAACCACGAAGACCTGCTTTTTCCAGTTTTCTCAATAAAAGATTATGATTGACCATATCGAAGGCCTTGGTGATGTCAATAAACATGAAAGGTGTTCTGCAGGGGATTCAATGAGAAATCAATGTCATATGTACAAAACAAAAGATCATGGTCTGAGACTCCTTCCAGTGACAATTGGTCTTGGAGTAGCACGTTTGTGTGGTCTGAGACAACCATCAAGTCAAGAAGACTTGGAGGGGTGTCAGGGCCAAAACGAGTAGCATAAGAATTAACGGCCACAAGGCCACACGATGCAATAGCATCCAGGAGTGAACGAGATCTACTGTCATTCTTCAGCAAATCCGCATTAAAATCCCCGCATAGTATAATATGCTCGCATGATGCGGAAAATAGTTGTAAAGTTGAAAACAATGAATCGAAAGAGCAATTACGGTTGGGACATTTCCATTGGAAATTTCGACCAGGATGTATTCAGTGTCATTTCCCAGAGACTTTTCCAACATTTTACAAATCAAACCTGCTTTATGGTAAATAGCTATCCCCCCACCAGTAGTTTCAGTAGCTCTGTTATGCGGAACTAAGAAGTACCCAGGAATGCCATAAATATGGTTATAACCATTTTCATCATCTAGACTTTTGAACCATGTTTCGCTTACACAAATAATGTCCACCCCCGAATCATTAAAAATATGCCGGACGTAGTCAAGTTTTGATAGGCTAAGACTACGAGCATTGAAGTGGCAGACTTTAAATCCTTCATAGGCATTTGATAAAATTTTTACTAGCGTCTGAACCCCAACCTCATTCAGCGTCTCAGACACAAAGTCACTATGAGCCATAAGTATGAAAAACACCACAAACAAGAAATAGTAGCACAACTGGAATAACTAATAAGGTATCATAGTAATCTATTGGAAAGAAAAGTGCGAAACGTACAGGGAAATAGAGAGAGGAAGGAGGAAAGAGGAAATAGTATAAGTACAACATTTAGTAGATAATATTATTAGAAAAAATAAAATAAAAATAAATCCCGGTCCCGGTCTTTGCGGAATGCCACGAACAATAACATCTCTGAGACGCTCTTTTCGTTGTAGATCAGCCACCTCTTCTCTTAATTTCATGTTATCATTTCGTAGTTGCAGGATGCTAGTCTCAAATTGTTGGATTCTTTGGTTAAGAGAAGCAATGGCTTCACATATTTTATTGTTGAAGCTGCATTCAAGCTCCGCAAAAAAAGATTTGAATTTTTTCATCAGACTAGATTCCAGATCACGAAGTTGATCAGACAAGGATGGCTTTTTATCTGAGAACCTCATAGGTGGTGGGTGAGATTTGGTCGTGTTATTACCTTATTGGAATTTGTCTGGAGTAACTGCATTCATTAAGGTGGACTTCTCTTTAAGTGCTTGTTGGCGAGTAGTTGACATTTTGAACAACAAAGAAACCGAAAATCACTGACCACAGATAAATTAGTCTTAAAAAGCGTTTGCAATTGGTGCAATTAAAGGAGTCACAGTAATACGAGTAATCTATCACTTGTATTACAGAGACTGTTAGTGATAATTTGTTTGAATTCGGGTAAATAGTTATCGTAAGGACGGAGCGATTAAAAACACGTCTATTCACTTAACATTTCTCTCACAATACTCTATATACCAGATAATTGTTGTAACTGAAATTTGTAAATTGCGGCTGGTGCCTTCTTTTTAATTTGGACCACAGCCGAATAAACACCAAAAACCAGACTAGTCTAAAAATTAATTTAGTTGAATTCTCAAAAGGCATTGTCGATAGCATCGACCAATCCCCTCGGTAAGTGAAACATGTTTCTTGTAGAGATCAAAAATTTCATCAAAATTTTCCTCTTCCAGGCCTTCTTCAATTTCTCCTCATCGAATCTTCGCTTGAAGACCAAGCCCGTTCTTGAAGTTCACTTCTAAAATAAGAAGACGATCTGAAAGGTAGCTGGTTGTACGACGTGATGCTCCAGTCTTTTTGAAGTTGGAGTGGTCACGAAGAACCTGCTCGAGAACACCTTTCTGATCTGCACCCATTGACAATTTCGACATTTTTAAAGGTTTTATTTTGAAAATTAATTATAAAGCAATGTGTGTATGTATCAAGTACAATATTTGTTAAATTATTAAATACAGATGTTAAATAAAATAGTATTAATTAATTTTTTTGTTATAGCAACTTACGACCTTTGCCCAGCTGGTTAAAGTTGAAAAATTTAATTTTTACACGGCGCGGGATTTATGCACAACCACCGAAAGGGTCTGTAAGTCTTTAAAAGGAACAAGACAAGGGGCAAGACACCGACCACAAGGGAGTAAATGTATGTAACTTTATCAGTAGATTTATATATATGTATATAACATATATATATCTTTTTGTTTTGTGCACTTCCACTTTGTACTTGCACTTTGTATTTGCACTTGTACTTTCTATTGTTTAAAATGTTTAAATGTTTTGTGTAGTCTATTAATTATCTTTATATATATATATGTTGTTTGAAAATTTCCACTTTCGGATTTTTATATTTTGACGAATTTGAGCGAAATGGTTTTTTGGGTTATTATAGAATAGATTTATCCGACTCGTAAAGACCAAATGTTGGGGTGTGTAGGGTTCAAGATGGGTAGAAAAATGCGGTTTAAAGGAAACACGTCTTTTCTTGTTTAATAGTTACAGCAAAGACAAAGTTTATTGGTCCGGAAATCACTTCCATACTTTAACATTTAACTGTCATACTTTTGTACAATATTACACTTCATAGTAGTTACATTTAAATTAAGTTTTAAATAGATATGATAATTTCAACAAAGAAAATAATTTTATGAAATTAAATGCAATTGTTTTCGAACAGACTCCATTCAAAGAATTGTATCCTCATACTGAAATCGTTATTAAGGGCGATTTCAGTATACACAATTCTGGGTAGGTTCGACATTCTGGACAGACAACACCCGGAGGACGGTGTGTTAAGATCTTCACTGCGGAAAACAACTTAACGCAGCTTGGAAATGAGCCCAGAATACCAGACGTTGATAGTCATACCGCCAACACCCTGGACTTGTTTTTAACTTCTCACCCTGATAAGTACACTGTTGATGTGCTCTCCCCCTCTAGGCTCGTCGGACCATTGTGTCATATCAAATCGTACTCCTTATGACTCTTTCCGAGCAGATGGAAAAGAGCATTTGACAAACCCGTCCTTAAAAAATGCGAATCTTCTTCCCTTTCCTCCTACAGACCCATTTGGAATCGACGACTCTCTTCTTCAATGGATTAGAAATTACCTTCCGGAACGTTCAATTCAAGTTGTCTTGGACGGTTTCAGGTCTGATATTCACAAAATAATTGCTGGTGTGCCCCAGGGCTCTGATCTGTCACCGACACTCTTTTTAATTTTCATTAATGATCTCTTGTCTGCTACTTCTAATCCAATATAGTCCTTTGCTGATGACAGTACTCTCTGCTTTTTATATTTGCTCTCGGACTCACGCCCCTGCTCTTCGGCTGTAGAACGGGAATGGCAGCGTATGCTAAGCTCATTACATTCCGATATCAACAGCATAATCAATTGGGGAACTATCAACAGAGTGGAATTTAATGCTTCCGAAACACAATGCTGTCTGCTGTCGTTAAAGCGAAATTTAAACACCCAGCCATTATCCATGAATGGCACTTGAATCGTCGAAACCGAAAAACTTTCCATTCTCGGTATGTGTGTCAATGACAACTTACGTTGGACAGACCACATATTTCATGTCGCCAAAAATGCTGCGAAATGTCTAGGTTTCCGCAAGCGACATAAGAAATATTTTACCCCTTCGGATCTGGCCTCAATATATTATATAAGGCATTCATCCGCCCAAAATTGGAGTACAATGCCCACATTTGGTCAGGTGCTCCCAAAACTTCTCTGCACCTGCTATATAGGATTCAAAACCGTGGGATAAAACTTATAGATGATAGTAATATCAGTCAATCAATTGACACTCTCGAACACCGACGTAATATCTCCTGTCTCACTTTGTTTTATCGCTATTTGCATCACCAGTGCTCAACTGAAATCGCCAGTAGCATTCCGCCCATTCAAACTTTCAACCGTAACACCCGTCTCGCTATGAATGCTCATCAGTATATTCCCAAGCCCATTTTCGAACGTACTCTAAAATATCGTGATTCGTTCGTAAGCCGTACAACTCGCTTATGGAATGCCCTGCCGATCTCTGCATTTCCTGGTCGTTATAACTTGCAAACATTTAAAAACAATGTACATCGGTACCTCTCTTTTCTTCCCCCCTAAATTTCCTTTGCCAGCGCTGTGTACAATCTTTTTAAGGGTACACAAACCCCTTGAGCGCGCGCTCATTATAAAAAAAAATATATGGTTTCGAACCACTTCTTTGTTTGTTCGGTGATATGCTTCTTTAAGTTTTTTTTCTGGTCCTCTTAGTTTGGTTACGTTACCTGAGTATACTCGTATTTTTCTGGGAATTCCTCTCCGTCACATAAAATTTCGAATACATATAATACACGAATCTTCTGATATACTGTACGCCACCTCAATGTGGATAGCTCGTATCATGAGATACGTGTACAGACGCTTTTCACAGACTATGAACCCAGAACCTCTGACGTATCTCGTTCACCACTGTCTCCTGACAAGATGGTGAAAGCGGTTTTGGTACGTTATATGATGTTTTTTTTTTTTGTATAATCTCGGAACATTTTGTGATTTCTTCGTCACACCGCACCAAATGTTGTCGATAGTCTGAAAATTAGTGATTATGAAAGCATCGAAATCAGCTTATAAATGAACATTTCAAAAAGTGCAAAAAAAACTAACCGAAACCTTAAAATACGATAAACAAAAATTTCGCGATTGCCTACAACATGCAATAGAAGTAGCAGACGATACTTACGAGAGTGATGTTAACATCCTGCAGAGAAATGCTACAGTGTTTAAAAGAGTCAATAGATTCTTTGAAATGTAAGCGATTTGTTGATACCTCAGGCATAAATGAGTGGTTTAACAACGAACTTAAAATAATGCGTAGTAAAAAAATTCATAAACATAGGTTGGCTGTATGGTCAAATTTACCAAGTGACTGGGAAAACTACAGACTAGCTAGAAATAACTTTAAATCAGCGCTTGATTTTGTTACAAACAGTTAAAGACCAAAAAATAATGTGAAGAACATAAAATCATTAGTATTAAAAAAGCAGAAGAGTGCAATAAAATGTGTTGTTTTTGATAATGTTCCAATAAATGACTGCAGAACTATGGTACGTAAATTTAATGTGTTCCTTGTTGAAAGTGTGTGTGAGTTAAATAGCTCTATTCCCTGCGTACCTTATGTAAATTTTGTTCAACCAATAAGCAAAAGTTTTCAATTAAATAAGTTAACAAATATGTTAAGTATAAGAATTAGTGACGCGTTGTACAGTATTGGTCCCAAATTGTGCAAAATTATAAATAAATCAATGACTAATGGAATATTCCCAGAAATATGGAAAGAATCGATTGTATGCCAATTGAAAATTAAAAAATGCTACAAAACCAGCTGATTTTCGTCCGATTAATATGCTACCCAATGAAGCAAAAATTTTGGAAAAGGTGGTGAAGCAGCAGCTTCAGAAATACATGGAGGACAATCAGTTGTTTGCTGAATGTCAATCAGGCTTCAGGGTCAGACATAGCTGCTAGTCGCTGCTTAATCAAATTATTGCAGAATGGAAGACTGAAGTTCATTCAAAAAAGAAAATTGCTACTGTTTTTATCGACCTCAGACGAGCTTTTTAAACAATTCACAGTGGAATCCTACTCGTTCAGTTGGACAAGTACGGTATTTAAGAAAACGAGTGGAAATGGTTCGAGTTATACTTGAAAGGGCGTACACAAAGAACAAAATTGTATGATGCAATATCAGATGCAATAAATGTAGTCCTAAGTGTACCACAAGGATCAGTTTTAGACGCATTATTATATATAATATACATATGTTAATGAAATGCCAAATGTTGTTAAATGTTCTTGCTTGCAACTGTTTGCTGACGATGGTCTTTTATATGTTTCGTGTAATGAGATAAATGATTGTCGTGGGGTGCGCTTCTCAAAGAAACTTTAAAAATCATTCAAAATTAATTGTTCCGCGTGTTCTCAGAAGATTGATCGAAATAGTACATCTAAAATAAACTGTAGTGACTGTAAAAATTTCTTTCATCATTCTTGTGTAAATATCACCGAACAAGACGTGGAATACATTAAATCAAGTGGTAATTTATTCCGTTGCGATAAGTGTGGAGTGCTAAGACGCCGGTCTCTCCATTTGTCCGCTGCGACTGATTCCATGCAAAACAACAACACTGCACAGGCACCAGCCGTAGCTAAAATTCCAAAAATTCAAACAAAGGGCAACAAGCAACAATCAACGGCAACCTTCTCATCTTCACCTACTCATATCGGCACAAAGAATGTGAATATACACTTCAGATGATTTACATTAAGCTCACAAATTTGGAAAAAACAAACCAACAGTTCTTGCTACAGCTAAATGAGTTACGTACAGAAAATGCAGAACTCAAAACAAAAGTTAATAGGCTGGAAAGCAGACTAAATTGGCAACAGCAGCAGAATCTTGAAAAGTGCATCGATATTGTTGGTGTTTCAGATGTCAATGACAATAATGCATTTGACAAAGTAAAGCAACTTTTTACCAAAGCTTTGTCTATTGATGTCCCCGACAACCAAATCGATAAATGTTTCATCAAAAGAGTTCACACTAAAGAAGGTAACTCTTCTCTAATGAAAACAAAATCTACCATTTATGTCAAATTCTCCGACTTAACAACGAAACAACGAATTATGAGAGCAAAGAGGGCAAACAAAAAAAATCTCAACACACGAGCGACTGATGTCGATGGCGCAGGTGACAGTGGAAGCGTAAACAGCAACAACAACAAGTGAAACAGCATTTATTTAAATGATTCTCTTACTAAGTACACTCAGGCGCTGTTTATGAAAACAAAAGAAATGGCACAACAGAAAGGTATTAAATTCGTATGGTACTCGTTAGTAATAATCAAATTCTCATGAGAAAGGTTGAGGGTGGAAAAGTAACTTCGATTAAATCTTTTAATGATCTTGCACTTATTTAATATCGAAATTTGAATTGCTCAAACGATGTAAGTGATTTAATCGAAGACTTTTCTGCCCTTGAACCTAGTAATGCCAACTGTGATATTATCTTTAAATCTAGTTCATACTGCGATGACAAATTTTTTGTTGTGCATCAGAATGTCAGAAGTTTGAGAGAAAACTTTGCGTCTCTTGTAACGCATATTGATTCGTTCGCGTGCATTCCAGATATTATTTTTCTTTCTGAAATATGGATTTACAATTTTGAAAAGAGTGATTATGTTATTCCCGGTTTTAATTTCTTTGCTAATACGAATGATAATTACGCTGCAGGTGGTGTTGGGTGTTTTTTTAAAAGAGGCTTACCCGATTCAGTAAGTTTTGTGTGTCGATTTTGTAAGTGCGGATGGCTTAAAAGTTTCTATTGTAGTTAACAATGAAGTGTTCGTTTTTTTGTGTGTGTATAGGCTGCACATGTTTAATGTTTCCATGTTTATGAAAGAGTTTTCTGATCTTTTAATTAAAATAAAATCTAAAAATCTAATTGTTATTGGGGATTTCAACATTAACAATTTAGACAGTAATGAAACTGTCTCAACATATTTAGCCTTATTAGCTGCGCATTGCCTTAATTCTTTTTTTAATGAGCCTACTAGGTTTGCGTCAGGTAGTTGTTTGGACCATATTAATGGGCGATTCAAATGTGCTTCATCCAGCAAATGTGGGAAATGTGTTCTTATTTTGATGATCACAGACCATTGTATGACAGGACTCCTTGTAGAAACGTTTTGTAGGAAGAATAGCAATTGTTCAAAACCACTGAACAATATTATGAAAATTAACTTTAGTAGACTCAGAAACAATCTACTTTGTAAGTTTTGGGATGATGTCTATTCGTGTAGTGATGTTTTGAATTCGTCGCAGTATTTATTGAGTGCCTTATGAAGCATATTTATAATTGTTGCTCTTTCTTGCCTCAAAAAAAATTAAAAAAAAGACTCAAGCCCTGGATCTCTAGATACTTAGTAAATAAAGTCAATAAAAAAAACAAACTTAGAATGAAATGCTTTCGATACCCTAGTAATGTGAATTTTAAAAGGAAATACACTAAATTGTGCGCTGAGCTGAAAAAGAAGATTCCAATTTGTCGTGATACCTATTACCGAAATTGTTTTGATCTTGCCAGAGGAAACCTCAGATACGAATGGAAATTAGTGAATAGTTTACTAAATAAATCTTCTTCCGCAAAAAGACCTACATCTTTGCGTATCATTAACGGTTTAATCTCCGACAAAAAACAAATCGCTGAAGCATTTAATGACTACTACACTAATATTGCCAGTAGTTTACAACCCTGTCAAATAAACTCATATTGTGCTCTCTGTATGTGTGCTGAACCGTTTCAAAGAAAAAGCTTTGGTTACAAACCTATAACATCGCTTGAAATATTCGAAGCTATTCGCCGTTTAAAAAATACTAATTCAAGTGGCGCATATGGTATCTCAAGTATGATTCTTAAAAAAATTGCTTGGTTCATAGTGGATGTCTTAAAGGACATCTTCAATGGCTGCGTTTTTGCAGGGGTTTTTCCTGATGAACTCAAGCGTGCCGATGTTATACCTTTGTTCAAAAAAGGTTCTGCAGTTGAACTGTGCAATTACAGGCCTATTTCCTTCCTCCTTGTGCTAAGTAAGGTTTTTGAAAAACTAATGAAAGACAGAATAGTGCAGTTTTTAGATATAAATAATTACTTTAGTCCTAAACAGTTTGGCTTTCGGAAAGGAAAATCTACTGCAGTTCTGTGCCCAAACAATGAATAATCTTGATGGTAAAAGGTGTACAGCTGGCTTGTTCATTGACATTACCAAAGCTTTTGACATGGTCAATCACGATATTTTGTTGGGTAAACTGGAAAAAGCTGGATTTCGTGGCTTTATGCTTGATTGGTTAAAGTCTTACCTAAAAAATAGGTCACAAAGTGTGAAGATTGATGAGATAAGGAGCGAAACAAATTCGTTTAACCTGGGTGTTCCCCAAGGCTCGGTCTTGGGTCCAATTCTATTTCTCATCTGCATTAATTCACTATTTGCACTTGATTTTAAAGGCTCACCAACTGCCTTCGCGGATGACATAGCTTTTTAATATGGTAAGAGTAGCCCTTTAGAACTCGTTGCTGACATAAATTGCGATTTGAATTTGTTGAGAATCTGGTTTGAAAATCACAAGTTGCTAATTAGCTCCAAAACAAAAATTATGTATTTCACTTTGTCATCAGTACACAGTTTCGGAGCAAATGTCCACTTTCATGCACCCGAGTGTCAAAAATTAAAATTTTTTAATTGCAATTGCATTAATAAACCTACTACTCCCACTTTTTGTAGTACTCTTAGTTGTAATGATAAATGTTTTCTTATCGAGAAAGTAGATGAATATAAATATCTAGGTCTTACTATCGATTCCAATATGAGCTTTTTCGAATCACACGGATCCTCTGAGGAAGTATTTCCGTTCCACACTGAGATACTTCTATTATTTGCGAAATGTCTGTTCCACAATTCTTCTAAAGAAAATCTACTATGGGATCTTTCAGTCAAAGCTGCAATATGGAATTTCCTGTTGGGGAGGTACTTATATTAGCAAAATACAACCTCTATTAGTTTTACAGAAGCATATAATAAGAAAGTTATGTCAAAAACATGTTAGATACCCTAGTTTTCCTTTATTCTGTGATCTTAAAATCCTTCCTGTTCGCCATCTATATTGTTTTAAAGTATTGAAGTCATTCTTTATGAAATCAGGTAATCGAAATTTTAGATTAATTTCTAATTACAATTTACGAGGTAATTTTTCGTACCTGTTACCTGTTCAATTTGCTCGTACCACTGCATACCGTAATTTCTATTCCGTTTTGTCATTCCGCCTCTTTAGTAAACTTCCACAGTCTATCAGGGCAATAGCAATACCTGGAATGTTTTTAAAATGTCTAAAAAACTGGCTTCTGAACCACAACTACGCTTGCTTAGAATCTGTTACTTTTGACATTCTGATTTAACTTCTGATTTAACTTCTGATTTAACTTTAACTTAAACTCATTTGTCTTCTTTAACCTTCCTTAATTTATGAATTTAATTGATTTTTTTTTTCGTCATCCTGCTTCTTTTGTTAATTGGTTTTTACTATGAATTACCTTTGTTACCCTATCATAAACTTTATTATTGATGTAAATAACTGATTAAGTGGCATTCAACACTATTTCACTACTTTTATTAGTAAAATACAGAATGTCTCAACATTTCATATAAATAAGTTTTGTGCGTTAAACTAGTTTTAACAATTTTTTTTTAATGAATTGTACTTGAATTATGCTCGGAATACTCTTTGAGATAAAATTATCTATCTATCTATCTATCTATCTATGTATTCAGAAGATTAATCATGATTTAAGTCAATTGGAAAAATGTTTTCAGATGAAAAAATAAAGTTTAAACGTGAGCAAAACCAAATGCATGTTCAACCACATTTTGAATATTTTTCCACAATTATATATTTAGCGAAAAGCACAATGTTAGATAGACTGCAGAAGTTTCGAAATAGAGCAATACGAAGTATATTAAAGTGTCATCTAACACCAATTGTAAACATGGTAAGTGTATTGAAGTGGTTAAGTGTAAAATAAAGGGCAGCAATTATGAATGTATGTTTGTATTTAAAATGAAAAATGAATTGATACCTAGTTATCTATGTAACAAAATATTACATGTTAGTAATGTGCATAACCATAATGTGCGAAATAGAAATTACTTTCGTCTTCCTCGTTAGAACTCAAAAAGCACAAAATACAGTATTCTATAACGGTTTTAAAATATTTAAAGAACTACCTGATGAATTAAAGCTAGAGAGTCAGCTAATAAGTTTTAAGCAAAAATATTTACATATGTGATAACATTAAGTATGATTATTTATTTTTTTGTCTATTTAATTATTTACTTGTAGTAGAATAGCTAAACATTGCTAAATAAACAAATTTGAATTTGAATTTAAATTTGAACCATGGATCTTTCCTTTAATCCTTAGGAATCCGTGCCAATATGTCATTGTTTTTTACCATAGCTATTTCATCTGCGAACCTGTCTTTCTAAGCTACCTCTAGAAGGAATATCTCTGCATGTTAAGCTTCTCTGATATCAAAACATCTGCTCACATTACTTCGTGAAGGCTGTGTGTTACTCTGAAATCTATACGCAAACGCCATCGCACGATGTAGGCGTCTCCAAGATGAAAATCGCTTGACGTCTAATACAGTATCGTTGGGAACATATTTAGTCAACAGCAGAAATCGTGGCCTTAGTGTGTCGTTTTGCGTTTCAACTACTTCGGGCTACGCTGGCCAATTTTCTTCTTTATAGTAAAGAAATTGGGGTCCTTGGAACCATCTGCTGCTTCGAATGACCGTTGATGTTTTCGACCGCTTTGTCGAAAGATCATCGACGTTCATTTTTGTCGGGATCCTTTCCACTCATCCTGTTGGTTGAATCTTCACGATTTGGAACGTGACGAATTGCTTAAACCTTTTTATTCCATGTAAAGATGCCACAGCGTCCTCTACTAAACGCAGTTTCTCTGGTTTGTTGTGGTTTTGCACTATAAATGTTCGAATATTTCAGCACCTCGGATGATATTCGCCTACCTCATTCTGACTTAACTTTCTGGCATAGCCTTTGGCCAACAACTCGTGCATCTGTCCAATTATCTTGTATAGCATGGTAGTCTGAAGTGTCATCTTCTTTTATAAATATGTGGGCCTCTTCAAAGGCATTGCAAAGCTCTCCGGAAATATGATGTCGTCATAGCACCATAAAAAACCAGATCAGTAGACATTTTCATTCTTCCTCAGAGTTGTACTAAGTATATATATATTTAGCACGCACATCTTCAGCTGACTCGATATATTCTTTGTTGACGCCATCATCTTCCAAAACAAAGTGTCACCGAATTATCTCGTGTAGATCCTTGTCGCAGTCACATAGACACAGTCCGTTTGACTTTGCTCCCACTGACACACCAGCCCAACCGGGTCTTTACTGCTACTTGACCGTTCCACTTTCCTTCTCTAGTTTTTTGATCGAGTAAGAGTCATTGATTGTTAATAGCATTAAGTATCCCGCACTGCGCAACTTTATAGGACTGCGTTTTGTAAGTACACAGATGATTGTACTTTCTCCCTATATCTTTCAAGTTCACTGATTGAGCGAGAAGGGCTAACTTTTTAACGGTTTGTACATTCCTCATCCAGTATTTCTGATTCTTAACGTCTCCGGATCTGGCGCCAATCTGTAACGGAACACTTTCGAAACACAACGGTTTAGCATTCCCTCGAGTTCCTGGTTGTTAGCGATCTACAAGTCTAATCGAACCATTTTTAAAGAAAGCGAATGTTGCCAACGATTTTAGTTCGACGAAGCTGCTGATGAGTATGGTAATTTACGCCGACAAGTCCGGTCGAGTCTTACGGAGCTATCAGTTGGTTCAAATGGTAGTGGACTAGCTTCCCAATCGGAAAGTTCGGTGTTCGACTCGCACCCTCGCCCGAAAGATGTTCATTTTTTTCAGTTAACGAAAATCAAGTAAGATGATTGTACAAAAAACTTTACACATGCTGAGGCATTTTAAGTGTATTCATACCAACTTGAGTGTTCTTTAAAAAAAAAGTACCCCGTAAAATTGTAAAATTAAGTCGTTAAAAGTGTTTTAAACTAGCTTCAAAATCGGAAAGTTCGGTGTTCGAGTTGCATCCTCGCCCGAAAAACATTCATTTTTTCCAGTTAACGAAAATTAATTCAGATGATTTTCCAAAAAACTTAACACATGTTGAGGCATTTTAAGTGTATTCATACCAACTTTAGTGTTCTTTAAAAAAAAAAGTACTCCGCAAAATTGTAAAATTAAGTCGTTAAAAGTGAATTTTATACCAAGTATACATTAACCTATAAATAAAAAGACGGATAAAAAGTGGTTTCGAGAAAAACGCGTTTAAAGTTTGGTATAATCCCGCAGTTGCAGGGTACGCTCTCCATTATTATTTGCTGTAACTTTAAAATGACTTAGTGTACCGGTCTAAAATTGTCATAGTATATTCTTAACTTATTAAACTTTGAAAATATGCAAAAAAATGATAGATTTTTTGAAAATCAAACATGAGACTATCCCCTTAATAACTACGTAATGGCCGGTACACCAAATTCTAATGACACTCAGAAAAGAACTCTCCGATTCGTTAGTAAAACTGTCACTTCTTTTAAGGTATCGAACTCTATGGATGTTTTTAATATTATAAAGTCGCTTTGATATATTTAAAGATGTCTTAATGAACTCTATTGTCTCGGATATAATTGGTATATAGTATAGCTGATATACTCGTATAAAGATGTAATTGGTGAGATAAAATCCATGGAAATGCTATTGCATGTTCGGTTGGCATCCTTAAATATACTGCAATGACAAGTGTAAACATGACAACCCAACTGAAAATAGAAATCTTAGTCAATTGTTCAAGTCAATGTGCTCCATAATTAACTTCAGTTATGTTAACCCTACTTTCATCACTCCTGTTGCCCTGAAAAATAACGCTAAAGCAAGTGTTATAATGCTATAATGGTTAAAATTAAAATAAAGTGTGCCTTTAAAAAAGTCTCTCTGCGTTCAATAAAGGCAACTCCCATCCCTTTTCTCTTCATGACCTGGACTTTAGTAGCAGGAACTCACTTCGGGTATACTCGTATGAGAGCCTAACGAAACATGATCGCACAATATTTTTCTCATCAATCTCTATTTCGAAATAGCACAATATTTCGCATTGCAATGAGAATGAGAAGTGAAAATCAACTTCATTCACACGGGCAATGGAAGAATCTTTGTTAAAAAATCTGCAAGCGAGAGAGCTATTCTGACATTTCACAGCCCTATTCTGCTAAACGTCGGAGGGAAAGATCGTTCGAAAATCGAAAATGTCTATGTATTCCACTAAAAAATCGAAATGAATCACTCCCCTAGGTAAGTCAAGTCCCATTTACAATACTGCGAAATGCGATACGAGAGTCGCATTCGAATTAATTCAAATGCGAGAGCTCTCACATTCAGACATCGGAGGTCTGTTTACAATGATGCGTCAAAACACCACTCACAAATAACAAGCTCAAAATAAAAACAACAACAATTTATTTATTTAGAGTTTTCCAGATATTCGAAATTGATTGCGATGCTCCATGCGAGACTCGCATTATTCTAAACGAACACATTGAATTACAGGTTACGGAAATATTTTTGACAGTTCATGCGCTCTGGTTTTCGAACAACGTATCGCATCTCGCAGTATTGAAAATGGGGCTTCAGTTTGCCTATCACACTAAACGACCGAAACGCAATCGTCCATTCAAATCGATCTTCGAATCATCCGCAGTTATTTTGTTGAGTTTGTGCTTTGCGGTCGGAAGTTCGTAAGTAGGAAAATGCAAGTAAAAAATATTCATTAAATTAGTCTGTTCCCGCGAAGTTTTTGTAAGAATTTGTAAAAGAGAATTTTTCGCTTAAGTTTCAGGAGTAGAAATAAATTCTCTGTTAAACCCAAAATCTCTTTGGAACACGTTTTTGTAAAATGTGTTTGAAACGTCAAAAGTAACAAGTAAAAACAAAAAAAAGAAATTGTAAAACAGGAGGAATATTTTTAGATTGATTATTATTACTATTTTATTGATGTAATATGCGTTTAATGAGTTCTATTATTATTATTAGGCAAACAATTTGCCCCAATATGAAGCTCTTTTTTCTCATCTTTGTCCATGTCCAACTCATCTTTTGAGTTAATTTGCATAAAATTGACGCAATTTACACAAATTTAAACGGAAAAACATAGATACTAGAATAGGAAAGGATTTTTCAGTTTAAACGCTATGATTGTAATAAGAAAAGTAATAATTTTTTGTGTGTTATATTATGCAATTGTTGTAGGTTTGTGATCATAAAATGTGCATAAGATACATTGATGCCAGGCAATACGGGGCCAGTCATGACTCTCTTGTTTGGAATTCCAGTGCATTCAGGGGAACGCCTAAACGAAACTTTGAGAGAGGCGAAAGACATACTTGGCTGTTGGGTAGGTATTCATTTAGTAAATAAAAAACCTTTATTAATTATAAATTGTCAGGAGATGCCGGATATCCCCTTGAGCCATTTCTGATGACTCCGTATAGGTCAGCAGCAGACAATAGCATACAATCACGCTTTAATACAATGCATTCAAAGGCATTCAAAGAACCATCGGTGTTTTAAAAAATCGATTCAGATGTCTTCTTGATGCAAGGCAATTGCATTATACGCCTTATAGGGCTACTAAAATTGTAAATATTTTTGCAGATTTACATAACATTTGCTTATATTACAAATCAGAGCCCCAATATTTGAGTTTGAAAATCCATAAGGTTCTAATATAGAGACAAACGATAATACTATTAATGATGAAGTTGCTGTAAATATACGAAACAATCTTTGTAATTCAATATCATAATTTATTAACGTTAAGTTCAATTACTACAATAAATATTTGATTTGGTTAACATTATTTAAAAAAAAAGAAATTGCATTTATTTACAGTACTAGACGTTTAGATTTGGACGTTCATTTTCCTTTGCTGATTCAATATACATTTTTTTTTGTTCAATATCTAGTTGTCTCTTTTTAATTTCTAAATCCATAATTTTCATTTTATTTTCTTCTATTCTTTGTTTTTCATCTAGTTCCATTTGCAGTTCATACAGTTTTGACCTTTTTTCTTCTAAGTAAAAGCGCTTTGGGGGTGGCCGTGGTGTAGTGGTACTAGCAATCGCTTCTTACTCGGAGGGGTCCAGGTTCGAATCCTGCCCATGGCAAGTCAGTTTTTCATTTGTGTAATTGGAACTCAGACAGAAAAATTCTGCGTGTGAAGGCATAACACTGACACGTAGATTTGGCTGTTGTAGAGTTTCAAGCACAGAAAAAAAATACTGTGAATTATAACCTCGAATCACTCTGAGTGAAGAAAAAGCTCTCCGTCCTATTCGGACTCCAACCCCTGGAGAGCGAATATCGAAACCAATCAAACCTGAGTTTCAAACCACTACAAAAACAATTTTCCTTTCTCCTCCTTTTACCTTTCCGCCCGCGCCCTGGCAACAGTAAAAGGGTATCTAACCCCTTAGGCGCCCGTAAATTATAAAAAAAAAATATCGGACACTTTCCTTTATTGTGTCTCTATTTTATTTAATGAACCCTTCACTTCATTATACAATCTTTCCTGCACTTGTAATTGTTTCCCCAACATCGTTCTTAAATCGTCGTTTGATTTTTGACGGGAGCCTTCAGGTTTAACTGATCCAGGTGATGTTTCCTTCTGCGTTTCAAAAGTTTCATCTTCAAAAACTCTTTCTGGTTAATTACAAACGCTTTAAAATGGCGTTGCCATGAAATAAAAGGTTGAGCAACTGCATCGCCACCAGTCGAATGGCAAGATTACATTTACACTACAGCTCGTCCAATCTGACGTTATGAACGACCGCAGTCATTTACGATAAGTTTATATGTATAATTCAAATGAGTTGTAATTAAGCAATTAAATATAAATATATAAAGGTGTTCATAATCTTAGTATTAATCTCTAATAACAAATGGGTGATTAAAGAGCTCCCTATAAGTATCTCTATTGCCTCAATTCGGCAGTTTGATTACTGTTAAGACCTGAACTTATCCACGGTCTCATATTATGTGCCTCAATAACACTATCATATGCGATCTGGGTATTTTGACAGCCTTCAATATCAGTCACCACATATTGATCGTTGGGCAACATTTTATTTATCATATGCAAACCCGTATACTTTGCACTTAATTTTTTATTACCAATGGACGTGTCAACATATTTTAATGTAACATGCTCACCGAGTGTGTATCTTCTGGCTGGTCGTCGGCTTTCTTCAAACCGTTTTAAGCCCGCTTACTGGCCACACTGTATTCGCTCGAATGCAAGCAACTTACGTTTTATGTGGCGTCCACAAACAAAATAAAAAGACAATTTGTTTTTCTGGAACGGCCACAGTCAGTCACTTTATTATTATATTATAACTGAATTAAAATATTTGATTTACGAGGAACCCGCCATCTTAAACGTCGCTGCGATTACTTGTCAACCAATAACGTATTACTAAGCGATCACCATTAGCGTTGCAGCGGCATTTATACTTAGTAATTGCTGATGCTGCACTTTGGTAAGGTTCAATATTTCCTGATGTTGCATTTATCGTTTGACTAATCGATATTGGTTGAATTACTGATAGTACGTTGTCTGTTGCTCTTGTTGCTGTATTTGCATATGTTACTCCTACTCGGTTTGAGTCGAAGTTCTCCTGAATTTTATATTTGAGTTGTTTGTAATATGCTAGTCCTATTGTTGTACAAATGATTATTAAAATCATACATCATATTTTTATGATATATATGATATATTTTTAGGAAATTTCAATTCTTTTATTTCTTTAATATTCTCAAAATTATTAAAAATAATGTAGAATGTTTGTGTGGGTACAAATGATAGAACTTATTCTTTTCAATACAAATCGCTTTATTCAGTACAGTTACAATTCACTATTTAATTGTTTCTCTCAATACAATCCAATTTCTCAACCGCTTATACTTTTCTTATCTTTTACTTAAACTGCTTAATCACTTCTCCTAATTAACACTTCAGATTTCACTTTAGAACTGAACTTGCATAACTTGGGGATGCTGGTATTTATACTCGAATGACATACTTCGAGAACAATCCTCGCCATCCAACGTCCCATACAATTTCCAATTTGCTAGAAAATGCGATTCCACTCTCCAGTCATCAATGGTCGAGACTTTATTATTCAAGTTTCGAAATCTTCTGGCCTTCGAGTATCGACATTTTTTGCTCTGTGAATCTAGATGTCACTGCTCACATTTAAGTGGTTATCACATTGCTCCCTCTCTACAGTTGTTCGTCCCGAACAACTTCGTCATTCAGCATCCCGTTGAAATGACACATTCTATCCAAATGGACCACTTTCAATTTTCCTCGATCCTAACGCTGGATCCGGTAGACAACGTCATTAATGCGGGTTATCACCTTGTATGGACCTTCCCAGTCCTGTTGCATTTTTGGTGACTTGCCTTTCTTACGCTGAGGATTATACAGCCAGACCAGATTTCCTTCGTTGAAACCGGAAGATTTCGCCTCGATATCGTACCTAGTCTTCATGCGGCTGCTTGCTAGCTTCATCTTTTCTCTGGTGTCTTCATGCAATTTATGAATCCTGCTGCGCAAGTCATTCACGTAGTCGTTCACCTCTTTGGGCTCCGTCGGTGGGGATCCGAATTTTGCTTCACTTGGCAACCGAATTGTTTGACCAAATAAGATCCCGGATGGTATGTGCCCTGTTGAGCTATGGACCGCATTTCGGTAGGCCATTAAGAAGAGGGGTATATATCGATTCCAATCCCGTGTTCCTTCCGTGTACTTTCCAGGCCAATATTGGTTCGATGTCATTGTCTGCCTGTTGGGAGGAACGGATTTCGTCTATACTCCAACCCTCTATTAGCTCAGTCCTGATCATTTAGATAGTTGCCTGTTCTTTCGCTTCTTTACGGTTGCAGTGTTCGCATTTTACTCCGCACGGTCGACGAGAGAGAGCATCAGCATTTGAGTGGAGTGTTCCCTTGCGGTGTTGCATTTCAAAGTTGTAGCCCTGCAACTGCTCGATCCATCTTGCAACTTGGCCTTCAGGGTTTTTAAATTGGAGTAGCCATTTCAGAGCTGCGTGGTCTGTCCGGAGAATGAACTTTTGTCCGTAGAGGTACTTATGGAAATGTTTCGTAGCCAGAATTAAAGCCAGAAGCTCGCGTAGTGTTACACAGTAGTTCCTTTCAGTTCTGGAGAGTACTTTGCTGTAACATGCGACCACTTTCTCTTGACCATCATGAACTTGGGAGATCACAGCTCCGACCCCAACATTGCTAGCGTCTGCGTCCACGATGAACATTTTTCCGGGCGTGGGGTAACCCAAGATAGGGGCATTGCACAGCTGTCGCTTCAGTTCTTGAAATGCTTTTTCGCATTCTCCAGACCACCTGAACTGTCGGCCTTTTTCCGCAAGTTGATGCAGGCTATTTGCAATGCCAGAAAAATCCTTTACGAACCTTATGTAATATGTGGCGAGTCCCAATAACCTTCTCAGTTGGTGTTTATCTTTTGAAGAAGGCCAACTTTTCACGGCTTCGATTTTATCAGGATCCGTTCTTACTCCTTCCGCTGATATAATGCGACCCAGATATTTTACTTCCGGACGAAACAAGGCGCACTTTTCCGGGTTGAGCTTTAAATGAGCACTTCGTAGCCTCTCAAACACTTCTTTTAGATTTTCGCGGTGCTCCTCGTACGTCTTACCTATGACGATAACGTCGTCCAAATATACTAGGCAGGTTTTCCAGGTGAGTCCTTGCAATGTTCGTTCCATTAGTCGCTCGAAGGTGGCCGGAGCGTTGCACAGTCCAAACGGCATCACTGCAAACTGCCAAAGACCGCTTCCTGTAGTGAAGGCAGTTTTCTCACGGTCCGTACGATTTATCTCTACCTGCCAGTAACCGCTCTTCAAGTCAAGTGTTGAAAACCATTTCGCTCCAGAAAGCATATCCAAAGTGTCATCGATTCTCGGAAGTGGGTAGCTGTCCTTTTTAGTGACATCATTGAGACGTCGGTAGTCTACACAAAATCTCGTGCTGCCATCTTTCTTCTTCACGAGGACCACTGGAGATGCCCACGGACTTTGCGATTCTTCAATCACTCCCTCAGCTTTCATCTTCGACATCATTTCGGCAACTTCTGTTTGTTTTGCCAATGGAAGACGCCTTGCAGGTTGACGGATTGAGCGTCTCCGGTTTCAATGTGGTGTTGAACAATATGCGTACGTCCATATTCTCCGTCTTGTGTAGCCAATATATCAGCGTACTCACCGATTAGTTTTTCTGCCAGGATTCACTGATCTTCGTCCAGATTACAGAGGCTGAGAATTTTGTTCTTGATTTTTATGCTCTGAACTGTTGTGACCGGTGTTGCACCCTTTTTTCCGTTGTGGTCGATATAGCCTTAACAGGTACGCATTTTCCCACTATCTCCCCCTTTTTCACCTTTACACTGTATGTCTTTGGATTCAGGATCATTACGGAGACCATGTTGTTCTTTGGCTCCACTAAGGTCTTTCCCACCATGAAGTCTCTTCCCTTTTCTGGCTCCATCAAATAGAATCGGTGGCTACCAGGACCACCTTCCACTTTTGCCCACAAAATTGCTTCTGAAGAAGGCTCTAGACTCTGATTGCTGCAGATGACGACATTTGAGACTGAGGTATTGGCGTTTCCGTATATCATTGGTATCTCCATGTTTCTGTATTTCAGGGTTTGTGCCCCCAAGTCGACTACAAGTCCATGTTCTCTCATGAAGTCTGTACCAATGATGCACTCGTCACATATGTCAGCTACCAGAAACGCGTGAGTGAATGTTACTCCGGCCAGTTGGATTTTTATGCGGACTTCACCATATACCTTAATCGTTGCTCCTGTAGCTGTTCGCAAGCTGCAACTGCTAGTGTTATGCAGCCAAGACTTCTGCACGAGATTCCTCCTAATTATTGAGGCCGTGGCACCGGTGTCTATTGTTGCCATCCATTTTTCTTTTCCACTGACTACTTCTACTAGAAGGCTTTCGTTGCATCGTTTTGCCAGCGAGACTTGGATGATGGTCCTGGGGCCGTCGACTCCTGCTATCAACTTCTGCCCCGCGAAGTTGGTACTTAAGCATTTCCCGACTGATGGCTTCGGGAAGGACTGGCTTCTTGATAACTGTTTCTGCGGGTTTCTTCCTCTATTTGCTTGTCACCACAGTTAGGGCAGTCTGTTCGTCGCACCGGTTCTTTACACTGCCTTTGAAGGTGTCCTATTTTATTGCAATTCCAGCAGCGCATTATTCGTCTATCCCGTCGAGTATCTCGTTCCTCGGCACTAATTCTTGTGCAGGAACATTCGACAGATGCTACTTCCCTGACGAAATGTGTTCCCCTGGAAGCCTGATTGGCTGCTGCCATCGCCAGAGCGAAGGCAAGTGCTTCAGCAAGGGTTCTTTTCCCGGCCATCCTTACTGCTGACTGTAGCTTCGAATCTGCAATTCCCCTGATAAATGCATCTTTTGCCATTTCGTCGATAATTTCCTGGCCTGCGGTGGGGTATGACAGATGTGCCAGTCTACTCACGTCTGCTTGGAGCTGCTGAAGTGTTTCTCCTCGTTGCTGCGTTCGGCTTTGCAATTGGACCTTGTACACCTCCTGCATGTGGCTATCCCCAAACCGTTTCTCGATAGCCTGTACTAAAGTCACATAATCTTTATGCTTTTCGATGTCTACTGTTTGCAACAATTCTGCTGCAGGACCGTTCAAGGCCATTGTTAGGGCAAAGCACTTTTCCTCATTGTCCCAGTCTTTTGCACAGGCAGCCATTTCAAACTGCTTCTTATAAGTAGACCATGTAACTCTTTTCTCCTTGGACCGCTTAAAGAACATTCTCGCAGTTTCTGTTTTCGCACTGTGTCGAGCTCTTTTGTCAGTTGCTGAACTTTGCTGTACATTTCTTATAATTTTTCGCCAACATTCTTCTCTATTGTAACAAATTTGTCATCAACGTTCTTCTCTATTCTTTCAAATTTGTCATCGATTTCTTCGAACTTTTGCTGGAGAATGTTCTTTGTTCTTCCAGATTATTCTTTTGTTCATCCATTTTCTGTTGAAGACCGTGCAGATTGTTGCTTTGTTCGTCGAATTTTTGTTCGAGGTTATTCTTTTGTTCTTTCAGATTTTTCTTTTGTACTTCCAGATTTTTCTTTTGTTCATCCAGCTTTTATTCGAGGCTATTCTTTTGTTCGTCCATTTTTAATAAGATGAGTTGCATCATCGCAGCCATGTCACTGCCGGTACTTGTCTGTTCATCCTCGTCAACATCAACTGGCGCTGATACTTCTCTTGTTCAACTCGGATTTGAGTAGGACGAGGGTCAACTGCAATAGTTTTAGACCCATTCTAGCTTTTTCAAATAGTCAAAAAAAAAACACTTTTTTTTTTCTTTTTTTTTTACACACAATAAGTCCTATCGCACTTCTGACACCAATGTAAAATATTTGTGTGGGTACAAAGGATAGAACTTATTCTTTTCAATACAAATCGCTTTATTCAGTACAGTTACAATTCACTATTTAATTGTTTCTCTCAAAGCAATCCAATTTCTCAACCCCTTATACTTTTCTTATCTTTTACTTAAACAACTTAATCACTTCTCCTAATTAACACTTCAGATTTCACTTTAGAACTGAACTTGCATACCTTTGGGATGCTGGTATTTATACTCGAATGACATACTTCGAGAACAATCATCGCCATCCAGCGTCCCATACAATTTCCAATTTGCTAGAAAATTCGATTCCACTCTCCAGTCGACACTTTGTTATTCCAGTATCGAAATCTTCTGGTCTTTGAATCTAGATGTCGCTGCTCACATTTAAGTGGTTATCACATTGCTCTCTCCCTACAGTTGTTCGTCCCGAACGACTCCGTCCCGAACAACTTTGTCATTCAGCATCCCGTTGAAATGACACATTCTATCCAAATGGACCACTTTCAATTTTCCTCGATCCCCACGCTGGATCCGGTAGACAACGTCATTAATGCGGGTTATCACCTTGTATGGACCTTCCCAGTCCTGTGGCAATTTTGGTGATTTGCCTTTCTTACGCTGAGGATTATACAGCCAAACCAGATCTCCTTCGTTGAAACCGAAAGATTTCGCCTTGATATCGTACCTAGTTTTCATGCGGCTGCTTGCTAGCTTCATCTTTTCTCTGGTGTCTTCATGCAATTTGCGAACCCTGCTGCGTAAGTCATTCACGTACTCGTTCACCTCTTTGGGCTCCGTCGGTGGGGATCCGAATTTTGCTTCACTTGGCAACCGAATCGTTTGACCAAATAAGATCTCGGATGGTGTGTGCCCTGTTGAGCTATGGACCGCGTTTCGATAGGCCATTAAGAAGAGGGGTATGTGTCGATCCCAATCCCGCTGGCAGTCGCTGACAACCTTAGATAGATGCTCATTCAAGGTCCGATTGAATCGCTCGACCATTCTATCAGATTGAGGGTGTAGTGGCGTTGTCCTTGTCTTTCTTATTCCCAAATATTGGCATATTTCCTGGAAGACTTTTGATTCAAATTTTCGCCCTTGATCAGAGTGCAGCTGCATTGGGACCCCAAATCTGCTCACCCAGTTGTTGACTATCTGTTCTGCTACGGTCTTAGCCTCTTGATTTGGGATGGCAAACACTTCCGGCCACTTACTGAAGTAATCCATGACTACGAGGGTATATCGGTTTCCATTAAAGGTTTCGGGAAACGGCCCAGCGATGTCGATGGCTATTCGTTCGAAAGGTGCTCCGACATTGTATTGTTGCATTTGTCCATGTGACTTTACTTTTGGACCCTTGGTAGCTGCACATCTTATGCACTTTTTGCACCAATTCTCGACATCTTGTTTAGCGCTTAGCCAATAGAAACGTTCCCTTACCTTTTCCAACGTCTTGTTTATTCCCAAATGGCCTCCTGAGATTCCGTCATGTATTTCATGGAGCACTTGGTTGACTGGCACAATTAGCTGCATACGAGATGTTGTCCTATCTGCACTTTCCCATTTTCTTTTCAGCAATCCATCTTGCACAAAAAGCGAGTCCCACTGTGCCCAGTATGCCTTCAGAGTTTGGCTCCGATCTGATATCTGCTGCCAGCTTGGTCTTTCCTCGTGTTCCTTCCAGGCCAATATTGGTTCGACGTCATTGTCTGCCTGTTGGGAAGAACGGATTTCGTCTATACTCCAACCCTCTATTGGCTCAGTCCTGATCGTTTGGATAGTTGCCTGTTGTTTCGCTTCTTTCCACTGACTACTTCTGCTGGGAGGCTTTCGTTGCAATGTTTTACCTGTGAGACTGGGATAATTACCCTGGAGTCGATTCCTGCTACAGACTTCTGCCCCGCGAAGTAAGCATTTCCTAACTGATGGCTTCTGGAAATTTGACCGGTTTCTTGGTAGCCGTTTCTGCCGGTTTTTCTTTCTATTTGCCTGTAGCCCCAGTGCAGGCAGCCTTCTCGTCGTACCGGTTCTTTACAATGCCCTTGCAAATGTCCTACTTTGTCGCAGTTCCAGCAGCGCATCCTTCGTCTCTCCCGCGGGATATTTCGTTGCATGGTAGTTGGTCTTGAGCATGAACATTCACCAGATACTATTTCCCTTACGAAATGCATTCCTTTGGAAGCCTGATTGGATGCTTCCATCGCCAGAGCGAAGGCAAGTGCTTCAGCAAGGGTTCTTTTCCCGGCCATCCTTACTGCTGATTGTAGCTTCAAATCTGCAATTCCCCCAATGAATGCGCAGTTTGCCATTTCATCGACTATTTCTTGGCCTGCGGTGGGATATGACAAATGTGCCAGTCTCCTCACGTCGGCTTGGAGCTGTTGCAGTGTTTCTCCTCGTTGCTGCATACGGCCTTGCAATTGAACCTTGTAAACTTCCCGCATGTGGCTATCCCCAAAACGTTTCTCGATAGCCTGCACTAAAGCCCTATAGTCTCTATTCTTTTCGATATCGATTGTTTGTAACAATTCTGCCGCAGGACCGCGTAAGGCCATTGCTAGGGCAAAGCACTTTTCCTCATTTTCCCAGTCGCTTGCACAGACAGCCATTTCAAACTGCTTCTTATAAGTAGACCATGAGGTCTGGCCATCGAATGAGGGAGGCTTCAACTCTTTTCTCCTTGGACCGCTTAAAGAACATTCTCGTCCTTTCTGTTTTCGCACTGTGTCGAGCTCTTTTGCCAGCTGCTGAACTTTGCTGTCCATTTGTTCGAATTTTTCGCCAACATTCTTCTCTATTCTTTCAA
This sequence comes from Volucella bombylans, assembly GCA_949129095.1. NCBI lineage: Eukaryota > Metazoa > Arthropoda > Insecta > Diptera > Syrphidae > Volucella > Volucella bombylans. The sequence continues at coordinate 214,846,674 of OX422140.1, forward strand.
ATTTGTTATCGATTTCTTCGAACTTTTGGTGTAGAACGTTATTTTGTTCTTCCAGTTTTTGTTCTAGACTATTCTTTTGTTCGTCGATTTTTTGTTCAATGCTTCTTCTGCTCGTCTAGATTTTTCTTTTGTTCATCCAGCTTTTGTTCGAGACTATTCTTTTGTTCTTCCAGATTTTTCTTTTGTTAAGAAGATTTCGATACTTGGAGAGTGGAATCGAATTTTCTAGCAAATTGGAAATTGTATGGGACGCTGGATGGCGAGGATTGTTCTCGAAGTATGTCATTCGGGTATAAATACAAGCATCCCCAAGGTAAGCAAATCAGTTCTAAAGTGAAATTTGAAGTGTTAATTAGGTGAAGTGGTTTATGTAAAAGATAAGAAAAGTATAAGCGGTTGAGAAATTGGATTGTACTGAGAGAAACAATTAAACAGTGAATTGTAATTGTACTGAATAAAGCGATTTTTATTGAAAAGAATAAGTTCTGTCATTTGTACCCACACAAACATTTTACATTGGTGTCAGAAGTGGGATAGGACTTATTGTGTGTAAAAAAAAAAACTTTGTTTTCTGACTATTTGAAAAAGCTAGAATGGGTCGAAAACTCTTGCAGTTGACCCTCGTCCAAATCAAATCCGAGTTGAACAAGAGAAGATGAACAGACAAGTACCGGTAATGACATGGCTGCGATGATACAACTCCTCTTATTAAAAATGGACGAACAAAAGAATAGCTTCGAACAAAAGCTGGACCAACAAAAGAAAAATATGGAAGAACAAAAGAACATTCTCCAGCAAAAATTCGAAGAAATCGATGACAAATTTGAAAGAATAGAGAAGAACGTTGATGACAAATTTGATAGAATAGAGAAGAACGTTGATGACAAATTTGTTACAATAGAGAAGAATGTTGGCGAAAAATTCGAAGAAATGGACAGCAAAGTTCAGCAACTGGCAAAAGAGCTCGACACAGTGCGAAAACAGAAACTGCGAGAATGTTCTTTACGCGGTCCAAGGATAAAAGATTTGAAGCCTCCCTCATTCGATGGCCAGACCTCATGGTCTACTTATAAGAAGCATTTTGAAATGGCTGCATGTGCAATCGACTGGGACAATGTGGAAAAGTGCTTTGCCCTAACAATGGCCTTGAACGGTCCTGCAGCAGAATTGTTGCAAACAGTAGACATCGAAAAGCATAAAGATTATGTGACTTTAGTACAGGCTATCGAGAAACGGTTTGGGGATAGCCACATACAGGAGGTCTACAAGGTCCAATTGCAAAGCCGAACGCAGCAACGAGGAGAAACACTTCAGCAGCTCCAAGCAGACGTGAGTAGACTGGCACATCTGTCATACCCCACCGCAGGCCAGGAAATTATCGACGAAATGGCAAAAGATGCATTTATCAGGGGAATTGCAGATTCGAAGCTACAGTCAGCAGTAAGGATGGCCGGGGAAAGAACCCTTGCTGAAGCACTTGCCTTCCCTCTGGCGATGGCAGCAGCCAATCAGGCTTCCAGGGGAACACATTTCGTCAGGGAAGTAGCATCTATCGAATGCTCCTGCACAAGAATTAGTGCCGAGGAACGAGATACTCGACGGGATAGACGAATAATGCGCTGCTGGAATTGCAATAAAATAGGACACCTTCAAAGGCAGTGTAAAGAACCGGTGCGACGAACAGACTGCCCTTACTGTGGTGACAAGCAAATAGAGGAAGAAACCCGCAGAAACAGTTATCAAGAAGCCAGTCCTTCCCGAAGCCATCAGTCGGGAAATGCTTAAGTACCAACTTCGCGGGGCAGAAGTTGATAGCAGGAGTCGACGGCCCCAGGACCATCATCCAAGTCTCGCTGGCAAAACGATGCAACGAAAGCCTTCTAGTAGAAGTAGTCAGTGGAAAAGAAAAATGGATGGCAACAATAGACACCGGTGCCACGGCCTCAATAATTAGGAGGAATCTTGTGCAGAAGTCTTGGCTGCATAACACTAGCAGTTGCAGTTTGCGAACAGCTACAGGAGCAACGATTAAGGTATATGGTGAAGTCCGCATAAAAATCCAACTGGCCGGAGTAACATTCACTCACGCGTTTCTGGTAGCTGACATATGTGACGAGTGCATCATTGGTACAGACTTCATGAGAGAACATGGACTTGTAGTCGACTTGGGGGCACAAACCCTGAAATACAGAAACATGGAGATACCAATGATATACGGAAACGCCAATACCTCAGTCTCAAATGTCGTCATCTGCAGCAATCAGAGTCTAGAGCCTTCTTCAGAAGCAATTTTGTGGGCAAAAGTGGAAGGTGGTCCTGGTAGCCACCGATTCTATTTGATGGAGCCAGAAAAGGGAAGAGACTTCATGGTGGGAAAGACCTTAGTGGAGCCAAAGAACAACATGGTCTCCGTAATGATCCTGAATCCAAAGACATACAGTGTAAAGGTGAAAAAGGGGGAGATAGTGGGAAAATGCGTACCTGTTAAGGCTATATCGACCACAACGGAAAAAAGGGTGCAACACCGGTCACAACAGTTCAGAGCATAAAAATCAAGAACAAAATTCTCAGCCTCTGTAATCTGGACGAAGATCAGTGAATCCTGGCAGAAAAACTAATCGGTGAGTACGCTGATATATTTGCTACACAAGACGGAGAATATGGACGTACGCATATTGTTCAACACCACATTGAAACCGGAGACGCTCAATCCGTCAACCTGCAAGGCGTCTTCCATTGGCAAAACAAACAGAAGTTGCCGAAATGATGTCGAAGATGAAAGCTGAGGGAGTGATTGAAGAATCGCAAAGTCCGTGGGCATCTCCAGTGGTCCTCGTGAAGAAGAAAGATGGCAGCACGAGATTTTGTGTAGACTACCGACGTCTCAATGATGTCACTAAAAAGGACAGCTACCCACTTCCGAGAATCGATGACACTTTGGATATGCTTTCTGGAGCGAAATGGTTTTCAACACTTGACTTGAAGAGCGGTTACTGGCAGGTAGAGATAAATCGTACGGACCGTGAGAAAACTGCCTTCACTACAGGAAGCGGTCTTTGGCAGTTTGCAGTGATGCCGTTTGGACTGTGCAACGCTCCGGCCACCTTCGAGCGACTAATGGAACGAACATTGCAAGGACTCACCTGGAAAACCTGCCTAGTATATTTGGACGACGTTATCGTCATAGGTAAGACGTACGAGGAGCACCGCGAAAATCTAAAAGAAGTGTTTGAGAGGCTACGAAGTGCTCATTTAAAGCTCAACCCGGAAAAGTGCGCCTTGTTTCGTCCGGAAGTAAAATATCTGGGTCACATTATATCAGCGGAAGGAGTAAGAACGGATCCTGACAAAATCGAAGCCGTGAAAAGTTGGTCTTCTCCAAAAGATAAACACCAACTGAGAAGCTTCTTGGGACTCGCCACGTATTACATAAGGTTCGTAAAGGATTTTTCTGGCATTGCAAAGAGCCTGGATCAACTTACGGAAAAGGGCCGACAGTTCAGGTGGTCTGGAGAATGCGAAAAAGCATTTCAAGAACTGAATCGACAGCTGTGCAATGCCCCCATCTTGGGTTACCCCACGCCCGGAAAAATGTTCATCGTGGACGCAGACGCTAGCAATGTTGGGGTCGGAGCTGTGATCTCCCAAGTTCATGAGAAGTCAAGAGAAAGTGGTCGCATATTACAGCAAAGTACTCTCCAGACCTGAACGGAACTACTGTGTAACCCGGCGCGAGCTTCTGGCTTTAATTCTGGCTACGAAGCATATCCATAAGTACCTCTACGGACAAAAGTTTATTCTCCGGACAGACCACGCAGCTCTGAAATGGCTACTCCAATTTAAGAACCCTGAAGGCCAAGTTGCAAGATGGATCGAGCAGTTGCAGGGCTACGACTTTGAAGTGCAACACCGCAAGGGAACACTCCACTCAAATGCTGATGCTCTCTCTCGTCGACCGTGCGGAGTAAAATGCGAACACTGCAATCGTAAAGAAGCAAAAGAACAGGCAACTATCCAAATGATCAGTACTGAGCCAATAGAGGGTTGGAGTATAGACGAAATCCGTTCCTCCCAACAGGCAGACAATGACATCGAACCAATATTGGCCTGGAAAGAACACGAGGAAAGACCAAGCTGGCAGCAGATATCAGATCGGAGCCAAACTCTGAAGGCATACTGGGCACAGTGGGACTCGCTTTTTGTGCAAGATGGATTGCTGAAGAGAAAATAGGAAAGTGCAGATGGGACAACATCTCGTATGCAGCTAATTGTGCCACGGTCCAGAGTCAGCCAAGTACTCCATGAGATACATGACGGAATCTCAGGAGGCCATTTGGGAATAAACAAGACATTGGAAAAGGTAAGGGAACGTTTCTATTCGCTAAGCGCTAAACAAGATGTCGAGAATTGGTGCAAAAAGTGCATAAGATGTGCAGCTACCAAGGGTCCAAAAGTAAAGCCACATGGACAAATGCAACAATACAATGTCGGAGCACCTTTCGAACGAATAGCCATCGTCATCGCTGGGCCGTTTCCCGAAACCTTTAATGGAAACCGATATACCCTCGTGGTCATGGATTACTTCAGTAAGTGGCCGGAAGTGTTTGCCATCCCAAATCAAGAGGCTAAGACCGTAGCCGAACAGATAGTCAACAACTGGGTGAGCAGATTTGGGGTCCCAATGGAGCTGCACTCTGATCAAGGGCGAAACTTTGAATCAAAAGTCTTCCAGGAAATATGCCAATATTTGGGAATAAGAAAGACAAGGACAACGCCACTACACCCTCAATCTGATGGAATGGTCGAGCGATTCAATCGGACCTTGAATGAGCATCTATCTAAGGTTGTCAGCAATTGCCAGCGGGATTGGGATCGGCACATACCCCTCTTCTTAATGGCCTACCGAAACGCGGTCCATAGCTCAACAGGGCACACACCATCCGAGATCTTATTTGGTCAAACAATTCGGTTGCCAAGTGAAGCAAAATTCGGATCCCCACCGACAGAGCCCAAAGAAGTGAACGACTACGTGAATGACTTGCGCAGCAGGATTCGTAAATTGAACGAAGACACCAGAGAAAAGATGAAGCTAGCAAGCAGCCGCATGAAGACTAGGTACGATATCGAGGCGAAATCTTCCGGTTTCAACTAAGGAAATCTGGTCTGGCTGTATAATCCTCAGCGTAAGAAAGGCAAGTCACCAAAAATGCAACAGGACTGGGAAGGTCCATACAAGGTGATAATCCACATTAATGACGTTGTCTACCGGATCCAGCGTGGGGATCGAAGAAAATTGAAAGTGGTCCATTTGGATAGAATGTGTCATTTCAACGGGATGCTGAATGACGAAGTTGTTCGGGACGAACAACTGTAGAGAAGGAGCAATGTGATAACCACTTAAATGTGAGCAGCGACATCTAGATTCACAGAGCAGAAAATGTCGATACTCGAAGACCAGAAGATTTGATACTTGAATAACGAAGTCTCGACTGTAGAGTGGAATCGAATTTACTAGCAAATTGGAAATTGTATGGGACGCTGGATGGCGAGGATTGTTCTCGAAGTATGTCATTCGAGTATAAATACCAGCATCCCCAAGGTATGCAAATCAGTTCTAAAGTGAAATTTGAAGTGTTAATTAGGAGAAGGGATTAAGTGGTTTATGTAAAAGATAAGAAAAGTATAAGTGGTTGAGAAATTGGATTGTACTGAGAGAAACAATTAAATAGTGAATTGTAACTGTACTGAATAAAGCGATTTTTATTGAAAAGAATAAGTTCTATCATTTGTACCCACACAAACATTTTACAATATGTTTTATTCTTTATTTCTATACTATATTTCTAATCTATTTCAAAATGTTCTGTATTAGGTAACGGTATTAGATATTAATTTTTTTCTACTGATAAAAAAATTTTTGGAACCTTAATAGCAATTATGAAGAATTTGTTTCTGTATTCAAGAATACCCAGTCTAATTAATTTAAACTTATATTTACAAATCAATTTTATATTAATTTAACTCTTCTAATGTTAATATACTGGGATGTATAATGTTGTATTTGGTTGATACAATATTATGATGAATTTGATTTATTTCACTTTCTAGGAATCTTAACTTGGTAATTTGATCGGTTGTTGTACAATTTTTGAAATAGAAGTTTCTATTCTATTATAATTATTTATTATAGTTCTTCTATCGTGGAAAATTATTGTTTTTTAGTGCTTCTATCTATTCATTAAAATGTTTATTGATTTTAATTTGCTGATTTATTGTTTCTATTGCGTTATGACTATTTTCTTCAGCTATATTTAAATAATTCAAAATTTTTTCTCCTTACTAACCATGGTTCCGAAGAGCCATAAAACGTCTTCTAGATCTTTTCTCGTCTCTGGGCGTAATTGACTTCATTTTTGAAGTGTTTTTACTTTTTTATTTATCATATCTTTGTTATCAATTTGTAAGTGTTTTATGTTAGTTTGTATAAATTTTGCTGTGTTAAGAATATCTTCTGGATAAATTATGTGTAAAATAGTGTTTGTTTGATTCGTAATTTCAACATATTTTATTTTAATTTTCATAAAACCTGCCTATTCATTTATTTGTGTTGTTTGAAGTATTCCGTGTGTTGTCTCTGTTAATGTTATTATGAGGAGAATTGTTGCCTGAAAATTTATAAGGTCTTTTAATGTTACATACATGTACGTTATTAAGATTTTTGATTCTATATCTGGTTTCTTCCTTATGTCTAACATTGGACCTACCTTAAGTTTGTTTATCTTCCTAAATTTAGTTTGCTGTACTCTTTCTCTAAGTACTGATTCATCGATTTCTTCTTTAGCTTTTCTAGGTGCAGTTTTAATTGTGGAGAGAAATCTATTGTTGTAATTATCTAAAACTATTTGTAATTTAATTTCTACGGATAAATTCTTTTCTACAATACCTACTATTTTTTTCAACAATTGTTGAATATAATCTTTCCACATCGGAATTTCTTGTGTGGCTATTGGGTTTTATGAAATGTATTTCGACATCACTTGTATTAAGAAAATCCAAAATATGTTTCGATTTGAACTCGTTATCCGTTATTATTTTCGTTGATTTGCCAAATTTTGCAAAATGTTCTATAAGAATTGCTTTTTTGCTTCTCCAATTTCTGTCAGTCATCTACTGCAAATTTTGCGAGTTTGTCGATTATGGTTACTAATGCTTTTTTTTTCAATATGGAATATATCTAAATGTATTATTTGATTTTTATGTTCCGGTGTTTCTATTAAGTGACATTTTGGTTTAATGAGTTTCCTGTCACATTTAATTTCTTAAATTATTGCAATTATTGATTACTAATTGTATTTGCTATTGAAGTTTAGGAAAAAAATTTTTGTTTTTCAGCGTGTAGTACGTTTCGTTTATACTATTATGCATAGATTCTTTTGTGTGATATAGAGAAACCTGTTTATGGGCCTCCTTCTCGGAGGTTACCTATAAGAGTATTTTATGAACTTTATATTTTCATTCATAGAAAATAATTGGATTATAACTTGTCGAACCTTATTATATTCATGATCTTCCACTTCAGAATATATACCCGTTGTTCCGTTTTTTATGGATCTAATTAATATTATCTTTGATTATGCCGATTCCGTCAAGAGGATTAAGATATTGTGATAACCATTCGATACTCGAAGAGCAGAAGATTTCGAACTTGAATAACAAAGACTCAAACATTGATGAATGGAGAATGGAATCGAATTTTCCAGAAAATTGGAAATTGTATGGGACGCTGGATGGCGAGGATTGGTCTCGAAATATGTCATTCGAGTATAAATATCAGCATCCATAAGTTATGCAAGTCAGTTCATCAATTAAATTTGAAGTGTTAATTAGGAGAAGTGATTAAGTGGTCTAAGTAAAAGATAAGAAAAATATAAGTGGTTGAGAAATTGGATTGTATTGAGATAGACGATTAAATTGTGAATTGTTACTGTATTGAATAAAGCGATTTGTATTGAAACGAATAAGTTCTATCATTTGTACATACACAATCATTTTACATTGGTGTCAGAAGTGGGATACGACTTATTGTGTGTATAAACAATAATAAGAAAACAAATTTTCGTGATTGTTTGAAAAAGTTAGAATGGGTCGAAAACTATTGAGGTTGATCCTCGTCCAACTCAAATCCGAGTTGACCAATAGAAGCCTCAGTGCCAGTGGAGGAAAAAGTGACTTGGTGCTCCGACTGCAGGAGGCTTTGAACAGCGAGGGACATGATCCTGATACATACTCCTTTGACGTTGACGACGATGAACAGATAAGTACCGGCAATGACATGGCTGCGATGATGCAACTTCTCTTGTTAAAAATGGACAAACAGTCTCGACGAACAAAAGAAAAAACTGGAAGAACAAGAGAATAGCCTCGAACAAAAGCTGGACTAGCAGAAGAAAAATCTAGGCAAAAAGAAGAAGAGCATTGAACGAACAAAATAATAGTCTAGAACAAAAATTGGAAAAACACAATAACGTTCTACACCAAAAGTTCGAAGAAATCGAAAACAAATTTGAAAGAATAGAGAAGAATGTTGATGACAAATTTGATAGAATAGAGAAGAATGTTGACGATAAATTCGAACAAATGGACAGCAAAGTTGAGCAACTAGCAAAAGACACGGTGCGAAAACAGAAACTCCGAGAATGTTCTTTAAGTGGTCTGTCTGTTCGACCTCGAATTGAGTGGACTGTACTGTACTTTTAAGTTTAGAGCAAAATAATGAACTTAGCCATTCTGTGTTGTATGTTTTTATTTTTCGTTATAAAAATTCATGTTAGACACAAACTGTTTTTCTTAAAACATTGATGGGGTGTGTTGCGTTTACTAAGTGTTATATGTTAGAATCGAATGTCGATTCTATGTTTTAAAAAGTGTTAGCAATGACTGTTTTCATGTTTCCTCAACATTCTCCCCCACCGTGAACAACGTTCGCAAGATCCTCTTCTTTCTTCGGTCAACATCAGTCATCTTGTTTCATTTCGGAACACCCTGCATCGTGGCTTCGCTTACATGTAAAGAAACCTTAATTATAACCTGTTACAGAGCTAACATGTAAGGAAACCAAAAGCAAGCACCAACAAGAAATGGAACAAAACATGAAATACTCCAACATGAATTCATTCATCATGTTCGTGTTTTTGTGTTTATGAGAAGTTTACATTTTTAATGTAATTATGTGTTTAGGATAACAGGTAAGTGTGTTTTTATTAACTATTAGCAATTATTAAATTATTCTGCAATTAGTTAATATAAATCATGTGTTATTATATTATCAAGTTTCATTCATGAGTTGTTGTTGTGTTTAGTGTGGGTTTGAAGTTTTCGGCGATCGCGTGAAGTGTGTGTGTGCCATCCAGTGCATCTTTTTTGTTTTTGCTTTCGTTTGTGCTTTTGTTTGCTTTTGTATGCATGCAGTTGATAAAATATTTTGCCATACAAAAGCCGTTTGTCGCAGTGAGGTAACAGTGGTGGGCACAAGTTTGTGTTGATTTTTTATTTTTTTTTTATTTATTATTATTCGTATTGTGTTTGTTATAAATTATGAAAGAAATTATTATTATTTGAAAGACATTAGTATTTTGTGTTGTGTTGTGTTGTGTTATGTTGTGTTAGAGTTAAAGTTAAAATGTAGTTAGAAATGCATTGATTTAGTGTCGTTTTGTGTTGTGTTGTATGAGTAAATGTGAATTTAATGCTATATTGTGTTGTGTTGTTTGGACTTTTGAAATGACTCCAGCTAAGCGTTGTGTTATTTGATTTGTTTGAATAATTTTAATGTGTTGTATAGTTTGTTGTGTAGATTATAGTGTTGCTAACTTGTAATGTAATGCGGAGTTTGTGTATTATTGTTGATTTTAATCCTGATGGTAGTGATGATTGTTTCTTTGTTGTACGCTTTTAAATCGCTCGATTGTATGTGTTGTTGAGATGTTCGTTATCTTATTTGGACATTATGTGTTCTACGTTGGTGTTCGGAGTGTTGTTTGGCACTAGACAAATTTTCGTGGCTTCGCGGTTCTGAGAGTTACTACCCTTATCAATTTGTCAGGACCTGGGTGAACTAGCATAACTCGGCCTAGGCTCCATTTCAAAGGTGGAAGTCGCTCATCCTTGACCAATACCAAGTCACCAACTTTAGGCTGTGTAACTACTTCTTTTGTCCACTTTAGGGGCTGCTGCAATCTGAACAGATACTCACTGCTCCATTCTCTCCTAAATGATTGAATAAGAGCTTGGACTCTTCTCAAGCTTTCGAGTTGAGATATTCTTTCAAGTTGATATTCTGGCTATGGAGGGGCTAGCAAAGGTTCTCCGATGAGGAAGTGACCGGGTGTCAAAGACTGATAGTCAGTGATGTCGTCGTACTGACCGCACAAGTGTCCTGAGTTGAGGCACACCTCGATTTACGTCAACAGCGTCGTAAGTTCCTCGCAGGTAAGTCTTTGATTGCCTGCAACTCGTTTCAAATGGAATTTCACCGACTTGACTCCTACTTCCCACAATCCACCAAAATGAGGAGAAGCCACTTTGTTCCATCGTTTGCCAGAACTTCTGCGATGTGTGTCCAACTCACCATGGCTTCAGTAAACTGCTTTTTTAATTCGTTGTTACTTCCTTTAAAGTTCGTGCCACAATCGCTGAACAGCTCCCTGCATAGCCCTCGCTGTGCTACACACCGTCGAAGTGCGGCGAGAAATCCTTGCGTTGTCATATCACTGACCAATTCTATGTGAACTGCTTTTACTGCCATGCACAAAAAGATTGCAAAATATCCTTTCAGGGTTTTGGCATTTCGTCCTTTCCAGGTTTTAATCTCAATGGGGCCTGCATTATCAACCCCAGTAAGAGTGAACGGCCTGATATCCAGAACTTTTGTAGTAAATATTCTACCATCTTTTGTGTGTTCCGATGTAGGGTCTTCATGTGAGCCTCCTCGATCACTAGCTCCGTAAACCAATGTTTTGGTTGTAGTAGTAGTGGCTGTTTCCTATCATACGAAAGAGCAGAATTAGCGAGCCTACCACCAACATGCAAAATTCCGCTTTCGTCTGCAAATGGGTTTAGTGCTGCGTAGCAATATTGCTGGTTCTGCTTATCGTCCTGTTGAAACATCTCATGCTGTGTTCCAAAAACTAATTTCATAAATGCGGTTGAAGCTCGTGTGTAGTGAGATACGTTGGCCTCTTTTCTTCCTCACTTCGACGCATTCGAAAGCACCACGCTACGATCTTAGTCACCTTTTTCAGAGTCGAACACTTGGCTAAGAGATCTTTGATCACGTCGATAGTATTTTTCTCTGCTGAAAAATGAACCTTGATAGGACAAACCTCCTCGTCAGTGTCCCAATATGCTAGTTGGTTAGGTATTTGGTCATCCCACTGATGCCTCAGAAATTCCGGTCCATGCCACCATAACTCGTTTCCCACAATTGAAGATGAAAGAACACATCGAGATGCCAAATCAGCTGGATTATGTTGTGATGGGACGTGCCTTCATTCTTCTGGATTGGTGAGTCGTTGGATCTGAGCGACTCGGTTTACGATGAACCCTTTCCATCTGGATGGTGAGGCTCTGATCCAGCAGAGGGTGATAACAGAATCCATCCTTGTCCATGATTTGATTACGTCTAGCTTCAGCTGCGGCCATGAGAGTCGCCAATAGCACCGCACCGCACAACTCCAATCTTAGCAAGGTGACAGATTTCAACGGCGCCGCTTTGGTTTAAGCGCATAGTAGATGCATGTTGATTTCACCGTTGTCGTCCTTCACTCTTATGTAGACTTCTGCTGCATATGCTCGTTTCGAAGCATCGCTGAATCCATGGATTTCTATCTGCTGGTTGTCTTTTGTTGTTTGGATCCACCGTGGGATGTGTACCCGTTCAATGGCTCTCAAGTCCTCTCGAAACCTTTTCCATTCGATTCTGAGCTCTGCTGGGACTGCTTTGTGCCAGCCTTAGCCTAAGTCTAACCCTAAGCCCATAAACGCTGCATAAGAATTTTAGCTTTGACAATGCACTGCGCAAGGCAGTCCATAGGATCGTATACATAGCTTTCCTATTGCCGATAATATGGAACGTTTCGATGGCTCGTTGTTGGTCTTCTGCATAACCTGGAAAGTGAAGACATCTGCTAATGGAAGCCACTTGATTCCCAATGTTTTAAATTCACTCTTCTCAGCGAATGGCATTGCGACATCCCGTTCGCGATGTTCTATGGGAATCTTTTCTAAAAATTTTATAGAATTTCTCACGTGTTTTCGTAACTGGAACCCTGCCGTTGCTAACATCTTTCGAACTGCTTCTAGGTTCTGTTGTGCTTCATCAATAGAGTTGCCACCGCTTATAATAGGTGGGTTTGTTTTGGTATTCTATATAGGCTTAAAGAAGTCAGTAAAACGTCTATCCAGGATAAGCAATTGCAACACATTAGTTTGGCAGCACCGCGAAATGAAATTTCTGTTTACAGCCTCATCCTCCGTTAGTTGCAACACTACACGAATCGTTGAAAACGGTGCGCAGGCAGTCTCAAAAGTTACCGTGTTGAGTCGAAATACCTGCAACTCTTTACTTCGATCATCTCTCCAGACAATCAGCTGGTAATTTGCATCGGGAGGGTTGACGTGAATCTGTCGATATATTTTTTCTATGTCACCAGTGAATATATATGTTACTTGTACTTTCTTTATCGAAGTATGATATCGATTACATCTGTTTGTATTTTAGGGCCAACATCAACATGTCATTTAAGGAAGAGCCAAAAGATGGTTTAAAGGTTGCATCAAATACGAACCTCAACCTTGTTGTGGTACTGGATTCCTTATTGACGGCGTGGTGTGGAATAAAATATTGAAATGAAGACTGCAACATCTCATAAGACTATTTATTTGGCCTCATATGTCCTAACTGTCGGTACTCAAACATCGAGTACTCCTCGTGTGGAAATGGGTTCGCCTGGAGTCTTTTTTCCAGCTGCAAAAATCGCCTGACTTCTCCTTGCTGTGCTGGGGCCATACTCGGGCATCTCCCACCCTTAAATGGCAATCGAATGGAAAAGCGCCCATCAGATAATCGTATAGTGTTGTTTACAAAATGTTGCTCACACATCTTATCTTCCTGAGATTCGGGTTTTTCATACGACTCTTCTTCTTCTTCTATCTAAGATAAGGCTAAGATGACTTACGAAGCTATGGACTGATGATGGATTCTCCGAAGGAATTTCCCCTATCAGTATCCAACCTAGCTTTGTCTTTTGCGCTGTGGGTCCGCAACTTTCAGTGCACCGGATCACCCCTTCTAGGATAATCTTAGTGTAGAACCCACTTCCTAGAAGTAAATCTATCTTAGCTGGTAGATGGGAAGTTGGATCCGCCAATTGTTAGTCACATAAGGCCATTTGTTGAAATTAATTTTCTGAGCCGGTAAAAGCCCAGTCAGGGACTTCAAAACTAGAACCTTGATGCAACCTTGGAAGGATGAGTTCAGTGATTCGATCTGTAAATTAACGATCTTACCCGCTGTTCCACTGCTGACCCTCCCCAGCCCACTAATTTCTACAAAGGCCTTCCTTGTCTTCACATTTAACCTTTGTACTGCTATTCGGTTATACAGGATGCTTCTGAATCTGGATCAACCAATGATCTTAGTGTCACGCTCCCTCCTTCCGGAGTCAGGACACTAACCAATGCCGTGGCCATCAGAACCTGCGTCTCTGTGTTTATGTGAAATGTGTTGACATTGGCTAGGGCTTGACTTGCGTGTGGTTGGAATTCTGGAGCATCGGGGTCAACAGACACATAATTGGGAGTGTGTTTGGTTATAAGAGGGATAATAAGTGTGAGTGGGTCGAACGGTGTTGGAAATATTTGGTTTTGTATAACTATTTGGTGTGCCTAACTGGATACATTGAGTGCGTATTATTGTTCGTATTTGCATGTAGCAAGGTGTTGTGGCGCTGCTTAGAATAGTAACAGCACTTCATGCTGGGACAGTTGCGTCTGAAATGGCTATACGCCAAGCAATTTTCACACGCCCGTATGTTGTGGACAGTTTGTTTCCTCTGGTCAACGTTCATATGCAAGAACTTTTTGCATTCTCTTAATGCATGTTGACTGTTCTTGCAGACCATACAAGAAGTTTGCTTGTGTTGTCTTCCTTGGAATGAAAAACTTGGGCTTCCGATTTTGACTTCCCTTTAGGTTCAGTTGCTATTTGCTGCTCTACAGCTTCCAGTTCACGAAAACGGCATTCAAGAAAATTAAAAAAAAAAATTTAATTTCGGTAGCTCCTTGTTCATACCAAGTTTTTCCTCCCACAGTTGCTGGGTTCTATTGGCTAACTTCTGCATCACAATAAGGATTAAAATTGTATCCCAGTGTACTACAGGTAAGGCTAAATTTTCTAGTGAATGTACTATTTCTTGAGATGTTGTTACTATCTTCCTGAGCAAAGTGTAACTTGAGTTGAGTGTTTACTAATACCCGTTTATGATCATAACGTTCCGTCAAAATCTCCCAAACCCGCTGGTAGTTGCCCATGTCAATGGCTAGATGCTGGAGAAGACGTTCTGCCTCATCATTGACACTCGATTTCAGGTAGTGTAACTTTTGAACCTCTGACAATGCCGTGTTGTTGTGAATCAAGGATACAAATAGATCATGGAATGATCTCCTTGTCTCATAATTACCCGAAAACGCAGGAATATTGATTTGGACAGCCGTAACTCGTTGTGGCGTTGCTCGTTCAGAACTTCAGCTGTTGTGCCTGAAGTGACGACTCTACTGTTACCAGCTGGAGTTTCCCCAGGTGGCCACTTATCTATGGTATCAAGTACATCCCCGTTTTGTAGTCTGAGTAGACTTCAAGAATTTTTTCATAAACTACTTCTAGATTGGACACTTTCAAATCTTCTTCTAAATTTCCAGCGCCCACGATCTGTTCGTTGTAATTCTATGCTGTGGTTAATGCTTTCTCCATCATCTGAAGCCGGTTCTGGAGGTAATTGGACCGCTTAAGCCTGCTACTGTCGGATCTGTCGGACTGTATATCCATAGTCGCTGGTTCAAATCCGGCTCGAAGGACCAAAAAATGTTCGAACTCAAATTGAGAGGACTGTGCTGTACTTTTAAGTTTAGAGCAAAAACAAAAATGAACTTAGCTGTTCTGTGTTGTATGTTCATGTTCAAGTAAGGTTTTTATTTTTCGTTATAAAAATTCGTGTTAGACAAATTGTTTTTCTTAATACATTGAATGTGTGTGTTGCGTTTACTAAGTCTTATATTTTGGAATCGAATGTCGATTATATGTTTTAAAAAGTGTTACCAATGACTGTTTTCATGTTTCCTCAACACGGAGAAAAGCGTTTAAGCCTCCCTCATTCGAAGGCCAGACCTCATGGTGTACTTATAAGAAACAATTTAAAATGGGAGCCTGTGCAAACGACTGGGAAAATGAGGAAAACTGCTTTGCCCTATCAATGGCCTTACACGGTACTGCAGCAGAATTGTTGCAAACAATAGATATCGAAAAGAATAAAGCATATAAAGCATAAACGGTTTGGGGATAGCCACATCCAGGAGGTTTACAAGGTCCAATTGCAGAGCCGAACGCAGCAACGAGGAGAAACACTGCAGGAGCTCCAAGCTGCCTAAATTTTCTAGTGAATGTCAGTAGATTGGCACATATGTCATATCCCAATGCAGGCCAAGAAATAATCGACGAAATGGCAAAGGACCCATTCATCAGGGGAATTGCAGAATCGAAGCTACAGTCAGCGAAGATACAGTATGATAGCCGGGAAAACAACCCTTACTGAAGCACTTGACTTTGCTCTGGCAATGGAAGCAGCCAATCAGGTTTCCAGGGGAACACATTTCGTCAAGGAAATAGCATCTATTGAATGACCCTGCACAAGAATTAGTGCCGAGGAACGAGATACTTGACGGGATAGGCGAATAATACGCTGCTGGAATTGCAATAAAATAAGATATCTTCAAAGGCTGTATAAAGAACCGGTGAGACGAAAAGGCTGCCCTCACAGTGGTAACAAGCAAATAGAGGAAGAAACTGGCAGAAACAGCTATCAAGAAGCCTGTCAACCTTCCCGAAGCCATCAGTCGGGAAATGCTTAAGCACCAACTTCGCGGGGCAGAAGTTGGTAACAGTAGTCGACGTCCCCAGGACCATCATCCAAGTCTCGCTGGCAAAACGATGCAATGAAAATCTTCTAGTAGAAGTAATAAGAGGAAAAGAAAAATGGATAGCAACAATAGACACCGGTGCAACGGCCTCAATCATCAGAACGGATCTTTTGCAGAAGTCTTGGTTGCATAACACCAGCAGTTACAGCTTGTGAACTTCTACAGGAGCAACGATTAAAGTATATGGTGAAGTCCGCATAAAAATCCAGCTGTAGCTACATCGATCATAAAGGAAACAAAGGGTGCACCACCGGCCGCAACAGTTCAGAGCATTAAAATCAAAAACAAAATTCTCAGCCTCTGTAATCTGGACGAAGATCAGTGAATCCTGAGAAAAGCTAATCGGTGAGTACACTGATATATTTGCTACACAAGACAGAGAATATGAACGTACGCATATTGTCGAAGATGAAAGTTGAGGGATTGATTAATAAATCGTAAAGGTTTTGGGCATCTCCAGTGGTCCTCGTGAAGAAGAAAGATGGCAGCACGAGGTTTTGTGTAGATAACCGACGTCTCAACGATGTCACTAAAAAGAACAGCTACTACAGAATATTCGTAAAGAATTTTTCTGGTATTGCAAAGAGCTTGCATCAACTTACGGAAAAAGGCCGAAAGTTCAGGTGGTCTGAAGAGTGCGAAAGAGTGTTTCAAGAACTGAAGCAAAAGCTGTGGAATGCCCCCATCTTGGGATACCCCATGCGAACGCTAGCAATGTTGGGGTCCGAGCTGTAATCTCCCAAGTTCATAATGATCAAGAGAAAGTGGTCGCATATTACAGAAAAGTACTCTCCAGACCTGAAAGGAACTACTGCGTAACTCGCGCGATCTACTGGCTTTAATTCTGGCTACGAAGCTTTTCCATAAATATTTCTACCGACAAAAGTTCATTCTTCGGACAGACCACGAAGAAGTGCCACACCGCAAGGGAAAACTTCACTCAAATGCTGATGCTCTCTCTCGTCGACCGTGCGGAATAAAATGTGAACACTGCAACCGTAAGGAACCGAAAGAACAGGCCACCATCCAAATGATGAGGACTATGCCCATAGAGGGTTGGAATATAGACGAAATCCGTTCCTCCCAACAGGCAGACAATGACATTTTATTGTATTGTATTGCATTTTATTTATTCATTATCAGTTATCACAAACTTAAATATTACTTAACTATTATTATAAATGGAATATTAGGTATCATAAGTTAGTGGTGAATGACCTTTTGAGTTCTATTTCTTAAATAAGATTTAAGCCAATTGAAAATGTTACCTCGAAAACCAGCTAAAAAGCTTAGCAAGCAACGTATCGTAGTTCACCAGATCAAAAGCTTTTGTCATATCAAGAAATATTCCAAAAGTTGATTTGTTTTTATTTAAACTTCCGTAAAGCTGACTCCACACCTGAAAGATGGTATCCTCAGATGACAAACCTGCTCTAAAACCAAACTAATTTTTACTAAGGAAGTTAAACTTATCCAGAAATGAAACAATTCGAACCTTAATTAACTTTTCAAAAAATTTTGGAAAACGTCGAAAGAAGTGATATTGGTCTATAATTTGAAACAATTTTTCTATTTCCTTTCTTGAAAAGGGGTAGAACCTCAGCACATTTTAGGTGGTCAGGAAAACAACACTTTTATTAAATAAGAAGGAAAATACATCAACTACATACCAGGCAATATTTTTTAATAAAATGCTTGAAACACCATCACTTGTATAAGCACAAAACTCTTTGATTGAACATCATCCACAAAAACGCCTGAAGATGAGAAACAATTGCAATTTATGCTTTGTTCGAAAGCTGGTTTCAACTTTTCAGAGATTTCAGTAAAATAATCGTTAAATTTATTTGAAATTCTTCCTAAATCGGACACCATTTCTCCCTCAACTTCAATAGTATCAATTTTACCAGAGTTTCTATCCTTTCCCAAAATGCTATCAATTACTTGCCACTCTTCGCGTACATTATCTTCAGCGCTAGCAAAAATATCGCTGTAGAAGTTGTTACGAGTGTCTCTTTATCCTCTTTTTCCTTATCTTATTAATTAGATTATTAGTCATCCAAGGTTTCAAATGTTTCTTCTTACTCGACAGATTTCTTTGAAAAGTACTCGATTTAACGTGTTTCTGAAAAATATCCAGGGATAGGTCAAAAGCAACGGAAGGATTACCTTCCGAAAAAACTGTTTCCCAGCATTCAAAAGTTAAAAATTCTTTCAACATCATATAATTTACAGAATACTTCACTCTATCAGAAGCGGATTTAAAGTTTTCAGAACGATTGTAAACTGAAGAATAATTTAGGCTAACCATGCTATGATCTGTCAGCTTCAAATCGTGTACCTGGCCACTAAAAATATTTTTATTATGTTTTTTTAGTTCTTAAGAAAATATAGTCAATACAACTCATAGAGTAATCGGTCAAACAGGTAGGTTCATTAATCAAACTCTTAAGACCATTAGAAACCATATTAAACAAATAATTTTGAGTATCAATGTCACACTCATCAAGAATATCAACATTGATATCACCGACAACAATTAATTTTTTAGCTAGAGTTGTGCTAAGAATATGACTTTCAGGAAGTGTGCCAATATTTGGGAATAAGAAAGACAAGACAACGCCACTACACCCTCAATCTGATGGAATGGTCGAGTGCTTCAGTCGGACCTTGAATGAGGACCTATCTAAGGTCGTCAGCAACTGCCAGCGGGATTTGCCTCTTCTGAATGGCCTACCGAAACACGGTCCATAGTTCAACAGGACACACACCATCCGAGATCTTAATTGGTCAAACAGTTCGTTTGCCAAGTGAAGCAAAATTCGGATCCCCACCTACGGAGCCCAAAGAGGTGAACGACTGCGTAGATGACTTGCGCCGCAGGATTCGTAAATTGCATGAGGACACCAGAGAAAAGATGAAGCTAGCGAGTAGCCGTATGAAGACTAGGTACGACATCAAGGCGAAATCTTCCGGCTTCAACGAAGGAGATCTGGTCTGGTTGTATAATCCTCAGCGTAAGAAAGGCAAATCACCGAAATCGCAACAGGACTGGTAAGGTCCATACAAGATGATAATCCGCATTAATGACGTTGTCTACAGGATCCAGCGTGAGGATCGAGGAAAACTGAAGATGGTCCATTTGGATAGAATGTGTCATTTCAACGGAATGATGAATGACGAAGTTGTTCGGGACGAAAAACTGTAGGGAGTTAGCAGTGTGATAACCATTTAAATGTTATCAGCGACATATAGATTTGCATAGCATAATATTTAGATACTCGAAGAGCAGAAGAATTCGATACTTGAATAACAGAGACTCAAACTTTGGTGAATGGAGAATGGAATCATTTTTTAGCAAAATGGAAATTGTATGGGACGCTGGATTCCGAGGATTGTTCTTGAAGTATGTCATTCGAGTATAAATATCAGCATCGAAAAGGTATGCAAGTCAGTTCATCAGTTGTATTTGAAGTGTTAATTAAGAGAAGTGATTAAATCTTTTAAGTAAAAGATAAGAAAGCGGTTGAGAAATTGGATTTTATTGAGATAAGCGAATAAATTGCTGTATTGAATAAAGCGATTTGTATTATAAAGAATAAGTTCTATCATTTGTACCCACACAAGCATTTTACAATATGTTAATATTAATTGGGTTTTATATTTGTTAACCATTTTTTCTTTTATACCTATATGATATAGATGCTGTTCCCCTACTGAATGAATTGTTTCTGTCAGTTCCATATTAGAGTCTGAGTTATTATCTTCGTTTATCTTAGGTGTATTTTCAAGTCTGTTAAGCAAATCTGCCGCCTTATTTTCCTTTCCTTTTAGGTATTCAATTTCGAAATTATACTCTTGGAGTTTCAAGAGCCATCTTTGATTCCCCTGGGAAAATTCTTTACCTTTGTATTTGCTATTTAGATACTTCATTGGAACATGGTCGGTTATAATTTTAAAATACATACTTTTTTTTTTTTTTTTTGGTAACATATAACATAACATATATATTCATTTCGCAAAAATTACAAGTTTACAAGTTTGGCTTATGTGAAGATATACGATAGTTAATTATCTTTTATCTTAAACATTATTAACAAAATTTGAAATAAAAATTTGAAATGAAAATTTGAATTAAAAAATTTTACAAAAGGAAAAGCGAGAAAAATCTTTTATTTAAAGACAAAAAAAAAATAATAATAATAATAAGAATATGTATATATACTCGTATATGAGTTGTTAAGTCGGAAAAGTTAAAACAACTGTTGATAATAATTCAATGGCAAGTAATACATCAATGGTGAAAGAGAGCAAATAAATGAATAAATAAATAAATTAACAAATAAATAAATACATAAATAAATAAATAGATAAATAAATAAAAAAAAAGTAAACAAATAAATAAATAAATAAATAGGTAAATAAGTTAATAAATTAATAAATAAATAAATACTCGTAGATATATAAGCAGATACATAAAAAGATAAAAAAATAAATAAATAAATATATATAAACAAATAAGTAATAAATAAATAAGTAAAGAAATAATTAAACATAAATAGGCGGTAAAAGTGTAATAATAAATAATATAATCTATACAAACATAGAAAACATAGAAAATAAGAGTTTAGTTTGGATGCTTTAGTTTGGACATTTAACAGGAGGATTTTCTGCAGTGGAACATTTATGCACAAAATTAAAAGTAAGCTTGGCAATTCTTTCGCTAATCAATTCGACATTCGCTCGTTAATGCAGTTGAACGGTTGAGTAATGCCATGGAACTTTAAGCATCATTTTGAGTACTTTGTTTTGAGCGATTTGCAGTTTTTTCAAATGACATTTGGCAGATTGACCCCATACTTGACAGCCATAGCATATAATTGCCTGGAAAATTACCTCATAAATAATCAGTTTGTTGTCTTCTGAAAGATGAGATTTTCGATTTATAAACGGATAAAGCATTTTTATGGCAATGTTCGCTTTTTTGATTGCATGGTTTATGTGGTCCTTAAAAATTAATTTCGAATCCAGATGTATGCCTATAGGTACTTAACCGAGCTTTCCCAATTAATATTCGTATTGCTGACACTGAGGCTGCTTCCTGGAGGGTAGCAAGCTTTTCTTTTTCGAGTAAAAAAGATAGCATTCACCTTCGTAGAATTCAGTTTAATTTTCCATTTTTTAAAATATTCACTTACTACATCTGTCGCATCATTTATATTTCTCTCAATGTTGAGAGGAAATTGATGAGATGAGAGTATAGCAATGTCATCGGCAAACATTGCGACTTTGCAGTTTGATAATACTGGAAAGACGGACGTAAACAAAATATACAATAAAGGACCAAGAACTGAGGCTTGCGGAAAACCACATTTGACATCAAAAAAACCGGAGACAGAACAATTGACATGAACTTGAAATACACGATTTTTCAGAAAACTTCGAACAATTTTGCACAGATAAGGAAAGCGAGGACAATAATTTAATAATTTGTATAACAAACCATTATGCCAGACAGTGTCCAAGGCCTTTTCGATATTTAGCAGTATCATTCCTGTTGATTTTCCTTGATCACGATTTGTTTTGACAATATTGTTTATTCTTATCACTTGGTGAATAGTGTTATGATTTTGCCTAAAACCAAATTGTTCATTAGGTAAAATATTGCTCTCAGAAATTACATTCATTAATTGTTCTTTGATAATTTTTTCAAGCATCTTACTAAGTGGTCTAAGTAGACTTATTGGCCTATAGCTCTCGACGTTTTCGGGAGGTTTACCAGATTTGAGGACAGGAACAATTTTGGCCTTTTTCCAAATATCTGGAAAATATTGGAGCTTTAGGCAAGAGTTGAAAATAAATGTAATATATTTTATACCTACCTTAGGAAGATGCTTGAGGAAAATATTTTTAATTAGATCAAGGCCTAGAGCTTTTCTCGTTTTAAGATTTTTTTATCAACAGTGCAACCTTATTTTCAGAAACATAAATATTTGGTGGAGTCATACAGCTTGAAGCGAGAAGTAAAAAAAGGATCACTTAGGTTTGAGGCAATTTCATGATTTTTTATAAAAACATCTGACAGAGCCTTGGCTTTTTCCTCATCAGCGTAGAAGATAGAGGATGGGCTTATTAACCCTGGAATATTTCGATGCTTGTTTTTCAACACCCGCATAATGTTCCAGAACGGCTTCCCAGATTTGTGCAAAGCGCTAAGCTTGCAGTTCCATTCAACATTTCGTTGACTAGCAATAAGTTTTGTAATCAATTTACTGAGAGATCGGACATACTTCTGGAAGTTAGGGTGTCGTTCCTAATTTTTATTAAGTTAAGTATAAATTTGGTGAAAGTAGGGGTTTTATATACACTTGAGATTCGTTTTTTCCCAGAATCATTAGCCGCACAAACAAGTAAGTTAGTAAACATTTCAATAGAGTGATCAACATCTTCAATATTGATGGCATTATCGAGACCGACAGTATGTCCTGAACATACTGGGTTTTTATTTTCACAGAATTTAGAAGTTGACAGAATACGAGATTATGATCAGAGTTAAGCTCACTTTTGCTAACCAGATTGGATACATAGTTGGGATAATTTGTAACAAAAAATCTAACACCGAGGGACTACCACGTGAAGACGAAGGGACAAACGTGGGACATAATTTTAAAATGATTTCCATATAAATATGGTCGAAAGTAATTAATTAATAGACAATTGCAAGGAATTCTTTGTCAGTTACAATGTACTTCTGTTCGTGTTTATTTAAGGTTCCGGATACAAAGCAAATCCGATGTCCGTGTTGGGACAAGACTGCACCAATGGCATAATTGCTTACATCGGTTGTAACTACAAAGGGCTTATCATATTCAGGATACTTTAATACTGGGTGTGAAAATATTAAATCTTTAAGGTTTTCAAATGCTGAAATGTATTGGGGGTATTTAAAATTAATTTTTTCATCTTTCTTTAAATACCTAATCATTGAGTAAGCGATTTTAGCGTAATCCCTAATAAATTTGCGATAGTAATCCGTCATTCCTACAAAAACCTTTAAGTTGTTTTTCTGTTTTAGGTATGCTCAAATTTTCAATTTCTTTTATCTTGTTAGGATTTGGTTTCATTCCCTCCTTAGTCAAAATATAACCAGGAAACGTAGGAAAAAGTTTTTTCTGGCAAAAGATGTAAGCGATAAGGGATGTAAGTTGTGCGGGGAGAGACACAAGATCTCAAAATGTAAGCTATTCGTTGACATGGGCTATGGACAAAGATGGCGCTGTGCACGGCAGAACAGACCATGCTTTAATTGCTTGAAAGGTGGACATCGAACACACAGCTGTACGCAGCATCACAATTGTGATCTAGTGGGGTGTGCGCAAAAATTAAACAAATTATTACATACTGCGTCAACCGCGTGCGAGTCAAGAGCCACCTCAAGTATTTACAAGTAAGGTTGTACATCCCGCCAGGACCAAGCTGCTGTTTAATATCCTACCTCTGCGAAGTCGTCGAAGGTAATAACCGAGCATTTTTCACTCGGGCTACTAGCCAAGCTGGGGATTTGGTGAGAGCCAGTGAGCTAGTGATTGTCAAATATACAGTATGTCTTACAAAGTGCTCGGGAAACAAGGCTAACGTCGAGAAATAAGCCAATAAATTCCCCATCAGCAACAACAAAAGACAACAATTCTGCCAGGCAAACAGAGCTACGCTCAACTAACAAGCCTATCGGCTCACCATTACCAAGCAATGCAAAATCCTTAGAATTGAAGCTCCGTTTAACAAAGCAAATTGAAGAAAGTAAAACCGAGTTTATAAAACAGCTTGAAGAAAATAATGCTCAGCTGAAATTGACGATCATGGAGACTCGAAAACAAATAGATTGCTTTAACCAACAGCTCAAATCTACGATCGTTGAGACTCATAACAATCTGCTTAAGACGTTGGAAAAGGCTGTCACTGACTTTAATAATCGCTTCGAGGATGTCAACCGATCCGTTGCAGCCCTCACAGTATGCATCGAAGTACTCATGGAGCGAAATATCCACTGAGCCCAAAAATCTTTCTTTCTCTCTCTGTCCCATTTCCCTAAAAACTTAACACGTGCTCAGGCATTTTAAGTGTATTAATACCCACTTGAGTGTTAAGTTCTTTAACAAAAAAAAAAAAAAAACTCGAACAGACATCAGGGTCTATTTATTGTAACCAGCTACAAAGTGATGTTCGTTCTCTACAAGGGAAAATTGATGATTTGGAACGCGAAAAGTTGTCTACTGATGCTATTTTGCGTGGTGTTCCATAAATCGAAAACGAAGATCTCCATCGTGTTTTCACTGCATTGTGTACCTCGGTCGATTGCACACCAACACCAGTGCCAAAGGAAATTTTTCGCACTAAAACCAAAACTAATTCAGATTGCCCAGCAATTATAATAAAGTTTTCTTCAACAGCTGATAAAATTAAATTGCTGAAATCCGTAAACTGTGCATACAAGAAAACATTTGTTTACATAATGTTGGCATGCAATCTGACGTGTCCTACCTGAATGAAAGTCTTTCTGCGGCCAATCATGCAATCTATTGGAAAACATTCCAATTAAAACATCAAAAGAAGCTGACATCTGTATTCGCCCGAGATGGGCGTGTTTATGTGCGTGTGAAACCAAACGAAAAAGTTTTTTTTGGTAAATTCTATACACAACTTGGATTCATTTGCCGCCATCGAATAATATGATTAATATCAACTTCACTTGTAAGCTACAATGCCAGTTTTCTTTTTTATATGTCACTATTCACTTTCACTTTCTGTTTATTGTTTGAGTCTCTTATTGAGAGGCAATTTTGCATTGGTACCATTAATGGGTGATATCGGCGGAAATCTATCCGTATGCAATGGCTCAAATGATAACCTGCGCGTTCTTCTTAAAATCTTTTGTGAACAGCAAGAAGGCCTTAGGGTATGCCACATTTATGCACAAAGTTTATCTGGGAAAATTGACGAATTTAGATACATATCTGTTTGTTGGTTCCTGTGTTGATGTTGTGTGTGTATCTGAGACGTGGTTTGATCCGAGGGTAAGTGACGAGCCATACTCCATGTGTGGTTATAAGATCTTTCGCGCTGACAGGAAAAATAGAATCGGTGGTGGCGTTGCTATTTATGTTCGTGATAGTTTAACTGTAAATCCTCTGTTTGAGTCATCGCCCGATATTTCAGTATTTTTTTCAGTATTATTTTATAGAAATTGAAAAAAGGAAATGCCTGTTTGGTGTCGTTTATTATACAATAGTATTGACCTGTCATCTCTCTTTGACTTATTAGAAAATTATTCGTCGTTATACTTGCGAACTATTGTGTGTGGTAATTTCAATTGTAATATTCTTGGATATATGAGATCGTCACTTTTTATTGATTCCATTAAAATGTTTGGACTTGATGTTGTAAATTCGACCATTCCAACGCACTTTACTGGTTCCAACAGGTGTCCACACTCTTGGACACCTTTATTACCAGTGACTGTCAGGTAGTGCTCTTTACCCAGGTTTCTGCTTCTGTTTTTTTCTAAACATGACCTCATTTTTGCCACTTTTAATCTAGTCACCAGTAACAAACAATCGGTTTATACATTCAGGGACTTAAAAATCTAAATGTGGAGCAACTTGAACAAGACCTTCTTTGCCTTGACTGGCATAACGTATTTTTTGAAACATCGGTCGATGCCCAAGTTAAATTTCTCAATTACGTAGTTTTACAGCTCTTCGACCAACATGTTCCACCAAAAAGGAAAGCTGTCAAATATAATAACATCAAGTGGTTTACCTCTGAAATTTTTGAGCTAAGAAACAGTTACCGGTTGTTACGTAACATAGTTAACTCGAAGATTAAAGAAGCCGAACGTCCCTATTATTCTAAGCAATTCGATCATAAACTTCCAACCAAAACACTTTGGACAAACTTACGAGAATTAGGTGTAGGTAGTAACTTGAAGTCCATGGTAGACCAGGTCGACGCTAACGAACTAAACAAAGAACTCGCTAAAGTTCAAGCGATGTTGCGCCCAAATGGAAACAATATCCAAACGCCACACGCTGGCTTATTTGAATTTGGTCGAGTGAAACAAATTGACGTTGCTAGAGCTGTGCTAAAAATGAAATCTAACGCTGTTGGTGTCGATAATATCCACTCAACTTTTATTACATTAATGTTACCCTATATACTTCCAGCTTTAAGATATGATAGAGAACTTATTTTAAATCGTTAATAAATTTCACTTTTCCGATTCTGTGGCACATCTGATCGCGTCGGCTATCCAGGAACAATACCGCTCCTTTCCAGCACACACAGATTTTCTAACGTGACTCGTTCTACGCAAACACACTCACCCTTAAAATACCACACAGTACAGTCAAAGCACAGTGTGACCGTAGACTCAGCCAGTGTACTTCAATACACTTAGTCGTCTACTCTAACACGGCCATCCTGCGAAGTCAGGATGAAGTTCTCGATGAAGTAAACGACTAATGAACTTTTAAACATAACAATTCATTTATTTATTCACTTTGCTCAGTTAAGTTATAGCAACAATTAGAATCGTTGATGCTTCTTTACCATTGGAAATCGTCTATCACCGCTATGGTAAGCAGCGGTCCACGACACATCTAACGGAGATCTGTAAATTTTTTAATTACAGCTATCAATCACGCAATTAAGTATTGTGATAACCACTTAAATGTGAGCAGCGACATCTAGATTCAAAGACCAGAAGATTTCGATACTGGAATAACAAAGTCTCGACTGGAGAGTGGAATCGAATTTTCTAGCAAATTGGAAATTGTATGGAACGCTGGATGGCGAGGATTGTTCTCGAAGTATGTCATTCGAGTATAAATACCAGCATCCCCAAGGTATGCAAATCAGTTCTAAAGTGAAATTTGAAGTGTTAATTAGGAGAAGTAATTAAGTGGTTTAAGTAAAAGATAAGAAAAGTATAAGTGGTTGAGAAATTGGATTGTACTGAGAGAAACAATTAAATAGTGAATTGTAACTGTACTGAATAAAGGGATTTGTATTGAAAAGAATAAGTTCTATTATTTGTACCCACACAAACATTTTACATTGGTGTCAGAAGTGGGATAGGACTTATTGTGTGTAAAAAAAAAAAAAAAAAAAAAAAACTGTGTTTTCTGACTATTGCAGTTGACCCTCGTCCAACTCAAATCCGAGTTGAACAAGAGAAGCCCCAGCTTCCTGGTGCTCCGACTTCAGGAAGCTTTGAAAAACGAGGGACATGATCCTGATGCATACTCCTTTGATGTTGACGAGGATGAACAGACAAGTACCGGCAGTGATATGGCTGCGATGATTCAACTCCTCTTGTTAAAAATGGACGAACAGAAAAAACAGTCTCGACCAATAAAAGAAAAATCTGGAAGAACAAAAGAATAGCCTCGAACAAAAGCTGGATGAACAAAAGAAAAATCTGGAAGAACAAAAGAATAGTCTCGAACAAAAGCTGGATGAACAAAAGAAAAATCTAGACGAGCAGAAGAGCAGCATTGAACCCAAAATCGACGAACAAAAGAATAGTCTAGAACAAAAACTGGAAGAACAAAATAACGTTCTACACCAAAAGTTCGAAGAAATCGATAACAAATTTGAAAGAATAGAGAAGAATGTTGGCGAAAAATTTGAACAAATGGACAGCAAAGTTGAGCAACTGGCAAAAGAGCTCGACACAGTGCGAAAACAGAAACTGCGAGAATGTTCTTTAAGCGGTCCAAGGAGAAAAGAGTTGAAGCCTCCCTCATTCGATGGCCAGACCTCATGGTCTACTTATAAGAAGCAGTTTGAAATGGCTGCCTGTGCAAACGACTGGGACAATGAGGAAAAGTGCTTTGCCCTAACAATGGCCTTGAACGGTCCTGCAGCAGAATTGCTGCAAACAGGAGACATCGAAAAGCATAAAGATTATGTGACTTTAGTACAGGCTATCGAGAAACGGTTTGGGGATAGCCACATGCAGGAGGTGTACAAGGTCCAATTGCAAAGCAGCTCCAAGCAGACGTGAGTAGACTGGCACATCTGTCATACCCCACCGCAGGACAGGAAATTATCGACGAAATGGCAAAAGATGCATTTATCAGGGGAATTGCAGATTCGAAGCTACAGTCAGCAGTAAGGATGGCCGGGAAAAGAACCCTTGCTGAAGCACTTGCCTTCACTCTGGCGATGGAAGCAGCCAATCAGGCTTCCAGGGGAACACATTTCGTCAGGGAAGTAGCATCTGTCGAATGCTCCTGCACAAGAATTAGTCCCGAGAAACGAGATACTCGACGAGATAGACGAATAATGCGCTGCTGGAATTGCAATAAAATAGAAAACCTTCAAAGGCAGTGTAAAGAACCGGTGCGACGAAAAGACTGCCCTCACTGTGGTGACAAGCAAATAGAGGAAGAAACCCGCAGAAACAGCTATTAAGAAGCCGGTCAACCTTCCCGAAGCCATCAGTCGGGAAATGCTTAAGCACCAACTTCGTGGGGCAGAAGTTGGTAGCAGGAGTCGACGGCCCCAGGACCATCATCCAAGTCTCGCTGGCAAAACGATGCAGCGAAAGCCTTCTAGTAGAAGTAGTCAGTGGAAAAGAAAAATGGACACCATAGACACCGGTGCCACGGCCTCAATCATCAGGAGGAATCTTGTGCAGAAGTCTTGGCTGCATAACACTAGCAGTTGCAGCTTGCGAACAGCTACAGGAGCAACGATTAAGGTATATGGTGAAGTCCGCATAAATATCCAATTGGCCGGAATAACATTCACTCACGCGTTTCTGGTAGCTGACATGTGCATCATTGGTACAGACTTCATGAGAGAACATGGACTTATAGTCGACTTGGGGGCACAAACCCTGAAATACGGAAACATGGAGATACCAGTGATATACAGAAACGCCAATACCACAGTCTCAAATGTCGTTATCTGCAGCAATCAGAGTCTAGAGCCTTCGTCAGAAGCAATTTTGTGGGCAAAAGTGGAAGGTGGTCCTGGTAGCCACCGATTCTATTTGATGGAGCCAGAAAAGAGAAGAGACTTCATGGTGGGAAAGACCTTAGTGGAGCCAAAGAACAACATGGTCCCTGTAAGGATTCTAAATCCAAAGACATTCAGTGTAAAGGTGAAAAAGGGGGAGATAGTGGGAAAATGCGTACCTGTTAAGGCTATATCGACCACAACGGAAAAAAGGGTGCAACACCGGTCACAACAGTTCAGAGCTTAAAAATCAAGAACAAAATTCTCAGCCTCTGTAATCTTGACGAAGATCAGCGAATCCTGGCAGAAAAACTAATCGGTGAGTACGCTGATATATTTGCTACACGAGACGGAGAATATGGACGTACGCATATTGTTCAACACCACATTGAAACCGGAGCCGCTCGACCAATCCGTCAACCTGCAAGGCGTCTTCCATTAGCAAAGCAAACAGAAGTTGCCGAAATGATGTCGAAGATGAAAGCTGAGGGAGTGATTGAAGAATCGCAAAGGCCGTGGGCATCTCCAGTGGTCCGCGTGAAGAAGAAAGATGGCAGCACGAGATTTTGTGTAGACTACCGACGTCTCAATGATGTCACTAAAAAGGACAGCTACCCACTTCCGAGAATCGATGACACTTTGGATATGCTTTCTGGAGCGAAATGGTTTTCAACACTTGACTTGAAGAGCGGTTACTGGCAGGTAGAGATAAATCGTACGGACCGTGAGAAAACTGCCTTCACTACATGAAGCTGTCTTTGGCAGTTTGCAGTGATGCCGTTTGGACTGTACAACGCTCCGGCCACCTTCGAGCGACTAATGGAACGAACATTGCAAGGACTCACCTGGAAAACCTGCCTAGTATATTTGGACGACGTTATCGTCATAGGTAAGACGTACGAGGAGCACCGCGAAAATCTAAAAGAAGTGTTTGAGAGGCTACGAAGTGCTCATTTAAAGCTCAACCCGGAAAAGTGCGCCTTGTTTCGTCCGGAAGTAAAATATCTGGGTCACATTATATCAGCGGAAGGAGTAAGAACGGATCCTGACAAAATCGAAGCCGTGAAAAGTTGGTCTTCTCCAAAAGATAAACACCAACTGAGAAGCTTCTTGGGACT
The DNA here is from genome assembly GCA_949129095.1 of Volucella bombylans. Classification (NCBI taxonomy): domain Eukaryota; kingdom Metazoa; phylum Arthropoda; class Insecta; order Diptera; family Syrphidae; genus Volucella; species Volucella bombylans. Next base: position 214,877,069 of record OX422140.1, read on the forward strand.
CGCCACGTATTACAGAAGGTTCGTAAAGGATTTTTCTGGCATTGCAAAGAGCCTGCATCAACTTACAGAAAAAGGCCGACAGTTCAGGTGGTCTGGAGAATGCGAAAAAGCATTTCAAGAACTGAAGCGACAGCTGTGCAATGCCCCCATCTTGGGTTACCCCACGCCCGGAAAAATGTTCATCGTGGACGCAGACGCTAGCAATGTTGGGGTCGGAGCTGTGATCTCCCAAGTTCATGACGGTCAAGAGAAAGTGGTCGCATATTACAGCAAAGTACTCTCCAGACCTGAACGGAACTACTGTGTAACCCGGCGCGAGCTTCTGGCTTTAATTCTGGCTACGAAGCATTTCCATAAGTACCTCTACGGACAAAAGTTCATTCTCCGGACAGACCACGCAGCTCTGAAATGGCTACTCCAATTTAAGAACCCTGAAGGCCAAGTTGCAAGATGGATCGAGCAGTTGCAGGGCTACGACTTTGAAGTGCAACACCGCAAGGGAACACTCCACTCAAATGCTGATGCTCTCTCTCGTCGACTGTGCGGAGTAAAATGCGAACACTGCAATCGTAAAGAAGCAAAAGAACAGGCAACTATCCAAATGATCAGGACTGAGCCAATAGAGGGTTGGAGTATAGACGAAATCCGTTCCTCCCAACAGGCAGACAATGACATCGAACCAATATTGGCCTGGAAAGAACACGAGGAAAGACCAAGCTGGCAGCAGATATCAGATCGGAGCCAAACTCTGAAGGCATACTGGGCACAGTGGGACTCGCTTTTTGTGCAAGATGGATTGCTGAAGAGAAAATGGGAAAGTGCAGATGGGACAACATCTCGTATGCAGTTAATTGTGCCACGGTCCAGAGTCAGCCAAGTGCTCCATGAGATACATGACGGAATCTCAGGAGGCCATTTGGGAATAAACAAGACGTTGGAAAAGGTAAGGGAACGTTTCTATTGGCTAAGCGCTAAACAAGATGTCGAGAATTGGTGCAAAAAGTGCATAAGATGTGCGGCTACCAAGGGTCCAAAAGTAAAGCCACATGGACAAATGCAAAATAAAATGTCGGAGCACCTTTCGAACGAATAGCCATCGACATCGCTGGGCCGTTTCCCGAAACCTTTAATGGAAACCGATATACCCTCGTAGTCATGGATTACTTCAGTAAGTGGCCGGAAGTGTTTGCCATCCCAAATCAAGAGGCTAAGACCGTAGCCGAACAGATAGTCAACAACTGGGTGAGCAGATTTGGGGTCCCAATGGAGCTGCACTCTGATCAAGGGCGAAACTTTGAATCAAAAGTCTTCCAGGAAATATGCCAATATTTGGGAATAAGAAAGACAAGGACAACGCCACTACACCCTCAATCTGATGGAATGGTCGAGCGATTCAATCGGACCTTGAATGAGCATCTATCTAAGGTTGCCAGCAACTGCCAGCGGGATTGGGATCGACACATACCCCTCTTCTTAATGGCCTACCGAAACGCGGTCCATAGCTCAACAGGGCACACACCATCCGAGATCTTATTTGGTCAAACAATTCGGTTGCCAAGTGAAGCAAAATTCGGATCCCCAACGACGGAGCCCAAAGAGGTGAACGAGTACGTGAATGACTTGCGCAGCAGGATTCGTAAATTGCATGAAGAAACCAGAGAAAAGATGAAGCTAGCAAGCAGCCGCATGAAGACTAGGTACGATATCAAGGCGAAATCTTACGGTTTCAACGAAGGAGATCTGGTTTGGCTGTATAATCCTCAGCGTAAGAAAGGCAAATCACCAAAATTGCAACAGGACTGAAGGTCCATACAAGGTGATAACCCGCATTAATGACGTTGTCTACCGGATCCAGCGTGGGGATCGAGGAAAATTGAAAGTGGTCCATTTGGATAGAATGTGTCATTTCAACGGGATGTTGAATGACGAAGTTGTTCGGGACCAACAACTGTAGGGAGGGAGCAATGTGATAACCACTTAAATGTGAGCAGCGACATCTAGCAGAAAATGTCGAAGACCAGAAGGTTTCGATATTGGAATAACAAAGTCTGGAGACTGGAGAGTGGACTCGAATTTTCTAGCAAATTGGAAATTGTATGGGACGCTGGATGGCGAAGATTGTTCTCGAAGTATGTCATTCGAGTATAAATACCAGCATCCCAAAGGTATGCAAATCAGTTCTAAAGTGAAATTTGAAGTGTTAATTAGGAGAAGTGATTAAGTGGTTTAAGTAAGAGATAAGAAAAGTATAAGTGGTTGAGAAATTGGATTGTACTGAGAGAAAGAATTAAATAGTGAATTGTAACTGTACTGAATAAAGGGATTTGAAAAGAAAAGAATAAGTTCTATTATTTGTACCCACACAAACATTTTGCATTGGTGTCAGAAGTGGGATAGGACTTATTGTGTGTAAAAAAAAAAAAAGAAAGTGTTTTCTGACTATTTGAAAAAGCTAGAATGGGTCGAAAACTATTGCAGTTGACCCTCGTCCAACTCAAATCTGAGTTGAACAAGAGAAGCCTCAGCGCCAGTGGAGGAAAAAGTGACCTGGTGCTCCGTCTTCAGGAGGCTTTGAACAACGAGGGACATGATCCTGATGCATACTCGTTTGATGTTGATGAGGATGAACAGACAAGTACCGGCAGTGACATGGCTGCGATGATGCAACTCCTCTTATTAAAAATGGACGACCAAAAGAATAGCCTCGAACAAAAGCTGGATGAACAAAAGAAAAATCTAGACGAGCAGAAGAGCAGCATTGAACAAAAATTCAACGAACAAACCAACAATCTGTACGGTCTTCAACAGAAAATGGATGAACAAAAGAATAATCTGGAAGAACAAAAGAACATTCTGCAGCAAAAATTCGAAGAAATCGATGACAAATTTAAAAAAATAGAGAAGAACGTTGATGACAAATTTGATACAATAGAGAAGAATGTTGGCGAAAAATTCGAACAAATGGACAGCAAAGTTGAACAACTGGCAAAAGAGCTCGACACAGTGCGAAAACAGAAACTGCGAGAATGTTCTTTAAGCGGTCCAAGGAGAAAAGATTTGAAGCCTCCCTCATTCGATGGTCAGACCTCATGGTCTACTTATAAGAAGCAGTTTGAAATGGCTGCCTGTGCAAACGACTGGGACAATGAGGAAAAGTGCTTTGCCCTAACAATGGCCTTGCACGGTCCTGCAGCAGAATTGTTGCAAACAGTAGATATCGAAAAACATAAAGATTATGTGACTTTAGTGCAGGCTATCGAGAAACGGTTTGGAGACAGCCACATGCAGGAGGTCTACAAGGTCCAATTGCAAAGCCGAACGCAGCAAAGAGGAGAAACACTGCAGCAGCTCCAAGCAGACGTGAGTAGACTTGCACATCTGTCATACCCCACCGCAGGCCAGGAAATTATCGATGAAATGGCAAAAGATGCATTTATCAGGGGAATTGCAGATTCGAAGCTACAGTCAGCAGTAAGGATGGCCGGGAAAAGAACCCTTGCTGAAGCACTTGCCTTCGCTCTGGCGATGGAAGCAGCCAATCAGGCTTCCAGGGGAACACATTTCGTCAGGGAAGTAACATCTATCGAATGCTCCTGCACAAGAATTAGTGCCGAGGAACGAGATACTCGACGGGATAGACGGATAATGCGCTGCTGGAATTGCAATAAAATAGGACACCTTCAAAGGCAGTGTAAAGAACCGGTGCGACGAAAAGTCTGCCCTCACTGTGGTGACAAGCAAATAGAGGAAGAAACCCGCAGAAACAGGTATCAAGAAGCCGGTCAACCTTCCCGAAGCCATCAGTCGGGAAATGCTTAAGCACCAACTTCGCGGGGCAGAAGTTGGTAGCAGGAGTCGACGGCCCCAGGACCATCATCCAAGTCTCGCTGGCAAAACGATGCAGCGAAAGCCTTCTAGTAGAAGTAGTCAGTGGAAAAGAAAAATGGATGGCAACAATAGACACCGGTGCCACGGCCTCAATCATCAGGAGGAATCTTGTGCAGAAGTCTTGGCTGCATAACACTAGCAGTTGCAGCTTGCGAACAGCTACAGGAGCAACGATTAAGGTATATGGTGAAGTCCGCATAAAAATCCAATTGGCCGGAATAACATTCACTCACGCGTTTCTGGTAGCTGACATATGTGACGAGTGCATCATTGGTACAGACTTCATGAGAGAACATGGACTTGTAGTCGACTTGGGGGCACAAACCCTGAAATACGGAAACATGGAGATACCAATGATATACGGAAACGCCAATACCTCAGTCTCAAATGTCGTCATCTACAGCAATCAGAGTCTAGAGCCTTCGTCAGAAGCAATTTTGTGGGCAAAAGTGGAAGGTGGTCCTGGTAGCCACCGATTCTATTTGATGGAGCCAGAAAAGAGAAGAGACTTCATGGTGGGAAAGACCTTAGTGGAGCCAAAGAACAACATGGTCCCTGTAAGGATTCTAAATCCAAAGACATTCAGTGTAAAGGTGAAAAAGGGGGAGATAGTGGGAAAATGCGTACCTGTTAAGGCTATATCGACCACAACGGAAAAAAGGGTGCAACACCGGTCACAACAGTTCAGAGCATAAAAATCAAGAACAAAATTCTCAGCCTCTGTAATCTTGACGAAGATCAGCGAATCCTGGCAGAAAAACTAATCGGTGAGAACGCTGATATATTTGCTACACAAGACGGAGAATATGGACGTACGCATATTGTTCAACACCACATTGACACCGGAGACGCTCGACCAATCCGTCAACCTGCAAGGCGTCTTCCATTGGCAAAGCAAACAGAAGTTGCCGAAATGATGTCGAAGATGAAAGCTGAGGGAGTGATTGAAGAATCGCAAAGTCCGTGGGCATCTCCAGTGGTCCTCGTGAAGAAGAAAGATGGCAGCACGAGATTTTGTGTAGACTACCGACGTCTCATTGATGTCACTAAAAAGGACAGCTACCCACTTCCGAGAATCGATGACACTTTGGATATGCTTTCTGGAGCGAAATGGTTTTCAACGCTTGACTTGAAGAGCGGTTACTGGCAGGTAGAGATAAATCGTGCTGATCGTGAGAAAACTGCCTTCACTACAGGAAGCGGTCTTTGGCAGTTTGCAGTAATGCCGTTTGGACTGTGCAACGCTCCGGCCACCTTCGAGCGACTAATGGAACGAACATTGCAAGGACTCACCTGGAAAACCTGCCTAGTATATTTGGACGACGTTATCGTCATAGGTAAGACGTACGAGGAGCACCACGAAAATCTAAAAGAAGTGTTTGAGAGGCTACGAAGTGCTCATTTAAAGCTCAACCCAGAAAAGTGCGCCTTGTTTCGTCCGGAAGTAAAATATCTGGGTCACATTATATCAGCGGAAGGAGTAAGAACGGATCCTGACAAAATCGAAGCCGTGAAAAGTTGGCCTTCTCCAAAAGATAAACACCAACTGAGAAGCTTCTTGGGACTCGCCACGTATTACAGAAGGTTTGTAAAGGATTTTGCTGGCATTGCAAAGAGCCTGCATCAACTTACAGAAAAAGGCCGACAGTTCAGGTGGTCTGGAGAATGCGAAAAAGCATTTCAAGAACTGAAGCGACAGCTGTGCAAAGCCCCCATCTTGGGTTACCCCACGCCCGGAAAAATGTTCATCGTGGACGCAGATGCTAGCAATGTTGGGGTCGGAGCTGTGATCTCCCAAGTTCATGACGGTCAAGAGAAAGTGGTCGCATATTACAGCAAAGTACTCTCCAGACCTGAACGGAACTACTGTGTAACCCGGCGCGAGCTTCTGGCTTTAATTCTGGCTACGAAGCATTTCCATAAGTACCTCTACGGACAAAAGTTCATTCTCCGGACAGACCACACAGCTCTGAAATGGCTACTCCAATTTAAGAACCCTGTAGGCCAAGTTGCAAGATGGATCGAGCAGTTGCAGGGCTACGACTTTGAAGTGCAACACCGCAAGGGAACACTCCACTCAAATGCTGATGCTCTCTCTCGTCGACCGTGCGGAGTAAAATGCGAACACTGCAATCGTAAAGAAGCAAAAGAACAGGCAACTATCCAAATGATCAGAACTGAGCCAATAGAGGGTTGGAGTATAGACGAAATCCGTTCCTCCCAACAGGCAGACAATGACATCGAACCAATATTGGCCTGGAAAGAACACGAGGAAAGACCAAGCTGGCAGCAGATATCAGATCGGAGCCAAACTCTGAAGGCATACTGGGCACAGTGGGACTTGCTTTTTGTGCAAGATGGATTGCTGAAGAGAAAATGGAAAAGTGCAGATGGGACAACATCTCGTACGCAGCTAATTGTGCCACGGTCCAGAGTCAACCAAGTGCTCCATGAAATACATGACGGAATCTCAGGAGGCCATTTGGGAATAAACAAGACGTTGGAAAAGGTAAGGGAACGTTTCTATTGGCTAAGCGCTAAACAAGATGTCGAGAATTGGTGCAAAAAGTGCATAAGATGTGCAGCTACCAAGGGTCCAAAAGTAAAGCCACATGGACAAATGCAACAATACAATGTCGGAGCACCTTTCGAACGAATAGCCATCGACATCGCTGGGCCGTTTCCCGAAACCTTTAATGGAAACCGATATACCCTCGTAGTCATGGATTACTTCAGTAAGTGGCCGGAAGTGTTTGCCATCCCAAATCAAGAGGCTAAGACCGTAGCCGAGCAGATAGTCAACAACTGGGTGAGCAGATTTGGGGTCCCAATGGAGCTGCACTCTGATCAAGGGCGAAACTTTGAATCAAAAGTCTTCCAGGAAATATGCCAATATTTGGGAATAAGAAAGACAAGGACAACGCCACTACACCCTCAATCTGATGGAATGGTCGAGCGATTCAATCGGACCTTGAGTAAGCATCTATCTAAGGTTGTCAGCAACTGCCAGCGGGATTGGGATCGACACATACCCCTCTTCTTAATGGCCTACCGAAACGCGGTCCATAGCTCAACAGGGCACACACCATCCGAGATCTTATTTGGTCAAACAATTCGGTTGCCAAGTGAAGCAAAATTCGGATCCCCACCGACGGAGTCCAAAGAGGTGAACGACTACGTGAATGACTTACGCAGCAAGATTCGTAAATTGCATGAAGACACCAGAGAAAAAATGAAGCTAGCAAGCAGCCGCATGAAAACTAGGTACGATATCAAGGCGAAATCTTCCGGTTTCAACGAAGGAGATCGGGTTTGGCTGTATAATCCTCAGCGTAAGAAAGGCAAATCACCAAAATTGCAACAGGACTGGGAAGGTCCATACAAGGTGATAACCCGCATTAATGACGTTGTCTACCGGATCCAGCGTGGGGATCGTGGAAAATTTAAAGTGATCCATTTGGATAGAATGTGTCATTTCAACGGGATGCTGAATGACGAAGTTGTTCGGGACGAACAACTGTAGGGAGGGAGCAATGTGATAACCACTTAACTGTGAGCAGCGACATCTAGCAGAAAATGTCGAAGACCAGAAGGTTTCGATATTGGAATAACAAAGTCTGGAGACTGGAGAGTGGAATCGAATTTTCTAGCAAATTGGAAATTGTATGGGACGCTGGATGGCGAGGATTGTTCTCGAAGTATGTCATTCGAGTATAAATACCAGCATCCCAAAGGTATGCAAATCAGTTCTAAAGTGAAATTTGAAGTGTTAATTAGGAGAAGTGATTAAGTGGTTTAAGTAAGAGATAAGAAAAGTATAAGTGGTTGAGAAATTGAGAATTAAATAGTGAATTGTAACTGTACTGAATAAAGGGATTTGAAAAGAAAAGAATAAGTTCTATTATTTGTACCCACACAAATATTTTACAGTATTATATTTCATCTAACGGATGACATAGCTCAGGGACCACATTCGGCTTGCCTATTTCACCCTTTGTCTAACAATTCTACAATCAAGCCCACAGCTCAGAAGGAATCTTAAGCTTGTCTATGACCAAAACTTATTAAGAAAGTAAAAGAGCACCGGTTCATTAATTCGACCTAGAGCTACGGACTATTTAACACAGCAATGTTATACCTTTTTTTTTTCTTTTTTTATTTATTTATCCGCAGAGTTTTCATCTACTGCTTCGACTCCACATATAGGGGGAATAGTTTCCCTTGCAGCAACAATGGTAGTTCTGGTATTTTCCCTCTTTAACTTGTATCGATCATGTGGAAGTATAGCAACGACCTCGTGTGGTCCACGATAATGAGCATCTAATTTCGATTTCCGTATTTGGTTACTTCGATAAACTACTTTTGTACCGATTTCCAGTCGGCTCGGCTTACATTTGTTTTTGTCAAAGCGCGTTTTCATACGTTTTGCGTTTTCTTCCATTCGCTCGTTAACTAGCTCGCGTATTGCCTGTACATCCGGCTCAACTTGAAGTTCTGACAAAAGAGCACCAACTTCTGGAGTACGCCCAGTAACGCCAGTTAATACTTTTAGTGGGGAAAATCCGGTTGTTTTGTTGGTATGCACTCGACTGACATAGCTTGTCCATTCAAGGTTCGTGTCTAAATTGGTTCGCAGTAAGTTAGCTACGGTATCGACATACCACTCGACTTGCCCATTTGCTCTGCTGGCACACGGCGCGATCAAATGATGTTCTATTCCAAGTGAAATGCAAAGTTTCTTAAACTCCTCACTGGTGAAATTCGACCCTCTATCGCTTATGACCTTATTCGGAACACCAAATAACATTATGTAACTGTGAAACAGATGAACATAATGGACAGATTCTGAAGCCTGTAGGGTTTTAGAGGGGAAAAGGACCATCAACTTTGTGAAAGAGTCGATGATAATGAAGGTATATCGGTGATCTCCTTGATTTTTTCCATCAAATGGCCCCATGTAATCAACATGGACGGTGTGGACCGGTACTGGCTTCCTTTCAATTGGGTGCAGTTCGCACTGTTTTTTCCCAGACGGTCTCTTGGCTACTAGGCAAATCAGACAGTGTTCGACGAATTTTCTCACATTTTTTGCCATTGAAGGCATCCAAAAATGTTGTCTCATTTTCTCCAAAGTTTTTTTCATGGTACCATCCTATAAGTGACAAACGGCACTGCTGAGGTATAAAGAGTTTGTTTCCTTCCTGAAGTTTTCTATAAACTATACCACTTTTGATCAAATAGCTTGCCTTTGTCTCCACATCCCCCTGATTAATTTTGTCGATTATTTCCAGAGTGAACGCATCCTGCCTCTGTTCTATATTCAACCATGATTCTGATAAAACGGAAACAATTTTTTTCTGGTATGTTACGGCTTAAGTAATCTGGGTAGATCATAGTTGGCCCCTTCCTATATACAACATCAAAGCTGAAATCTTGTAGATAAATCCACCATCTGGCAACGCGTGTCAACAAATCTTTTTTCTTCTGCGCTGCTTTAAGCGCATTACAGTCAGTTACCACGGTAAAATTTATCCCTCAGAGATACGCACGGAAATGTTTAATAGCATTAACTACGGCCAATGTCTCCAGCTCGTAACTGTGGTAATTTGCTTCATATGGTTTCGTTGCTTGACTCTAATAAGCAACGATATGTAACTGACCTTTTATGCGTTGAAATAACACGGCGCCATAACCTACGGAACTTGCGTCTGTATGTAACTCAGCCGGGAGGTCAGGCGAAAAAATCACTAACAAAGGCCGCGTAGTAAGTTGTTGAAGGATACATTGTCGAGCCTCTTCACATTCGCTAGTCCATTCGAATTTCTTATTCACTTTGGTAAGGGAAGTGGTGCAACTGGTTTTCACCGCAAATCCATGAACTGCCGTACTTGCTTCACATTTGCAGGTGTTGTGGATCTTACTTTTGCTTGTCTTATCCTTCACTTGATATTTCTCTTCCCAAATATTTAAGTTTAGTTTGTAAAAATCGGCATTGAAAAATCAGTTAGAGCTCTTAGGACAACGTTAAGGTTTTTGAGAGCTTCTCGAATAGTTTTTGTCGGAATCAAACCATCATCTAAGTAAACAAGAGCGACAGTATCCCTGAGTTCAGCTAGGGCATTATTAATAGCTCGTTGAAAGACAGCTGGTGCGTTGGTTAGACCAAATGGCATCCGTAGATATTCAAAATGACCGTCTGGTGTCACAAAGGCTGTTTTTTCAATAGAATTTTCAGAAACCGGGATCTGGTGGAAACCAGAGGCCATGTCCAATGAGGTGAAGTATTTATTGCCAGATAGTCTGTCGAGCTGGTCTTCGATTCTTGGCAAAGGATAACGATCTTTTACATTTGCTCTGTTAAGCGCTCTATAGCCCACGCATAAACGGTTTTTGTCCATTTTTCTTTCTCACAAGGACAACAAGACTCGCATAAGGCGGCTTACTTTCGCGGACAATTCCATGATTTTTTAGGTTTGATATGATTTCTGAAGTTATAAGTCGTTCGCTATGTGCCATTCGGTAAGGTCGGTAGTTAACAGTAATATCCTCTATCAGGCGTATGTCAAGTGACCCAGTTCTCACCGCATCTTTAGGAAGTCCGTAATTATTTGGTGGAAGTATTTTGCCAATATTAGGTCCAATTTATTTCGAACAATGGGTTCAAGGTGTGAAGCTAATGAAGGAATGGAATAATTGTTTAAACATGTAGCAGAGCTTTTTCGTCGTAGAGTAGATTCATGACCATCAACTACGATCATTAATGTTGGGTCCTCCAGAACATCCCTCCCAATAATAATTTCGTTTGGGGAACATTCGCGTCCTATTACGTGAAAGGAGACCTCAATAGTTTCTAGCTTTTCTGTCAATATAATTGGGTTATTGCCAATTCCCTGCACAGATAGAAAATGGGGCTCTCTGGTGACCAAGATTTGATCGGCTATATACGACCGAATCAATGAGCAGTTTGACCCGGTTTCCAGCAAACAATGATATAGTTTTCCCTTAATTAAAACTACAGTAGTATTTTCGGACACTGAATTCCCGTTGGACAGGTGTACACTCCTCCGCTCAGCTCGCTGCTTTGCTCAACAAGTGCTGTCTTCATGACCGGTTTTACTACAAAAACTAAATCGTGCCCCTTTCTCTACTCTGCTTGGGGATTTACCATAAGACATATGAGACTCCATCTTATTTTCCCTAGACGTCTTTCGGGGACAATTGACTCGAATATGTCCTAACTTTCCGCAGTCAAAGCAACGCCTTTCATTTTCGAGCCGAGGACGTTTGGGAACTGGTGATATACTAGGTAATTCAGTTCTACGCATTGCATAGGGTCTGACCATCCCAAAATCTCTGCTGTATTGACGACGATTGGCAGAATCATTTTTCTTATTAGGACTATCGCGTATAGATGATAGGTGATCAATAAGCCCTTGCACGGAAGATGGCATAACAAATGTCAGTTAATTACAAGGCCTATGTCCGTAATGCAACCCTCAACGATTTTAACGATTCTGTCTTCTGGTATGTCAAACGGGAGGCGATTAATTTGACACACCTTCTCCATAAAGAAATCGCTCTACGATGCAAACTCACTACTTTCAGCATTCGCAAGTTTTCGGAGCTGATATATCCGCACCACTAGAAAATGCGTGGATCAGCGAAGACTGTAAGTCGATTCAATCGTAATGTTGATACCCATATTTGTTGAACCAGACTTTTGCCCTTCCCAAGAATAATGCCTGAGCTCTCGGGATGATGTCAAAGTTTTCTACCTTGGCACGCTGTACCCTCAAATCAATATCTGCACACCACTTATGAACATCGACCCGGGAGTGGTCTGGGTCAAAACAAGGAAAACCAGCAGAGTTATTACCATCGCGTTCGCGTTGAGTAGCTTGTAATATCTGTTTGATTGCATCTACAGTGATGACCAGATTACCTTCATTTTTATTTTGTGTAGAACTTCTCGGCTGTTTCCCAGTATTAACACCTCCGTCGCAGCCCTCACCCTGTTCCATCATTAAATTTTTCATATACTTCGCGAAATCACAGTCGCCAGCCAGTCGCAATAAATATGTTTAGACAACTAACACTCACCCTCTATTCAACAATACGTGTTTTTTTTTTGGTTTTCTTTTTGTAAGTGCGTACCTGTAAATTTACCAGGTACTTTGTCCTTCTGTTGAGGCGCCCTATCTTTTTTTTTTTTTTTTTTTTGTTGTTGTAAATAGTACTCGAGATCAAAACAAGAAAACAAGATTACCACAATTCTTTATTAATAATAATTCAAGCACACAAACGGCAGTGGAATAACAGCGCAGGCAAAATATTCTGTTTTCTTTTTTAGGTAACCGAACACACACATTTGCCACACTCAGTAGACACAAGAAACAGGGAGCCGATAATCAAATATAAGACAAGACACGCACTTGTGCACACACGAGCTGTACGAGGTTTTGTTTGTTTTTTGTTTTTTTTCTTTAACTACTCACGCACGAACAACAACAAAGCTAAACATATTTTTTCAATATTATAATAACAAGATCCACTTTTCCGTGTGCTTGTAAGAAAGGTAAGATTATACCAATCCCAAAAAGGAAAGCAGTAGGCAACTCGTCAACTGAATATAAAACTATCGCTATGCTTCCATATTTGTCAAAAATATTTCAAAAAATTATGCACCATGAAATATGTAAGTATAAAGTTTTCTTCAACAAGAACAAGTTCTTTGCGCCTACCAGTCTGGATTTCGGAAACACCACAGCTGCACGTCATCTCTTCTAAAGGTATCTGACGACGTGAAAGTTGCAATAGACAAGAAACAAATAACCCTTATCGCTGCCCTAGATTTTTCTAAGGCCTTTGACACCGTTATGAACTACTTATATTCTACTTCAGTATACTGAATGAACCTATCGAATTTGTAAACAAAGTCAAAAATCTTGGTATTTGGTTCAATACAAAATTAACCTGTAACGAACACGTTTGCTCAGTTGTGGGTTAGTTTTTAGTTTTAAATGCATTTTATTTTCTTAACCCTTAAATGCCCACATGTCTATTTTGGGCACACACTCTTTGAACAAAAAGTTTGTCTAACGGAAATATTTCAAACTGTGTACGAATGGTTTTGGTACGTTCTACGATACAAGCGACACAGTTTGCACCGGCTGCCGCTTAAAACTAACTGCATTTGAAAGCTTGAAATTCAGTTGAGTTTGTGCCGCACGACGATACCCATTTTTTGTGAATTTGCGATATTCTCAGAGGCTTATTTGTGGTAAATCGGTCGAACCAACGCTGAAAAAATTATTTCCGTGTTTATTATTGTGTTTAGAAAGTGATGTGAGTGTTCAGAACAAAAAATTATTATTATTATTGCTACTTTTTTTTGATTTTTTGTTCGTGCCCAATATGGCACGCTGGTCACTCAGGCCATAAAATGTGTTATGTTTGCGCATATGGAAAAAAGTTTGTTTTCGTTATTCTTGCTTTGTTTTTTTTTCGGTTTGTTATTTAGAATGCCGCGCAAAATAGATTTTCGCACCGAAGAAGAGTTGGCAGCATACGTGAATCAACAAGCATGGTCCGATAGTGAAATCGGCGATTTTTCCGGAGATAGTGACGTAGTTCCGGAATTTGACTTCGAAGCTATCTCCTTATGCCAAAGCGAATCAAGCGCTTTTTCAGGGTCAATGTCTAAACCCACCGTAATTTTTTTTATTCCTGAGATTTTGGATTATCTTGTTACTCAAGTTTAGTTTTCAATGCATTTTATTTTCTTAATCACTAACTCTTACATACTAACAAAAAATGCTTAAATGCTAGCTTACTTAACAATCTTATACTAACTTACTGGGCCCACATAGGCACTATAAGCTACTCTGAATACTTATATCTATGTCTTTCAACTTCATTTACATTTTATTTAGGAATACTTATTTTCTATACTTAAGGCTAAGAAAAAAATTTGCTTACAAAAACTTAGCATATGGACATTTTTTTTATTTTTTATAAAAACTTAGTATCTAACTTAAAATAAACCTTAGCCTACCTAACCCAAATGCACAATACACATAAACACACATAGACATTATACATATATCAGTATACACCTTTGTATAAGTTAAACTATTCAAAGTTTATTTTAAATAAAAAAATAATTTTTTTCATTTAGGAGGAGGAGAAGCCTCTTTATTCAATCAAATACAAAATACTACTGATCTGACAAAGTTATACTTAACACCTAAGTTAACTAATGCGGCGATGAATGGTGTCCGATTGTCTTCATTTGCAACGTCGGCAACATGAATCTGGAGAATGATTGGGATGTGCAAGTGATCTGTGGGAAGATTCTGAGATGTGGAATGTGTGTGGGTGTGCATGTGCAAAATGTAAATGATGAAGTGAATCACGTGGCGGAAGTTTGGTATCAGGTGCAATTGAAGAATTTATTGTGTTGTGGTTAACTCTTCCCCGCTAAGTTTCAAACGTTTGACAACTAGTTTTCAAAAGAACGGAATTTGGTGGATTCGGGCTGGCTTCGGTGGCAATATTTCTTGTTGGTCTCTTTTCTTTTCTTGGCTAGAAATATGTGTTGGCACTTTCTTCCATCTTTTTGCTTTCTGTTTCGAGTACATTGGTGACTTGGATTTGTGCTGAGCGTTTATTCCAGATGACAATGCAAACATAGATATGGTTTGTAATTTTTACTGCACGGTGTTCTGCTTCTAGTAATTGGATGTCTTCTATGTTATTATTATGTATTTCTTTCAGCATTTCCAGCGATAGTAACTCTTCTATGTCTTCTGCTGTGGAGAGTTGTGCGATTGCAGGTAATGGCTTCAGAGTGGAAACTATTATGTTGGATGTGTAAGTTTTATTGTCGATTTTTATTGATGAATTTTGAAATTTAATGATGAACGTGCCAGTTAGTTCCAATGTTTCGTTGTCGTTTCGTTTGTACCAAGGTTCCGTTAAACTGATTTAGTAGGATAATTCCTGGGGAGATTTCGTCTATTTTCGGGACATGTTGATTATTGATTTTGGGATAATTTGCTGTTGTGCTTTGGAGTAGGTTAGGGATGCATGATGTGCCGCTTAAATCTACAATATTATGATTAGGGCATATAGCTAAATTATTATATGACTTACAATCTAATTTGATATTGATTTTGGACTTTTCAAAATATTTTCGTACTCAAGTTTATTTATAAAATTAGTTTTCTTAACAACTTTCATTAAAATTTTATTACAAAAATCTGATGTTACACTTGGTATGCTTATAATATAAACTATCGAGGTTGAATTACTAGCTATTTTTATTTCTGCTAGGTTAAGTGCTTCATCTATATTGTTAAAGGGAATATTCTCATTTCTAAGTATTTCTTTTGCAATTTTTATTTCTTCAATTGATAATATATATGAATTTATAATTCCTTGCTTTGCCCAATGTATGGCATATTCTATATTAATAAGTTCTTCTTTAAGTAACGTAATCTTATATTGTGTAATTAAAACAATGTTTATTTTTATACGTATCGTATTTTTTCATTTTTTTAATTATTTCATTAGTCACATTATTTATTTGATTAATATTATTAATTATATTTTTGTTGATTAGCACTTGTTTGTTATTATTTGTTAATACATTATTAATTTTGTTTCTTAAATACGGAAATCGTCATGGTCAGGATTGCCTGCAATCCATTTCCATGCGTTCCCTATAAAGTTAAGTGATCTTTTATATTTATTTTTCGGTTTCAATCTGTCTAATATATTATTCATTTGTGTTAATTCGTGAGAAAGGAAAGGATAGGATGGGTGGTTTTTGGTTATATTATTTTCTATTGCGACTAATTCACTTGATGAGTAATCTAAAATTTGCACTTCGGCTATGTAGCCAACAATAAAAAACCTAAAGAGAGAAGGAAAAAGGAATGATGACAATTTTAATTTCGAATGTGGCTTTTGTGAATAATTCCTCCTGATTTTGTTTTAATTGTTGTTTTCAAGTTTTCAAGAACTATTTCTTTAGAATAGAGGTTAGTCAGTTTGGAACCTATTCTTTTGTTTTGCTTAACGTAAACTATTTCACCTGGGGTGTAATCTTTTATCTTAACTCTCTTCTTATTATGGTATTGTATGTCTCTATTTTGTATCTGCATTAGTTTTTCAATATTGCTTAATCTTGTTCTCTCGTAATCTTCTGGTGAAAAATGTGCTGTTCTGCCAAAAAATAAATCTACTGGTCTTTTTTTCGTAGAAGTGTGGAAAGTATGATTATATTCATTAACTGCTCTTTCAAGCAATTCTTCGAAATTTCTATTTATGACTTCTTTTTTTAAACATCTCATTATTTCGGCCAAGGTAGAATGGAACCGTTCTACCTGTCCGTTCACTTCACTTTTATAAGGTGGTGTGGTAAAAACATTAATTTTCAATTCATCCTTAAGCATGAATTGTATTGTTTCAGAATTCAAAGACTTTTCGTTATCAATTATTAAATATTGGGGAACGCCAAATTGAAAAAAATTTCGCGAAGTGGTCGCCTAACGTCTTCTATTGCTTTAGAGTTAATCATTTTGGATATTGCGAATTTTTCTATTGCAGTGAGAACTAATTGTTTTTCGGTCGAAAAAATATCGATATGAACTGTGTGACCTATGTAATTTGGTATCGGGGTTTTAGCTAACAAGGGATTATTTGGATGTCGGTCATATTTATTCTTCTTACAAGTCTAGCATTTTTTTGTGAATTGCTTGATTTTTTTCATCATACTGGGAAAATAGTATTTGTGAGCCCTAGAATGAGTCTCGACTATTATTTCCTCTTGTCTACTTTCAGATGAAATATCTTTAACCAGAGATTGAGTGTAACGTATTCTATAGTTTGAAAAATGTAAACGATATAATTCTTGAATTACTCCCATTACTCTTTCAGGGGATGATAAACCGTTCACTATTTGTGGGTCCAGGAATCGTTTAAAAATTCCTATGAGATTTTCTTTAGTATAATTTGGCTCAATTATTATATGTCTAAGGAAATTAGTGAATGGGACTTGTAATTGGTGACTGCTTGTGTTCCCTAGTTTGAGGATTATCTGATTTTCATTTTTTTCATTTCATTTATTTTATTTAGTAACCACTGTACATTTGAGAATATAAAGATTCTTATAGATTATATACAGGTAAAATATATGGATAGAGTGCTTAAATTTAATAAATAATGAATTTTAAACATAAGAAAGTTCTAATACAATTGTATTGAATACAATTAACTTAAAAGGAAATAAGATAGGAGTATTTGTACATAAATGTAAATAAATTCATTATAGCAGATTCAGAATTTAGAGTGTGAATCTATTGGAGAGATTTCAATAATTATTAGAAAAATAATAAAAGATTGCTGAGGACAGTTTCTTGGGTTCGATATTCGACCTGATAGCAATGGGTAAATTTTTCCATACACTGACGGCATGAATGAAAAATTGTCTTCGAGAGGCTAAGCAAGTATGTTTAAGCGGCCTCAATGAGTGGTAGCGTGCGGATAGAGTTAATGCAAGTTTTTCAAATAAATATGACGGTAGTTTTTTATAGATCAAGTTGCCGAGATAAATGCAGCATTTGTACTTAAAAAAGCTGTCAAGAGAGCATCCCAAAATTTGACGAGAATGAGAAGATACGAGGTCGAATCTGCGAAGGTTAAAGACAAATCGAGCAATCGAATTAAAAGCCACATTGAGCTTACGGGATGAGATCGAATCCATATCCGCCAACAGTCCGCATCCATAAGTTAAAATTGGCACTAGGAGAGTCCTAGCTAATTTCATCTTAATTGCAGTTGGAAGAAAGTGGCGACTTACTGAAAG
Organism: Volucella bombylans; assembly: GCA_949129095.1. Lineage (NCBI taxonomy): Eukaryota > Metazoa > Arthropoda > Insecta > Diptera > Syrphidae > Volucella > Volucella bombylans. Next base: position 214,894,827 of record OX422140.1, read on the forward strand.
GCAGCGTAAAGAAGTATATATTTTGGATACAATGCTACGAGGGGCGTTCAACATATTCTCGGTATCGATGTGAAGCTGTGGTTGTATATATAAATTGACTTATTTATCCAGTAATACTATTATTTTAGTGCATTCATGTAAAATTTCATATAAATGTGATTATTAATTCGCGTTTTATCTCTAGTTAAACAGAATCATAATGGCAACTGAGACGATGATGGTGAAAATTGAGCATCGCGCTGTAATTAAATTTCTCACTAAGCAAGGAAAAAGTCGTACTGCTTGTACGGGAGAAAGCATCAAAGAAGTCGAAAAACTTGTTCTTGAGGATGCCCGAATAAAGGTGAAAATGATGGCAGAGATCACCAAGCTTTCAATTGGTACCATTCACACCATTCTTCATGACCATCTTAACCTTTCAAAGGTCAGTGCAAGGTGGGTGCCACGAATGCTCACAGCGCCTCACAGCGAAAAAACTGAGAATCGCATGCTGTAGAGAGCTTTTGGAGATGTGTACTGAGAACGCGGTGTTATGGATCGAATTGTTACTGGGGACGAAACATGGGTCCACCACTATGACCCTGAAAGCAAACAAGAGTCCATGCAGTGGCATAAAAAAGGAACAGACCCCCCGAAGAAGTTCAAAATCACTCCGTCTGCTCATGGCCACAGTTTTTTGGGACTCAAAGGGAATCTTGCTCATTGAGTACAAAAAAAAAGGTGAAACCATCAACGCCACATCCTACGCTTCCACTTTGCATAATTTGCGTGAGGAAATTAAACGGGAAATTGCGGGGTAAACTCGCAGCGGGTATGTTGCTTCTTCATGACAGCGCTCCTGTTCACACGGCGCGAGTTTCCAAGGCTGCTGCGCGAGATTGTGGTTTCGAAGAAATCCAACACCCACCCTATAGTCCAGACCTTGCCGCTAGTGATTATTTCCTGTTTCCGGATTTGAAAAAATGTCTTCGTGGAAAAAGATTTTCGGATGATGAAGAACTCAAGTCGGCAATAAATGGGTATTTTGCAGAGAAAGAGGAAATTTATTTTTTGAGGGTTTAAAAAAGCTTATCTCAAGATGTAACAAATGCATTGATGTTAGGGGAGATTATATTGAAAAATAAAAACAATTTAAATTGAATTCGCATTTTCCTTCATATCGATACCGAGAATATACTCGTATTGAACGCCCCTCGTATTTATATGATCACCCCAAGATAAATTGCTACCAAAAATCATACCTAGGTTTTTCGCGTTGGATACTAATTCTACTTGGGTTCCATTCAGGAAAATAGGGGGAAAATCATCGATATGGGGTACTTGTTTATATATAGGAATTGCCTTGGTTTTGGTGGGGTTCAACATAAGTTTATTTTGTGAAGCCCAATTGGCGATTGCAGATAAGTCGTCGTTAATTTTTGAGATGGCATCCACGACAAGTCCTAGAGGAAAGCTATAATACAACTGAACGTCATCGGCATATATATGAAAATTACAATGGGACAATACAGACGGCAAGTCGTTAATGAACATGGAAAAAAGAAGATGACCAAGAATTGATCCCTGTGGGACTCCAATGTTCACAGGACGGAAAGACGACAACAGACGATTAAAAGAGACGGCTTGTTTCCGATTGGTGAGGTGGGAAAGAATGAGTTTAATGCTCGATTTCTAAAAACATTTATAGGGATTTCCATTGCTGGAATTAAATTTTGGGATGAGCTTTCACAGCTGTGTTATTTCGGGGTTAGAGAAGTAATTTTTGATTGTGGAATGCGGGATAAAGCATCAGCCACTACATTTGACTTTCCTGGAGTGTACCTAAGTTCATGGTTAAACTCTTCTAAAATGACTTTCCATCTTTTCATTTTGTCGTTTGTGTTTCTATTGCTCAAGGCATAGGTTAGCGGTTGATGATCTGTGAATATTATTATTTTTTTTCGATCCGTAAAGGAAATTACGAAGGGTGCCTAATGCCCATATAATGGAAAGCATTTCTTTTTCGTTTGTGGCATACGCTTCTTCGGTTTTACTCAAGCTTCTTGATAGGAATGTTATTGGTTTCCCTTCTTGGCTTAACACTGCACCAAGAGCATAGTAGGATGCGTCTGTGGTCAATTCTAAGTCTTTGTTATAATCTGGGTATGATAGCATGACATCATTCGATATCAAGGAATTTTTCGTCCATCTTCTCCTCTTAACAGAGATGTCAGGGGCTTAGCTATTTTCGCGTAATCGCGAATGAAGCGCCTATAGTATCCTGACATGCCAAGGAAAGATCTAAGATCTCTCAATGTTTTTGGCAATGAAAATTCAGCTATCGCTCTGACTTTTGCAGGACTTGTTTTGATTCCAGATTGAGATATAACAAATCCGAGAAACTCTACTTCCGTTCTTAGGAATTCACATTTGTCCATTTGGACTTTTACGTTAGCTTCATTTAATATTTGGAATATTGTCACAAGATCCTTGAAATGTTGTTCTTCAGTTTAACTGAAAATAATAATATCATCGATGTATATATAACATCTAATACCAATATATTCTCTTAAGATGTCATCTACTGCGCGGTGCATTTCTAAGGCCAAACGGGAGTCTGGTAAACTCATATTTACCGTTATTAACGCAAAATGCAGTCTTTTCGATGTCCGAATTTTTGAGGGGGGTTTGATGGAATCCGCTCTTTAAATCAATTAAAGTGAAAAATTTGGAGTTGCCTAGGTTAAAGAGAAAATTGCTAATTTCAGGAATGGGGTACCGATCAGGTACGGTCACTAGATTTAGTTTCCTGTAATCAACTACAAGGCGGTATTTTTTTATTCCCGATGCGTCAAGTTTCTTTGATACAATAATGATGGGGGAATTGTATGGGGATCTCGATGGTCGTATTATTCCATTTTCAAAGAGTTCAGCTATTTGCTTTTCCACTTCATTTTTTAATGCTTGTGGGTATGGAATAAACTGGAGAGTCTGATATCGTTTTGATTTCGCCCTCAACCGACGTTATAAAGGTAAGCTTTTTATTGGGTTCTGTAAATAATAAAGGAAAGGTACGAATAATTTGTTTAATCTTATTTTCCTGATATGGATTCAGGTGTGAAGTTCTAATGTCAACGTTATTTACTGCTTGCGTTTTCAATTGTTTCAGAGGGAAATTGTATTTTCCTTTAAGGATGACGTAATCCTTATCAGTATGAATGACGGCTCCTAGTTCTTTAAGAGTGTCATTCCCAATTATTCCATCAAAAGTTTCGAGCCTTTGTAATATGAAAAATTTTAACTTCCCGATTTCTGTTCCAAGAATTTCAATATTGGCATGATGTGTAACTTTAATTTTACCACTGACGGAATTTTTATACAAAGGATTTTGATTGGCTATTGGTTTTCTAATATAGCATGGTTTTATATAATTTTTATTTGATCCTGTGTCTAGAAGAAATTTTAAGAATTTTCCACTCTTCGCCTTAAATTCGTAGTATGGTAGCGAAGAGCTTTCTAATCTAAAAAATTGAATTCTTGTAATTTATCGCAAGTTTCAAGTACTTATCCGGTGTCGTGTTGAGCATAATCAATTATTGTTCGATCATTAATTGATTCATCTTCCATTGGTAGATTATAGGAGTCTGGTTCGTCTTGTGTCGCTTCAATGTGGAAATTACGTTGTACGTTGTTAGAGTTTGCAAAATGTGGTTTTTGTCCAGAGCTCTGGTTTGTGAACTCTGTGGAGGTTCAAATTTTACGGGTCTATGGTTTGTTTGAAAATTGTTAGAATTGTGTGGATTCTGGAATTGAGAGACTGTTGATTCTGATTAGGAGATCGCGTTGCAGTATTCGATGCTGATGGTTGTGACTGACCTTGCTGATGATTGAATTTATTTTGTTGGTGTATGGGTTTTTGATGATAGGGATTTGGTGGACGGCTAACATTTGGGTTCCAGTCGTTTGGTCTTCGCATGGGCGACTGTTGAGGCGATGGATGTTGCATTCGTTTTACGTTGCTATGAGCATTCGCAGCATAATTAGATCAAAAATTTTGATTTTCTAATTTTAAATAAAGGTTTAGGGCTTGAGGGAGATCAAGTGGCTCTCTCATTCCAAGTAATCTTGGCAAGTCCCCTTTGAGACCTCTAATGAAGGTATAGAGGGCCTTGTCCCTATAAGTTTGGGAGAATAATGCTACAGATTCAGCACCCATTTCCATAAAGGCGATTCTATTTAAAATTAAGGATAGATGAGTATAAACTCTTTGGTAAAACTCTTGGATGGATGAGTTTCCTTGGATAAGCGACGTCATTTGATATTCGAGCGTACTCAGGTCGCGTTTGTCCGTGTAGTGCATCGTAAGACACTTGGAAATTGCTTTCCAATCCAGTGCTGTATTGTAGGATTCTAACACGATGTCAGCATTTCCTACAATCTTATTTCTGACTACATTTAAGATACCATAGTATCTTGGAGTACCCTTTAGTGGCTCGTAGATTTTTAAGATGCGGTCAACGCTCTTCCGCCAAGAACTAAATTCCCCTGGATTTCCAGAGAAATCTCTTAGACATCTAACGACATCTGGAATCTTATCCATATCTGATAAATTGCAACAATGTTCTTGGGCAATAGTTTGGTCTATGCCAGGTAAACTATTAGCAAATGGGTTTAATGCATTTTGTATGATATTCTTCCCTTCGTTTTCGAAAACTCGACAGATAAGAGACGAAATGAGTGATTCTAATTCGGGGGTTGCTCTAGCATTGTGATCGTTATTAGAAGCACTAGATAGAAATGAACTATTTGGATTTTCGGTAGTTATAACATTGGGATTAGGGTTTAGATTAGAAACTGGAGGATTAATAGAGGGATGGGGAGTTTGAGAATGGGTAGATGATCCTGATCGTAAATCGGGCATTATGTACGTTTTTATTTTTCTTAATATTTTAAGCAAAACTATAATTGTTCTCTACTTTTCACTTTCTTAAATATTTTTTCTTCACAATTCTATAATCATATATATTTTTCTTCTTTCTTTTCTTGTTGATTTTATTTTCTTTAAAATTTTGTTTATTTTCTTTTTAAAAATTTATTTATTTTCACTTTTGTCAACCTTTTCTTTTCTTTAATTTTCTTTTCTTTTGTTTTTATAAAATTTATTAATTTTTTTTTCTTTTTTTTACTTATTTTTGTTTTTAGTTAATTACTTCTTAAAACTATGCTTACAAAAGGAGCAGCATCCTTCCCACGCCGGCGTTCTGGATTTTTTCCCTTTTCTCCGTCTGTTGTCGGTGACTCAAGATCCTCGATACGCACACATTACGTAGTCCACTAGAGGCGTTCTTAGGACCTTCTAGCAGAGGCACACAAGCTCTCTTTTTTATTTTACACTAGAGGCGTTCTTAGGACCTTCTAGTAGAGACACACACGCTCTCTTTTTTTTTATTTTACACTAGAGGCGTTCTTAAGACCTTCTAGTAGAGGCACGCACGTTCTCTTTTTCCTTTTTGAGGACCGATGTCTTCTCAAACACGATGCACTGAACTTTCTAGGTCACTGGCAAACTGTTAATACGGAGCACGGGAGTTTCTTACATTCACTGGCAACTGCGTAGCACGGGAGCTACTTCAGGTCACTTTAGGCTAGCAATTTTCCTTTTAAGGAATCCGTATTATCACGTATGAGAAAATCACCGGTCCCTGCTCGGGCGCCAGTTAAACTATTTAAAGTTTATTTTAAATAAAAAAATATTTTTTTTCATTTAGGAGGAGGAGAAGCCTCTTTATTCAAACAAATACAAAATACCACTCAGCTGCTAATCTGATAAAGTTATACTTAACAGCTAACTTAACTAATGCGGCGATGAATGGGACTTTGGGACGTGATGGAATGCAGGTGTCTTCATTTGCAACGTCGGCATCATGAATCTGGAGCATGATTGGGATGTGCAAGTGATCTGTGGGAAGATTCTGAGATGTGGAATGTGCATGTGCAAAATGTAAATGATGAAGTGAATCACGTGGCGGAAGTTTGGTATCAGGTGCAATTGAAGAATTTATTGTGTTGTGGTTAACTTATACACTGATATATGTATGTGCTTTTTAAATGCTAACCTAAACCTATGTAAGCTGGCCACGGCTATTCACAGAGCAAATAAATTGGTCAGCTCTGCCTCATTAGTGAGGCTGGTCTGTAATTGATGGAAACGACAACGAAACATCTTCCCCATCATTCAACCACCAGAAATGCTGGTGCTGCTGAACGACATCCCTCTTATCGCGATTCCCCACCGCCCTACTGAACCTGAGGCGATCCACACTGCCGTGTGCGACGTCTCTGTTGTAGTTGAGTCGCCTGTCCCCAGCTGTCCGAGCGACATGGAAGATTAATGGGACCGCTGAACTATCCTGGATCAACCCTATCTGATCTAGGTAGAGGAATGCTTCCAGTGGAACGAAGCCGTCAGAGCGCACACTCTCGTGGTAAAGGTAATTGGGGTAGTAAGCCCCAGATATCAGGTTATTCGTCGAGGTCATTGCTCTTGCAATGTGCCTTCGAGTCAGCTTAATTATAAAGTTGTCCACTCGTATTAGGTTCGCCCTGTTATAAAGGACCTCATTAGGATAAAATTTCTTGTACTCCGATTCTGGTGTTCTGTACAAGCAAAGACAAGCCCTAAGACAAGCCCTCTCAAACACCCGAATCTTTTCGATTAAGCTTGCTCGTACATTGAACCACACGGGACAACCAAATACCAGCATTGGCCTGATAAGGGCCATTAGCAGATTACCTTCACTTTATTTAGTTGGCTGTTATAAAACAGTCTATTTGTAAGGGCAAAAGCACCTTTAGCTCTGGCCAGAGCAGCATCTACATTTTTGCCAAAATACAGAAACTGATCTAGCCAGATTCCAAGGTATCTGACTACATTTCGACAGGCAAGAGGTTGTCCGTGTTGTCTAATGATGGAGAACTTTCGCCAATTTTTTCCGTTATCCCTAGAGGCTCCAGACAACGACGTCCTAAAGAGAATGGTTTCCCACTTGATTTTGATTTTCAACTTCCAGTCATCGCAAAATCATCTTATCTTATCGAAGTCACTCTGCAAGAGAGTATTAATGAAATCGATTTTTTGACCTGTTCTGTACGCCATCAAATCGTCTGAGTGAACCTATCAAGTCGCTAGTAAAAATGTTGAATAGGATCGGCGTATTGACCGCGCCTTGCTGAAGACCATTTTTAATTTGAAATATTCCAACAGAAGTCACATCACCATTCTTCACGATGAACTGTCTGTCAGTTAGCATATTATAAAGAATGTACAAGAGTGGTTTACTGATCCCCAGCCTAGTCAGCTTATAGAAAAGACCCTCTAACCGTACGGTGTCGAAAGCCTTCTCCAAGTCAACAAGGCAGGCACCAGTACATTTGCCATATTTTCGCGGCTAAACTGGGTGAAACCAGAGCCGTTGGATCGCCAATTCTCTATTTCATTTCGAATGTAGCAGTTGTCCACCAAGACGCGATTGTCCAGGTCGTAATTAGGGCCAATGTTATCAATGGCCTTGTATACTTCCTGGAAAGCCGCCCGTATGGTCTCAACCTTCTCCTGCGGATCCTCGATCACAAAGAAGTCGTCATCGTCAGCGGCCTCATTTGGATCAATACCTGCTATTGTCAGTAACTGTTGTCCGAGTTATTTTAAGACACTGAAGGTCGTTTTCATTTTTTCTCCGAAATAGTTTATTTATTTGCGGACACATATTCGGGTTGCTGGTGTTTACAGCCCGAACCTTGTTGTTCCCATACAAACTTACAGAAATTCTGTAATTCGCTTTTATTAGCGTTTGAATATTTTTAATCGACGACTTCAGTGTCCTCATCTCCGGGTCTTGTCGGTCAGTTAACAGTCTGTACAAGTTTTTAAGTCTTATCAGAAGTCTACTTTCCTGTCGGTGCAGTGCGTCAATAGTAGGATTGCGGAACAGTTCTTCGTTAGTCGTACGTCGATACCGCGGTATTGTAGTGTCCATAGTTTGTTTAATTGTCTCATCCATTTGTTTTAAGTAATTGTCGATCTCCTCGTTTGACAAATTCCTATTGGACGGTGGGTGGAGCGTGTTCGAGGAGAGTGCTCTTGTCAAGGTTGCGGAGAAGCGTGTCCATCGAGTCTTACTGTAGTTGTAAGAATATCTTTGGACAAACGCCTCCAATTCCGCAATTTCGTTTTGAACTGTAATTTCGGTGCTAAAACCGCAATGGTCGCTATCATACACGAATGTGCGCAGACTGTTTAGCGTTTGTAAGTTCGTACCTGTCAGTCGTATACGTTCGTCGTACAGCAGTAGATCCAAATAAGATCCGCCTCTGGAAACGACGGGTTATCCGTCGCTTTAAGACCGAGTCTGTACATGACATCGTGCTGACCCCACCAATCGAGTAGTAATATTTGGCAAATTATTTCCCCAATCCCTGTGTCTAGCGTTGAAATCCCCGCCGATTATAAAATAATTCTCCCCCGATTCCAGACTCAGAAGTCGAAAAAGCGTGTCGAGCTTTGTAATGAATAGGGTGGATTGTGAAGCCTCAGGTGCATAAACAGAGGCCAAGTACAGCCACTTTCTGGAGCGGGATGTAAACGACAACTGCCTCCAACACCCGGAACCTGCGCAACATGCCCTTGTACACTCTGTGAAATTGTATACCTTCTTTAATAAAGATCGCGACACTGCCTCCACGTTTGGATCTATGCCGGTTTCTTCTTCTAACAATATAATTATTGTGAATTAACATTCACCGCAAGGACCTTCAAAGTTTGCTCCACCATGTGCGTACCCATTACGACATGTGTTGCGTTAGGCCCGGCAGCAGCGCGTAGATCTGGTCCACTATCCAGACGGCTTTCGGGACTGAGCTGCACCAGGAAGAACGGCAAACTCCATTTCTCCCGCCTGGCTCTAGCTGTGGTAAATGGCTTTACCCCCACAAACTTGATTCCGTCGCACTCCTTCTCTTTGAGCAGTGCCAGGATCTCCCCAAGATCAGAAGACGGTTCCAGCCCCTTCAGCAGCATAGATTGCCGCCTTTCACACTTCGGTGTGAATGAGTAGTGCTCCGTCGTCGTTTCCTTTAGGAGCTCTTTCACTTTCGCGTAGCCCTCCACTGTATTACAGTGGAGGCATGGCCATCGTTCCCCAATCGCTTAATATTAAAATTATTACCAATGACCAACTTACACAGGTCCTTGGTTTCATTTACCTCTAGTTTATAGGTGTTGATCGGAGGCATCTTCTCCTTCTTCTTCTGCTGCCGCTGTTGCTGTTGCTGCTGCAGTTGTCGTTTCCGCTGCTGCTGGTTTTGTTGTTGGGAGCTCTCTACTTTTGATTGCACCCTCTGCCTGCGCACAGATTGTTTCTGCTTAATTGAAAGCACTTTTTCTTCCAGCTTTAATATGCTGCTGGTAATATTGTTTATGAGGCAAAGTTGGTATTGCCCCCCTCATACTGGACCTTAACTTTATCTCCTTTCAACATGTCACTTTTTTTTCCTTAAATTAGGAGGGGTTCTCAACCTACTCCTTCTTTTGACGGCTTTCGCCATGGCACCAAGGCAAATTGTTGCCTTTTATAAGTCCCGTTATGGGAAGAGCGGAACGTTCTCCACCATCCATCACCTGATTTCTTTCCTTTTACCTTTTGTTTTTGTTTTTAATTCACACAATTTGAGAGAACAAAAAGAAAACGTCAGAAAAAAAAAATAAAAAAAGTTCAGAATTTAGCCCGGGATTCGAACCCGTGTCCACGATACGATGAGAGACGCCGCTAACCACCGGGCTCCGAGTAAGTTAACGAAATTGAAACTAATTTCTTATAGAAACTCAAGCACTATTCTTATTTTACTTTAGAAAAAGCCGAAACACCTCTTTTCTCTGCCGAGATCTGCGAACGACTCTGCTCAGTTGTGGGAAAAATATACGGATGTCTTAGAAATCTCTCCCAAACTCAAAGCTTCACACCAGTAAATACGAAGCTAATATTGGTCAAGGCCGTGCTCATTCCTCTGATAAGGTATGGCTGCGAAATTTTTTGTTGCACAGGCGCCTTTGCAGACGTAAGCTCAACATTGCTTTTAACAATGTTGCGCGATACGTATACGGCCTAAATCGTTTTGCTCATGTGTCGGCTTATACTAAAAATATTCTTGGTTGCAAACTTGACCGATATTTTGACTACTGCACAATCAAATATCTACACAGGATTATAATCAACCAACAGCCCCAATACTTATATGATAAACTTAGGTTTTCGCATTGAAGTAGATCTTTAAATTTAATTGTACCTCGTGTTGCTTATCAAGTTACCGAACGACAGTTTTTCGTTCATGCCATTCGCCTTTGGAATTCACTCCCCCTTAATATAAGACGACTCTATAATACAAATAGCTTTTGTGAAACCCTCTTTCGACATATAGCAGACAATTTCACACCATACAAATATTTTATTTTAATTGTTCAAGAAAGCTTATAGTCTTTTTTTCTCTTTGTACTCAAATTTATTTCAATCAGATGTTAATATTTTTAAAGTTTACTTTATTGAGAAAGAATTGTAATTTTAGTTTAATCTTAAATCAGTTATTAATTGTATCACATTTATAACTTAAAGATCTGAATGGTCTTTTATACATGTCGTTGTCATACTGTAATAAAAATACTGAAATATTGAAGACAACGGAGTCAGGATGGTCGATAAGCCAATGGAACCTGCGGATCAGGTGAGAGTGAGAGAGATATTGTAAAGTACAACCATGCGCGTAGGAGTGCGATTCGAGACTGGACAGCTATGGAAGCCAAATGAAGTGACATTGCCAGATAGTCGGAAAATGGCGATCAAAAGACTTCTTAGCTTGGAAAATAAGTTTAAACAAGACAAGGGCCTTTGTGAGGCATATATTCGACTCATGCCGGAATATGAAAAAAGGATATTCAAGGAAATTGACGGAATCAGAGAGATCGATCAGGGATGTTCGCACCTGGTACCTGCCACATTTTGGGTTGAGCAATCTTAGCAAACCCGAAAAGATACGCCTAGTCTTCAACGCCGCAGCACAGGTAAATGGGATTTTTGCTATGCTCACTGTCAGCCGTTATCGTCGGTTCTCATGAAGTTCAGCAAAGACCGATAGACGTTTGCGCCGATATAGTGGAAATGTTCCACCAGGTGACAATCCGTCAGGAGGACCAGAAGGCTCAGCGATTTGTTTGGAGGGAAGTTTCCAGGAAACCCATAGGCGAGTACGTGATGACATCAATGATATTCGGAGCGCCCTGTTCGCCCTGCGCGGCGCAATTCGTGAAGAATATAAATGCGGAGGATTTCCGAGCGGAGTTTCGAGAGGCCGCGGATGCCACTAAGAGTAATCACTATGTGGACGATTTCGTTCATAGTTTCGAGACGGATCACGAGACTTTGTTCGTGGTAGAGAAAATTGTATGGATACAAAAACAAGGAAGTTTTGAACTCAAGCGATTCATATCGAACTCTAAGGCAGTTGCAAATAAATTTATGAAACCTGAGACACGGTCTACTATTCTAAATCTCGATAAGAGTGGACGTTTCCAGAAGGTACTAGGACTACATTGGGCCACAAATCAAGACGCCCTTAAATTTGCGATGACATTCTCCGACAACGGCGGCATATTTGAGGAATCAAGAGGAGTCTGGAATGTCACGGGTGGCGTTCGTGGTTGGAAAAACAAATGCGCGACCCTAGAACTAATTTCTATCCCCCACTTGAAACTCCAGTCAGCAGTATTAGCAACGCACCTGCGCGAAATGGTACTGCGGTGCCATGATGCCACTTCTAATAGGATCGCAGAATGGATATGGCTCCCGAGTGCATTGAACCCGGCCGACTTTGGGACGCGTATAAAGGAGAGCAAGCGTAAGTCGTTTTGGCGTGATGGCCCCGAATTCTTAAGGAAGAACGAATTTGAATGACCACCACCTATGTCCGGCATGAAAATTGATGAAGGGGTTCATATTAAAGCTACATTCCTTTTCGTAAATATCAATTAAATGTTTGATAAGTTTTCTGATTTTAAACGTCTTAAACGAGTCATGGGTTGGGTGTTAAGGTTCTTCAATAATTGCTCAAACGATCCAAAGAAAAGGGAATGCGGAGTCCTAAAATTAAGGGGGCTGGAGTACGCGGAATTGGTGATTTGCCATGTAGTATAGATGGCAGCAAACGGAGGTGACTACCTCTCCCTTCAATCAGGTAGAACCTTAGAACGCCCAAGAAGTTTGTTGAAGCTGTCCCCATTATTGGATAACGATGGCGTGATCAGGGTTTATGGATGAATTGACGTGACTACAGAAATTCCAGCTAATGCACGTAGACCGATAATATTGCCTCAACACCATCGAGTGACAGCGTTACTGGTGGATATGTATCACCACGACTGAAAGCACCAAAACCAAGGTACCATTATAGCTGAGATACGTCGTCGGTTTTGAAAGCCACACGTTCGCACGGTTGTACGACAAGCAGTAGGGAGATGTCGAGTATGTAAGAGGGAACGTGTAAAACCGGATAATCCACCCATGGGACAGCTGCCGGTAGAGAGAATGACCCCGTTTGTTCGGCCACTTTCTTACGTCGGATTGGACTACATGGGTCCATTCTTCGTCACATGTGGGCGTCGTAACGAGAAGATATGGATAGCCCTCTTCACATGCCTTACCGTTAGAGCAGTGCATCTAGAGATAACAATGGACCTTATGACCGATACATGCCTGATGTGTATCCGGAATTTCGTCAACAGACGGGGAACACCTGTACGCGTCCGATCAGATAATGCCACAAACTTTGTCGGGGCGAACGCGGAGCTGCAGCGGAAGCTAAGCCATTTGGATCACGGGACTATTGTAAATGCGCTCGCGTATTTGAAAACCCCTGCTCCTTAAACCCACACGCAGGCAGGTGCTGGGAGCGCTTAGTGCGCAGTGTAAAACGCGCCATGGGACATACGCTTTAAAACGAGAGCCTCCAAGAACTTAGCCTCTACAGCCTTATATGTGAGGCCGAAAACATTGGAAACTCGAGACCATTGACGCACATGGACATAGACACGCCGACCGATGAACCTATAACCCCTAATCATTTTCTCTTAGGTGTACCAAATTCTGAGTAAACGCCCCATTCTAAAGAAGAAGAATTCCGCGTGACCCGAAAACAATGGCGCAAAGTACAACAGATGCAGCACCGCTTCTGGAATAAGTAACAAAATGATATCAATTCGTCAAGGCGCTTGCCGTTGACGACATCGTTTTGGTTTGTGACAGAAGCATACATCGATCGAAGTGGCCGGTGAAACTAGTAATACGGGTTTTCCCGAGCAAGGACTCCCAAGTTAGAACGGTGGAGGTGCGCACAAAACTGGGTATTCTCAAACGACCTATATGCATGCTGGCCAAGCTAGATCTAGGTGAATCTGGGACGTCATAGATTCACGGGGTCGGAGATGTTACGGAGCAGACAGACGAAACCATGTTTAACTGGAAGCACTTAAAAATAAATTGTTAATACTTATGTGGTCCGACATTCGAATTACCAATAATGGCTGTCCTCGCAGTTTCCGGCATTTTCGACTTGATCATTTCTGTTGACGCCATTCGATTGGGGACGACTGAGCACAAAATGTAAGTCATAAAAAAATCTCGTTTTATCTAATATAAAAATTATAACTTTTTCACAGGAAAATAAAATAAAAGACAAAAGAAGTCGATATTTCATTTTATTGTGTTCGTTCCGGCGTCAACAAGGTCGTTTAAAAAAAAAAGTCAGTTTGTTATAATCACTTATCGTTCTAATCACTATCCTCAACTTTACTTAGAGGACAACCGACTGCGCCACTTACGTTTTATGTGGCGTCCGCAAACAGAAAAAGACAATTTGTTTTTCTGGAACAACCACAGGCCTAATAGTACTAAATTATCTGAATTACAATATTTGATTTACAAGTAACCTGCCGTCCTAAGCATCGTGGGATTACTTGTCAATCAATAATGTATTACTAAGCGATCACCTTTAGCGTTGCAGCGGCATTAATACTTAATAATTGCTCATGCTGCACTTTGGTCAGGTTCAATATTTCCTGATGTTGCATTTATCGATTGGCTAATCGATATTGGCCGAATTGCTGATAGTGCGTTGTCTGTTGCTCGTGTTGCTGTATTTGCATATGTTACTCGCAGCCGTTTCTCATCTAGGTTCCGATCCGAGTCAGCCGAACTCCTCTGAACTAAGATGTTCGAGCAACTCATCAATAATAATTTCTCTTTGCTCAACACCAAATAGAAGCCTTCTAGGGGTTGTACCAGTAGTACAATTAACTGTGTTATTAAGAGCGCTTTCAACTCGAATCAGTATCTTTACCCAATCACCATGTTGAACCGGCTAACTGGTTTTACTTAACACGCTTGTCAACGTACGATTCACCCGCTCCACTTGGCCGTTTGCCTGCTGTGAAGCGACAGCCACTTTTACGTGTGTAATATTGTTTTTTTTAGAAGGAAAGAACTGAACTCTAGTGATGTGAAACATGACCCTCTGTCACTGATAACCCGTCGTGGTCATCAAAATATTCATATTTTATATTCAAAATATTTTGACAATGAAGCGCATTCCTCCTTAGTACTTGCTGATATTACAGCGTATAACTTTATATATTGTGTAAATGCATCAATAACTACCAGAACATACTTTCGCGTTGATACATCTGATGGTAAAGGCCCGTAATGCTCAACATTGTATCAACTATTTTTTTTTTGAATATGGACTAGATTTTGTTCATTAGATCGCGCCGGGACTGAGTACAAAAGACACTTAATACAGCTTCTAATACAACTTTCTACCTTTTAACACATATTCGGGGACTAATAGTATGTATTTAGCCGATCATAGGTTTTTCCCACTCCCATGTGTTAGTTTCTCGTGTTCATGATCAAATTAATTTCCATCTCAGTAGGTACTCTCAATCGCAATCCTTTCGATCGTTCCTTATAGTAGACCAGACCATCCTTTAGCACATAATGAGTCAAATTTTCGAACTTCTAATTTTTCTCTGATTGCAAGAATGTCCCTACTCTGTACGGTTTGTAGCTGTAGTCTTCTCCTCCTATCGCCACTACCACATGACATCGACTGAGGGCGTCTACATGACCCATTCTATTACCACAGCTTTTGATAATGGTATAATTATAATGTTCTAATTCAATGGTCCACCTAGCGATTCTGTCATTAACCGTTTTCTTATTAAGTGTAAGTTCCACCGAACTACAATCGGTAATAATACGAAATGGTATGTTCAGTTCAGTTCAGTTTTAATGCATTTTATTTTCTTAACACTAACTCTTACATTCTAACAAAAAATGCTTAAATGCTAGCTTACAATTACTTAACAATCTTATGCTAACTTACTGGCCCCACACAGGCGCTCTAAGCTACTCTAAATTCTTATAACTATGTCTTTCGACTTTATTTACATTTTACTTAGAACTATTTATCTTGAATACTTAAGGCTAAGAAAAAATATTTGTTAGGCGAAATGGTATGCCGTCTAAATATATGTACATGAAAACGGCGTAAAGGGTAAATAATTGCCAGCGTTTCTAATTCAAAGCTATGATATCGCGATTCAGCCGGCGTCGTACTCTTTGAAAGATAAACGATCGGGTGGAACTTATCATCGGCCTGCTTCTGCAATAGAATGGCGCCAAAACCCAATGAACTTGCATCGCAGTGTAATTCGGTTTCGTACGCTAAATTGTATACAGCTAGGACTGAAGATACTGTCAGCAACTCATTAAATGCAGCTACGCACTTGTCGCCAAAATTAAACACAGTATTACGCTTAACAAGATATTAAATTGGAGAAATCAGGGACAAATTGTCGAAAATAGGAAAAAAGACCGACACACGCCTCACTTGCTTGACTTTAGTTGGCAGTGGATATTCAGATATTGCCTTTATGTGAGATCGGCTGGGTTTGATTCCATTACACCCAATTTCGTAACCCAAGTAGTCTACTGTCGAATAAGCAAAACGACACTTAGACCATCTAAGCTCAAGCCCATGTTGAACAAGTCAGTGTAATACTCTCTCAACTATATCCATGTTGTAATGTGTTGAATTAAAAAAAACCTTATTATTATAGAATATTTTACTTATATTGAGATTAGAACTTATTGTAAGAAATAAAACGACTGTAATGTTCTGTGTTGTAATACGTTATAAAATTCAGTTTTATTTTCAGTTTCAATTTCAGTTTTTGAATAACAGTTTGTATATCTGTTTTAATGTTGCTTGATTTTTATTGATGTTGCTAAACATTTTATGTAAAATTATGTTTGACATTTGTTCAAGTATTGTTCGACCATTAAATAAAGTTAACAATGGTATAATAATTATTTCTTTCATTTCACTTCTCATTCAAACATTCTCCCCCCACGGTGAACCCTGTTCACAATATATACTCTGCTCATCTTCCTTCTGGTTATTGTGGCCTTGCCTTAACTTCTGGTTGGATATCTCGTAGACAACCCTGATCTTGACTTTGGTGTAATGCCATCTCAGACATGAAAAGACAAATGTAATTAGTCCGCTTTCATACGTCGCAAGTGTGTAATGCGCATGTTCTGGTTATTTTCTTTTGAATTGTCATTCAGTGATGCGAGCAACTCTACATGAAGACTTTCCTCTTCTTTGAGTTTGCATGTTATTTGACAGTTCCCTTTCATTTCATCTTTGGCGCTCAGTCTTTCATAATTGAAAATGAGCCCCCTTGTTAATTCTTTGGTCCATTTCAGTTCATCCGCCATACTGAAATGTTGTGCTCGTAACACAGCGAAAGAAGTAATGAAGCAAATGCGAAAAAGAAAGAAGAAGGCGAAAAAGAAATGTCAAAAACTTGCAATGAAATTGCTACCCACAGGCAGTGGGAATTTGGTTAATTGGGTATTTTTTGTTTCATTATCCCTCCCTTTTGCACTCACTTGAATCTTCCGAAACATGCGACGTATGAAAGCGGACTTAGTAAAATGAATAGAACATACATGTAACAGTGTGACTACAATAAAGGAAATAGTATGCAAATTATTCGTATTGTGATAACCACTTAAATGTGAGCAGCGACATCTAGCAGAAAATGTCGAAGACCAGAAGATTTCGATATTGGAATAACAAAGTCTCGACTGGAGAGTGGAATCGAATTTTCTAGCAAATTGAAAATTGTATGGGACGCTGGATGTCGAGGATTGTTCTCGAAGTATGTCATTCGAGTATAAATACCAGCATCCCAAAGGTATGCAAGTCAGTTCTAAAGTGTAATTTGAAGTGTTAATTAGGAGAAGTGATTAAGTGGTTTAAGTAAAAGATATGAAAAGTATAAGTGGTTGAGAAATTGAATTGTACTGAGAGAAAGAATTAAATAGTGAATTGTAACTGTACTGAATAAAGGGATTTGTATTGAAAATAATAAGTTATATTATTTGTACCCACACAAACATTTTACATTGGTGTCAGAAGTGGGATAGGACTAGAATGGGTCGAAAACTATTGCAGTTGACCCTCGTCCAACTCAAATCCGAGTTGAACAAGAGAAGCCTCAGCGCCAGTGGAGGAAAAAGTGACCTGGTGCTCCGTCTTCAGGAGGCTTTGAACAACGAGGGACATGATCCTGATGCATATTCCTTTGATGTTGACGAGAATGAACAGACAAGTACCGGCAATGACATGGCTGCGATGATGCAACTCCTCTTGTTAAAAATGGACGAACAGAAGAACAGTCTGGAACAAAAAATGGACGAACAGAAGAGCAGTCTGGAAGAACAAAAGAATAGTCTCGAACAAAAGCTGGATGAACAAAAGAAAAATCTAGACGAGCAGAAGAGCAGCATTGAACAAAAATTCAACGAACAAACCAACAATCTGGTCTTCAACAGAAAATGGATGAACAAAAGAATAATCTGGAAGAACAAAAGAACATTCTGCAGCAAAAATTCGAAGAAATCGATGACAAATTTAAAAAAATAGAGAAGAACGTTGATGACAAATTTGATACAATAGAGAAGAATGTTGGCGAAAAATTCGAACAAATGGACAGCAAAGTTGAACAACTGGCAAAAGAGCTCGACACAGTGCGAAAACAGAAACTGCGAGAATGTTCTTTAAGCGGTCCAAGGAGAAAAGATTTGAAGCCTCCCTCATTCGATGGTCAGACCTCATGGTCTACTTATAAGAAGCAGTTTGAAATGGCTGCCTGTGCAAACGACTGGGACAATGAGGAAAAGTGCTTTGCCCTAACAATGGCCTTGCACGGTCCTGCAGCAGAATTGCTGCAAACAGGAGACATCGAAAAGCATAAAGATTATGTGACTTTAGTACAGGCTATCGAGAAACGGTTTGGGGATAGCCACATGCAGGAGGTGTAGAAGGTCCAATTGCAAAGCCGAACGCAGCAACGAGGAGAAACACTTCAGCAGCTCCAAGCAGACGTGAGTAGACTGGCACATCTGTCATACCCCACCGCAGGACAGGAAATTATCGACGAAATGGCAAAAGATGCATTTATCAGGGGAATTGCAGATTCGAAGCTACAGTCAGCAGTAAGGATGGCCGGGAAAAGAACCCTTGCTGAAGCACTTGCCTTCACTCTGGCGATGGAAGCAGCCAATCAGGCTTCCAGGGGAACACATTTCGTCAGGGAAGTAGCATCTGTCGAATGCTCCTGCACAAGAATTAGTCCCGAGAAACGAGATACTCGACGAGATAGACGAATAATGCGCTGCTGGAATTGCAATAAAATAGAAAACCTTCAAAGGCAGTGTAAAGAACCGGTGCGACGAAAAGACTGCCCTCACTGTGGTGACAAGCAAATAGAGGAAGAAACCCGCAGAAACAGCTATCAAGAAGCCGGTCAACCTTCCCGAAGCCATCAGTCGGGAAATGCTTAAGCACCAACTTCGTGGGGCAGAAGTTGGTAGCAGGAGTCGACGGCCCCAGGACCATCATCCAAGTCTCGCTGACAAAACGACGCAGCGAAAACCTTCTAGTAGAAGTAGTCAGTGGAAAAGAAAAATGGATGGCAACAATAGACACCGGTGCCACGGCCTCAATCATCAGGAGGAATCTTGTGCAGAAGTCTTGGCTGCATAACACTAGCAGCTGCAGCTTGCGAACAGCTACAGGAGCAACGATTAAGGTATATGGTGAAGTCCGCATAAAAATCCAATTGGCACTCACGCGTTTCTGGTAGCTGACATATGTGACGAGTGCATCATTGGTACAGACTTCATGAGAGAACATGGACTTGTAGTCGACTTGGGGGCACAAACCCTGAAATACGGAAACATGGAGATACCAATGATATACGGAAACGCCAATACCTCAGTCTCAAATGTCGTCATCTACAGCAATCAGAGTCTAGAGCCTTCGTCAGAAGCAATTTTGTGGGCAAAAGTGGAAGGTGGTCCTGGTAGCCACCGATTCTATTTGATGGAGCCAGAAAAGAAAAGAGACTTCATGGTGGGAAAGACCTTAGTGGAGCCAAAGAACAACATGGTCCCTGTAAGGATTCTAAATCCAAAGTCATTCAGTGTAAAGGTGAAAAAGGGGGAGATAGTGGGAAAATGCGTACCTGTTGAGGCTATATCGACCACAACGGAAAAAAAGTGTGCAAAACCGCTCACAACAGTTCAGAGCATAAAAATCAAGAACAAAATTCTCAGCCTCTGTAATCTGGACGAAGATCAGCGAATCCTGGCAGAAAAACTAATCGGTGAGTACGCTGATATATTTGCTACACAAGACGGAGAATATGGACGTACGCATATTGTTCAACACCACATTGACACCGGAGACGCTCGACCAATCCGTCAACCTGCAAGGCGTCTTCCATTGGCAAGGCAAACAGAAGTTGCCGAAATGATGTCGAAGATGAAAGCTGAGGGAGTGATTGAAGAATCGCAAAGTCCGTGGGCATCTCCAGTGGTCCTCGTGAAGAAGAAAGATGGCAGCACGAGATTTTGTGTAGACTACCGACGTCTCAATGATGTCACTAAAAAGGACAGCTACCCACTTCCGAGAATCGATGACACTTGGATATGCTTTCTGGAGCGAAATGGTTTTCAACACTTGACTTGAAGAGCGGTTATTGGCAGGTAGAGATAAATCGTACGGACCGTGAGAAAACTGCCTTCACTACAGGAAGCGGTCTTTGGCAGTTTGCAGTGATGCCGTTTGGACTGTGCAACGCTCCGGCCACCTTCGAGCGACTAATGGAACGAACATTGCAAGGACTCACCTGGAAAACCTGCCTAGTATATTTGGACGACGTTATCGTCATAGGTAAGACGTACGAGGAGCACCGCGAAAATCTAAAAGAAGTGTTTGAGAGGCTACGAAGTGCTCATTTAAAGCTCAACCCGGAAAAGTGCGCCTTGTTTCGTCCGGAAGTAAAATATCTGGATCACATTATATCAACGGAAGGAGTAAGAACGGATCCTGACAAAATCGAAGCCGTGAAAAGTTGGCCTTCTCAAAAAGATAAACACCAACTGAGACGCTTCTTGGCACTCGCCACGTATTACAGAAGGTTCGTAAAGGATTTTGCTGGCATTGCGAAGAGCCTGCATCAACTTACAGAAAAAGGCCGACAGTTCAGGTGGTCTGGAGAATGCGAAAAGCATTTCAAGAACTGAAGCGACAGCTGTGCAATGCCCCCATCTTGGGTTACCCCACGCCCGGAAAAATGTTCATCGTGGACGCAGACGCTAGCAATGTTGGGGTCGGAGCTGTGATCTCCCAAGTTCATGAGAAGTCAAGAGAAAGTGGTCGCATATTACAGCAAAGTACTCTCCAGACCTGAACGGAACTACTGTGTAACCCGGCGCGAGCTTCTGGCTTTAATTCTGGCTACGAAGCATTTCCATAAGTACCTCTACGGACAAAAGTTCATTCTCCGGACAGACCACGCAGCTCTGAAATGGCTACTCCAATTTAAGAACCCTGAAGGCCAAGTTGCAAGATGGATCGAGCAGTTGCAGGGCTACGACTTTGAAGTGCAACACCGCAAGGGAACACTCCACTCAAATGCTGATGCTCTCTCTCGTCGACCGTGCGGAGTAAAATGCGAACACTGCAACCGTAAAGAAGCGAAAGAACAGGCAACTATCCAAATGATCAGGACTGAGCCAATAGAGGGTTGGAGTATAGACGAAATCCGTTCCTCCCAACAGGCAGACAATGACATCGAACCAATATTGGCCTGGAAAGAACACGAGGAAAGACCAAGCTGGCAGCAGATATCAGATCGGAGTCAAACTCTGAAGGCATACTGGGCACAGTGGGACTCGCTTTTTGTGCAAGATGGATTGCTGAAGACAAAATGGGAAAGTGCAGATGGGACAACATCTCGTATGCAGCTAATTGTGCCACGGTCCAGAGTCAACCAAGTGTTCCATGAAATACATGACGGAATCTCAGGAGGCCATTTGGGAATAAACAAGACATTGGAAAAGGTAAGGGATCGTTTCTATTGGCTAAGCGCTAAACAAGATGTCGAGAATTGGTGCAAAAAGTGCATAAGGTGTGCGGCTACCAAGGGTCCAAAAGTAAAGCCACATGGACAAATGCAACAATACAATGTCGGAGCACCTTTCGAACGAATAGCCATCGACATCGCTGGGCCGTTTCCCGAAACCTTTAATGGAAACCGATATATCCTCGTAGTCATGGATTACTTCAGTAAGTGGCCGGAAGTGTTTGCCATCCCAAATCAAGAGGCTAAGACCGTAGCTGAACAGATAGTCAACAACTGGGTGAGCAGATTTGGGGTCCCAATGGAGCTGCACTCTGATCAAGGGCGAAGCTTTGAATCAAAAGTCTTCCAGGAAATATGCCAATATTTGGGAATAAGAAAGACAAGGACAACGCCACTACACCCGCAATCTGATGGAATGGTCGAGCGATTCAATCGGACCTTGAATGAGCATCTATCTAAGGTTGTCAGCAACTGCCAGCGGGATTGGGATCGACACATACCCCTCTTCTTAATGGCCTACCGAAACGCGGTCCATAGCTCAACAGGGCACACACCATCTGAGATCTTATTTGGTCAAACGATTCGGTTGCCAAGTGAAGCAAAATTCGGATCCCCACCGACGGAGCCCAAAGAGGTGAACGAGTACGTGAATGGCTTACGCAGCAGAATTCGTAAATTGCATGAACACACCAGAGAAAAGATGAAGCTAGCAAGCAGCCGCATGAAAACTAGGTACGCTTTCAAGGCGAAATCTTCCGGTTTCAACGAAAGAGATCTGGTTTGGCTGTATAATCCTCAGCGTAAGAAAGGCAAATCACCAAAATTGCAACAGGACTGGGAAGGTCCATACAAGGTGATAACCCGCATTAAAGACGTTGTCTACCGGATCCAGCGTGGGAATCGAGGAAACTTGAAAGTGGTCCATTTGGATAGAATGTGTCATTTCAACGGGATGCTGAATGACGAAGTTGTTCGGGACGAACAACTGTAGGGAGGGAGCAATGTGATAACCACTTAAATGTGAGTAGCGACATCTAGCAGAAAATGTCGAAGACGAGAAGATTTCGATACTGCAATAACAAAGTCTCGACTGGAGAGTGGAATCGAATTTTCTAGCAAATTGGAAATTGTATGGGACGCTGGATGGCGAGGATTGTTCTCGAAGTATGTCATTCGAGTATAAATACCAGCATCCCAAAGGTATGCAAGTCAGTTCTAAAGTGTAATTTGAAGTATTAATTAGGAGAAGTGATTAAGTGGTTTAAGTAAAAGATAAGAAAAGTATAAGTGGTTGAGAAATTGAATTGTACTGAGAGAAAGAATTAAATAGTGAATTGTAACTGTACTGAATAAAGGGATTTGTATTGAAAATAATAAGTTCTATTATTTGTACCCACACAAACATTTTACAGTATATTGCATTGTATATATCAGCTGCACCATTTGCACTCATAATGGTAAATATGTCGCAGTGCATATTTTCGCCCTTTTCGCAAATTGTGTTACGATGAGTGCAGTCATCTTCAGTTGACAGTTTTAGTTCATGGTGTTGTGCGTCGGTGTTTTTTTTTTTGTACGACCTTTTTTTTTGAATAATTATATTTCGCATTTTTTGTGGTGTTTTTATTGTTGTATATTTATTAGGTAAGTGTGCTTTTTTTTCAATTATATTCCTTTTCGGTTAATTTCGCGTAATTCGTAAATCGATTTTAATTCTTTTCGCGGTTGCTGAAGCAAGGGAGTGTCAGTGAGTGATAGAGTCTAATTGTTTTGTATTATTTGTAGAATTTTAAGATTAAATGTAATTTAGTTTTAATATACTTTTGCGTGTGCATTGTGTGTTGAGTGGGTAAATTCATAATTTAATTTCATTTGCTTGAGTTATTTCTTGTTTTTGTTATAAGTTCTATTTTAAATTTGTTTGGGGATATTGTGTTGACTTATGGACTGTATGTTTGTTTGATGAGAGATGTTGCTAGAGTTTGTCCCCAGAAACATTTTTTTTTTTTAATGAAAATAATATTCAAATTTGATTATTGAAACGTATTATATTTTATTGTGTTGATTTAAGTTTATTTTATATTTTTATGTGTTGTGCTGACTGTATTATGTTAAAATTACATTTTTATATTTAATTTGTGTTGAAATATGTGGGCCTTGAAACTGGTTTCTGTATTGTGTTGACAAATGTTATTATTCTGGTTTCAGTTTGTGGTTTGACTTTGTGTTGTTGATTCTGTTTGGATTCGTTGAGTCAGCGATTGCCTCCTCGAGCTCCCGCAGTGCCTGTAGCATGAGTTTGTCGAGGATGGGCCATTTGGCATCTCAATCGTTTTTTGGCGAGATTTGTCGTTCTGCGTTGATTTTGTCGCAAGTGTTGCTGGGGAGTGGACAGATCTTCGATATTGGGCGCTTCAATTCGGTAGTTTGAGTTTTAAGTGTTACTACCCTTACTAAATTGTCCGGTCCGAGATGTATTTTTGTTATGCGGCCTAAATTCCATTTGAGCGGAGGCAGTCTTTCGTCCTTAATTAAGACTAAATCGCCTTCCTTTATTGTGTAGTTCGCGATTCGATTCCATTTTGGGCGTTGTTGTAGACGGGCGAGGTATTCATTGCTCCATCGCTTCCAAAAGGACTGCGTCAGTGTTTGTACTCGTTTCCAACGCTCTAAATGCGAGATTTTGTCCAGCTGATACTCGGGTTGCGGAGGACTGATGAGTGGTTCGCCAATGAGAAAGTGGCCTGGCGTCAAAACGTTCAAGTCGTCGATGTCTTCTGACAGTGGACACAAAGGTCTTGAGTTCAGACAGGCTTCTACTTGTGTGAGAAGCGTGTTGAGCTCTTCGAATGTCAGAGTCTGGTTTCCAGCCACGCGTTTGAGGTGAAATTTGACAGACTTCACTCCCGCTTCCCATAAACCTCCAAAGTGTGGGGAAGCAGGAGGAATGAACCTCCACCTAGTTCCTTCGTTGGCTAGTATCTCTGCCACATTTCTCCAGTCCAACTTAGCCTCCTTAAGTTGCCTCTGTAGTTCGCCGTTACTTCCGACGAAATTACTGCCGCAGTCGCTAAAGAGTTCCCTGCAAAGACCCCTTCGAGAAACAAATCTCCTGAAGGCTCCTAAAAATTAATGTGTAGTCATGTCGCTGACAAGCTCGATGTGTATTGCTTTCGTTGCCATGCATACAAATATCGCGAAATATCCCTTCAAGGTTTTCGCATTTCTCCCTTTACACGTTTTTACTTCGATGGGTCCCGCATAATCCACTCCAGTGCATGTGAACGGTCTTGATATTGCTGTTCGTGATGCTGGGAGATTACCCATTAATTGTACCAGCGGTTTGGCCCTAAACTTGAAGCAAATGTTGCAATTGTGGATTTCCCTTTTGACTGCATTCTTCAAATTGAAAATCCAAAATCGCTGTCGTATATAAGCAATCATCCTTTGATTACCGCCGTAAAGAGTTTTGTCATGGGCATCGCTGATGATGAGTTTCGTAAGTGAGTGTTGATTCTTCAGAAGGATTGGATGCTTTTTGTTAAAGGGTAGGGTAGAGTTGGAGAGTCTCCCACCGACTCGTGGGATTCCTTCCCTGTCTCTAAATGGGTTGAGTGATTTGTATCCTCTGGTGTTGTCCTTTTCTTCTTGTGCAGCAAACATATCCTTTTGGGCTAATAGAGTGACTCTAGTTAGCGCTTCTTCCAACTCCTGCGGTGATAATACATCTGCATAGTGATAAAGTTGTTTTACGTGCCGGAACCGTAAACAGTAGGCAACTACTCGTAATGCCTTTTGTAGTGATGAAAATTTCGACAGTATTTCGTTAACCAAGCTACCTCCTTTTGTTTCTAGGCAGTGGTGCACAATTGTAGAGCGTGATTCCTGACACGTTTCCAGACAAGGTGGACCCAGAACGGGTGACTTGCATTCCATTGTTGCAGCAAAAATTCTGGTCCTTCCCACCACAACTTGTTCTTTATAATCATTGATGGAAAAATTCCGCGAGACGCTATATCCACTGGATTCAGTTCAGATGGAACATGTTTCCACATGAAGTTCCTTGTGAGCTTTTGAATTTGGGACACAGGATTGCAGATAAAGGTCTTCCATTTTGCCGGAGGGGCCTTAATCCAGCACAATGTGATTACTGAATCGGTCCACGCATAAACGTTAACTGATTCCAACTTAAGAATTCGCATCGTTTGGTGAAGAAGTTTTGCTACTAGCAATGCTCCGCACAGTTCCAGTCTGGGCAATGTAATTGACTCCAACGGTGCAACCTTTGTTTTGGCCATCAGGAGGTGTACGTGTATTTGGCCATTTTCATCTAGAACGCGCAAATATACAGCCGCTGCGTACGCTTTCTCCGAAGCGTCACTGAATCCATGGACTTCCAGCTTCTTTGTGTTTTTGTCGGTGTTGATCCAACGACGTATTTGGACTTTTTCAATAGCTGGTAATTCTCGGCGAAAGGTTATCCACTCTCGTTCCAATTCAGGTGGAATAGGTTTGTCCCAATCCAGACCTCTACCCCATAGCTGTTGCATAAGTATTTTTGCCTTTATTATGCAGGGTGACAACCAGCCCATTGGATCGTAGAGCTTAGCTACTGAGGACAATATAGACCATTTTGTGATGTCGCCTTGAATCTGCCCTGCGACTTGAAACGTGAATACATCCGGAACTGGCAGCCATTTAATACCAAGGGTCTTGACATCGGTGTTTTCTATGTATGGTAACGAGAAATCCATCGCTCTTTGATTTGCCGGAATGCTGTTCAATACCTTTTCAGAGTTGCTGACATGTTTGCGTAAGTGAAATCCCGCTGTTGCCAGCATTTCCTTTACAGCTTTCAATTTGTGTTGCGCTTCTTCAATGGTATCGACTCCACTGATGACATCGTCGACATAAGTTTCCTCCTTGATGACGGTGGTGGCCAAGGGAAATCGGTGTGCTTCGTCTTCTGCTAGCTGAAGAAGTACCCTAATTGCCAGATATGGGGCTGATGCCGTACCAAAGGTGACCGTGTTTAGCCGATAAATTCTCAAATTCTGGTTAGGATTGTCCCTCCACACAATCAGCTGGTAATTCGCATCATTTGGACTTACTCGGATCTGGCGGTACATCTTCTCCACATGTCCAGTAAAGGTAAACCTATGCTTTCGCCACCTTAAAATTATGTCAATAACATTTGTTTGTTTTTTAGGGCCCACCATCAACTTGTCATTTAAGGAAGAGCCAAAAAAAGGTTTGAAGGTTGCGTCGAAGACGACCCGCAACCTTGTGGTGGTACTGGATTCCTTAATGACAGCATGATGGGGAATGAAAAAATGGAAATTTGATTTGACAACTTCACCGGACTCCTCGACTGGTGTCATATGGCCGAGATCAATGTACTCGGTCAAGCATTTGCTGTATGCTTCGTGTTGACTAGGGTTTCTTTGCAACCTTCTCTCGAGCTGCAAGAATCGGTTGATAGCACCTTGCTGTGTTGGGCCCATACTTGGGTATTCTCCACCCTTAAATGGCAGACGAACTTCGTAACGACCATCAGGTAATCTTTTTGTACATTTTTTAAAATGCTCCTCACACCTTGTATCTTCTTCTGATTCGTAGGTCTCAAAAGGTTCCTCTTCAATCTCCCAGAATCTTTTTAAAGTGGCATTGAGATCAACGTGATTGAAGAAGGCACGGATAACCTTTGTATCCATCGATGGCACCTTGCCCAACGAGATCCATCCCAAATGTGTCTTTTGTGCAATTGGACCTATGCACTCGCTGCTTCTCCTTACTTCTCCGAGGATGATTTCCGCGTAGATGTCACTGCCAAGCAACATATCCACCTTTGCTGGAACATTAAATGTTGGATCTGCTAACTGCAATCCATTCAGGTATGTCCATTTGTCCATACAAGTATGCTGGGCCAGAAGGAGCCCAGTCAGCGATTTAAGCACAAGGGCCTGTACTCGACCTGCAAAATCAGAGACTAGCGACTCGATGGTTACGTCGACGATTTTGTGTGATTGTCCACTGCTGACCTCCCCCAACCCGCTGATTTGGCTAAATGTCCATCGAGACCTCAAATTCAATCTTTGAATCGCTGCTTCAGTAATAAACGATGCCTCGGAACCCGTGTCTATTAACGCCCTTAACGTTAGGTAACCCCCGTTGGCTGCCTTTACCTTGACCAAGGCTGTAGATAGAAGAATTTGCGAACTGGTAGAGATGTGGTGCACGCGGTAGTTCTGACTAGTTGAGGATGAGGGCGTATTAGGCTCCGCTTGTTGTTGATTTTGGGGTAGATTAAGAACTTGTGGTTTGTTGTGGTTAAACTCATGACAGTTAGATATGATTGGATCGTTTGATTGGGCTTGTAGGTGGAAACTTTTTGTGTGTTGGTGGCTTTGGGTTGGATTTTGGTTATTAGGTATAAATTTTGAGGCATTGGGATTAAAGGATGTATAGTTGGAAAAATTATTTCCACTATTTTGTGGAATCGGGTGCAGCAATGAGTGGTGCCGCTGCTTGCAGTAGTAACAACACTTAGAGCTAGGGCATTTACTTTTAAAATGGCTATAGGCCAAGCAGTTTTCACATACCCTTATGTTGTAAACTGTTTTTTTACGTTGGCCTACATCCATTTCTAAAAACTGTCTGCACTCCCTCAATGGATGTTGTCCGTTTTGGCACACTTTGCACTTTAATTGGCATTGTGTTTGGCGAGTGTGGAACACTTGAGTTGGTGTTTTGTTTTTGTTTGAGGGGTTTGTGATCGATTGTTGCGGGGATTGTTGTTCAACTGCTTCCAATGTTCTAAATCTGCACTGCAAAAATTCGAAGAATTCTTTAATATTTGGTAAATCCTTATTACACCCTAATCTTGTGTTGTGTGGTGTTGGTTAATTTTTGTAGGATGACAAAAATTAAAATGGCGTCCCATTGTCCTACCGGTACCCCTAAATTTTCTAAAAAGTGAATGATTTCTTGCGACGTGTCTAAAATACATTTTATACTCCTTGCTGAGTCGTTGCTCATAACCGCCTGAACGAAAAATATCTTTAATTGGGTGTTTACAAGTACTCTTTTGTGGTCATACCGCTCTGTCAGAATATCCCAAGCACGCTTATAATTGCCCTTGTCAATGGCCAATTGTTGGAGTAGCCTTTCGGCATCACCACGAACGTTACATTTCAAATAATGCAGTTTTTGGACTTCTGACAGTGTTGCATTGGTATGAACCAGAGATACGAACATGTCGTGAAAAGATCTCCACGTTTCGTATCCACCGGAAAATGTTGGAAGGGTGATAACGGGTAACCTGAGCCCACTTCCACTGCTATCACTGTTCTCAGCCGATGCCGTTGCTGTTGTACCGCTGCATTTTGATGTTTCTTCGGATCTTAACTTGTCCATATTATCCAGAACTTCCATTTTGTATTCTGCATATATCTCACGGATGGTATTGTATGCTGCTTCTAGATCTTCTTGTTTCAGTTCAGCTTCGATTTTACCTGTTCCAAGAATCTGTTGATGGTAGTGCTCATCTGCTTTTCCATCATCTCTAATCTCAATTTGAGGTAATTTATTTTCCCTAGTCTAACTTTATCAGCTTTATTGAAATTTGACCTATCTTGTTTCATGGTAGCAAGGATATTTAGCTGGAGCTTTCCGTAGGACATTTTGTATACTTATGCAATGTATGTAATTGATACAGAAAAATTTGTGCAGTACTCAATTGTGGATAGTTGTTGGCGACAAATCTTTTGTGTGTTGCAGCTCCTGATATGGACGGCTAAATTCTTCGGATTAATGTTCCTTGATGTACACAATTAATCGACACTCTTCACACTTCACACCCAGGTAATTATTTTAAATTAAAATGTTTTTAATACGAATTAATTAAACGTTTTTCTGTTTTATCTTTAGATATATGGACTTTACTTCGCGGCTCGAATGGACCAAAAATGTTGTAATGTGTTGAATTAAAAAAAACCTTATTATTATAGAATATTTTACTTATATTGAAATTAGAACTTATTGTAAGAAATAAAACACTGTAATGTTCTGTGTTGTAATACGTTATAAAATTCAGTTTTATTTTCAGTTTCAATTTCAGTTTTTGAATAACAGTTTGTATATCTGTTTTAATGTTGCTTGATTGTTATTGATGTTGCTAAACATTTTATGTAAAATTATGTTTGACATTTGTTCAAGTATTGTTCGATCATTAAATAAAGTTAACAATGGTATAATAATTATTTCTTTCATTTCACTTCTTTTAATTATTGACTATATTGACAATCCATGTATTCGTTCATATTCTTTGAAGCAATTAAAATATCATCAATATAGGCAATGATTTCTCCATTGCGTATAAATGCTCCCAACACCATAGTGATAAACCGCAGAAAAACCGAGGGTGCATTTTTAAGCCCGAGTGGTATTCTTAAGAACTCGTTACCCATGGGGGTAACGAACGAGGTGCATTGAATCGAATCTGACTCCATTCACACATGGTGAAAACCAGTCTTTAAATCTAACAATGTGAAGTGCCGTTTATCCTGAAGATATTCTAGATAGTTATCGATTAATCGCAATTGAAAATTATCGCGCAATGTGATATCGTCATTCATGCGTCGTTCTCCACTCTTTTTTCGCACAAGAACTATAGACGAAGCATATGGTGAATCACTCCTTCTTTAAGCAAATTACGAATATTGGTCTCAACATCCAACTTCTCTTGGAAAGATAGGCGACGTGGCCCGCAATAGACAGAGTGTCTGAGCTTAGCTTACTTTTCATTTCATAATTCAGTGGCTTTACTTCATTCTCATTGCAACTGTATCCGCGAACTATGCTTTCATATAATTTATTCCGTACAGGAATTGTCAGTGATTCATCAATATCAATTTCAATATTTTTACCGTTTGCGACTATAACGCAGTCCAATGGTGAACAATTTGGAAGTTCTTTAACGCAATTGATAAATGGCAAACAATGTGCGGTACTACTATTAATGTAATCCGGACACTCCCTGTAATTCGAATTTCAGTGACACTAGCAATATCAATAAATTGATCCTCAATTCAATCAATGCCTTCACTACAGTTTTTAGTTTTAATTGCATTTTATTTTCTTAATCACTAACTCTTACATACTAACAAAAAATGCTTAAATGCTAGCTTAAAATTACTTAACAATCTTATACTAACTTACTGGCCCCACACAGGCACTCTAAGCTACTCTAAATTCTTATAACTATGTCTTTCGACTTTATTTACATTTTACTTAGAACTATTTATTTTGAATACTTAAGGCTAAGAAAAAATATTTGTTAACAAAAACTTAGCTTACATAATGGTTCAAGATGGACGAAACCTCTTAGCTCATTCCACTTGTTTTCAATACTTCCGTGGGTTTGATCTATGTGATTATTTTTTGCAACGAATCTACTAGTAACTGTACACAAGGTCAGACCAACATCACTTTGGTGTTTAAAATCAGTTGTCACATCAACAGTAGAAGTTGGCGAAAAAAAACATTACAGAAATCGAAAGTAAATATAAAAAGTCACGTCCTAGTAGCAGTGGAACAGGAACAATATAAATAGACAGTCAACGACCGCTTGATTTTACGAAATTCAATATAACACAAACATTTACCATAAGTTAGTATTGTCGACTGTGCTAGTCCATAGTATTTTGAGTCACATAAAGTGAAATGATCGATTCCTGATAACAGCTGAGACAATCCCATAAAACTAACCAGACTACCGGTATCAAAAATAGCACGAATTAATTTCGATTTACTACAACTGGCTTTACCTGGCACAACACAGACGCTTACCATCTGTATGGCATCAATTTTTCTACTTATATCATCTCGGTCTTCGGTGCAATTATTCTTTCATTGACATCCATCGGCAGCCGCAACACAAGTGTTCTGGCTTCCTTTCGGACATGAGTTAATGAAGTGATTCTTTGATCCACACGTGCCCTTCTCACGTGGTTTCTCTGAACAGTTTCTGGATATGTGCCCACGTTGTGATAACAACGCGGTGCTGGCGTCTGACGTGAATCACCTGCTTCTCGTGACACTGATGCTTCGGAGGCTGGCTTTTGTTGATACAGGTATTGGCTTTGCACGAGTAATACCGTCCCGATGACTTCGTTCACAACACAGCATCCCCTTCAGTTCATGGGTGGTGGCCGTGGCTCAAGTGGTAGTGTATTGACTTCCCATTCGCACGGTTCGGGGTTCAATACCAGCTGTGACCGAAAAACATTTTTTTAGGCAACAATCTCGTGAGGTGAATGGTTGCCTAGAAACAACACCAAGTCAATTTACACTAATAATATAGTCTCCACATCAAATATTGGATGTCATCCATGGAGCAAAATAACCACTGAGCCCAAATATCTTTCTCTCTCTCTCTCTATCCAATTTTCTGAAAAACTTAACACGTGCTCCGGCATTTTAAAAGTAGCCAAACCCACTTGAGTGTTAAGTTCTTAAAAAATAGAAATAAAAAAAAATTAACGGTAGTTGCTTGATAAAATGCAGACACATCCGCTTGTCGCGCAAACCTCCAACGATTATATCGATCAGGGTTCGTTCTGGTATGTGGCATGTGTCGCAATTTCCTGCACACAAACAACATAGTGCATTATGGATTCGTCTCTCTTCCAGGTGCGCCGTTCGATTTGCCGATAAACCTCCTTTAAGGGCACATATCTATCATATTCATGAAGCAATTGAGATCAGAACTCTGACCGCGTTCGCACAGTAATTGTTCGTAGGAACATTTTGGCTGTACCAGTCAATAAACGGCGTGCGCATAGTAATTGATTCAACGGTGTAGCCACATTTTCAAAATCTGCAATCCGCTTTTGAATGTTGTATCGCCGCTGAATGTAGGACCAGCATTTTCAATTGAACTGAACACATCGTAGCGACGAATGAGGGGCGTCGCTTCTGTTACATGTGCTCGGTGCATCGTGCTTGCCTGTAATGCTTCTATCTCGGCTTGGAGTGCAAGAAAGCGCTTTTTCTTTTCAAGTAACTTTCAGGTTTCAAGTAACGCTGAATCAATGTCTTCATCCGCTGGCATTTGTCCGGGATTTTCAATGTCATCTTCTTGATAATCATTGTTAGCGCCGCCACGATCAACAACTTTTCCATCAGAAATGCAAGCCTCATATGCATTCGCTTCAGACAATATGCGCAGCTAAGTCACTGTTGCGCTCGAAGCGATTGCCACTCCAGCATTAGTTAATGTTTCCTTCAGCCAGTCCAACGGCGTCTCGAAGTGATGGAGCACTGTTAAGATAATCGTCGACGAAGAAGTATCGCAATATGATCCTCTGAGCGTCCGTTGCCCGGTTGAGACTTGGTATCTTGTTGCAGTTGTCCAAAGCACACAGTTGCATTGCTCGTGCGGTGCCATACGTGGCGGTGACTAGCTGATAGGTGCGTAATGGTTCAGTAGATCGTTCTCGCCACAGCATTTGTTCCCACTGCCTGTGCCGCTTCTCGATAGGAACTTGGAGAAACATTTTCTCCACATCTGCGGATAAGGCTACTTCAAAGCGCCGGAATCGTAAAATGATAATTACCAGCAGATACTGTATGAAAGCGCCAGGAAATTGTGTCTCGACAATGCTGAGGCATTGAATACTACCTTTGTCACAACGGCATGATGTGGGATGTAATATGATTGAGATGGATCGCCTGGTTGATCCATAATCATGTGCATATGGCCAAGTTCAATGTGCTCCCTCATGAAAGCCACATTCACTCCCGTAAGTTAAGATTTAAAGCAAATTTGCGTTCCAGCTGATGGAATTGTCGTAACGCCAACTTGTGTGAATTGCCAAGCGTTGGTGCTTCAGGCGTAAATGGTATGAGTGTCCCTAAATATTTTCTCGAATAGATCGGCATGCACAGTGTTATTAGATGTTTTTTCCATATCATCCGACTCAAATAGGGTGCATAGCAAATTCTCGACTCGTTGCTTCTCCATAATTGAGCAAACAGCCAATGATTTGATTTTGGGTGCAGTATGAGGGTAAATAGTCGCAGGTCCGAATACAACCAGCCAAGTTTTGTTGATTGAGCAAATGGCTCTCCATCGCCTCCACGTACAATGCCTTTTGTGATTATATGACTCCATATATCAGCACCAAGTAATGCATCGATTCGCACAGTTGTGCCGAATGTAGGATCTGCCAATTGCAAACCACGCAAATGGTGCCAGCAATTGTCCTCAATTTTAGCCACAGGTGTGGATGAGGTATGCATGTCAACCTCAACGCCATAGAGTGGGTCGTCATTCGAAGACAGCTGAGCCACTGCCCGGCCACGAGTGCAGGTCAATATGGAACCTCCCACACCTTCTACTTGTAATTCGCATTTGTTTCTGCGAAGAGACAAATTATTTAAAAAAACTGGTCATAAAACTGATCTGTGAGAGTGGATCGCAAAGTAATTGGCACTGGTGCCATCTTTAATTCATCCATATGCCGCTGTCAAAAGAATTAAAGGATTGCTAATAACGGCAAATGTCTTGATAGAGCGGTATAGTCAGATGAAATTTAGAGGGCGCTGACCCGTTGCAATAGCGTGTTTAGTTACTGTCTGTGTTGCAGTGGTTGGGCTAGCTAAAGCCGTCTTGTTAGTAGTTGAGGTTGAGTATGATGCCTTCCATTGCAATAACGGCAGTTTGTGGATTCACATGACTTGTCGTATGATTTGGCCTCAAACCGTTGAAGCTAAAATTAAATCCCTTAGGTCTCTGGCATCGTTCTGCCCCTGGTAATGTCAACAATGATGGACATCGACTGATGGGATGAGATTTGCCGTCGCAAAATTCGCAATTGCCAGGTACAGTTGCAACCAAATTCTCCTTTACCAATCGAAGCGGACGATTGTGAGTAGGTGCATTCTTCCTTTGGCGTTGTTATCATCGAATGAATCCTATCGAAATACATCAGACGCCAAACTATGAGCCCGTCTTTCCACGAAAGCCAATAAGTCTTCAAGCTTGGGTACGTCATCTGATGTTCTGTTGATGCCCCATGCCTGCTGTCTCACAGTAGGGAGTTTCGATGTAACAATTGGTACCGCAATAACAGTCATAGCTCAGAATGACTCCCTCACAGTGCCAACGACGGATAGTAAGTACCGATGAGGTAAAGACGATGCCACTAAAATCTAGAGCAAATGTACGTTAGCCAACAAAATGTAGCATTTTCAAACAAAATGTAGTAGGTACCATATGTTTTTTTTTATTGAAATTTACCTAAATTAACATAACAAACCAAATTAATAGGTAAATAACATAACAAAAATATAATCTGAATTCACAAAAAAAGAAAAGTAATACATAATAAATTAATAATGATTATAAAATTATAGTATGCTCTCCTAAGCGAACGTTTTTTTTTAAGAGAAAGTAGTTAATTTTTATTTACTTAACTCTATATTCTCCATTAAAAATTGGAAAGGACAAACACAATTTTACCAATTCGTCTGTTGGTTCAAATATTGCATTATTTTTCATTAACTCTTTAGCTAATAATACATTTTGGATTGTTTCTGAGTTCAATCTGTCTCTCATTTCATCTTTTATTAAACAAAGCTGGGAAAACTTTCGCTCAGCAGAAGCACTACTGTGTGGAAGACAGCATAAATCAAGCATGTAGGCAGATGGTTCTTCAAACATTGAGCTCTCTAAACTATTTTTTTGTTTGTTTAATTCCACCCATATTATCATAATGTCGCTATTTTGAGGTCCATATTTCAAAATAAGATCGACAGCCGTAATCAAGAAGCGCCACTGCTCATTTAAAATTTTCAAATTTGCATTCTTACAGGGAAACTCCTTAAACAAATTTAAAGTGATTGGCTCGCTGCCTGAACTATCATCCAAGGATTAGTAATTTCATTTTAGTATTATTAAGGTAAAATCATTGATTAAGTTGGTTACATAATTCTATATACACATTTCGAGCGTTTTTTTTAACATAATTTATACTATTAATATTCATTTCAGAATTTTGAATGTGAAATTCAAATTGAAATTCACTGAAAGAGATAAGCAATCTGTTTTGATAAAATTTGTATAAATATCTTTTAATAATTTACATATTTCCGTGTGGTTAAATGTATTTGTTCTGCTCCACTCTGAAATTGTTAATTAAGATCATTAATTTTTTTTTAATAAGTAGGCTAAGAAAAATAAATAAAGTCTGTTTTCTTCCTCCTTAACAAAATCACAAACTATCTTACTATTGTGAAAGCCAACGTGTATTTACAAATCTGAGAATTTGATGTTCTATGAGAAAAATGGGCATATGTAGCTTTGGCTGCTTTCCAAAATGCTGTACTGCCTGCTTTTTGCATCAACAAACATTACGAAATGCAAACCCAAACTGGTGACAGAACGCAGCACGTTCCGAAATTCATTGTGAATGTACTCGTATATACTGCGCAAGGAAAAACAAGCGCATCGTGAACTAGCACGATGCAAATGATAGTTTTTTGTTTGGTTTAGTATAATGGCGAATTCCGAGAAGTAAGTTTTCTTTTAAATAAGTAAAAGTATTCAATTATATTATTATAATTATTTATATGCAGAAATCAATGAACAAAAAGCGAGATTTTACACTTAATTACAACGAGGCTGCAGTTTGAAAAGAAATTCAGCTCTAGCTGAATTTTAGCTTTAAAATATATTTTGTGAATATTCGGTTGTCACAAGCACCACAATTATTTAACAAATGATTCATTATATGAATTCCAATCAGTTTGTTACACATAGTTTTACGTTTAAAAAAAATATTTAAATACTACGCATCGCGTAACATTCCAAAACATCATGATTCGTAAAGCATCGCATACTTGCATAACAGATGCGAGGTGCAGTCACAATGCGCATTTAGTTTGAATTTTGGAAAGCAGCCTTTAATAGAACTTAGTATACTTAATGGTAAGAGTTTGTAGGTTGTGGCTACTGCATTCTATTGAAAATAGATTTGGACAGACATTTGACAGATTTTCACTTACTCCGTTAAGTCGTTCTCGCATTACTGAGGCATTATCAGAGCAAAAAACTGTCAATATCATTGTCCTTGCCTTCACGCAGGATTCAATCCCGGTAGATTGGGCTACACAAATAAGCGCATCATGAGCGGCGATAAAATTCGTCGTTAGAGAAGACATCTCCAGCAATCTTCATAGCGATCCGATGATCGCGATAACTGTGGTGGTACGCCGGTCCAAGTCCGCCATTGTTGTAGAAGGTTCTGGTGTACCACACGAACCTTACGATTCTGCAAAACAATATGACTTACTTACTACTGTCAAGTCCAAATTATCTGACTCCTCGTCAGACATTCACAATGAAACAAATTGTACAAATGTGCCAGAAAATTTTAATAATCGTAATTTTGTTTCTGCGTTGTGTTATTTTCCATCAGAAAAATGTTGAAACAATGGAAACGCAAAACCGTTCACAGTAACTGTCAATGCAAAACGGAATACGTCAGAACACGCAATCCAATGTTATATTGTAGAATAACGGCAACCAAAGCTGGGTAACATGCGTATGTACGTTTGTATATATGGTTGTTGGTCCTCACATGAGGCATCAAAAACTAAAAGAACAACGGAAATGTTAAAGTTTATATTCAACTGTATTTATTAAAAGTATAACTCGCGTACAAAAAAAACAAGTGATTCGAACTCATCGACGATTGGTACGTAAGTCCAGAGCATGCCCCAATTCAATTCAAATCATTTTATTGAGACTTCACGACAGTTACAATGACAGTTGAATACAATATATATTTTCTTATAAGATAACAGCGGCTGTGTATTGTATGGCCTGCTTTAACAATAATAATCGAATACGCCACATGGCGACAGTTACAATGACGACTAGCTTGCTCTCGCTCATAAGCAATGAAAAATTTACTTTGATGTTTGTCGATTTGTACACGGAATAAAATATATACAACTAAA
Source organism: Volucella bombylans (assembly GCA_949129095.1). NCBI lineage: Eukaryota > Metazoa > Arthropoda > Insecta > Diptera > Syrphidae > Volucella > Volucella bombylans. The sequence continues at coordinate 214,932,436 of OX422140.1, forward strand.
CTAACTTAAGTTAAAACATATTCTAAGAGAAAAGTAGACCGAAAAAAAAACACATTTGTATTCAGCATTATACTTGACATTCATAGATACAGTAACTGGGTATTTTATCGTTCTCCCTTTCCACAAGTACAAGACATGCCAGGTTCGAATATTAAATATTACCTACTTATAATTCTTTACATGACAAGTGAATATGAATGTATAAAGTTAAGCAAAAGTAAGTGGATGATTATATTAGTTTAATAGTCTAATGATATGGAACATTATTTACACATACTAATATATAAGCTTGTAGATATCACATTTCGACTCTTTATTTAGTTTCACAAATTTACATAAAATTATTGTGGCATATCGTAAAACAAGAAAATTATAAAAGCGTATCTATATGTGAATAATAATAGGTGTAATTTTGCTCTCCTACAGATAAAAAAATTTAATCAGGGGAATGAAAAATATCGGGTTAACTGCACTCGCCACTGTGCGAAATTGGTAAATTTGTTGGTATAGTGCATAACGTGTACATACGAGTATGCATATCTACACGATTGTTATATCTAAAGGGTTGGCCATCTAACGTTTTTTTTTCAACTAGTGCTTATTTCGTGAATGGTAACACTTAGCTCATGTCTGATTTGACAGATAATTAGTTTTATCCTTCCGCTGAACGAATATGGTTGTGTATACGCTTGAACAATGCTGGGAAATATTGCGACATTACTTTGAAAATCATAGTAATGTTGCAGAATGTGTGCGAAAATTGCGTACGGATTTTGGAAGAAGAGAAGCACCGTCAGCTCCGTATGTTCGTTATCTTGTGAAAAAAGTGAAAGAAACTGGCATCGATAAACCTAAGCGTGAAAAGACAAAAACAGTGCGTACGCCCGGGAATATTGCTGCTGTGGCAGAAAGTGTGCGTGAAGCGCCATCAACATCAATTCACCGTCGTTCTCAACAATTGAACATTTCGGAGACATCATTGAGACGAATTTTGCATAAAGACCTTGGTATGACGCCATACAAAGTCCAATTGGTTCAGGAGTTGAAGCCAACTGACCATCCAACGCGTTTTCGCTTCGCTAAGTGGGCCTGCGATCGACTTAGAGAAGATGCCGATTTTGCCAAAAAAATCATCTTTTCAGATGAAGCTCATTTTGATCTTGGCGGGTATGTAAACAAGCAAAATTGTCACATTTGGGGCACAGAAAACCCGCACGCATACATTGAAAAGCCGATACACCCAAAACGAGTCACTGTTTGGTGCGGATTTTGGTCCAGAGGCATAATTGGGCCATTTTTCTTCGAAAATGAGCAATGAGTGGCCGTTACAGTCAATGGCGATCGTTATCGGGCCATGTTGAACGAATTTTTGTTCACAAAAATTGAAGAGGAGGATATTGGCAACATTTGATTTCAACAGGACGGCGCTACGTGCCACACAGCCGAAGCTACACTCGATGTTTTGCGCCCTGTTTTTGAAGATCGCATTATCAGCCGCAGAGCTGATGTCGTTTGGCCACCTCGGAGCTGCGATTTGACACCGTTGGACTATTATTTGTGGGGTGCCGTAAAAGATAAGTGTTACGCCGACAAGCCAGAGACAATTAACTCTTTAAAGGACAATATTCGTGAAGCCATTGGTGAAATACAGCTGCACACAATCGATAATGTGCTTAATGCTTAATTGGACCGATCGTGTAGGCTACTGCACGGCCAACCGTGTCAGCCATTTGAATGAAATTATTTTCCATTATTAACCGGAAAGATAAAGCTAATTATCTGTCAAATCAGACATGAGCTAAGTGTTACCATTCACGAAATAAGTACTAGTTGAAAAAAAAATGTTAGATGGCGGACCCTTTATTATTACCATTATGGCGTTATCCTCAATTATGACCATGTACGGCTTTAACATAGTACGGTATTGTCAATCCATCTGGAATCCGATGGACACCTTCAGACACTATTCCCACCGTAGAAGGATAGTCAGAATTAGACCAGCTAATATTTATTTGAGATTCGTATGCGTCCCTAATCAGACCATTATCTAAATGGATTAGTCTCCTAATCGTTTTATGCATTAACATTAGTGAATATTCTTATTGTAGATTGACTCATTTTCTTATTCAAATCGGGGTGATTTATGAGTGGGAACAGAATGTTTTGGATCTTGCAAGCTTTATTTAATGCAGATCTAGCATGACGGTTGAATTTAAATAGGTTGTTAAAGTGGACGCTAAGGTATTTCATGTTGGTTTTAACCGGCATGGTATTATTGCTTAGCTGCAATGAAATGTTTCTGCTTTTGCAGGAGATTCCGCCATTTCCCGTGCTACTAGAGTTACGAAAACAGATAAGATCTGATTTAGGGAAATTAATTTGAAGCCCCCATTTAATGAAATAACTGTGAATTACTGCCGTATGCGCTTTCAGCTTTCTTACGGCTGAAAAAGGGTAATCATCAGAGGCGTAGACCAGAGTGTCATCTCCATAGAGTATACCTCTCGAGATAATAGAGTTATCTCTAAAAAGGGTATGAGGAAAGGCATGTAGGAATAGATTGAACAGCTTTGGGCCCAAAATGGACTCTTGAGGAACTCCGCACAGTTAGACCCATGGATTGGAGTTATACTCATCCAACTGAATGAAAAAGTATCTGTTGGCAAGAAAGCTGTCCAGCGAGTGAAATAATTCTGGCAGGAAATTAAGTCCTAAGATCTCGAAGAGTAAGCCTTCATTCTACACCTTATCACAGGCCTTCTCTACATAGACAGAGCAGGCCACTGTGCATCTTTTATTTCTGAGGTTTGTCGTCACATCATTATGCAATTTTAACAGGGCATGGTTTGACGAGTGTTGCTTTTTGAAACCGAATTGGTATTCAGGGATATGTTCAATGGGAATTGTTTCTGATGTGTCTAGTCTAGTTGAGATAATTCTCTCCAAAATTTTGCACACATGGGAGAGCAGTGAGATTGGCCGAAAATTATTAATATTATTTTTGCTGGAGCTCTTACTGATCTGTATTATTTGAGCTATTTTCCAGGCGTTGGGAAAATAGCCATTATTTATACAGTTACTGATTAATATTGTTAGGAATTTCTTTCCCTAACTGGATATTTTTTTGAGAAGGAAGTTGGAGATCTCATCAGGGCCGCACGACCTTTTAGATTTCATATTATTGATTATAAGGCTAACATCTTCCTGGGTCATGAGAATACTCAACTCGTGCTGCGAGAGGGAAGAGTTCGCAGCATCGAACAATTGTAGAAGGTTTACGGCATCTGGATTGCTGCAGGGTGTTCATTACAGTCGCAAGAAGTGCCGGGCGCCCCGAAAATGCTTTTGAAGTGATTCGTGAACGCCTCAGCAACTTCATGTGTATTTGTAAAAAGTGTGTCATCTACCTCAACCGCCTTGCAGATTTTTTTTTGTTCTTTCCGATGATATTACAGGCATCCCTAAATGCCCAGGGACCAGAGACTATTTCAGATAGTTTCCTCTTAAATTCTTGGCCAAATATTCACTTTCTCTTTAATAATGTTCTTTAGCAATCCTATTCTGCCCGAGAGTTCCTTATAATAAACACTAACCCTATTATAAGATCTATGATATAACCTTTTTAATTGTTTTTGCCCATTGTGTTTAATTGTAAAAAGGTTTTTGATGTCCGTGAGAAGATTTTCATACTTCCGAAAAGGGGATTGAAAATTTGTGAATGTTGCTCAATCGTCGACGATAGAGCCTGGTTGAACTTATCAATTAGAGACCAATGTTCACTATTGGAGAGACAAACTGAGGTAGGAGGGAAGGATTCAGTGAGGAACCCTGTCAAGATCTTCTCTGAAGTTAGCCCAATTCGTGTTTTTTGTGGACTTATTTAGATTTGGTCAAAAATATGGGAGTACTAAGTCTTTTAGGTTTAGACTCAAAAGAAGAGGAAAATGATCCGAGAAGGACGGTAAGGATTTAATACAGAAGGGATTGAGGGTGTTTACCAAATGACTAGGAGGTGAGGTTAACTATAGACGGTTGTTGGTTACGTAGCCAATTTTCCAGAGTTTTTCCATTCCAATTGTGGCAGTCATCACCACAGGTTGGACTTTTAGCATTTAGGTTCCCTCCATCGAATTGTAATGCTAAGGCTTCAATTTTATTTAGCTCATCCGTAAAGGCTAATGCCAAGCTATTCCCTGGAACGTGAATCGAACCAAGAAGTAAGTTTTTAGTCTGGCATTCAATAGTTCCATTTCAGGATATCTGTTATAGTTTATCTGTGAAGTGCAATGGGTATGTAAATGTGAAACAAGCAAGTTGAATATGAATTCAATAGAGACCGGTTTTATATTCAAAATAACCATTTCATAATAACTATGGCTTAGTATGGTATGTAAGAAAACAATTTTTAGCTGCACTGCAACACAAGGCCACATTTACTGCAAACACATTGAGTTTGTGAAATCTTGCAATGTTTACATTTCCTTTTGCCATCTTTCTTGCGTAGCCATATTGGCATATGGCCGGATTGGTCATAACGTACTTCTTCCACTGGATGTTGAGCTCGTTGACCAGATGTACTTGGCTGCGGTGGTTCTTCTGGTGCAGTTGATGGTCTCCCAACAGGTCGTTTTTTTGGTAAATGCACAAAGTGCAGCAGCTAAATACACACGAAAAATGATAACAAGTCTTCTTCTTTTATTGGTGGACGTAATGGATCCTTGTTTTTCTCGAATCTTGCTCTTTTCTACAATATGTAAGCATTTGTAATGGTCGTGTCAACCAGGTGATAAAAAATACGTGTAACAACATCACGAGTTTTCAATGAAATTTTGTACATTCATATCAAACGATCCATGAGATCAACACCACCCATGTGTGCGTTATAATCTCTGATAATCTGTGGGCAATATATTTCGATGTATTTTTTTTCCTGTCTATGATACCTTTCAATTTTTACTAGTTCTGCATTTCCAGAGCTTCGTGCAAATGGAGCTATTCCTACGTAAGTAGATGCTAAACGAACACATCTTGTATCTTTCCACAGCACAGTCGATAAATCGATGCCATAAGCTATGCCAACATATTCAGTGAAATAACCTATAGGCGCTTTTGTAACTTCTCGATCTTTATCTGAAGGCAGTTTGCAATTAGGAACTCCATTTGCACGAATGGTACCTAATGCATAAATTCCGCGTGCACAATGGTATACTAGAAAAGGCAATGTGGTGTAGAAGTTGTCGAAATATATAATACGATGGACATAGTCAGGTATTGTCTGAGACAAGCGCACAACTACGTTAGCTGTAGCGCCAAGATCTGGAGCTCCATGTACAATAATATTATCACCTGCATCATTGAAAATTTCGAACCGATATGAATAGCCATGTGAATCACAAAGTGCGAACAATTTAACACCCCATTTATGCGGTTTATTTGGCATATATTGTGTCAGGTGATGTTTTATTTTGGTTCTGCACATTTGCTCATCGACACACAACCGAGCAGTTTTTGGAATCGAGTCGAAACGTTCGTTCAATCTGTCTGATAGCTTTCTGATACGAAACAGAGGATCATAGCCTTCTTCACCTCTTTGTATTCTATCTTCTTAATTTGAGAAGTATATGTACCTTTTAATCTTCTCAAACTTCCTGAGGCGTGATGATTCTTATTTTGTCCACTGGAAATTTTTCCCAGTACCAGCGTGTGTTACGAATAGTAACAATTGTCATATACACCAGCAAACCAAGAAAGTGATGAATAGTTTCCGAGTCCACGCGAAATTGTGTGTTAACATCATCTGCAACAGCTTTCAAATTTGTCTGATTTACAATAAAATCAATTACTTCTTCCGTGAAGAAATATTTGAAAAACTTATAGGGTGATTGAAAACCAACTACTTTGCCCGGCAGCTCGTCACTCCCTCTGAATGCCATTTCATTTACATTATGCTGCAAACCTTTTTTTCGCCATAAAATGTTTTTGAATTCATGGGACTGCTTTTCAATATCTAACAAATCTGAAAAAGATCAAAACGTTATTCATTCCACTCTTGGAAAGAGTGACTATTTTATGGCTTACTTTGGGCTACAAAACCACCTGAACCTAAATGCACTGGTAGTTCAGGTAGTGGTGAACGTGGTATGACGGAATAGGGTTCATATGTTGTTGTTGTTGGCGAGGTTCAGTCATCAGACGATGGGACGTGCGAGAATTGAGGGTTGGTTGCTGTATTACAACTGTCTCTGAAGCCTCATATTGCTGGCAGGATTTTTCGACTTCGTGGGATCGGAGGCAGGTTTCTGATGGCATTTTTGTTGATTGTGGGCAGTTTTGATTTTGGCTCATATCCAATCAATTATTTAATTTTGCCCTTGGCACTACAGAATCCCCATCCTCACTCCCTGAGGATTGATCAGCCAACTGAGCTAGGAGTTGATACTTTTTAGCAAGGTACTCACTATCTCCCCTTTCTTTGCGTTCGTATTGTTCCTTTTCAAGTTTTTCTTTTAATGTTCTTTCTTCCTCCAACATTTGTAGCTCTATTTGTAGATGTTTAGCAATAGACTTCTTGTAAGATCGGGAATTTGTTGAGCACCTAGAACTTCTACCTTGGTTTGTGTCCGGTTTATCGGAGGCGAATACACGAGCTGAAGACATTGCGGTGTTAGCAGTAGTTGTAGCAAATATAATCGGGCGGCACATACAGCTGGAGATGATGCAACACATGCAGTTGTTACTTTGGACGTGCATGTGATATTGCAAATGGTAGATGGCAAGGAGCGTATATCTGCAGTGGTTGTGGTATGTGCAGTGGCAGTGGTTTGAGCGGCGTTCGTGGTAGCAATATTATGGGCGCTAGCACATTCAGCAGGTGGTGCTGATGTCATTTCTGAAAACCATTAATAGGGAACATTCTTACCTGCCAAACACTTTCTGCAAATCCATTCTTCTTCTCGGTTGAAGCTATCTACTGCAACACAGGCGAAGTCGCTCCAGGCGTGACACTGGTCACACTGAACCATATTTCCCGCGGAGTTTGGTTCATCACAAGAGCAGCAGTTGTAGCTCTCTGATGGTGATGGATTAGAACGTCTTATTGGAGATCTGGTTACTTTCCCAAAACTTGTGAAAGCCTTTGGAACAGATATCCTCTTGGGTGGCATTTTTCCCAGCAAGATCAAATTGCTCCTTACATTTTTTTGAAGATTGTAGTTGCAATTCGGCGGCAACCAGACTAATTTCCGTAGCAACTTCAAAACTTTTATTTCAAATTGTATGAATTAATTACATAGGACTTCCACATAGTTAAATTACTTAGAATTTAGTCTTCTTTTGTAAACTTTTAATTCACAATTTGTATTGTTTGCATTAATTTTATGATTTCATACTTAGTCAATTTATGAGAATACTAGGTACATAATATGCAATGGTAAAAGGCAAGTGGGAAATGACAGGTGGGTAATTAAGGATGGGACATAACGATCTTAAGCATAGGGTGTGTCTACATATATCTGAAGTGCGTTTACACTCAGGAATAGCACCCAGTGCTATTAACACCTTGATTAATGTTATTGGGTAGGAATCGGAAGGAGTCAAGAAGAACTTTAGGTTTTGCCTAGAGGCGGGTCTCTTGGATAAACGCAATCAAAAAATTATTAGCGTCAAGGATTTTTTAAAGTTCAATCCTCCTGAATTTGTTAGTAAGCCTTTTTACTAATTATAAAGTTATTTTATTTACGAAATCAAATATTCAATTCAATCAAATATACAGGATCTTACAATATAAATTCACATTCAGGATACACACTTAAAAATAAAATTGACTTCAGGATACAGCTGCCTCTCTTAGAATGCCAAGAAGAATATCCCACGAAAGCGAATTTTTGTTTAACGTCATCTGAAATGCTAAGAAGCGCTGTCGCTCCGCACGCCATCCATGTGCCAAAACTCCAAACTACTACATCTGCATTTTAGACTGAACATACTCCCCGCCTTGAACGACCGAAGGCTCTTCAATTATTGGTAATGGACACAGTCTGGCAATTGCTCTTCTTACTGTTCCCTTAGAAGTCTTGACAGTGGCAACTCGAGCGATTCCATCCGCTCCCTGATGTAATGCAAGCAATCGACCCATTCGCCATTTTAGAGGGGGAAGATCATCATCCATAAGAAACACCACATCACCGATTTGCGCGTCCTTACTCCGTATACGCCATTTGTTACGCTGCTGTAGGCAATGCAGGTACTCATCTTTCCATCTCTTCCAGAATTGTAGCATAGTCTAAGGTGAGCAAGGTTTTTATCCTCAAGGTCATTCTCTGCGATCATCTTTAAATGACTACCCACTAAAAAATGCCCAGGTGTTAATGGCTGGAAATCGGAAGGGTCTTCGGAGAGGGGGGAAATTGGACGGGAATTAAGGATTGCTTCAATTTGGATAATAATTGTCGAAAGTTCTTCATAAGTAAACGATGCATTATGTAAAAGCCGTTTCATGTGCTGCTTAGCCATCTTTACCGCTGACTCCCATATTCCCCCGAAGTGTGGCGCTCTTGGTGGTATTGTGTGCCATTCAATCCCTTCCTCACTTAGATACCTTGTAATTCTAGCATTGCCATCCTCCGAATATAGTTTTGAGTACAGTTCTGGTATCTTGTTTCTAGCGCCCATGTAGTTGGTAGCGTTGTCACTGTAGATCACTTGACTTTTACCCCATCTACCAAAAAATCTTCTCAAAGCACCTAGGAATGCGCTTGTAGTCAAATCTCCAACTAATTCAAGGTGCACAGCCTTAGTGCTAAAGTACACGAAGATAGCCACATATGCTTTGGTTGGAGTAGTTCCTCTGCGCTTAAAATGTATAAAAAATGGACCACAAAAGTCTGTTCCGGTCGTAGAAAATGGGCGCGATGGGGTTATCCGACTCTTTGGTAGATCACCCATTAGTGGGTAAATAGCCTTGGGCTTGGACTTAAAACACGCTATACACTGCCTTATAGTATTTCTCGCAATGATTTTCCCATGCACTGGCCAAAATCTTTGCCGCACCAATGCCAACAATCCTTGAGCGCCGACATGATAGTTCTCCGCGTGGTAGTATCGCATAAGCGCTGTTATAAATGTACCCTTGTTTGGTAGTAGGATAGGATGTTTAAACTCGTACTCGATATCCGCTTGCTTTAATCGTCCGCCTACTCGTAAAATCCCGTCTTCATCAAGAAAAGGACTTAAAGAGCTTATGTGCGATCTTGAACTTATTTGTTGTCCCTTGCCAAGAATCTTGATTTCACGTTCGTAGAATTTCCCTTGCGTAATCTTCACAAAAGTACGCGTGGCCGCCTCAATTTCGTTGCCGTAATTTCTCCACTAAATTTATCCTTAGAGTGCAATCGGTTTAACCCATTGTGCTTGAATCTCAAGATAAAACTTGCGATTCTCAATAGCTTCATGTAGTTGTTCTTGTGTTTCATAATTTCTATGATATCGAGTTCTTCCATGGCCACGCCCACTGTTTTTTGTTGTTTCCGTTCTAAAAGATCATCGGAGAACTTACTCTCGCATGTCAATACAGGCCAATCTTCTTCCCCATTTAGTAAGTACGAGGGGCCATAAAACCATAGCGACGACTCCAGAAGCGCAAGGGGGGTGGTGCCCCTAGATACTATATCAGCTGGATTGCACTGGCTATTCACATGCCGCCACTGAGATGTGTGCGATGACCGTTGGATAAGTGCAACACGATTTGAAATAAATGTCGACCATTGATGAGTTTCTTTGGAGATCCAGTGTAATACGATGCTTGAGTCCGTCCAATAATACCGCTTCGCAAATCCCTGTTTCATTCCCGATATAATCTTGTCCACCAGTTGAACCATCAGTACGGCAGCGCACAGCTCCAAGCGTGGCAAAGACAAACGATTTTTGTCAATGGGTGCTACCTTGGATTTGGCGCAGAGTAGATTAACGCTCACGCGGCCTTCTTCATCAATGGATCGAACGTATACGCAAGTACCGTATGCTTTCTCCGAACTATCTGAAAATGCATGTAGTTCCGCTGCTGGAATACCACCAGAGCCCGATAAAACATGACGCCGAACTGATATGCGTTCAAGACTTGTCAGCTCTTCTCTGAAACATCTCCAGTAATGGTGTAATTCTTGCGGCAATGCCTCATCCCAATCCAGTTTGCTCTTCCATAGCAGCTGCATGAACATTTTTGCCTAAAGGATTAATTAAGCCTAAAGGATCATAAAGCTTGGCTACATCCGATAGAATTGACCTCTTTGTTACTACACCCAGTGGAGACAGATTGACGCTTAACTGAAACATGTCATTTAATGGTTCCCATATCAATCCAAGAGTCTTAATGACATCATCATGCTTGACTTGAAAGAATTGCTCTCTATCATTAGCTGCTATATCGTTGATTATGCCCATGTCATTGGCGCACCACTTTCGAAGTTCAAAACCACCTGCACTTAAGAGCAATCTTAACTCATTTTTGATATGCATTACATCATCAAATGTATCATCCCCTGTGAGTACATCATCAACGTAAAAATCATGCCTCAACGTTTCTGCTCCGAGTGGAAATTGCCCACACTCATCCTTTGCAAGTTGAGATAGTACCCGAGTGGCCAGGTAAGACGCAGCGCTCGTACCATAAGCAACAGTGCGTAGTTTGTATGTTTTTAGCTCATCGAAGGGTGATTCTCTCCATAGGATTAATTGGAACTGTTGGTCATCAAGATGCATAGCCACTTGTCGGTACATCTTGGTAATGTCTGCTGTAAAGACATATTTATGATATCGAAAATGCAAAGCGATCGAGAATAAATCTGACTGAAGCTGAGGTCCAACGTGCATAGCGTCATTGAGCGAAAGACCATTGTCCGTTTTACAAGAAGCGTCAAACACAACCCTTAATTTCGTTGTGGAGCTACCTGGCTTCATAATAGAGTGCGGTTTCAATTCGTTAACACTATCAGTCAATTGCATGTGGTTAAGTTTTTCGTAATCACGCATAAATTTAATATAGTCCTTGGCCAAACTATGATTCATTTGTAGTTTTCGCTCGATGCCCATAAATCTATGACGAGTAGTGCGGTATAAATTTCCAAGGGCGCTTGGTTCTATCTTAAATGGCAATCTAACCTGATATCGTCCGTTGTTAAAACGAATGTAATTTTCTTTAAATAGTTTCTCACATGGCCCGTTATCTTGCTCGTCTGCAGCAATATCACTCAATGTGTGTTTACCTACATTATTTTCTATGTCGTAGAATGATCGCAGTATTCCTTCCAAGTTTTCATTTTCTGCTACGCATAAATTACTCACAGCTGCATTGTTCTTGTCTGAGTGACACGTTACAACTCCTGATACGATCCACCTAAAAACTGTATTCTGCAATGTAGGAAGGGTGTCGCCAAGTCGTATCTGACCTACTGAGATAATGGAGAAGAAATGACTTGCACCTAGCAGGAGGTCAATGTGCCTTGGTTTTTGGAAAAGTGGGTCAGCGAGGTTTATGTTGGCTGGGATAGGCCACTTCGAAATTTCGATGTAAGTTTCTGGTAGCTGTTGTGTTATTCTTTTTATTACATTAGCCTCTACGGCATATGTAAAGTCATTGAAACGAGATTTTATAACAAAATCAGTTTTATGTTTATAAGACGTGCTGATTGTTCCTATTCCACTAATGGAAGTGGATGTCTTATGCCGATCCACACCTTGTATATGAACAAGGTGCTCAGTAATCAAGTTGAGTTGCGAACCTGAGTCTAATAGAATTCGGCATGGAATAGGAGTGTTGTGTTTGTCTAACACATGTACCACGGCGGTGGCAAGAATGGATATTTTGTTTCCAGTATTTTGTGGCGAGTTATTGTTGTTGTTTGTCATTTGCAATACCTTGTTGTTATGACCTTCTTCACCATTGAATTGAATTGCAGCTGGATTAAGGATTGTGGCATTTGCATGCTCCTTATGGCTACGATGCAGGATAGTGTGATGTGCACCATTGCAGTTGCGGCAAAGGGAGGCTGTGCAGTGTTCGAGTTTATGGCCAGGTCTCAGTCAATTAGTGCATAGTTTATGTTTGTCCGCGACAAGGGTTTTTTCTTTTATGGGTAGGTTAATGAATTTATAACACCTACTTAAAGTGTGGCCAGTATACCCGCAAAAAATACATTTACTTCGACCTTTATCGCCGGCCCTAGTTATTGTAAGTGCCTTATGGCGAGGATTTTTATCATGCAGTAAGGTGGTTGTACTTGCCGGAATAGTTGATGTAGCTACGCATTCTAATACCTGGCAACGCTTGTCGATAAATCTTGAGAATTCTGCTAGGGTTGGTAGACGTTCAGCAGGGCAATCTTCTTGCCATTTGTCGCGCGTAGTTCTATCCAGTTTGGATGACAGTAGATGGATTATTACATCATCCCAACTGTCGACCGGACGCCCAAGTGAGGACAGAGCACGTAGGTGGCTGTTGACGCTATCAACTAGTTCTCGGAGCGACGCAACAGTTAATTTTTGAATAGCAGGTAAATCGAAGATGCTCCTTATGTGCTCGGCACATATTAGTCGTTTATTCTCATACTTGTGACGATTTAAGGTACTGAAGCTTGCAAGTCTTTGACAGGGACGTATTGGAGTGGACGAGGGAATTGTAGGACTCGTGGAAATCCAACCATTGTGTAATATCACCTGAAAATAAAGGCAAATTAATTTTGGGTAGTTTGATTGGAGATGAGGTGCTGTTTCGCAACGATACAACCTCTTCCTTAATAGGAGTTAGTTTCCGTATAGCTTCTGTCAGCGCAGAGCGGACACTATAATAAACCTCTTCGAATTGTGCTCGGTGATCTTCCTCATCGCTTGTCGCATCGGTCTCAAGCTCCTCTATTTTTGTTTGAACCTCTTCAAAAGAGTTGCACGCAAAATTGTCACATTTGGGGCACAGAAAACCCGCACGCATACATTGAAAAGCCGATACACCCAAAACGAGTCACTGTTTGGTGCGGATTTTGGTCCAGAGGCATAATTGGGCCATTTTTCTTCGAAAATGAGCAATGAGTGGCCGTTACAGTCAATGGCGATCGTTATCGGGCCATGTTGAACGAATTTTTGTTCACAAAAATTGAAGAGGAGGATATTGGCAACATTTGATTTCAACAGGACGGCGCTACGTGCCACACAGCCGAAGCTACACTCGATGTTTTGCGCCCTGTTTTTGAAGATCGCATTATCAGCCGCAGAGCTGATGTCGTTTGGCCACCTCGGAGCTGCGATTTGACACCGTTGGACTATTATTTGTGGGGTGCCGTAAAAGATAAGTGTTACGCCGACAAGCCAGAGACAATTAACTCTTTAAAGGACAATATTCGTGAAGCCATTGGTGAAATACAGCTGCACACAATCGATAATGTGCTTAATGCTTAATTGGACCGATCGTGTAGGCTACTGCACGGCCAACCGTGTCAGCCATTTGAATGAAATTATTTTCCATTATTAACCGGAAAGATAAAGCTAATTATCTGTCAAATCAGACATGAGCTAGGTGTTACCATTCACGAAATAAGTACTAGTTGAAAAAAAAATGTTAGATGGCGGACCCTTTATTATTACCATTATGGCGTTATCCTCAATTATGACCATGTACGGCTTTAACATAGTACGGTATTGTCAATCCATCTGGAATCCGATGGACACCTTCAGACACTATTCCCACCGTAGAAGGATAGTCAGAATTAGACCAGCTAATATTTATTTGAGATTCGTATGCGTCCCTAATCAGACCATTATCTAAATGGATTAGTCTCCTAATCGTTTTATGCATTAACATTAGTGAATATTCTTATTGTAGATTGACTCATTTTCTTATTCAAATCGGGGTGATTTATGAGTGGGAACAGAATGTTTTGGATCTTGCAAGCTTTATTTAATGCAGATCTAGCATGACGGTTGAATTTAAATAGGTTGTTAAAGTGGACGCTAAGGTATTTCATGTTGGTTTTAACCGGCATGGTATTATTGCTTAGCTGCAATGAAATGTTTCTGCTTTTGCAGGAGATTCCGCCATTTCCCGTGCTACTAGAGTTACGAAAACAGATAAGATCTGATTTAGGGAAATTAATTTGAAGCCCCCATTTAATGAAATAACTGTGAATTACTGCCGTATGCGCTTTCAGCTTTCTTACGGCTGAAAAAGGGTAATCATCAGAGGCGTAGACCAGAGTGTCATCTCCATAGAGTATACCTCTCGAGATAATAGAGTTATCTCTAAAAAGGGTATGAGGAAAGGCATGTAGGAATAGATTGAACAGCTTTGGGCCCAAAATGGACTCTTGAGGAACTCCGCACAGTTAGACCCATGGATTGGAGTTATACTCATCCAACTGAATGAAAAAGTATCTGTTGGCAAGAAAGCTGTCCAGCGAGTGAAATAATTCTGGCAGGAAATTAAGTCCTAAGATCTCGAAGAGTAAGCCTTCATTCTACACCTTATCACAGGCCTTCTCTACATAGACAGAGCAGGCCACTGTGCATCTTTTATTTCTGAGGTTTGTCGTCACATCATTATGCAATTTTAACAGGGCATGGTTTGACGAGTGTTGCTTTTTGAAACCGAATTGGTATTCAGGGATATGTTCAATGGGAATTGTTTCTGATGTGTCTAGTCTAGTTGAGATAATTCTCTCCAAAATTTTGCACACATGGGAGAGCAGTGAGATTGGCCGAAAATTATTAATATTATTTTTGCTGGAGCTCTTACTGATCTGTATTATTTGAGCTATTTTCCAGGCGTTGGGAAAATAGCCATTATTTATACAGTTACTGATTAATATTGTTAGGAATTTCTTTCCCTAACTGGATATTTTTTTGAGAAGGAAGTTGGAGATCTCATCAGGGCCGCACGACCTTTTAGATTTCATATTATTGATTATAAGGCTAATATCTTCCTGGGTCATGAGAATACTCAACTCGTGCTGCGAGAGGGAAGAGTTCACAGCATCGAACAATTGTAGAAGGTTTACGGCATCTGGATTGCTGCAGGGTGTTCATTACAGTCGCAAGAAAATGCTTTTGAAGTGATTCGTGAACGCCTCAGCAACTTCATGTGTATTTGTAAAAAGTGTGTCATCTACCTCAACCGCCTTGCAGATTTTTTTTTGTTCTTTCCGATGATATTACAGGCATCCCTAAATGCCCAGGGACCAGAGACTATTTCAGATAGTTTCCTCTTAAATTCTTGGCCAAATATTCACTTTCTCTTTAATAATGTTCTTTAGCAATCCTATTCTGCCCGAGAGTTCCTTATAATAAACACTAACCCTATTATAAGATCTATGATATAACCTTTTTAATTGTTTTTGCCCATTGTGTTTAATTGTAAAAAGGTTTTTGATGTCCGTGAGAAGATTTTCATACTTCCGAAAAGGGGATTGAAAATTTGTGAATGTTGCTCAATCGTCGACGATAGAGCCTGGTTGAACTTATCAATTAGAGACCAATGTTCACTATTGGAGAGACAAACTGAGGTAGGAGGGAAGGATTCAGTGAGGAACCCTGTCAAGATCTTCTCTGAAGTTAGCCCAATTCGTGTTTTTTGTGGACTTATTTAGATTTGGTCAAAAATATGGGAGTACTAAGTCTTTTAGGTTTAGACTCAAAAGAAGAGGAAAATGATCCGAGAAGGACGGTAAGGATTTAATACAGAAGGGATTGAAGGTGTTTACCAAATGACTAGGAGGTGAGGTTAACTATAGACGGTTGTTGGTTACGTAGCCAATTTTCCAGAGTTTTTCCATTCCAATTGTGGCAGTCATCACCACAGGTTGGACTTTTAGCATTTAGGTTCCCTCCATCGAATTGTAATGCTAAGGCTTCAATTTTATTTAGCTCATCCGTAAAGGCTAATGCCAAGCTATTTCCTGGAACGTGAATCGAACCAAGAAGTAAGTTTTTAGTCTGGCATTCAATAGTTCCATTTCAGGATATCTGTTATAGTTTATCTGTGAAGTGCAATGGGTATGTAAATGTGAAACAAGCAAGTTGAATATGAATTCAATAGAGACCGGTTTTATATTCAAAATAACCATTTCATAATAACTATGGCTTAGTATGGTATGTAAGAAAACAATTTTTAGCTGCACTGCAACACAAGGCCACATTTACTGCAAACACATTGAGTTTGTGAAATCTTGCAATGTTTACATTTCCTTTTGCCATCTTTCTTGCGTAGCCATATTGGCATATGGCCGGATTGGTCATAACGTACTTCTTCCACTGGATGTTGAGCTCGTTGACCAGATGTACTTGGCTGCGGTGGTTCTTCTGGTGCAGTTGATGGTCTCCCAACAGGTCGTTTTTTTGGTAAATGCACAAAGTGCAGCAGCTAAATACACACGAAAAATGATAACAAGTCTTCTTCTTTTATTGGTGGACGTAATGGATCCTTGTTTTTCTCGAATCTTGCTCTTTTCTACAATATGTAAGCATTTGTAATGGTCGTGTCAACCAGGTGATAAAAAATACGTGTAACAACATCACGAGTTTTCAATGAAATTTTGTACATTCATATCAAACGATCCATGAGATCAACACCACCCATGTGTGCGTTATAATCTCTGATAATCTGTGGGCAATATATTTCGATGTATTTTTTTTCCTGTCTATGATACCTTTCAATTTTTACTAGTTCTGCATTTCCAGAGCTTCGTGCAAATGGAGCTATTCCTACGTAAGTAGATGCTAAACGAACACATCTTGTATCTTTCCACAGCACAGTCGATAAATCGATGCCATAAGCTATGCCAACATATTCAGTGAAATAACCTATAGGCGCTTTTGTAACTTCTCGATCTTTATCTGAAGGCAGTTTGCAATTAGGAACTCCATTTGCACGAATGGTACCTAATGCATAAATTCCGCGTGCACAATGGTATACTAGAAAAGGCAATGTGGTGTAGAAGTTGTCGAAATATATAATACGATGGACATAGTCAGGTATTGTCTGAGACAAGCGCACAACTACGTTAGCTGAAGCGCCAAGATCTGGAGCTCCATGTACAATAATATTATCACCTGCATCATTGAAAATTTCGAACCGATATGAATAGCCATGTGAATCACAAAGTGCGAACAATTTAACACCCCATTTATGCGGTTTATTTGGCATATATTGTGTCAGGTGATGTTTTATTTTGGTTCTGCACATTTGCTCATCGACACACAACCGAGCAGTTTTTGGAATCGAGTCGAAACGTTCGTTCAATCTGTCTGATAGCTTTCTGATACGAAACAGAGGATCATAGCCTTCTTCACCTCTTTGTATTCTATCTTCTTAATTTGAGAAGTATATGTACCTTTTAATCTTCTCAAACTTCCTGAGGCGTGATGATTCTTATTTTGTCCACTGGAAATTTTTCCCAGTACCAGCGTGTGTTACGAATAGTAACAATTGTCATATACACCAGCAAACCAAGAAAGTGATGAATAGTTTCCGAGTCCACGCGAAATTGTGTGTTAACATCATCTGCAACAGCTTTCAAATTTGTCTGATTTACAATAAAATCAATTACTTCTTCCGTGAAGAAATATTTGAAAAACTTATAGGGTGATTGAAAACCAACTACTTTGCCCGGCAGCTCGTCACTCCCTCTGAATGCCATTTCATTTACATTATGCTGCAAACCTTTTTTTCGCCATAAAATGTTTTTGAATTCATGGGACTGCTTTTCAATATCTAACAAATCTGAAAAAGATCAAAACGTTATTCATTCCACTCTTGGAAAGAGTGACTATTTTATGGCTTACTTTGGGCTACAAAACCACCTGAACCTAAATGCACTGGTAGTTCAGGTAGTGGTGAACGTGGTATGACGGAATAGGGTTCATATGTTGTTGTTGTTGGCGAGGTTCAGTCATCAGACGATGGGACGTGCGAGAATTGAGGGTTGGTTGCTGTATTACAACTGTCTCTGAAGCCTCATATTGCTGGCAGGATTTTTCGACTTCGTGGGATCGGAGGCAGGTTTCTGATGGCATTTTTGTTGATTGTGGGCAGTTTTGATTTTGGCTCATATCCAATCAATTATTTAATTTTGCCCTTGGCACTACAGAATCCCCATCCTCACTCCCTGAGGATTGATCAGCCAACTGAGCTAGGAGTTGATACTTTTTAGCAAGGTACTCACTATCTCCCCTTTCTTTGCGTTCGTATTGTTCCTTTTCAAGTTTTTCTTTTAATGTTCTTTCTTCCTCCAACATTTGTAGCTCTATTTGTAGATGTTTAGCAATAGACTTCTTGTAAGATCGGGAATTTGTTGAGCACCTAGAACTTCTACCTTGGTTTGTGTCCGGTTTATCGGAGGCGAATACACGAGCTGAAGACATTGCGGTGTTAGCAGTAGTTGTAGCAAATATAATCGGGCGGCACATACAGCTGGAGATGATGCAACACATGCAGTTGTTACTTTGGACGTGCATGTGATATTGCAAATGGTAGATGGCAAGGAGCGTATATCTGCAGTGGTTGTGGTATGTGCAGTGGCAGTGGTTTGAGCGGCGTTCGTGGTAGCAGTATTATGGGCGCTAGCACATTCAGCAGGTGGTGCTGATGTCATTTCTGAAAACCATTAATAGGGAACATTCTTACCTGCCAAACACTTTCTGCAAATCCATTCTTCTTCTCGGTTGAAGCTATCTACTGCAACACAGGCGAAGTCGCTCCAGGCGTGACACTGGTCACACTGAACCATATTTCCCGCGGAGTTTGGTTCATCACAAGAGCAGCAGTTGTAGCTCTCTGATGGTGATGGATTAGAACGTCTTATTGGAGATCTGGTTACTTTCCCAAAACTTGTGAAAGCCTTTGGAACAGATATCCTCTTGGGTGGCATTTTTCCCAGCAAGATCAAATTGCTCCTTACATTTTTTTGAAGATTGTAGTTGCAATTCGGCGGCAACCAGACTAATTTCCGTAGCAACTTCAAAACTTTTATTTCAAATTGTATGAATTAATTACATAGGACTTCCACATAGTTAAATTACTTAGAATTTAGTCTTCTTTTGTAAACTTTTAATTCACAATTTGTATTGTTTGCATTAATTTTATGATTTCATACTTAGTCAATTTATGAGAATACTAGGTACATAATATGCAATGGTAAAAGGCAAGTGGGAAATGACAGGTGGGTAATTAAGGATGGGACATAACGATCTTAAGCATAGGGTGTGTCTACATATATCTGAAGTGCGTTTACACTCAGGAATAGCACCCAGTGCTATTAACACCTTGATTAATGTTATTGGGTAGGAATCGGAAGGAGTCAAGAAGAACTTTAGGTTTTGCCTAGAGGCGGGTCTCTTGGATAAACGCAATCAAAAAATTATTAGCGTCAAGGATTTTTTAAAGTTCAATCCTCCTGAATTTGTTAGTAAGCCTTTTTACTAATTATAAAGTTATTTTATTTACGAAATCAAATATTCAATTCAATCAAATATACAGGATCTTACAATATAAATTCACATTCAGGATACACACTTAAAAATAAAATTGACTTCAGGATACAGCTGCCTCTCTTAGAATGCCAAGAAGAATATCCCACGAAAGCGAATTTTTGTTTAACGTCATCTGAAATGCTAAGAAGCGCTGTCGCTCCGCACGCCATCCATGTGCCAAAACTCCAAACTACTACATCTGCATTTTAGACTGAACATACTCCCCGCCTTGAACGACCGAAGGCTCTTCAATTATTGGTAATGGACACAGTCTGGCAATGGCTCTTCTTACTGTTCCCTTAGAAGTCTTGACAGTGGCAACTCGAGCGATTCCATCCGCTCCCTGATGTAATGCAAGCAATCGACCCATTCGCCATTTTAGAGGGGGAAGATCATCATCCATAAGAAACACCACATCACCGATTTGCGCGTCCTTACTCCGTATACGCCATTTGTTACGCTGCTGTAGGCAATGCAGGTACTCATCTTTCCATCTCTTCCAGAATTGTAGCATAGTCTAAGGTGAGCAAGGTTTTTATCCTCAAGGTCATTCTCTGCGATCATCTTTAAATGACTACCCACTAAAAAATGCCCAGGTGTTAATGGCTGGAAATCGGAAGGGTCTTCGGAGAGGGGGGAAATTGGACGGGAATTAAGGATTGCTTCAATTTGGATAATAATTGTCGAAAGTTCTTCATAAGTAAACGATGCATTATGTAAAAGCCGTTTCATGTGCTGCTTAGCCATCTTTACCGCTGACTCCCATATTCCCCCGAAGTGTGGCGCTCTTGGTGGTATTGTGTGCCATTCAATCCCTTCCTCACTTAGATACCTTGTAATTCTAGCATTGCCATCCTCCGAATATAGTTTTGAGTACAGTTCTGGTATCTTGTTTCTAGCGCCCATGTAGTTGGTAGCGTTGTCACTGTAGATCACTTGACTTTTACCCCATCTACCAAAAAATCTTCTCAAAGCACCTAGGAATGCGCTTGTAGTCAAATCTCCAACTAATTCAAGGTGCACAGCCTTAGTGCTAAAGTACACGAAGATAGCCACATATGCTTTGGTTGGAGTAGTTCCTCTGCGCTTAAAATGTATAAAAAATGGACCACAAAAGTCTGTTCCGGTCGTAGAAAATGGGCGCGATGGGGTTATCCGACTCTTTGGTAGATCACCCATTAGTGGGTAAATAGCCTTGGGCTTGGACTTAAAACACGCTATACACTGCCTTATAGTATTTCTCGCAATGATTTTCCCATGCACTGGCCAAAATCTTTGCCGCACCAATGCCAACAATCCTTGAGCGCCGACATGATAGTTCTCCGCGTGGTAGTATCGCATAAGCGCTGTTATAAATGTACCCTTGTTTGGTAGTAGGATAGGATGTTTAAACTCGTACTCGATATCCGCTTGCTTTAATCGTCCGCCTACTCGTAAAATCCCGTCTTCATCAAGAAAAGGACTTAAAGAGCTTATGTGCGATCTTGAACTTATTTGTTGTCCCTTGCCAAGAATCTTGATTTCACGTTCGTAGAATTTCCCTTGCGTAATCTTCACAAAAGTACGCGTGGCCGCCTCAATTTCGTTTGCCGTAATTTCTCCACTAAATTTATCCTTAGAGTGCAATCGGTTTAACCCATTGTGCTTGAATCTCAAGATAAAACTTGCGATTCTCAATAGCTTCATGTAGTTGTTCTTGTGTTTCATAATTTCTATGATATCGAGTTCTTCCATGGCCACGCCCACTGTTTTTTGTTGTTTCCGTTCTAAAAGATCATCGGAGAACTTACTCTCGCATGTCAATACAGGCCAATCTTCTTCCCCATTTAGTAAGTACGAGGGGCCATAAAACCATAGCGACGACTCCAGAAGCGCAAGGGGGGTGGTGCCCCTAGATACTATATCAGCTGGATTGCACTGGCTATTCACATGCCGCCACTGAGATGTGTGCGATGACCGTTGGATAAGTGCAACACGATTTGAAATAAATGTCGACCATTGATGAGTTTCTTTGGAGATCCAGTGTAATACGATGCTTGAGTCCGTCCAATAATACCGCTTCGCAAATCCCTGTTTCATTCCCGATATAATCTTGTCCACCAGTTGAACCATCAGTACGGCAGCGCACAGCTCCAAGCGTGGCAAAGACAAACGATTTTTGTCAATGGGTGCTACCTTGGATTTGGCGCAGAGTAGATTAACGCTCACGCGGCCTTCTTCATCAATGGATCGAACGTATACGCAAGTACCGTATGCTTTCTCCGAACTATCTGAAAATGCATGTAGTTCCGCTGCTGGAATACCACCAGAGCCCGATAAAACATGACGCCGAACTGATATGCGTTCAAGACTTGTCAGCTCTTCTCTGAAACATCTCCAGTAATGGTGTAATTCTTGCGGCAATGCCTCATCCCAATCCAGTTTGCTCTTCCATAGCAGCTGCATGAACATTTTTGCCTAAAGGATTAATTAAGCCTAAAGGATCATAAAGCTTGGCTACATCCGATAGAATTGACCTCTTTGTTACTACACCCAGTGGAGACAGATTGACGCTTAACTGAAACATGTCATTTAATGGTTCCCATATCAATCCAAGAGTCTTAATGACATCATCATGCTTGACTTGAAAGAATTGCTCTCTATCATTAGCTGCTATATCGTTGATTATGCCCATGTCATTGGCGCACCACTTTCGAAGTTCAAAACCACCTGCACTTAAGAGCAATCTTAACTCATTTTTGATATGCATTACATCATCAAATGTATCATCCCCTGTGAGTACATCATCAACGTAAAAATCATGCCTCAACGTTTCTGCTCCGAGTGGAAATTGCCCACACTCATCCTTTGCAAGTTGAGATAGTACCCGAGTGGCCAGGTAAGACGCAGCGCTCGTACCATAAGCAACAGTGCGTAGTTTGTATGTTTTTAGCTCATCGAAGGGTGATTCTCTCCATAGGATTAATTGGAACTGTTGGTCATCAAGATGCATAGCCACTTGTCGGTACATCTTGGTAATGTCTGCTGTAAAGACATATTTATGATATCGAAAATTCAAAGCGATCGAGAATAAATCTGACTGAAGCTGAGGTCCAACGTGCATAGCGTCATTGAGCGAAAGACCATTGTCCGTTTTACAAGAAGCGTCAAACACAACCCTTAATTTCGTTGTGGAGCTACCTGGCTTCATAATAGAGTGCGGTTTCAATTCGTTAACACTATCAGTCAATTGCATGTGGTTAAGTCTTTCGTAATCACGCATAAATTTAATATAGTCCTTGGCCAAACTATGATTCATTTGTAGTTTTCGCTCGATGCCCATAAATCTATGACGAGTAGTGCGGTATAAATTTCCAAGGGCGCTTGGTTCTATCTTAAATGGCAATCTAACCTGATATCGTCCGTTGTTAAAACGAATGTAATTTTCTTTAAATAGTTTCTCACATGGCCCGTTATCTTGCTCGTCTGCAGCAATATCACTCAATGTGTGTTTACCTACATTATTTTCTATGTCGTAGAATGATCGCAGTATTCCTTCCAAGTTTTCATTTTCTGCTACGCATAAATTACTCACAGCTGCATTGTTCTTGTCTGAGTGACACGTTACAACTCCTGATACGATCCACCTAAAAACTGTATTCTGCAATGTAGGAAGGGTGTCGCCAAGTCGTATCTGACCTACTGAGATAATGGAGAAGAAATGACTTGCACCTAGCAGGAGGTCAATGTGCCTTGGTTTTTGGAAAAGTGGGTCAGCGAGGTTTATGTTGGCTGGGATAGGCCACTTCGAAATTTCGATGTAAGTTTCTGGTAGCTGTTGTGTTATTCTTTTTATTACATTAGCCTCTACGGCATATGTAAAGTCATTGAAACGAGATTTTATAACAAAATCAGTTTTATGTTTATAAGACGTGCTGATTGTTCCTATTCCACTAATGGAAGTGGATGTCTTATGCCGATCCACACCTTGTATATGAACAAGGTGCTCAGTAATCAAGTTGAGTTGCGAACCTGAGTCTAATAGAATTCGGCATGGAATAGGAGTGTTGTGTTTGTCTAACACATGTACCACGGCGGTGGCAAGAATGGATATTTTGTTTCCAGTATTTTGTGGCGAGTTATTGTTGTTGTTTGTCATTTGCAATACCTTGTTGTTATGACCTTCTTCACCATTGAATTGAATTGCAGCTGGATTAAGGATTGTGGCATTTGCATGCTCCTTATGGCTACGATGCAGGATAGTGTGATGTGCACCATTGCAGTTGCGGCAAAGGGAGGCTGTGCAGTGTTCGAGTTTATGGCCAGGTCTCAGTCAATTAGTGCATAGTTTATGTTTGTCCGCGACAAGGGTTTTTTCTTTTATGGGTAGGTTAATGAATTTATAACACCTACTTAAAGTGTGGCCAGTATACCCGCAAAAAATACATTTACTTCGACCTTTATCGCCGGCCCTAGTTATTGTAAGTGCCTTATGGCGAGGATTTTTATCATGCAGTAAGGTGGTTGTACTTGCCGGAATAGTTGATGTAGCTACGCATTCTAATACCTGGCAACGCTTGTCGATAAATCTTGAGAATTCTGCTAGGGTTGGTAGACGTTCAGCAGGGCAATCTTCTTGCCATTTGTCGCGCGTAGTTCTATCCAGTTTGGATGACAGTAGATGGATTATTACATCATCCCAACTGTCGACCGGACGCCCAAGTGAGGACAGAGCACGTAGGTGGCTGTTGACGCTATCAACTAGTTCTCGGAGCGACGCAACAGTTAATTTTTGAATAGCAGGTAAATCGAAGATGCTCCTTATGTGCTCGGCACATATTAGTCGTTTATTCTCATACTTGTGACGATTTAAGGTACTGAAGCTTGCAAGTCTTTGACAGGGACGTATTGGAGTGGACGAGGGAATTGTAGGACTCGTGGAAATCCAACCATTGTGTAATATCACCTGAAAATAAAGGCAAATTAATTTTGGGTAGTTTGATTGGAGATGAGGTGCTGTTTCGCAACGATACAACCTCTTCCTTAATAGGAGTTAGTTTCCGTATAGCTTCTGTCAGCGCAGAGCGGACACTATAATAAACCTCTTCGAATTGTGCTCGGTGATCTTCCTCATCGCTTGTCGCATCGGTCTCAAGCTCCTCTATTTTTGTTTGAACCTCTTCAAAAGAGTTGCACGCGACATCAAATGCAGAAATTCGGAGCTCCAACTGCGAAAGCGTCACCGAGGCATCGATGGACTCTGCAAACGCCTTTGCTCTGTTGAGTTGTTTAAAGAGCACTGAACGGCGAGACTTTAATACTTTTCTTTGCATCCCTTTCGTTAGGCATTTTGGGCGATTTATGGCATTAAATATTTTGTATATTGTATGTATCACGATATCACGTCGGGGTCACCATGAATTTGTTAGTAAGCGTTTTTACTAATTATAAAGTTATTTTATTTATGAAATCAAATATTCAATTCAATCAAATATACAGGATCTTGCAATATAAATTCACATTCATAATACACACTTAAAAATAAAATTGACTTCAGGATACAGCTGCCTCTCTTAGAATGCCAAGAAGAATATCCCACGAAAGCGAATTTTTGTTTAACGTCGTTTGAAATGCTAAGAAGCGCTGTCGCTCCGCACGCCATCCATGTGCCAAAACTCCAAACTACTACTTCTGCATTTTAGACTGAACACCTCCTACTATGTTCCACAAGGGACGCTAAGTTATAGGAGATAATGTTTAAACACATTATTTGTTACTGATTAACATCTGATCCATAAGTTCAAGATATTGGATCCTTTTTTCGTGGATGGAGCCGGTCTTTTAAAAGGTTGAAAAATTCGCCTATTACATCTTGGCCCGGAGGCACCTCAACAGATGGAACTTCAGGGTTGGGATCATGTTTCTTGAAGAGGCTCGCATATGAAACCCTCAATGGGGCGGGAAGCATTAATTTGGGAGAGGAGGGGTCTATTGTCTTTATTGTTCGACTTTATTGTTCATTGCCTCCTGAAGGACCTTCTTCCTGTGCAAGGAGTAATTTTTGAATGCAATACAGCCCCGGTAGTTAGCAGGGTGCTTGCTTTTACAGTTGACGCAAACCGCTTTAGAGCCCTCGGATTTTAACACTGGAGGGTGTTGATTATCACACTTAACGCATTTATATGCACTAGTGCAGTTTTTAGCGAGGTGACCGAAGGATTGGCAACGTCGGCATTGAATGGGACCGTTATTACCCCTAGTTTCTCCCAGGAGACCTGAGTGTTAAATAAATACTTGATTTTAAGTATTTCAGAGGGAAGCTTCCCAGGAAAAAGGCAAACAACGAAAAGATTATAGTCAAGACCTTCGCGCTTTGAGCGCAAGGTGGAGAATTTACTGACCGAATCGATCAATTCAGGAGTCGTCTCATGGATCTCCTCCATGACCTCACTCTCCCAATAATCAGAAGTTAGACCCCTGAGGATTATATTTGTGGTCCGGTCCACCTTTAATGTGAAGGAATATGCTTTGATTTCTGGATTAGTTCTCAATTTATCCAGAAGTTCCCTATGGACCGCACTGTCGCTAACAAATACCTTACACGTATTTCACGGTTCTTAGCTTTTAACCCGACATTTTTTTTTCTAAGATCCCTTACAAGTTGGCGGATGTCTACATTATAAATGAAAATGGGAGGGCAAAGATTACCTTGATTAATGTTGGTTTTGATGTTGTGTGTTGAGTTTGAAGGAGCAGTGTCACCAGCTCTTTTCTGGTTGTTGCCGACTTTATCGGTAATTGTTGGTTGAGTCGGGATTATCGTTCTCCCGCCTGATTTCTTGGCTGTTACTCACACGTCGTTGAATATGGCGAATCTGTTCTTGCTGTTTCTCGATAGTGAAAAGAGGCCTTTCAGCTGGTTGTTGATCCATGCGCTCATGGTCTAGAACCGGTGACGGACGTTTATTGATAATTATGCCTGGCGATGACACAGATTCCATCGTTTTTCGATGAATAACTTTTCCGCTGTTTAATCTAGCAACTGTTGTGCCGCTTCCACTTTTTTTTGGACTATTGATTGAGTTATTTTTCAGTGGGCTAGTGCCCACATGCTCGGTATTTTATGCCTTGCTTTGGTCATCCGGCTCCATTAATGGCGGACGCACCAAGGAAAGTCACAAAATATAATTTCTACAGTTAATATAATTTAATTTAATTTAATATTGCTAAATGAAGTTCGAATTCTATGTCTATTATTTTTCTTAAAAAAAACACTATATAAAAAATTTAAATTATATGCAAAAAATTCAGTGCCCTACGAACACTTGAAATACAACAGTCACTTTCAACGTTCAACACTCGAATCCAGAGCAAGTCCCAGTCCAAATTAGAGAAAATGTCAAAATTGTTGATTGCAACAACACAGACATCATGACTGCGTTTAAAGTTCTCCAACTGAATTAGAAACAAGGTACGAGTATGTGCATTTGTTCACAAAAAATTTTTGAATCGTCTATGAAAAACGAATGAAAATAATTAATTAATTAATTACAAATCCTTCAAGATTGCCATGTTTTTTGTTTTTTTTTTGCTTTTTTGAATCTTAAATGAAAATTATAATCAAATAAGCTGTGTTATTTCCAATAATAATGTTTGCTAAAGAAATTAATTTACTTCTCTCAAGAAGAACCGCTGCTTTTTGTAGTGCAAATACGAGTAGTAAACAGTTGGTTAGGTATCAAATTTTCGTACGAAATAAACGAAAACTCGACGAAACTGAGCGAAACGAGATTGTGAGTGCAATATACAAATATTTTATTTATTTTGGTGGGGGCTAACGCCCCCATTTATTATGCTTAATACAAGCTTAAAATCTAAGACTTAAACTAATACTAGGGCTTAAAGCTAAGGATGGTGAAGGAGATCGAATTTGAGGGAAAGTGTGCTGCGATTCAAATCGAAAACGGAAAGGTTGGAGTTTACCCTACGCAACATACGGGAGATTGGTTCGTTAGAGCCATATGTGGTGCGGTGGATAGGTAGATAAAAGAGACGGGTGGAACGTAGATTACGAGGGTTAGTGTTAAAGAAAATGGAGTTGCAAAGAGGCATGCAATCGACGGAGCCTGAGAGGAGTCGGTGAATGAACAAAATGTCTGCTGCGTCCCTTCGTTCCCCAAGGGTATTCAGGTTAATGAGTTTGAGACGGTCTCGATAGGGAGGTAAGATTAGAGGATCGTTCCAAGGTAGACCTCGAAGAGCAAAGCGAAGAAAACGACGCTGGATCCTCTCAATACGAGATACATGAACTCGTTGAAAGGGACACCACGCTTGGCAAGCTTACTCGAGAAGGGGGCGAACGTAAGTGATGTATAGTGATCTAGTCACGTACGGGTTGCAGAATTCTTTGGACCATCTTTTAACGAAGCCGAGTGATGAGTTTGCTTTAGAAATTATCTCATCAATATGCGAGCGGAAATTAAGCTGCCTGTCGCATAATATACCAAGGTCGCGGATAGATTCAACAAGGGGTATAGGTTGGCCGTCGAGATGGTAAATTCGTTGAGGAGACTTCTTGCACTTACGTGAGAAAGTAATCGATTGACATTTGGAGACATTGAGTTCTAAGCAGTTCTTGATGCACCAGGAGGAAAAACTATTTAGATCTATTTGAAGGAGGGTGGAGTCTTGTTGTGAGGAAATGGGTTTAAAAAATTTGGTATCGTCAGCATAGAGAGAAAGTGTTTAGTGTTGAATGAGCCTTTGAAGGTCGTTAATAGTTAGGATGAAGAGGAGTGGACCGTGACTACCTTGAGGAACACCTGAAGTGGCCAAGAAAGGGGCCGATAGGACAGATCTGAAACGAACATTATAAAAACGATTATTCAGGTAAGAAGATATCCATTTAAGCAAAATGGGTTCAAAGCCCAGAACGGACAATTTGAACAGGATTAGTTTATAAGATATCTTGTCAAAAGCTTTACTGAAATCAGTTGTTATAACGTCAACTTCTTTACCATTTTCTAAGGCTGAGAGAACAGAGGACACGAATTCTACGAGGTTAGTGGTAGTTGATCTACTCTTCAGAAAGCCGTGTTGATTGGGGGAAATAAAAGATTTACACTGAAAGCTTAAGGCTTCATGCAAAATACTTTCGAGGAGTTTGGGTATATGGGAAAGTTTAGCTATAGGGCGGTAATTAGTGACTTCGCTCTTTAATCCCTTTTTGTATATGGGTGTTATGAAAGAGGACTTCCATATCTGTGGAAATTCACCTTGAGAGAGCGATAATCGGAAGAGATTAGCAAGGGGGCGTGAAAGAGTTGAGGAACACTTTTTAAGAAATATGGATGGAAGGCCATCTGGGCCGGGTAAGTATTCATCATTAAGTTGTTGTAATTTGTTTTCTATTACTGTATGATCAAAGCTATGAGAAATAGTAGGGCCAATAGGGAAGTTAAGTAGGTATTTGAAATAAGAGAGATCCGGTACGAAGGAATTATCGGCAAAAGATTGCTTAAAAAAAGTAGCAAAAAAGTTAGCTATGGTATGCGGATCAGTTGATGATATATTTTCGTATGAGAGGGATGGAGGAAAACCGTCGGATTTTTTTTTTGTAATTAACGAATTGATAGAAAGACTTAGGATCATTTATAAGCCTTGATTGCGCACTATCAAGGTATCGCTGATAGAGAAACTTATAGAGCTGGGCGAATTGAAGGTATGACCCGAGATTGTTTGAATAGTCAACAAAAGAGTTGGACCGGAGGAAAACTGTCCATAATTTGTTTCTTTTGTTACGTAAAGAGCGAAGTTTACGATTATACCACGGGGGGCTCGTAGAAGAGGTCCTATTACGCGAAAAGGGGACATAGAGAGAAATAGAATTAAGTAATTCTCTGTAGAAAATAGAGAGAGCACTTTTTAGGGGCATATTGGCGAAATCAAAAGAACACTTACTAAGATATGCGTTAATTTTGCGGAAATTCGCTTTATGAAAGTCGTAAGAAGTGGTAGCTGCAGATGGGGTGGGGTGGAAAGTAGAGTGGTGGAAAAGAGAAAGAAGAAGTGGTGGGTGAAAGTTATCAATGGTTGATAGTGAAAGGGGACAGAGCGACATAGAGGAGTTTATAGGGTCAGTGGTGAAAATGAGGTCTAATTGCCTTCCCATATAGTTGGAGACTCCACTAACTTGGCATAAGCTAGAGTCTGTGAAAGGGGACAGAGCGACATAGAGGAGTTTATAGGGTCAGTGGTGAAAATGAGGTCTAATTGCCTTCCCATATAGTTGGAGACTCCACTAACTTGGCATAAGCTAGAGTCTGTGAGCTCATCCAAGAAGAGACATTCTTTACTCGAGATAGGGTAAGCGATAAAAAAAGATTTATCATCTGATTGAGTCCAGTGCAGCTGAGGTAGATTGAAATCGCCAAATACGATGATATCATCGAGAGGATCAGATAAGTTAATTATTTGATCAATTGCATCGATAGCGAGTTGGTAGCATTCGATTGGTTGGGCCGGTAGGATATAAAAACACATAATGTACAGGGACCTGCAGGGGAGTGTTATCTTTATTGAAACGTAGTCAAGTTTAGAGGAAGTAGAAACAGCGATTGGTGAAGAGTTTAGGTCATTGCGGACGGCCAGTAGGACACCTCGACACGGAGCATCATCATTTGGGCGGGTAAGATCGTCGTCTCGGAAAACATTGAAACTAGGGGGGAATAATTCCTGATTCTTTATATCGGGAATTAGATTAGTTTCGGTCAGAGCGTATACCTCAAATGGGAGAGCGTGAGATTGGCGCAAGACGGCACGGGTCTTAGATCGCAGTCCTCTTACGTTTTGATAGTAAAAGGTAAGAGGAAGGTTATTACGACAGGGCGTAGGAGTGGATGGTCGAAACACTGGCAATGGTAGCACGTTAGGGACGAAAAAATTGGTCGTTGTCAGCTCTGCTTCGTTGGAGGTGTGAGATCCTTTTTGAGTGCACATAGTTACCGAAAGCAGCAGCAATACAATAGATCGTATTCGAACATTATGGGTCTGCCTTATGTCAGTCAGTTGGTTTGGTATCAAATTTTCGTACGAAATGAACAAAAACTCGACGAAACTGAGCGAAACTGAAAGAAACGACATTGTGGGTGCAGGATACAAATAGATTGTAGTCGAACATTATGGGTCTGCCTTGTGGCTTGTTTTTTGTGCTGCAGAACACAAAAGTGGCATAAATCTTTTTCCCTTCATTTTTTCGGAAATAAAATTTTGCTTTTAATTTTCATTTCAGAATCAGAATTTTCTCCTGGATTTTATGTCAGAAGATACGAACATATATATATATATATACATATGTAGGATCCACAACAATGTGCATGTGGCAACGCCCCACCGCAATGGAATCTACAGCTCCCAACCACAGCTGCCAACCGAGGATCGAGGTAGTCATCATCAACCACCACCGGCGAGAGGTTTAACCGCGAGGCAGTCATCATCAACCACCACGGCATTTAAAAATGAATCCCACAAAATTGTAAAATGAATTTGTAAAGGGAATCGAAAGAAAAATAGAACCGTTTGTACTCGTATTTAATCAATCCCACAAAATTGGGGGCTCAACCGGGAATCGAACCCACGGCTTTCGTTTTTTTTTCTCGCTTTCGTTTTGCCATAAATTCGGCGTACGGGACCTTAGACAGTTTTAAACAAGTACAGTGCACGCGGAACAGTTAAAAAAAAAACAGTTAAAAAAGAAATTTTTTTCCGACAAGCACCTAGCAGAAATCATCGTACAACAGAGTACCAGGAAACAGTAAGAAAGCGTAGTATAAGCAGTGAGTTACCACCCGGCCACCAGGTAACAAAAAACAATTATCTAAGAATATCTTATGGGTATATATCAGGCGAGTAGCGGTGCAAACACAGACAACGGGAGTGGACAGTTGCAAACCCGTTAGTTTTACGGTTAGACGTAGCATTTTATTCGGGAGCGAGATAGTAACAACACACAGTAACAACTGTTTCTGTAGACACTTTTTTTTATTATACATTTTTCGGTTATTTAACGATGTTAAAGAAAGGAGCTAAAAATAGTACCGCTAGGTAGGATGACCACATGGATATTTCGAGGATGATGTGGGAACTAGAGGAAAAAAGCAAGCAGTTAAAGGAGAAGGAAAAAGAGCTAGAGGGTAAAGAGCGTACAATTAGACGGGAGGTGGAAATTTCATTATTAGGAGGTGAGGTAGAAAAGTTGAGAAGTCGGAATGATTCATCGTTCATAGATGTAGCCAACGCTGTTCATATTCTTAGTGGAGATGACGATTATGCGGTAAAATGCTGGGTTGACGACATAGAAAGTGCCACGTTGTTGATGAAATGGATTCCGCTGGAAAATTTACTTTTCGCTAAGAGACTTTTATCAGGTTCCGCGAAGATGGCCATTCGATCCGAACATGGTCTGAACACATGGATCGCGCTCAAGCGAATTTTGCGACATTATATCGTGTGGTCAAATCCATAGAAAGCTGATTAACCGTAGGGAAGAGACAGGCGAGACAGTTACACACTACTTTTTAAAAATGAAAGAGTTAGGAGCTCGCGGTGACATCGACATTCAATCCGTGATTCAATACGTTATCGATGGTATTAGCGATTCGAACGCTAATAATGCTTTATGGAGCGAAAGATTTTGAAGAGTTTAAACAAAAATTGGAAGCTTATAAAACGTTTTCGGAGCGCCACAATGCGAAACAAACAGATTCATCGGGGTATAAAAAGAGCGGAATACCAAACCCGAAAAATAACGAACGGTTAAATACGGTTTGTTACGCCAGCGAATGCAATAAAAAACACGAGGGCTTGAGCCCTTCAAATGCAAGGAATTTGGTCACAAGGCACCCGAGTGTCCCAAAAATGGCAGGAGTGTCAACATGGCGAACACTTAAAAAACAACGCGTAATTTTTACAACCGTGTTCACTTTTGCGGTACAAAGCATGTCATTAATGCGTTATTACATACGGGGAGTGAGGTTACACTACTCCGGGAAGTCGAGTACCGGATTTTAAGATCGCCAGGTCTGACGGGAAAGAGTATACCACTTCGGGGCTTAGCCGAAAGCTACGTGGAAACGATAGGAAGTAACTCGTTCGAAGTCATCGTGGATGTGATGCCAATGCGATTCTTATCTATGCCCATGATTCTGGGACAAGGAGTTTTTAACAATTTACAAGTCCTGATAACAAAGAACAAGGTCGAGATTAAGAAACTAGGTAACTTTTTTAACTCCTTCGAAATTAGCACCGATAATAAGGTCGATCTAAATATAGAAAATAAAGTGTACTTAGACGAAATAAAACAGTTTGTGAACAATTATTGCTCGGCAAAGCAGAGTAGTAAACAGTTTGAAATGAAAATTATTTTGAAAAACGATAATCCCATTTACCAAAACCCTAGAAGGTTTTAGAGAAGGTAGTAGTAGAGAAACAAATGGAAGAGTGGCTTAGCGAAAAAATTATTCGCCCCAGTTCATTTGAATTTGCTAGTCCCATTGTTCTTGTTAATAAGAAAGACGGTTCAAAAAACCTTTGTATCGACTACAGGCAATTAAACAGGCAGGTGATTTGAATTTGAATGATTTGACCATTTCCCACTCATCCAAGATCAGTTAGACCAGCTATCTGGAAGTCGTGTCTTCAGTACACTTGACCTGGAAAACGGATTTTTTCACGTTTCAGTAGCGGAAGAAAGCAGGCAATATACTTCACTCGTCACACCAACGGGACAATTTGAATTTTTGAAGATGCCTTTCGGTTTGTGTACCTCCCCCACAGTGTTCCAAAAATACGTCAATAAAATATTTCAACCTTTGATTAATAAAGCAATTATCCTAATATACATGGACGATATCGTCCTCTTAGCAAAAGATTTTTATGCGAATTTGAAAAACCTTAGAGAAGTTTTCAATTTGGCGTCAAAACATGGACTTCGATTTAAAGTCTCACTTTTTGTGTACCAAAATTGAATACTTAGGGTATGAGATTTTCGACGGTCGGATTCGTCCCTCTAACCTTAAAATCAATGCTGTTAAGAACTTTCTTGAGCCGAATAACGTTATAGAGGTCCTTGCTATCATTGAGGCATTAAAAAACTCAGAGTATACTTATTAGGCCTAAAGTTCAAGGTAATTACGGATTGTGCAGCGTTCAAAATGACCATGGAAAGGAAAGAGTTAGCACCAAGGATTGCAGGTTGGGCATTGTTATTACAAGATTATGATTACACTTTAGAACATAGAAGTAATACGAGGATGAGACATGTAGATGCCCTAAGCAGAAACCCAGTCACAATGGTAGTTAGGAGCGAAATAGTAGATCGTACCGCTGCAGCATAAAGAAAGGATGAAAGACTAGAAGTTATATCAGCTTTGCTTGAGAAGGGACCGTATAAAAAGTTTCTGTCTGATAAGAGCATTATTTATGAGATGAATGATCAAGGAGACAAGCTTCTTTGTGTACCTAAAGATATGCAAAAGGAACTAATTAGAAGTGTGCATGAGCAAGGGCATTTTGCGGCAGGGAAAATGGAAGATATCGTAAGAAGGGAATATTCTATACCAAACTTAAGAAAAAAAATCTATAGTTGTATTCAAAATTGCATACAATGCATTCTAGCAGAGAAGAAGACAGGAAAACAAGAAGGATATCTGCATCCCATCCTTAAGGAGGATTTGACTTTACATACCTACCATTTGGATCATATGGGTCCGCTAACGGCAACTGGTAAGCAATACAAACACGTCTTCGTCGTTATAGATGGTTTTAGAAAATTTGTGTGGATTTACCCCACTAAAACATTAGCCTCAAGTAAAGTAATCCAGAAACTGAATGTGCGGAGTGCTGTTTTTGGAAATCCACAAAGGATTATAACAGATCACGGCACAGCGTTTACATCGACTTGCTTCGAGGAATACTGTAGGGAAGAGGGAATTAAACAAGTCTTAGTTACTACGGGGGTACCAAGAGGGAATGGTCAAGTCGAACGATTAAATAGAGTTATTATACCCACTTTGAGCAACATTTCTTCTGACAAGCCTGATAATTGGTTTAGATTTACTAACAAAGCTCAACAATTTATTAACAGAACAACAAACAGAAGCACAGGAAGGAGCCACTTTGAACTGATGTTTGGTACCCAAATGAGGAACAAACAAGACCTTCACATTGGAGATATCATAGCTGAAGAACTACTAGCGGTATTCGACGAACAACGGGGTCAACTGAGGAAGACGCTAAGAGACAAATCGCAGATATCCAGCAGGAACACCAGAAATGAAATGAAATGAAATGAAAAGCGAAAGCCAGATAGGAGATATGATCTCGGGGACATCGTCGCCATACGTCGATCACAATTCGGTAATGCAATAAAAATTCATAACAAGTTTCTTGGTCCTTACAGAATCACCAACATTGGTCTCAACGATCGGTATGACGTGGAGAAGATGGGAGGAACAGAAGGGCCCAGACGAACAAAAACCAGCGCTAATAACATAAAGCCGTGGTAGGCTTATGAAGACAGTACAGATGAGGTCCAACAAACCAACATGAGAAGAAACTTACCGTAGAAAACCAACAAAACAAACCTGAGAAGAAAGAAGAAGATATTTACCTGAGATGTCCAACAAACCAACATGACAAGAAACTTACCTGAGATGACCAACAAAATAAACCTGAGAAGAAAGAAGAAGATATTTACCTGATATGTCCAACAAACCAACATGAGAAGAAACTTACCTTAGAAGACCAACAAAATAAACCTGAGAAGATCCTTACCTGAGATGTCCAACAAACCAACCGAGGGGGCACTGGCCTAAGATGCCTGTCAAGAAGAAGCAGTCCACCGAGGCGTTGAACCGCAATGGAATCCACAGCTCCCAACCACAGCTGCCAACCGAGGATCGAGGCAGTCATTATCAACCACCACCGGCGAGAGGTTCAACCTCGACGCAGTCATCATCAACCACCACGGCATTTAAAAATTAATCCCACTAAATTGTAATATGAATTTGTAAAGTGAATCGAAAGAAAAATAGAACCGTTTGTACTCGTATTTAATCAATCCCACATATATAATATAAACATCAAATAGTATTATGTGCGAAATTAGATTTCTGTTTTCGTGCAATCGGCTATGTTTGGCCATTTATTATTCTGAGTCTTCAAATTGAATCGCAAGCAAATATGTCTAAAAAATAAAAGTCGGGAGAAGTTTTTAGTGTTCCATTGGAATCAAAATCGGAGCAAAAACGCACTTAAAATCGTTTACTATTTCTATCGTAATGTGTTTCGTGCATAAAGGAAACAATACTAAAGAAACTGCAAAACCAATTTCACTCATAGATGGCAGAAAAATATGCTTAAATAATTATGGCGTTTGAAGAAAATGTTCAAAAGGGAATGTGAATGTGGTGCGTCAGGTGAGCTCTGTGGCAGCAATGGATTAAAGTATGTGTGTTGCAGCGAGTGTAAATGTCAGTTGATGAGTCAAGTCAATAGAGTTGAAAGTTGTAGGGAGGAAATATTTTGTTTTGTATTATTGCTGTTTTTTTTTGTACTTTACTATCAGTTCGTCTTTTTTTTTGTGACACTTCACAACAATTAACGCAAATATGAGTTCTACCAAACATTTATAAACAAACTATATTGAGTGTAGTTTAACCCAAATGAAAGTGCATGCAAAACCACAATAAATTTGTTTTATTAAATAAATCATTTTAAATCAAACGATTTCTACAAGTTACAATTTCTTAGCATGGATAATTTAGTGCAAGGCTCATACGAAGGAGGTAAATATACTTGCAGATAACAAAACAAGCTTAGACAACTAGATATGTTTTATATGTCTATTGCTGGCTTAGCACGGACACTCCTTATTTTTTTTGCATAATGTTTATTGTTTTTATTATTTGTACTTATATTTACTTTACAATAGTATATAATTACGACTAAGTATAGTAAAAAATCTAACTAAAATTTAACGTAAAAATAATCCTTTATATATTATGGAGTTAAATGTGAGACGTAAGCTTTCGATAAAAAGAAATATATATGTATGTATATATGTAAAACCGGATTATCTCAGGAATTTGTTATATGGGATTGAAATATATGCGTGCATATACATATACATATGCATATGTTTATTTTGTATTTGTAAATAGATGTAACTTATGAGCTCATTAGCCTTTGAAATCTTTCAATTTTAATGGAATTGTAAGTCTGGCATTAAAAATTATAATTCTGAAATCACTTGCATTCAAACAAAATTACGGCTTAATACAATGAATAGCAGATTCTGATTATTTATATGTTTCATTAGTCTCAATTAGTTTTGGTAAAAAATTCTTTTTACCACTTGTTTGAACGTGATGATAACAAATAGTCGAATATCGAAAGTAGAACGAAATTCCATGGATTTTACAAAGTACATATGCATATTAGTCATATGATAATTACCCAAAATATACATATTGTACATATGTAGCACATTAAAACCTCAATATTTGTACGTTGACTTTATGTAAAACATGTATTCGTTTATAGTTAAACTATTGCCAATCGTTCTAATGTCAACAACCGCTTTTGTAAGCTACTGTAAGCTTTGTATGAACTAATAAACTAAAACAGTTTTAATTAGGATAGGTTAGATTGGTCCTCATTTGATTTGCGAAATTGGTTTGATATAAAAGGAAACTGTTTTATTTGTTTTTTTTTTTGGTTTGATTAAAGTGCAATTTAAAAAAATGTCAACAGCCAAAAACAAAAAATTATATAAATTACACCAGCAATTTTGTTCACATATATTTCTGTGTATAGTAATAATATAACTTGTGTTACTTAAAATCACCCAAAACAATTAATAACGAGTATATATGTATACATAAATATAATAAATAATCTTATCAAGGCGATAAAAAGTATAACATAGATTTAAATTATACTTCTGATGAGGCATAAGTCTCACATGAGCTTGACGGCTATTTATTAAGATGTACGAGTACAACTCATAACCTTATGTATAATATGTATGTACATATTTATGTTTATTTTACACTATAATAATTAACTACGACTTGCGGTATAGTAAACTTATGCTTATGTACACACCTTCGTTTAAAAAAAAAAAACATAATTAATGTGTTTTTGTTTTTTGTTTCTACATCTTTGTAATTCGAATTGAAAAAAGTTTCGCTCAAACTATTTATAACTCTTAAAAATTATTTTACATTATTTTTTATAAACAAAATTTTTTTTAAATATATTTAAGTTAGCGTCATTTTTTGCTCTATTTTCCAAGCAGTTAAATAAATTAAAGTTAAAGATTAAAGAGCAAATATCGAAACCAAACACACCTGAGTTTCAAACCACTACAAAACAATTTTCCTTTCTCTTTCTTCTACCTTTCCGCCCGCGCCCTGGCAACAGTAAAAGGGTATCTAACCCCTTAGGCGCGCGTAAATTATAAAAAAAAAAAGCCTTTATAAAGAGTGCCCCGAAATTCACGTAAGCAGCAGTTTTTATAAGAAACACAGCTATTCAATTAAACATTAAGTTTTTTATTGATTTATAAATCATTTCATTATAAACTTCAAATATTTAAAACCAAGGTTTATCGGTTCCTCTCTCTCTTTAATCCCTAATTTTCCATCACCCGCGCTGTGTGCAAGCATTTTAAGGGTATTCAAACCCCTTAAGCGCGCGCAAATTATACAAAAAATCACACGTAGATTTTCTGAACCCCAAATTGGACAATTTTGACGATTAACAAAGCCATAATGTCTTCATAAGCCAAGTTTCAATGAGTAAGGATTGAAGCATTTATTGTGTTGTACCACATAAAATGTTCGATTTTATAATAAAAATTTAAAAGCCAATATTATTTTTCCGTACATTTTTATTCAATCAAGATAGGGTCCGTTGGTATCTATGACATTCTTCCAACGTGATACAAGGTCAATTATTCCTTTTTCGTAGAAGTGCTGACTTTTTGAGGCAATGAAATCTTCAAAGGCTTTTATGACCTCTGCTCGGTTCTGGAAGACCTTCTACCGGCAAAATGAATCCAGATTGCGGAAAGATGGTAATCTCTTGGGGAAATATCGGGAGAGTACGGTGGAGGCGACTGCAACAGTTTTTGCACCGTTACTTGTGAAGTATGGGGTTTAGCATTGTCATGCAAAAGGATCGGACCATGCCTATTGATAACGCAGGTTGCTTTTCAGCCGATTTGGCATACAATATGTCGATTTCCTCACAATATATGATATCGTTTATCGTTTCTTCTGGTTGAAGAAATGAAAAGTGGATTGGTCCTTTAGATGTCCACCAAATTGTCACCACAACCTTTTTTGAGTGAATATCGGGCTTGGGAGTGTGTTTTGGTTTTTCATCTGTATCCAACCACTGTCCAAATCTTTCACGATTATCATACAGTATCCACTTTTCATCACAGGTGACTATCCGGTGCAAAAACGGTTAAGTTTGGTTTCTTAATGTGCGATAAAGCGATGCGCAGATTTCCAGGCGCCGCCGTAGTTTTTGGGATTCGTTCAGTTCATGGGGTACCCACTTATCGAGTTTCTTTAACTTTCCTTTGAGAGAAAGGTGTTGACATTGGGGATACTCCCATGCGTTGTGCAATCTCCCGCACCGATTTCGTTAGGTCCGCATCCACCGTTACTCTTAAAACATCGTTGTCAACTAATGTTTCCGGCTTCCCACGAGGTTAATTTTCGAGGCTAAAATCTTCCGAACGGAGCTTTCCAAACCAACGTCGTATAGTGATTTCTTTAATGTTTTCCATTGCTAATGACGCATTATGTCCCATTTTAAATTCGAAAGGAAGAGGGTTGGAATTTCAACTGCTTTGAAATTCCTAGAAAAACAAAACGGTTCTTGTAACGAACCCTAAAATTCTCACACGTCAAGCACACGTACCACTTTATTTTATAAAAAAAAAAACAACATTTAACGTTCTGGCACAGATTTTCACTCGAAAACATCTTATTCCCGATTGAGCGAAAATCGAACAT
This sequence comes from Volucella bombylans, assembly GCA_949129095.1. NCBI lineage: Eukaryota > Metazoa > Arthropoda > Insecta > Diptera > Syrphidae > Volucella > Volucella bombylans. The sequence goes on from OX422140.1 coordinate 214,972,011, forward strand.
TTCATGTGGTACAGCCTAATATTTAAATTCTCTGTTAATTAATTTGATTCGCTTAGTTCGTAGCTTATGGGTACTATAAAGAGAGTTTTGATGCAAAACCAAACCTATTGACGCGATCCAACGGAGTTGTCTGATGAATTCCTAGCTTGAGGGACGGAAGTTAATTTAGGATATGTCCGAAACATATTGCGTAGCAGTTCATCATTATCAACCGATGGTCTGTCTGATTTCATCTTCAAAGAAGAGTCGCACAGATTTTGACATGTTCGAGCTATTACTTACTCCTATCAATGTCTCAAGTGTACTTTTTTCACTCATATGGACGATTCAAAAGCTAGACAATTGTTGACTTACATAATCAAAACATAAGTCACTTATCGCGTGCTAGTCTACTTACCAAAACCGGTTTTATTGACTTTAAATTATAGACTAACGGTCGATAATGCATAGATATATAAAAAGTGCTAAAAAGCAGACAAATTGGATTTTTAAAACGAATAAGAAAGAATATTTCAACAGATAGTGCTTTTCAATTTCAATCAAAATTTGTTTTTGTAAATTTATTGTTGTTTAAATTATTGCTTGTAATTGTGGTTCGAAAATGGAATTTAGAAGAACATTTTAGAGCCCGAACTGGTTCCCCTAATACGGTGATGGGGATTTTCCAGTTCATTTCTCCGGAAGGATTTTCTAGATTGACGACGATAAACGTATAATCATTCAGCGGTTCGGAACCTTGCTACTGCTTTAGGAGTATCCATTGGAAGCGTTCATTTCGTCATTCGTCACTTGTTGGCCAAAAATAAGACAAACACAACTTTTGAAAAACTGTATAAAAATATTGTAGAACCTTTTAAACGTAGAGAGATATGTCTAAATTTTCTATTCCTCAATCAGGAAGTTAAAAAAAGATATTTTTTATAAAAAGACACTTAAAAAAGAAATATCCAAATATTTTCGAATTCATTCCATATACAATTTGAGTTAGAAGAAGGGCTTGCCTGATTTTGTCTATCACAGCTTCTCCCACTGAACTTTTCTTCTTACCTAAATTTTTAGTATGCATTTGATGCAATATCACCTCTTGCCCCACTGGGCCACTTCTACTACTACTACTACGCTTATTTTACTTACAGCTCTGCGATATTGCCGAGTCTCAACCAACATATCCCTTTATTTTACGCAATCATTAATTTCTGGTGAGTATAAACGGCGGTCATTTACTACCTCTTAAATACGTCATGTAAGGAGAGGCTTTCCTTTACCGCGTTGTCCTACCACGATGTATGAGAAGACTCTTCGGAGTGTTAACTAGGTCAAAGAAGACCAACATTTCATTCGAAGGTGTAATTTCACGAAGCAACCAATGCAATTTCGTCAACTTTTTCTTCCGCGTTTACCAGCGTTATGTTATAATGAGATTCTTACATAGATATAGCTAGGTACCCGAAAGGTGAAAAGTTGTGAAAAATATGGAATATGTAATAAAATATTATACGATATTATTTATACGACCCGTTATGGTTGTTTTCGGAACTTGTCTTTTTGTTCTCTTATTAACCGCTGAAATATTTAAGACGTATACTTATACCCAAACCTATGAATTTTTCCTATGTATCTATATTGGTATTATGCCTCTTATGGGATTCGCTTAATTCTAGGTTCATGGTGCCATTCTAAAGGCAAAACCGACTCAATTTCTTAATATAGAAACTTTGTCGAATTCGTGTACATATTGTACATATTTAGATCAGGTTTTGTCACAATCGCTGATATTAAAAACATTTATTGGCATCGCTATGGGAGTTTCTTTTATGATTTAAAACAGAACATAAGTATTTAAATTGTTCGAACTTCAGAGCATTACGATGATTCTTTTGCGTCATCTGGTAATCTCTCGTTCAATTTCGGATATGAGTCTTTTTATATCGACATCATTCCCGAAAATTTAGCGTTAAACCAAAAAAACACTTAAAGTATTATCGGAAAATTTAACCCATACACCGTTAAACCAAAAAAAAAAATCTCTGAAAGGCTTACTAATATCCTAATATCTCTAAGCACTTTTTCAAAAACTGGTCCAATTATCGAAAGACAACCCTCTCGATGGCTTCAATCTACGGTTACCGACTATACTGGAAAGTATAATGTTTTGAATAATTAATAATATTGGACACACTATCTGCAGATGATGATATGTACTTTCTGTCCGAATGCAACGACATAAAATATAAATTATTCTTTTTTTTTAAATATTCTTTTACTGTACAGCAAGTACATAATACTTACGAGTATGTAATATTATCAACTGGTGACTGCAATATTCAGCTCTTCTACAGGGTGGGCCATAGTATATGACTCTTTGCAATAGATAGTTTGCTGCATACTCAATCGTTCCCAGAGAGTTATGGTTGGTGACGATTTTTCAGATATCAGATATCTGCGTGAAGGTGCATCTAAAGGTTTCAATTGTAGGTCCTCTTCTTTTTTGTATTCTTATAAATGATATAACCCATGTATTTAACAGTGTATCTTTTTTATCTTTATGCCGATGATATCCAAATTTATTTGTCAAGACCTATTGGATTAGTAGAGGATCTTTACCATTGAATAAATGACGACCTCAAAGGTATTGGGTTTACTCATTACTTTAATAACTTCCTCTTCGTCTGGGTTTAATGCAAACTCCACAAATGACACCTTGTCGAATATTACCACCAGAATAAGCCTAGGCAACCGTTGCTACTTCAGTCTGGTTTAACAAATTGGATCCAAAGTCGTCCCTACTCCAAGGAATAAAATCATACTCTATATAGTATTGATTTTGCTAGTTAAAATATGGTTCATTCATGGCTGTCGGAAAAATATTTCCAATATACTTATTTACTTAGGTGGCGCTACAGTCCGGGGTGGGCCAGGACCTCAACCAACAAGCCTTTCCACCTGGCGTGATTTTTCGCCAGCTGTTTTCAGCGGTGCTGCACTCCAAGTTGGTTGAGATCCCATTCCACTTGTTCGCACTAACATATATTCGATCGTCCCTTAGTGCGTTGCCCCCCAAGCCCATTTTAAATTCGTAAATCAAGAGGGTTGGAATTTGAACTGCCGACAGCATGGTAAATAATTCCTAGGAAAAAACAACGGTACTTGTGACGAACCCTAACATTCTCATACGTCAAGCATATGTACCAATATATACAAATGGTCTATCGGAAATGGACTTATTTTAAATCCATTGAAGATCCATGCAATTTTAATTTCAAAAAAGTTTTATCAGCTAGAAATATTACCTCCTATTATGTTATCGAATATACAAATTAAATTTGTTGATAAAGTCACCAGCTTAGGTTTTATAATAAACTGTAATCTCTCCAGTAATGACCATATAAATTATATATTACCCGTATCTATGGCTGCCTTCGCAAGTTATGGACATGTGCCCGTTTTATCCCCCGTATTACCAAGTTAAAATTAATGAAAATTTTTTAATTCCCATTTATAACTTACAGTGATGTAATATACTGCAAGCTTGATTCTGCATCGAAAAACAAATTGCACGTTCATTTTAATGGAATGATTCGATATGTATGTGGTCTTAGAAGATATGTTTTGCTTACCAAAACAGTATTGTAGGCTGTTCCCTGAGAAAATATCTTGATGCCAGGAGCTGTATTTTCCTGCATAAAATCATATATTCCAACTCACCACGGTATCTTTATAAAAAAAACTACAGTCGGCTAGAATATTTAATTTTATATTTCTACCTTTCAACTACACTCATTCGTCGCGTCTTTTCTTTATTTACGCCAGTAGGCTATGGAATTCTTTACCTGAACACAAAACGAGCAACAGGTGTGTCTCAATTTAGGATAGCTATATTTAAATATTTCTCCGAACAGCAGTAGTTTTCTTTTAGTTTTCTATTCTCTTTTTTTTCCTCTCTCTCTCTCACAGCTATGTTCTTATTTTGCACTGAAAGTCACTTATATCTTAAATAAAAATAATTCTTTCTTAGTTTGTTTTAATATAAATATGTGTCTATGAGAATTACAAATGTAGAATTATTTTTGTTAGTACTCTAAAAAGACTAAGTCTTACTTGTACTTAATGATTACTTAAATAAATAAATAATTGAATTGAAAAGAAAATGTCGGTTGTGGCTCGTGCTGGAACCACATGTCATCCACATGAGGAATGAAAAATTCATTGATCAGGGCTCTGTAGCACTCAATATCCACAGTGACCGTTTGCCTGTGCCGTTCACAAATAACAAATAGTGACTTTGAGTGGATGCAATGGCATTACTCGCGGATTTTCAGTGCCCCAGAATCGCAAATTTTGCTTGTTCACCTATCCACATAGATGGAAATGAACCTCGTTAATGCGCCAAAATCTCTGACGAATTGTTTATCGAAAACATCTTTACGATTATTCCATGTTCTACAGGTGTATACCTTTCCATTATTTATTTACACAAATTCTAATTTTGTTTGCTTCACAAATTTTAAAACCAAATTGACGTTCGATACCATTTTTATTCGCCATTGTGGTCATACATTACGGTAAAGAGACTAGTTGCATGCGAGCATCTTCGTATTTTAAAAGTAATTTTCGATAATAAGATTAGCTTTAAAGTTTGGACTTTACAAAGAAACTTGCTTCATGTTATTAACTATTTATCTTCTAAAAACTTTAGATTAGACTAAATCGCTAATTCTGGTTCCACAAATAAAAAATCAGAACTTCACCAATCGAAAACTTACTCTCTGAAGCGGGCTCACAGAACGTAGAGATATACTTACATTTCTGACAAAAATTTGCAAACCTCAGAATTCGCCAATCACGTCTGACCCAAAAAAAAATCTTTAAATCTAAAAATTATTTCAAAACTGCGCTCATTGTTATACAGAACATTCGCCCCCCAAGGCACATTGTACATAACATAAAATTATGGCTCTAGTTTAATAATTAAGCGTACCTCCCATATAACTGTTTTGGAAAAAAAGTGATTTTTACACATTCTTCTTACTAATTTTCTTCCTCTTACCTTGAGATGCTATACAAAGAATTTCGCCAAAAAGATGTGTTAGACACATAAATTAACACCACACATATCGTAATTTCGCGACTACTTTACGATTTCATATATTTGCTTTCATAGCTAAAAACTAAAAAAATTAATATAATAAGTTCTGTGCCTCCTCACTAAGCGGAATACTTGTACAATTTTTTGTTTTTGGAACAGGCCTCAGATTTGCGATTTTGGGATCCGATGATATAAGCATGAATAACGTCCTTCTTAGTTGCCAAACGGTAACACTATCATATCTATAATCTATATATCTGTATCTATAATCTTTATTTCGGCTTTCTTGAATGTGGGCTCAATCCTATTTAAATTAACTACATTACTATGTTCTATTTAGGTATGAACAGGTATGGTATGGTTTCTGACCCAATTAAAGCATCTTCTGGTGCCCCTCAAGGTAACCACCTTGGTCCCTTATTATTTATTCTGACTATTAATTGATGTTGATTGTACATTAAAAATTCATACATATCTCTTTATGCAGATAATATGAAAATCTTTAGACATATGTACAATATATCGTCTTCTACCACTGCAGGAAGATCTATAGACAGATTTTGTACTTGGTGTCAGAAGAATTTCATTGAGCTTAACTTCAATAAGTGTCAGGCTATAATTTATATCCGTAGCTATAACTTATATATAATACTGCACCTCGTTGCTATCTGATTTATGTGTTATCTGTGATAAGGAGCTCAATTTCAGTTCTTACATTGATAACATGATAAAACAAGCCAACTCTGGCCTTGGCTTTTGCGCTGGTCTAGGGAGTCTTCCAATCCTTATGTTACCAAATCTCTCTAGATGACCTTTGTTAGGCCTTTCTTGAATGTACGTACATACAAGCCAAGTTTGGTCACCCTACCACAGAACTCACATCTTCCGGGTAAAAGCTGTTCAACGCACGTTTTTACGAATCTTTCCAGGATCGGCTGAAACTTATAAATTTATAATCCCCTCTATATGCCGAAAAGTTGGTAATATTGATTGTATTTCTTTACTTCAACTTATCTCTTTTAACACTGACCCACGTAATCTTGGGTCCACTTTTCCGGCTCAATACTCACAGAACGAAATTACGGACAACTTGAGCCAATATTTATAATAGAATGCTTCGTGAAAATATCGATCTCTCGTCGACTACCACCACAGCAAAATGTCCCTAAAGAACATTCTCGTTTCCACCTATGCCTCAAGTCCTAATTTTTTTAACTGCTCCCACCCTTAAATTTGTTGTCTTTAATTTTAAGTGAAATTGTTAGTTTTGAGTCTAGAATATGCTTCTAATAAGGTTTAATAAATCTGTCCAGTGTTGACAGGAGCCTCAAATCAATTATTTTGGGATATAATTTAAAGCCAGGGCTGTCACCTCCATATAAGCTCAAATTTTAGCGGGGCAATAGGAAAATTGCTGCTGACAGTTTCCAAAATTACGCTGAATTTGTTTATTAATCTGGAATCTATTTTGGTAATATCTGCCGTTACAGTAGGTATTGCCAAACGCGGTCATCGAAGCAACATCGCTGAAAGAAGACGATTACCTCCCATCAGTCACCGCTGCAAAGGAAGCTATTCGAAGCTGTCTGTATTAAGATAACAGTAACCTGTAAAATAGCCATCACCTCGAGTCAAGGTCTGCAATGTCTAATAAAAGTCCCTGTTACGGAAGATCTGGCAATTCCAGCGCGAAATTAATCTGACCGAAGATCTGTCAATGTCAGAACGAAACCAAACTGACAATTGATTAACAAAATGTTTTTTTTTTTTAATTTGACTTTCTAATTTCTACATATGGCGGCAGGAGACCACTAAAGTAAGATTTCTTTGAACTGTAATCGTAATGTTAAAAAAATTTAGAATAAATTCATATTAAAAAAATTCGAAGACTTTTTCTCCAACAGTCCCAAAGGTCTAGAGCCACGATCCACACATTCTCTTCCACCATTGAATGATCACCCATCTTTGGAGTATAAGATAGCACAGGTGACATGGTCCGATATGATCTTAGCCCAGTGCTTCCATCAGAAATGTGTAGGCGTAACCAGCGACATAAAGTTAAAAAAATTTGTGTGTCATACTTGCAAGAAATCCGGAAAAAAATCTTCTTGTAAAGCAATCTGTAGAACTATTGCCAACAACACCTGGTATCGTAACCTTGAGAAAAAGCGAGCAGAAACAACTTGTGCAGAACCATCATCTGTACTCAACATCATCATCACCACATCCGAAGTTGCGTCATCGTCATCTTCAGCCAAAATGCTATCACTGAAGTTAAAGCGGCTGGAAGACGAACAAAATTTAAGGAAATGACGCGATGAAGAATACCTTACCAAAAAATACCAGCTATTGGAAGAAGACATATCAAGGTCAAGTCAGTGTTCCATGACCATAGAAGTAAACTATGTACCGTCGCGTCGATAGAAAATGTGGTGAAAAAGGATGTGAATATAGACACCATCGGTTGCTCCACAAACATCAACAACAGAGTTTAAAAGAAATTTATCATATCCACATCATATGACTCTCGATGGACCTCAAATACACATAGGTCCGAGTATGAATAAAAAAGGGTAATGAAGTATATGAAGTAAATAATATCCGTACTGTAAAGCCGTTGGACTCACCGTTGCAAACGCTCAATGTCACAGTACTTTGCGAGCAGTATCCTCAACTGCAGCTACATGGTACAGAAATGCGGTGCCCCGCATACTGCTCGGTTTAGATTATTTGAACTTGTCGAGGTTCCACGGCGAGTTAGAGAAGGTTCTGAAAAGGAAAATATAGCCACGAAGACTCGAATAGGTTTTCAAATTTCAACATCTCCACAGCGTACACAACTGCGATTTATGCGAGTGTCAAAAAGATTTAGACGGTAAGATGTTTGACTTAGTGAAGGAATACTTCGCCCTTGAGAACATTAAAAACTAACTGAGAATGCTCTCGAGAGAGGACGACATAGTACTCAATATACTGGAAACCATTACCATATGTCAAAATAACCGATATACAGTTTAACTACGGAAATATAAAGAAGAAAAAATGCTGAACAACAGAGCTGCGGCCAAACGTTGAATTATTGGAAAAAAATATCCAGAGATCATAAATTAAAAATGATATTAGACGAACAAATAAAATATTGTGAAAGAAAAGGTTACTCACGCCAACTCTCATTAAAAGGAAGAGTTAAAAGAAAATAATTTGACTTGGTACCTCCCCATAATTCCAATTGTGAGCTCCAACAAGCTAGAAAAGGTAAGAACGGTGTGGGACGCTGTTGCGAAAACAAATGGAATGTCCCTCAATTCGAAGCTTATGCGTGGACCGGACACATTACCCGCACTCACCTCGGTGTTATACAAATTCCGTGATCAAAAGGTGGCATTGTGTGGAGACATCAAAGAGATGTTTCATCAAATTCGCATAAAAAAAGAAGATCAATCAGCTCAACGTTGTTTATGGAGAAATCCCGACAAGAACGAAGTTGAAATCTTTGCTATGCAGGTGTTGATATTCGGCGCAACATGTTCCCCCAGTTGTGCGCAGTACGTGAACAATCGTAGTGCCAGAAGATATAGCCAACGATATCCAAGTGCAGCTGATGCAATTGTCAATAAACATTACGTTGACGATTTGCTTAACAGCATTAATACAATAGACGAAACTATTAAATTAGCAAAAGACGTGCATAGCAACGCGGGATTTAAAATTTGTAAACTTCTTAGTAACAGCAATGAAGTGATGACAGCATTATAGGAAAAGCAAGGCCTGTGTAGTAAGGAATTTAGTAATCACGGAGGGTTAAAGTTTGTAGAAAAAATTCTGGGTATGTTACTGCTGCTTTTTTTTTTTGCCTTAAAGGGCAAAAGGCTAACTGAGGCGAATCTAGTTAAGGAGGACTACCCTACAACAAGGGAACTATTGAGAACTTCAATGTCTATATTTGACCCTCTTGGTCTGATTGCAAATATTATTTTTTTTTATAATTTGCGCACTCAAGGGATTTAAGTACCCTTAAAATGTTTGCACACAGCGCGGGCGAAGGAAACTCAGGAAGGAAGGAAAGAGAGATACCGGTGAACGCTGGTTTTAAATGTTTGAAGGTTATAATGACTAGGGAATAAAGAGCTAGGCAGGGCATTCTATAAATTCTACTAAAGATGCTTATTCAAGAGTGTGGCGATCAGGCGTTGACTGGGACCAACAAATTAAAAATGAGCAATTCACAAAATGGAAAAAAATCATAGACAACTTTACCAACCGTCAAGAATATTTCAGTCCAGCGGTGCTACTTAAAGTAATGCGCATATTCTGAAGGCGCGGTTGTACAACTACTTGTTTTTGTAGACGGTGCGGCTGCATGTGCTGCTGTAGAGTATTTCCGTGTCTTATCAAATAATTACATTGAAATTTCTTTAATTGGGGCAAAGACCAAAGTAGCGCCTTTGCAAGGAATGTCTATACCAAGAATGGAGTTAGAGGTAGCAATTTTAGGTGCGAGATTATCGCGATTAATAGTAGAAGAGATTATATAAAAGTTACGAATACCTTTTTTTGGACCGATTCTAAAACAGTTCTGGCATGGATCAATTCTAAGGAGCGGAAATATAACTAATATGTTGGATCAAGAGTAAGTGAAATTTTGGAAAAAACAAATGAAAGAGATTGGATTGGAAATGGAAAGCTAATCCGGACTTACAAAATTCTTCAAGGCGGTTCTGCGGCCCACAGTTCCTTGGCCAACACGAATCTGATTGGCCAAAACTTTCAACAGAGAACTTTTCCACTCAAATTGAGGCTAAGGGATATCTAGTACATACACTCCGCTTCAACTGAATAGGTACAACATTTTTCAAAAGTTTGTGTTTCATTATTTTCAAATAATGTGCACGAATTTAATAGTTCATGCTGGTAACGGTTTGTTTATGATGTTGGGAAAAAAATTTAGAAAGAACAGTTCAAAAAGCACCGTTATTTTTTCTATGACTCTTGCAATGTATTCCATATGGAAAAATGCAGTTTTTTTTTGCGTCAACTGAATAAGTACATGATCATTATATTCACTCTTTACGTGTATTCTGCAAAGATTGACACATTTAAGCAATTGTTGAAGTGTCCTAAGTGAAAATAATTGTGTAAGTTTAAATTTGGATAGACATGGGTAAAGCGAAATCCCTTAAAAATATTGAAGAGGCTCACATTGACTTACTACAGAAGCAAGGACTAACCGGGCGTGCTATAGCTAAAGAAATTGATCGAAGTTTTAAGGTGGTCTATTCTTACTTCAGAAACAAAGAGTTCACAAGAGGCCACAACAGAGTCCGACAGAAGAGCAATTTTGCGATGTGCATCTAATTCTTCTGACTCAGCTGCGAAAATAAAGCAAACAGCAGGTGTTAATGCTAGTGTTTAGACAGTTAGAAGAGTAATTAATTGTGCGAATCATTTAGAACGTCTGAAACTTCAAAAGAAGCCACCTTTAAAGCCTCAGCGAAAGCGTATGGGGTTGGAATTTTAGAGGTATCATATGGCTTGGCAAGAAGAATGGCGTTGCGTGGTTTTCTCAGATGAAAAAAAGTTAAATTTTGATGGACCTGATGGGTTTAATTATTACTTTCACGATATGAGAAAGGACCAGGTGGTGCTATGGTATGGGTAGCGGTTAGCTATTATGGAACTGGAATTTCAAATAGCAAAAATGACCGCAACAACTTATAAAGAAATATTGCAAAGGAATTTTCCGAAATTTTCTGATATTTCTGGACTCATTAATTGGAACTTCGAGCAGGACAACGTACGCATTCATACGGCGCGGATATTTAAAAATTGGATAAGGGAGCAAATTGTGGAATTGCTTCACTGGCCACCATACTCAACGAACCTAAATCTTATGGAAAACGTATGGGGATGGTTAGTCCGAAAAGTGTACGAATCTAGCCATCAGTTTGAAAACAGAGGATCACTCATTGCAGCTTTTTTTCCATATGGAATAAATTGCAAGAGAACCAGAGCAAAAATAAAGTGCTTTTTGAATTTTTCTTTCTAATTTCTTTTTCCAACATCATAAACAAACCGTTATCAGGATGAACTATTAAATTCATGCACATTATTTGAAAATAATGAAACGCAAACTTTGGAAAAATGTTGTAACCTATTCAGTTGAAGCGGAGTGTATATCGAGAGCAAAAACGGAAAAACACTGGCACTTAGATTTCTCAAGGTGGAACAAGCTGCTTAATGTAACAGTATATGTGATTCGATTTTGCAAAAAAGCTAAACGCGAGTTTCGAAATACCGGTCTTACACAAGTTTTAGAACCAAAAGATATCAGTGCAATATTAATATTACAATATTACATCCCAAACTGAAGGGTGCTGTTGAAAAAAATAAAAAGTAAATGTCAAAAATGCAAAAACATTAATGCAAAACCGATTTCGGAGAACTTCCAGCAGCAAGACTGAAGTCCTTTACGGTACCATTTTCCCATGTAGGTATCTATTATTTTGGACCACTTTATGTTAGAGTAGGACGTCACACAGTAGAGATCGGGTGTATTGTTGTTGACATGTTTAACTATAAGAGCAATACATATTTAGGTTGCGTATAACCCCACAGCTGATGCCTGCATATTAGCTCTGAAAAGCTTTATCTCTAGGCGAGGAACACCAGTTGAAATAATAACGGTACCAATTTCTAAAGAGGATCAGAGGAGTTAAAAAAGATGGTTTCCCAATATTAGACAATTGGATATAGCGAAAGATTTTGTTGACTGTAGGATCAAATGGAAGTTCATCCCTCCAGCATCGCCGCATATGGGTGGTATGGTGCTTTCTGTAAAACAGACTTTAGCAGCAATACAAAGACAAGAAATCCTACGGACGAACTTATTTTATCCATGATGGCGGAGATGGAGATTGTGGTAAATTTGAATTGTTTTAACCCGAAACCATGTTTTGTTCGTTTCATCCAATGGCTAAAAACCAGTAGGAAAGTTTAATGGCATTAATTTAATTAACCATTAACCATTAAAGGAACTTTGGTAGAAATATGAGCAATACGCCAACCGGTTCTGTAGAAAGTGGGTTCTTGTTTATTTACCGACGCTAACGAGGAGAACGAAGTGCTTTGAGGAAACTAAGAACCTTGAAGAAGGAGATATTGTGGTGGTCTGTGATGAATGTCATCCATGAAATTTTTGGCCGAAAGCGAGAATTATCAAGCTTATAATGGGCAGAGATAGACGTTGTAGGAGCGGTATTACACAAACAGCAACAGGTATACTTACAAGACCGGTAACGTAATTAGCCCTTTTGGACATGAAGTGGTTTGGCTATATTGGTAACCAGAGCGATCGGTCTTGCCCTGATTACCAGGGGGAGTGTTGCCAAACGCGATCATCGAAACAACATCACTAAAGTCTGTCGTCCAGGGCGAACAATATTTAAAAAAAATGTTTTTGTCAACGTTGCTTCCTGCATTTTCATTCTTCCTTTTTGGATTTGGAGCCTAAGCGAAGAAGATCGTTGCCATGAGATAAGAATTATAGCATGTAATATGTATTCCATAAAAGGAATACGAGCATGCAGTCAAGAGGGGAGACATTCCTAATTGAACATGAGAGAAAGGTGTCGACTTATTGTCATTGGGGATATCTCCCGCACCAATTTCTTTGGGTCCGCATAAACCGTTGCTCTTAAAACATCGTCGTTAACTAACGTTTCCGGCTTCCCACGTGGTTTCCGACTTTCCAAACCAACGTCGTACAGTGCATTCGTTTACCGCTACATCCTCAAATGCATCATTAATGTTTTTCATTGCCATTTGTTCCATTTTAAATTCGTAAAGGAAGAGTGTTCGAATTTGAACTCTCGACAGAATGGTAAGTAATTCCTAGAAAAAAAACGGTACTTGTAACGAACCTTACGTCAAGCACACGTACCACTTTATTTTATAAAAAAAATTAACGTTCTGGCACTCGCGAACGTCTTATTTCCGACTGAGCGAAAATCGCTCATGTGGTATCAAACTGAAATCAAAATTTATAATAGTTTCATGCAAATTTCTAAGTTCATTTTCAATCCGATTTTTTCTTCCCGCATTAGTTCTTGTCTTTATTTCTTAAATTGAAATTTCAGTGGCCGAATTTTCTCAGGAAAAGAATGCATTTTATATTGTAAAATTTGTTTATATGCTGGAAGTACTCGTATATTATGGCCAATATTATCAATTGCTTTATTAATAACTTCATATTTATACTTTGAGAGTTTTGTTTGAATCATCAGGGCTAACGCTTTGTCGCGACTAATAGCTAAATGCAGTGTCGAGGGCGACGAAGTGGCGGCAGTGTTTATTAGATATTGGGAAGTAATCAATTTTAATTCTCGCACTTTGTATTCTTGTGCCCGAGCACAGCAGTCTTCAAACACTTTATTCGGTCTTCCAATTGTACCCGCAATCGACTCATTTAAGCGAGATTCAACATCATCTTGTTTAAAACTAACAAAACACTTTCCAATGAGCCATTTTTTATATTTTAGAAGAAATTTCACTTTTATATTACGAGTTTTTTTGAAATGCGGTAAAAATCTTTTCTTAGCTTCTAGACCAATATGTGTAATTTGATGTAGTTCCAAATGTTGGTACCTTTCTTGCAAAAAATCTTCTAATGAGATAATTCTCTTATGACAAAATTAGCCACTTTAACACTTCTTAACTTAAATGTTTTTCAATAAAAGCTCAAACACAACTGCAACGAGGGCTTTGTTAATTTGTGATCATAAGTGTAATATTTAAATGATACATAAATAGTATATTACATGAGCTTTAGAAAAAGTTGGAGCCAGCGTGGAGCTCTTTTTTTTATGAACCGAAAAAAGGCGCGAAAGACTCGCTTCGGAGGTAGCTCCAATTTCTAGAGCTACCTGTAGCCCCTGTTTCTAGATTGATAGACAAATTTTATAAACTATAATTGTACTGTTAAAGATAAATATTCAATAATAACATTAAGGTTTTCTTTTATAAACTTACAGCTCAAGTAAAGAAAATAACCGTATTAAAACTGCTAGTAAAAACCTTTAAATTTCGGAAATCTTGAAGAAGTCAATTTGTGTTCAATTTAATCGAAATCAAATAATATAAAAAAATAGAGATAATGCCAATAATAATAGAAAAAAAGTCGGTGGGATGACCCTGATAATAAACCTTACATATTAAAAGAATTAAGACATTTTAAACAAGTTGGCAATAAAAGATAATAATAATTGAAAACGAAGCAATACACCAGAATATCAGAGCAGAACATCAAACAATGATTTAATGCTTTTGAGATCAAATCAAAAGAGCTAATTTTTTACATATTGTAAAATGTTTGTGTGGGTACAAATGATAGAACTTATTCTTTTCAATACAAATCCCTTTATTCAGTACAGTTACAATTCACTATTTAAATGTTTCTCTCAATACAATCCAATTTCCCTACAACTTATAATTTTCTTATCTTTTACTTAAACCACTTAATCACTTCTCCTAATTAACACTTAGAATTCAACTGATGAACTGAGTTGCATACCTTGGGGGTGCTGGTATTTATACTCGAATGACATACTTCGAGAACAATCCTCGCCATCCAGCGTCCCATACAATTTCCAATTTGCTTGAAAATTCTATTCCACTCTCCAGTCATTAATTGTCGAGACTTTGTTATTCAAGTATTGAAATCTTCTGGTCTTCGAGTATCGACATCTTTTGCTCTGTAAATCTAGATGTAGCTGCTCACATTTAAGTGGTTATCACAATATTTCACAAATCGTTCTGATAGAATGAGGAAGTTTGTTGAATACTCGACATGAAACAATACTATAAAAATTACGAAACGCGGTTGAACGAAAAAAAGTTATATGTACCTGATTTAAAGAATTGCCACGTAGATTGTGATGGAAGACTTGTCTGAAATTAAGATTTTCTGACCTATTAAAGAAAGTTCTTAGCACTTTTTAACAGTATAAATGGCGGACCGTAAGAATTTTCAAATCCCTGAACAATGGAAAACTACATAGCATGTAAACGGGGTTTACGGCAAATTCTCTTCAAAAGGTGTTTTTGAAGTAACAAGAGTGACTGAAATTTATTGAAGTAAGCTCCTCTACAGCAGGTGACACCATACGAGAATGAAAGCTTTCACAACTATAAAAAGTGCAAGATGACAGACTTGTACAGCAAGTGCAGTGTGCGAGTGTAAATCTTGGGCTGTCACTTGCATGAAAGAAGATCTCGGCATCAAAACTGTTTTGCGCTACCAAATTAAAAAAACATTTTAGTTCTTGAGCTTATGACCAATTTATGCTCTGGAAACCATATTATTAGTAGATGAAGATCCCAATTGATATCTGATATAAGATTCAAAGCACTGACTGAACCATGAGCAAAACCTATATCGTCCGCAAATGCTGTCAGTAATTTAAAGGGCAGTCTGAATAACGAATTGATGTAAATCAAGAAGAGTATTGGTCCAAGAACAGAGCCCTGATTAATGAATTTAATTTCACTCTTGGTATCATAAATTTTCACTTTTTGTGATCTATTATTCAAGTAAGATTTGAACCACTCGTAAATAAAGCCTCTAAAACCAGCATTTTCAATTTTACTTAACAATATATAATGATTTATGTCAACAAACAAGCCAGTTGAATACTTCTTTTTATCCAGGTTGGAAACAATTTGAGAGCAAAAATGTAAAAGAGCTTCTTCTGAAAACCAAATTGCACAGGACTGAAAAATTTAGTTTTATTTAAAAAGCTCAACACCCTGTTTTTTACAACTTTTTCAAAGATTTTGTTTGTTGAAGGCAAAAGAAGGCCTATAATTACTCAGTTCATCGGCAGATCCTTTTTTAAAGAGAGGAAATATATCAGCACACTTTACCAAAAGTTATAAGCAGGTCTGATCCAGTTATTGGCTGGATTAAAAAACTATGACTCTGCATAGGTTCACCAGGGTTACATGAAGGATTACAAACGGCACAAGTTGGATAAATTGAACACGCTTGAATATTCACAGATATCGTAGTAAAATGCTTATTAAAAGAGTTAGCAATTCCAAGTTTGTCGGAAATTGTACAATCGTCAGTACGTACACAAGTTGGCTTTCTTATGGCAATCTTTTTATTTAGGGTGCTATTGACTAACGCCCATTCACCTCTTAGATTAATTTTGGCTGAATTGAATTTGTTGTTGTAGTAACTATCACGACAAACAGGAATTGCTCTTTTTAATTCTGAACACATATTTTTATATTCTTGTTTTAAATAATGATTGACTGGATTTCTTAAATATTTTAATCTTAGTTTTTTTTTCTTACCTGTATTTAATAAATAATTTATACAGGGTTTAAGCCGTTTTATTGAGTTAGTTGTGAGCGCACAGCCCGATATATGGTTCCTTAAGGTTTCAATAAAAAGGGCATACGATTTAGAGACATCATTTTCAACAAAAACATTTTCCCAGAACTCAAAAGACAGATTAGTTTTAAGTTTTTCAAAATCAATTTTTGTTATCGAGTTAAGGGAACTAGAGTAATTTGAATTTTTTTTTCTCATACTATCGACCAGCAATACTGTCACACAATGATCTGTGATTTCCAGATCAAAAACACACTTCTCACAGAAACTGCGAGAAGAGGACGCAAAACGCCAATATACATATGTGATCCATACATTTTCCCGATGTAGGTCTGGTTATTTCATTTATAAACGTTACCAATCCATGAGAAGCTAACAAGTCCAAATAATTGAGTACTACTTCACTTTTCTCCAAAATATCAATATTGAAATCTCCTAAAATTAGCAAATTTTTTGATTTCTTATCACTATCCAAGAAGGATGAAAATTCTTCCGCAAATACTGAAACATTGAACATATGAGGCCTATAGACACATGACATGACGTAGACTCCACCTTTGATTTTAAGAGATAATTTCAAAACATCGGCACTCAGAAAACCTAACTTCGATACATCAAACACATTATAATCTGTTTTTACAAAACAGCCAACACCTCCTGCAGCGTAATTCTCATTCGTATTTGCGTAAAAATTAAAATCAGGTAACACGTAGTCGCTATTCTCAAAATCATAAATCCAGACTTCCGAGACAACGACAAAATCAGGAATGCACACAAGAGAATCTAGATGGGCTATTAGAGATGTAAAAT
Organism: Volucella bombylans; assembly: GCA_949129095.1. Taxonomy (NCBI): domain Eukaryota; kingdom Metazoa; phylum Arthropoda; class Insecta; order Diptera; family Syrphidae; genus Volucella; species Volucella bombylans. Next base: position 214,989,302 of record OX422140.1, read on the forward strand.
TCTATCTTAAGCTTCTGATATTTTGGTGAATGAAAAATAATTTGTTACAACAGTATGATTCATTAATAAAAACTTCATCACAATTAAGATTGAAGATAGAAAAATCGTCAATTAATTCATTTTAGAAATTCATTTGAAATACAAATAAAAGACAATGCACTACATCTGTGCAAGATCATTAAAAGATCTTATTGTGATGATTTTTCTACCTTCCACCTTTCTTGTTAGTATTTTGTTATTGTTATACCATAAATATTTGAACCCCTTCTGCTTCTGAGCCTCTTTCGGCTTCATAAACAATGCACGCGTATATTTTGTGAGCGCATCATTGATATAAATGTTGGTTCCAATACTTTTGCTCCCAATACTATTACCACTTCCTCTGATTTCCCTGCTTCCAAGTACAATCGAGTTCAGCATATTCTTCTTCTTCGACTTTTCTCTCAGACAGATGATCGACGAGCATGATTCGCTTGAAGAGCTGCTGCTGTCTTTCGCATTTCTTCTCTGCACCTTTCGTATGTAGCACTTGTCAATTTCGTCATCAGGAACTTCCACAGACAGAGCATTAGAGAAAATTTGCTATACTCTTCGCAGTTGTGTCATTAACCTCGGAGACACCACTTATTTCAGTGCAGTTGCTTAGTTGGTGTTGTTGCTGCCAATTGCGTTTATTTTCGAGCATTTCAACTTTGGACTTTAGCTCATCATGTTCAAAGAAAGAGGAAACTGACTATTTATTTCTTCAAGACTAGTGAGTTTTCGGTAGACCATTTGTAGCGTAAAATCCTCACTTTCCGCCGTTGAACCATTTGATATCGGTTGAGAATTGAGGTTGCCGCTTTTATGTTGGAGTGCACTCTTTAAAGATGAAGAATTCTGCTTTACTGATGTCCGCTTGTTGCTGATGCTGGAGTCTTACCGAAAAGACATCGATTGTTTTAAAGTACTCGACATCTTGTTGTAAGATATTAGCGCAAGATGCATGAAAAAATGCTTGCAATCACCACACGATATTTTCGATACGGAATTCCTATCGGCTTTCTCAGCACAAACTTGGCAATTCATGATTGGAATTTAAAAAGGTTTCAATGAGATGAAACACCCCACCCCACGACACTCACTCACTTTCTTTGCATATACATATATGTAGAATCAAAAAATTGTATTACAGGTACTATGCAACTTATTCTATTGTATAATATATTCCGGTTTTTATCCGCCTGGGAACGAATGTGCGGCAGTTCTATCAATAAATCAATATGTGTAAAAAAAATATGGGAATTTCGGTACGAGTATACAAACAGATCTTAAAGTGACTAATGAAAATATTACTTCTTGGTAGTCTTCACATAAGATTTAAACATTCTTAAAACCAAGCATCAGTTTAATCGAAAAGAGAAACACGGTTATTTGTATGGACAGTTTTTGGCATTAAAATGCATGACAACTACGTTAAATAACGGTGGCCGTGGCTAAAGTAGTATTGTATTGCCTTTCCAATCGAACGGTTCGGGGTTCAATACCAGCCGTGACTGAAAGATTTTTTCAGGTAACTAAAATCTCGTGAGATGAAAGGTTGCATAAAGACAACATCAAGTCAATTTGCACTAATAAGTTAGTCTCCCCATTAAATGTTGGATGCCACCCATGGAGCGAAATAGTTTCTGAGCCCAAACATCTTTCGTTTTCCTTCTGTCCCAGACATGCCAAATTTCAGTGCGATATTGTCTTTAGTTTTGTTTTGGCAGCTGATTGTTGTTGACGTGTTTGGCATCATGTTAAGTATGGACAAAAACGATTTTCGTTCTCTCATAAAACATTATTTTTTGAGAGGCAAAACGGCGAAGGAAGCAAAAGAAAGGTTGGATAGATATTATGAGGGTAATACTCAGTCAGATTACACCGTCAAATATTTGTGGCCACAACCAGTACCGATCAAGTCCGCAGCGGCAGGCGCTCCTATGCGATTACAGAGGACAATGTCAAAAAAATACATGAAGTGGTGTTGGCTGACCGGAAAGTGAAGGTGCGCGAACTAGCAAATACCACAAAGATTAGTACTGAGCGCACCCGCCATATTTTGGGCAATATTCTGCATATGAAAAAGTTATCTTGCCGGTAGATGCCGCGCATGCTTACTCCTCACCAAAAACACGAACACGAGAGCACTTCGAAAGAGTGTTTGGACTTGCTGATGCGGAATCGGGCGGACTTTTGGCGTCGATTGGTAACTGTCGATGAAACTTGGATCCACTATTACACACTAGAGAACAGAATGAGTCCCACGCAATGGACTGAAGCCGGCACGAGTGCTCCGAAGCGGCCGAGGGAGGCTCGATGGGTCGGAAAGGTTATGGCGTCGGTTTTCTGGGATTGTCATGGCATACTCTTCATGGACTACCTCGAAAAAGAAAAAACCATCAACAGCGAGTATTACTGTGCATTATTGGAGCGATTGAAGGCCGAAAACGCTGCAAAACGACCTCACATGAAGCGAAAAAAAATTTTGTTTTTGCAAGACAATGCGCCGGCGCACAAGAGCATCGCAACCACGGCTAAAATCAATGACTTACGGTTCCAATTGCTGTCGCATCCACCGTATTCGCCCGATTTAGCTCCCTCGGACTATTATCTCTTCCCAAACCTCAAAAGATGGCTCATCAATAAAAAATTCAGCTCACGCGAGGAAATCATCGACGCCACGGAGGAGTATTTTGCAGACCTTCCGGAAAATTACTTTTTGGACGGAATCAAGAAGTTGCAAAATCGCTGGAATAAGTGTATCAAGTTAAAGAGGGACTATATTGAATAAAATAAAAAAAAACATTTTTTTAGTTCCCAAGGAGGTTACTTTTCACCCCACCTAGTATTGGCATAAACAAAAAGCAAGATTAGCAAACCCCACCTCATATGCATTACCTAAAACAGAATTGTTGAAACTGCTTACCTCCCAATGTGATCTTAGAACGAAAGAAATCACTACTCAATTCTTAGTTCTAAGGTCAAGCATGTTATTTTCAATAAGAGTTCAACACGAAAATTTAGAGTGGCTTGACTTCTTATAAAACAATATACGAGGTTTATTCAAAAAGTATCCGACCATAATTTTTATTGGTAATACAAGCTAACTTTGGGGCGGGGCTGAGTGATGATTAATAGGCATAACATTTTCATCACCACAGCACAACTCAGTCACGATGTTGAAAAGTGATCACGTGTAAATAACCGTCGTCGTATTTTATTTTAGGAGAGCATGGCAGAAAGAGCTGAACAACGTTACTACATCAAATTTTGTTTAAAGCTCAGGGATTCTAAAATAGAAACAGAACGTCTCTTGTGTTTTACGTGAACAACTGTCAATATAAAAACTCAAGTTCACGGGATGCCCATACATCCATGGGAGCAAGGATACACCTTGCCATCGCTCTCCGTCTCTCCTTTGATACCTATTGTGTTGAGAGCACAGGTTCCACCCTTGGTATAATTCGAGGCCGACCTAAAACCTCTTGCAGATCTTAAGTACTGCAGTACTTATTGCAACTCTACATTGGATCAAAACCAACTGGAGGAACCTTCCTGCGATTTGGTTTAAATCACAGCCACGGTGACGCTCCCAATAAGAGGTCCTGCCTCTAATAAGTCAGGCTCGAACTTAAGTCCGGGGAGCCCTGACTGCAACGGTACCTTATTTTCAAAAGTCCAGGTAAGGACTACCGGTAGTAATCCTTGGGAGTGATACAATACAACCCTTTCAGAGATGGCCGCTCGTCAGTGGAAAGTGAATCACGTTGTAGTAGGCCCTCAACATCCAACAATGAGCTTGTCATTGATCAAGAAAGGACACTGGTGATGCAGTATAACGGTAAGAGAACTTATTGATGATTGATGTTGTTGATGATCCTGGTATTGTAGTACCACAAAACTTATGCCGGTACATCAGGTACCAAAAAAAAAATCTACCTATTTTCCAGCTCAACAGACTGTAAATTATACAATATTTTAGATATGAAAATATTCTTTTACCAACGTGACTATTTCCATAGATACTGAGCACATAGTCTATTTTATTTAAAATTAACATTTTAGTTAAATATTATAGTGTGTTTGCATGGATTTTACATTTTTTTTGATTACAGATACATATTCAATAATATTAATCCTTGCAGCAAGTGTTTTCTTTAATTCAATACAGTGTTTTTTTTTCAATTGAATTTATTATTAAATGGTAATCCCAAGATTCTTAATTTATTGACAGATTGTAGTTCTACATTGCTTATGCTAAGGTTAAAGTTAGGTCATAGTCTTTTTCAACAAATATGGAATGTTTTTTATTTTTGTAATAACAACTTTGCGCCTAAAAGGTTGACCATTGTTATACATATTTCTAAGTCATTGATTTTACAAAATACAATATATAAATATAATCAGCCTACAAACAATGATCTCGAATCTTATATTTATCAATAATATTGCTAATTTCATTGAATGCTATCAAAAAGGGTATTACTGATAGGGTTGATCCTTGAAGGATACCATTGTATAGGGTGAATTTTGGAGAGTATACATTGTTTACTCTAACACAATTTTTTTTGTTGGAAAGGAAAGTCTTGATATACCCAAACATTTTTGGATCTATGCGCCAACTTTGTTAGCACTAAGTGCACTCCTATTCTATCGGATATTTTCTCGAAATCGAGTATTGGTATATGAGTTTTTGCTGAGATGGCGTTTGAGATATAGCTGTCAATGTGTAGTAAAGCATCTTGGTATCCCCTTTTCAGCTTAAAAGCTACTTGGTTGGGAGCAATTAATTTTGTGGATTCTGTGTACCAGAGGAGACGTTTTTTTATTATTTTTTCTAGAATTTTCGAGATGCATGGCAGGAGTGAAATTGGTCTGCATCAATCTTTTTTTTTTGGGTTTTAGGGACGGGATGATCGTGGCTGTTCTAAATATTGCGGTATTATATTTGTGTCAAACATTTTATTATAGAGTTTGATAAGAGAGGTTTCTGCTTCCGTTGGCAAATTTTTAAACATAGGGTAAGAAAATCCCTGAGACAAGATTCTAATTCTGACAATGAAATGGGTTGCTCAAGAGGATCACTTGCAGAATTGGTAGACGGAAGGGGTACGATGCCTAGATTTTCGTCTTTTTTCGATCTAAGATTCATATGGAAGTTGATCTCCTTAGAATATTCGGACCAAGTAGCGGCGAAGTAGTTGCTTATTTCTATAGGGTTGATGAGATCTCGAGATGATCTCGAGACAATTTCAATACACGCAATAGAATGCTACATAGCTGAGCCACAAATTCGTTTTTTTCTGAAGATTCATTGGCTTTCTGTACTGGCATTTTTAGATTGCTAAGGACCGTGTTGCACCATGGGACAGTAGTACGAGGGCGGGTCAATAAGTCCGTGAGTTTTTGAATTTCTGACCTCTTTACTGAAACAGCAACACTGCTCCTGTCAACAGGCATCTGTCAGTTGACTCCTGTCAAAATTTAAACTTGCTGCGTCAGTTAGTTTGTATTTGACAGCTATTTTTATCAGACTACTCACTAATTTGAGGAGAAAATGGAAAAAAGTGAATTTCGTGTGCTTATTAAGCATTATTTCTTGCGAAAAAAAACCATTACCGAGACCAAGGCTAAGCTTGATAAATACTATGGGGACTCTGCACCATCGATTTCAATGGTAAAAAAGTGGTTTACTGAATTTCGTTGTGGCCGTACAAGCACTGAAGATGCCGAACGTCCTGGACGCCCAGTTGAGGTCTCTACACCCGAAACAATCGAAAAAATTCACGATATGGTGTTGGCCGACCGAAGATTGAAAGTGCGAGAGATTGTGGAAGCCGTAGGGATCTCGCATGGCTCAGTGGTTTCAATTTTGAATGATCACTTGGGCATGAGAAAGCTTTCCGCAAGATGGGTGCCGCGTTTGCTCACAGTCGACCACAAACGCAATCGTGTAACAACTTCACAGGAAGGTTTGGCGTTGTTTAATCGCAATATGGAGGAGTTTTTGCGCCGTTTTGTAACCGTGGACGAAACATGGATCCATCACAACACACCAGAGAACAAACAACAGTCAAAACAGTGGGTTTCTAAGGGTGAATCGGCGCCAAAGAAGGCCAAGGTGGGTTTGTCAGCCAATAAAGTTATGGCGACTGTTTTTTGGGATGCACGCGGGATAATCCACATTGACTACCTTCAAAAGGGCCAAAAAGGCCAACTTATTGGACCGATTCAATGACGATTTGAAAAAAAACCGACCTCATTTGGCCAAGAAAAAAGTTCTTTTCCACCAAGACAATGCAAGGGTGCACACATGTGCAGTTGCCATGGCAAAAATCCATGAATTGGGCTATGAATTGCTCCCTCATCCACCCTATTCTCCAGATTTGGCTCCGAGCGACTACTTCTTGTTCCCAAACCTGAAGAAATGGCTTGGTGGAAAAAGATTTGACTCCAATGATGAAGTCATCTCGCAAACAAAGGCCTATTTTGAGGACCTCGACAAATCATTTTTTTTGGAAGGGATAAAAAAATTGGAGAAGCGTTAGACAAAGTGTATAGAACTCAAGGGAGACTACGTTGAAAAATAAAATTATTTTTTTATCAAAAAATCTGTGTTTTATTCCAAAAGTCACGGACTTATTGACCCGCCCGTATGTTTGAATTTATTAGGATAATTTGGCGGATTTTTAGGTGAGCGGCTTTTCGGAGAGATTTTTGAAAAATCGCAATGGATCTATTGATATTATTGCTGGCTTTTGTAGCTCACTGAGATGTCTAAAATAAAACTCATATTATACTCTGCCCAATTTGACTGATCAAACTTGGATTTTAAAGTGGGAGAGCAGGATTATCTTTGTTGTCTTTTTTACCTGTATGGTGGAATGAACCCTATGGTGTAGATAGTCAACATTTTTCCATTGCATTAAAATTTTCGGATATACATATGTATATCAGGGGAGTAGTAAGTGATGTCTACATGTGCGGGTGTTCTGTGTGTCGAAAAATGTGTGGGGGACGCGTCGTTCAATAAAAGAAGGTTAGAATTTGTAAGAATTTTCTATTTTTATTTGAGCGAGGTGAGCTCCAAAGGACACTCCAAACATTCACATCTCCTCCCATTACAATTGTGCTATGGACCTACGTTAGAATATTTTTTAAATCAATCCTCGTGATAGCTTGATTTGGTGGAAGATACAGATTTATGTATGTAATTTTTAAAATTAGTGCGAATTATAACCTTCGAATCACTCTAAGTGAAGAAAAAACTCTCCGTCCTATTCGGACTCCCACCCCTGGAGAGCTAATATCGAAACCAAATACACCTGAGTTTCAAACCACTACAGAACAATTTTCCTTTCTCCTCCTTCTACCTTTCCGCCCGCGCCCTGGCAACAGTAAAAGGGTATCTAACCCCTTAGGCGCGCGTAAATTATAAAAAAACACTATGTTGTCGGCAGTTTAAATTCGAATCCTCTTCCTTTACGAATTTAAAATGGGACATAATACGTCATTGGCAATGAAAAACATTAATGCCGCATTTGAGGCCGTAGTAGTAAACAAACGCACTATACGCCGTTGGTTTGGAAAGTTCCGTTCGGGAGATTTCAGCCTAGAAAATGAACCTCGTGGGAAGCCGGAAACGTTAATTGACGACGATGATTTAAGAGCAACGGTGGATGCGGACCCAACGAAATCAGTGCAGGAGATTGCACAAAGCATGGGAGTATTCCCAATGACAATAAGTCGATACCTTTCTCTCATACGCAAGGTAAAGAAATTCGTTAAGTGGGTACCCCACTGTACGAATCCCAAAAACTACGACGCCTGGAAATCTGCACATGGCTTACATTAAGAAACCAAATTGAACTGCACCGGATAGTCACCTGTGATGAAAATTGGATACTATATGATAATCGTAAAAGATCTGGTCAGTGGTTGGATGCTGGTGAAAAACCAAAACACTCCCCCAAGCCCGATCTTCACCCAAAAAAAGGTTATGGTGACAATTTGGTGGACATCTAAAGGACCAATCCACTTTTCTTTTCTTCAACCAGGAGAACCGATAAATGCTATCAAATATTGTGAGGAAATCGACGTATTGCATGTCAAATTCCCTGAAAAGGAACTTGCGTTGGTCAATAGGCACGGTCCGATCCTTTTGCATGACAATGCCAGACCCCATACCTCACAAGGAGCAGCGCAAAAACTATTGAAGTTGGGATTTGAAATGCTTCCGCATCCACCGTACTCTCCTGATATTCCCCCAACGGATTATCATCTTTTTCGCAATTTGGATTCATTTTGCTGGCAGAAGGTCTTCCGGAACCGAGCAGAAGACATAAAAGCCTTTGGAGAAATACAATATTGGCTTTTAAATTTTTACTATAAAATCGGACATTTCATGTGGCACGACCCAATGTAACCATTCTACAAGCTACTCCATTTTGGATCAACTCATTGTAGTGATCCAATCCAATCCAAGATTACAATTTACGCAATGAAATTGATGGTTTTTTGAAACGAATCATCACTGAGGATTAAAAATGGATCGTGTACATTAATATGAGTCGAAAACGATCATGTCTAAGAGTGATGAACCAGCACAAACCACATCGTAAGCTAAATTCCATCAAAAGAAATTTTGCCAATTTAGTGGGATTATAAACGTGTCGTGTCTTTTTTTTATAATCAGCGCGCGCTCAAGGGGTTTGAGTACCCTTAAGATGATTGTACACAGCGCGGGCAAAGGAAATTTAGGGAGGAAGAAAAGAGAGGTACCGATGTACATTGTTTTAAAATGTTTGCAAGTTATAACGAGCAGGAAATACAGAGATCGGCAGGGCATTCCATAAGCGAGTTGTACGGCTTAGGAACGAATCACGATATTTTAGAGTACGTCCGAAAATGGGCTTGAGGGTATACTGAGACGGGTGTTACGGTTGAAAGTTTGAATGGGCGGAATGTTACTGGCGATTTCAGTGGAGCACTGGTGGTGGAAATAGCGATAAAAAAGAGTGAGACACGAGGCATTTCGTCGGTGTTCGAGGGTGTCCATTGATTGACTGATATTAGTATCATCAATAAGTTTTATCGCACGGTTTAGAATCCTATCTAGCAGGTGCAGAGATGTTTTAGGAGCACCTGACGAGATGAGGGCGTTGTACTCCAATTTTGGGCGGATGAATACCTTATATATTGAGGCCAGATCAGAGGGGGTAAAATATTTCTTACATCGCTTGAGGAAACCTAGACATTTCGCAACATTTTTGGCGACATCAAATATATGGTCATTCCAACGTAAGTTGTCATTGACACACATACCGAGAATGGAAAGTTTTTCCATTTGGCCGATGCAAGTGCCATTCATAGATAATGGCTGGGTGTTTAAATTTCGCTTTAACGACAGCAGACAGTATTGTGTTCTGGAAGCAAAAAATTCCACTCTGCTGCTTCCAAGGAATCAAACGATCAATTCAGATGTTTACTATAAACAAGTAATGAAACTGGAGTAAGTATCAAATAAAAAATACTATAATATGAAATCGTGTTCCACCATAACAACGCTAGACCACACACATCTCTGGTAACTCGTGAATATTTATTGAACCTTGTTTGGGAAGTTGATGCCACATCTAGCTTACAGCCCCGACACCATCAGATTTTCATTTTTTTCGAAGTTTCAATGGTAAAACTTTCACCAATGATGATGACCTGATATCGCTCTTAGTCCAGTTTTGTGGTTTTAAGGGCCGGAGGTTCTATGAACACAGAATCGTAAAGTTGCCAGAAAGATGGCAGAAGGTCATCGAAAAAAATAAAAAGTATATAATTGATTCATTTTATAGAAAAAAGGAAGTCCCACACTGAATAACCGAAGTTACTTTCTTGAATTGGGTTTGTTTGTTCGAAATACGAAACTACAGATATCTGGTCTTAGTACGACTGATTCGTGACTCGTTATCTAATACCTTTATCCTATTATTAGATTGTACCACATGAAAAGTTTTATAGTAAAAATTTAAAAAGCAATATTATTTTTCCGTAAATTTTTAGAGAAAGGTGTCGACTTATTGTCATTGGGGATACTCCCATTCTTTGTGCAATCTCTCGTACCGATTTTGTTGGGTCCTTAAAACATCGTCGTCAACTAACTTTCCGGGTTCCCACGTGGTTCATTTTCGAGGCTGAAATCTCCCGGACGGATCTCCCTTGCGTTCGTTTACCGCTACCTCAAATGCGTCATTAATGTTTTTCATTGTCAATGACGCCTTATGTCCCATTTTAAATTTGTAAAGGAAGAGAGTTTGAATTTGAACAACTGAAAGCATGTAAATAATTTCTAGAAAAAAAAACGGTACTTGTAGCGACCCTACGTCAAGCACACGTACCACTTTATTTTACAAAATAAAGAAAATTTAACGTTCCGCCACGAATGTTCACTCGAGAACTTCTTATTTCCGACTGAGCGAAAATAGGGCATTTCATGTGGTACAACCCAATATTAAGAGTTGCGTGAAGGACTATTCCGACGATATTAACGCTATCATCAGTGAAAAGGAGAGAAGTTGTTCCAAAACTCTTCAGTTTGTGTGCTATACATCTCGGGTAGATTTTTATATCTATGAAGACAAAATGCAGATTCTTCGAAGCCTCGTGTAATACGTAAACTTTGAATCACGTCATATGTCGACCTGCCTTCCACAAAGCCCATTAACATTTCATTGATAATTATCGAATATAAATAAATATATAGGTTTATTCATTTTTATAAGACTACCATATATACTCGTAGCTTTTAAGATACAAGTTTTATGTTATTTTTATTTTTATTACATAAGTTGAATGATTTGTTAATTTTCTTTTTAGTGATTGCTGTTGTAGAATACGATTACAAGGCCAAAGAGGTGGATGAACTTGATCTTGTCAAAGGTCAGATTATTCATAATATTACACAGCAGCCTGGTGGTTGGTGGGAAGGAACCTTAGTTGTCTCAGGAAAAATAGGCATGTTTCCCGATAATTTTGTTCGTGTTCTTGATAACAACGAAGACACTCCTGTTGTTTTAAGGTGAAATCTTTTAAAAAGAAGGGTATTCATAAAAAAGAACACGGCTTATTTTTTGTTTTGCAGAGATAAATCGTCAATATTTCAGCGAAGATGTAAAGCCATTTATAGTTATACACAAGTAAATGAGGATGAACTAACATTGGCCGTAGGAGATGTAATAGATTTTTTGGGAGAGGTAAAGAAACGCGATTGTATTTGGATTCATATATATAGTGATTTCATAAATATAACCGCAGGTAGAAGAAGGATGGTGGAGAGGTAAACTCAATAACAAAATTGGTGTTTTCCCATCAAACTTTGTTATTGCAATCCAAGCATCACCTGTTTTTGCAACCAAACGACCAACCCCTTCAGCAGAACCGAATACATCAGCTAAGATATCAAAAGCTATAAACACAACACAAAAATTAATCACGAACAGCTTAACAAAAAATCCAAAAAATTGTACGACCGATGGAAATAGTAACAATAGACTAGCATCATGTTTTGATGCACCTAGTGAAAAATCGACTGCTCCAGTTCTCCCGCCTAGGCCGATTCGTGAATTTTGCCGTGTAGAATTTCCTTACAGTCCACAAAATGACGATGAACTAGAGTTGGTGGTCGGGGAGTTGATTGCAATAGTTAATAAGGAACTAGCTGATAAAGGTTGGTGGAAAGGTGAAGTTAACGGAAAAGTTGGTGTATTCCCGGATAATTTCGTCAAATTGCTCTCTCTCGATGGTGAGTACCTCATTTTTCACTTATTAATGCAATATTCATACAATCAACAATTGAAGTCAATTTTTTTTTTGTTAAATAATGCCGATAAAAATACGGCGGATCGATAGTTCAGAACCAACAAGTTTAATTTTTAAAATGCTTATATAAATATTGATGTATCATATTTGTGCATGTGCAAGTTTGTGTAATACATATGTGATTCATTTGCTGATTGTGCTTTACTAGGTGGGGTGAAAAGTAACCTCCTTGACCGCCAGAATGCGCTGCTAGTGCAAAAAAGGTTATGGTGTCTTGAAGTCCGTTCATATTTAGGCAGACATGCCGAATTTCAGTGCGATACTGTCTTTAGTTTTGTTTTGACAGCTGATTGTTGTTGACGTGTTGAGTATGGAGAAAAACGATTTTTGTTCTCTCATAAAACATTATTTTTTGAGAGGCAAAACGGCGAAGGAAACCAAAGAAAAGTTGGATAAATATTATGGGGCTAATGCTCCGTCAAATTACACCGTCAAATATTGGTTTCGAGAGTTTCGTGGTGGCCCCAACTCCAGGCAGGCCCTCCGATGCGGTTTTTGCAAGACAATGCGTCGGCGCACAAGAGCATCGCAACCACGGCTAAAATCAATGACTTACGGCTCCAACTGCTGTCGCATCCACCGTATTCGCCCGATTTGGCTCCCTCGGACTATTATCTCTTCCCAAACCTCAAAGGATGGCTCATCAATAAAAAAATTCAGCTCACGGGAGGGAATCATCGACGCCACGGAGGAGTATTTTGCAGACCTTCCGGAAAATTCCTTTTCGGACGGGATCAAGAAGTTGGAAAATCGCTGGAATAAGTTTATCAAGCTAAAAGGGGACTATATTGAATAAAATAAAAAAAAACATTAAACAAATTTTTTTTCATTCCCAAGGAGGTTACTTTTCACCCCACCTAGTATAATATCAAAATTAACGTTAACTTGTTTACACTTAAACGTTTTATTAAGTTTTTATATAATCTTTACACCATATACACATAACTAAGAGAAGTAATATTTCCAACTTCTATACATAATATAATTCAGCGATAATTTTTTAATTCCAATGATCATATATTATATGAATCTTATTATATACGTGTGTAAACAGGTATTTTTAAAACTACATATTTTAATTTCACACAGTTTTTAAATATTAGTAAAAATTGATATGTTAAAACATAGTCTTATCCAAAATCCGTTTGCACGAACAATTCGTATACATATACTGCTATATTCATTATAGCTCAACGAAAACTTCTTAATCATGTAATTGTTATATTAATACAAACCAAGTCAGCGTTTTTGCTATTTCTGATGCTGCCTCTGTTGCAGAAAGTGCTCTGCAATGCCTTCTTGAATATTGAATTTTCACCAAACAAAACTAATCCACTCTTTGCGCGTCTTTTTTCAATATCGTCGTCATCGCTGAAGAAAGATGAGCAAATAAATTAACATTCTTAAATAAACACCCACAGCCCTGTGTTTCTTTTAGCTACATATTTAAAAATTCTTTTGACTGCTTTAATGTGTTGGTTTCCCAATTTGTCTATGGATATACACACGAGTAAAAAACGTCCAGTCTGGATACAAGCATTATCAACAAAATATTGTACATTAAACTACCTACAGTTCCTTTCAATACATCCAAATGCCTCACAAACAGCGCATAGGGGAATAATTGTACAGACTTTTGAAAGTTTGCGCGTCTGGGGTTGGGTTGCAAATTTCATTACTGACCTTCACGTACGATCGAACTTTTTCTTTGGTCATCCTGCAGAACTGGAAAAGTTTATTATATATTATGATCTATAATATACTCGTACACTGTCATAGGATGGCGTTCAAATCGACAAATATGTGGTGGTTGTCAATGTGGAATTCGAGGGACTTTGCCAAGATCTACCATAGTGCAAAAATCTGAGCGATGGCGGGCTTTCCAGGCCTGAAGTCACACTGATAAGGACCAACACTTTGTTGGAAAAAGGTTTTAGGTGGTCACATACAAGTAGTACGTGGGGACCGATGCTTCTATATTTGTCACAGACTAGGGGCTTAATTTTTTCAGGATCGGGGATACAATGCTGAGGTTCCATTCGTCTACCTCGCTTTCCGTCCGACCATATTTTAGAGAGCACATTCTTCACAAAGTCTTTTCCCGCAGCATTGGAGAGCTTGACTGACGACTAGTCTGTCAGTGTCGGCAGCCTTGTCGGACTTAAGTTTGGAAAATCCTTTCTTCTGAGCAAAGTGTTGTCTGCCATCGCCGTTCAAAAGTTTGCAGAAATGGTTCTAGCATATCCTTAGTACTGACTGCCAATCTATCACTAGGTTTCCTTGTTCGTTTTACCTACGCTATATTCGCTGTTTATATACTTTCAATTTCTCGGCAATGCCAGCTGGTATTTTTCGTCAAACCGCAGTGAGGCTTCTCCGGCTTATTGGCAGCTTTGCCGCTGGGTTTCAGGACAATATACTGACAGCACACGACATCGAGCGGAGCTAAAAAACATTTGATCATCAAAGGCCCTGACAGTTCATTGCGATATCAGTTTTCCGACGTCAAACCTCTTCACAGTATTTTTTCTTCTTAGTGGCGTTAGGGATATCTGCATTCGTATTTTATATAGAACAAAATATTTATCTGGGTCAATTTTGACCCCCTAGAAGGTGCGGACACCAGAGGCGCGCCTTGGATGGATCCCAATGTGATCACTCTAATTGTTGACCGCCAGGGCCGGATATGAATGTCGAAATGCGGGAACCGCATGGATACTACGATGACATATCGTTCCGAAGCGTAGTCGAAAAGCCTGAATCCGTTGTCACCTAGGTGACGCCTTTTGACGCTTATTTGTTTTAATTTCTATTGTAATTTAGTGCATGTAACATACATGCTAAAAGTGGAACCACTAAACGTATACAACATGAATGCTAAAAAGTGCCACCACTGAACGCATTCGTCGATATAAGATTTGACAATTCAATAGTTAGTCAGTTTAGAGCAGCCAACGGGAATACATCATTGTAGTAGCAAATTAAACAAGAAAAGAAATAAAAAGTAACTTCAAATTGAGTACGATTGTTTCATTTAAATTCACAAACCTTTTTACATGGTGTCAGATGTGATTTACACGAAATCTACGTGCAAAAGCAGGAGACACAAAAGTGGTGAAGTGAAAGGACACAAAAATGAAAAACTGACTACGTATTAACCGGCACGTACCGGCACAGCAAGAGTAGCGGTGTTTGTTCTTCTTAAATTGTTCTAGATTGTTCTGTGCGATAACTCTAATCAAGAACATGGCAGCGCAGACAAATTTGCAGGGGCCATCGCGTCCGGCCATGACGAAAAGTGGGTTCGAGAGGCAGTGTCGACGTTGTGGTGGAAATGCAAGCGGTAATCATGAGAAGTTTTGTCCAGCACTAAAAGAAGGGGCGAAGTGTTACAGATGCCAACGCTTGGGTCATTTTGCCAACGTTTGCTGCTCAACAGAGATTCATTCGATCCATGAAGTAAAAGAGAAGGAAGACACGTCAAACAGGAAGCTTCGAACACGCGCGCTTCGACCGAAATGCACGGGAATGGATTGCGCTACCAAGCTGGGTATTTTAATCAAGGTAATTCGAAATTTTGTAATTGGCTGCATAGGGACTGTAGTTTAGCAGTTAGTAATGTAGTACAAATTAATTCTTTTAACAGTATAGATAGGCCATGGTCATGACCTCATTTTTAACGATGTCAAGGTCAACTTCAAATTGGACACGGGAGCGGATACCAATTGCATTCCATTGTACTCTATATCAAGAAAATGAAATTTGATCACTTAATTTGTAATTCCAATACACAATTATTAACATATACTAATGAAAAGTTGAAGACATTTGGTCAAATAACATTGCCTTGTTTTGATTTGGCTCGAAAGAGTAAGAGGAACATTTTGTTTGAGGTGGTGGACAGTGGATTACAGCCGATATCGGGTCGGGCTGCGTGTTCCAGCTAAGGATTGACTGAGCGAAAGGTGGCGGTTAACTCAATTTCAGACGATTACAGATCAGCAGCTAAAGAACTGATTAGCGAGTTTGGAGATGTGTTTGATGGGTTAGGTAAGTTGCTTGGGAAGTGTCAATTTAACCTAAAACCTGACTCTGTGCCCGTATTACGATATCGTAAATGAATTGCGGAAAGCCTTCACCAACGTCTTAAGACAGCTTTGCAGGAGATGGAGAAGTCAAAAGTTATCTCACCGGTTGACTATCCAACGAATTGGGTCAACAACCTGCAAATTGTGTAAAAATCAAATGGATTTCTCAGATTATGCTTGGATCCAAAGCCGTTAAATAATTGTATTCGGCGAGAACATTTTTTAATTCCAACAGCGGAGTCTATCATTGGGCGATTAGCCGGCATGACTGTGTTTACAGTCATGGATCTTAAGAATGGGTTCTGGAATCTGGAACTGGATGACCAAAGTGCTGACTTGACAACCTTTATGACTCCATTTGGCCGTTATCGTTGGAATCGAGTTCCGTTTGGATTAAACAACGCGCCGGAACTGTTCATGCGCAAAATGGTGCAACTTTTCGGGGGTCATTCCCGGCGTGGAGATTTATTTCGACGATATTTTCATTGCCGGTCGGACAGTGGAAGAGCACAATACTGTTTTAAGGAAGGTATTCCAAATTGCGCGTGACAACGGTGTCCGATTCAATAAGGAAAAGCTGCAGCTAGCGCTGGCTGAGGTTCGTTTTATGGAGCAACAGGTCTCAGCATCGCAAATCAGGCCCAGTCAAAAATATCTTGAGGCCATCATGAACATGCCATTGCCTGAAAATAAATCAGATGTATCTCGATTCCTCGGGATGTTGAAATACGTAAGTCGGTATTTGCCAAACTTGTCACAGCAAACAGCAAAACTGCGTGAACTAACACGAATGGATGTTGAGTGGCGTTGGGGCAAGGAGCAGGAGGCAGAAGTTATCGCTTTAAAAAAGAACCTGACTGAAGGGCCAGTAATAAGAATACTTGACCCGGCACTGCCAATAGTAATACAAACCGACGCATCAATGGATGGTTTTGGGTCAGTGCTATTGCAGAAGAACCAACCGGTCGCATATGCATCTCGTAGTCTTACAAGCAGTGAGCAAAGGTGGGTGCAGATAGAAAAGGAATTGCTGGCAGTCACCTTCGCATGTGAGAGATTCCACTATTTTGTATATGGCCGTGAAGTAGAAGTAGAATCTGATCATCGACCACTGGAGGTACTGATGAAGAGAGAAATTGACGATGTATCTGCGCGACTACAGCGGCTGTTCCTGAGACTACTAAAGTATCCGTTCATCCGAATTAAGTATGTGCCTGGTAAAAATATCTCGGTAGCTGACTGTTTGTCACGGGCGGCTGTTAAACAAATGGAAGAGGATGATCGCGAGCTACAGGCAGTTATTCATTCAGCTCGAAAGCGAGTGTTTATGTCAGATCATAATCAGGCCATCTATGCGCAGGCGACACAGAGAGATGATATTTTGAGGTCAGTTGCCAGGTATTTGCAATCTGGTTGGCCGAAGGTTGAAAAGTTGGACTGTGAGATTAAAGAGTACATAAGATAAAAGATGAGCTTAAATTTGAAGAAGGGTTACTATTTTTTAGAGACAAATTAGTCGTTCCTCAAGTTCTGTGGAAAGATATTATGTTAATGATTCATGAGCCGCACTTGGACATTCAAAAATCGCTGTCGAGAGCTCGACAACTATTCTACTGGCCTAAAATGGCAGAGGATATAGATCTGGCCGTTAAAAAGTGCCTCATTTGTGAAAAATATACTCGAGCTAACCCCAGAGAACCACTTACACAGCAGGAGATTCCCGCAATACGATGCAACGATGCTATTCCGAATGCATATGGTGAGGGAAATGATACTAAGGACGGTAATGAATCTTCTGCTGCTGAGAATTATGCAGTGAAAGCGCCAGACGGATCTAGTGGTGGCGATGCTGAAGTCAGCGGAGACATTCTCACCACGAACGAATCTGATGTAGTTCAGAAACAGGTGTCGAGGATGGGCCTGTTGGTAGACAGCCACGACGTAGTTTACGCGTTCCTCGCCCGCCTGTTCGTTATGGCAACTGGGAATATTAGGGTTAGGATTTGAGTTGAGTAAAAATAATCGCTATAATCATACATGCTAAAAGTGGAACCAATAAACGTATACAACATGAATGCTAAAAAGTGCCACCACTGAACGCATTCGTGGATATAAGATTTGACAGTTCAATAGTTAGTCAGTTTAGAGCAGCCAACGGGAATACATCATTGTAGTAGCAAATTAAAAAAATAAAAAATAAAAAGTAACTTCAAATTGAGTACGATTGTTTCATTAAAATTCACAAGACTTTTTACAGCGCATAAATTTTTTTTGTATCTGTAAGTGGAAATTACAATTCTATTGTTTTTTTTTTTTTGCTGATAGCTTTAACAATAGAGAACCTTGCGCTGTAAAGATGGATAAACGATTAATAGGATAGAAAACAGCAAAATTAGTTCCATCCTCCGTCTTTAAAGCGTGCTGGTTTTAGAATGATTTTTGAGGCTTATACCAATTGTTTTCTTAGTCAGATTATGACAATTGGCTATTTTTTTTTGGATGGAGATTGGTATGTTAAGATTCGTCGGGAAAGTCAATGCGAATATTTTGGATTTTATTTGATGTTCTAAAGCCTTTTTCGCATCATCGTATTGCAGTCATTATAGAGTAATAAGGCGTCTGAATATAGATTTACTTTGGTAGTAGGCCCTCATATCAACGGTTTAATTATTTGAATAAGTGATACATATTTGAATAATAAATAAAGAGCTATATTTAAAGGATAGTTATGTATTAAGTAAATTATATCCAAAAGTAAGGCTTTTTCTGATGCATAAAGTGATATGGAAAGCTAAATTATGGCTTCAATTTATATTATTAGCACAGATAATAAATCTATAATAAATAATAATAAACAGATGTCTCATTCAAATGGGAAGAAAAAAGAGATTTTTAAAAAGCTGGAAGTTCTTACAAAGGTCAGAAAAATCATTTTATTTCTTTTCGTTTTTGCTCTTGCCACTCGTCGTGTTGGCAGTGACAAATTGTACGATTTGGTAGATTACGGGGTTATCTTTGCTCGATAAAATGTACTTTACAATGGCGGCAGATTTTGGCCATCCTGAAGTGTCTATACCAATGACGTGTACCAACAGCTGGGCAGAACCTTATTGTGCTTATACCTGTCTGCGGTTACATAATACGAATATTTTAATATGAGGTTGAAAAAACCATATTATGAGAGCGTATCTATTTTCCGGAATCCGGTGGAGGTTTGGAAAAATCCAAGGCGCATCGCAAATTTTCTAATGTGATGCGACACAACCGGATAAGTTTTCTTGGGACCCCGAATTAGGCCATCGCATTATAAAGCATAGTACAATGGATGCTGTCATAAGCATAGGTGGTAGGTATTGACTTGGAACTGAGCAGTTCTTTCCAAGATTTTCCAGGCCGGAAGTCACTGCTTTCGGTAAATTTTTGAGGGCCGAAGAGGTTTTACGCGTTTACACAGTACACTGAATAGAATCATATAGCCGACATTATACAAACATATCCCTCAGAAGCGGGCGTTACCCATCGTCATCCTGGATAGACGGACGAGTTTGGCAGGGATGTCAAGACTAGACATCGCTCTATATAGCTCATTTCTATAAATGCTGTCATAGGCAGCCTTAAAATCGATAAGCAGGTGATGAGTATCAATCTGGGTTTCTTGCGTTTTCTCCAGGATCTGCCGGAGTGTGGAAATTTAATCGATTGTGGACTTTCCTGTCGTGAAACCGCACTGATAGGGTCCAATGATGTTGTTTACGATGGCTTTAATCAAATCAATCCCAGAAGAACATATCTTTATCAGTGGTTTTGTCAAATGAGTTCGGACTGGGCCCCGTGCGACTTTTTTTTATTCGCCAAACTCAAAACTTACCTTAAGAGTAAGGGTTCGGCACGGTAGAAAATGTAAAAAAAGCTACGACCAAGGCTTTGAAGGCGATGTTAGAAATTGGCTTCCAGCATTGCTACGAAGAGTGGCAGCATCGTTGGAATCGCTGTGTACGCTCTCAAGGGACCTACTTTGAAAGTGACAACTTGTAATTCATTGTAACAGGTTGATACATTTTTTTTTGAATCATTATTATTACTTTTGGGACATACCACGTATGTATTCCAATATATGTACATGTATTATCTATATATATACCTGTATAATAATTGATCACTGCTCTTGGCCTACTTAAGTAAAGGCAACTTAAGTACAAAATTTAAAAACTAATTCTAAGAAATCACATGTTTTGACAAAATATAGTTAAATCACCCTTACTTAAGGACATCGACCCCCACCCTCATAACTCTCCAATAATCGTTGCCAATTTATCATGTCGACTTACTTACATTTTTAAGCGTTCATTGCATTTTGCAATTTTTTTATTTTATTTCTGGAAATCGTGTTTTTATTTATGTTCTTATCAAGCACCCATTTACAATTTTTCCAGAGCAATACAATTATTAGGAAACTTATTAAATTAATCTTGTGCTCCTAACATACACTAGAGGTATCAGACCATTTCGGAAAATTCATATTTGTTGCCTTTATACGTTATTTGATTATGTTTTCTTTAAATTAGATGCAAAAGGCAGTTTTTCAAACTATGCGTAGAATATTTGTATATGAAGACGGCATACTTGAAAACATTTTTCCGACGGCCACAAGAGAACTGTATTTTCTTTCGAATTCTCATATTCTTTTAATTTTATCAGTAATTCTGTTAGATTGAAATCATAACATTTCTCCCGCACAATTTTCACAGATTTTATTCATTTGCAAAATATCTAATAGCAGGTCGTTGACTTGCCTTAACTGATACTGTGTGTTCATCTAATGGATTTATTATATTATTAGTATTCATGTTATTTTCAAAACAGTTTTCATTCTGCAGAATATTCTCATTAAGCACTGTTTGCTCCTCTGTTTCATTCTGCAAAAGGGCATTCCAATCCCCCTGCAAGTATTCCGAATCGTCTTCCTCGCAATTGGAACATTTCGATTTAAATAGAGATTTAATCGATATAACTTTGGCTATCAATGAGCTAAATTCAGCAACACTTTTTTTTAATTATGTTCCGCGCTCTTATTTTTCCCAAATAATTTTTCTAATGGATCTTGATTAAATATATTTACATAAACTTAATATACATCATCGTGATTCATGAATAACGTTTCCCTTATTCTTAAAACGTTAGAGCCAAACCTTTGAAACAGAATGATCTATTTGTTGCGTCAATGGGTTTAATATTTAATATATAATCCTTTATTTCTATTATAAAATGGATATTTTTATCATTCCATACAAGAGCTGGTTTTCCATTTAAAAGATCGAAAAGGCGATCTATTTTTTAATAAACTCAGCTGTCGATTTCGCAAATTGGGCTATATGGCCGGGGAATTTGTTCAGTTTTATTAAAGCTTCAGTTCCACAGGATACAGATCTACCCTATGCAGCCAGCTTCACGTTCATCTTTTGAAATTCAGTAGGGTCAATATGTGCCGCTGTCAGTTTTGGGCATATTTTGATAATATTATTTTTTCTGTATTATAAAAGTATTCAATTACCTTCCAACTAATAATTCCATCAAAAGTGGTCACATTGTATTTTATTAAGTTGTTTCGAATACTTTTCAAAAGATGCTGGATATCATACAATTCCATATATGGATTTGTTTTTGTAAATAATGCTTAAGGTTTGTTCATTTATACTAAGCTTACTATGTATTATTATTATTAATGCTAACTTCTTAATTTCTAGTGAGCTGCACGGGCTTACGGCTCTTATAAATATGGAGTGCATATTATCTTATACTATAGCGTTACAATTTTTTTTAAAAGAACTTAATTTGGAAATATTAAAATTAAAATTTTTAAATTATTAATATTAAAATTAAAAATATTAAAATTAAAATTTTAAAATTTCAAGGACAGGAGAGTTTTTGAAAATATCAGTTAGAATAGACGGTGGGAGAGGGCAGTTGCCTAGTCCCAGAATTTGGTTTATGTCTATGGTAGAGTGGCATGTTCCGCAAATTGGACCGATTTATTTTTGAAGCAGGTGTTGATGCGTTGTCTTTGTGTGTCCCAAGCGAAACCTTATGAAAATAGTATTGTCGCCTTTAAAGTGGAAATGGGGTATATTGGGTCGGATCTATTTATGTTTATACTTTTGTAGTGGTGTTGGTAGGAGTTCCAGTCGATAAGTTGATTGTTGCGAATAATAGTCTGAGAAGTTTTAATAAGACCTACCCTGCTAAAGGCTGTGAACTTAATAAGCGGCATATTGTGAGCAAGACTGGCTCACAATTCACATTTGTCTAGCGAAAGTCTTGCACCATATATGCTTGACCATGAAAAATTATCCTTGATGATGTTTGAAAAGAGATCATTTGTTGTTTTTAAGTCGTTGGGTTTGCATAGAATGTAGATATCATCTGCATAAAGGCAGTGATCTAGTGACTTGTGTTACGAAATGATGTTACTTATTTTATCAAAAGCGATAGAAAATAAACTACTGACAATGGAGAGCCTTGCGGAATACCATTGTGTAGTGGGAATGTTGATGAAAAAGTGTTGTTAGCTTTTACGCAGATTTTTCTGTTTGTTAGAAATGCTTTTACATAACTAACGATGTTTGTCCCAATGCCCCAGATTTTGAGTTTGTTCAATATAAGATGCATACCGATTTTGTCAAATGTTTTTTCAAAATCTGACGATAAAATGGTTACGTGGTTACGGGCTGATAAAGCATTAGTTAGCAACTTGATTGCCACTCAGCAGATTTTTTTCTCTGTGGAGTCGTTTTGCAATCATCTTTTCGAGTAATTTTGATGTACATGGGAGGAGAGAAGGTCGGTAACCATTATGGGAGCAAATGTTTGTTTTCTTTGGTTTTGGAAGAGGGACTACACATGCTAAGGGGGATGCTGCCTGCGGTAAGGATTTTGTTATAGAGCTTGACTAGTCTAGTATTTATTTCCAAGGGCAAATTTTTGATCATGGGATATGAAATCCTATCCCTACTGGGAGTCTGTCTTACCTTTAATTTTCGAAAGGCAGCTTTCGAGATCATCAATAGTGAAGCGCTGATGTATTTGCCGGGCTGGAGAGTTGGTTGCAACAATTTGTATTGTGTTGCTGTAAAACATGTGTTTCATTGTGCAGAATTGTTGGAGAGCCTTCAAAGGAGTTGATGCATTTAATAGTTGTAGGGGTATAGTTGCCCGTCAGGTATCGGATATTGTTCCAGATTTTGGCAGGTGAGGAGTTTCTGTTAATCGATGATTTAGTACTCTGAAGCTCTTGGATTTGCAAATTTTGATCTGTCGTCCAAATCTAGCGTTGCACTTTTTGTAATTTATAAAAATTTGGATCATTGGGGAATTTTTTGAAATCTTTCCAGACCTTAATTTTTGTATTTCTAAGCGATTCTAAATTGGGATTCTACCAAGGAACTTGTTTTTTTTAGTGTCTTAGGAAATGTTTGTGGTATAGATCGATTTGCGGCCCATCTAATTTCCTTTTGTAACAAGACGGCTTCATGGTCTATGTAAGAACCTATATCTTTAGCAAATAAATATTTTGAAGCAAGGTTTTGATATTTTTCCCAATTTGCTTGGTCAGTTTTGAATTTGGGGAGGTGAGGAATTTTATTTTGGGAGCTGTTGTTGTCTAGGGCGATTGAGGTGATGATGATGGGGAAGTGCTCGCTGTTGTGGAGGGAGTCTAATGACCCAATTAATTTTTGGCAGAAGTTCTGGTGAGCAGAATGTTACAGCGATGTGCGTGAAAGTTTTATGTGTGGAAAAATGTGTAGGAGATCCATCGTTCAATATTTTAAGGCTGGTTTTTAGAAAGAAATCGTCAAAAATAGTTCCTCTGCGATTTGTGTGAGGAGATCCCCATAATACGCTCCAGGAGTTAACGTCCCCAACCAAGAGAAAGGGAGTATGGATTTGCCTTGTGATAGTTTTCAAATCGTGTCTGGAAAAGGGTTGTTCTGGCAAAATCTAAATAGACACGATAATGATTTTAAAGGAAAGCTGTATCTCTAAAGCTATCGTCAATATGTTGGGGGAAATAGGTATTTTTTATGAGGAATATTAAGTTTTATTATAATTCCAATACCCTGTTTCGAGGAAATGTAGTTGCGGAAATTGTAAAAATAGCCGGTATATGATTTACGGAAAATTAGTTTTTTGCGGTAGGGGTATGTGTTTCTTGAAGAGATATTATGCATGGAGTTTCTTCTTTTATTAAAATATTAAGTTCATTATAACTAAATATTTTCCTTTCACAACTTTATAAGTGAATTCTTATTGTGAATGTATGTACACAAAATAAAATAAAAATAAATAAGGAGGTGCAGGGTTTTCCTGTGTGTGATGATCGAACACCATAAGTTGGGTTGTGTTGAGGGAGATTGGAGAGGTTTGGTGGGCCAGAATTGCGGCTCCGCCAATCCGAAACTGAGTTTTCTGGGTTTTGCGACAAGTCCAGACAACCCAGTCTTCGATGGGTAGAGTCGAGATCTTGGGTGCCAATATTATTGTTACACGGTGTCGTCATCTTGAATTTCGGATGAATTGATAAAATATTTGTATGAGTGGCTGGGTGATAATAGAGAGGGGGGTTTGTGGGTTGTTTGTGCCTGATAGGCTAGTTAGCTAGTTATTTTTGTTGAGGGAGGAGATGGTGCAGTGTTAGAGACGGTATTATTTGTGAGTGGAAGAGCTAACTTCCGAGAGACTACGTCGTCAATTGAGCATGATGGTTTTTTACATTTTTAGTTGTTTGGGAGGATAAAAAGGTGTTAGAGTTGGAAGGCGTTGAAGATGAAAATAGGGGTGAATAAGTTTTATTGTTATTAGCCTGTGGATCAGGACCAATGATCGATGAGGGTTTGCTTTATTTTGGTATGGCTAGTTCACCGAATTCTGTCGGTCTGTTATTTGAGGAGTGGTTGTGGTTTGACTTTTCGGTTGGAATAGTTTTGAGTTGGCTATTTTGCTTTATTTTTTCAGCGAAGGTTCCAAAGAGGGTGTTTGCTAGAGGGGGGTTAGGTTGGTTGTACATACGTTTGGCCTCTACCATGGAACACTTATTCTTTGTTTTTATAGTGATGATTTCTTTGGCTTGTATGTACAAAGGGCACGTTTTAGAAGAAGAAGGGTGTGGGAGAGCGCAGTTAGCACACAACGTGCGAGAGCAATTGGATGGTGAATGAGGCGGCAGACTACATGAATCACATTTTGCGCTACTATTGCAACGCTTAGTTGTGTGCTCCAATAATTGGCAATTACGGCATCGCATTGGATTGGGGATGTATTCAGTCACTTTGGCTGTGGATCTCTACAGTTTTAGGTATTTGGAACAAGTCAAACGTTAATAGCATTAAACCCGTTGGTTTTTGTTTTCCGTCGTTAGGTTTTGTAAATTTATAAACCTCCGTCACCCCCTGAGGTTTCATCTCAGTGACGATTTCTGATTCAGGGACATTAATCAGGCACGGAGCATACACAATCCCTTTTATAGAATTAAGACGCTCATGCAGTTTCACAACAACTGGACAAACGTTGGCAAGGATTTTAATTTTTAAGAAGTTTTCAGCAACTTTTTGAGATTTTGCTAGAATAAGCAGATTACCGTCGCGTAGTAGGGAGACTTGTTCGTGTTCTTTGCTAACGCCATCGATTGCTTTTTTTAATAGAAAATGGTTAAGGGAGGAGATTGATATTTCGGCACTTTTAGGAGAGATGAGTAGGAATTTTGGATTTTGTACACTAGATTTTGTGGGTAAGTCAGGGAAATCGTGTAAGGCGATTGAGTTGGTTTTAAGTTTTTTGTTTGGTTGGAAATCGAAATAGAAATCATCTTCAATATCTATAAATCGATTCTTATAGATATTGGGCCTGAGGGCCATGTTTGGTGTGGGGAACACTCCCGCGCGAAAAATTTATGAAAGACGGGTCAAGTGTCAAATTATGCAAACGGAAAACTTTCAAAGAGTAAGAGAAGAAAAGCAAAACCGGTTTGAGAGAGTGCGCACTTGGCAACAAATAAAAAAAAAACTAAGCTCACGGACGAATTGAAATCGACGTTATCGGCTCGATAGCTAGTCGGTAACTTGTGAGCTTACTATATAAACTACGATTAGTGGGTCCTTGATTACAGCAAAAAGCTGTTACATTTAAATTCAACTCTGCGCATATATCAAGGCAGTTATATACCTCAATTTTAAGTTCTTTGGTGGGTATATTGCTCGGATAAACGACGTGATATAAAAAACTTGTTTAAAATTTCCACGTATGCTCCGAATCATAAAGACGCATGCAGACTTAGCGGATGTATTATATCTATAATTTCTTCCGTAATCAACAAAACCTTCAATTTCACCTTTAAATTTACTGTAGATTAGATCCGTCTGAAAGCTCATCTCGTCAAATATAACTACAATTTCTTTTCTTTTGGTGGTAATTTCGGGGTTAAGCCAGCTGACAGACTTTTAATTTTAATCCACCTGTGCAATGAAGATGGATGCGGCAAGTGTACCCCAAGCTGATCCCGAAAAAAGTTGTATCCGGCAGCTGAACGAAAAAAGATGCACTGCGAAATAGATTTCTCCTCTTCGGCGCATTCATTTTTATCCTGTAAAAATGTCATAGCATTTTGATGAATACCAAGCAATGAAACGATTTTCTCTTGAATGTTTTGCTTTTCACGCGCTTGTAGCCTTTTCTTGTCCTCTTTTAAACGACGAATTTTCTTTAATATATTTGGTTTCGATTTTCTTTAATAGTTATTCTTAAGACATTGTTCAATTACTTGAGCTTTTCGATTCTCCTAATGTAAAAGGACTGCCTTTTTGAGCCTCACAATTGGCGGAAGCAAATTCAATGTGATCATTGAATTTTGTGATTGATCAATTTCTAGAAGCCAAGTTTAGTTTTCCTATTGTAGTTTCATTCGAACTCAGTTATAAATCTTTCTAATTTTCATACATAATCTTAGCTTTGACTGGATCAAAGCAAACAACCGTCTTCAGAGTTCGAAACACTCGCTTCGTTTTAAAAAGAAAGAGAGATAAGCATTTGTTTTTAAATATTTTTTTTCCCAAAAAGGCATGTAAGGTTTTTTAAGGCATTTTATATGTTCACGAGACTCTTTCGTCAAAGCTAACCATTCACCATATTTAACAGTGCCGTTTTTAGGGAAACGAAATAATTTCCTCTCCGAAAATTCATTTTCGGTCGCACAGCCATGTGCTATTATGCACTTTATTCTTCTCCAGGGCATTTTTTTGTAGATTGTTGTTCAAATGTAGAATTTACCTGTATTTACCTACTTTTCAGCTTTTAGAAATATGTAGATATGTAGGTAGTTTGTGATTAACATAAATATCTTATTAGTTAAAATCGGAGGAAAACAACTCAAATTGTATTAAGAAAATCAATATACATATACATATGTACATACATATATATGTAATGTAATACCTGCACCTAAACTCTAGTTATTTTATATGAAAAATTTAGTAGCTATATGTACATATATATATCAAGTAATATATATATGGATAAAATATATTGAAATAAAAATGGGTATGTAAATATGAAAGAAACGTAAATTTATAGTTTAACCTGTTTAATTATAACTTCAGTTCAATTTAATTACTATTCAATTACTTATTATTTATATGCACTGCAGATTAATAACACGAACAATTTTTGCTTGTCAAACTTCAATTACAAAATGTAACGAAATATTCCACTTTTCCCGCCTTTTAATTGTTCTTTCTTATGTACGCTCGCTCAAACAAATACAAATTCTTGAAACATTATATAATTTCCTGTTGCAGTCGAATGAACAAACAGCCAAGTCTTCATACTCCTTCCCTCAAGCCCCTTTCACATGTTTTTCATATTCTTTGTGCCACTGCCCACAACTTGTGGTGAGAGAATAAAAAAACTCTTTCAGTAAACAAAGCGAGAAAGAGAGAAAATAAAAAAAACTTTATATTACTCCGAAAGCTCGAGTCGGCTGGACGCCTGTCGGCTAGGCGAACAAAAGTGAACCACTTTTTTCTACAGGGATGAGACATCTGTATAGATTTATTATCTGTGCTATTAGGTTATAAAACAATATTGCAAGCTTTTTTGGGAGTTACTTTTCAATTATACGTATAAAATGTACAAAACCAATACAAAGTCAACGCAAATATTTTGGATTTTATTTGAAGTTCTAAAACCTTTTTCATTATAGTAATAAGGCGTCTGAAAATAGATTTACTATGGTATGTAGTAGGCCCTCATATCAAAGGTTTGATTATTTGAATAACGTGATAAATATTTGAATAATAAATAAGGAACTATATTTAAAGGAAAGTTATTTAAGTAAATTAAATCCAAAAGTACATCTTTTCCTGATGTATAAAGTGATATGGTAAGCTAAATTATGGATTCAATTTATATTATTAGGTTATAAAATAATATTGCAAGTTTTTTTGGGAGTTATTTACCAATTATACATATAAAATGTACAAAACCAATTTAATTCTGAAACCGTTATTGAAATTAGTATTTTGGAAATCCAAAATGTGTATGGAAAGGGTCGGCAAAGTCTAGAAATGGTAATTTTGACCTAAAGGATGGACCTCGTTCGGGTAGGTCAAAAGAACTAGGTGATGAGCTCCTGAAGTCCACCGTCGAAATAAATCTCACTGTTACGCTAAGGGAACCCGCAATGGAAATAACGTAACTCATATGACCATAGATATGGGAAAAATCATTAAGTTGGGAAAATGGCTACCACACCGCCTATCGCAAAATAATCTTCAGCAAAGAATCGAAACTTGTATTACTCTTCTGTCGTGTTACAGTCAAAAGCCGCTTTTGAACCGGGTCGTTAAATCAGATCAAAAGTGGGTTCTTTATGTCGCCACCAATGGCTTACTCCAAAAGACAGACCAGCACAACATCCCACAGATGGGCTTCTCCCACTCAAGATGTTACTGTCTCTATGCGAGGTTGCTGAGGGAATAATATATTTTGAGCAGTTGCCTCGTAACCAACTGTGCAGATTACAGTCGGAACCTGGTCAGAAATGAAGGAAATTACATTGTCGACTAAATTTTTACATTTGCTGCAAATTAATTAACATTAAATAGACATTCAAAATTGCTTATATTACAACCTAATACATACGCGGTCAAAATTACATTTATTATTTTTAAATTATTGTTATTCATATTTTTTATAACTATTTTTGACAACTAACAAGCCTCTCCCACTAGCACGATCTCTCAGCAGCTGCCTCCAAAGTCCACATTGCAAATTGATTGACATCTCACATTGACACATTTCGGCCGCTTTCGCCTCAATATCTGTGTTTGGCCAACCAGATTAAATTCATTCGTGCAAATAATTGTGCGGACTTAAAAAAACTCATGCCTCCCTTGTTAGCCAGTGATTCTTTCTGCTGCGATGTTAAAAAAAACTTTACATGACAGCGCGTCGCCTTGTCTAAAACCTTTCTTGACATGAATCTGTCAGTTAATTCATTCATTGTAATGGTGGATTT
This sequence comes from Volucella bombylans, assembly GCA_949129095.1. NCBI lineage: Eukaryota > Metazoa > Arthropoda > Insecta > Diptera > Syrphidae > Volucella > Volucella bombylans. The sequence continues at coordinate 215,018,849 of OX422140.1, forward strand.
TTCTATGAAAAAAAGTTTTTTCAATATGGACGTAACAATTTTGTATTTTAATACTCGTACAAACCCGTCCTTAAACTTTTTTTATTATCTTTTAATGTCAAAACGTCAGCCAAAGTTTACATTTTGATCACGGTGTTTTCTTTAAGTTTTATTAAAATTTTCGGTCGTAATAATCGTTCCACCAGACAGGCTGTGCGTTCTGTAGTGGATAAATTCAAGTTAACATATCGGTCGAAGTACCGATAATATCGCAGCCGTAAATGCATCAGTTCAAAATGAGACAAATCAGTCGATTTCACGCCGATCACAGGAATTGGGAATTAACTCAAGAACTGAAGCCTCTTGATCATTTGAAGCGCAGACATTTCACCGCTTGGACTCTGCAAAAGTTTGACGAAAATCTTGAATTTCATCGAAAAATCATGTTCAGCGATGGAGCTCATTTTTCGCTTAATGACTTTCTCAATAAGCCAAATATGCATTATTGTACAGCAACAAACCCACATGTGCTTCAAGAGACTCCATTATATCGACAAAAAGTGACCCTGTGGTGTGGATTTGCAAACTATAAATGGATGCTTGAAAATTATAATGACCAGGAAATAAGAGCTCGGCTGGGCAATCCATAGGTATGCATGTCGTACGGCTTAGGAACGAATCGCGATATATCAGATTGGGCACAATCTGGAAGTGTTGAACTGGCCACAAAGTGTGCAACAAGCAGATTGGCCTTGTTAAAAGAGCTGACAGCGGGAGTGTCATTGTGAATGAGCGTTGGGATGGAGGATGAGGTAGAATTTCTGATGTTTTTGAAAAACGACCAAAAGATTTTACTACCTTTGGGACATTGTTGTATTTTTTGCCTCAACTTTTGGTCTTACTGAAATTTCATACGCTTAAGAAAGACGTTGCAGTCATTCCTGGCTCGTTTAAACTTTTTTCGGTTTTCCTCGGTCGTGTTGGACCGAAAAAACATTTCTCTAACCCTGATTGATAGCCTCTTTACAGCTTGAATCGTACCATGCCTTTTCTTTTGGTTTGATACTCTTCATCCGATGAGAGATAAAGGATCTCATTCCAAAGAGAATGGTGGCGGTGATCATATCAGCAGCGGCATCCACGTCGTTATCGAGGAAACATAACGACCAGTTAAAATTCCAAAAAACAAGCTGTTAAGACCGCTCCCGTTGGCTTTCTCCTATTGTCATACGGTTTTTTTAGGCATTTTTTCTCTAACTATGTGGTCGGTATACGAGAAATTAGCTGATATGACACAATGGTCCGACGAGCCTAGAGGGGAAAGCACATCAACGGTGTACTTATCAGGGCGAGAAGTTAAAAACGAGTCCAGGGTGTTGGCGGTATGACTATAAACGTCTGGTATTCGCGTGAGTTCATTTACAAGCTGCGTTAAGTTATTTTCCGCAGCGAAGATCTCAACACACCGTCCTTTGGGTGTTGTCTGTGCCTACAAACAAAAAATAATTAAATCAGAGGGTGAAATAGATGCAAATATGTTTACGGTCTCAGTTGTTCCATTGAGGGCTTAACAGTTCAAATGGTGAACATTGGAAGAACCCTCGCCCCATCATCAGTTCATTATTGGCGACCCATAATGTTCCAATATGCAAAGGAAACTGGAGAACACATAAAAAGTATAGTCAATGATATCAAAAGTCAAATTGCTAATCTTCACCTACTGTATATAAAGTTAATGACGAAATAGGGATAATTGTTAACCACGAGTTCTCTTTAACTATGATTGACAGGAAAATTCTGAATGAAATAATAGATTCAAAGTCAACGCGGTCATGTCCCATATGCAAAGAATACAAAAAAACAATCAAGATGAATCAAATGATGACGAACATAACTACGAATATGGAATAGCCTCCATTACATGCAGGAATCAGATGCATGGAATTTATTTTAAAATTTGCGTAGGTATACACTCGACAAGAGGAATAGGATATTGATGAATCTGTTAGAATAATCGTTCGGGGTTCAATACCCATCGAGCCCGAAGACATTCTTTTTTTCAGGCAAGTGAAATCACGTAGGATGAATGGTTGCCTAGAATACAACAACAAATTCAGTTACACTAATAATTTAGTCTCTTCATTGAATGTTGGCCACCCATGGAGCGAAATAACCACTGAGCCCAAAAATCTTTCTGCCTCTCTCTGTCCCTTTTTCCTAAAGAACTTAACACGTACTCAGGCACTTAACCACTTGAATTTTAAGTTAAAAAAAAAGAAAAAAGAAAAACAGGAACTCAAAGCATTTTTGAGATGAGATTGGACTCGATAGACCAAAACAAGGATTTGGAAATATGTACCAATGATGGAAATATTTCGAGGAGACTTTCAAGAATCAGAGAGGCAACAGCTCGTATTACTGGGGTCAATAGATGGGTAATAGCTAGGTTGAAGTAATACTTAATATTTTGGATTGCAGGGAAAAGGTTAACACTGTCAAGTTTAGTGAGTATGTCAAGAAAACAACAGAGTTATTAAAGCAAAAATTTATCACCTACTCTTCATAAAATGTTGGCTCATAGTCAAAATATAATCGAATATCAATCATTACTACTTGGAGAATGCTCAGAGATCCAAAAATAAAGACCACATGAAATACAGATATCGCAATACGTGCAAGGTTTCAAGGATGTGACAGAATGAAGACTTTTTCAACATGCTTGCAGCTTCATCGGACCCACTCATTTCTTCATTAAGGCGTGTCAAAACCAAAAAAGATCTCAAAGCACAATACTCTCCAAAAATGATAAGTTTATCATTTCTGGAAAGGATATCGACGCTCCAAGATCTAAGGTTATGTTTGGTGGTGTCTTCGTTAAAGGAGGAGGAAGTTGCTTATCAGCATCTAGCTCATCCTTTTTGTAGACCCTTAGATGTATAGACTCGAATCCAAACCGAATCATGCCTTTTGTCTGCGCTAGTGGGTTAAGGGATTCCTTATAGATCACGATCAACGTGCATCTATAAGAGCCCCTTAGTTCATCCAGTTTCGCGACTTTCCAATCATAAGTCGGAAGGGTCGGGTTACTGAGCCTGATGATTTCCAGAGTACTTTCTGGGGAGGAGGGTTCGGCTGGGATCCAGGTACGAGTTCGAGGTCTGCTAGGGATGTCCTCCTTAGACACGACCTCGAGTTTTGCACCTGACCAAAACTCTCCTAAACCACCTATGGCCTTAGTGAAGAGATCAAGAGATCTCTGATTGGCACATGCGATGAGCTTGACGGGGCCTTGGTGCCAGCCAGCGTCGCTTGTGATGAGGAGTGGTTCGGGGTTTTCCCGCATGATGGCCAAGAAGTTGGCTTGGATCAGCCAGGAGTTGTGGTGCTGTGAGTTTTGGGCCTCTTGGGAACCGGCACGGTTTCCTCCAACGATCTCTGACGCTTGGAGGAGTCCGGTATTCGGTGCAGTACCCGTTCTACCGCCCTGTATTATAATTATTATATTATTATTTAATGGGTTTTCCATGTGGTCCCACGAGTAGCGGAGGAAGGGTGGTCCATCTGTACAGAGCTCCGCTGTTTACAGAAAAGACTAGCTAATCCGGAGGTCGCCAGGTATCCGGATACTCCGTTCGCGACTGAGCCAGGTTAATCTTCAGCACGGGTCATATCACATTTTGATCCAGCCCGCGGGAAAAATTAATGGTTGGGCGGGTGATGGGGGGGGAGCATCCTTCTCAAGATTCATTGACCCTACTCAGCCTCTACAACTCGACAAGTTCGATGCTCGCGGTAGAAGTGTTGTGTTGTTGCTATAAGGAACTTGTGATATTTCAGGTAATCAGGTAAAAAGAACTCCCACGAAATTCATACCTTAGCCAGTTGGTATTTAAATCAGCTGTCTTTCTATAGGCTCCGGGGTATACTCCAAAATGTACCCAATAGACCCAACCGGTAATCTAAATATAATTGTGGCTGCATACTCCACCGGGTTATACCTGCGGTGTCCGCTCTTTTTTTCCCATTAGAGTTAATATTGTAAAATTTAATATTTGTATTTCTTTGTATCAATATCTGATACTTTAACACGCTTACTAATTTTGACAAAAAAAAATTAATTATCATTTAATTGTTTTTATTTCAGAATCACCAGTAAAAGAAATACGAACCGATTCCCTAGCTAAGGTCAATGGAAAAAAGGGCGTTAATTCAGCCATTCCAAATACAAACCGAGTGGAAAGCTTTGGTTCAAGGGATTCTTTAGATGACATATTAAATGAAACAGGCCTTCAAAGTGGAAATGTCGCCGCTCAAAGAAAATCCTTGGAAAATAAAAATTTTGAATTAAATATACCATCGACATCTGTTGACAGAACAAGCAAGCACTTAGATCATAAAACCGGAGAGACGCGAAAAAGCATAGAAAACATTGATGAGAAAAAAGTACCACCACCTTTATTAACCAAAAAACCAGTTGTTGCAGGCAAAAAAGTTAGTGGTGTAACCAATGTTGCTGGTACCATATTGCCTGGTTTGAAGCAGAAAGTTAAAAATGTCGACCAAAAACATAATGTGTCCCAAGATTTGAGTGATGGCGTTACCAGTAGTAAATTAAATTTAGAATCACTCAAAAATGGCGAAAAGGATAGGTTTATTGCTTCCGATAATGATTTTGATAAAGTAGAACGCGGGTCAATACTTCAAGACATGAGAGCTGGACGAGTTAAAGCACCAAAACGAAGGCCACCTTCAGTAGCTGCTAACTTACTAACTGAAAGTATTGTTAGGAGTTCTGTTTGTCTTAATGGGGATGATTCATTTGATGACTCTAAAAATTTTCCTTTATCATCAGCGGATAGTGACGAACAAATAAGACCTAAAAGTAGGGAATGGGAAAAGAAAAAAGTCCCATGGATGGATGAATTAAAAGCTAGTCAAGTTAAAAAAAAAACTTCGCCTTATATTGAACCTAGAACCACTCTTATCGACATCACTACTGCGGCTAGTGAAGAAAAGCAAATTACCCCTCCACTTATGTTAAATGTTAATATAAGTAAAAACAAAAAGGTCCTGGACACCAATATGACAACATCCAGTCAATGTGTTCTAACTAAGACTACTGCCTCTAGTTCGATATACCAATTAGATAATAAAATGGAAAGTGAAACCGATATAACCAAATCAATATCTGTCACTGGAGTTGAAAAAACTTCCCCAAGGGATACCATCTCAGCTGATGACAGTGAAACTAAATCATCGTTAAAAAATCAAGCAACAAAACCGGATGTAACGCGAACGCAAGCACAGCAATTTAAATCATCTGTTTTAGTTCAAAGCGATGGAGATACAGAACAAAATGCCTTAGAGGGATCAAAAATTGTTGAATTTGAAAAGCGAATTAAAAATTTAGAAGCAATTGTGCAATTGCAGCAAAAAGCAATTGATGAAATGCAAATAATGTTGCGAGACGAATCAAATCGTGTGGAGTTGCTAAAAAATCAATTGGAGAAATATGCACAGTGTGTAACACAAGTTTAATGTAACAAATTTTATTTTTGCACACAGCCATTAAAAATACTAACATTTTTTATGTTGCCAGTTATTCAACAAATTCTTTTAATTTTTAATAATATTAATGAACAATTTACAGCATAAAATCATATTGTTATCAAGTTGTGTGTATGTAAATATATTTAGTATAAACATTACATATTTATTCAGATGCTTTTAAGTATTGAAAACATACGCTGAAGATAGCAAAATGTCATTAAGGAAATGTATGATTTGTTCATAACTACCTCTAATATAATTAAAAGCAAAAAATTCAATAAAATTGAATAAAAGGTGCTACGTTTTTATACATTGGGTTGTATATCCCAAATATACTAAAAATCATTAGCATTACTTGTAAAAAAATACGGCAAAGAGTCTAAATGAAATTTAAGTATGAAAAATGTAATATGTGTAATTTTAATTTGTTTGCACGTTTCCGTATCCTTCTTTTTTTCTTGATAATAATATAGATTCTATGATATTATTTTCGAAGTAATTTTTATAGATGAAGTTGTTATTTGATAGAAGATTTCTAACACGCTAGGCTTTATTGACATTTACATAACTGTCTCCAAAACCAATGATGATGAAAAAATTCCCTCCGAGATGCAGAGATTTTAAGCAAAGCCTTACTTTGCCTTGTTTTGACTCCTATTAAAAATAAAATACTTCAAATTTATGCGTGTATGGAAAAACTGGGGTATCGTTGAATTCGTAATTATGAGTGGTTTAATCGTTTCTAAGTAAATATTGTCTTAAAATTAATGTGTCAACGTTTTTTTCTTTTTTTTTTAACAAATTTTTACTTTGTCTTTTAAATTTTTTCAGAAAAATATTTAATTAACCCCCATTTTTTCGCAACTTTAAAACGTGTGACTAATATTTACAAATAAAAAAAAAGCCAGGTTATTTCAGCTCAAGTCAGTAGTTTTCAAGATACGACCCAACTTATTGAAACAGCTAAAACATTAAATAAATAAATGTTAAAAATTTGTGCAAGTATTAGTTGCACATTTTTAATTTTTTGTATCAAACCTTGTGTCATATTAATTATTCAAATGGCAAACCATTGGTCTGTATGCACGCCAGAGCTGGTCTTTAAAAGGCTCTAATAATGCCCATTCTTTCCAATTTTCCAATTTTTCTCGGACTTTCACAATTGCCTCGTCAATCATATGATTCATGTCATCCAATATTGTTATTTGTGATAAGTGAGCAATGAGAGATTCGAATTGAGCTTTGAGGGAAGTCGATAGGATCCGATCAGCTTGTTACCCAATATGCCTCTCCACGCATTGTCGTTGAACTTGTGCTGAAAACTTTGTGTTTCATGGAGTGAGGGTTGCTTTCTTCCCAGGTATGTAAACTGTGAAAATTAGTTATTCCAATTCATTAATAAAGTCCGGCCAATAATGTTGTCTTCCGCAAAGTGGTTTTTCCCCAAATGTAAATGAAGAATTCCAAACCCTTCTGTGAGTCCTCGGATTATAGCTCCTGTGCTAATGTATGATGGAATACATGCATGCCTTCTGAATGTAGAATTCTCCAGATGTAGTAAGTCCTGCTTAGATTAAAGTGTCTGCTTAGTTGTCTAACACTGGTATTTGGATCGTTTCTGATGTAAGGTAAAACGTCTTTGTAGCTGCGAGCGCCTTCTGCTAAAGCAGAATGTGAGTCTCTCGACGATTTCCGCGTTTTTCCTGTCTCCCTCAATAAATGTCCTGCCAATTGGGGTAGTCGTATCAGATTATTGTCTCAGGTATTCCAATCTCGCTCGTTTAGCATTGCTGTTACAGAAACCATAGACATAAACTTTGTCTGCGTATTCTTCTGTTGAAAAGTGCATCATCGAGGATATTATGAATTAAACGTCAATGTCTCAGTTAAAAACTATAAACTATAAAATGATGACAAAGTCAAAATTTGAAACAATTAAAGTACTCATAATTACGAGTCCGACAATACCCCGTTTGTCACCAAATACGCATAAATTTGAAAGATGTTTCAAGCAGTTAATTTCAGCGTAAGGCTTTGCTTAAAACCTCTGTATCTTGGAGGGAATGCGTTTCCGATCCTCCCACCCATACGATTTTTTTCTCAAAATAAGTGAAGGATTTTCTCTTTAAAGTTTTTGATACATTATTCGGAACACACTGTATATTAAATTGTATATTTTTATATCTCGTCTTGATGCATTTTATTTGGTTAAAAACGTGTTCAGATATCTAAACTATATTGTTATATACATATGTACATAATACATATATTAAACGAACAACTGTTATAAAATATAAGTCTTTTTTTATTTTACATAAAACGTTTAATTTTATAGTAACCGAAAAAAGCTGTTATCTAAAATTTTTTAATGAATAATTGTTAAAATCTTTGAAAGTATTAGAGGGAACATGACATTAATAACACTTCTTTACATCTTGTTGGATGTGTTAAACACATTTCATGACAGATGATGAATGCGAAAATATTATTTTTTTTTCAAGAACTAGACAAATCATTTCTTAACCGACTATGAAATTATGATTTTTTTTTTGCAATGCAAGCACTTACTAGAACACACCTATACCTAATAACATAAATCTATCTATCTATCATTTTTGTAAGGAGGAAATATAAATATTTTAGATAGGAGAAGTTTACCACTGCTACTTTAGACTTTTTTTTTGGTATAAAGACATGTTGCCGTTGACTAAAATGACGTGCTATCCTCTATTTTTATCTGGTGGCCATGAACAAATTTTTCAAATATAATATTTTATTAATAATAGGTGTGTTTTTTTGGTATTCTATATAGGCTTAAAAAAGTACTTGCCAATAAAACGTCTATCCAGGATAAGCTATTTCAAAACATTAGTTTGGCAGCACCGCAAAATGACATTTCTGTTTACCTATTTGGGTTTGTTTTGTGAATTGTAAATTTTTCTTTTTTTAAATGTATAGGGTTTGATAACTTTTTTTTTTAAATAAAACGCAAACCATTTGAGATATTTTAAAAACTTTATTATCGGCTTGAAGTACAATCAAAACATTTATGAATGGAACTCGACTTCGTTCATATGGCCACCGCGGGCACGTTTGCAGTGGTCGATTCGTTGGACCCAATTTTCAACGACTCGGCCACACATTTTGGCCGAAACGGTCGCTATTTCGCGTTCAATGTTGGCTCTGAGTTCTTCCAACTTCGTCGGGTGTTGGCATAAACCAATGACTTAACGTAGCCCTACAGAAAATAGTCAAGCGGCTTTAAATCGCACGAACGAGGCGGCCAATCGACTGGCCCATTTCTTGAGATAACACGCTCACCATACTTACTCTTCAATAAATCGATTGCAGCGTGTTCTGTGTGGCTTGTGGCATCATCCTGTTGAAACCACATGACGTCCAAGTCCATATCTTCCAATTCGGGCCAAAAATAATCGGTGATCATGGCGCGATAACGCTGACCATTCATAGTAAAGTGACGATCGTTATCGTCGACGAAAAAATATGGCGCAATAACGCCGCCGGCATGCAAACCGCACCAAACAGTTATTTTTTGTGGATGAAGTGGTGATTCATGAAGCACATGTGGATTTTCACCCGACCAATAACGCATATTTTGCTTATTGACGCACGCATTGAGTCAAAAATGAGCTTCGTCACTGAAGATGATTTTGCGATGAAATTCATCATCTTGGCGCATCTTCTCCAGAACCCAATCGGAGAACGTACGTCGCTTCAAATGGTCCATCGGCTTCAATTCTTGAGTCAGCTGGATCTTTTATGGGTGTAAACCAATGTGGTCTGAGTGATGCCCAATTCTTGAGAACGCCGTGGAATTGACTGATTTGGATCGTTTGCTACGGACGCCTGAACGGCAGCGATATTTTCGACACTTCGACCAACTTGTCTCACTGACACGGCAACATCACACAACGGATATGTAGACTCAAATTTTTGCACTAAACTTGTTATTGCCTGTCTACTAGCTCGAGAATTACGACCGAAAATTGGAGTTAACGCTCTTAAAGTTGCAGTCACCGCCTCCGAATTTCGATAGAAAATTTTTATAATTTGCAGAAGTTGCTCGTTCGTGTACTTTATGTTACAACCATGAAAATGTTGAGTTTACTGAATAAATTGACAGTGACAGTTTGATGATTAGTGATGATTGGAAAACCCTTTACATATCAAAATGATGGAAAATGAAGAAAATGCACAAATTTTAAAACCAATTTTGATTTTATTTAAATTTCTTTTTATTTTTTTGTAATTTTTAAGAGAATTTCTTACAACAATTTAATTTTTTGCTGCTCCGTATTCTGTGTTGCTTGCTGTTGGGCTTTCATGTTCTCATCCAGAGTTTTACACATTTTTTCAAACAACTGGGTTTTCAACTGCCAGTTTTTCTCAGATTCTTCTTTCTTGGCTTGGATTTTTGTCAGTATCAGACCCAGATTCTTGCCTTTTGTTATAATTTTCTTTGGCGTTCATGTGCTTGCGATTTCAATATCAGAAGAACTTCTTGATGTCGATGCTACCTTCTATTCCCAGCTGAAATAAATTGCTAGCAAGATGGCGTTGCATCTAAAATGTTCTTCTGCGTTAAGCTTGAAGAGCTTTCTTCAGGACACATTTTAAGAGTTCTAACTGCTAAGTGATACGGTGATGCAATAACTTGAAGGGATGGTGGAGAGCGTTTTCTATACACAGCGATTCCATAGTCAATTTTTGAGAGTATAACTGTTTTTATGATGTTAATAAGTGAGTTGAAATTGTAAAAACTATTTTTAGATGAAAGATATTTTATGATATTGACTCACCTTTCAAAAGGTGGTTCTTAAAGTTGAACTTAACATCAAATATTATACCTAGTATCCTAAGATTATTTGCATTTTCTATTTCTTTATTATTAACTCGTAGAGGTAGAATTTTCGGGCAAGTGATTTTTTTACAGATGTACACAACTTTACATTTTTCGATTTCCCCATTTAGGCCTCCAATAATATTTGAAAAATCAGTTGTTATCATTGCTAGATCTTTACATTTGAAAAATAGGGTTAAAGCATCCGCGTACAAACAGGGTCTAATTAGTTTATATTTATCTATGAATAGGCTGATTTCATTAAACGTGACGAAGAATAATATTACCGAGAGGGGCGATCCTTGAGGAATGCCGTTTTTTAGTTCATATGGTGCGGAATAGGTGGAGTTTCTTAGTGCAGAATTTTCTATTTGAAAGAAATGACTTAATGTAGGTGTACATTTTTGGCTTTCCATTCTGCTGATTATTTAATACTATTTGAGCACCGACCCGATCAAATTCTTTTTCGAAGTTAACCGATACAATAGCATTGTGATGTGATTTTTTTCTGATAAAACCAAAGCAATAAAATCATCAACATGTAAAATTGCATCCATTGTGCCTCGCCCATGTTTAAAAGCCACTTGATTAATATTCACGAGGTTATTCCTTTCGATAAACCAATATAGCCGTTTGGATTTTACCCGTCCACGGTAGGAGAGAGATAGGACGACAGCCGTTAACTTTGTTTATCTCTTTCTTTGGTTTTGGCAAGAGTATAATATTAGTAGTTTTCCACGACTGGGGTATAAAGACGATCTTTTAATGATATTGGTCCTAGTGTTTTTCCCTTTGTTGAATTGAGACAGGCTTGTAATTCGATTGAATTTATAGTGTATTCAATTATCATGGCTGAGGAACCGATGATTGGACATTGACGGTCTGTTGAATTTTTTTTATCAGCGAGAAAGTCGGGTTGGAAGTTAAAATCATCTGACATGTTTGACCTCGTTTTGGCAAAAATTCGTCGATTTCAACCAGGGGTAATATGACTTGGTTATCAGTTTTAATAGTTTGAGCATGGTGTGGAGTATAGCTATCAGTGAGGTATTTGATATCTGCCCATCATTTATTTGACGTAGAGTTGGGGTTGATATTGGTGAATTTTTTGAAACTATAAATTTTTGCCTGTTTCGCGGCTTTGCGAAATTTCGTATTGGCTTTGCGATATAAAATAAGGTTGGAGTCAGTTGAGTAATTTTTAAAATTTTTTCAGTGCGCTTATTTCTTTGTTCCACCAAAGAACTGTCCTGCGGAATGTTATGGCGTGTATTTGAGGTATAGCAGTGTGAACAGCTGATCGAATAGATTTTAGTATATTTGCAGCTTTTATGTTTGTGTTAGAGCAGATTTGTTGACGTGTTAAGTCTCTGTTAATAACAATTTGAAATAACTCTTAGTTGGCTTTATCGAGAATGAATTTTGTGTGCGTTTTTGTGCAATTCTATGTAGTTGTCAAGTACAATTTCTGAGGTGATGGGGAATTGGTCACTGCCATGGAGGTCGCTTAAGACGTTCCATGTGGATTTTGGGATGAGAGCTGGTGATATCAGTGTCAGATCAAGTGTTTTATATGTTGAGAAGTAGGTAGCACGCCCATCGTTTAATATTGCTAAGGTATTAAATTCTAATTAATTATATATTAAATTCTCGACTATTCTGCCACGACAGTTGCAATAGGTTGAACTTCAGGAAGGCCTCCATGCATTGAAGTCTCCTGTTAGAAATATTGGAGTTGTAATACCACCCAAGACAACATCGAGGTCGTTATACATTAGAATTTTTGGTTGGTTGGGATGTAGATAGATATTATTATGATTTTTATTTTTAAAAATATCTCGACTGCTACGACTGATGTTTGATTGAATATTGGTAGGATTGTGTGGTATTGACTTGTGGACAAAAAGTTTTGAGGATGTGTTTGAGCCAAGTTTATGGAAATATGGTGTGTATTGCCTTTGTACGTGGGGTTGGCAATTATTCTTGATATGGGTTTTTTAAAGAGAAATAACAAAAGAGTAAGGTCTTTTATATTGCAATTCATGGTAATTATTGAAAAATCCATTGAGGTTCCATTAGAACAGTTTTAGGGCTATTTTACCTGTTTATAATGACCTTCGTGTTCTATAACTTGAGTTAGATTGAAAAAGATTTGGGCCAGGTGTATTTGTAAAGTGTGATTTTGTATTTCGTGCTTTGTTCAAAGAATGATTAGGTAAAATATTTGCTGATAAGTTGAGGTGATCAGGGTTGTGGCTTGGTCACCCAGGGATAGAACCATCCCGACTCCGTGTGGAATAAGGAAGGCTCAGTCTCTGGGCTCCCAAGCCGGGATTTTTGCTTAGTTGGGTATAAGAGGACAAGGGTAAGAGGATACTGGTTCGCTGTGGTTTGTGATTAAAGATGGTGGGGGATTGGTGTTTAAAATGTTAGAGGTTTGTGATAGCGGTTGTTCTTGGGGGTTAGCGTTGCCTGTGAGCAGTTTAGATTTGCTATTATTCTGAAAATATAGCTCAGCCTGTTTCTTTAGTAGTAATGAGTTTTATTAGTAGTATTTAGTAGTAATGTTTCATTAGTAGTAAAGTTTGCAGTTTCATTATTTGAATTAGGAGGAATATTTGAAGTAGTGTTGTTGGACTTAGGACTTTCCAAATTGTTTGGAACTGGAGTACATTTCTTTAATGGCGATGATTATTTTTCTCAGTTAGATCCACGGTTGACCGAATATTTGGGGGCGGGTTTCCATTTTTTTTTCTGGTTTAAAATGGCCTAAAAAACATAAATATAATATTTTTTTCTTGAGGAAATGAAACATTTTTTTTAGTTTTAATTTTTTTTAATAAAATTTTAATGTTTTTTGTGACTCATACTCCCGGGTTTTAAACCTGTTTTCTGGAATCTCCATAAACATGCACTACTGCTTGAAGCAATTCTTCAAAGGGATCTGACTTTTTTTTTGCAATTTCTCTCCTCCACTGGTATTCAACTATCCAATCAGCGAAATTATTAGAATAGTTGTCATTATGAAATTTTCTCTTAACGACACGCCACTGAGATTCTATTCTTTGGGTGTGTATGCCATCAGGACCAACAAAAGGATTGTCAGGATCACTGGTTCACTTTTTTATGAATGAATCCATGAGCACCCAAACAATCGTACGCCTTCCAGCAATCGGTGTGAATGATTCCTGGATTCACATGGTTTTTCGTTTTCTGGGCAGACTTCCAGTCTCAAGTCTTCGGACCCATCCTCAATCAAAATGAGAACAAAGTGGCCACCCACACGCCTTCCTTTGTTAAATTTTCGTCTTCCAAATTTACTCTCGTCGATCTGCACGATTTTGCCTGGTCCGCCTATCTTTTCTTTCGCTTCAAATGTTTCCAAAAACTGAATTACTAGTGTCTCCCGGCAATAAGTATACCAGTCGGCAATAGTCCGCTGAGACAGACATTGAGTCGAAGTGAAATCCTCCACCTTTACCGTTTCGTAGGAATATTTCCTAGCGAAGCAGTACATTACATAAAAACATCTTGGTAAAGGCATTCGAGCTTGCTCAAACCAACTGCCAACAGCGCGACCTGTTCTTACTGCACAACTTGATTATGTGTACCTGAACTCGCCAATTGAATTTCCGCGCACAAAAATCTTCATTGGAATTCTATGTACTCGGCACAATTTCGAATTTAGCAACAACCCGTGTGTCACCGCAAATTCAAATGCTTGCTCATCTTCACCTACAATAATTTTTATTTCATAATGTGAAACATGAACAACATTGAAAGAATATAAATAAATTACCAAGGTCTTTTATCAACCGAGCAATATTCCACTGCATATTCACCTCTTCATAGTACAACCGATGCTTTACATACGGACTCCCACCAAAAGTGCTTGGTTTTAAGTCTAACGTACTCGTATTTTCAGAATTTTGATCGGACATCGCACTGATTTGAAACTACTGAGTGAAGTGGATCACAAAAATGCAGTAAAATTAGCTCTGTCGATCGTGATAATTAACTGTTACAATAGTTTACAAATTAGACCGTTACATTTTTCGCATGTTTTTCATTTGTTTATATCATTTAGTTGAGAACAATGTTGCCACCTGGTGCTTTAAACGAAGTTTCATAGTTGAATAAGTGTATACCAAAAATTGTCAGGCAGGCGCTTGTAAGAAAGTCTGGTGTATTTAGAGTATGGGATGGGTGGCTCGCTCCGCTCGCTAAAGGGATTTTAACCTTTTTTTCCGCAGGGTTTAGCCGCGTACATGATTTCGTCGTTCCGCTAAGGGTATGTCAACAACTGTCAGGCAGGCGCCTGGAGCTAAAGTTTAATTATATTTACTCGGGGGTATTTAGCAGTATACTCGTAATATTTTCAGTTAATAAAAAAAAGAAAATGTCAAAAAATACAAAATTAACTTAAAATTATTTTAACTTTGGGACATATGGCAATACTCATAATAGTTTTCAAAACTCACTGCACCCACCAGCCCACCCATCCCCCACTTCAGCGACAGAAATTACTTAGCACAAGTGTCTATTTTTGCAGTGTACAGTACAGTACAGTGAGTACTTATAAATTTATGGACTTTTCTAGTGAAAATTAAAAACTTTAAAAATAGAAAGAAAAGTTTCCTCACCAAAATTCTTTTATAGAACATCTTAGAATAATCCATATTAAATAAAATAAATAAAAAAATAAACATTGCTTAGTGCGCATAATGGAAACCTGAGCCGAATATTTAGTTCAAATGTTTCAGCAAAGAATGCAGCGGATACGTTTGATTGGGGTGGGTAAAATTGACTATAGATGTGTTTAGCATCAGTCATAGAATAATTCTTCTTAGTTTTTATTGTTAAGACTTCTTTGGCTTCTAAGTAGTTAGGGCAGGTTTTGGAGGAAGATAGATGGGCAAGAGAGCAATTGGCACACATCATGCGTATGCGAGCAAACGGGGACTGAGGTGGAAGACTGAATGAGTAACATTTCGCAACAGCACTGCAGCGCTTGATCGTATGTCCTAGTAGTTGACAATTTCGACACTGCATCGAATTAGGTACATATTCCGTCTGTGGCTTTATACCAACCAATTCCTACTTCTCTAGGTGTTTGGAAAAGATCGAAAGTTAAGAGAATTAGACCGGTTGATTTCTGTATTCCGTTATCGGTCTTTGTAAACTTATACACATCTGAAACCCCTTGAGGTTTCATTTCAGCGACGATTTACGATTCTGGGACATTTATCAAACAAGAGGCTTAAACAATTCCGTTAGTAGAATTTAGGCGATCATGAAGTTTGATTGTTACTGGACACACATTAGCAAGATTATTGATCTTGAGGAATTTATCTGCAATTTTTTGTGAAAAATGTAGCATAAGTATGCTACCGTCACGGAGTAGAGAAACTTGTTCATATACCTTACTAATGCCGTCAATTATTTTTTTAAGCAAACGGGGCCTTGAGATGATATTGGTTTTTCAACACTCTTAGAATAAACTAAAAGAAATAGAGGGTTTTTTCTACTTGATTTTAATGGTAAATCTGGAAAATCCATTGAAGTGATTAAATTAGTTTTAAATGTCTTATTACGTAGGAGACTGCAAAGGGCATCGATTTCGAGCTCCCTAAATCGATTGAAGTTTTTATTTGGCCCTGAGGCCATATTCACTCTTAAAGAAACTCTTAAAGAAAAAACTCCCGCGTACAGAGGAAAAAAAAACGTGTAGCAAAACAAGTAGTTCGCGATAAAAAAAAATTTGGCAGCACAAAATATGAAGTTCACTGACAATTGAAGTTAATGCGTACGGCTCGAGTGCTAGTCGGTGACTGGAATTTCTAAATATTTATTGGGTGTTCTTTAAAATCTTTACTGATTTTGATCAGGTTTTCAAGTTATGAAATTGTCTTTCAGCGAAAATTGTTATTGAAAATTATTTCCCCATATTGTCCCATGTTGAGATCGGAAGGTAGAGCTGGGCATTCTGAAATCTGGAAACTACGAGTATTTTCTCTAAACCACTTTTACTAGAGGTGATGTTTAGATTGATGTGTTGCTTGGCTTGAAGAGTCCACAGTCTGCCTTCGAACATTTCGTAGAAATTAGTTTTTCCAATTTTTTAAAGAGGCATCACTACAGATCGTAAGAATGCTGTTAAAAACAATAAAAAAAAAGGTTTTCCATCCGTTTGTTCACGTAAGATGAGACCAACAATAAACCTTGTTATTGTATTTTTTAGCGATGGACCAAAATAGTTTATTACACTTGTACTCATATAATTAAGCGACTAAAATAAAACTAAACATTTAGTTCAAAATTAAGTTATTATTCACGCTACTGAAAGAAATTCTTTAAACAGAATATACATTTAACATTAAAAATTCATAATACATCTTTTTTTGAAAAAAATTTCTTCGTCTAAGCACAATTTTAACATCTATGTATTTACAAATATTGCATAATGCCGAGTATATAATTAAACCATCTACAATAAAAAAGTATGTATACTGTATTTACTGTATTTAAGAATACGTTTTACCTTTTGTGTAGTTAGTACTTGTCCGGAAAGCCCTCTTGCTTTATTACTTCGACACATCTATTTCCCATTGTACCTACCAGCGCTGCATATTGGGCGGATATTATTTTACTCCACTCGTGTTGGATTATATCCCTTATTCATGGGTTTTATAGCCGCAACTGCTCCTTTCATGATGGCCCATAGATTCTCTCTGGGGTTTAAATGGGGCCATTGAGCAGGCCACTCCAGGACATGGATTAAATTAGATTCTAACCAGGACTTAACGCCCCGAGAACATTGGGGCGTTATTCTGTTGAAATATCCAGGCTAGCGGCAAATTATCGGCATAATCGCCATTCAAATGATTGTTCACGGTATCCTTATACATTTTACCTGTCATTTTTCCGTTTATCTGTATAATAGGACCAACTCCAGATGAGGTGACAAGAAACACCCCCAAACCATCACCGATGAACCGCAGTGCTTAACCGTTTTTTTTTCATGTGTTTGGGGTGCAATTCTTTTAACGGAGGACGCCTGACGTATGGCCTTCCATCATTTCTAAATACATTGAACTTGGATTCATCGCTCCAGACGACCAAATTCCGAAAATTTTTTCTCTTATGAAGATGTTCTTTGGCGAACCCAAGTCTTCGTGCAATATTTTTTTTTCGACACGTTTGGCTTACGTCTCGCGATTCGTCCCTTCAAATTATTTTCCTTAAGTCGTCTTCGTATGGTTTGTGCTGATATTTTTAGATTGTAATCCGCCTCCATTTGGGCCCTTATATGCACCAATGTCCAAAAAAATCCGCTTTGCTAAACCTGATCAGCAGGAGTGGTTGTACACTTTACCTCGAGAAAAATCTAAAGTCTGGGTTACTTCATAACGGTTTTATGGTTTTGATAGCATTCCCAGGTGATGTTTCTCTCGGATGGAGTGGAGTTCTTATTTTTGCCCATTTTAATTAAAATAATTACTATTTTAGTTAAAATGCACTTAAAACGAGTGAACAATTAATTTCATTAAATTTTCACAAAAAATAGGCAACGAAAATAATCAAATTATCTGTATTCAATTTAATGGCTTAATTTGTGACCACTTGCACTTTGACCGAATCACAAACAACTGTGCGCAGTTTGGAAACTAGAGAACTTTCTTCAGCGCTTGACATCTGGTTTTTATACAGAGATAACGGAAAAAAGTAACCCTATAACAAAAAAAAACATAAAGTGATACAGGAAAATATTATTGAAAATAAATTTGTACATATGTCCGCTTTGTGGCTTAATTATGTGAGCACAATTTGAATTACTCTTCGAACTTTCCGATAGTTGCTGATATTTGCTAGTGGTTGGAGCTGCTTGATGCTTCCCGCTCTACTTCCGTTCTCGCTCTGTTGTTGCTTTTTTTTACCGTAATTTTCTGAATCTTTTAAAAAGTTATTGATTGTTAAAATCTCGACTAAATTTTTCGCGGTTTGAATAATTTTTTTCCTTAATTGCAATAATTCTTTTGACTTCTTACTTACATGCTCGGCTAAGACCAATAATTGTTAAATTATATAATGTTTTGGTGAATTGATCAGGGCAATCATGTGAGTGCTCTTAAATAGCATAAACAAACAAAAAAGGGAAAATCCCATACATTTATTTGTTTTATTTAAATTGCCAGTATGGAACGACAGGGAGCAGGAGATTCCGATATACTTCTAACTAGTTCATAAAAAAGAGTTCCTATGTTACAATTTAGGCGCAAATGAAAAATGTAATAATCAGCTGACCAGTTGTGTCTGTTTTCCAATAAAAAATTTAATTTATTAAAAAAAAATTACGTATATTTTATGAAATATGAATGGTTCTTATTTTAAACAATAGAAGAATGTTTGCAATTAATAATGAAAAACAATATCAGCCAATAGATATCTACGACCTCGCAGCGCAGAGCGCAGGCTGTTTTGATAAAATTGTTTATCTCATTTGCGGTGGTTCTTCTTGATCGATAACATCAGTGCAATAATGAAATTTTCACCATTCTTATAGTTTCTTATATATTCTTATAGTGAATCTTAACAATTTCAATGCGTTGTTGAAGGGTGTATCTTTATTAGTGACGTTTTATTTTTATAAATGAGGTATTTTTTGCTTCTCATTAAAATAGCAGACTATTCAGAATTAAACCCTTTATTTGAAAACGCTACATAGTTGAGTAATCCAAAAATCGATAAATTTGTATTTTCAAAATTAATTAACCTATTTTTTATTTAACCGTAATAACAACTTATAAAAACATACGTATACATAAAATTAACAACCATTTTAAGAATTAGAAATAAACATCTATGTAATTTGAGCGATTTGAGTTTAGAGCAACTCATACAAATTTTTAAGGGAACCTAGTTACAAAGAATTTTTTATACGATTGAATTGTACAATAAAATTGTGTTATCACCATGTAATTATAGGAATGAAGTATTATACAATTTTAATTAAAATGCTTGTTTTTTTTTTTTAATTGCATATTTGTTTGTATGTCTGTATATATATATCTTAGCAACTAAATACAATACTAAGTTATTTTTAAAGATTTTAAGATAACCTGTACTTGAAAGTTTTTGTTTTTTAATAGGATAATTATTCTAATATTGAATTTTACTCAATATTGTTGTTTTTAATTTATAGACCTGTTCCTTTTTATATATTATGTTATTCTACGCAATCGAGAGAACGTTGTTTTTCTAGAAGAATCTACATATGTATATATTTTATGCATTGAGTACTTTCCATTGCCTACCGAAAGGGTGTTATAAAAGTATATTACTTTTCTTTAAAAAAAAAGGCAATTTCCTAGGTTTACAACAACATTAAAGCTTATTACTTAACCGTACTTAACAATTTTAGGTTACCGTGTCGCGAAATATAGTGGATGTCTGT
Organism: Volucella bombylans; assembly: GCA_949129095.1. Taxonomy (NCBI): domain Eukaryota; kingdom Metazoa; phylum Arthropoda; class Insecta; order Diptera; family Syrphidae; genus Volucella; species Volucella bombylans. The sequence goes on from OX422140.1 coordinate 215,038,693, forward strand.
AACTTCGTGAACTCATCGGTTGAAACTGGACCTTGATAGAGCGCTGCATGGTCTACAGGAATAAATGTTTGCGCCTTAAATTTCCGGTTTTTGTTTTTTTTTTTATTTTTTTTTTATCATACAGAAATTTGATTGATCATGTTATCATGAAATTTTTTTTCCCAAAATACAACATTTTGTAAATTGTAGTGTCCAGTTTTTGAATAAGCAAGTTATGTTTAATTACTTATATACAATTATTAATCAAAAAATCTAACAAACCTCTCGCTATACTATAGAGAAATCAATTATCTACATTAAAAAACAAAAAAAAAAACTTTTAAAAATTGATTCAGTAGTCTTGGAATTTGAATACATATCCGTTTAACGAATTGTTATCGATGGTATCGGGTGCCCAATCAGCATCACAAAAACCGTACAGTTTTGGAGTGTCACTGCCAATGAAGATTTGAATTTTTTGTGGCCTAATTTTTTTGTTTTTAAGTTAGTAATAATAGTATCAATATTTTAATGGCTTGATATGCCAACTGGAAGTCATAGTTTATATAGATAAAAAGAAAGAGGTGTGACGTTTTTGACGAATTGGCCTCTTTTTTTAATGGACTTAATACTTTAATTTTTGATATAACTATTTTGATTTAAAGACTTGGGGGCTATACATTAATTTTGTCATTGGCTAACATTCTTAAATTATGAAGTAAACAAACGGATTCATTTTAGAATAAATTTACTCTTAAGTGAAGTTAAACATAGATCTTGCAAAATGATTACAATCGGCTACGCGCATGCGGATGTCAAAATTGAAGTGAACTTTAATATTCATGTGGTGTGAAATAAAATAGATTGATTACTTTTCAGTTGCATAATAAACATGACTCATCGTAACTTCACAATACAATTCGTTTTTATTGTAGTTCATTCTCTTCCGTAGTCGTGAGAATTTATTTGTTAGACTTATAAATAAATACTTTCTGAAAGTAAATGACTTTTTTTAAAAACAAAAGATTATTATCACATGTTTCAAATGATATGACTTTAACAAACAAGATTATGACGATAAAAGAGGCCATCAGAGAATACTGCAGAAATTAAAGTTTTTTTCAGTGCAAATCCCAGCGCATGTTGCGAAATAAAAATTAAGCATTTCCTTTAAGAAATAGAAAATATATATGAAATAGAAAATTGTTTTATTATAATTGTAGACTAAACGAAACGAACCGTTTCTTCCTGTGAATTTCAAATTCAGGTCGATAACTGCGGAAGTTATAAATTACATGCACATTGCAAACTCTGTATTGAAATAAGCCTTACAAGTAACCAATTTTATATGGAAAATTATATTTACGGCTCTGAGCTCGAATCTGAACAAAATCGATTACTTGTCAATTAAGAAATCGGTCTACGCCATAGAAAATATTAAGCATTTTAATTGCAAACGATTTCTTTTTAACGCTATTAATTAATCTCTCAATGATTTTGTTATAAACATTTTCTAAATATGTTGATCTCAATTCTGTGCAATTCAATGTGAACAGGTAAAAAAAATATCTTTACTTCGAAATATGTAAGTTTTTCTTCCTTTATCTGAGTTACGCATTAAGAAATTTAAGTGACCACACTTTGTGTTTGGTTTTGTACTTATCTAACCCAAAGTTTATTAAAATTACATAAAAAAGGTTTATCCTTACAAAATGTCTAAAAATAACATAAAACACCTACAAGTATTACATTAATAAGGCATTGTAAACTTTCCTTTTCTGAACAAAGTGCTTAGAAAACATGTTTTATTTATTCAATTCGGTGATGTAGTTTTCAATAAAAGAAATATCCAATAAAATATATATACTACGTTTCCACAATAACTTAATAAAATTAATAATTGCGTTAGTGTTTTACATGGGGAAAAGCAAAAGATTTTTCGAATTTTCCTTTTTGGATACCACAAATCAATGTAGTTCTATCTAAAGAAGTTGTTTTTTCTTGTTTGATATACCTATACATGTGATATAAGTATACTAGAAAACATTAACATTAGTTGGTGATTGCTTCGAGCTGACTTTCGCATTTTTTTCTTTACCTTTTCTGGAAAAATTAGACTGAATTTCAACGAAAATTAAAGCTAGACAATGAAGAGCGAACATACACGATCGAGTACGACTCAATATTAGTTTGTTGGTTATCTTTATGTTAAACGCTATTTATATGATTTCCAGTAAAAAATCTATTTTGAAATAAATTTCTGAAAATAATTTTTGGGAAAATGAATATACCCTACCCTGTTAACTACAAATAAATTATTTATATAGTTTTTTAATCGAAGTCTCACATTACTTTCAAAAAGTTTTATGTATTATATTCTTTTTTAAGGTTGAAATCTGTAAATTAAAAATATTATATAAATATAGTTATTCAATCTCAAGGATAATATAGAAAATAAAAATAAAACAACAGAAACTATTAATGTCAAAAAAAAAGTTCAACAGCCATTTGCGTGAAATAAATTCTATACATATAATATTTAAAAAAAAATCAGGCTCAACGAGTATATCAGTTCATTTCACAGAAAAAACTTGCTTTTCTAGGTTGGGGATAATGGCACATTTCCTGAAATCATATTTTTAAATGTTCATAATATATATATGCATATCCATATCCTATATTCTGGTCGTTGAGTGTGTAAGGCTTACATATTTTCCTTTATTTTTTTTTTTTTTTTAATTTGTTCACTCTAAATATATATTCTTTATTACCTATGCAACCGAACGTACATACTTAACATTACATTAAAGAAAAAATATTCTTAAATGTTTGATTACTGCTTAATCACAAAAACTTGTACATTTTGTAATTACATTTTTTAATTGATCTTTGAAAATACATATTTAAAACCATTTATTATTTATAGTTAAAAAATTAATGTAGAAATTACGTGATATATATTTTTCATTTTTATAACAATATTTTTACTTTTGTATTTATAACAATTTCCTAAATAAAGTTTATATATTTATAATTCTGTTGAAAGTTAGCAATACAATTTATAATATAAAAATCATTGTTTATTTTAGGAAAAAATAAATAAATACTTAAGTCATAAGCAAAATACATTTGAAACTTGTTTTGACTTTAATGCTCAACCTTAAGCCAAATTGAAGTCTTAAGATCATAGGTAAGTAGTTTTAGCTTCATAGTGAACCTTGTCTATGTATAGTGTAATAATAATATTTCAATTTTACACAAAATTTGCTAAAATATGTGTATACTTGTTTATATGTTTGTAGAATTATACAAAATGAAATGCAGTCAATACTGAACAAATCATGAATAGTATTTTTAAGGATTAATTAGTCTCTGCATAGACAACTACGTTCCATCGTTCGCACTTAACTTTTCAGAAAAAATTTTTGTCGACAAATTATCTGATTCATATATATTTAATATATATTTATTACTTACTGAGACTAATATAGGCCTGTCAGTAAAGAAAACAAAGAAAAACTAGTCAAGAGACTGTTTAAATCTTAATTTAATTAAAAAGTATTTTTCTTGTAAGCCTCACTATATTTTTTTCCATTTTTTATTTCCTTTCTTTACATACATATTATAAATTCCTATGGCTCCTATCCATATTATCCGTTCCCACACTCTATTCTGCTAAATAAACAATTTTACCAGTCTAAGTTCTGTTCCCATCGAATATTCTGCTGACGTATGGGTTTTTGCTCGCACCTTCAATATCAAATACAGTATTAGGTAGCAATGCCCAGACGTAACCGAATACACCTATAGAATTACATTTTGTTTGTTAAGTAGTATTTAAGGAACTAAAATTTTTAATAAAGAGTCACTCGCAATCCAACCGTGTTGTCTAACTTTAGATCAAAAGAGATCTAACAGAGACTTAAGATTTCTTGAAAAAAAACCTGAAGCGCGCTCACTCCATAGCTCCTTAAAAGCTGATTGTTAAGACTTTGAAAAACAAATCCAACACAAGCTAAGGGGGGGCTAACGAAAGTTCTTATCCACCCACTAATCAGATGTGTCTCTTAGTAAGCCATTGATTTCGCAAATTGAAACGAAAAAAAAAATTGGAAAAAAAACGTGTTGCTCTTCGCCTAATGAACGGTTTCAATGCATACCGGATGTGGAGTGAAGCATGAAACAAAATTGCTCTGCAGTGAGCTACTGCTCATAAGTAGGAGTGAGTAAGAGAAAAAGCTCTGGGGGCAGCTATACATAAAAAAGGTAAAGTGCAGCTCACAATAATTAGCAAATCTCTCAGTGATGTCGCTAAGATATCACTCATTAGGACAGTCTTAGATCACAGCGATGAAGAATGGAGAATCAGCCTTGAAAAATAGAATAAGGAAAAAGTAGCACTAACTTAAATCTGCTTAGCTATATTGAAAAAAAATCATGGTTAAGCTCCAACTAGCCGTGGCGCGGGTTGGTCACTATGCCCTGTCCAACTCATTATAATTACACACAAACGATTCGCATGTCTCTATGAACTGGTCAAAGTAAAATTAGGAGGGGAAAATTGCCAAGTAAGATTTTAGATGTGCGGTAGTTACAAAGCATCTCTTGAACCATTGACTTAAAATCAGTGGTTTCATAAATAGAGTCTTTTCGACAAAACCCTCGAAATTTATAAGGCAAGCATAGGGAATAAGAGAGGAATCGTCGATCCCAACGAAACTTATTTTTTCTGTTGGAACAGAGAACTCACGCTTATAAGCTCCTTTTAGAGAAATTTTTCAGTCTGGAAGAAAGATGAATAAGCGCTTCACTGATAAAGTGCCTACAGTAATAGCACCTACCGCGTCAGCGTCAGCGCCGACGTCATCACTTTCACAGCAAGCTTCGCCGGATGTTGTAACACATATCCTCAGCCCACTTAAGTGCTTGGCGAAAGTAGTGCCCCGTCACGTCGCCAGCAAGCAGCCTGTAGGCTTTCCTTCTGAACGACCTCTTAGAGATCTCGGAAAGCATTTGTTTGATTTGCCAGCAACATATAGAGTCATATCCTGCGGATATGCTCACATGAGACCCAACTGTAAATGAAACTCCTAACCGAGGACGCCATGCTGACCTAATGTAGGTTCGGGTCCTGCAAAACTCTCCGCTGACCCTTGCCTGGTAAGTTCATCGGCGGCTTAATTTCCCGTGATCCGATTGTGACTTGGGACTGAAAAAAGACTCAGGGGATGCAGTAAGGCTTTAAGCGCAGCTTGGCTGTCGCTGCAGATGCAAATTCTCCGCCCTCTCCACTAATTCTTCATAATATAGTTCGTCGCCATAATGATTGCTTATAACTCCTCTTTGAAGACAGATGCAAGTTTTTCTAACGAGTAGTGAAATCTAACGTAGTCGTTCTGCAAAAAGACACATCTGTGAAGATTCGACCACATTCTTTTGCTGGATCAGATTCTGGCTGAAACCATTCCATTTTATTGATGATGTATCTGGAGCAGAGTCCATTGTATACCTCATCACACTTAGGGCTTTGTTTGTTACCCATTTTGATGCCCTTGTGGGGAAATTGGGAGGGGGTGGAATTGATTTGATTGCGGTTTTGGTTTCCGCTTTCCGTCTCGCATTGGTTGTCGTTTGGTCCGGGTCTAAGTCAGCTTGTGCCATCCTCGAATTTGAAAAGAGATGTAAGTGAAGCAGCAGATAGTTCTGAGAGGCCGTGAGCCCACAGTGAATTACAAGTAGTGATGAAGTGGTTTAAGTAAAAGATAAAGAAAAGTAAAAGTGGTTGAGATAAGCGATTGAATTGTAATTGTATTGAAAGGAATAAGTTCTATCATTTGTACCCACACAAACGTTTCAGTAGTTTCATTAGTGTCAGAAGTGGGATAGGACTTATTGCATGTAATAAAAAAAAGTGTTTTTGTGATTGTGGTAATGCAGTCATGGGTCGAAAACTACTGCAGTTGACCCTCGTCCAACTCAAATCCGAGTTGAACAAGGAAACCTCAGCGCCAGTGGAGTAAAAAGCAACTTCAGGACGCTTTGAACAACGACGGACATAAACCAGATCCTTTGATGTTGATAATGGAACTCCTCTTGTTAAAAATGGACGAACAAAAAAAAAATATCTAAACGAAAAAAAGAACAGTGTTGAACAAAAATTCGACGAGCAAAAGAATAGCCTCGGACAAAAATGGACGAACCAAAGAATAGCCTTGGAAAAATCTGGAAGAAGAAAAGAACATTCTACAGCGAAAGTTCGAAGAAACCGACGAAAAATTCGAACAAATAGACAGCACAGTTGAGCAACTGTCAAAAGGGCTCAATACAGTGCGAAAACAGAAACTACGAGAATGTTCTTTAAGCGGTCCAAGGGGAAAAGAGATGAAACCTCCCTTACTGGGTGGTCTACTTATAAGAAGCAGTATAAAATAGCTGTCTGTGCGAACGACTCGGACAATAAGGAGAAGTGCTTTTCCCTAAGAAAGGCCTTGTACGGTCCTGCAGCAGAATTATTGCAAACAATATCCGTCGGAAAACATAAAGACTATATGGCTTTAGTACAGGATATCGGGAAACGGTTTGAGGATAGCCACATGCAGAAGGTTTACAAGGTCAAATGCAAAGCCGAATACAGTAACGAAGAGAAACATTGCAACAGCCCCAGGTAGACGTGAGTAGACTGGTGCATTTGTTATACCCCACCGCATGGCAAGAAATATTCGACAAAATGGTAAAGGATGCATTCATCAGGGGAATCGCAGAATCGCTACAGTCAGCCGTGAAGATGACCGGGAAAAGACCCCTTGCTGGAGCAATTGTCTCCATTCTGGCGATGGAAGCAGCTAAAAAGGCTTCTAAAGGAATACATTTTTTTTCAGGGAAGTAGCATCACTTCAATGCTCCTGCGCAAGATTTCATTCTGAGGAACGAGATACTACACTGGATACACGAAGAATGCGCTGCTGGAACTGCTGAAAAAAAGGACATCAATAAGCAATGTAAAGAACGAGTGCGACGAAAAGGCTGCTCTCACTGTGGTAACAAACAAATAGAGGAAGAAATCGTCAGTCACGGCTATCAAAAAGCCGGTAAGCCTTCCCGAAGCCATCAGTCGGGAAAGGCTTAAACACCGTCTTCGCGAGCAGAAATTGGTGGCAGGAGTCGACGACTCATGGCTATCGTCCAAGTCTCGCTAGCAACACGATGCAATGAAAACCTTCTAGTAGAAGTAATCAGTGGAAAGGAAAAATGGATGGCAACAATAGACACCGGTGCCACGGCCTCAATCATCAGGAGGGATCTGGTGCAGAAATCATGATTGCATAACACCAGCAGTTACAGCTTGAAAACAGCTACGAAAGAAACGGTTAAGGTATATGGAGGTATATATGGAAATCCACCTGACCGGAATAGCTTTCTCTCACTTTTTTCTGGTGGATCGCATATGCGACGAGTGCCTCATTCGTAAAGATTTCATTAAAGAACACGGACTACTAGTGTTCTTTGGGACAAAAACCCTGAAATACGGAAGAATATAAATACCAGTGATATATGGAAACGCCAATGCTTCAGTCTTAAAAGCTGTCATCTTCTGAAATAAGATTATAGAGCCTTCATCGGAAGCAATTGTTTGAGAAAAAGTGGAAGGTGATCTTGGTAGCCACCGATTCTATTTGATGGAACCAGAAAATAGGAGAAAGTTCATGGTGTGAAAAAGCTTAGTGCATTAAAAGAACAACATGGTCACTGTATGGATTCTAAATCCAAGCGTAAAGTTGAAAAAGGGAGAGATTTAGGGAAAATGTTCACCAATTGAGGCTGTGGAAATGGAAACAAGTCGTGCGTCACCTGTCGCAACAGTTCACAGCAAGAAAACTACGAACACAATTTTAAGCCTTTTTAATTTGGATCAAGAGCAGCGTATACTGGCAAAAAAACTAATCGATGAAGACGTTGATATATTTGCTACACAAGACGGAGAATATGGACGTACACAACTTGCATATTGACACCGAACCGCCCAACCAATCCGTCAACCTGTGAGGCGTCTTCCATTGGCAAATCAAATAGAAGTTGCTGAGATGATGTCGAAAATGAAAGGGGCTGATTGAAGAATCGCAGAGTGTGTGGGCTTCTCCAGTGGTCTTCGTGAAGAAGAAAGACGGCAGGACGAGGTTTTGTGTGGACTACAACGTTTCAATTATGTCACCAAAAAGGACAGCTACCCACATCTGAGAATCGGTGCCTCTTTCGTTACGCTTTCTGGAGTGAAATGGTTTTCAACTCTTGACTTGCAGAGCGGGTACTGGCAGGCGGAGATTAATCGTAAGAATCATGAGAAAAGGGCCTTTACTATAGGAAGCGATCTTTGGCAGTTTACAGTGATGAAGTTTGGACTGTGCAATGCTCCGGCCACCTTCGAGCGACTAATGAAACGAACATTGCAAGGATTCACCTGGAAAACCTGCCGAGTATATTTGGACGACGTTATCGTCATAGGTAAGACATTCGAGGAGCACCACGAAAATCTAAAAGAAGTGGCTGCTAAGTCCTCATTTAAAGCTCAACCCAGAAAAGTGCGCCTTGTTCCGTCCGAAAGTAAAATACCTGGGTCACATTGTTTCAGCGGAGGGAATAAGGACGGATCCAGAGAGGATCGAAGCGGTTAAAAGCTGGCCTGTCCCAACAGATAAACACCAACTGAGAAGCTTCTTGGGACTTGACACGTATTGCAGAACATTTTGCTGGAGTTTCAAAGAGCCTGCATCAACTTACAGAAAACGGCTGACAGTTCAGGTGGTCTGAAGAGTGAGAAAAAGCATTCCAAGAACTCAATCGGCAACTGCGTAATGCCCCAATCTTGGGGTACCCCACGCCCCTAAAAATGTTCATCGCGGACGCAGACGCAAGCAATGTTGTGGTAGGAGTTATGATCTCCCAAGTTCATGATGGTCCAGAGAAAGTGGTCGCATATCACAGCTAGATACTCTCCAGATCGGGAAAATATTACTGCGTAACTCGGAGTGAGTTAATACTAATGATACTGGCGTGGCTTTCATAAGTACTTTTATGGACAAAAGTTCATTCATCAAACAGACCACGCAGCTCTGAAATGGTGCAACACTGCAAGGGAAAATCCCACTCAAACGCTGATGCTCTCTCTGGTCTAACGAGTGGAGTCAAATGTGAACACTGCAACTGCAAGTAAGCGAAGGACCAATCCACTATCCAAATAATCAGGATTGAGCCAATAGTGGGTTGGAGTACAGACGAAATCCGTTCCTCCCAACATAGTTTCTGGTTTTTAACGTAAACACTTGTCATGTAGACATAAGTTTACGGGATGACATACCTTGCCATCGATCTGCCGCCTTTCTGAGATAATAAAACAGAACTTGTGTTGGAGGCACAAGTTCCACCCTTGGTATGGATCGAGGCCGATCTAAAACCTCTTACTGCTCCTAGTGTGACCCTAGGAGTACTTATTGCAACTATACATTGGGTCAAACCAACAGGAAGACCCTTTCCGCGACTTTGGGTTAAAACCACAGCCACCATGACGCACCCAAAAGGGGGCCTACCTCAACAAGTCAGACCCTGACCGAGGTCCGGGGGCTCCTAACTCCCACGGTGTCGTGATTTAACTCCTGGTACGGACTACCGGTGGTCCTGACAATAACAGGACCTATGATCGGCAACTTGTAACTGGTCAAATCGTAGCAAACTTCGGTGGCGTCATCTGAAGATGTTTACAATAAAAACAGTACTTTGTTCTGCTCCCGCTTTTTATTAAACAACGTCATTAATGGGCGCAGCTTTCATAATTGGGCGGGGACCCGCGTTCCACCCAACAGTCAGATAATGTCATTGGGTGGAGATATCGAACCAAAGCTAAACTCTGTGCCCAATATGCACAGTGGGACTCGCTTTTTGTGTAGGACGGTTTCTGAAGATGAAGATGAAAATGTGAATGTACAGATGGAATAACATCTTGTATGCAGCTAATTGTACCACGGTCCAGAGTCAGCCAAGTGCTGAATGAAATACATGACGGCATCTCAGGAGGTGATTTGGGAATAAACAAGACGTTAGGGAACGTTTCTATTGGCTAAGTGCAAAACATGATGTCGAAAACTGGTGCAAGAAGTACATAGGGTGTGTCAATGGCTCACCTTCTTCCTTCTCTGACGTCCAGCAAAGCCAGTTTCACTGCTGGTCTTTCTAAGATGCCTGCCTTTTTTTGAACAAATTCGTTTCTCACCTGGCTATCCTTAGCCAACACTTACTGGGGTCACCGAGGTCTACAATTACCACTATGTCATCTTTTCATAACGGCGTTGCCTAGCAGCCTCCCATGTGTGGAGATACAGGTGGAATGGAAGCCCATTTGGTTGTGCTAGAGGTGAACGTTTCAATTAGCTTTTTGCTGTTAACCGTCCTTTACGCGGCTTTGGTTGTTAGGCACGTAAATACAGCTCCGTTTCTTTTCTCGTTTCTTCTCAGAGTCAACGGTCCGTTATTTCGCTTGGTGTTTTTAATACAGGTCTTTAAGTGGTATTTTTAACTTGTATGCTATGAACTAGACAAACTTGAGCTGTTAGATCTTCGACGGTTGAGGTTTACAATAATTCCTTCGACCACGAATCTGCAGATGATACTAGAAATTCTGGTCCGATAAACAACAGGCTTGATGTGTTAAAACATGAAGATTTTTGCCATTTTGTCCCCTCGTCAACGTCACGCAATAAATTGACGCTTAACACAGTCATGGAATCAAAAGAATTTATCCTTAAACGTAATAGAGTGTGACGCCGTGATAGCTCTTGCGAGTCTAGCTCCTAGAAGTGCAAGTCCCAAGTTCTAGTCTTGGGATGGAGACACTTTTCAGAGGGTCAACTTTGGTTTTGGCGCCGATAAGTGTACACTCCGTTAAACATTTCGAACTGGGTGTTACGTAGGCAACCGCAGCGAATCTACGAAAACATGCAGCTGCATTTCAGGGTACTCAACGAAATTAGTTGACACATAGCGTCTTGGCACCCTCAGGTCTTCCAACCAGGGTAGCAATTTAGTCCAGTGTAGCCATTTCTTATATTGCGTGTGGCTTTTGAATCTTATCGTACCAGCCGATTCCTATTCGGCATATTTCCTGCAGCAACACCTTTATATACATTAGGAAATGAGCCAATAGTCCTAGAGAACCTCTCACTTAGTAGGAATTTGCCTTCCTTGAAGCACAGATAATAAATCTATACAGATGTCTCATTCATATGGGAAGTTTTGTCCTATGAAAATGAAATCGAACTAAAAAAAAGCTTTTTTAAAAAGCTGCAAAGAGCAGAAAAATGATTTTATTTCTTTTCGCTTTTTGCTCTTGCCACTTGTCACTCACACATGCAAAGTCGTTTATCATGAAAAAACAATACGTGAACGAAAGAAATAAATAAAAAAAACATACGTTGACGTTGCCCAGCATAACCGGTTTACTTGGGTTTATGTACGTGGACTTGTTATTTTGTTTGTAACTTGTTATGCAATGTGAATTAAATGGGGGTAGGAATATAATTTTGAAGATCATGAGATCGATGATCCGTGATGTGGACGTACTGGAGGAGGTGGGGGTGACGTTGCACCGCACTATAAAAGTGGTTGATATTTGAAGCACGAGGTGTTAAGGGCTAATGCATATTATGGGGTTGAAGATATACGTATGTACATGAGCGCTAGACCAATTTCCCGATTTTAATTTTGTGCTCAGGACATTACAAAATTTGATAAATTTCCAAGCATTGAGCAACATCGAACTTATTAGGAAAATGTACGTATATGTTATTTACGAGTACATATTTGCTCCCTTTTCTTTCAAGTTATGTAAAAGGAAGTTTTTAAAACTTTACGCAAAATATTTGTATGTAAAGATCGAAAATCTTCAATTCCGTAACTCGGGGACGACGCAGTAATGTACGGCCGAATATATGGGAGTTCGAACAAGTGGAATGGGATCTCAACCAACTTGGAGTGCAGCACCGCTGGAAACAGCTGGCGAAAGATCGCGCCAGGTGGAAAGGCTTGTTGGTTGAGGTCCTGGTCCACCCCGGACTGTAGCACCACCTAAGTACATAAGTAAGGAAAATATTGGAAATATTTTTCCGACAGCCATGAATGAGCCATATTTTAACTAGCAAAATCAATGTTCCTTGGAGTAGAGACTTTGGATCCAATTTGTTAAACAGTCTGGAAGTAGCACCGGTTGCCTAGACTTATTCTGGTGGTAATCTTCGACAAGGTGTCATTTGTTCAGTTTGCATTAACCCAGAGGAAGAGGAACTCCTCTAAAGCAATGAGTGTTTACAGTGACAAATTGTACGATTTGATAGACGACGGGGTTATTTTTGCTCGACAAAATGTATTTTACAATGGCGGTAGATTTTGGCCATCCTGAAGTGTCTATATCAATGACGTGTCCCAAAAGTCCTGACCTGGCCCCGTGCTACTTTTTTTTTATTCCCCAAACTCAAAACGTACCTTAAGAGTAAGGAACGCACGGTAGAAAATGTAGGTAGAAAAATGTAAAAAGCCACGACCAAGGCTTTGAAGGCGGTGTTAGAAATTGCCTTCCAGCATTGCTACGAAGAGTGGCAGCACCGTTGGGATCGCTGTGTACGCTCTTAAGGGACCTACTTTGAAGGTGACAATTCATTTTATGTTTGATACATGTGTTTTTAAAAAATTATTCTCATTACTTTTGGGACACACCACGTATATATTCCAATATATGTACATAGTATTATCTATATATATACCTGTATAATAATTGATTACTGCTCTATATATAAACACAACTTCTTTTTCTTTTGGTGGTAATTTCGAGGTTATTTCCTTAATTTCCTGAATAACATTTCTATTTAAGCCAGGGGACGGACTTTTAATTTTAATCCACCTGTGCAATGAAGATGGATGCGGCAAGTGTATCTCAAGTTGATCCCGCAAAAAGTTGTATCCGGCAGCTGAATGAAAAAAGATGCACTGCGAAATCCATTTCTCCTCTTCGGTGTATTCATTTTTACCCTGTGATAAGATGAGCTTCGAAAATGTCATAGCATTTTAATGAATACCAAGCAATGAATCGATTTTCCCTTGAATGTTTTGCTTTTCACGCGCTTGTAGCCTTTTCTTGTCCTCTTTTAAACGACGAATTTTCTTTAATAAATTTGGTTTCGATTTTCTTTAATAGTTATTCTTAAGACATTGTTCAATTTCTTGAGCTTTTCAATTCTCCTAATGTAAAAATATTGCCTTTTTACATGAGCCTCACAATTGGCGCAAGCAAATTCAATGTGATCGTTGAATTTTGTCCTTAATAAATTTTTAGTAGCCAAATTTAGTTCCCCTATTGTAGGTTCACTCGAACTCAGTTATAAATCTTTATAACTTTCATAAGTAATCTTAGGTTTGACTGGATCAAAGCAAACAGAACCGTCTTCAAAGTTCGGAACACTCTCGCTTCGTTTTAAAAAGAGAGAGGGATAAGCGTTTGTTTTTAAATATTTTTTTCCCAAAAAGACATTTTCAAAATGTTTGCTGCAAATGTAATTTTTTTAAGGCATTTTATATGTTCACGAGACTCCTCCGTCAAAGCTAACCATTCATCATATTTAACAGTGCTTTTTTTAGGGAAACGAAACAATTTCATATCCGAAAACTTCATTTCATCACTTCAATTCAATTCAATTACTTATTATTTACATGCACTGCATATTACTAACACGAATAATATTTTGCTCGTCAAACCTCAATTATAAAATGTAAAGAAATATTCTACTTTTCCCGCCTTTGAATTGTTCTTTCTTACATACACACCCATACGCTCAAACAAAATATCAATTCATGAAAAATTACATAATTTCCTATTGCAGTCGAATGTAAACAAACAGCCAAGTCTTCATACCCCTTCCCGCAAAACCCTTGCAGTTGTTTTTCATATTCCTTTTGCCACTGCCCTTAACTTGTGGTGAGAGAAAAAAAAAATCTCTCAGTAAATAATGCAAGAAAGAGCGAAAATAAAAAAGCTTTACATTATTCCGAAAGCTCGTGTCGGCTGGACGAGTGTCGGCTAGCCGACAAAAATTGAACCATTTTTTCCTACAGCGATGAGACATCTGTATAGATTTATTATGTGTGCTTGAGCATTTCTTTGATCTGATGAAATTTTGAAAAGTAAAAAAATCGGATGAGGTACTCCACCACATTTCAAGTACCTTTTCGATTCCGATCTCACAATCGCTGCTTATATGTACCTCCTTTTTGGTTGTGGATTGCACAACTTCGCATACCATCTTTGAATTGGAGATCCAATTTCTTATGTGAAAGCCACCTTGCCGGTGAATTAATTTTATTTCCTGTGACAGCCTTATTGCTTCTTTTTCAGACTCGACACTATCCACCAGATCGTATACATCGTGGTTATGTTGGATAGATCTAACAGCTCTTGGGTAATCACGTTTAAATTCCTCGGCGTTCTAATTTTTCACGTACTGCGCTGCGCAGGTGGAACATCTCTTGTATATCTGCGCAGACAGCAGAGCGTTTTTCTTGGAATTTAAAGAGCACTGAAGTAGGAGATTCCAACTTCTACCGCAGGCATCGAACTTGTCGAGTTGTAGAGGCTGAGTAGGGTCAATGAATCTCGAGAAGAAATTCTACAGACGAGTCCTGAAACCAAAGGATGCTCCCAAGGAGGAATCTGGAGCTCAGCCGCATCGGCAAGCCCCATCTAAGGCACTCTATCTAAGACGCCGAAATGCTTCACACATTATCAAAACCTTCGGATCCATTCTGGAGGTTGAGAGAAGAGCGGATATAAAGAACAAGGTTGAGTGGGCTAAAAGCATCCTAAAGGACGGATTACCCACTGCTTGACAGGTCTGTCAATGAAGTCCTAAAGGACGCATTGCTGATCGCTGTGATCGATAGGAATGATACCGACGGTTCCATTACACCTGAACGGTGGCAGCTGGTCAAGCTGAAGCTTTCGATCAACTTCTTGGCCATCATGCGGGAAAACCCCGGACCACCTCCTATCACCAGCGACGCTGGCTGGCACCAAAGCCATGTCGAGCTCGTCGCATGTTCCAACCAGAAATCTCTTGATCTCTTCACCAAGGCCATAGGCGGTTTAGGAGAGATTTGGCCGGGTGAAAAACTCGAGGTCGTGTGTAAGGAAGACATTCCTAGCAGACCTCGAACTCGTACCTGGATCCCAGCCGAACCCCTTCACTCCAGAAAGTATTCTGGAAATCATCCGGCTCAGCAACCCGACTCTTCCGACTCATGACTAGAAAGTCGCGAAACTGGAGGAATTAAGGGGCTCTTATAGATGCGCGTTAATTGTGATCTATAGGGAATCCCTTAATCCTCTGGCGCAGACGAAAGGCATGATTCTGTTCGGATTCGAGTCCATACATTTAAGGGTATACAAAAAGGATGAGCTGGATGCTGATAAGTAACGTCCTCCTCCTTTAACGAAGACACCACCAAACATAACTTTAGATCACAGATAATAAATCTATACACGACACGAGCTTTCGGAGTAATATACTCGTACAAGGGGCGTTCAATATATTCTCGGTGTCGATATGAAGGAAAATGCGAATTCAATTTAAATTGTTTTTATTTTTTAATATAATCTCCCCTAACATCAATGCATTTGTTACATCTTGAGATAAGCTTTTTTAAACCCTCAAAAAAATAAATTTCCTCTTTCTCTGCAAAATACCCATTTATTGCCGACTTGAGTTCTTCATCATCCGAAAATATTTTTCCACGAAGACATTTTTTCAAATCCGGAAACAGGAAATAATCACTAGGGGCAAGGTCTGGACTATAGGGTGGGTGTTGGATTTCTTCGAAACCACACTCTCGCGCAGCAGCCTTGGAAACTCGCGCCGTGTGAACAGGAGCGTTGTCATGAAGAAGCAACACATCCGCTGCGAGTTTACCCCGTCTTTTCTTTTCAATTTCCTCCCGAAAATTATGCAAAGTGGAAGCTTAGGATGTGGCGTTGATGGTTTCACCTTTTTTTTTTGTACTCAATGAGCAAGATTCCCTTTGAGTCCCAAAAAACTGTGGCCATGAGCTTCCCGGCAGACGGAGTGACTTTGAACTTCTTCGGGGGGTCTGTTCCTTTTTTATGCCACTGCATGGACTCTTGTTTGCTTTCAGGGTCATAGTGGTGGACCCATGTTTCGTCCCCAGTAACAATTCGATCCATAACACCGTCCGCGTTCTCACTACACATCTCCAAAAGCTCTCTACAGCATGCGATTCTCACTTTTTTCTGAGGCGCTGTGAGCATTCGTGGCACCCACCTTGCACTGACCTTTGAAAGGTTAAGATGGTCATGAAGAATGGTGTGAATGGTACCAATTGAAAGCTTGGTGGTCTCTGCCATCATTTTCACTTTTATTCGGGCACCCTCAAGAACAAGTTTTTCGACTTCTTTGATTCTTTCTCCCGTACAAGCAGTAGCCGGGGAGCCGGAGCGGGGGTCGTCTTCAATGCTCTCTCTGCCTCTCTTGACCACTTTTGCACAGTTGATAATGAAGATGCGGAACCCTCGTAAACAGCCACCATCTCTTCATGAATAGTTTTTTGACTTTTTCCTTGCTTAGTGAGATATTTAATTACTGCTCAATTTTCACCATCACGGTCTCAGTTGCCATTATGATTCTGTTTAACTAGAGATAAAACGCGAATTAATAATCACATTTATATGAAATTTTACATGAATGCACTAAAATAATAGTATTACTTGATAAATAAGTCAATTTATATATACAACTACAGCTTCACCCCGATACCGAGAATATGTTGAACACCCCTCGTAAAGCCTTTTTATTTTCGCTCTTTCTTACTTTGTTTACTGATAGATTTTTTTTCCTCTCACCACAAGTTGAGGGCAGTGGCAAAAGGAATATGAAAAACAATTGCAACGGGCTTGCGGGAAGGGGTATGAAGACCTGGCTGTTTGTTTTCATTCGACTACAATAGGAAATTATATAATTTTTCATGAATTGGTATTTTGTTTGAGCGTATGGGTATGTATGTAAGAAAGAACAATTCAAAGGCGGGAAAAGTGGAATATTGCTTTACATTTTCTAGTTGAAGTTTGAAAGCAAAATATTAGGTATTCGTGTTATTAATATGCAGTGCAGATACACCTGTGTGCAAAATAATAGCAGTGTTAGATGCTTAACTTTTAATTTACAATAAAACCAATTTTATAGCACCTGTATTTTAATTATTTATTTTTTTTTCTCTAATGTTCTAAAGACTTAGTATTGAATTTGAAATTAAGTAACTAACTATTCCTATACATTAAATACCTTGATCAAAAGCAATTTATTCAGAAAATTAAAAATACAAGTTTATTCCCCTTCAAAGTAATCTCTTATCGACTGCAACACACTTATGCCAGTGCTTGATCCAATCCTTGAAACATTTTTTATATTCGTTTTCGGTATTCGTTTTCGACGGAAACCCATATCATTAACGAAAATGTCTTGGACGGATCCATAGGCAATGTTCAAGTCCTCCGCTATCTCTCTGATGGCTAATTTGCGGTTATTGACCAACATTTCTTTTACTCCATCAATGTTTTCGTCGGTTTTCGATGTCGATGGCCTGCCACTACGTTCATCATCTTCGATTGACCCACGACCACTTTTGAACCGCTCGTTCCACTGGTAAGCGACCGTTTTCTTTAGAGAATCGTTGCCGAAACACTTTTCCAACATTTTCAACATTCGCGCACCATTAAATCCGTTTTTTACGCAAAATTTAATACAAATTCATTGTTGCAAAATTAATTAAAAAAAAAAACTGAAAATTGAATATGTTGCACTTGCTTAATACTTCGTTGAATGGCCTTTGTTTGCCAGAACTGCAATACAACGAAGTGGCATAGAGTCGACTAAGCGCATGCACCTCTCTCTCGAAATACCTGCCCATGCAGATTGCACTGTAGTCCATAATTCACCAACGTTTTTTGGTTTTGCCTTAAAAACCTCTTGTTTAATATCAGGGTAGAAATTTTCAATGATATTAAGATCTGGAGACTGAGCAGAACACTCCATGATATTAATCCTATTGACTCCAAACCAATTTTTAGCCAATTTAATGGTGTGCTTGGGGTCATTATCTTGTTGATACACCCAATTAAGCGGCAACTTACTCTTAAGGTAAGTTTTGATTTTGGGGAATAAAAAAAAGTCGCACGGGGCCCAGTCCGGACTCATTTGACTAAACCACTGATAAAAACATGTTTCTTCTGGGATTGGTTTGATTGAAGCCATTATAAACAACCTGATTGAACCCTATCAGTTCGATTTCACGTCAGCAAAGTCCACAATCGATTAGATTTCCACACTCCGGCAGATCCTGGAGAAAACGCAAGAAGTCCAGATCGATACCCACCACTTGCTTATCGATTTTAAGGCTGCCTATGAAAGCATTTATAGAGACGAGCTATATAGAGCAATGTCTAGTCTTGACATCCCTGCCATACCCGTCCGTCTGTGTAGGATGACGACGGATAACGCCCGCTTCTGAGGGATATGTTTGCCTAACATCGGCATTATGATTCTATTCAGTGCACTGTGTGAACACGTAAAACCTCTTCGGTCCACAAAAATTTACCGAAAGCAGTGTGACTTCTGTCCTGGAAAATCTTGGAAAGAACTAGCCAGTTCCATGTCAATACTAAAATGCCTTAAAAAACCTTACATTTGCAGCAAACATTTTGAAAATGCCTTTTTGGGGAAAAAATATTTAAAAACAAACGCTTATCCCTCTCTCTTTTTAAAACGAAGCGAGAGTGTTCCGAACTCCATCCCAACGCTCATTTACAATGACATTTTAGATGTCAGCTCTTTGGATAAGGCCAATCTGCTTGCTGCACACTTTGCGGCCAGCTCAACACTCCCAGATTGTGCTTTGTCTCCGCCTACAATTGAGTGCGTCGAATCTTCAATGGGACGAATCTACTTTCGCAATCGTGCAGTAGCAAGAGTACTTACAGATCTCAACATACATAAATCCGATGGTCCAGATGGTATATCTCCCCTTCTTCTGAAGAGGTGTTCTTCCTCGCTGGCAAAACCACTGCGTAAGCTTTTTCATCAATCCTACTCTTTAGGACTCTTCCCAAGCAGATGGAAAACAGCATTTGTGCAGCCCGTCCCTAAAAAAGGCGAATCATCCTCTCTCTCCTCCTACAGAGCCATTGCACTTATGTCCCTTCTTTCCAAGGTCATGGAAACGCTGATAAATCGTCAGCTCATGAAATATCTCGAAACACGAAAACTTTTCAATGATCGGCAATATGGTTTTCGTAGCAACAAGTCCACTGGTGATTTGATGGCATGACTTACCGAAAAGTGGAACCAAAGCGTACATCAATCTGGCGAAAGCAATATAGTTGCACTTGATATTTCTAAGGCATTTGACAGAGTTTGGCATCAAGCTCTTTTGTTGAAAATGTGCATTTGGGATCAACGACTCTCTTCTTCAATGGATTAGAAATTACCTTTCGGAACGTTCAATTCAAGAAGTCTTGGACGGTTTCAAGTCTGATATTTACAAAATAAATGCTGGTGTGTCCCAGGGCTCTGTTCTGTCTCCGACACTCTTTTTAATTTTCAGTAATAATCTCTTGACTGCTACTTCTAATCCAATATATTCCTTTGCTGATGACACTACTCTCTGCTTTTCATATACGTTCCCAGACTCACGGCACTGCTCTTGTCTCGTGTCTCACTTTGTTTTATCGCTATTTCCACCACCAGGGGTCCACTGAAATCACTAGTAGCATTCCGCCCATTCAAACTGTCAACCGTGACACCCGTCTCGCTATGAATGCTCATCAGTATGCCCATTTTCCCATTTTCGGACGTGCTCTAAAATATCGTGATTCGCTCCTAAGCCGTACAACTCGCTTATGGAATGCTCTGCCGATCTCTGTATTTCCTGGTCTTTATAACTTGCAAACATTTAAAAACAATGTCCGCGCTGTATACAATCACCTTAAGGGTACTCAAACCCCTTGAGCGCGCGCTGATTATAAAAAATAAAATAAAAAAAAGCAGAAAGATATGCTAGTAGTTCAAAAAACCTGATTAGGCTGGATTTTATTTGAAAAGGCTCAACTCAGTCGAAGTTTCTTCCAAACGACAGATCTCGATGATCGGCTTATGTTTTGCGAACAGGAAGAGGCTCCATTTGAATACCATCAGTCTTCCGAGAATGCTGCTTGTGGGGAACACTTACTAAGCATGTGAGGCGTACTGGTGATGGGCGATACCAATAGCTCTTCCATTTAAAGGAACTGATTATCCAATCTTGCGCTGATCACAGGAAGGTGCTTTGTAACGCTTCAGGATCTTGGAGAAACGTTTCTTTTCCAATCCTCAGCTTCAAGAGCAATATTCCGTATGCCTGGAAGAATGCATTAACTTAGGACATATGAGCGAAGTAAAACAGAATGACATACCCAAGTTAGGTCACTATTTCCTGCCGCATCACGCAGTTATGAAGAAGGAGAGTTCGAAAACAAGGCATCCTTCAGGACGTCGAATGGGATCTCATTGAACGACCAACTCATGACAGGACCCTCTCTTCAAAATTCAAAAACAACACGTGAACAAAAAAAATAAATAAAAAAAAACATACGGTGACGTTGCCCAGCATAACCGGTTTATGTACGTGTGCTTGTTATTTTGTTTGTAACTTGTTATGCAATGTAAATTAATGGGGGTAGGAATATAATTTTGAAGATCATGAGATCGATGGTCCACGATGTGGTCGTGCAGGAGGAGGTGGGTATGACGTTGCACCACACTATAAAAGTGGTTGATATTTGAAGCACGAGGTGTTAAGGGCTAATACATGTTATGGGGTTGAAGATATACATATGTACATGACTGCTAGAGCAATTTCCCGATTTTAATTTTTTAATTTAAATTTTTTGCTCAGAACATTAAATACCTACAAAATTTGATAAATTTCCAAGCATTGAGCAACATCGAACTTATTCGGAAAATGTATATTTACGAGTACATATTTGCTCCTCTTTCTTTTAAATTATGTAAAAGGGAGTTTTTAAAACTGTACGAAAAATATTTGTATGTAAAGATCCAAAATCTTCAATTCCAAGACTCGGGGACAACGCAGTAATGTACGGGCGAATATATGGTAGTTCGAACAAGTGGAATAGGATCTCAACCAACTTGGAGTGTAGCTGGAAACAGCTGGCGAAAGATCGCGCCAGGTGGAAAGGCTTGTTGGTTGAGGTCCTGTTCCACCCCAGACTGTAGCGCCACCTAAGAAGTAAGGAAAATATTGGAAATATTTTTCCGACAGCCATGAATGAGCCATATTTTAACTAGCAAAATCAATACTATGTAGTTATATAGAGTGTGATTTTGTTCCTTGGAGTAGGGACTTTGGATCCAATTTGTTAAACCAGTCTGAAGTAGCTTATTCTGGTGGTAATCTTCGACAAGGTGTCATTTGTTCAGTTTGCATTAACATAGAGGAAGAGGAACTCCTCTAAAGTAATGATTTACAGTGACAATTTGTACGATTTGGTAGATAACGGGGTTATCTTTGCTCGATAAAATATACTTTACAATGGCAGCAGATTTTGGCCACCCTGAAGTGTCTATGTCAATGACGTGTCCCAACAGCTGGGCAGATCTTTATTGTGTTTATACCTGCCTGCGGTTAAATAATACGAGTATTTTAATATGAGATTGAAAAAACGATATTATGAGAGCGTATCTATTTGATGGAATCCGGTGGAGGTTTGGAAAAATTCTGAGGTTTTGTTTACAAGCTGTAAGGCACTCGCAAATTTTCTAGTATGATACGACACAACCCGATATGTTTTCTTGGGACCCCGAACTAGGCCATCGCATTATGAAGCCTATTACAATGGAGGCTGTCATAAGCATAGGTGGTAGGTATTGACTTGAAACTGGCTAGTTCTTTCCAAGATTTTCCAGGACAGAAGTCACACTGCTTTCGGTAAATTTTTGTGGACCGAAGAGGTTTTACGTGTTCACACAGTGCACTGAATAGAATCATAATGCCGACGTTAGGCAAACACATCCCTCAGAAGCGGGAGTTATCCGTCGTCATCCTACACAGACGGACGGGTATGGCAGGGATGTCAAGACTAGACATTGCTCTATATAGCTCGTCTCTATAAATGCTTTCATAGGCAGCCTTAAAATCGATAAACAAGTGGTGGGTATCGATCTGGACTTTTTGGGTTTTCTCCAGGATCTGCCGGAGTGTGGAAATTTAATCGATTGTGGACTTTGCTGACGTGAAACCGCACTGATAGGGTCCAATCAGATTGTTTACAATGCTTCAATCAAACCAATCACAGAAGAAACATGTTTTTATCAGTGGTTTAGTCAAATGAGTCCGGACTGGGCCCCGTGCTACTTTTTTTTATTCCTCAAATTCAAAACTTACCTTAAGAGTAAGTTGCCGCTTAATTGGGTGCATCACCAAGATAATGACCCCAAGCACACCATTAAATTGGCTAAAAATTGGTTTGGAATTAATGGGATTAATGTCATGGAGTGGTCTGCTCAGTCTCCGGATCTTAATATCATTGAAAACTTCTAGCCTGATGTTAAACAAGAGGTTTTTAAGGCAAAACCAAAAAACGTTGATGAATTATGGACTACAGTGCAATCTGCATGGGCAGGTATTTCGAGAGAGAGGTGCATGCGCTTAGTCGACTCTATGCCACTTCGTTGTATTGCAGTTCTGGCAAACAAAGGCCATTCAACGAAGTATTAAGCAAGTGCAACATATTCAATTTTCAGTTTTTTTTTTAATTAATTTTGCAACAATGAATTTGTATTAAATTTTGCGTAAAAAACGGATTTAATGGTGCGCGAATGTTGAAAATGTTGGAAAAGTGTTTCGGCAACGATTCTCTAAAGAAAACGGTCGTTTGCCAGTGGCACGAGCTGTTCAAAAGTGGTCGTGAGTCAATCGAAGATGATGAACGCAGTGGCAGACAATCGACATCGAAAACCGACGAAAACATTGATGGAGTAAAAGAAATGTTGGTCAATAACCGCAAATTAACCATCAGAGAGATAGCGGAGGACTTGAACATTGCCTATGGATCCGTCCGAGACATTTTGGTTAATGATTTGCGTTTCCGTCGTGTAGCAGTAAAGTTGGTGCCAAAAGACTTCAATTTCATGCAATAAAAGAGACCGTGTTGACGTCGCAAAAGAGATGATTTGCGAGGCTGAATGCGATCCCACATTCATGAAAAGGATCATTACTGGAGACGAGACGTGGGTTTATGAGTACGACACGCAATCCAGACATCAGGCAAGGGAATGGCGTTCACCAAATGAGCCGGGACCAAAAAAAAACACGTCGTTTTCAGTCAAAAAAGGAGGCAATGCTCACGGTTTTGATGGATTACAACGGTGTAGTGTATCATGAATTTTTGCCAGAAGGACAAACAGTAAAAAAAAGAGTATTATTTGGGCGCTATGAGACGTTTGCGTGAAGCAATTCGCCGAAAGAGACCAGAATTGTGGGCAGAAAACTCGTGGATTTTGCACCATGATAACGCACCGTCGCACAGCGCCATCATTATTCGTAATTTTTTGACGAAAAATGCAACATATATCATCCAACAGCCACCGAATTCACCTGATTTGGCTCCCTGTGACTTCTTTTTGTTCAATCGATTTAAAAAACCACTACGGTGGAAGTAATGGAAAAATCGCAGGAAGCACTAAAGGACATTCCGAAAACGAATATAAAAAATGTTTCGAGGATTGGATAAAGCACTGACATAAGTGTGTTGCAGTCGATAAGAGATTACTTTGAAGGGGACAATATAGATTTAAATGAATAAACTTGTATTTTTAATTTTCTGAATAAATTCCTTTTTATCAAGGTGGTATTTAATATATAAGAATAGTTAGTTACTTAATTTCAAATTCAATACTAAGACTTTAGAACATTAGAGAAAAAAAATAATTAAAATACAGGTGCTATAAAATTGGTTTTATTGTAAAATAAAAAGTTAAGCATCTAACACTGCTATTATTTTGCACACAGGTGTATCTGCACTGCATATTAATAACACGAATACCTAATATTTTGCTTTCAATCTTCAATTACAAAATGTAAAGCAATATTCCACTTTTCCCGCCTTTGAATTGTTCTTTCATACATACGAGTACATACCCATACGCTCAAACAAAATACCAATTCATGAAAAATTATGTAATTTCCTATTGCAGTCGAATGAAAACAAACAGCCAAGTCTTCATACCCCTTCCCGCAAGCCCCTTGCAATTGTTTTTCATATTCCTTGTGCCACTGCCCTCAACTTGTGGTGAGAGGAAAAATAATCTATCAGTAAACAAAGCAAAAAAGAGCTAAAATAAAAAGACTTTATATTACTCCGAAAGCTCGTGTCGGCTGGACGAGTGTCGGCTAGCCGACCAAAAGTGAACCATTTTTTCCTACAGGGATGAGACATCTGTATAGATATATTATCTGTGCATCTACTATGGTAATTGCAATAGGCAACAGAAACAACGCTTATTCGGATGCGGATTTGTCATACCCGGCAGACTTACATAGGCAAGAAATCTTGAACCTCCAACACGTGAGCGAGCGTCTTATGACAGTGCGCATCAAGGCTTAAATTGCTAACATAAGCTTAATATCCGCCAATGCCCCACGGAAAGTAAGGACGACATCATCAAGGAGTACTTCTATTGTATGATCTGACCGGCAAGACATATGAGCAATGTTATAAGTAAATGACTATAAAATCGCCTAGTACGATTTTAACTCCAATACAGGAAGGGAGGACATCTTTGGTAGGACAGCTGGTGAGCATAGCCTACACGACACCACGTCTGGGAACGGACTTACGCTTACTGCCCTACGGTGGGACAAAATACCACTATAGCAAGTATCATACACGGTTTCCTCATCTTAATTTCGCAACCGAATCGAATTGATCATTTTGCAACCGTAGTAAGGAATGCTTCCAATATGGAGGTCTGCACGTTCCGGGCAGTCAAAATTGTCTCGAATTACTACTTTGTTGCAGTTAAATACGAATGCGGATCTCCCAAATTCCACAATAAGGAAGGGCTACTATAGGAGTATATATCATAGAAAAGTTCCAATTGCAGGAGATCGCCATAATCTTTGCTGCCAACGTATTCCGAAATCTTTCAACAACTCCTATGCTGTCGACATCAAGTACCAAAGACCAGTGTTAACGATGCCAAAGTGCCATCGGTGCTGCCCCAACTGATGTGATGGGTTTCACCCGGGCGCCACCAAGAAATTCCTGGTTTTATGTAGAATGCCGGCAAGCACATGCAGCTAAACAAGAAGCGTACAAAGCGAAAGAGCCGCTCAGGAGCTCCACGAGCAAAATAGACGGGAATAAAATCATCTTCTGCAGAAGAAGTACAGAATGAGAGTTTGTACTTCAGGAACAACGTACGGAAGTTTTAACAACAGACGGAAAAATTGTGTCAACACAACAAGACCCATACAGAAACCTGTAGAAGTTAAGAGGGAAACCTAAAAGCGAGGAAGCCTAAGACCCCGCCGTCAGGCCGAATAAACCATTCAACTTAGACGATGACAGCCAAAACCTCCGTCCACCTGACCAAAACGGAGTAAGGATAGCAGTAATCAAATTTAAATCCAACAAAACTGCTGAACCTGACGGCAAAGCCTTCCACACTTCGTCGCAGAATATCATATACACTGTAAGCCACAATTTTTCGATAAATTGTCTAGCTTATGCAGAGTAGATAACATCAATGAATTCAATGCAACAACATGGAAAGTTGCACTAAAGGTCCTGTTGGCGAAGGTTGATCTATCCACACGTGCCGCATTTAGCGTAAAAGCGAGCCTAACCCTTATTGTTTGTATATTGTAGTACGATGTAGGGAGAAAAATTACTTCCACATTGTAAAATGTTAGTGTGGGTACAAATGTTAGAACTTATTCTTTTCAACACAATCGCTTTATTTAATACAATTTCAATTCACAATTTAACCGCTTATCTCAACCACTTTTACTTTTCTTTATCTTTTACTTAAACTACAATACTTCATCACTACTCGTAATTCACATTTCAAATTCCACTTTAGAACTGACTTGCATATCTTGGGGGATGTTGATATTTATTCTCGCCTAACATCTTCCGAGTAGTGATAAAGTGGTTTAAATAATAGATAGAGAAAAATGAAAGGGGTTGAGAAAAGTGATTGAATTTTAAATTGTGATTGTATTGAATAAAATGTTTGTGTTGAAAGGTAT
Source organism: Volucella bombylans (assembly GCA_949129095.1). Classification (NCBI taxonomy): domain Eukaryota; kingdom Metazoa; phylum Arthropoda; class Insecta; order Diptera; family Syrphidae; genus Volucella; species Volucella bombylans. Next base: position 215,065,081 of record OX422140.1, read on the forward strand.
AAATGCTATCATTTGTACCTACACAAATATTTCACAATAATAAAAAAGTAAATTGAATTGTTGAACTTGAATAATATTCTGATACAAAGTATAAATCTTCTTATCCGGCTGACAGCAATTTTGTGAATTTTGTAACAAAATATTTTTATTGTACAATGAAATCACATTTTACTTTACTATACTACTTATAGAGCCATGTCTAATTTTAACATCCATGCCAAACTTGTTCGTCTGTGCAGAATGGCGGTGGAGAACGCTCACTGCTCCGTCAAAGTCGATAACACCTTAACCGAGACTTTCGATGTCAAAAAAAAATTTCACACGGTGACACGTTGTCATGTGACTCCTTTAACATCATACTTGAAAGAACTCACAAGCTAGCACGGATCTTTTAAAAATCTGTGTAATTACTGCCGTATGCCGAAAATATTTACATAATTGTCAGAACTCAGCGAGCTGTCACCGGTTCGTTAGTATTGAAACGGAAGTTGCCAAAATGCAATTTACTACTAATGACGGCAAAACTCAGTACATATATGCTGTCAACAAGAAGGGACACACAACATCGATGAATTGGAGGAAACCGCATAGTCGAGAGCTACATCTTACAGTTACTGCCTGTATTTTGTTACTGTACTGGAACTTTTGCCGTTGATCCCGTTGGCTCTGATGGGCTATGGAGGAGTAGATTCAATGACGAACTATATATACGTATTGCACGGCGTAGTCGTTGGCCTTGTCGTCTGAAATGCCTGGGACATGTAGAGCGAACTGACACCAATGCTCCGGCCCGCAGAATCAACTAGAAGGGTAGTTCAACCGACTTGGAGCAGTTAGCTAAGAGTCTAGCTAACTGAAGGTGCTTGTTAATTAAGGCTCACGTTCACTTTGAACTGTAGCGCCAATTATGTAATTAAATAAGCTTATTTCAAACACTGAATTTTCACTTCCATTCTGATACTCATTAAGTTCAGATGTGCTTAAACTTCGCTCCACTAATTTATTTCCCGTATATTTCCATTTCATTTTTCCTAATTTGCAATAATTCGCACAAGCTATTTCTGGGTCATCGCCTTGTGTTTTGTTTTGCTGACTCGATTTGTTTACTCCCTTTAAACCGAGCAAAATTGCATAATAATAATCTTAAAGTGAAATTAACAACTAACCCATTTCTCATTCACCACCTTTTGTGTTTTTCTTCATTCAACACATTAAATGTTCAGCTGATCTACCCTAATTAATTCATCATCATCATGTCAGAATTATGTAGAAATGTGAATTACTCCCTAACAAATGATCCAAATGCTGTTATAGTGATCTGCAGTGGTCTTAGTTGCAAGTCATTTAATGCTCTTTGTATTGGCTTGAGTAAGAAATGCAAAGTCAATTTACCAAATACGATGACATTTTAAAATTTATTGAAGATTTATCAATTTCCCTCGCGATCTAAAATAAGAGTCCACAAAAGAGAAACATATCTATGCAATTGACTCAAGATATTGATTTATTAAAACGAAACTATAAACATTAGTAAAGATTTAAAAATTTAATCTTTGAATCCAATAGTCTCAAATCCATAATAAAATTTTACATATCCACAATAACTGGCTCTTTAGGTTTCCTACGTTCCCTTTCCATCACATAATGATCAGTTGTTTACAAACTTCGTGTGCCGAATGAGTGATTTAAGCAACGAGATTACCGAATCACGCGCGCTGTTAAGCGAAATTAATGTGTACTTAAAATTTAAAATTAATGTCAGCAACTGCCGTAAAATCTCCAACAACACTTTCAAAGTAAGCATCTGTCTGTATCGACGGTCTAGTTTCAAAAACTATCATTCCTCCTAACCCGCGGCTCAATTCTTTGCCGAAGACTCCCAAATGTCTGTCCCTTTATTTTCAAAACGAAAGAGGATTACGAATTAAGATTTCTGCTATATATCTTAATTCGCAGATTCTGCCCTACGACATTTTTGCCCTCACAGAAACCAATGTCACCCCTAATATTAAGAATAATGAATTAATTTCTCAAGACTTCAATTTACCCCGTGATGATGGCATAGATAAAGAGAAGAATTTATACAACCGTGGTGTACTTCTAGCTATAGACTTTCGTCTCGAGTCTCTAGACCCTTTAAAATATCGTCCACTGCATTCTTAGAATTAGTTTGCGCTTGAATTTCTATTTGCAAGCGCAACCTATATATTTGTTGCTGCTATATTCGCCCGTCTCAACCAATTGAAGGTTATCAGCTAGCTGTTGCTGCAATCGATTTTATTTTTAATGCTGCTGATACCAACGACGTTGTTAGTTTTTTATGTGGTTTTAACCTACTTAAACTTCTATGGGTCAAGACTGACCAGTCCTTCTTTACTACAACAAATCCCGCCTCTGATAAAGAAAATCTTTTCAACGACTGCCTTACTGACTCTGTAACAATTAAGTGGTGTCACCAATAATATTGGCAGACAACTCGACCTAGTCTTCGCTACTGATACAAATAACTGTGTCATTTTAGAAAGTAGCCATCTTTTCTCTAAGTTTGATAGTTACCACCCTCCCCTCTTCTCTTACATTGTTGTATGACATTTTTATTAATCCCGTTTCCTATGTGTATCCTTATAGTTTTAATTTTCATAGGGCAACTCACTCCAAGCTGAACAACCTCCTCAGTATGGTCAATTTTAACTTTCTCTACGATAATCCCAACCTTAGTGTTAACAATGCACTCGCATCCCTTTATACCGAAATTTTAAAATTTCTCTAATAATCTGTACTTTTTTTACCCAAAAAGAATCCCTCTTCTTCACCACCCTAGTGTAATAAAGAGCTGCGATCACTTCGTAACAAGAGAAATAAGCTCTGGTATACTTACTTAAAATCGCGTTCCGACTTCGATTTCTTCTACTAGATACCAGTCTGAACAAATAAATTTCTATGTACTTTGCCAAAATCTCTACGAAGGCTATTTGAACCGAATGGACCACACACTCATTTCCGACCCCAAACGATTCTTTCAGTTCATCAAAACTGAAAGCAAATTGGATAACTATCGACCATCCCTGAATTTTTTTGATAAGTCCTCGGGCGATCCCCAAATTATTGCAAATCTCCTCGCAATTTTTTTAGCCAATCGTTCGCCATCCATTCCCAACAGCCAGACCACTCTTACAAACAACTTTGGGATCTGTGTTTATAACTTTAAAGATAAAATAATAAACCTCCTCTGGTGTCCTTCAAGGCAGCCACCCTGGACCCTTATTATTTATTCTGCCTGCTAATGACGTTGATTGGATCATTAAAAATTCATACATATCAATTTACGCGGATGATATGAAAATCTTTTGATATACATATATTAATTTCCTCTGACACACTACCATTGCAGGAAGATCTAAACAGATTTTATACTTGGTGTCAGAAAAGTTCTGCCTCTCTGCGACTGTTCAAGTCAAAACTCGACACTGTGTGCCCTTACTTACCACTCAACCTTAAGAATCCTTTATAGTATGAACATACAGAGGTCACTTTTGTTACCAAATTGGCTTCTAAAGAAATGAGAACCATCCTCTCCATTGTACATTTTCCCAACTCCTTCTTCTTAAACTAACACTCAACGAGGTAAGACGTACTCAGAAATAAAGACACATTTATAACCATTATATTGTCGTTTTTTTATTTTTCTACATTCAAATTTCACGAGGATCGCTACGCATCCCAACATTTGGTCCTAGACGATCCGGATTATTTTCAATAAACAAACAAAAATTCAAAAATTACGATTGTTCTACATATCAAGAATTAAATTCTACATAGAAGCAAAACCTCAAATCTCAATAAAATTTATCAAGAGCGTACGCTAGCAGATCATCGGCCGTCATCGCCCATCATTAACATAACCCAGGAGCATCAGAGAGAATCAAATCCAAGAGCTTAAGCATCATACTCATAACCCACAAACTGCAAGCCTTCATCACATGTGCATCTAACATCATAACGAAGTTTGATTGCAAACTCCGCATGGTCACCGAAGAAAGCAACGGCGTGGCAGCATCCAAAGTTCATTAAAACTGGTTTTGATAGCAACTCCCGCTTATCAGCTAATATGTAAAAGGTATGAGTGTTTTTGATATTTTTGTGCAATTAAATATTTTTTTTTGTAAGACACGTAAATTGATTTATATTCCGTATAAAATTATATCCAACGATTAATCGGGCATTGTACTCACACGAGTATTAATACAGGCTAGTATTTTCATTTGGCTTAGTTCGTTATAGTAGGAATTTGTGAAAAATGTCATATTCCAAAATGGAAACATTTATATTTTGTGCGGATTGTTTGGTGGAGTATTTCGCCGATATAAAAGAAAAATCTAGTGATTCGTTCTCGCTCATATCTCTGCAAGCTAGAAGGCTAGAACTAGGGAATTTGTGGTCAGAAGTGAAAAGTTCATATTCAGAGTGCGTTCGTAGCAAGATAGAAATATTAGAGGCGGATAATCTAGCTGCTGTAAAAGCCAAGTATAAATTATCGACAGAAACCTATCTCTCGTCTTTGGAACATCTTTTGACACTGTCCAAGGCATTAGAGATTAAAGGCAATAAATCTATCGGGGTGTCAGGTAAGCAGTTTCTGAGTGAAGTCGACGTTCACGATGTACAAGTACAAACATCTTCTGGTGGCGATTCAGCGACTGTAACTAGTGGACTTTCTCTTCCACCCTGTGATTCCGAAGTCTTTTATGGAGATTATTTGTCATGGCCAACTTTTCGTGATATGTTTTCGGCCGTATATATCAAACATACACGTCTCAGTCCAGTACAGAAGTTGTTTCATCTTCGAGCAAAGACACGAGGCGATGCCCTAAATATTGTTAGCAAATTTTCGTTAACAGATAACAATTTCGAACTCGCATGGAATGCTCTTACGGAGCAATTCGAGAACAAAAGAATAATAGTTAATAGTCGATTGAAGGTTTTATTAAACATTCCTAACATAACTGTAGAAACTGATAAAGCCCTTAAACAGATTCATAGAGATGTCAGTGATTGTCTATCAGCTTTAAAGTCCTTCGGAATTAATACTAATTCATGGGATTCATTTCTTACGTTTTTTATTTCTAATCGTCTTCCAGAGAAAACACTTTCACTCTGGGAGCAAGGATTGAAAAACCCTTCGGAGATTCCCACATGGGAAGATATGAGTAGGTTCTTAGTGGCTAGGTACAAAGTTCTTGAGACGGTAAGTGACATCAGACACCTAGCTAAACCAAAACATGTAGGAAATTCTCAGCCAGGACCATCGGCAAGAAGGGTCAATACTCATCATATTAACCACAAACCCATTAAATCGGCTTGTCCGGCGTGTTCAGCTAATCATGCTATACGCGCGTGTCCGACATTTTTACAAATGTCAATTCCATCTCGACTTGAGATAGTACAAAACCATAAGTTGTGCTTCAACTGCTTGGCATCGTACCATTCTTTACAAGCGTGCAACAGCCGGTTTACTTGCAATATCTGCAAAAACCGCCACCACACTCTCTTGCATAACGTGAAGGATACCCCACAGAAGGAGCTCAACGTGCTGTCTCAACCTTTTAATCCTCACTTTCATGGCAATATGCATGCCAATCCGCCAATACAGTCCACTCTGTCATCTACTACAGCTAATGTTCATACTCACTTTGCAAAGTCGACAAAACAAATCCTTCTAGCTACAGCCTTGGTGCTGGTTGGTACCCAAGGATTGACATTCACTCTTCGAGCTCTTATCGATCCTGGGTCAGAAGTCACGTTGATATCCAAGGCAGCTCAAGTTCGCCTAGGACTTCCAGTCACTCCAATTCAGGCACAGGTATCTGGAGTCAATACCGCCTTAGCAGCCACCTCTACGCGTCTATGCCATTTCACATTAGGTTCCCACTTAAGTGCTACGAAGAATATTCCTGCTCAAGCTCTAGTTGTTGACAATCCAACTGGTAGACTTCCGTCTCAGTCAGTTGATACAATAAACTTGACAGATTTCTCCGTCCTTAAGTTGGCTGATCCTTATTTCCACAAATCATCGAGAGTAGATTTACTAATTGGGGCAGATCTCTATCCAAAGGTCATGCTCGAGGGTCTACGTATCCTTGGATTAGGTAATCTTCTCGCCCAAAATACAATTTTTGGCTGGATAATTTCAGGGCCAGCACCCAGGTCGACTGAATCCACTGCTACGAAGTATGTCACCTATTTTAACCAAGTATCGCTTAATGAAGATATTAAACGGTTTTGGGAATTGGAAGAGATAACTGAGACCAGACCTCTTTCCCCTGAAGATCAGTATTGCGAATCATTGTATTCTAAGACCACTCAAAGAGATGCCAAAGGACGCTATGTTGTCCAACTGCCCTTCAAGACTGAGTTCCCAACGGAACTTGCCCTCGGACTTTCACGAAATGGTTGTGAAAAACGGTTCATGGCGGCAGAACGCCGTCTTAGGAAAACTCCCTCCTTAGAAACTACTTATAACAACGTCATTCATGAGTATCTGGATCTAGGGCATATGAAGCAAGTTGCATCCAACGAATTGATTCATGATCGGAACGTAATGTCCTATTATTTACCACATCATGCCGTGTTTAAACCACACAGTCTTACTACTAAGCTGCGAGTGGTGTTTCATGCGTCTTATCCATCAGAGACTGGCAATAGTCTTAATGATGTTCTATGTGCAGGTCCTGCTTTGCAGAAAGATTTAGTCATGACAATACTCCGGTGGAGAAGGCACGAATTCGTGTTCAATGCCGATATTACTCAAATGTACAGACAGATACGAGTTCACCCTTCCCATACGCCATTCCAACGAATTTTGTTCAGACGTTTTCCGAACCATCCAATCGAAGATTTCGAGTTGTTAATAGTAGTCTTCGGTGAAAAATCCTCGCCTTACCTAGCACAACGTACTTTGTTGCAGTTAGCGGACGACGAAGAAAACATGTATCCGATTGGGGCTGAGATCCTTCGTAACGATTTTTATATGGACGATTTGCTGTATGGTACTGATTCACTCAAGAAGGCTCATGAAGCTCAATCGCAAATCATTTCGATATTGGCTTCTGCCGGGTTTGTGCTCCGTAAGTGGACCGCTAACCATCAATCTCTCTTGCAAAATGTTGCTAAGGAACAAATTCTTAATGAACAATTCCTCTATCTGCATGATCAGAGTTCCGTCAAAACTCTAGGGATATCTTGGAACGCAAAGTCGGACAAATTTTCATTCAAGATAAACCCTATCTTATTCTCCAAGTCAAGTACTAAGCGAGAAGTCTTTTCCCAGATAGCCAAGCTTTTCGATCCAGCTGGATGGTTGTCCCCAGTAATCATTAAGGCGAAGATACTAATGCAGTAGATTTGGAAAGATAAAACCGAATGGGATCAAAGCCTATCGCCGCATTCTCTGGCTACATGGGAAGCCTTTGCTACAAGTTTTATAGACCTATCAAAGTTGCAAATAACCCGATGGACTGGAACTTCTCCACATAAGGTATTAGAAATTCACGGATTTTCTGATGCCTCGGAACGGGCTTATGCGGCTGCCATCTATATACGAGTTTTACACAGCTCGGGGGAAAGCATTTCGAACCTTTTGTGTTCCAAAAGTAAAGTGGCACCCGTTGAGCCAGTCTCACTGCCAAGATTGGAGTTGTGTGGAGCAGTTCTGTTAGCCAAACTTTTAAAAATGATACTTCCTATGTTTCAGTCGCAAAACCCTTCTGTCTTTCTATGGACAGACTCTTCTATTGTGCTTGCGTGGCTCGAAAAGTCAGCCTGTTCATGGCGAACATTTGTCGCCAATCGAACAAGTCAGATCCGGAGATATGTTGGTGTTCTCCCATGGCGGCATGTGCCGTCAGAAGATAATCCCGCAGATCTCGCGACTAGGGGGATGGCTCCTGGTGAACTGCTGGATAAGGAGCTTTGGTGGAAGGGTCCCAACTGGCTGCATCGTTCTGAAATTCCCTGGCCTTCTTCCCCTCCTTCGTCCATCAACGAGGCTGACCTCGAGTCTAAACTAGTCAAATCTTTTCACACGCAGTTAAATCAATGGGAAGACGTGCTCGAAAGATTTTCGTGCCTAGCCCGAGCACTTAGAGTAACATCTTACATATTACGGTTTTTTCATCACACACACCCTCGTTTCAAGGATAAATATGCATATCAAACAAAAATCATTCAGAAAAAAGAAATATTGGAAGCCAAAGAAAGGCTTATAATCTTCTCCCAAAAGATATACTTGGAATCCGAGTACCAGTCTCTTCAACAGAATGAACTCATAAAGCGTTCGAGCAAGCTTTTAACTTTGAACCCAGTTTTAGACACCAAAGGCATAATGCGTGTCAATGGTCGAATAGTCGATTCAAATATATCGTGGGCCGAGCGGTATCCAATAATCTTGCCCTATAAATCCCGTTATGCAAGACTTCTACTAGATTTCACCCATAAAATATCGCTTCATGGTGGAAATCAGCTTATGTTCGTCCTTATTCGGAAAGAATACTGGATACCGAAGCTTAAGATCCTAATTAAGACATGCCTAAGCCATTGCAAAGTTTGTGTGATTCACAAAAAACATCTTCGTAGTCAGATTATGGCAGCTCTACCTCCAGAAAGGTCGGAGTTCTCAAGACCGTTTACCAAAATCGGGGTTGATTTTGCAGGTCCTTTCGATATAAAAACGTATATCGGGCGTAACGCGCTGGTATCCAAAGGATACGTTTGTGTTTTTGTGTGCTTCTGCACGAAAGCAATCCATTTAGAAGGAACGACCGATTTATCGACCGCTGCATTTTTAGCTGCCTTTAATCGGTTTGTCGCGAGAAGAGGTCTGCCGCAAGATGTATTTTCCGACAACGTAACTAACTTTGTGGGAGCGGACCGTATTATCAAGGAAAACTTTAAAAAATATCTTCAAGAAACCTTGGAGATTTTTCAAAACACTAATCCTAGTCTCACTTGGCACTTCATTCCTCCAGGGTCAACCCATATGGGAGGACTGTGGGAAGCAGCCGTCAAAAGCTTTAAAACCCACTTCAAACGGGTTGTCGCGGGTACCAAACATACTTTTGAAGAGTTTTCAACTCTCCTTTGCCGAATCGAAGCATGCCTTAATTCCCGTCCCATCACGGCAGTATCTGAAAATCCAGACGAACCACTCGCCCTCACGCCAGGTCATTTCCTTATAGGAAGCCCACTTATTTCTATTCAAGAACCTGACGTTCAGGAATCTTCTATGTCTCTCGTTCAAAGGTGGGAAAAACTTAAATTGCTTCATCTGCACTTTTGCAAACGATGGAAGGAAGAGTACCTCAAGGAATTACACAAAAGGTACAAATGGAAATTTCCTCAGCGTAACATTCAGACTGGCGACCTGGTGGTGGTACGACAAGAAAAGGTACCTCCTACTGAGTGGCGATTAGGACGCGTAATGACGGTTTTTCCAGGAAGAGACGGAAAAGTAAGAGTAGCTAGGCTGCGGACACAGCAAGGTGAAATAACTAGACCCATAGTTAAACTTTGTGTTATTCCTTCGGAGTAATGATATTCGCGTCATATTTATATTTTGGTTGTTTTTTATTTCAATATTAAATTTTTTTTAATTGCACTGAAGTATGAAAAGTACATCATATCTTATTAAATACATTAAATACATACATATTATCTAAATTAAATACATAATACTTAAAATTTCATTACTGTATCTAGAGTAAAGTAATCCATGTAATTACCATTACGGTATAGGTTAGAGATCCTTTACTAACATACCTTTCCCCCCGAAGTGAGTGGAACCCCTTCGGTCTTCATACAAAGGTTCCCCATCTGAATCTCGGATTCAGATTTAGGGCTTAGATTTATTATATCATATATACATTGGAATATTTATTGCAGACGTAGTTCTGCAATGGCGGGCGGCAATGTTCAAGTCAAAACTCGACACTGTGTGCCCTTACTTACCACTCAACCTTAAGAATCCTTTATAGTATGAACATACAGAGGTCACTTTTGTTACCAAATTGGCTTCTAAAGAAATGAGAACCATCCTCTCCATTGTACATTTTCCCAACTCCTTCTTCTTAAACTAACACTCAACGAGGTAAGACGTACTCAGAAATAAAGACACATTTATAACCATTATATTGTCGTTTTTTTATTTTTCTACATTCAAATTTCACGAGGATCGCTACGCATCCCAACAGCGACTACCACCTCAGTAAACTGTCCCTCAAAAACTTTCTTATTTCCACCTATGCATCACATCCTAATTTTCTTTAACCACATACAAACAGATATTACAATATTCTGAAATGTTTGTGTGTGTATAAATGATAGAACTTATTTCTTTCATTGCAATCGCTTTATCCAATACAACTACAATTCACAATCCAATCGGTTACCTCAACCACTATTATTTTTCTTTATCTTTTACTTAAGTTGTTAATCACTCTTTTTATTCACACTTCATATTCAACTGATTGCATACTCGTATTTTGGGATGCTGATATTTATACTCCCTGGCATACTTCGAGAACAATCAATACATACAATTTCCATTTTGCTAGAGAACTCGATTCCATTCTCCATCCACCAATGGCTGAAGCTTTTGCTATTCAAGCATCGAAATCTTCTGCTATGGAAATATATATGACGCTGCTCAGATTTAAATGGATATCACACTGCTGCCTCTCTAGAGTTTTTCGCCCCGGACACCTTCATCATTCATCGTTCCGTTGAAATGCCACATTCTATCCAAACGGACCACCTTCAATTTTCCTCGATCCAGCGTGGGGACAACGTCATTAATGCGGATTATCAGCTTGATTGGACCTACCCAATCCTGTTGCAATTTTGGTGATTTTCCTGACTTACGCAGAGGATTATACACCCACACCAGATCTCCTTCGCTGAACACGGAACATTTCGCTCTGATGTTATACCAAGTCTTCATGTGGTTGCTTGCTAGCTTCATCTTTTCTCGGGTGTTTTCATACAATTTACGAATTCTGTTGCGCAAATCATCCACGTAGTCGTTCACCTTCTTGGACCCGTATATGGGGATCCGAATTTTATTTCACTTGGCAACCGAACTGTTTCACCAAGTCAGATCTCGGATGGTGTGTGTCCTGTTGAACTATGGATCGCGTTTCCATAGGCCATTAAGAAGAGGGGTATGCGTCGATCCCTGTCCCGCTGACAGTTGCAGACGACCTTAGATGCTCATTCAAGGTCCGATTGAATCGCTTAACCATTCCATCAGATTGAGTGTGTATTGGCGTAGTCCTTGTTTTTCTTTGTCCCAGATATTGGCACACTTCATGAAAGACTTTTGATTTCAAGTCTCGCCTTGATCAGAGTGTATTGAAGTTACGTAGATCGTTGATAGCAAATGTATTCGCATGAGTAGGTCGTAGTTTTTACTTCGTCCGCAATTGTATTTTATTTTTCGGGTGTATAATCCCTAGCTGAATTTAATAGCGCTAACGATAAATAAAAGACAGAAGTATCTTACAGAGAAACCAGAACCCGAAGCCATCAGTCGTCGGGAGCACGAGTTGACGGCCATATCCAAGTTACGCTGGCAAAACGATGCAATAAAAGTTTTTTGGTGGAAGTAGTCAGCGGTAAGGACAAATGCATGGCAACAATAGACACCGGTGCCATAGGTTCAATTATCACGAAGGATCTTGTGTAGAAGTCTTGGTTGCATAACACCAACAATTGCAGCTTGCGATCAGCTACAGGAGCAACGATTAAATTATATGGTGAAGTCCGCATAAAAAATCATCTGGTCGGAATATTACCAGCAAAATCCTTTACGAACTTGATGTAGTACGTGGCGAGTCCCAAGAAGCTTCTCAGTTGGTGTTTATTTTTTGAGGCAGGCCAACTTTTCATGGCTTCGATTTTGTCAGGATCCGTCCTTACTCCTTCCGTTGATATAATGTGACCCAGATATTTTACTTCCGGACGAAACAAGGAGCACTTTTCTGGGTTGAGCTTTAAATGAGCACTTCGCAGCCTCTCTAACACTTCTTTTAGATTCTCGTGGTGCTCCTCCAACGTCTTGCCTATGACGATAATGTCGTCCAAATACAGGTGAGTCAGGTGAGTCCTTACAATGTTCGTTCCATTAGTAGCTCGAAGGTGGCCGGAGCGTTGCACAGTCCAAACGGCATCACTGCAAACTGCCAAAGACCACTTCCTGTTGTGAAGGCAGTTTTCTCACGATCCGTACGATTTATCTCTACCTGCCAGAAACCGCTCAAGTCAAGCATTTCGCTCCAGAAAGCATATGCAAAATGTCATCGAATCTCGGAAGTGCGTAGCTGTCCGTTTTAGTGACATAAAACCTCATGCTACAATGTTTCTTCTTCACGAGGACCACTGGAGATGCCCACGGCTCTGAGATTTTTCAATGAGTCCATCAACTTTCATCTTCGACACCATTTCGGTAGCTTCTGTTTGCTTTGCCAATTTAACTCGCCTTGCAGGTTGACGGATTGGTCGAGTGTCTCCGGTGGTGTGGTGTTGAACAAGTTGCATACGTGCATAATCGACCGGTGCTGCATAATTTGTTTCTATTGTAGTCGATATAGACTCAATAGGTGCACATTTTCCCAATACCCTTTTTCACCTTTACACTGATTGCCTTTGGAATTGAAATCCTTACAGGGAACATGTTGTTCTTTAAGGTCTAAGGTCTTTCCCACCACAAAGTCGCTCCTTCTGGCTCCATCAAATAGAATCAGTAGCTATCATTGACTGATATAACAACACTTTCATTTCGGTGTTTATATTTATATTTTTATATTTCGGTGTTCATTAATGCCCTTTTTTTGTTTTTGTAAATTAAGGGAATCTTGAAGTTTTTGAAGCATCTGGGGGTTTTGGATTTTCCATGAGGAGCTGAATTCTCTTGCCGAGAAGTTAAGGACTTTGATGGTAATGATTTCCAATTTAATTCGGTTTCATCAGCGCTAAAATCAAAATTCAAGTCATAGTCATTTTCGTCTTATTCTTTTTTAAGACTATCTTTGAAAGAATTGGCAGCATCTACATCAGCTGATATTTTTTCACCGTTTATTCCCAATTCGCGAGTTCCATGACGAGATTTAAATATGTACAACCTGCGCTACTTGCTCCAAACGATTCATCACCACCAATTTTTTTATTTGACTGTAATTCTTTTTCACATAGTAAAGGACCAGATATAGATCGTTTTTGTAAAAATCAATAATATAAAGCTTCTTGCAAAAGTTCACTTTTAGGTTTCGTCATCACTTTTCGATGTTTACTCCCGTCCTCACTATCTAATTTGCAGATGTACTTCAAAATTAAATCGTATTGCAGTAAATTTTCTCGCAACAAGTTTGGTTCTCCTCTCCTTGCAAGTCCCTTCAGACCTTCTTTTCGTTGAGTGGGAACACCGAGCGGAGGTGGAGGTGGAACCCAAGACCTCGGAAAACAACCCACATAGTCTTTACGGGCGAATTTGTCTGCTGAGGAAAACGGTCGGTGTAACCCTGAGGACGATAGGCAGACTCATAACGAAGAGGTCCACCAGGAACACCGCTGTCCGAGCACGTAGGATAGTCGAGAGACCGGCGACGGGGAGCATCAGACAGGAATTTTGAAAGTTGCCGACGGATGGGTCCTTTCAATACAGACACCCCAACACGATGATGACGGGTGGGGGAAGACGATCCCTGGAGCCTACACCCCAACGAAATCCAAGTAACATGCGGCTTAATTAACACCACATCCTGCCACCGATGTAGAAATAGCCCCATAATTACATCCCACAACTGATGTGGATGCTGCTAGCCAGAGGTAACATCCAACTAATCGATTGGGTCAAGAGACGACGATCTTTTTGAAAGCAACACCCCAACGAGGGAGCAACAGTGCTGTGTAGGCGGACAGCTAAGTCAATCGAGCATATCCCAAGGACGTATCAACTTTAAAAGCCAGGTTCGATGTGTGAAGGGATGACGACCCCTTTTAAGCCAGCACCCCACCGATGGAGCACCGAAGGAGCAGCAGAGGCGTGTAGGCGGACGGCCAAGTATTAATACAGCCTCCACCGAGGGAACAGATAAATACACAGCAACAAACAATAAAAACCATTAAACATCAAACAACAAAGACATACAAACCAAAACACCAAACGCAACAATCAACAACCACAAACTATAACAACAACTAGCGGACACTGAAATAAAACAACCACATTAACAAAATTGTAAACCACAAAACCGGCCGTGGCTCGAGGGCAGAGGGGCCAGAGGGCAGATTGTCCCACAACCAAAACAAAATAAATAAATAAGGAATTGTAAGGAGTGACACGCTATTGGTCCGTCCCCACCCCCCCAAATCTGAATGCCGATCCACCAGAGTAGGTAGGGATCCGCGGTAAAAACAAAACAAATTGCACAGGCACTGTATTTAGCTTTTGTTATTGCCGGCAATCCAGTGGATGGCTAAATCGAGATACAATCCCTTTTGAATTGTATCTACACTCTTTAACTTTAGTCCCAACACTCCAGCTACCTTTCCATCGAGTTTCCTTTCTCCTTCGAGGTGTTTTTATTTTGCAAAAAAATTATTATCGTAATTCGATGGGGGAAAAGTACCCGGGTAGCAGAAAAAAGAAACTGTGCTTTTCGCAATTTATTTGTAGAATTCAATGGTAGGGGAAATAGTAGGCATATTTAGGATCCACAGCTTCCAGCTAGCAAAGCTTGCTAGTGTTGTAGCTAAGAATACAGTCGTTGGGTCCGTTAGAGCTGAATGAATGTGTGAGTGACCGTGTGCGTAAATGTGTGTGTGTGTCTGGCGGGTGCTGTGAAACAAAAAAGATCTGGAAGTCACTTAGGTGACGATCGGCACAGACATAGGGTCAGCTGAGGTTTTTTTTTGAGATGGTGTGAACAATTTCGGTTTGAGAATTGCGCAACGCAATTTTTTTCTTTGCCAATTTGTAGTAGTAGAATACATTTTAATCTAAAGGAAAACTCGAGGAGAAAAAAGGAGAAAGGACACAACAGAAGGATACCGGGATATAAGAGTAGCGGGACAGAAGGGGCAAGAAGATTGTTCCAGAAAGGGGCACAGCACCGCCAATGAAATAAAAGATAAGTACTCGTATAGTGCAGTGTTGTATAGAAAAAAAAATTAAAACAAATTAGAAACGCGTTTATTTATTTTGTGAAGTGAGACTCCGGTAGCCCGCGCGTGCGTTGAAATTCTCGTTTTGTTGTCCGGGACTGTGGAAATAGAAGATCACTCTATCGACGAGTGTACTGCTAAGTCAATAAAAAAAATCGTTGAGCAACGGGGCTTTTATAACCTAGTGAAAAATCTGTTTTTTTTTTAATTTCTTTTGTCGCCTAAAATTTTTTTTCGGGGAAGATTTTCCTTTTTTTCTCTCACCAAGGTTTCGTGATTCCTAGGGAAAATCATGTGGCGCTCAACTTTGTTTTTGTATTTTGCCCGGGTTTAGCTGCCGTCAAAGCGCTACCGGAAGTACTCCCCGCTGAGGTAGCCGCGATCCCAGCAGAAGAAGTTATTGTTTGGTTCGGGGCATCGCCGTATCGGTACCGGGAATTAAACATATTAAACATAAATCGGTATTCTTTTAATATCATTTATGTAGGAATGTATTGTAAAATGTTTGTGTGGGTACAAATGATAGAACTTATTCTTTTCAATACAAATCCCTTTATTCAGTACAGTTACAATTCACTTTTTAATTCTTTCTCTCAGTACAATTCAATTTCTCAACCACTTATACTTTCCATATCTTTTACTTAAACCACTTAATCACTTCTCCTAATTAACACTTCAAATTACACTTTAGAACTCATTTGCATACCTTTGGGATGCTGGTATTTATACTCGAGTGACATACTTCGAGAACAATCCACGTCATCCAGCGTTCCATACAATTTCCAATTTGCTAGAAAATTCGATTCTACTCTCCAGTCAATGACTTTGCTAATCCAGTATCGAAACCTCCGAGTCTTCGAGTTTCGACATTTTCTGCTAGATGTCGCTGCTCACATTTGAGTGGTTATCACATTGCTCCCTCCCTACAGTTGTTCGTCCCGAACAACTTCGTCATTCAGCATCCCGTTGAAATGACACATTCTATCCAAATGGACCACTTTAAATTTTACTCGATCCCCACGCTGGATCCGGTAGACAACGTCATTAATGCGGGTTATCACCTTGTATGGACCTTCCCAGTCCTGTTGCAATTTTGGTGACTTGCCTTTCTTACGCTGAGGATTATACAGCCAAACCAGATCTCCTTCGTTGAAACCGGAAGATTTCGCCTTGATATCGTACCTAGTTTTCATGCGGCTGCTTGCTAGCTTCATCTTTTCTCTGGTGTCTTCATGCAATTTACGAATCCTGCTGCGTAAGTCATTCACGTACTCGTTCACCTCTTTGGGCTCCGTCGGTGGGAATCCGAATTTTGCTTCACTTGGCAACCGAATCGTTTGACCAAATAAGATCTCGGATGGTGTGTGCCCTGTTGAGCTATGGACCGCGGTTCGGTACGCCATTAAGAAGAGGGGTATGTGTCGATCCCAATCCCGCTGGCAGTTGCTGACAACCTTAGATAGATGCTCATTCAAGGTCCGATTGAATCGCTCGACCATTCCATCAGATTGAGGGTGTAGTGGCGTTGTCCTTGTCTTTCTTATTCCCAAATATTGGCATATTTCCTGGAAGACTTTTGATTCAAAGTTTCGCCCTTGATCAGAGTGCAGCTCCATTGGGACCCCAAATCTGCTCACCCAGTTGTTGACTATCTGTTCGGCTACGGTCTTAGCCTCTTGATTTGGGATGGCAAACACTTCCGGCCACTTACTGAAGTAATCCATGACTACGAGAGTATATCGGTTTCCATTAAAGGTTTCGGGAAACGGCCCAGCGATGTCGATGGCTATTCGTTCGAAAGGTGCTCCGACATTGTATTGTTGCATTTGTCCATGTGGCTTTACTTTTGGGCCCTTGGTAGCCGCACATCTTATGCACTTTTTGCACCAATTCTCGACATCTTGTTTAGCGCTTAGCCAATAGAAACGTTCCCTTACCTTTTCCAACGTCTTGTTTATTCCCAAATGGCCTCCTGAGACTCCGTCATGTATTTCATGGAGCACTTGGTTGACTCTGGACCGTGGCACAATTAGCTGCATACGAGATGTTGTCCCATCTGCACTTTCCCATTTTCTCTTCAGCAATCCATCTTGCACAAAAAGCGAGTCCCACTGTGCCCAGTATGCCTTCAGAGTTTGGCTCCGATCTGATATCTGCTGCCAGCTTGGTCTTTCCTCGTGTTCCTTCCAGGCCAATATTGGTTCGATGTCATTGTCTGCCTGTTGGGAGGAACGGATTTCGTCTATACTCCAACCCTCTATTGGCTCAGTCCTGATCATTTGGATAGTTGCCTGTTCTTTCGCTTCTTTACGGTTGCAGTGTTCGCATTTTACCCCGCACGGTCGACGGGAGAGAGCATCAGCATTTGAGTGGAGTGTTCCCTTGCGGTGTTGCACTTCAAAGTCGTAACCCTGCAACTGCTCGATCCATCTTGCAACTTGGCCTTCAGGGTTCTTAAATTGGAGTAGCCATTTCAGAGCTGCGTGGTCTGTCCGGAGAATGAACTTTTGTCCGTAGAGGTACTTATGGAAATGCTTCGTAGCCAGAATTAAAGCCAGAAGCTCGCGCCGGGTTACACAGTAGTTCCTTTCAGGTCTGGAGAGTACTTTACTGTAATATGCGACCACTTTCTCTTGACCATCATGAACCTGGGAAATCAAAGCTCCGACCCCAACATTGCTAGCGTCTGCGTCCACGATGAACATTTTTCCGGGCGTCGGGTAACCCAAGATGGGGGCATTGCACAGCTGTCGCTTCAGTTCTTGAAATGCTTTTTCGCATTCTCCAGACCACCTGAACTGTCGGCCTTTCTCTGTAAGTTGATGCAGGCTCTTTGCAATGCCAGCAAAATCCTTTACGAACCTTCTGTAATACGTGGCGAGTCCCAAGAAGCTTCTCAGTTGGTGTTTATCTTTTGGAGAAGGCCAACTTTTCACGGCTTCGATTTTGTCAGGATCCGTTCTTACTCCTTCCGCTGATATAATGTGACCCAGATATTTTACTTCCGGACGAAACAAGGCGCACTTTTCCGGGTTGAGCTTTAAATGAGCACTTCGTAGCCTCTCAAACACTTCTTTTAGATTTTCGCGGTGCTCCTCGTACGTCTTACCTATGACGATAACGTCGTCCAAATATACTAGGCATGTTTTCCAGGTGAGTCCTTGCAATGTTCGTTCCATTAGTCGCTCGAAGGTGGCCGGAGCGTTGCACAGTCCAAACGGCATCACTGCAAACTGCCAAAGACCGCTTCCTGTAGTGAAGGCAGTTTTCTCACGGTCCGTACGATTTATCTCTACCTGCCAGTAACCGCTCTTCAAGTCAAGTGTTGAAAACCATTTCGCTCCAGAAAGCATATCCAAAGTGTCATCGATTCTCGGAAGTGGGTAGCTGTCCTTTTTAGTGACATCATTGAGACGTCGGTAGTCTACACAAAATCTCGTGCTGCCATCTTTCTTCTTCACGAGGACCACTGGAGATGCCCACGGACTTTGCGATTCTTCAATCACTCCCTCAGCTTTCATCTTCGACATCATTTCGGCAACTTCTGTTTGCTTTGCCAATGGAAGACGCCTTGCAGGTTGACGGATTGGTCGAGCGTCTCCGGTGTCAATGTGGTGTTGAACAATATGCGTACGTCCATATTCTCCGTCTTGTGTAGCAAATATATCAGCGTACTCACCGATTAGTTTTTCTGCCAGGATTCGCTGATCTTCGTCCAGATTACAGAGGCTGAGAATTTTGTTCTTGATTTTTATGCTCTGAACTGTTGTGACCGGTTTTGCACCCTGTTTTTCCGTTGTGGTCGATATAGCCTCAACAGGTACGCATTTTCCCACTATCTCCCCCTTTTTCACCTTTACACTGAATGTCTTTGGATTTAGAATCCTTACAGGGACCATGTTGTTCTTTGGCTCCACTAAGGTCTTTCCCACCATGAAGTCTCTTTTCTTTTCTGGCTCCATCAAATAGAATCGGTGGCTACCAGGACCACCTTCCACTTTTGCCCACAAAATTGCTTCTGACGAAGGCTCTAGACTCTGATTGCTGCAGATGACGACATTTGAGACTGTGGTATTGGCGTTTCCGTATATCATTGGTATCTCCATGTTTCCGTATTTCAGGGTTTGTGCCCCCAAGTCGACTACAAGTCCATGTTCTCTCATGAAGTCTGTACCAATGATGCACTCGTCACATATGTCAGCTACCAGAAACGCGTGAGTGAATGTTATTCCGGCCAGTTGGATTTTTATGCGGACTTCACCATATACCGTAATCGTTGCTCCTGTAGCTGTTCGCAAGCTGCAGCTGCTACTGTTATGCAGCCAAGACTTCTGCACAAGATTCCTCCTGATGATTGAGGCCGTGGCACCGGTGTCTATTGTTGCCATCCATTTTTCTTTTCCACTGACTACTTCTACTAGAAGGCTTTCGGTGCGTCGTTTTGCCAGCGAGACTTGGATGATGGTCCTGGGGCCGTCGACTCCTGCTACCAACTTCTGCCCCGCGAAGTTGGTGCTTAAGCATTTCCCGACTGATGGCTTCGGGAAGGTTGACCGGCTTCTTGATAGCTGTTTCTGCGAGTTTCTTCCTCTATTTTCTTGTCACCACAGTGAGGGCAGTCTTTTCGTCGCACCGGTTCTTTACACTGCCTTTGAAGGTGTCCTATTTTATTGCAATTCCAGCAGCGCATTATTCGTCTATCCCGTCGAGTATCTCGTTCCTCGGCACTAATTCTTGTGCAGGAACATTCGACAGATGCTACTTCCCTGACGAAATGTGTTCCCCTGGAAGCCTGATTGGCTGCTTCCATCGCCAGAGCGAAGGCAATTGCTTCAGCAAGGGTTCTTTTCCCGGCTATCCTTACTGCTGACTGTAGCTTCGAATCTGCAATTCCCCTGATAAATGCATCTTTTGCCATTTCGTCGATAATTTCCTGGCCTGCGGTGGGGTATGACAGATGTGCAAGTCTACTCACGTCTGCTTGGAGCTGCTGCAGTGTTTCTCCTCTTTGCTGCGTTCGGCTTTGCAATTGGACCTTGTAGACCTCCTGCATGTGGCTGTCTCCAAACCGTTTCTCGATAGCCTGCACTAAAGTCACATAATCTTTATGCTTTTCGATGTCTACTGTTTGCAACAATTCTGCTGCAGGACCGTGCAAGGCCATTGTTAGGGCAAAGCACTTTTCCTCATTGTCCCAGTCGTTTGCACAGGCAGCCATTTCAAACTGCTTCTTATAAGTAGACCATGAGGTCTGGCCATCGAATGAGGGAGGCTTCAAATCTTTTCTCCTTGGACCACTTAAAGAACATTCTCGCTGTCTCTGTTTTCGCACTGTGTCGAGCTCTTTTGCCAGTTGCTCAATTTTGTTGTCCATTTGTTCGAATTTTTCGCCAACATTCTTCTCTATTCTTTCAAATTTGTTATCTATTTCTTCGAACTTTTGGTGTAGAACGTTATTTTGTTCTTCCAGTTTTTGTTCTAGACTATTCTTTTGGTCGTCGAATTTTTGTTCAATGCTGCTCTTCTGTTCGTCCATTTTTTGTTCCAGACTGTTCTTCTGTTCTTCCAGATTTTTCTTTTGTTGGTCGAGACTGTTCTTCTGTTCGTCCATTTTTTTGTTTTGTTCGTCCATTTTTAATAAGAGGAGTTGCATCATTGCAGCCATGTCATTGCCGGTACTTGTCTGTTCATCCTCGTCAACATCAAAGGAATATGCATCAGGATCATATCCCTCGTTGTTCAAAGCCTCCTGAAGTCGGAGCACCAGGTCACTTTTTCCTCCACTGGCGCTGAGGCTTCTCTTGTTCAACTCGGATTTGAGTTGGACGAGGGTCAACTGCAATAGTTTTCGACCCATTCTAGCTTTTTCAAATAGTCAGAAAAAATTTTTTTTTTCTTTTTTTTTTTTACACACAATAAGTCCTATCCCACTTCTGACACCAATGTAAAATGTTTGTGTGGGTACAAATGATAGAACTTATTCTTTTCAATACAAATCCCTTTATTCAGTACAGTTACAATTCACTTTTTAATTCTTTCTCTCAGTACAATTCAATTTCTCAACCACTTATACTTTTCTTATCTTTTACTTAAACCACTTAATCACTTCTCCTAATTAACACTTCAAATTACACTTTAGAACTCATTTGCATACCTTTGGGATGCTG
Organism: Volucella bombylans; assembly: GCA_949129095.1. Taxonomy (NCBI): domain Eukaryota; kingdom Metazoa; phylum Arthropoda; class Insecta; order Diptera; family Syrphidae; genus Volucella; species Volucella bombylans. Next base: position 215,086,461 of record OX422140.1, read on the forward strand.
GTATTTATACTCGAGTGACATACTTCGAGAACAATCCACGTCATCCAGCGTTCCATACAATTTCCAATTTGCTAGAAAATTCGATTCTACTCTCCAGTCAATGACTTTGCTAATCCAGTATCGAAACCTCCGAGTCTTCGAGTTTCGACATTTTCTGCTAGATGTCGCTGCTCACATTTGAGTGGTTATCACAGTATTAATGTTCAATAAAGAAAAAAACACAAATAATTCACATTAGAAACGGGGGAAAAATGAATATAAAAAAACTTGACTTTCTGCCTAATTCTTCGCCTAGACTCTTTTCCTTCGCTTCATCTAAAATCCAATCGTCGACTGACTCTTCTTGCGTTCTCGTGCTTTCTTTTCTATCATTCCTCTTAACAGTGTCATTGTTCGCTCCCCGCAGATTTATTTGGCATTCTTATTTTACTGGCTCTCTCTCGCATGTGTCGTCATCGTTGTCTCGCCATTATCATCGTCACCCACATTTATTGTGAAAGAACCTACACCATACTTATTAGGTAACTTACCGGTTTCTTCTTTTTTTAATGAATCAGTAATGTTTATTTTATCTTTAAGCGATAACAGCTCCCTCTTACGCTTTGAAATTTTTAAGTACAGAAGTGACACGATGGTGATTAGTAACTGCCTGAAACAATAACGAAACGCGTAGGGCAAAGTTAGAAAAAATGGGTCTTACCTTCCCGAGGTAGTCTATTTTTTCCCATTTGGGGGTAATAAAATAAACTTTTTTTTTTAAATATTGTATTTACATTGCGCAATAATAAACTTATTTTACAGTAAAAAAATTACAAAGCAGCTCTTGACTAGTTAATTTTATAGGGCTATTGTAAAAGAATTCCAAATTTTTGAGTTTTATAGTTAATGAAATGACCTAACTTTATTTTTTGTTTGCCAATACCAAGTATACGTTTGGGAATTCCAAAAAGTGGGAGTTAATAAAATATTTATCCGAAAAAATTTTTAAGTTTTTATACTCACACAGAAAATTATATTTTTTGAGTCTTCCGTTCGCTGTAAGCCCTCCGATTGTCAAAAAAAAAAAATTAAAAAATGTGTCAGAAACGAAAGGCTTTAAGAAAAGAACATATGTATATTCTTCCACCGAGAATTATATTTTGGAACGGACTTTCAGTGGATTTTTGGTGCAATCAACCCTTCTTTTTTTGACTCATATAAAATCCACCAGATTTGACCATAAAGTTGGCAGCTGTTGGAAAACCAAAACACGCTTTCCATTGATCGCCTCTACCTGTGTGACCCTGTCTGTGAATTGTCACCAATTTTTCTCCCAATTTACCCAAAAAACGTTATTCACATTACACACACATAGAGAACTTTACGTGCAAATCGCTCTCATTCTAGTAACATTACTTGCAAATTGCTCTCATTCTAGCAAATTCTGGTAGGTTATAGGCATGTACAATGTGTTGGTAACTCACTGAAAGTGTGTCTGTGCGATAGTTAAGGATTGGTAGAGTTTGCCATCTAAGTTAGTTCATATATGCTAAAACATTTGTCGAAATGAAAAGAACAAAAACCGATAACAAGATTAAATAAAAAAATATTTTGACAATTCTCACAAATTTGTCAGAAGAAATTTCTTGGAATGCGTTAGAACTGTTTTTCGTAGACTTTCATAGTTTTTTTTTAAATTTAACAGGACACGAATGAACCAACTGTAACTAAAACAGCATATACACTGGTCAAAAACTCACCAAGCATGTGAGAGTGTATTATGGAAATGAGACACCTATAAGTTGTGTGTCTGCTTGAAGCAAAATCAAAATATTTGGATTTTTGCTCAATCACGTAGACAGGATTGGTATAGTGTATATTGGAGATTGCCTGATTGATCAAGCATTTCCTCATTGCGACATCGCAAGCAGACAGCGGACATTTTTTTTAAACGGTTTAATTTTTTCGAAGATGGACGATAAAAATTTTATTTTGAAATTTCTAAAAGTTTATCGTTCTCTACCTCCGTTTTGGGTGTTATCATTTGAAGAAGTTAATCATATACCTAGTCCATGCGGAGGAAATTTATAAAATCATTCTGTGAACTTAATTACAGCGCATTCAAGAGATTTTCGTGTGAATAATCTTTTCGTTTTTTCAGCTTTTCTGTCATCCACACCTATTTCTTCCGAATCTTTTTACTTTTCTTCTTCAATGCTAGCGATGCAGCAATCGTCCGTGTCACTATTTTTTTTTTAAACCGATTTAAATTGAAATCATAGAAGACACCGCACGTGCTTCACCTCAACATTTACCAAAAAATAATGATTCTAGTCTCATGCATGATGTGTGTATATACAACGTCAAAAAGAATTTACTAACCCATTCTTACGTGCTTGAATAGTTTTTGACTAGTGTATATGCCGCTTAAGAAATTTCAGTTTCTATCGAAGTCATTGTACTCGTACATAGTACTGAACGTAGTCATTAAATGATTCAGGAACTTAAATACGAAACCAAGTCATTTCAATTTTGTTTTATTATTTCTTTTATCTAAACTACCCAAACGTCAACATTTATTCTAATGACTCCATTCCGTTTCTATTCATTTCCATCTGAAAACAAAGAAAAAGAAATTGAGTTAACTAGGTATATTTTATAATATATGTTTTGTTCCTTGTGTTTCTAAAGTATAAAGATGAGAAAAATCATCGATTAAAGATATAAGAAAGTTTGTTCAGTTCAGGCCAAGATGTTTACAAAAAAAACATACGCAGACATTAAAAAATCAACTCTGAAAATTCAAGACTGTAAAAAGGATTCCGCTGCTCGTCTTAAACATCTTAAATCAATTTTAGGTAAATAAAATTGGATTGAAGAAATTCACTAATTTTGGTGTGGGTGTGAGCTGCATTTCAGATTTATATTGACATAGTGTGAACAAATTTTCGATTTGTCGATCGGTTTTTTTATTTTTTTTTTTATTTTTAGAAAAGTATTCAGTTAGATTTCGCTCAACACTTTATTGTTGGTTCTTATACAATTAGTTTATGTTAGTATATTAAAATGTATGTACTCAACTAACATAGGGTATAGGTTACAATCTTAGAATCGGAGCATATTGTTTATTTTTATTTATTAATTTATTTCTACACAATGAATTACTTTTTTTTTGTTTGCATCCTGATAAAATGAGGTATGTACATACATGGCATTACCCAATTTTAGGCGTAATACTCCTTATGCGAACACTGAATAGTAGGTTGGAATATTATCTGCAAAAACGGTTTGGCCAGTTGTTTTAACTTAACAATACTTTTTTTTTGTCATGGACGTTAAATATGAACGGCAATCGAATTTTCAAACATTTCTGGTTGCATATAGGAAGTAATCTAATAAAATTGAATGTCAACATTTAACTTTATTTTCAACCTACTTTTATGTAACAGTTTTCACACATTGCTGTTATCAAAATTATTCAAATTGAATTTTTCCTACATAAATTTATTATATAGGAATAGAAGTGTAAAGGTTAAGGAAGGGAGCAGTTGAACCGGAGTTCAGGCGGACGTGTTGGCTGAATGGCGATGGTGCATGCAACCTTTAATAGGGCGGAAATAAAAAATATCGCACAAACAAAATTTGTTTTCTGAGTATGTGTGGTATATTACGTATGTATTAATAGTTTGTTTTTGGTTTATTATTTTTTAATAATAAACCTGAATCATGTCGGGAAAAGAAATTGTAACAAACCCTTGTAACGCTGGTAGTCGATAATGCTGCCAATGAGTTGTATAGAGGCGGAGGAACTCTACCGAGCTAGACAACTGGCAATGGTCTTATCTGTCGAAATCGCTACGAGACTTGCGAGAGCTAAAATAGTTTTCAGGCAGAGGGTAAGGTTCGCTGCGGGTAAACGAAAAGGAAAGAAAAAGGCACAAAGGATACTTGGAAAAACTCTTTCTAAGGTTAGAGGCTGAGGAACTCTGCCGAACTGATCAGTGGCCAAATCAAGAGTAATCATTTATTTCATGAGCTTGTCTTTTATACATTTTCACAGAGCTTTAATATTTAGCTAGAAAAGCTTTTCCTTTGTTTAGCTTGAAGAGCTTTTTGTTTAGCTTGAACAGCTTTTATAATTCAACATTAAATAGGCAGCATTGCCAGTATTACATTTATTTATTAAGTGGCATTGCCTAGTATCAAATTTAATATATACTCGTAAATACAAATGTTTTGATTTTGTGATTATTGTTATATAAAACGTGTTAAAAGGTGTTGTTTGTGTTATGGGGTTGCTACAGTCTCCCCCTCTGGAGCATCAAATCGGCCCGATTATGTGACAGGAATTAGTTGTTCTTCTTAGGGCGTCCTCTTCTTCGAAGTCTTCGGATTGGGACGGCGCTTATTGTATTCAAGTTGCCACGGGAACATTTGGTAATAGCCGATGCGTGATAGGTTCCGACTATTAGAGATGGCTCATCTTTGTTCGCGATTTGATATGTGGATGAGCCGATTTTACTTATGATTATATATGGCCCGTCTTTTCGCGGCACGAACTTTGATGTTAAATTTTTTGAATATTGACTTACCACATTCGTTGTTACCAATACCTCGTCACCCACTTTTAGCTCTGGCGTGGGACGTCGCTTTTTATCGACATAGTTGTTGTTTCGATCTTGTGTCCTTTCTGTTGATTCGCGAGCGTCATGCAGTGTTTTCGACAGTGATTTTAGTTTTGCTGTTATTTGAGGTATCAAATTATCAGACTCGGTAATTTTTCGTATACCGTTGCTTACATCGTTTAATGTACGAAACTCACGTCCGAAAGTTAAATATGCTGGAGTATAGCCTGTGCTCTGACATTTGGAAGTATTCATTGCAAATCTTATAGACGATAGATGATCTGCCCAAGTAGAATGATTGTTGCCAACTAAAATCGCGAGTTGCGTCTTCATATCTCTATTTCTTCTTTCGACGGGATTCGCTTCAGGGTGATAGATTGGAGTGAGAGTTTGCTGTACTTCAAGACAATGTAGTAATTGCTGCATTAACACTGAGATAAATTGGACTCCATTGTCGGTTATCATTCGCCTGGGTGTTCCGTATCTCAAAAAAATTTCATTCAGAAGTATCGTTGCACAGTTTTCTGAAGTGGCTTCTTTTAGTGGGAACACTTCGGTCCATCTACTTGCAACGTCTTCGACAATTAAAATCCAGTAGTATCCTTCCTGGGTTTTTGGTAGGGGTCCAAATAGGTCCACGGCTATAACTTCAAACCTTTTGTTACTTGAAATCGTCTGTAACAACCCAGTTGGTTTCATATTTGATGGCTTGCGCCTTTGACAGGCTAGGCAGTTACCAATATGTTTTATTATGTCGATCCTCATTTTTGGCCAATAATACCTGGATGTTATACGAGCTATAGTGCGGTCTACTCCATAGTGTCCCGCTGAGGCATCGTCGTGATATGTTCGCAGGATATCTTCGCGTTCTTGAGTTGGTACTACTAACTGCGCGTCTTCTGCGTCTGATTCAGGAGAAAATCTGTACAGAACACCTTCGTTCATAATATAACCCCGAGAAGTCCACCGGGAAAAGTTTTCATTATACGTTTCGAAGGATTCGACAATTTTCTTTATCTCCAAATCTTGCAATTGAGATTGGCGAATTTCTTTTGGCTTTCGAGCCGAAATGTCAATATGTACATTGCATATTGTACACATCTCAGAACTATGTTCTGGGTTCGCGCATGGTGGTCTAGAAAGCATATCTGCGACTGTGTTCATTTTTCCAGGAGTATAGCGGATATCGATGTTATACGGTTGTAACTGTAATGCCCATCTGGCGAGCCTTTCGGTTGGTGATTTTAGCGTCATAAGCCATTTCAAGGGCTGGTGATCAGTAAGTAAGGTGATAGTCGACCCCTCTATGTATCCTCGAAACTTATTGATAGCCCAGACGATGGCAAAGGCTTCTCTCTCTGTAGTGGAGTAGTTTCTTTCAGCACTGTTCAATAGTCGTGAAGCATATTCTATTGGGTGTTCATCTGAGCCCTCCCCCTGGACTAATACAGCTCCAATAGCGTAACCACTGGCATCCGTTTTTAAGAAGAACGGTTTGTCTTCACAAACCTGTTGGAGAACTGGTGCTGTTGTTAAGGATGTTTTTAATTTGTCAAAAGCGAGTTGTTCTTCTTGTCCCCACTTCCAAGGCACATTCTTCTTGGTAAGATAAGAAAGAGGTTTGGATATTCCGGCAAAATTTTCCACGAAACGGCGATACCAGGAACAAGTTTGTAAAAATGAGAGAAACTCTTTGATATTCCTTGATTCTCGGCGGTTTAAGATTGCAGCTGTTTTTCCTGGGTCTACTTCTATCCCATTGCTAGTAATGAGATGTCCCAAGTATTTGACAATGTCGCAACAGAACTTTGATTTTTGTCTGTTTACTTTGAGTTTAAATTCATTGAGGAGTGTAAACACCATGGTGAGATGTTTTATATGATCGATAAAACTGCCGGAACAAATAATGAAATTATCGATGAAGATCAAAATCCACATGTCTTCCGAAACAAGCCTGGCTTGAAATTTGGCCATTAATCTCATGAACGTAGCTGGGGCATTTTTGAGGCCAAATGGCATGCGTCTAAAACAGTAGACCGCATATGGTGTTATAAAAGCTGTTTTCTCTACGTCTTCATCGGCTACTTTTATCTGGTAGTAACCACATTGAAGGTCAAGCGTAGTTTTGTACTTAGTGCTTTTTGTATGCTGGATTATGTCGTCGATTCTGGGCATGGGAAAGCGATCAGCGACTGTTACTTTGTTGAGGTTGCGGTAGTCAATGCAAACGCGTATGCCACCGTCTTTTTTGGGTACTAGCACGACTGGAGCCGCCCACGGATATTCACACTCTTCAATAACACCACTTTCTAGCATTTTGTTGATTTCTGCCTTAAGTTGTTTCTTCCGTGTGAACGACAGTCTGTAGGGTGTTGAAGCAATTGGTGGGTTGCTACCCGTGTTTATTTTGTGCTCAGCATATGGTGTAGGTTCTGTCGGAGACTCAAAACTGGAGCTAAACTTTGCGAGAATGCCATTTATTTCATCTGTTTGTTGATGAGTTAGTTCAGTTCCTTCATCTTCCCGTAGGTTTACGTCAATCGACAAAATTTCAGTAATGAAATCATCAGTTTCCATGCGAGAACTATATTTTTGCATAGGAGGGAAGAGATCCCCTTGTTGATTTCTCCTATCTGGAGTGATTTCTGCGCGTACTGAGGTACCAAAAATTGTATTAATTGAGTGAGGAGAATAGTCATTATTTTTGAAGTATGGCGTAATGGTCTGGTTTTCCCAGGGGTGGGGACCGTATCGCTCTTCACTGTTTCCTGGAGTCAATGGTAAATTTGGGTTAATAAAAACAGTAGATTTTGTTGTGTCTTTAGGAATTTTGAATGTGGAAGCCTGATGGTATCTTTTTGGTGTTTTTTGACATGGCGAAATTGGTTGAATCTTATCGAGTCAGTCTTTGTACCGTTGGTCCTCATGCTCCATTCTCGTTGCTGGTGAGACAACAGAGCTGTTCGCATAAAAGAAGTCAAACATTTTCTTTGGTTGGTCCTGAAAATACCAACATCGTTGCCCCAAATTCAAAACAACCCCATTCTCATGTAAGAAATCTATCCCGATTAGGGTTCTATTGTCTTTGGCTTTAGGAAGAGCGATAAATGATATTGGTCTCAAACGATTCCCAAAAATTATTGCGGTAGAAGCCATAAAAATCCCATCGTTTTGAATACTACCATCGGCAAGAGTAACGCTTGCATTCAGCTTGGTAAATTTGGTCCCATTCCTTAGCAGATGTTCGAAAAGGTGGCGACCAGCAAAGCTTGTCCTTGCTGCCGTGTCTATGTAAGCGATGCCGTTTTCCCCATGCGAAGTTATTGGAATCGTTGGTAAATCATTGCCAAGAGTATTCTTTATTAGGTTGAATGAAACCGTTTGTGGACCTTTCGGTAAATTTTTGCAGGAAGGGCAGTTAGACCTCAGATATCCAGGCGCCTTGCACTTATAGCAAAAAAATTCCCTGATTGGAAGGCGACCTCGACTGGTTTTCTGCTTCTTTTTCAGCTTTCTGCTTTTTCCTACACTCAGATGCTGTGTGACCGGAATAATTGCAGAAATTACAACGCTGTTTACCCTCAGATTTTCCACATCGTTGTTCAAGTTTTTCAGCCATGCTATGTTCCACTGCTCTGCTTTTTTGCTTCTGTTTTTACGCCTTGCCACCAACTCCGAGCATCACCATCAAGCAGTAAGGGAAATCCCTTGATTGCGTCGGTCTCCGAAATGTGCTCAACATCTTTAAAGCAATTTATCGTTGCGATGAACTCTTCTACTTTTATTGCGTCTTTTTCTCCACAAAAACGGCTGGTGCAGTTACTAAAACTTCCGCTTCGTGTTTGTTGGGACATGAGAGCAGAGAGCAATTTTTGCACTTGGACTTCCGTGTAAGTGGCCATCGTATGAGCGCACTGTTTTTTTTTGCAATACGGGTACTTCTGCGTGGATCCAATTTAATAAAATAAAATGCCGTTGGGCGCCAATGTAACGCTGGTAGTCTCGTTGACGATAATGCTGCCAATGAGTTGTATAGAGGCGGAGGAACTCTACCGAGGTAGACAACTGGCAATGGTCTTATCTGTCGAAATCGCTAGGAGACTTGCGAGAGCTAAAATAGTTTTCAGGCAGAGGGTAAGGTTCGCTGCGGGTAAACGAAAAGGAAAGAAAAGGATACTTGGAAAAACTCTTTCTCAGGTTAATCGGAGGCTGAGGAACTCTGCCGAACTGATCAGTGGCCAAATCAAGAGTGATCATTTATTTCATGAGCTTGTCTTTTATACATTTTCACAGAGCTTTAATATTTAGCTAGAAGAACTTTTCCTTTGTTTAGCTTGAAGAGCTTTTATAATTCAACATTAAAGAGGCAGCATTGCCAGTACTACATTTATTTATTAAGTGGCATTGCCTAATATCAAATTTAATATATAAATACAAATGTTTTGATTTTGTGATTATTGTTATATAAAACGTGTTAAAAGGTGTTGTTTGTGTTATGGGGTTGCTACACCCTTCAATTTCCTATTTCACTTTTCAAGATGTGTAGAATTTGAAAATGGACGATGTTTATGCAGTGTTTTTGTTTTCACTGATCTTGGTCTTTCTATTGGTATGTCGTTTTGCTATGTCTGTAGGTGCCTTCTCAATTTTGTCGTATGGAGATACATTTTCAGACATATAAATTTTGGGGATCATTTATATTTTTGTGGCGTAGTGTATGTGTCTGTTTGTCTAACTACTCTACTATAGCAAAAAATTAATCCAGAAAAGAATTACTTACTTATGTACGTATACACTCCTCGACAACTGTTGAGACACCCCCCTGATTTCGGAATTTCTCAATAATTTTGTTCCGTACATGGTGCAAATAAAGGGTCCGCCATCTAACGTTTTTTTTCAACTAGTGCTTATTTCGTGAATGGTAACACTTAGCTCATGTCTGATTTGACAGATAATTAGTTTTATCCTTCCGGTTAATAATGGAAAATAATTTCATTCAAATGGCTGCCTCGGCTGGCCATGCAGTAGCCTACACGATCGGTCCAATTTTTAAGCACATTATCGATTGTGTGCAGCTGTATTTCACCAATGACTTCACGAATATTGTCCTTTAAAGCGTCAATTGTCTCTGGCTTGTCCGCGTAGCACTTACCTTTTACGGCACCCCACAAATAATAATCCAACGGTGTCAAATCGCAGCTCCGAGGTGGCCAAACGACATCAGCTCTGCGGCTGATAATGCGATCTTCAAAAACAGGGCGCAAAACATCGAGTGTAGCTTCGGCTGTGTGGCACGTAGCGCCGTCCTGTTGAAACCAAATGTTGCCAATATCCTCCTCTTCAATTTTTGTGAACAAAAATTCGTTCAACATGGCCCGATAACGATCGCCATTGACTGTCCACGGCCACTCCTTGCTCATTTTCGAAGAAAAATGGCCCAATTATGCCTCTGGACCAAAATCCGCACCAAACAGTGACTCGTTTTGGGTGTATCGGCTTTTCAATGTATGAGTGCGGGTTTTCTGTGCCCCAAATGCGACAATTTTGCTTGTTTACATACCCGCCAAGATCAAAATGAGCTTCATCTGAAAAGATGATTTTTTTGGCAAAATCGGCATCTTCTCTAAGTCGATCGCAGGCCCACTTAGCGTCTCAATGATGTCTCCGAAATGTTCAATTGTTGAGAACTACGGTGAATTGATGTTGATGGCGCTTCACGCACACTTTCTGCCACAGCAGCAATATTCTCGGGTGTACGCACTGTTTTTGGCTTTTCACGCTTTGGTTTATCGATGAGGATGCCAGTTTCTTTCACTTTTTTCACAAGATAACGAACATACGGAGCTGACGGGGCTTCTCTTCTTCCAAAATCCGTACGCAATTTTCGCACACATTCTGAAACATTACCATGATTTTCAAAGTAATGTCGCAATATTTCCCAGCATTGTTCAAGCGTATACACAACCATATTCGTTCAGCGGAAGGATAAAACTAATTATCTGTCAAATCAGACATGTGCTAGGTGTTACCATTCACGAAATAAGCACTAGTTGAAAAAAAAAACGTTAGATGGCGGACCCTTTATTACTGTTAGGTAATCATTACCAATTTCTAAGAAAATTCTAATCACCATAAATCCTATTTTTCCATTAATTTTCTTTGAATTTGCAATTTGTCCCTAATTACCAGCTACAAGTGGTTGAGACAGGGTATAAATACTTTGGAAGTTCAGTTTCGGATTCCATTGTTAGTCAGTTTTAGTGATTTGATTTAAAAGACAGTATTTAAACAGGTCTTAGAAGTAAAAAAGCTAAAAATGAAATCTGGAAAGATGTTAAATGAAACGGGGATCCAAAACATTAAAATAATGCTCCAAGAGGGATATTCTGTCAACAAAATTGCAAAACTTTTGAAGCGCAGTTGTACATTTGTTTCAAAATACTTAAATTATCCAGAAAACTACGGTAAAAGATTCGTACCTGGACGCAAATATAGCTTGACCCCAGCAGATCGACAATCCCTAGTAAGAGAAGCGTCAAATTCTACAGCAACAACAAGGGAAATTGCGGTATCAGCAGGGTTTTCGAATGTGGACAGAAAACTAAGGACTTGCCAGCATGTGTTATCTTAAGCGGAACATCTTCAAGAAAACGCTTGTAAAGAAAACCCGTTTTACTACAACGTCATCAAAGCGCCCGCTTAACCTTTGCCAGAAATCGTTTAAGATGGAAGAAGCGTTGGAGAACTGTCTCTTCACCGATGAGAAACGCTTTTGCCTTGATGGACTGACGGATTCCGTCATTATTTTTAACGAGCTTATTTTAAGACGACGACAACAAGTCGGAATTGGAGTCATGATTTGCACAGGAATATCATACCAAAATAAAACTAATATCCACTTCGTAAATGTTAGGATGAAAAGCGACGACTACCATAAAATCTTCGACGAAGAGATCGTGCATTATAACCAAGGGAAATTCGGCGAAAATTTCATCCTGCAATAAGATAATGCAACAATACACACAGCTCGGAAGGTGAAAGAATACTTCGAGTGTAACGTCGTTTGTGTTCTTGACTAGCCAGCATTATCTCCAGACCTCAACACAATTGAGAATGTATGGGGATATCACTCCAGAGCTGTCTACCAAGGCGGACTACAATTCAATAACGCAGCAGACATTAAGACGCCATTGAAACTGAATGGGAAAAAATCCCACGAAAATTAAATAGAAAACTGTTTAAATCTCTTCCATCAAGAAATATAGAAGTTGTAAGTAATGAGGGAGGAAGTACTCACTACTAAAAAAATAAAACCATTACCACACAACTCTAAATTTTGTTTTTATTAAAAAAAAAAAAAAAAAAAAAAACAAACCTGGCTCAACCACTTGTCGCGAGTAATTACAGACAAATTGCAAATTCCAAGAAAATTAAGAGAAAAATAGGATCTACGGTGATTTGAATTTTTTTTAGAAATTGGTAATGATTACCTAACAGTAATATTTGCAACGATAAAATTATCGAGAAATACCGAAATCAGGGGGTGACTCAACCAGTTGTCGAGGAGTGTACGTACAGTGTCGGACAAAACTAAAGCACGGAATTTTGCGTATAGACATTTTGCTCAATAACTTCCATCGTACTGCAGCTATTTCAATACCTTTTATTTTATTCAAATAGAAATAGTTATACTAATTTACAGACATCAACTAAATTCTACTGGATTTTTTAGAAACAAAAATGTTTAAAAAAATCATTATCAAAAATCATTAAAAATTGCCGCGACAACACTAAACCACATGCACTGCCCCAGTTATTATTTTGGTTAGCGCGTGCATATTAAATACCAGAAGTACTGTAATTATGATTCGTGTTTAAAAATGTATGCATGTATATATGTATTTATTTAATAAACTATCCCTATTACGATCCATTTATATATAAATAAATAATGACAAATATGTAAAAAATATACACATTGAGAGAACTAAACATTTATTATACAACTGTGTCTCTAATATGTGATATACGTATTTTTTTAAATCTCGTTATAACAGTAATTTTTTATTTCTGTGGGCAGTTCATTAAACAATTTTACTCCACGATAACAAAACACGTTTTGGATTCCCGAGTCTCTATACATTGGAAGTCTATTATTATTATTATTTATTAGTAAAGGGTTTTCCAATAGGGACTTGACAACTTTGAATTTAATTTGTGAACGCACTCTTTCACTAATCATCAAACTGTCACTGTCAATTTATTCAGTAAACTCAAAATTTTCATCATGGTAAAGTACACGAACGAGCAACGTCTGCAAATTATAAAAATTTTCTACCGAAATTCGTAATCGGTGACTGCAACTTTAAGAGCGTTAACTCCAATTTTCGGTCGTAATTCTCGCCCTTGTAGACAGGCAATAACAAGTTTAGTGCAAAAATTTGAGTCTACATATTCGTTGTGTGATGTTACCGTTTTAGTGAGACAACGGATTGGTCGAAGTGTCGAAAATACCGCTGCCGTTCAGACGTCCGTAGCAAACGATCCAAATCAGTCAATTCCACGGCGTTCTCAAGAATTGGGCATCGCTCAGACCACATTATGGCGTATTTTGCGTAAGGATCTTGGTTTCTACCCATAAAAGATCAAGTTGACTCAAGAATTGAAGCCGATGGACTATTTGAAGCGACGTACGTTCTCCGATTGGGTTCTGGAGAAGATGCGCCAAAATGATGAATTTCATCGCAAAATCATCTTCAGTGACGAAGCTCATTTTTGGCTCAATGGGCTCGTCAATAAGCAAAATATGTGTTATTGGTTGGGTGAAAATCCACCACTTCATCCACAAAAAATAACTGTTTGGTGCGGTTTGCATGCCGGCGGCGTTATTGAGCTATAACGATCGTCACGTTACTGTGATGGTCAGCGTTATCGCGCCATGGTCACCAATTATTTTTGGCCCGAATTTGAAGATATGGACTTGGACGACATGTGGTTTCAACAGGATGATACCACAAGCCACACAGCACACGCTACAATCGATTTATTGAAGAGTAAGTATGGTGAGCGTGTTATCTCAAGAAATGGGCCAGTCGATTGGCCGCCTCGTTCGTGCGATTTAACGCCGCTTGACTATTTTCTGTGGGGCTACGTTAAGTCATTGGTTTATGCCAACACTCCGACGACGTTGGAAGAGCTTAGAGCCAACATTGAACGCGAAATAGCGACCGTTTCACCCGAAATGTGTAGCCGAGTCGTTGAAAATTGGGTCCAATGAATCGATCGCTGTAAACGTGCCCGCGGTGGCTATATGAACGAAGTCGAGCTCCATTCATAAATGTTTTGATTGTACTGTCAAGTCCTTATTGGAAAACCCTATACATAGGTGATACTTTTGGTTCAGAGTTTTATATAAATAATTCAAAATTTCTATATTAAGTTTCTTAAATTGAAAACAATGCAAATATTTCTATGACTAGGAGTTTTTAGTAGGTGGTTAAATGGTGCAGAAGTGTTCGTTTTATTGGCTGAGCAGCCTGATGTTCCCAGTACACGGTGAAGATCGTAGCGTGAATGACAGAAGATACATGTTGGAGGCGGTTGTCCTTTCAATAAATGCTGGTGCATAAAAGCTGTATGTCCCAAACGTAGCCTTGTAAATGTGGTGTTTGAAAGTTTGGATGTAGTGTTAGGGTAGAGCAGATGGGGGCGTCTGGGATTTATAGAGGCGTAATGATTGTGGTAGTTACGTCAATCAGCTTCTAATTCACGGTGAGAGAGACTAGCCTCGAAGTCAGCAATTTCATTGCCTGTTATGCCGACATGACTCGTAATCCACATGACTTTCATATTTTTTTTTGCTCTAATTAAACAATTTCTTTTGTTAGAGATTAACGCTGTATCCTGATTGGGGTTCCTTATTGCATTAATCACTGACAAGCTATCCGAGCAGATGACATGCTTACCACGATCTTTTAGGTATAACATTGCAGCTTTGTAGATGGCTAAGGCTTCTGTAGTAAAGATAGATGCATGTGATGAAAGTAGGCCTGTGTAAACCAATGAGCCGTTTCCCTTGCAGGCCACGAAAGATGTGCAGTCGGTGGTTTTGGAACCGTTTGTAAAGACCAGAACCCATTTATCAGCTTTGAGCATTGTAGAAACGCGCAGAAACGACGCTCGAAATACTTCGTTTGGTGTGTTAGTTTTGTCATACTGTGTCAGGTCTAAGATAAATGACTTGGTTATCTTCAGAGGCAGATCCAGGTGTTTGGCGACAAGAACAGCTTGTGCTATGGTTGATGGAATGCGTTTATGTATTTTCCTTTTCTTTGATGAAGCGAAGTCCTTGGCTTTTATCAAATGTTTTTCGCGCACAAGCTTTATAAAAAGTTTGGCAAGAGAAGCTTTAATTCGCTCTTCTTCTGTGGGAAGCCCAGCTTCAACCAGTACGTTTTTCATAGGAGTTGTTCTGAACGTGTTAATGTGTGTGTTACATTTTTTGTTCGCAAGATAATTTATAATATTTGCTCTAGCAGCTAGGCTCTTTTTAAGTTCTACACAATGTGATTTCCAATTGTATTTGCTATTTAAAACTAGTCCTAGAATATTCTTAATTTTAAGTGACAAGCTACAGCACGATTTCTTTCGACAAATATGCAATGTTTTACATTTGTCTAAAGAGAGCCTTGCTCCAGAAAATTCGGACCATGACAAAATATCGTCAGCTAGGTCTGAAAACAATTTGTTTGTCTTGTTCAAGTCATTGTGTCTACAAAGGACAAATATATCATCCGCATAACACAGTGATCTAATAGCTTATGTTTGGCAATTCTGGCTGAAAGATCGTCAATGGCAATCATAAATAACACCACTGAGAGTGGGGATCTCTGAGGGATACCATTGAAAAGTGGAACAGTGCAGGAATAGCAATTGTTAGCTTTTACGCAAATTTTCCTGTTGGTCAAAAAGGATCTCACACAATTAAAAATGTTTGGGCGAACTCCTCAATCTTTCAATTTATTAAGCACTAGATCTCGAAGTCTAAAGAAAGAATAGTTACATGATTGCGGGCGGAAAGAGCGTTGGATATATAAAAGTCCAGATGTACACGTCAGCACAGCCTTTGTTTGGTCTGAATGCTACTTGGTTTGGACTTAAAAGATGTTTTGCTTCGATGAACCACAATATGCATGCGCCGGGCATCTATTTTTTGGGGAACCTTTGCTGTGCAGGTAGCTTTCAACGATATTCATGTTTTTCTTTGGCTTAGGGAAGGGCAGAATTGATGCTTGTTTCCGATTTTGTGGGATTATACCTGTCTCCAAGATATTGGAGGTAGGCATATAAGACTACATTTTGCGGATTGAGGAAGGTTTTTTATCATTGGGTATGATATACCGTCTCTGCTTGGTGACTTGAAGTAACTTTTTGTGACTTGAAGTTTGTGGGGAAAAATTCATCCTTACAAAGATTTGACCATCTCTGTGCGAAGAAGTTACATATATCTTGAGGAACTGATATTTGTCCTTCAGGTTTTGAAAAGGAACTTATGACGGGGAAGAGCTGCTTGTTAGAGTACGATTGGTGTGCCAGATTTGAGCGGGCGACGATCTTGGGTTAAGGGTTGAAGTAAATTCGCTTAAGCATTTTGCTTTTCTTTCTTTTATTTTTCTGCGAAACTTTGCGTTGGCTTTTTTGTACAAAATTAAATTGATTTTAGTTGAGTGCTTTTTAAAATATTTCTACGCTACGCGTTTATCTTGCCGAAGTGAAGCTATTAGATCGTGCGATATGAAATGTCCGATTTTTTTTGTAAAAAATTAAAAGTCAATATTTCTTTTTTATAAAAATTTGTTAGTCAAAATATGAACCATTGACATCTATAACCTTTTTCCACCGTGATTCAAGCTCCATTATTCATTTTTTATAGAAGGCTTGATTTTTTGACGCTAAAAAGTTTTCAAGGCATCTATGACCACTGCTCGTTTTCGGAATACCTTTTGCCGACAAAGTGACTCCAGATTGCGGAAAACGAGATAACCCGTTGGAGAAATATCAGGAGAGTACGGTGGATGCTTTTGCACCGTTACGTGTGAGGTATGGGGTATGGTAGCATTGTCATGCAACTGGATTGGACCATGTCTATTTGCCAACGCAGGCTGCTTTTCAGCCAATTTATGCATTATGTCGATTTCCTCACAATATTTGACTGCATTTATCGTTTCCCCTGGTTGAAGAAATGAAAAGTGGATTGGTCCCTTCGATGTCCAACAGATTGTCACCATAACCTTTTCTGGGTGAAGACCAAGCTTGGGGGTGTGCTTTGGGTTTTCGTCTGCATCCAACCACTGCAGAGATGTCACTGTCATACAAAATCCACTTTTCATCACATGTGATTATACGGTGCAAAAACGGTGCATTTCGGTCTTAGACTCAGTGATGCACAGGTTTCTGAACGGCGTAGTTTTTGGGTCTCGTTCAATTCATGTCGATCTTTTTTACTTTTCCTGTTTGAGATAGGTGTCGACTTATTGTTATTGGAGATACTTCCATGTTGTGTTCAATGCCTCGCACCGTTTTTGATTTCTCGCACCCGTTTAGATTTCTCGTAAAATGGCGTCGTCAATTCCCGTTTCCGGTTTCCCACGCGGTTCGTTGTCGAGGCTTAGATCTACCGAACGGAACTTACCAAACCAACGCCGAATGGTGCGTTCGTTCACCGCTATATTTTCAAATGCGTCACTTATGTTTTTGGCTGCCAGGGAAGCATTTTGTCCCAGTTTGAGCTCGTAAAGGAAAAGAGTACGAATTTGAACCGTCGACAGCATGATATAAAAAAAATAACTGTACTTGCAACGGACCCAAAAATTCGCACACATCAAACACACATACCACTTTACCTTATAAAGAAAAATCACTGTGTTGCACAGATTTCACTCGACAGCTTCTAATTGAGGACTAAGTGAAAAATCTGACATTTTATGTGGTACACCCTAATAAAAGAGGACACCACCATGTTACGTTTTCTGGCACAAGGAGTACTTTGTGGTATGGATTTATTTGCAGCGGTCCTAGTGGCTTTGTGTAATACTGCAGCCTCTTTGTTGATATTGGCGGAGATAGCTTTGTCTGACAAGAAGTCTATTATGTGCTTGTTATAACAAGCCCAGTTAGCCAGGTCAGTTTTAAATTTAAGGTCTTTTGGAGTAAACCGGACCAAGAGTAATAGTGAATATAATGGTAAAATGGTCGCTATTACAGAGATCATCCAAAATTTCCCAAGAAATCTTTGGAAAAAATTCAGGAGAACAGCAGGTAACATCAATATGCGTTAAGGTATTGTGTGTGGGGAAGTGCGTAGGTGAACCGTCGTTTAGTATTTCCAGCCTTGAGTCAATAAAAAAAAATTCTAATACACTTCCCCTTGCGTTTGTTCTGTCAGAACCCCATAGGCGTTAACATCTCCTAGCAAAAGAATTGGCGTTTGGATTTGGTAAAGAATGTTTTCTAAATTCAGTTTCGAAAATGGTTGATCAGGTAGTATGTATATTGAGAGGACAGTGAATTTAATTGTGAGGTCAATTGTGAGGAATACCGTTTTTTTTACTAGGACAGCGATACCTTGCTTTTACGTGTTGTTATGAACAAAGTTATAAAAATACCATGTGTAAGCTTTAGGTGATGCTGGTGAAAAATAGTATGAACAGTGTGCTTCTTGTGGACTCACAACACATTGTCTTTGTGCCTTTATAAGAGTATTTAGTTCGTCGTAGTTGTTGATGTAACCTTTCATATTCCAATGCAGGATTTTGCATGTTTTATTAATTTGGGTTAGTTGGTTGACGATATTACAGTCTTTGGGTCGCGGCCGACACTGCACTTGAGCGTTAATGTCGTGTTTTGTTAATTGCTTTCATCATCATATGATAATGGAGTGGTTTTGGATAACGGTGAGAGATTTGAGTTGTATGTATTGTATGTAGTAGTAAACAAGATGGGATTGGAAATACGAGTAATGGAATCGTTTTTATTGTTTTCGGTTGTAGTGTTTCTGGATATAGAGGGTATTGGTGGTGGTATAACTGTGTTAGTGATGGATTCGTTCAGTTTGGATGTGGTTGGTATTGATTGTCTAAACTTAAGCGCAGCCGCTATGTGGTGTGTAAAAATTGAATTTTAGGATATTTCTCATTTGTAGCACTTGCAGTCGGGTGATATACCCATTACTACCGAGGAATAGAATTGTGAAAGAGAATTCGAAGTGCGGTTTAATAATCGTATTATAAATTTTAACGACACATATTGTAGTTACGTTTTTGGTTTTTTTTTTTTAAGGAAGCCAAGTTTTTTTTACATTTTTTTTACATAAGTCATAAGTCATATGGCTGTTAAAACTGAGATTGTTGTCCAATATAACTCTTAAATATTTAATTTCATTTCCTTGTTCAATGGCTTCTCCCTCGATTGTTATATTAATAGTGTCACTACTATTTATGACCATGCATCTATTTCAATTTTCAATTTGTTTGCAGCCATAAACATAGGTTGAGTAAATGATCTTTTATGTAATCCACAAGCTCACAAATAATTTTATCAGGCAAACAGAGTTATTTTACACACTTCTAAGAGTTTGCTTATATCATTAATGTATATTAAAAATAATAACGGACCAAGTATGGTACCTTCTGGTACACCGAAATATGTATTTATTACATTTCATGTTTCCCACATGCCTTTTAAGTTCTATCGAATAAGTACGATTTGAACCAGTTAAATTCATTTCCGTTTACACCATATGTTGATAGTTTATATATAAGTCTTTTGCGATCAACCGCTTCAAATGCTATTTGAAACCAATTTAAACTGGTTTTGTGTTCCATGGAAATCAACGTTTGACTGACTAATATTTACTGGTTTATAATTACTAATCGTGTTTATGCTTTCTACAAAGTATGAATTAAATTTATTAGCCGAAACCAAACACTCTGATTCCTATTTTTCACCGAACCTAACTTCACTAATTTCAACTTTTTCCTCCTTCAGTACTATTGTAATTGTTTTATTGTTTTCCATGTGACTTTTTGATTTTGATATGATTCAATTTTATTCAAAATATAGTTCCTTTTAGTGAGGTTTAGTTTATTTTTGTATATATTCCGTAAGGTTCTGTATATATTCCAATCCCCAGATCTATTAAATATAATCGCCTTACGAAAGTACCATATTTTGTTATATTTTAAAATTCTTAGTTCGTTTGTGAACCATTTATTAGAGTCATGAACTCTGGTTTTTTATGTTTGTTTTCCAATACAATATAAAAAATTATCTTGTAGTGATGACGATAATATATTAAAATCAGTTTTTAAATTCAACTGCTGATATTAAGGAGAACTCTAAATGGACTTTTATTTTACTTAAACAATTCAATGTATTTTTTAACGTTTTGAACTTTCCACAGGCACTTTTATAACAATTGCTTAATGACCACCGACCTTTAGTTCTGTATGGTTGCTGTGTCTGCCCGAATTCAACTCAAAAATTCACGTTCACAACTATTTCTAGATCTGTAATAAATCGCTAGTTTCTTTAAATTTGTTTGTGAAAATTTCATAACATGAACACCAAATTTTCTTTGGAATATGTATTTCAATGATAAACTTGCACTGCAGGCCTTTTTTAACATAGTGTAAAATGTTTGTGTGGGCACAAATGATAGAACTTATTCTTTTCAATGCAAATCGCTTTATTCGGTACAGTTACAATTCACTATTTAATCGTTTCTCTCAATACGATCTAATTTCTCAACCGCTTATACTTTTCTTATCTTTTATTTAAACCACTTAATCATTTCTCCTAATTAACACTTCAAATTCAACTGATGAACTGATTTTGCATACATTGGGGATGCTGGTATTTATACTCGAATGACATACTTCGAGATCAATCCTCGCCATCCAGCGTCCCATACAATTTCCAATTTGCTAGAAAATTAGATTCCACTCTCCAGTCATTAATGGTTGAGATTTTACTATTCAAGTATCGAAATATTTCAGGGGAACCTGAAAGATGAATGGAAGATAGTAAACAGCATACTAAATAAATCAACATTTTCAAATAAACCTATTGTTTTACGTGTCGATGACTATGATTTGTCTGATAAGCGTGCTGTTGCTGACGCATTTAATTGCTATTTTTCCAATATAGGCTGCAATTTACAACCTTGCTCAGTACAATTACATTGTTCTCTTTGTCCGTCAGTTTGTGCTGAACCATTGCAATGTACTAGTTTTGTTTTTCAGCCCATAACTCCTCTTGAAATATTAAAAGTTATTGGTACCTTAAAAAAATCGAATTCGTGTGGTACTGATGGTATTAGTAACATTGCACTTAAACAAATTGGATGTTTCATAGTGGATGTCTTGGCTTATATTTTTAATAGTTGCGTGTTTGCGGGAGTCTTTCCTGATGGCCTGAAATGCGCAGACGTCATTCCATTGTTTAAAAAGGGTTCTGCTACTGAGATCGGCAACTATAGACCCATTTCACTCCTTCCCACTTTCAGCAAAGTTTTTGAAAAAACTAATAAAAAATAGGATAGTGAGTTTTTTAACTAAAACAAATTTCTTTAATCCCGTCCAATTTGGATTTCAAAAAGGAAAGTCCACGGAGGACGCGCTTTTACAGTATTGTTCTCAAATAATGTCACACCTCGATGGAAAAAAATGTACGGCTGGTTTATTTATTGATATAACCAAAGCTTTCGATATGGTTAACCACAATTTGTTGTTGAGAAAACTGGAAAACGCTGGTTTCCGTGGATTCATCCTTAATTGGTTCAGGTCATATCTGGAAAATAGGTCGCAGAGAGTTAAGATAGTTGAAATTAGGAGCGAAATTAAGTTCTTGAAACTGGGTATACCTCAAGGCTCTGTCTTGGGTCCAATCCTATTTATAATTTATATCAATTCGCTATTTGATCTTAATTTTAAAGGTTCACCTACTGCATTTGCGGATGACATAGGCTTCTCTTATGGTCTGAACTGTCCTTTGGACCTGATTTCTGATTTCAATTGGGATCTAAATCTATTGAGACACTGGTTTGCGAAACATAATTTAGTTATAAGCCCAAAAACTAAAATGATGTTTTTTAACTTATCTTCTGTTCAAAAATTGGAGGCAAATGTGTATTTTCACGCACCTGAGTGTGAAAAATACAAACTTTCTAACTGTAATTGTTCGTCTCCATCTCCCACTTTTTGTAGTAGTCTAAACTGTAGTGATAAATGTTTTTTAATTGAGATAGTTGACGACTTTAAGTACCTGGGGCTCACTCTTGATTCTAGAATGAGTTTTTTGAATCACACAGACTCATTGAGAAAACACTTTCGATGCACACTTAGACATTTTTACTATTTGCGTAATTTATGCTCAAATAAGCTGTTAAAAATAATTTACTATGGAATTTTCCATTCTAAGCTGCAATACGGAATTACTTGTTGGGGAGGTATATACCTAAATAAAATACAGCCGTTGCTGATTCTACAGAAATTCATTTTAAGAAAAATTTTCCATAAACCTTGTAGATATCCAAGCTTTCCTTTGTTCTGCGACCAAAAAGTTCTTCCAGTTCGCCACTTGTATTGTTTTAAAGTGTTAAAAACGTTTTTCATGAAGTCTGGTAACCGTAACTTTCGTCTTATTTCAAATTATAATTTACGGGGAAACCTCTCTAACATGTTATTTGTACCTTTTTTCCGCACCACTGCGTATCGTAATTTCTTTTCTGTTTTATCTTATCGGTTGTTTAATAAACTTCCACAGTCGATCAGGGAAATATCAATACCCGGAACGTTTATGAAATGCGCTAAAATGTGGCTTTTTGGTTTTAATTTTGGTGTTTTAGAATCTCTAATTTCTGATATTCTGGTATAATTATATATTTTGCTTTTATTATTTTGATACTGCTGCTCTAAGCAATTACTTTTGTTTGCGTTTTTTTTTCCTTTTGATTTACATTTTCTATGAACTAACTTCTTACTTAATTTTTTATGAAGTTGCTTTTTGAGGGTCACCCCACCCAAAACTTATCTTTTATTATACATATGTCCATTGAAGTGGCATTCGACTCTATTTTATTTTTTTAAATTAAAATATGGAATGTCACCAGCTTTTTTTATTTTCTTATTTTTTTTCTCCCCCGTGACATGAATTATAAGTATTGTAAAATGTTTGTGTGGGTAAAAATGATAGAACTTATTCTTTTCTATACAAATCCCTTTATTCAGTACAGTTACAATTCACTTTTTACCAGCATACCTTTGGGATGCTGGTATTTATACTCGAATGACATACTTCGAGAACAATCCTCGCCACCCAGCGTCCCATACAATTTCCAATTTGCTAGAAAATTCGATTCTACTCTCCAGTCGAGACTGCTAATCCAGTATCGAAACCTTCTAGTCCTCGAGTTTCGACATTTTCTGCTAGATGTCGCTGCTCACATTTGACTGGTTATCACATTGCTCCCTCCCTACAGTTGTTCGTCCCGAACAACTTCGTCATTCAGCATCCCGTTGAAATGACACATTCTATCCAAATGGACCACTTTAAATTTTCCTCGATCCCCACGCTGGATCCGGTAGACAACGTCATTAATGCGGGTTATCACCTTGTATGGACCTTCCCAGTCCTGTTGCAATTTTGGTGATTTGCCTTTCTTACGCTGAGGATTATAAAGCCAAACCAGATCTCCTTCGTTGAAACCGGAAGATTTCGCCTTGATATCGTACCTAGTTTTCATGCGGCTGCTTGCTAGCTTCATCTTTTCTCTGGTGTCTTCATGCAATTTACGAATCCTGCTGCGTAAGTCATTCACGTACTCGTTCACCTCTTTGGGCTCCGTCGGTGGGGATCCGAATTTTGCTTCACTTGGCAACCGAATTGTTTGACCAAATAAGATCTCGGATGGTGTGTGCCCTGTTGAGCTATGGACCGCGTTTCGGTAGGCCATTAAGAAGAGGGGTATGTGTCGATCCCAATCCCGCTGGCAGTTGCTGACAACCTTAGATAGATGCTCATTCAAGGTCCGATTGAATCGCTCGATCATTCCATCAGATTGAGGGTGTAGTGGCGTTGTCCTTGTCTTTCTTATTCCCAAATATTGGCATATTTCCTGGAAGACTTTTGATTCAAAGTTTCGCCCTTGATCAGAGTGCAGCTCCATTGGGACCCCAAATCTGCTCACCCAGTTGTTGACTATCTGTTCGGCTACGGTCTTAGCCTCTTGATTTGGGATGGCAAACACTTCCGGCCACTTACTGAAGTAATCCATGACTACGAGAGTATATCGGTTTCCATTAAAGGTTTCGGGAAACGGCCCAGCGATGTCGATGGCTATTCGTTCGAAAGGTGCTCCGACATTGTATTGTTGCATTTGTCCATGTGGCTTTACTTTTGGACCCTTGGTAGCCGCACACCTTATGCACTTTTTGCACCAATTCTCGACATCTTGTTTAGCGCTTAGCCAATAGAAACGTTCCCTTACCTTTTCCTACGTCTTGTTTATTCCCTAATGGCCTCCTGAGATTCCGTCATGTATTTCATGGAGCACTTGGTTGACTCTGGATCGTGGCACAATTAGCTGCATACGAGATGTTGTCCCATCTGCACTTTCCCATTTTCTCTTCAGCAATCCATCTTGCACAAAAAGCGAGTCCCACTGTGCCCAGTATGCCTTCAGAGTTTGGCTCCGATCTGATATCTGCTGCCAGCTTGGTCTTTCCTCGTGTTCCTTCCAGGCCAATATTGGTTCGATGTCATTGTCTGCCTGTTGGGAGGAACGGATTTCGTCTATACTCCAACCCTCTATTGGTTCAGTCCTGATCGTTTGGATAGTTGCCTGTTCTTTCGCTTCTTTACCACTGACTACTTCTGCTGGGAGGCTTTCGTTGCATTGTTTTACCTGTGAGACTGGGATAATTACCCTGGAGTCAACTTCTGCTACAGACTTCTGCCCCGCGAAGTAAGCATTTCCTAACTGATGGCTTCTGGAAATTTGACCGGTTTCTTGGTAGCCGTTTCTGCCGGTTTTTCTTTCTATTTGCCTGTAACCCCAGTGCAGACAGCCTTCTCGTCGTACCGGTTCTTTACAATGCCCTTGCAAATGTCCTACTTTATCGCAGTTCCAGCAGCGCATTCTTCGGCTCTCCCGCGGGATATTTCGTTGCATAGTAGTTGGTCTTGAGCAGGAGCATTCACCAGATACTATTTCCCTTACGAAATGCATTCCTTTGGAAGCCTGATTGGATGCTTCCATCGCCAGAGCGAAGGCAAGTGCTTCAGCAAGGGTTCTTTTCCCGGCCATCCTTACTGCTGATTGTAGCTTCAAATCTGCAATTCCCCTGATGAATGCGTCCTTTGCCATTTCGTCGATTATTTCTTGGCCTGCGGTGGGATATGACAAATGTGCCAGTCTACTCACGTCTGCTTGGAGCTGTTGCAGTGTTTCTCCTCTTTGCTGCGTTCGGCTTTGCAATTGGACCTTGTAGACCTCCTGGATGTGGCTATCCCCAAACCGTTTCTCGATAGCCTGCACTAAAACCATATAGTCTCTATTCTTTTCGATATCGATTGTTTGTAACAATTCTGCCGCAGGACCACGTAAGGCCATCGCTAGGGCAAAGCACTTCTCCTTATTGTCCCAGTCGTTTGCATAGGCAGCCATTTCAAACTGCTTCTTATAGGTAGACCATGAGGTCTGGCCATCGAATGAGGGAGGCTTCAACTCTTTTCTCCTTGGACCGCTTAAAGAACATTCTCGCAGTTTCTGTTTTCGCACTGTGTCGAGCTCTTTTGCCAGTTGCTGAACTTTGCTGTCCATTTCTTCGAATTTTTCGCCAACATTCTTCTCTATTGTATCAAATTTGTCATCAACGTTCTTCTCTATTCTATCAAATTTGTCATCAACGTTCTTCTCTATTCTTTCAAACTTGTCATCGATTTCTTCGAATTTTTGCTGGAGAATGTTCTTTTGTTCTTCCAGATTATTCTTTTGTTCATCCATTTCTGTTGAAGACCGTGCAGATTGTTGGTTTGTTCGTTGAATTTTTGTTCAATGCTGCTCTTCTGCTCGTCCATTCTTTGTTCCAGACTGTTCTTCTGTTCTTCCAGATTTTTCTTTTGTTGGTCGAGACTGTTCTTCTGTTCGTCCATTTTTTTGTTTTGTTCGTCCATTTTTAATAAGAGGAGTTGCATCATTGCAGCCATGTCATTGCCGGTACTTGTCTGTTTATCCTCGTCAACATCAAAGGAATATGCATCAGGATCATGTCCCTCGTTGTTCAAAGCCTCCTGAAGACGGAGCACCAGGTCACTTTTTCCTCCACTGGCGCTGAGGCTTCTCTTGTTCAACTCGGATTTGAGTTGGACGAGGGTCAACTGCAATAGTTTTCGACCCATTCTAGCTTTTTCAAATAGTCAGAAAACACTTTTTTTTTTTTTTCTTACACACAATAAGTCCTATCCCACTTCTGACACCAATGTAGAATGTTTGTGTGGGTACAAATAATATAACTTATTCTTTTCAATACAAATCCCTTTATTCAGTACAGTTACAATTCACTATTTAATTCTTTCTCTCAGTACAATTCAATTTCTCAACCACATATACTTTTCTTATCTTTTACTTAAACCACTTAATCACTTCTTGTAATTAACACTTCAAATTCAACTTTGGAACTGATTTGCATACCTTTGGGATGCTGGTATTTATACTCGAATGACATACTTCGAGAACAATCCTCGCCACCCAGCGTCCCATACAATTTCCAATTTGCTAGAAAATTCGATTCTACTCTCCGGTCGAGACTTTGCTAATCCAGTATCGAAACCTTCTAGTCTTCGAGTTTCGACATTTTCTACTAGATGTCGCTGCTCACATTTGAGTGGTTATCACAATATACTACACCGCCAGTACGATTTCTTGTACTATTGCTGCGTAAAGGAGAATTGTAGTTTGGAAAATTTACTTCTTTATTGTCTATATCATTAGTCAGATGAGTTTCCGAAAAAGTAAGTGAGGTGTTATTAATCACTATAAGCTCATTCTCATTAAAATTGTTTATAAGAGCCTGAACATTAGCATAGCAAACACTCAATTAGGTTGGTTGTCAATATTGGGTTCTTTCTTGCAACACTTTTATATTTCGAAGAAATACTAGACAGTTTCTGATGGTAGCAAATAATATTTATTCATAAAGTTTCATTTAGTTCTGTGCAATTTTTACACAAAACTTCTTTCGTGTTATAATCTTTTATATGATGGTCCTCTCCAAATTTCAAGCATGCTGGTTAGATTAAAATACACATCCCATTAGATTAAAATATTCTTTTACTGGATTTTTACCCTGCCTATTCTTATATTTCCTAATTTCATTATTTTGTTAAACCTTACACTATCCACTTGAAGAATTACATTTAACTTTCTCCATTTATTTTTGTTTTTGAATGTATGAACTAATTTCATATCACTTTCACCCCGTGTTTTCTTTCTTCATTTTGTTTACTACGAGGGCGGGTCAATAAGTCCGTGACTTTTGGAATAAAACACAGATTTTTTGATAAAAAAATAATTTTATTTTTCAACGTAGTCTCCCTTGAGCTCTTACACTTTGTCCAACGCTTCTCCAATTTTTTCATCCCTTCCAAAAAAAATGATTTGTCGAGGTCCTCAAAATAGGCCTTTGTTTGCGAGATGACTTCATCATTGGAGTCAAATCTTTTTCCACCAAGCCATTTCTTCAGGTTTGGGAACAAGAAGTAGTCGCTCGGAGCCAAATCTGGAGAATAGGCTGGATGAGGGAGCAATCCATAGCCCAATTCATGGATTTTTGCCATGGCAACTGCACATGTGTGCACCCTTGCATTGTCTTGGTGGAAAATAACTTTTTTCTTGGCCAAATGAGGTCGGTTTTTTTTCAAATCGTCATTGAATCGGTCCAATAAGTTGGCATAATATTCCCCATTGATTGTTCTTCCCTTTTGAAGGTAGTCAATGTGGACTATCCCGCGTGCATCCCAAAAAACAGTCGCCATAACTTTATTGGCTGACAAACCCACCTTGGCCTTCTTTGGCGCCGATTCACCCTTAGAAACCCACTGTTTTGACTGTTGTTTGTTCTCTGGTGTGTTGTGATGGATCCATGTTTCGTCCACGGTTACAAAACGGCGCAAAAACTCCTCCATATTGCGATTAAACAACGCCAAACCTTCCTGTGAAGTGAAGCACACGAAATTCACTTTTTTCCATTTTCTCCTCAAATTAGTGAGTAGTCTGATAAAAATAGCTGTCAAACACAAACTAACTGACGCAGCAAGTTTAAATTTTGACAGGAGTCAACTGACAGATGCCTGTTGACAGGAGCAGTGTTGCTGCTTCAGTAAAGAGGTCAGAAATTCAAAAAGTCACGGATTTATTGACCCACCGTCGTATTTCTTGTTCCAATTCATCGTTATCTAAATTCATAAAGCAAATTTTGGATTATGTTTCGTACGCACTACGACTTTGTACTGATCCTTGAATTTAGATTCAATTTCATCTTTTAATTTTTCCGAAGATATTTTATTGTCACATTTAATTGCAACACCACCATCACTCTTGTTCACCACACTGTTCATATGTATTTACATCAGTTGGGTCTTTTTTTTATTTTATTTGCTTTCGCGTTTCATTTGACTCTTGCTTTGTCTTGGGATTCATTTTTTTTTCTATACCTCACTTTATAGATTTTATTTCTTTGTTTTGATTTATTATGCTACTATTAGTATTGTTTTTGTTTTTTTATTTCGTAAGTGCATTTAATGATTTTGCTACACGTTTGACACTTTCCTTCATATGTCCGTAAATTTTCATCGCTGGATCTGATGCAGTTGCAATTTTATTAACACCATCACATATCTATTTACATTGATTCTTTAGACTCGCTTATTATGTTTACTTTGTTTACACTGTTTGCACAAGTCTGTTGGGCGACTTTCATATACTCAATTCGCTCTGCACATCTCGCTTCTATACCTTCTAGCAAACCTTTTATTTCTATTTAACTTTTTTTAGAGAATCTTCAAATTCTTTTATATTTTCATTTAAACAATTGCAGTTTTTTCAACTGTCCCATATACATATATCTATTATTACTGCATCAACATTTTCTATGTATGTGCATCATACAGTCTTTACATATTGTAGAATGTTTGTGTGGGTACAAATAATAGAACTTATTCTTTTCAATACAAATCCCTTTATTCAGTACAGTTACAATTCACTATTTAATTCTTTCTCTCAGTACAATTCAATTCCTCAACCACTTATACTTTTCTTATCTTTTACTTAAACCACTTAATCACTTCTTCTAATTAACACTTCAAATTCAACTTTGGAACTAACTTGCATACCTTTGGGATGCTGGTATTTATACTCGAATGACATACTTCGAGAACAATCCTCGCCACCCAGCGTCCCATACAATTTCCAATTTGCTAGAAAATTCGATTCCACTCTCCAGTCGAGACTTTGCTAATCCAGTATCGAAATCTTCTAGTCTTCGAGTTTCGACATTTTCTGCTAGATGTCGCTGCTCACATTTGAGTGGTTATCACATTGCTCCCTCCCTACAGTTGTTCGTCCCGAACAACTTCGTCATTCAGCTTCCCGTTGAAATGACACATTCTATCCAAATGGACCACTTTAAATTTTCCTCGATCCCCACGCTGGATCCGGTAGACAACGTCATTAATGCGGGTTATCACCTTGTATGGACCTTCCCAGTCCTGTTGCAATTTTGGTGATTTGCCTTTCTTACGCTGAGGATTATACAGCCAAACCAGATCTCCTTCGTTGAAACCGGAAGATTTCGCCTTGATATCGTACCTAGTTTTCATGCGGTGTCTTTACTTTTGGGCCCTTGGTAGCCGCACATCTTATGCACTTTTTGCACCAATTCTCGACATCTTGTTTAGCGCTTAGCCAATAGAAACGTTCCCTTACCTTTTCCAACGTCTTGTTTATTCCCAAATGGCCTCCTGAGATTCCGTCATGTATTTCATGGAGCACTTGGTTGACTCTGGACCGTGGCACAATTAGCTGCATACGAGATGTTGTCCCATCTGCACTTTCCCATTTTCTCTTCAGCAATCCATCTTGCACAAAAAGCGAGTCCCACTGTGCCCAGTATGCCTTCAGAGTTTGGCTCCGATCTGATATCTGCTGCCAGCTTGGTCTTTCCTCGTGCTCTTTCCAGGCCAATATTGGTTCGATGTCATTGTCTGCCTGTTGGGAGGAACGGATTTCGTCTATACTCCAACCCTCTATTAGCTCAGTCCTGATCATTTGGATAGCTGCCTGTTCTTTTGCTTCTTTACGATTGCAGTGTTCGCATTTTACTCCGCATGGTCGACGAGAGAGAGCATCAGCATTTGAGTGGAGTGTTCCCTTGCGGTGTTGCACTTCAAAGTCGTAACCCTGCAACTGCTCGATCCATCTTGCAACTTGGCCTTCAGGGTTCTTAAATTGGAGTAGCCATTTCAGAGCTGCGTGGTCTGTCCGGAGAATGAACTTTTGTCCGTAGAGGTACTTATGGAAATGCTTCGTAGCCAGAATTAAAGCCAGAAGCTCGCGCCGGGTTACACAGTAGTTCCTTTCAGGTCTGGAGAGTACTTTGCTGTAATATGCGACCACTTTCTCTTGACCGTCATGAACTTGGGAGATCACAGCTCCGACCCCAACATTGCTAGCATCTGCGTCCACGATGAACATTTTTCCGGGCGTGGGGTAACCCAAGATGGGGGCTTTGCACAGCTGTCGCTTCAGTTCTTGAAATGCTTTTTCGCATTCTCCAGACCACCTGAACTGTCGGCCTTTTTCTGTAAGTTGATGCAGGCTCTTTGCAATGCCAGCAAAATCCTTTACAAACCTTCTGTAATACGTGGCGAGTCCCAAGAAGCTTCTCAGTTGGTGTTTATCTTTTGGAGAAGGCCAACTTTTCACGGCTTCGATTTTGTCAGGATCCGTTCTTACTCCTTCCGCTGATATAATGTGACCCAGATATTTTACTTCCGGACGAAACTAGGCACACTTTTCTGGGTTGAGCTTTAAATGAGCACTTCGTAGCCTCTCAAACACTTCTTTTAGATTTTCGCGGTGCTCCTCGTACGTCTTACCTATGACGATAACGTCGTCCAAATATACTAGGCAGGTTTTCCAGGTGAGTCCTTGCAATGTTCGTTCCATTAGTCGCTCGAAGGTGGCCGGAGCGTTGCACAGTCCAAACGGCATCACTGCAAACTGCCAAAGACCGCTTCCCGTAGTGAAGGCAGTTTTCTCACGATCCGCACGATTTATCTCTACCTGCCAGTAACCGCTCTTCAAGTCAAGTGTTGAAAACCATTTCGCTCCAGAAAGCATATCCAAAGTGTCATCGATTCTCGGAAGTGGGTAGCTGTCCTTTTTAGTGACATCATTGAGACGTCGGTAGTCTACACAAAATCTCGTGCTGCCATCTTTCTTCTTCACGAGGACCACTGGAGATGCCCACGGACTTTGCGATTCTTCAATCACTCCCTCAGCTTTCATCTTCGACATCATTTCGGCAACTTCTGTTTGCTTTGCCAATGGAAGACGCCTTGCAGGTTGACGGATTGGTCGAGCGTCTCCGGTGTCAATGTGGTGTTGAACAATATGCGTACGTCCATATTCTCCGTCTTGTGTAGCAAATATATCAGCGTACTCACCGATTAGTTTTTCTGCCAGGATTCGCTGATCTTCGTCCAGATTACAGAGGCTGAGAATTTTGTTCTTGATTTTTATGCTCTGAACTGTTGTGACCGGTTTTGCACCCTTTTTTTCCGTTGTAGTCGATATAACCTCAACAGGTACACATTTTCCCACTATCTCTCCCTTTTTCACCTTTACACTGAATGTCTTTGGATTTAGAATCCTTACAGGGACCATGTTGTTCTTTGGCTCCACTAAGGTCTTTCCCACCATGAAGTCTCTTTTCTTTTCTGGCTCCATCAAATAGAATCTGTGGCTACCAGGACCACCTTCCACTTCTGCCCACAAAATTGCTTCTGACGAAGGCTCTAGACTCTGATTGCTGCAGATAACGACATTTGAGACTGTGGTATTGGCGTTTCCGTATATCATTGGTATCTCCATGTTTCCGTATTTCAGGGTTTGTGCCCCCAAGTCGACTACAAGTCCATGTTCTCTCATGAAGTCTGTACCGATGATGCACTCGTCACATATGTCAGCTACCAGAAACGCGTGAGTGAATGTTATTCCGGCCAGTTGGATTTTTATGCGGACTTCACCATATACCTTAATCGTTGCTCCTGTAGCTGTTCGCAAGCTGCAACTGCTAGTGTTATGCAGCCAAGACTTCTGCACAAGATTCCTCCTGATGATTGAGGCCGTGGCACCGGTGTCTATTGTTGCCATCCATTTTTCTTTTCCACTGACTACTTCTACTAGAAGGCTTTCGCTGCATCGTTTTGCCAGCGAGACTTGGGTGATGGTCCTGGGGCCGTCGACTCCTGCTACCAACTTCTGCCCCGCGAAGTTGGTGCTTAAGCATTTCCCGACTGATGATTTCGGGAAGGTTGACCGGCTTCTTGATAGCTGTTTCTGCGGGTTTCTTCCTCTATTTGCTTGTCACCACAGTGAGGGCAGTCTTTTCGTCGCACCGGTTCTTTACACTGCCTTTGAAGGTGTCCTATTTTATTGCAATTCCAGCAGCGCATTATTCGTCTATCCCGTCGAGTATCTCGTTCCTCGGCACTAATTCTTGTGCAGGAACATTCGACAGATGCTACTTCCCTGACGAAATGTGTTCCCCTGGAAGCCTGATTGGCTGCTTCCATCGCCAGAGCGAAGGCAAGTGCTTCAGCAAGGGTTATTTTCCCGGCCATCCTTACTGCTGACTGTAGCTTCGAATCTGCAATTCCCCTGATAAATGCATCTTTTGCCATTTCGTCGATAATTTCCTGGCCTGCGGTGGGGTATGACAGATGTGCAAGTCTACTCACGTCTGCTTGGAGCTGCTGCAGTGTTTCTCCTCTTTGCTGTGTTCGGCTTTGCAATTGGACTTTGTAGACCTCCTGCATGTGGCTGTCCCCAAACCGTTTCTCGATAGCCTGCACTAAAGTCACATAATCTTTATGCTTTTCGATGTCTACTGTTTGCAACAATTCTGCTGCAGGACCGTGCAAGGCCATTATTAGGGCAAAGCACTTTTCCTCATTGTCCCAGTCGTTTGCACAGGCAGCCATTTCAAACTGCTTCTTATAGGTAGACCATGAGGTCTGGCCATCGAATGAGGGAGGCTTCAACTCTTTTCTCCTTGGACCGCTTAAAGAACATTCTCGCAGTTTCTGTTTTCGCACTGTGTCGAGCTCTTTTGCCAGTTGCTGAACTTTGCTGTCCATTTCCTCGAATTTTTCGCCAACATTCTTCTCTATTCTATCAAATTTGTCATCAACGTTCTTCTCTATTCTTTCAAATTTGTCATCGATTTCTTCGAATTTTTGCTGGAGAATGTTCTTTTGTTCTTCCAGATTATTCTTTTGTTCATCCATTCTCTGTTGAAGACCGTGCAGATTGTTGGTTTGTTCGTTGAATTTTTGCTTTTCTGCTCGTCTAGATTTTTCTTTTGTTCATCCAGCTTTTGTTCGAGGCTATTCTTTTGTTCTTCCAGATTTTTCTTTTGTTGGTCGAGACTGTTCTTCTGTTCGTCCATTTTTAATAAGAGGAGTTGCATCATTGCAGCCATGTCATTGCCGGTACTTGTCTGTTCATCCTCGTCAACATCAAAGGAATATGCTTCAGGATCATGTCCCTCGTTGTTCAAAGCCTCCTGAAGTCGAAGCACCAGGTCACTTTTTCCTCCACTGGCGCTGAGGCTTACTTGTTCAACTCGGATTTGAGTTGGACGAGGGTCAACTGCAATAGTTTTCGACCCATTCTAGCCTTTTCAAATAGTCAGAAAACACTTTTTTTTTTTTGTACACACAATAAGTCCTATCCCACTTCTGACACCAATGTAGAATGTTTGTGTGGGTACAAATAATAGAACTTATTCTTTTCAATACAAATCCCTTTATTCAGTACAGTTACAATTCACTATTTAATTCTTTCTCTCAGTACAATTCAATTCCTCAACCACTTATACTTTTCTTATCTTTTACTTAAACCACTTAATCACTTCTTCTAATTAACACTTCAAATTCAACTTTGGAACTAACTTGCATACCTTTGGGATGCTGGTATTTATACTCGAATGACATACTTCGAGAACAATCCTCGCCACCCAGCGTCCCATACAATTTCCAATTTGCTAGAAAATTCGATTCCACTCTCCAGTCGAGACTTTGCTAATCCAGTATCGAAATCTTCTAGTCTTCGAGTTTCGACATTTTCTGCTAGATGTCGCTGCTCACATTTGAGTGGTTATCACAATATATACCTCACCTATAGAACATGTTCACGAACATGAGTCAAATATGCCACTACTGTAAGTGTCCAGCCTACTACATTTAAGTGTGTAGTGGTATAAAATAGCCCGAAACAAATACTCAAGAGATCTTAAAGAGCAAATAATAATTGATTTTAACAGGGTGAAACAGTGACTACCATTGTCAACAAATTCTATATTCATTGCTCCATGATATCAGGAATGATAAGCAGCATTCATTGAGGAGGCAGACTATGGAAAACCATTCAACACGATGACGTAGTCATCATTTAAAAGATAAAAAAAGATCCCTTTAAATAATCTAGGTCTACAAAACCCGAATTAAATCTTTGGATATCGAATAGGTCGATTC
The DNA here is from genome assembly GCA_949129095.1 of Volucella bombylans. Taxonomy (NCBI): domain Eukaryota; kingdom Metazoa; phylum Arthropoda; class Insecta; order Diptera; family Syrphidae; genus Volucella; species Volucella bombylans. The sequence goes on from OX422140.1 coordinate 215,120,942, forward strand.
AATCTGAATTTTCTTCATTTATCGGTGCGAAAAAACATCGAAAAAAAAAAATTTAAAAGCCAGGTTAGAGTTAGTTAAATGGAGGATAGTGATTTTTTTCAGATGAGTCGAAGTTCAACATGACAGGCTCAGACGGCCTTCGTACCGTGGCTAAATGGTGAGACACTGAGTCCAAGATATACTATACCAGAGAGAGGAGGAAGTGTGATGGTCTACGGTTGCTTTTCTGCTAATGGGATCGGGCTAATTCACAAAATTGACAGCATAATGGATCGTTTTGTATACAAGGAGATATTCCAAAACGTAACCCTGCCCCATGCAGAAGAGGAAATGCCATTAAAATGTCATGACCCATAGACAATCTATGGAAAATTGTAGATCGGTGAATTGAGCAGGATAGCTGCCGAAATAAGGAGTCGCTTTTTGTTCAAACTGAAATGGTCTGAAAAAGCATTCCTATGACTATTGTAACAATAAAAAATTAAATTGATTCAATGCCTCGAAGACGTGGAGCTGTTATTAAAATAATTAATATTAAACAAAATTTTAACAAAACGATGTTCTGAATTTTCAGTTCTTATTATGTGCAAGAAGAGCAACTCTTTTCTTCAAACCAACCAGAATTGCGGAAATTTGTTTGTCATTTTTTTTAAAGAACTTAACACTCAAGTAGAAATCCAAAACTGTCAAATCTGGTGATCTGGCAGGCCAATGTGTTGGACCATTCTTTCCAATTCATCGATTTGGGAGTTTTTCATCCAAGTAATCCTTAGTTCCTCTGTCACAGTGACTTGGAGCACTGTTGGTAAAAATGAGTTCGTCTTTGTATAAGCGAAATATCTTCCAACAGTCCTAGCAATTAATTTTGCAAGTTTGTGGAAGTATGAAAGGCCCAATTAACTTATTACCAATTACACCTGTCCACACATTTACGCTGAATCGATTAATGTTGTTCTTGTTGTATGTAGGTTATGGAATTTGGTAATGCCATAATTGTTTTGTCATCGAAATGTCGTTCCATCAATCAATTTGAAAAATTCCAATCGTCGAGGCAAATCTGCTGGTAATAACTCCTGAACTGGTGTTGTATGATAAGGATGGAGGTTCTCTCTATGCAAAACTTGCAAAATTCGTCGTCGGGACACATTTAGGCTTAAAAACATCGAACGTGCTACCATATTCAGGATTCGTTTCTCTAATTCTGCATCTCTCACAGCTACCGCGTGTGAATCCGCTCGATTGTAAGTCTTTGATCCAGTGAGTATTTGTAAACACTATTTGATTAGCTATAAGTCGTGTAGGAAATCTTCGTTGATACTCTGCTCGCCCCACCTCAGCACTGCCATTAAAAAAATCCATAGACAAAGTGAATGTCTGCATATTCTTCACTGGAATGCTCTGCTATTTAAATACTTCAACTTCATTGTGATGCTATCGAAATTCAGTAAACAGCTGATAACGGTAGACCAAAGCGCACTTATTTTATTGTATTTTTTTAGTAATGATAAAATATAGTCATATTGAGGATTAATTTACCTTAGACCTGGGAAACTGTAAGCCCCAGGTAAAAACTTTGTACGTGGAATTTGTAAGTGCTCATAATCACACTTTTACGAGATAAATGCGATTTTCCCAAAAATTTCTTAAAAAAAAATTTAAAATTTCGTGTTTGATGATCAATATCTCGAAAATAAAAGCATGGATAGTATTTGAATAACATTAATTAATTGGCTATGAAACAAACCCAGCTTGGTTGCTCTAGGTTTAATACACTAGAAGTTATAACTACATATTTGTTGGTGCCTACTTCTCTGTAGGAACTTTTTTAACTCAATGGGTGTTGAATCAGATCCCAAAATATTGTATCGGACCCCCCTGAATAATATCATCAATTTCATAATTATATTAATTTTAATTTTCATTTCATTATAGATTTTGTGGATACTGAAGGTGCAAAATCCTTATTTGAAACGAACTACAGTCATGTGTACTATATTCTTTATGATACATTTATTCAAGCAGAAACAAATTTAAAGCAAAAAGGTAAAATTATGTGTCAATATCGAAATTCTTACATTTAAGGGGTTTTCTAAGTAAAAATTATTTTTTAGTTCCATGATAGCTAAAAATATTTTATTTTATACTAATAAGCATTTTTTTCTTAAAATTTTGATATCGCAGAACTTCCTTTTCATCTTGGTAAGTTAACAGATTAAAAATGCATTTAAAAAAATTGTTTCATTTGATTAATTTTTAATTTGACTTTTATAAATAAAAATTAATGTATTGTATTTCGCGGACACCGTAGCCTTATTTGTATAAGCTTATGTTTCCTTTTAATTTTTTTTTTGTGAATCATTGAAAAAATAATTTACAAAAGTTAGCAAAAAAAGTGTGTTTTTTTTAATAAAACATTAAATATTAAAGCCCTAAACTTAAGGGGTAATGCCAATAATTCCAACAATGTGTTGTATTAGTGTTCTGCTAATACAATAAGTGACAATAGCATTCTCATATTCTTCTGAAATAATATTTAACTTAATAATTTTGTATAAAAATAAGTTGTTTTTTTTTTTTTTAAATTGGTGCGCGCACAAGGGATTTTATATACCCTTAAGATGTTTGCACATACCGAGGGCGAAGGGAAGATAGGGAGGGAAAAAGAGAGATACCGATGTTCGTTGGTTTTAAATGTTTGCAAGTTATAGTGAGTACTGTCGTCAGCAAAGGAATATATTGGAGTATAAGTAGCAGACAAGAGATTTCAATTTATTTATATAGAATTCGGGATTGTACAAATAAGACTTACAAAATGTCTTATAGATAGCGCATATTTTAGAGTTACATTATATAATTAAGATAAATGTAAACATTAAATGAAAAAAAAAACAAAATATTATATATTAAATAAACAAAATGCTATATAGAAATAAGTAATGTACTAACAATAATTATAGGAAGGGGAAGAAAGAGAAGGAAAGGGGAAAGGAAGAAATAGAGTATGTTTAAGAGTGAGAGACGGAAGAAATATAGTAGTTGTGATTACCTGAGATGTCTTAAGGCGGTATTTTTAAAAGATGAAGCTCCCATTATTTGTTTTGTTGTTGTAGGAAGGGAGTTCCAAAGTCTGGTGACGTGGATGAAAAATAGGCGCGAGGAATTTAAGTAATTAAAGGATGGAATAATGATATTTTGTGTTCTGGTTGATTGGGCGAATTGGATCTTTTCCATCAAATAGGCGGGAGATCTAGTTTGGATGATTTTGTGCATAAACACACAACATCTTAGTTCAAGAAACTGTTTTAAGGAGCAAACAAGGACCGAACTATGACGATGGGATACATGGTTGTATCGACGCAGCCCATACACATACCTTATCATATCGTTGAACGCAACAATCAACTTGTGTTGTGATAGAGAGTCAAGCTTGCAGTAAACTACGACAAAGTAATCAATTATAGGCATAAATAAAGTTTTAATAAGCCTGAGTTTAGTACCTAGTGGGGTGAAGCTAGATGTAAGCCAAAGTTTGCGAAATCCAACATAGATTCGTCTAACAACAAAGTTAATGTGATCTACGGCGGAAACTGAGCTATTTAGTTTGAACCCGAGATTAGTAACAACCTCCACAAAATTGAGTTGCCTGTCGTTAAGGAATACTGGCGGTATTTCGTCTGAGTTGATTTTGTTTTTAGCTATTAGAATGAGCTGCGATTTGGTTGTATTAAGACTGAGTCCATTACATAGTGACCAGTTGTATATTTGAGATAAGTCTTCGTTTATTCTGACGAATAGATCCTCAATAAGACCTAAAGGTCTCGAAAGATATATCTGGGCGTCATCAGCATAGAGATTAATTGCAACATTTGAGCATACTTTAGGTAGGTCATTAATAAACAAAATTGGGCCAAAGTACGCCTGAATTTAAGGCGCGGAAATCGGAAGAATCGTTATTATGAACCACTTGTGTTGACTTATGTAATTCGAGATTCGGTTTGATAGAATCTTCTCAAGTACTTTGGACAGACATGGTAATATACTTATCGGACGGAAGTCGGTTGGCAAAGAGGGGTGAGGTTTTTTGGGACAGGAATAACTTTAGCCAATTTCCAAATATCAGGAAAGGTGGAAGCGGTGGTGCAAAAGTTAAAGATATGCGTTAGGCTGCTAAGGATGTGGTGTAGAATCATCTTTACAAATCGGATAGGTCATCTCCTATAGCATTCGATTTTAAATTACGTATAATATTAACAACATCTGTTTCAGCGACGACGCTAAAATCAAAAACAAAGTTATATGTTACTCGTAGATCATGATTAGGGGTGAAAGGTGGTTTGTTGATAGTAGAAAAAATAAATGTATTGTTAAGTTCATTAACATTAGGTGTACTATCAATTGCTGATTTTTTTCCAACATCAATTGCACGCAAGTTGCTCCGCAGCTTTTTCGAAGTTTGTTCAGCCTCAACTTGGATAAGAAATATCTTTTTTTTGCTATTCTTAAAGTAGAGCGATTACGTGCCCGACAGAATATCTCCCAATTAAGATTTGTTGGCAATGACTTCCATTTAGCATATAACTTATTACGTATTTTCATCGCATGGTGTACTTCACTATTGAACCATGGACATTTTTTGTTACGTATTGCAACAGTCTTTAAAGGGATATGCCTGTTGAATAAACCAAGTATTAGGGTTTGCAAATAATTGACTTTGTCGTTCACATTGAAAGCAAAATAGCAATTACGCCATGGTAGAAGGCTTGTATCAAGTTACAATTATTCTGTAGTGGAAAAATCTCTAAAATTAAATGATGTCGGTATTGGGATACGACGTAAGTCAACATTGTACGTACAGAAAATAAGATCATGATCTGACATACCACACAAAGGTAGAACAATTTGAAACCAAGATGACATCAAGTAGGCTTGGGGGGTTGTGAGGAGAAAAGCTTGTAGCGAAGTAGTTCACAACCGATAGTCCTGCACCAGCCGTAAAATCTAAAAGTTGGCGAGATTTACTGTCGGTTTTTAGAAGGTCAGCATTAAGGTCACCACAAATAATAATGTGCTCGTAGAGTGCAGTATATTCGTGGATTGCGGTAAATAATGGCTCTGGAGGGTAGCGTCAGTTTGGATTATATGCAACTCCAACGAGGCACTTATTGATGCCATCGCTTACTTCTATTAAGCGATTTCTTCGATTTCTTCAATTCTTTGAATTTTAGTGAGGTATTACACCACATGTAGTGGTGACCCTATTATTTCTTATAAGTTTGTACCCTGATATTTCAAACAGCTGCTCCTTAGCTATATCATCATCCATGTCCGAATCAAATCAACCTCCAAACCTTCAAAGACATATTTTAAGTAATCAAGTTTACTTAAACTTAGACTACGGGCATTAACATAGCACACTTTTAGGCCTTTGTGAACTCCTGAAAGAATGAAGAAAGGAAGAAAGGGAACTGCAACCAAAATAATATCAGTGGCGATATTTTTTGCGTTCAGTGTCTCTATTTGTTGTCTTAACAGTGCAAGTTCTGCATTAAATATATGTTCGGACGTTTTCAATTGCACTTGCTCTTGTTATTGTTTGTTTTTTGATATTCAGAACTTCCATTTGCAAGTGGGTGATGTTACTCTGAATATCGTCAAATGCAGAAACTCGATTTTTAAAACGTCAACTTCCTTCTCGATAAGTGAATATTTTTCAATTAGGGATTTTTCGAAAGACTCGATACGGGAGGTTAACCTTTCTTCCATGTCTTTCAAGCAGGATTCAAAAGATTTAAGCAACTCACCTTGTTCCGTGATCTTCTTGTATAGACTGGAGAAACATTCCAACGTCATGGTTTTCAGTGACGGAGCCAGCGAACTTGATGTCGATCACATCAAGTTGTTTTTGTTTATCCTTTTGTGTGTTGAATCGCGTATTCTTTACATTAATGTTTGTTGACATAGTGAGTGGATGTGTAGTTGAGATCATTGATGAAAATTAAAAAGAGTGTCGGACACAGAACGGAGCCCGGGGCACACAAGCATTTATTTTGTGAATATTAGACTTGAAACTATCGAAGACAATTTGAATTGAACGTTCTAAAAGGTAGTCTCTAATCCATTGAAGAAGGGAGTCGTCGATCGAGAACACCTCTTCATAATAAGGAGAGAGGGGTTTTATCGACATCTCCTGCTCTGTAAATCTAGATGTCGCTGCTCACATTTAAGTGGTTATCACATTGCTCCCTCCCTACAGTTGTTCGTCCCGAACAACTTCGTCATTCAGCATCCCGGAAAAATGTTCATCGTGGACGCAGACGCTAGCAATGTTGGGGTCGGAGCTGTGATCTCCCAAGTTCATGATGGTCAAGAGAAAGTGGTCGCATATTACAGCAAAGAACTCTCCAGACCTGAAGGGAACTACTGTGTAACCCGGCGCGAGCTTCTGGCTTTAATTCTGGCTATGAAGCATTTCCATAAGTACCTCTACGGACAAAAGTTCATTCTCCGGACAGTCCACGCAGCTCTGAAATGGTTACTCCAATTTAAGAACCCTGAAGGCCAAGTTGCAAGATGGATCGAGCAGTTGCAGGGCTACGACTTTGAAGTGCAACACCGCAAGGGAACACTCCACTCAAATGCTGATGCTTTCTCTCGTCGACCGTTCGGAGTAAAATGCGAACACTGCAATCGTAAAGAAGCAAAAGAACAGGCAACTATCCAAATGATCAGGACTGAGCCAATAGAGGGTTGGAGTATAGACGAAATCCGTTCCTCCCAACAGGCAGACAATGACATCTAGATTTACAGAGCAGAAGATGTCGATACTCGAAGACCAGAAGATTTCGATACTTGAATAACAAAGTCTCGACCATTGATGACTGGAGAGTGGAATCGAATTTTCTAGCAAATTGGAAATTGTATGGGACGCTGGATGGCGAGGATTGTTCTCGAAGTATGTCATTCGAGTATAAATACCAGCATCCCCAAGGTATGCAGATCAGTTCTAAAGTGAAATCTGAAGTGTTAATTAGGAGAAGTGATTAAGTGGTTTAAGTAAAAGATAAGAAAAGTATAAGCGGTTGAGAAAATGGATTGTATTGAGAGAAACAATTAAATAGAGAATTGTAACTGTACTGAATAAAGGGATTTGTATTGAAAAGAATAAGTTCTATCATTTGTACCCACACAGACATTTTACAATATGTTTTCCTAATGTCGGCTATATGATTTTATTCAGTGTACTGTGTGAACGTGTAAAACCTCTTCGGTCCACAAAAATTTACCGAAAGCAGTGTGACATCCGGCCTGGAAAATCTTGGAAAGAACCAGCCAGCTTCAAGTCAATACGTCACCTATGCTTATGACAGCATCCATTGTACTAGGCTTTATAATGTGATGGCCTAATTCGGGGTCCCAAGAAAACTTATCCGGTTGTTTCGCATCACACTAAAAAACTTGCGATCTGCTTTACAACTTGGAAACAAAACCTCCGAATTTTTCCAAACCTCCACCGGATTCCGGCAAATAAATACGTTCTAATGTCATATTAATGTTTTTTTCAATCTCATATTAAAATACTCGTATTATGTAACCGCAGACAGGTATAAGCACAATAAGGTATAAGGGACACGTCATTGATATAGACACCTCAAGGTGGCCAAAATCTGCCGCCATTGTAAAGTACATTTTGTCGAGCAAAGATTATCTACCAAATCATCACTGTAAACACTCATTACTTTAGAAGAGTTCCTCTTTCTCTGGGTTAATGCAAACACCACAAATGACACCTTGTCGGAGATTACCACCAGAATAAGTCTAGGCAACTGGTGCTATTACAGTCTGGTTTAACAAATTGGATCCAAAGTCCCTACTTCAAGGAACAAAATCATACTCTATATAGTATTGATTTTACTAGCTAAAATATGGTCATTCATGGCTGAGGGAAAAATATTTCCAATATAATTACTTACTTAGGCGGCGCTGCAGTCCGAGGTGGACCAGGACTGTTGGTTGAACAAGCGTTTCCACCTGGCGCGATCTTTTGCCAGCTGTTTCCAGCGGTGCTGCACTCAAAGTTAGTTGAGATCCCATTCCACTTGTTCGCAGTACCATATATTCGGCCGTCCCTTACTGCGTTGTCCCTGAGTCTCGGAATTGAAGATTTTTAATCTTTTTATACAAATATTTTGGGTATAGTTTTAAAAACTCCCTTTTACATGACTTGAAAGAAAAAGGAGGAAACATGTACTCGTAAATAATACATTTTCCGAATAAGTTCGATGTTGCTCAATGCTTTTAAATTTATCAAATTTTGTAGGTACTTAATGTCCTGAGCACAAAATTTCACAAAAATCCAAACATGTATTAGCCTTTAAAACGTCGTGCTTCAAATACCAATCACTTTTAAAGTGTGGTGCAACGTCATACCTTCCCGGACCTACGATCTCATGATCTTACAAATTATATTCTTACCCACATTTAATTTACATTGCATAACAAGTTACAAACAAAATAACAAGCACATGTACATAAACCCAAGTAAACCGGTTATGCTGGGCAACGTTAACGTTTTTTTTTTTTTATTGTTTTTGCATAGGAGTGCGATAGGAGATAAACGACTTTGCATGTGTGAATGACAAGTGGCAAGAGCAAGAAATAAAATGATTTTTCTGCTCTTTGTAAGAACTTGCAGCTTTATAAAAGCTCTTTTTTTTAGCTCGATTTCATTTTCATAGGACACAACTTCCCATATGAATGAGACATCTGTATAGATTTATTATCTGTCGTATGATACTATATTACATCCTTCCTGCATATATATAAAAATGGTTCGTGGTTTGTTCGGATGCTTAAAACTTGAAAACGACTGGACCAAATTGAATGCTTCCTTCTGCGCGTTTGTTTGTCATTGCTACGCGAAGGGCTATAAAAAAAAGAAAATTCTCAACAGGTGGCGCTGTGGTCGTTTTTCAGTTGAATTTAATTACCGTTCAGCAGGTGGTAGGCGGTCATTCCGTTTGACAGCTCAGCATATTGTTTGTTGTTACTAATGATATTTTTATCATTTTTCATTGATTTTTCGAGTGAAATCTGTGGATTATCAATTTCTGAGTGATATTATTGTGATAACCAGTCAAATGTGAGCAGCGACATCTAGCAGAAAATGTCGAAACTAGAAGAAGTGATTAAGTGGTTTAAGTAAAAGATAAGAAAAGTATATGTGGTTGAGAAATTGAATTGTACTGAGAGAAAGAATTAAATAGTGAATTGTAACTGTACTGAATAAAGGGATTTGTATTGAAAAGAATAAGTTCTATCATTTGTACCCACACAAACATTTTACATTATTGATATTTCGATCACAAAAAATTGAGTTCATTGTTTTTCTTTGCCGGCGAAAACAAAATCCCATTTCCATTGGAATAGATCGATAATCGATTTGTATTGTTTTTCCAGTTGGTGTCCAAATTTCAATTGCATCTTTTTCGTTCGTTTGCTTTCTTCGCTTAAATTATTGATTAGTGAAAACTTTATGTGCGATTTATACAAAATAATGATCATTTACAGTTCGATATTTGTTACGATGCCAAGAAGAGCTCATGGTAACATTGGTCGGCGATCTCAGAATGCAACGCGACACCACAATGTCGCAGCACGTCGAACGGAAGAGGAACGTGCTATTGAAAGGGAACCAGCTCGAATCAAAATGATTGAAAATCGTGCGCGACAGTCAGAAGAGATCAATGAAGCTTACAATGACCAAGAACGATTGAGAAGAAGAGATGTTCCTGCTCGGCAAAGTGATGAAGCAAGATCACAACGTGCGACTTTTGAACGACAACGTCTACAACAACAAATGCTTCCTGTAAACAACGAACGTGCAGCCTTTCGGTATGAGCCAAACATTCAATACAAAAACACAAATATCTCCAAATATACTTTCTTGGAGATGTTGCTTTTGCTCCGGCGGCGCTACGATCAGGGTGCATGTACCTTGATCCTGTAGTGCATATATTCGGTGCTTGTACCAATATATCAGTATATTTTTGAATGATATTTAGTTATCTTACCTCGGATGGGCCAATAACTAAATACGACATCTTCTTTGTGTTGAAAAATCAGTGCTTCTTTTTCTTGAAACTTAATCCTATTTATACAAATTTATTGCTTACTTAGCATAACTTAAATTACAACTAACAGTTATCATACAACTTGTTTATTTGACAATAAGTCAATTCTCATAAAATTTGCTTATTTGTCAACAATTTTAATATCGTACAATTTTGTTTAATGATCGGATATTAAGCGCAACAAAAAAATTATCTACTTATTCAGGACCATATGGCACGAATTCCATCCAAAACACCTTGCAGTGAATGCACCTGGTATTTGTTTTGCGTCTGTGGGTTCAAGGTGAATTGTTTCAGCGACATCGTTCATGACGTATTCTTTATGTTCTAAACATCCTCCCCCGTTGAATGATAACATTCAACAGTTTTCCGTCGTGGGTAAGCTTAAGATCCTGTGTCTTCTTGGTGGTTGTGGTGGATGGGAGCCATCAATGTTCGTTTGCTTGTTTGATGGTTTTCGTTTATATGCCCACATACAAATGGCGGATATGGCCAGGGCCAGTCCTAGGTATGCAACAGAATATTGATGAACGTTATGATTGCTAATTTTGTTTGGGAGCTCGGCTTGAACTAGATCCTTGCAGGGCCGTTTCGATGAATTTTCGAGCCCGGTGCAGAATAATAATAGCGCCCCTTAAAAATGTAGATTTATACAATATGAGTAAATTTTAAAACGATCTCAAAATTCAAAATATTTAATTATGTATGTACATATATATTTCCACATCACCCAAGGAGGTAGAATACCAATGCGTTTTTTTTTAGGTTTCTCCAGTAGGCCTATTCCTCTATACATATAAATACAGTTAAAAAAATTCAGATAAGGTTTACTTGTTAAACATTTCATGCATTAAAAATAACCAAAAAAATCAACAACGAGAAAAATTTGTATATACTAGGTGGGGTGAAAAGTAACCTGCTTGACCGCCAGAATGCGCTGCTACTGCAAAAAAGGTTATGGTGCCTTGAAGTCCGTTCATATTTAGGCAGACATGCCAAATTTCAGTGCGATACTGTCTTTTGTTTTGTTTTGACAGCTGATTGTTGTTGACGTGTTTGGCATCATGTTGAGTATGGACAAAAACGATTTTCGTTCTCTCAGAAAACATTATTTTTTGAGAGGCAAAACGGCGAAGGAAACAAAAGAAAAGTTGAATAAATATTATGGGGCTAATGCTCCGTCAGATTACACCGTCAAATATTGGTTTCGAGAGTTTCGTGGTGACCGCAAACTCCACTACCGATCAGGTCCGCAGCGGCAGGCCCTCCGATGCGGTTACAGAGGACAATGTCAAAAAAATATATGAAATGGTGTTGGCTGACCGGAAAGTGAAGTTTCGCGAGCTAGCAGATACCACAAAGATTAGTACTTGAGCGCACACGCCATATTTTGGGCAATATTCTGCATATGAAAAAGTTATTATTATCCTGCCACTGGGTGCCGCGCATGCTCACTCCTGACCAAAAACACGAACGCGAGAGCACTTCGAAAGAGTGTTTGGACTTGCTGATGCGGAATCGGGCGAACTTTTGGAGTCGATTGGTAACTGTTGATGAAACTTAGATCCACTATTACATACCAGAGAACAGAATGAGTGCCCGCTAATGGACTGAAGCCGGTACGAGTGCTCCGAAGAGGCCGAGGGAGGCTCGATGGGTCGGAAAGGTTATGGCGTCGGTTTTCTGGGATTGTCATGGCATACTCTTCGTGGACTACCTCGAAAAAGGAAAAACCATCAACAGCGAGTATTACTGTGCATTATTGGAGCGATTAAAGGCCGAAATCGCTGCAAAACGGCCTCACATGAAGCGAAAAAAAATTTGTTTTTGCAAGACAATGCGCCGGCCCCACAAGAGCATCGCAACCACGGCTAAAATCAACGACTTACGGCTTCAATTGCTGTCGCATCCACCGAATTCGCCCGATTTGGTTCCCTCGGACTATTATCTCTTACCAAACGTCAAAAGATGGCACATCAATAAAAAATTCAGCTCACGCGAGGAAATCATCGAGGCCACGAAGGAGTATTTTGCAGACCTTCCGTAAATTACTTTTCGGACGGGATCAAGAAGTTGGAAAATCGCTGGAATAAGTATATCAAGCTAAAAGGGGACTATATTGAATAAAATAAAAAAAAAAACATTTAAAAAAAAATGTCATTCCCAAGGAGGTTACTTTTCATCCCACATAGTAATATAAATTAAATACGTTCACGCAACTATTGAATAAATAATAAAATATACACACATTATTGCACTTGCGTGTTTTTTTTGGTAAGTTGAAAAAGTTTAAAGCTAAAATTAGATTACATATATTTTAACAAGAATAAGGCTTCTTTAAAGAAGTCACAAAAAACATAAACTAAAGAACTAAAGTTAGGTAAGTTACAAAGTTTAAAATTAAAAAGAGTGTTGCCTTATGGTGTCTTGAAAATGATCTTACGGGCCTTTATTTTGGCAAAACCTGCCACTAGAAAATTACTATCAAGCTTCGACCTAATTTCTTTTTCAATTGATATGAATGCCAAAGATATCAATCGTTCCTGGGACCAAGAACGTAAGAAATTTTTTTATAATTGTGATAACCACTCAAATGTGAGCAGCGACATCTAGCAGAAAATGTCGAAACTCGAAGATTAGAAGGTTTCGATACTGGATTAGCAACTGGAGAGTAGAATCGAATTTTCTAGCAAATTGGAAATTGTATGGGACGCTGGATGGCGAGGATTGTTCTCGAAGTATGTCATTCGAGTATAAATACCAGCATCCCAAAGGTATGCAAATCAGTTTTAAAGTGTAATTTGAAGTGTTAATTAGGAGAAGTGATTAAGTGGTTTAAGTAAAAGATAAGAAAAGTATAAGTGGTTGAGAAATTGAATTGTACTGAGAGAAAGAATTAAATAGTGAATTGTAACTGTACTGAATAAAGGGATTTGTATTGAAAAGAATAAGTTCTATCATTTGTACCCACACAAGCATTTTACATTGGTGTCAGAAGTGGGATAGGACTTATAGTGTGTAAAAAAAAAAAAAAAAAGTGTTTTCTGACTATTTGAAAAAGCTAGAATGGGTCGAAAACTATTGCAGTTGACCCTCGTCCAACTCAAATCCGAGTTGAAAAAGAGAAGCCTCAGCGCCAGTGGAGGAAAAAGTGACCTGGTGCTCCGACTTCAGGAGGCTTTGAACAACGAGGGACATGATCCTGATGCATACTCCTTTGATGTTGACGAGGATGAACAGACAAGTACCGGCAGTGATATGGCTGCGATGATGCAACTCCTCTTGTTAAAAATGGACGAACAGAAGAACAGTCTCGACCAACAAAAGAAAAATCTGGATAGCCTCGAGCAAAAGCTGGATGAACAAAAGAATAGTCTCGAACAAAAGTTGGATGAACAAAAGAAAAATCTAGACGAGCAGAAGAGCAGCATTGAACAAAAATTCGACGAACAAAAGAATAGTCTAGAACAAAAACTGGAAGAACAAAATAACACTCTCCAGCAAAAATTCGAAGAAATCGATGACAAATTTGAAAGAATAGAGAAGAACGTTGATGACAAATTTGATACAATAGAGAAGAATGTTGGCGAAAAATTCGAAGAAATGGACAGCAAAGTTCAGCAACTGGCAAAAGAGCTCGACACAGTGCGAAAACAGAAACTGCGAGAATGTTCTTTAAGCGGTGTAAGGAGAAAAGATTTGAAGCCTCCTTCATTCGATGGCCAGACCTTATGGTCTACTTATAAGAAGCAGTTTGAAATGGCTGCCTGTGCAAACGACTGGGACAATAAGGAGAAGTGCTTTGCCCTAGCGATGGCCTTACATGGTCCTGCGGCAGAATTGTTACAAACAATCGATATCGAAAAGAATAGAGACTATATGGTTTTAGTGCAGGCTATCGAGAAACGGTTTGGGGATAGCCACATCCAGGAGGTCTACAAGGTCCAATTGCAAAGCCGTATGCAGCAACGAGGAGAAACACTGCAACAGCTCCAAGCAGACGTGAGTAGACTGGCACATTTGTCATATCCCACCGCAGGCCAAGAAATAATCGACGAAATGGCAAAGGACGCATTCATCAGGGGAATTGCAGATTTGAAGCTACAATCAGCAGTAAGGATGGCCGGGAAAAGAACCCTTGCTGAAGCACTTGCCTTCGCTCTGGCGATGGAAGCATCCAATCAGGCTTCCAAAGGAATGCATTTCGTAAGGGAAATAGTATCTGGTGAATGCTCCTGCTCAAGACCAACTACTATGCAACGAAATATCCCGCGGGAGAGCCGAAGAATGCGCTGCTGGAACTGCGATAAAGTAAGACATTTGCAAGGGCATTGTAAAGAACCGGTACGACGAGAAGGCTGTCTGCACTGGGGTTACAGGCAAATAGAAAGAAAAACCGGCAGAAACGGCTACCAAGAAACCGGTCAAATTTCCAGAAGCCATCAGTTAGGAAATGTTTACTTCGCGGGGCAGAAGTCTGTAGCAGAAGTTGACTCCAGGGTAATTATCCCAGTCTCACAGGTAAAACAATGCAACGAAAGCCTCCCAGCAGAAGTAGTCAGTGGTAAAGAAGCGAAAGAACAGGCAACTATCCAAACGATCAGGACTGAACCAATAGAGGGTTGGAGTATAGACGAAATCCGTTCCTCCCAACAGGCAGACAATGACATCGAACCAATATTGGCCTGGAAGGAACACGAGGAAAGACCAAGCTGGCAGCAGATATCAGATCGGAGCCAAACTCTGAAGGCATACTGGGCACAGTGGGACTCGCTTTTTGTGCAAGATGGATTGCTGAAGAGAAAATGGGAAAGTGCAGATGGGACAACATCTCGTATGCAGCTAATTGTGCCACGATCCAGAGTCAACCAAGTGCTCCATGAAATACATGACGGAATCTCAGGAGGCCATTAGGGAATAAACAAGACGTAGGAAAAGGTAAGGGAACGTTTCTATTGGCTAAGCGCTAAACAAGATGTCGAGAATTGGTGCAAAAAGTGCATAAGGTGTGCGGCTACCAAGGGTCCAAAAGTAAAGCCACATGGACAAATGCAACAATACAATGTCGGAGCACCTTTCGAACGAATAGCCATCGACATCGCTGGGCCGTTTCCCGAAACCTTTAATGGAAACCGATATACTCTCGTAGTCATGGATTACTTCAGTAAGTGGCCGGAAGTGTTTGCCATCCCAAATCAAGAGGCTAAGACCGTAGCCGAACAGATAGTCAACAACTGGGTGAGCAGATTTGGTGTCCCAATGGAGCTGCACTCTGATCAAGGGCGAAACTTTGAATCAAAAGTCTTCCAGGAAATATGCCAATATTTGCGAATAAGAAAGACAAGGACAACGCCGCTACACCCTCAATCTGATGGAATGGTCGAGCGATTCAATCGGACCTTGAATGAGCATCTATCTAAGGTTGTCAGCAACTGCCAGCGGGATTGGGATCGACACATACCCCTCTTCTTAATGGCCTACCGAAACGCGGTCCATAGCTCAACAGGGCACACACCATCCGAGATCTTATTTGGTCAAACAATTCGGTTGCCAAGTGAAGCAAAATTCGGATCCCCACCGACGGAGCCCAAAGAGGTGAACGAGTACGTGAATGACTTACGCAGCAGGATTCGTAAATTGCATGAAGACACCAGAGAAAAGATGAAGCTAGCAAGCAGCCGCATGAAAACTAGGTACGATATCAAGGCGAAATCTTCCGGTTTCAACGAAGGAGATCTGGTTTGGCTGTATAATCCTCAGCGTAAGAAAGGCAAATCACCAAAATTGCAACAGGACTGGGAAGGTCCATACAAGGTGATAACCCGCATTAATGACGTTGTCTACCGGATCCAGCGTGGGGATCGAGGAAAATTTAAAGTGGTCCATTTGGATAGAATGTGTCATTTCAACGGGATGCTGAATGACGAAGTTGTTCGGGACGAACAACTGTAGGGAGGGAGCAATGTGATAACCACTCAAATGTGAGCAGCGACATCTAGCAGAAAATGTCGAAACTCGAAGATTAGAAGGTTTCGATACTGGATTAGCAACTGGAGAGTAGAATCGAATTTTCTAGCAAATTGGAAATTGTATGGGACGCTGGATGGCGAGGATTGTTCTCGAAGTATGTCATTCGAGTATAAATACCAGCATCCCAAAGGTATGCAAATCAGTTTTAAAGTGTAATTTGAAGTGTTAATTAGGAGAAGTGATTAAGTGGTTTAAGTAAAAGATAAGAAAAGTATAAGTGGTTGAGAAATTGAATTGTACTGAGAGAAAGAATTAAATAGTGAATTGTAACTGTACTGAATAAAGGGATTTGTATTGAAAAGAATAAGTTCTATCATTTGTACCCACACAAACATATTACATAATCTTAAGTTTTAAAAATAAGCGTTCTCCTGATGCTACAGTAAATGGTAAAGTTAAAACTATTCTTAGGGCTATAACAGTATTTGGAAAAAGAGTCTTCATATTTCTGTTATGAATAAAATTAAAAATGTCTATCGCGGAATCATATTTATTAATCAAAGTTGACAATATGATGATTTCTCGTTAAAATTCTGAGCCGCTTTGTATACACATTATATGTATAATTCATTGTGCACTTTTATCTGCTCAAATCTTTCAGAAATTTATGAAATGGCTTGATCTAAAACTTTAAAGTAAAGTTCTACCTTAAATCTTTCTTATGGTTCTATAGTGGGCTATAATGGCCTGATCGCATCTATTCTGCTCTCCCATCTGGTCGTACATAGGGGTTTTAATGTCAAACTTATAAGATATTTTTTTCAGAACCGACCATTTGTTTACAGAGCTAGAAAAAAAAACATATAAACTCTCAACCGTGTCAAAAGAACATTGAACTGCATCAAGGATGACTAGATTCAGCGAATGAGAGGAGCATGGGACGAACAAAGCTTACAGTTTGCACGAGTTGTAGAAAATTGCCGTTGTCTTTCTCGAATACAACATCGGAGCTTCCTTTAAATGCTAAAGATTGTATAGCAAGGAATTGCACGAGAATTATAAGCCGTTTTAGGACATTTCTCCAATGCTCAGTTTCCTTGGCCATCTGGTTTTACTTTCCAGAGTCTATTGTTTTGCCTTTTTGCAAACCTAAATGTAAATCTCTCCAAGCCCAAAAAGCTGTCATAGGTAACTGACTTGTCTCATGCTCTTGAATAGCCCTTGACAAGTGACTCCAGTCACTATAGCCTGTGCTAGATAAAGCGACACTCCTTTTCGCTCGCGAAAATAAGAGACTGCAGAACCAAAAGACAGAGTCCGAAGATTTCGAGTAAACTAACCATGCCCTTAATGTTGTCTCACCAATTTTTAAATCTCTTTGGTAAAAACTGCTTTTAGTTACAGGGAAATCAAAATTTTCTACTTGAACAGGACCCTGATCCACTAATAATTGAATAACTTTATCGTTAAATTTGGCCACAATTTAGGATCTTCGAATGCTGGTAAAACGTTAATTGCACTACTTTCTTCAACATCAACACATGTAAGGCTGATTCTGTCTGAACTGGCTCTGCAATATTTTCTGTAGGCAATAAGATGCAACTTAGATTTAGCGATGTTGAAGGACATACAGCAAGGTATTTCAGCTTATAGGCTGAGCGGTTTCCCGCGGTTACTTCGGGCTATGAGACACACAACCTGACACTATATATCTATACATTTATATTTATGCTACTCATTTCTGAACGTGCGTTTCTTAAAATTTTAGGTAAAAAGGGTGAGAACTTGAGGAGGTGCATGGATGGTTTTCGTTTGTGTACTTTCCGTTATTTTGAGGATTTTCTTTGTTCTCGTTTCTCTGATGTAGTAGGTGGACATATGTAAAGGGTTTTCCAATAGGGACTTGACAACTTTGAATTTAATTTGTGAACGCACTCTTTCACTAATCATCAATCTGTCACTGTCAATTTATTCAGTAAACTCACGTTTTCATCATGGTACAGTACGCGAACGAGCAACGTCTGCAAATTATAAAAATTTTCTACCGAAATTCGGAGTCGGTGATTGCAACTTTAAGAGTGTTAACTCCAATTTTTGGTCGTTATTCTCGCCCTAATAGACAGGCAATAACAACTTTAGTGCAAAAATTTGAGTCTACATATTCGTTGTGTGATGTTGCCGTGTCAGTGAGACAACGGGTTGGTCGAAGTGTCGAAAATATCGCTGCCGTTCAGGCGTCCGTGCAAACGATCCAAATCAGTCAATTCCACGGCGTTCTCAAGAATTGGGCATCGCTTAGACCACATTATGGCATATTTTGCGTAAGGATCTTGGTTTACACCCATACAAGATCAAGCTGACTCAAGAATTGAAGCCGATGGACCATTTGAAGCGACGTACGTTCTCCGATTGGGTTCTGGAGAAGATGCGCCAAGATGATGAATTTATCGCAAAATCATCTTCAGTGACGAAGCTCATTTTTGGCTCAATGGGTTCGTCAATAAGCAAAATATACGTTATTGTTCGGGTGGAAATCCACATGTGCTTCATGAATCACCACTTCATCCACAAAAAATAACTGTTTGGTGCGGTTTGCATGTCGGCGGCGTTATTGAGCCGTATTTTTTCGTCGATGATAACGATCGTCACATTACTGTGAATGGTCAGCGTTATCGCGCCATGATCACCGATTATTTTTGGCCCGAGTTGGAAGCTATGGACTTGGACGACATGTGGTTTCAACAGGATGGTGCCACACAGCACACGCTGCAATCGATTTATTGAAGAGTAAGTATGGTGAGCGTGTTACCTCAAGAAATGGGCCAGTCGATTGGCCGCCTCGTTCGTGCGATTTAACGCCGCTTGACTACGGGCTACGTTAAGTCATTGGTTTATGCCAACACGCCGACGACGTTGGAAGAGCTCAGAGCCAACATTGAACGCGAAATAGCGGCCGTTTCGGCCGAAATGTGTGTTCGAGTCGTTGAAAATTGGGTAAAACGAGTCGACCGTTGCAAACGTGCCCGCGGTGGCCATATGAACGAAGCCGAGTTCCATTCACATCTGTTTTGATTGTACTTCAAGTCGATAATAAAGTTTTTGAAATATCTCAAATAGTTTGCGTTTTATTTTTAAAAAAAAGTTGACAAGTCCTCATTGGAAAACCCTATATATACATTAGGACTGGGTATAAATAAAACAAACTAGTTAAAAAAATTGTTTTTCATTTCGTAAAGACGTAACCGTTCTTTTTTTCATAAACAAACAATTTATATAGTAACTACATTTATCTATGTGCGAATTTAAAATTCACTGAAAAAAAAACAAAACTAAAAGAAAACGAGCAGATAAAAAAAAAAAAAAAACAAAGCAAAGAACACACAAAATTCAACTCAGGCATGAAACATGAAAAACGCATGAAGGTGAAAAACGAATAAGATGATTCCACCCATGATACACATACACTAACTACTCCACCCACTCGTTATTGTTTTTTTTTTTTAACATTTTCTGCGTTTTTTTTTCCGTTTTTTGTTCGTTTGCACTAAATGATATGATAACGCTTTTCCGCTCGTTTCGTGAATGTAGTTACTGTTAAAATTAAAAGGTTTTTTGTAACTAGTTATATTTCTTCAAATAACTGTTTCGTTTCGTTAACACAAAAAACGAAAACGACCCACGACGAAGCAAAATGAATTTGGACTTGATCATTCTTAAATAATTGCAAACCGAAATTTCGTCACCATTTCACAATTCTTTCATCAACAATGAAAATAAGGCGTTTGTATCCCGTATCTAGACTTTATCCATACTTCCAAACTTTTTTCTTATTTGTTGGCATTGTTGAACAACAACAGTCAAAAAAATTAATCACACTTTGTTTTTGTCTATAATTTCCTGGATCCATACCCAATTACAAATACAATTAGTATATTGTGTTAGTGTAATCTAATACGTCCTTAGCTAATGTACAAGCGCAAAATTAATCACCCTATCGGAAGATGGTATAATGGCGTCGTACGTCAATCATATTTGACATTTGTGAATTAGACAGCTGCAGTACACAAACAGACCCACGCAAGAGCGTGGAATAATTATGTCGCTGTTTTTGACTAATAATGGGTCGGTGGTGTTAGCGCAGCGTCAATTTCGACGTCGATTTCCTAATCGTGTCGCGCCAACTGGGCAAACATTCCGGCGCTTAGCTACTCGAATCGAACAGAGGAACCACAGGAGGCCATGCAGGGCGTGACCGCCACCGGACTGACCGTTCGGCCGAGAATATCGCGACTGTGGCTACTGATGTTGCTGAGAACGAAGAAACATCAACCGGACAACGGGACACGCAATTGGGCTTAACTAGACGGACCCTACAGCGAATTTCAGTGAAAGACTTACATGTTCCCGCACAAAGTGCAAACAATGCAATTACTGTAAAGCCATCCTCAATCTCAACAACGAAGAAGACGATTTTGTGTCAAAAATCATTATGGGCGACGAGGCGCATTTCCACTTAAGCGGTTACGTCAATAAGTAAAATCTTCATTTCTGGGGCACTGAAAATCCGCGTGTGGTGCACGAAGGGCCATTACATCCACTCAAAGCCACTGTGTGGTGCGGCGTTCACGCGGGAGGTGTGATTGGGCCGTATTTTTTTTAGGACGCCATTGGCAATACGGTCACAGTTACTGGTTACAGGGCCATGATAAACGAGTTCTTACTGCCGAAATTGGACGAGGGGGCTTGGTTGGTGAACATGTGGTTTCGACAAGACGGTAATCGTGCGTAATCTCCCGTTTTGGCGATTTGGCATGGGCAGCAAGATTGCTCGATTTAACCATCCCAGACTTCTTTCTTTGGGGTTACTTGAAGTCGCGGGTTTACGCCAACAAACTTTACACAATCGCAGCCCTTAAGGAGAATTTTCGACAGAAATGCGGACAGTTATCACCGGAAATCTTGCGGAAAGTCATGGAAAATGCGAAAAAACGGGCACAAATGTGTAAAAACACTTGGTAAAAAAGTA
The DNA here is from genome assembly GCA_949129095.1 of Volucella bombylans. Classification (NCBI taxonomy): domain Eukaryota; kingdom Metazoa; phylum Arthropoda; class Insecta; order Diptera; family Syrphidae; genus Volucella; species Volucella bombylans. The sequence continues at coordinate 215,142,068 of OX422140.1, forward strand.
ATTCAAAAACAAAATTGGATGATTAATTTTGCGCCACCTCGTACAAGGTGCGGCAGAACCAAGTGAGCGGTTTTGAAGAGTTATAAAAAAAAAACAGGGTATATATGAAACAAATGTTCTTATTTTTGAAATCCGTAGAACTTACCATTTTATACGCATTAATTTAAAAAAATAAAGTCTTTAAGATGGCGGTCGTTAGCTGCAATACATTGCTGGATTCGATTTCTGAAGTTTTGAACAGCCTGTTGACACATTTTGAGGGGTATCGCGTTCACTTCTTCAACTCTCCCTTAGCTCTAGCAGGTTTTGGGAGCGACGTTTAAATACTTTTTCCTTAAGATATTCCCAAAGAAAGAAGTCGTATATGCTTAAATCCGACGACCGCGGATCTTTCGTGAATAATTTTATATTTTCAGCCCAGTAGCGAAAATTTTGTTTTTTTACAATCCCGCTTACGTGAAAATGTGCCTTGTCGCTGCTGAAGAATGCTGATTCAGGAGGGATCGCTCCATTTCCTCACACGGATTTTGGCGGTTGTCGTAGTCTGCTGGGTTCAATTCATGAACCATCATTATTTTGAAGGGATGGAAATTCAAATCTAAATGCAGAATCCTCCTCAAATTGCGGTCTGTAACCCCCAATGCAATAGCATGCCTTTGAGCAGAACGTCTTCTGCCTTATCGCTGCTGAAGAATGCTGATTTAGGAGGGATCGCTCCAAGCATAACACCCTAACAACGTTGGAAATAGATTGCGTGCCAGTGCAATGGTATCTAGCACTGAATGAATAAGACCTTTGAGACAAAGTCGTGTGCCCCATTGAGGAATACGACTGAGCAATAAAAATCAGGAATTATCATTTGAAAAATCAAAAGTGACCTTCGTTTGACCTTGAAAATGGGTCTCAAGGTCAAACTCGTGGTCACCATGTTATGTCCCCTTCAGAACCTTGTGACTTTTGTCTGAAACTTTTTTCGCGATATTTCGTACTTTTCGAGTAATTTTGATGTCTTAAGTAATTTTTCACGCAGATTACGAATCTGTCAAAAAAAATAAGGGTTCCCATTAAAAAATCAAAAGTGACCTTCGTTTGACCTTGAAAATGGGGCTCAAGGTCAAACTCGTGGTCACCATCTTATGTCCCCTTCAGAACCTTGTGACTTTTGTCTGAAACATTTTTCGCGATATCGCGTATTTTTCGAGTAATTTGGATGTCTCAAGTTAATAAACTATTCACCCTGTATACATACGTGTACGCCCCACTGTTTGGTTTTTTTTTAAAGATATTTTAATGTTATTACATAGTAGCTTGTCGAAGTCTGGTAATAAATAATACTGTAAAATGTTTGTGTGGGTACAAATGATAGAACTTATTCTTTTCAATACAAATCCCTTTATTCAGTACAGTTACAATTCACTATTTAATTCTTTCTCTCAGTACAATTCAATTTCTCAACCACATATACTTTTCTTATCTTTTACTTAAACCACTTAATCACTTCTTCTAATTAACACTTCAAATTCAACTTTGGAACTGATTTGCATACCTTTGGGATGCTGGTATTTATACTCGAATGACATACTTCGAGAACAATCCTCGCCACCCAGCGTCCCATACAATTTCCAATTTGCTAGAAAATTCGATTCTACTCTCCAGTCGAGACTGCTAATCCAGTATCGAAACCTTCTAGTCTTCGAGTTTCGACATTTTCTGCTAGATGTCGCTGCTCACATTTGACTGGTTATCACAATACGTTTGGCGTTGCGGCGAATAAAAATTCTTTCAGAAGACCACAAAGCCCTAAAAGTATGCTATATTAATGCCCGTAGTAAAACTTGACTATACTTAAAATATTGTATGCACGACGATGCAAAAAAAAAAAAAGCCGCACTCAAGTAAAAAAGAAAATCCTGACTTGGACCTGCTTGCAACCGGCTTCCATCTAGTTTCACCCCAATATGTACAAAACTCAGGCTTATTAAAAATTCATTTATGCCTATAATCGAGTGCTCTGTTGCAGTTTAGTTATTGCAAACTGACTCTCTTTCAACACAAGTTGCTTGTTCCCTTCAACGATACGATAATGGGCTGGGTCGATACAATCATATATCCCATCATCATAATTCCGTCCTTGGTTGCGCCTTTAAACAGTTCTCGAATTAAGAATGCCCTCCCTACAACAACAAAATAAATAATGGGAGCTTCAGCTTTTAAAAACTCCTTATTAAGACATCTCAAGTAATCATATCAACTATATACTTATTCCATGTCTCACTCTTAAATATACTCCATTTCTTCCTTAACCTTACTCTTTTCTCGATATTTGTTGTAAGCATATTACCTTTTTTTGTTTTTCATGTATTACTTGCATTTATTTTGTTACGTTATACATTGTTGTACATTGTTATAACGTAACCTTAAAATATGTGCTATAAGAGACATTTTGCTAGTCTTATTTGTACAATTCCGGATTAAATAAAATATTGAACTGAACAAAATATAGCTAGCATATATTGTAGAACGTAGTGTATATTGTTGCAAGTATAACACTTCAGTGTCGTTACTGCGTTTAAAAACTTTATCTTTCTTTTATTCGAAAAATAAAACATTTTTGCACTAATTTTTGTGTATAAATAATTTATTTGTTTATGTTTTTAATTGAAGCGATTGTCTATTATCACTCTTAATATGAAATAATTTGTACCTGTTCTATTTTTCCACATAAAATGTTTTTAACATTTCATTAGGGGTTTTTATTCTTCACTTATTTCCTACATTCAATATATAACCGATTATCATCAGCAAATAATTATATATCATTTATGTACGCAAATCCCTGACGCACTTCGTCAAAAAGTTTTCTAGAACCTAAGTCACTATTCCATAACTCAAAACACATAAGTTTCACATTTCAAACACCATGTTTCTCCAAATTGTCCATTAAAATCTAAAACAATATATTTATTATTCGTCTAGGTATTCCATATCTATACAGTTCCGCAGTAATGATTTTTTCTTAATTCAGATTGTTGTTTAACTATGATACAATATTACGAGCTTTGCCTATGATACTCGTATATAAGCTGCTTACTATTGTACTAAGCTTCTCGTATTGTACCACATGAAATGTCCGATTTTCGCTCAGTCGGAAATAAGAAGTTCTCGAGTGAACATCTGTGCCAGAACGTTAAATTTTCTTTTTTTATTAAATAAAGTGGTACGTGTGCTTGATGTCGGGTTCGTTACAAGTACACGTACCCGAAAGTTCCGTTCGGGATATTTCAGCCTCGAAAATAAACCACATGGAAAGCCGGAAGCGTTAGTTGACGACGATATTTTAAGAGCAACGGTAGATGCGGGCAAAACGAAATCGGTGCAGGAGATGGCACAAAGGATGGGAGTATCTCCAATGACAATAATTCGACACCTTTCTTTCATATGAAAGGTAAAGAAAATATTGGCTTTTAAATTTTTACTATAACATCGGATATTTCATGTGGTACAACCTAATAAATGATTTTTTTCAGTATTTTCTCAAGCTCTGGTAACACTGCAATGTAATTATGTACATGTAACTTTGTCAAGCATTTAGCAATGAATTAATTAATAAAAATACAAATATGCAGTACAAAGGAAGATAGGATGTTTGCCGCTCTTCCTGATTACCATGAAATGCCATGAAAGGTTAATTCGTACAAAAAAGGCATGTTTTTGAAAATTTTTTGTGACGACACAGTTAAAACCAATAGTACAAGTATGAGATTCGAAGAATATTGTATAAAATTTTCACGAAGAAATCTTAAAAAATACGGCAATGGCAGCAATTATTCGGACGTGTCTCGGAAAAAAGTAGAATTGCGGTGCCCCTCATAACTTGGTGCTGGATCATCCGAAATCAAAAAATCAAAGTTCATTCGTTAGATAATAGTTTTCCTCAGTAACGCTGGGAGGGTTTTTCGAAATTTCAATTTTTCACTTTTTTGGAACACTTTGAAGGGAAAAACGCGATTTTTTGCGAAAAAAAATCGGCTAATTTGTTATTGTAAAATAAAAATTATTAACAAATTTTGAAAAAACTCTCCAGAGTTACCTCGTAAATTATGTATAGAAATAATGTTCAAAATTTCGAAAGGATCGGTGCAGTAGTTTTGAAGTTATGAAGGGCACCGTCTTTGAAAACGTGAGCTGTGGGGAAAACGCTTTAATGAAAACGGAGCTAAAATGATGTAACAATAGGAACGCACGTGTACGTCTGCTCGATAGAATATTTACTGCTACACTAAATTTTATACTCTACACTGACAAAATACGAGGGCGGGTCAATAAGTCCGTGAGTTTTTGAATTTCTGACCTCTTTACTGAAACAGCAACACTGCTCCTGTCAACAGGCATCTGTCAGTTGACTCCTGTCAAAATTTAAACTTGCTGCGTCAGTTAGTTTGTGTTTGACAGCTATTTTTATCAGACTACTCACTAATTTGAGGAGAAAATGGAAAAAAAGTGAATTTCGTGTGCTTATTAAGCATTATTTCTTGCGAAAAAAAACCATTACCGAGACCAAGGCTAAGCTTGATAAATACTATGGGGACTCTGCACCATCGATTTCAATGGTAAAAAAGTGGTTTACTGAATTTCGTTGTGGCCGTACAAACACTGAAGATGCCGAACGTCCTGGACGCCCAGTTGAGGTCTCTACACCCGAAACAATCGAAAAAATTCACGATATGGTGTTGGCCGACCGAAGATTGAAAGTGCGAGAGATTGTGGAAGCCGTAGGGATCTCGCATGGCTCAGTCGTTTCAATTTTGAATGATCACTTGGGCATGAGAAAGCTTTCCGCAAGATGGGTGCCGCGTTTGCTCACAGTTGACCACAAACGCAATCGTGTAACAACTTCACAGGAAGGTTTGGCGTTGTTTAATCGCAATATGGAGGAGTTTTTGCGCCGTTTTGTAACCGTGGACGAAACATGGATCCATCACAACACACCAGAGAACAAACAGTGGGTTCCTAAGGGTGAATCGGCGCCAAAGAAGGCCAAGGTGGGTTTGTCAGCCAATAAAGTTATGGCGACTGTTTTTTGGGATGCACGCGGGATAATCCACATTGACTACCTTAAAAAGGGAAGAAAAATCAATGAGGAATATTATGCCAACTTATTGGACCGATTCAATGACGATTTGAAAAAAAACCGAGCTCATTTGGCCAAGAAAAAAGTTCTTTTCCACCAAGACAATGCAAGGGTGCACACATGTGCAGTTGCCATGGCAAAAATCCATGAATTGGGCTATGGATTGCTCCCTCATCCAGCCTATTCTCCAGATTTGGCTCCGAGCGACTACTTCTTGTTCCCAAACCTGAAGAAATGGCTTGGTGGAAAAAGATTTGACTCCAATGATGAAGTCATCTCGCAAACAAAGGCCTATTAAAAATAAAATTATTTTTTTATCAAAAAATCAGTGTTTTATTCCAAAAGTCACGGACTTATTGACCCGCCCTCGTATACAGTACAGGTATAAGTTTGGGGGTAACATTAGGTATCATATAGAAAGCGAAACATCTGCCAGGTAACAATTGCGCGCTCGGGTTGGGTAGGTATTAAAATCCGACATGTATAAAAATACTCGTAAGTTTTGCTCCACTCGACTTGAAATTTTGACACAATATTCTTAAGATATTATGCATTCAATTAAAAAATCAAAAAAAAAAAATTAATGCCTTATCCAAATTTGATAGAATAGAGAAGAATGTTGGCGAAAAATTCGAACAAATGGAAGCAAAGTTGAGCAACTAGCAAAAGAACTCGAAACTGCGAAAATGTTCATTAAGCGGATGGCCGTGAAAAGAACCCTTACTGAAGCACTTGTCTTCGCTCTGGCGATGGAAGCAGCCAATCAGGCTTTCAGGCGGACACATTTCGTCATTAAAGTAGCATCTATTGAATGCTCCTGCGCAAGAATTAGTGCCGAGGAACGAGAAGGCTACCCTCACTGTGGTGACAAGCAAATAGAGGAAGAAACCGGCAGAAACAGCTATCAAGAAGCCGGTCAAACTTTCCGAAGCCATCAGTTGGGAAATGCTTAAGCACCATCTTCGCGGGCAGAAATTGTTAGTAGAAGTCGACGGCCCCAGGACGATCATCCAAGTCTCGCTGGCAAAACGTTGCAATGAAAGCCTTCTAGTAGAAGTAGTCAGTGGTAAGGAGAAATGGATGGCAACAATAGACAACGGCAACAGACTAGTAGTGGACTAGTAGGACAGGGCACAAACCCTGAAATACGGAAACATGGAGATACCAATGATATACGGAAACGCCAATACTTCGTCGTCATCTGCAGAAATCAGATTTCGTCGGAAGCAATTGGTTAGGCACAAGTGGAAGATGGTCCTGATAGCCACCGTTTCTATTTAATGGAGCCAGAAAATCGGAGAGACTTCATGGTGGGAAAGACCTTAGTGGAACCAAAGAACAGCATGGTCCCTGTAAGAATTCTAAACCCAAAGACATTCAGTGTAAAGGTTAAAAAGGAGGAGATAGTGGAATGATGTGGGAAACAAGTGGTGCAACACCGGTCGCATGAGTTCAGATTATAAAAATCAAGAACTAAATTCTCAGCCTCTGTAATCTGGACGAAGATCACCGAATCCTGGCAGAAAAACTAATCGGTGAGTACTCTGATATACTTTTGCTACAAAAGGTGGAGAGTATGGACGTACGCATATTGTTCAACCCATATTGACACCGGAGACGCTCGACCAATCCGTCAACCTGCAAGGCGTCTTTCATTGGCAAAGCAAACAGAAGTTGCCGAAATGGTGTCGAAGATGAAAGCTGAGGGACTGATTGAAGAATCGCAAAGTCCGTGGGCATCTCCAGTGGTCCTCGTGAAGAAGAAAGATGGCAGCACGAGGTTTTGTGTAGACTACCGACGTCTCAGCGATGTCACTTAAAAGGACAGCTACCTACTTCCGAGAATCTATGATACTTTGGACATGCTTTCTGGAGCGAAATGGTTTTCAACTCTTGACTTGAAGAGCGATTACTGGCAGGTAGAGATAAATCGTACGGACCGTGAGAAAACTGCCTTCACTACGGGAAGCGGTCTTTGGCAGTTTGCAGTGATGCCGTTTGGACTGTGCAACGCTCCGGCCACCTTCGAGTAACTAATGGAACGAACATTGCAAGGACCTGGAAAACCTGCCTAGTGTATTTGGACGACGATATCGTCATAGACAAGATGTTCGAGGAGCAATGTTGGGGTCGAAGCTGTGATCTCCCATGTTCATGATGGTCAAGAGAAAGTAGTCGCATATTACAGCAAAGTACTCTCCAGACCTGAAAGGAGCTACTGCGTAACTCGATGCGAGCTTCTGGCTTTAATTCTGGCTACGAAGCATTTCCAGAAGTACCTCTCTACTGACAAAAGTTCATTCTTCGGACAGACCACGCAGCTCTGAAATGGCTAGTCAAATTTAAGATCCCTGAAGGACAAGTTGCAAGATGGATCGAACAGTTGCAGAGCTACGACTTTGAAGTGCAACACCGCAAGGGAAAACTCCACTCAAATGATGCTCTCTCTCTCGTCGACCGTGCGGAGTAAAATGTGAACACTGCAACCGTAAAGAAGCGTAAGAACAGGCCACTATCCAATTGAACTGAGCGGTTGGAGTATAGACGAAATCCGTTCCTCCCAACAGGCAATGACATCGAACCAATACTGTCCTGGAAGGAACACTATAAAAGACCAAGCTGGCAGCAGATATCAGGCCGGAGCGAAACTCTGAAGGCATACTGGGCACAGTGGGACTCGCCTTGTGTGCAAGATGGTTTGCTCAAAAGAAAATGGGAAAGTTCGGATGAGACAACATCTCATATGCAGCTAATCGTGCCACGGTCCAGAGTCAGCCAAGTACTCCATGAAATACATGACGGAATATTTTTGTCGTTTGACTTAATTATAAAATTGTTTGGGTGCTTAGCGGTTGCCCTAGCCAGCACTTCTTCATCGGTTCCGATTTCGGTTAGCCCTTCCTCATGCTAAAATTTTTGTCGGAGTTTTCTATTTTCCTCTTTTAAAATACATATTTAATTTTTTAGTTGGGCACATACTATGCACAAACTATGCTGCTGAAGGGGTTAGAGCCGTCTACTGACCCGGAGGAACTTCTCGCACTGCTCAAAGAGAAGGAGTGCGCCGAGTTCAAATTCGTGGGGGTTATGCCATTCGTCACAGCTAGAGCCAAAAGGGAGAAGCGGAAGCTACCATTCTTCCTGGTTCAGCTGTCTCCCAATAGCAAATTGGATGGTCTAAGGAGCATCAAAGTCCTGGACTACCAGATTGTGTCATGGGAAAAAGTAAAGCGGAGCGACAACATTTTACAATGTGTTCGCTGCCAAAGGTTCGGGCACGCCGCGTCGAACTGCGAAATGCAGCCTCGATGCGTGAAGTGTGGAAAGAACCACAAATCTGAGGAATGCGCTCTGGGTAAGGACGGAGCGTCAGAAAAAAGTCAACTCTCTTGTGCCTTATGTAGGAACACGGGACACACCGCCAATTATCGGGGTTGTCCCAAATTTCAATACATCAAAAGAGTAAATCTGGATCGGCAGCAGAAAGTGGAAGTTAAACATCCACCCGTGCATATAAAAACTCCAGCCGTTACTCCAAATGTTACCTACGCCCAAATGGCGGCAGGTAGAGGAAATACGGTACAGCAAGCGAAGGTTGCTTCTCAGGCCCCAGCGCCCAGAGCACCGGAACCAGTACCTGACATGCTAGCTATCTTGCTCTCTATCCAGGGGTAGATGGCTCAGCTACAACGTCATTTGACTGAACAGACCGCGCGGGTGGATCAAGTATACGCGCTGTTGCCTGGCCTAACGCACCTTTTGCCGTAATGGGTACGTACGTGGCGGAGCAAACCCTGAAGGTCCTTGCTGTGAATATGAATTCACTGATTAGGCTCGAACAACGAGCCACACTATTTAAGTTGCTTAAAGACCAAGCCCCTGATGTGCTTTTGGTTAGCGAAACTAAGCTTACCAAGAGACACAAATTGAGGCACACAAGATACAAAATAATACGGACAAACCGACCCAACTCCATTCAGGGAGGTGGCGTTGCAATTTTCGTACGAAAAGGTATACGTTTTAAAAGAGTATACAGTCGTGTAGTACGTAGGTTCCAGGTGCTGGAAGCATGCATCGTGTATATCCCCCTCCGTAGTGGAAAGCGGTTGTACATGGTGTGTCTCTATGCGCCTAAGGCTAATCATCCTTATTTATCTCAGAGCTCGAGACACTTTTTCGATTTCTGAGGCTGGAATTGGAAGACAACTATTTTATTATCGGCGAAGATTTCAACGCAAAATATAGTGATTGGGGAAATAATACACCAAATACTAGAGGGAACCTACTATTCAATTGGTGGGGTCAGCACGGTGTGATGTATCGACTCGGGCTTAAGGCGACGGATAGTCCGTCGTTTCCCAGACACGGGTCCTATTTGGATCTTTTGCTGTTCGACTCACGAATACAACTGACATGCACTAACCAACAAACTACAAACTGTCTACGCACTTTCGTGTATGACAGTGACGATTGCGGTTTCAGCACCGAAATAACTGTTCCCAACGAAATTGCGGAATTGGATGAGTTTGTTCAAAGGCATTCCTACAATTATAGTAGGGTGCGTTGGACACACTTCACCAGAACACTGACTAGAGCACTCTCCTCGAATTCGCTCGAATTCGAATAGCCATGGCCGGCTTACATAGTTTTAGGTAGGATTAAGTTAGTTTTAAGAACAAAAAAATATAAAACCAAAAAATAAATAAAAAATATATAAAATGAAAAAAAAAATATATTGCAAAATGTTTGTGTGGGTACAAATAATAGAACTTATTATTTTCAATACAAATACCTTTATTCAGTACAGTTACAATTCACTATTTAATTCTTTCTCTCAGTACAATTCAATTTCTCAACCACTTATACTTTTCTTATCTTTTACTTAAACCACTTAATCACTTCTCCTAATTAACCCTTCAAATTACACTTTAGAACTGACTCGCATACCTTTGGGATGCTGGTATTTATACTCGAATGACATACTTCGAGAACAATCCTCGCCATCCAGCGTCCCATACAATTTCCAATTTGCTAGAAAATTCGATTCCATTCCCCAGTCGAGACTTTGTTATTCCAATATCGAAATCTTCTGGTCTTCGACATTTTCTGCTAGATGTCGCTGCTCACATTTAAGTGGTTATCACATTGCTCCCTCCCTACAGTTGTTCGTCCCGAACAACTTCGTCATTCAGCATCCCGTTGAAATGACACATTCTATCCAAATGGACCACTTTCAATTTTCCTCGATTCCCACGCTGGATCCGGTAGACAAAGTCATTAATGCGGGTTATCACCTTGTATGGACCTTCCCAGTCCTGTTGCAATTTTGGTGATTTGCCTTTCTTACGCTGAGGATTATACAGCCAAACCAGATCTCCTTCGTTGAAACCGGAAGATTTCGCCTTGATATCGTACCTAGTTTTCATGCGGCTGCTTGCTAGCTTCATCTTTTCTCTGGTGTCTTCATGCAATTTACGAATCCTGCTGCGTAAGTCATTCACGTACTCGTTCACCTCTTTGGGCTTCGTCGGTGGGGATCCGAATTTTGCTTCACTTAGCAACCGAATTGTTTGACCAAATAAGATCTCGGATGGTGTGTGCCCTGTTGAGCTATGGACCGCGTTTCGGTAGGCCATTAAGAAGAGGGGTATGTGTCGATCCCAATCCCGCTGGCAGTTGCTGACAACCTTAGATAGATGCTCATTCAAGGTCCGATTGAATCGCTCGACCATTCCATCAGATTGAGGGTGTAGTGGCGTTGTCCTTGTCTTTCTTATTCCCAAATATTGGCATATTTCCTGGAAGACTTTTGATTCAAAGTTTCGCCCTTGATCAGAGTGCAGCTCCATTGGGACCCCAAATCTGCTCACCCAGTTGTTGACTATCTGTTCGCTACGGTCTAAGCCTCTTGATTTGGGATGGCAAACACTTCCGGCCACTTACTGAAGTAATCCATGACTACGAGGGTATATCGGTTTCCATTAAAGGTTTCGGGAAACGGCCCAGCGATGTCGATGGCTATTCGTTCGAAAGGTGCTCCGACATTGTATTGTTGCATTTGTCCATGTGGCTTTACTTTTGGACCCTTGGTAGCCGCACATCTTATGCATTTTTTGCACCAATTCTCGACATCTTGTTTAGCGCTTAGCCAATAGAAACGTTCCCTTACCTTTTCCAACGTCTTGTTTATTCCCAAATGGCCTCCTGAGATTCCGTCATGTATTTCATGGAGCACTTGGTTGACTCTGGACCGTGGCACAATTAGCTGCATACGAGATGTTGTCCCATCTGCACTTTCCCATTTTCTCTTCAGCAATCCATCTTGCACAAAAAGCGAGTCCCACTGTGCCCAGTATGCCTTCAGAGTTTGGCTCCGATCTGATATCTGCTGCCAGTTTGGTCTTTCCTCGTGTTCCTTCCAGGCCAATATTGGTTCGATGTCATTGTCTGCCTGTTGGGAGGAACGGATTTCGTCTATACTCCAACCCTCTATTGGCTCAGTCTTGATCATTTGGATAGTTGCCTGTTCTTTCGCTTCTTTACGGTTGCAGTGTTCGCATTTTACCCCGCACGGTCGACGAGAGAGAGCATCAGCATTTGAGTGGAGTGTTCCCTTGCGGTGTTGCACTTCAAAGTCGTAGCCCTGCAACTGCTCGATCCATCTTGCAACTTGGCCTTCAGGGTTCTTAAATTGGAGTAGCCATTTCAGAGCTGCGTGGTCTGTCCGGAGAATGAACTTTTGTCCGTAGAGGTACTTATGGAAATGCTTCGTAGCCAGAATTAAAGCCAGAAGCTCGCGCCGGGTTACACAGTAGTTCCTTTCAGGTCTGGAGAGTACTTTACTGTAATATGCGACCACTTTCTCTTGACCATCATGAACCTGGGAAATCACAGCTCCGACCCCAACATTGCTAGCGTCTGCGTCCACGATGAACATTTTTCCGGGCGTCGGGTAACCCAAGATGGGGGCATTGCACAGCTGTCGCTTCAGTTCTTGAAATGCTTTTTCGCATTCTCCAGACCACCTGAACTGTCGGCCTTTTTCTGTAAGTTGATGCAGGCTCTTCGCAATGCCAGCAAAATCCTTTACGAACCTTCTGTAATACGTGGCGAGTCCCAAGAAGCTTCTCAGTTGGTGTTTATCTTTTGGAGAAGGCCAACTTTTCACGGCTTCGATTTTGTCAGGATCCGTTCTTACTCCTTCCGCTGATATAATGTGACCCAGATATTTTACTTCCGGACGAAACAAGGCGCACTTTTCCGGGTTGAGCTTTAAATGAGCACTTCGTAGCCTCTCAAACACTTCTTTTAGATTTTCGCGGTGCTCCTCGTACGTCTTACCTATGACGATAACGTCGTCCAAATATACTAGGCAGGTTTTCCAGGTGAGTCCTTGCAATGTTCGTTCCATTAGTCGCTCGAAGGTGGCCGGAGCGTTGCACAGTCCAAACGGCATCACTGCAAACTGCCAAAGACCGCTTCCCGTAGTGAAGGCAGTTTTCTCACGGTCCGTACGATTTATCTCTACCTGCCAGTAACCGCTCTTCAAGTCAAGTGTTGAAAACCATTTCGCTCCAGAAAGCATATCCAAAGTGTCATCGATTCTCGGAAGTGGGTAGCTGTCCTTTTTAGTGACATCATTGAGACGTCGGTAGTTTACACAAAATCTCGTGCTGCCATCTTTCTTCTTCACGAGGACCACTGGAGATGCCCACGGACTTTGCGATTCTTCAATCACTCCCTCAGCTTTCATCTTCGACATCATTTCGGCAACTTCTGTTTGCTTTGCCAATGGAAGACGCCTTGCAGGTTGACGGATTGGTCGAGCGTCTCCGGTGTCAATGTGGTGTTGAACAATATGCGTACGTCCATATTCTCCGTCTTGTGTAGCAAATATATCAGCGTACTCACCGATTAGTTTTTCTGCCAGGATTCGCTGATCTTCGTCCAGATTACAGAGCATCACTCAGGCTGAATTGGATGTATTTGTGGTCTGAATAGGAGTTTTCAGATGATACCATCCAGTTTGATAGCCTTTGAGTGATGCTGTCGGGACAAGAGTGATATCTAGCACTTCCTGTCGGTTTCTAGTTATAAAAGTTGGCCCATTGCCATTGTTGCAAATAAAGAGGTTAGTACTTAAAATATAGTTAAAGGGTGATTCACCTCTATCATTGATGTCGGTATTGCGGTACAGTGTGATGAGCGTTATCGTTGCATCCGATGATGAGGCCCATTTTTTTGCCCTCTAACTTCCAGTACCACCCTTTCTAGTATATCACCAGGGAGAGGGTCCACATGGTCGTGGCCAAGGTAAGCCGATGCCAGCCAGTAGGAGCCTTTGGCAGTCTCTAGTTTGGCAACAAGTCGGGGTCGCTGAGGTTGGGAAGTAGAAATACATTAAGGCTACGTTTCACTAATATACGAGTACAAATTCTGAAGTTACCTTTGTCTCTTGTATAGAGCGGAGCGTATGCGGGTGTCCTAAGTCCACGAACCACGCCTTCTACAATCCATGGTTCCTGGATTAGGATAATATTTCTGCGTTTTTAGAATGACGCAGAATGAGTGCAGCCGAAGCCTTTTTTGAGTGGTTGAGATTAATCTGGAGAAACCGTATCATTGCTACAGTTTTTCAGAGTCGCCTCCACCACGATGTTGTTGAGGTCCTCCGATTTTGAAGATGTGCCCAAAAGCTCATCTTCTACCTCTGATCGTGTAGGACCTCTCTTTGCTTCGTCATCGGTTTCCATTTCCGACAGGGTGTCAAAAGAGGAGACCGACGGCTAAATAGTCACCTCGGACAGATTGGAGTCGTCGCTATCCATTTCTGGAAAGGATATCGACGCTCCAAGATTTAAGGTTGTGTTTGGTGGTGTCTTCGTTAAAGGAGGAGGAAGTTGCTTATCAGCATCCAGCTCATCCTTTTTGTATACCCTTAAATGTATGGACTCGAATCCGAACCGAATCATGCCTTTCGTCTGCGCCAGAGGATTAAGGGATTCCTTATAGATCACGATTAACGCGCATCTATAAGAGCCCCTTAATTCCTCCAGTTTCGCGACTTTCGAGTCATGAGTCGGAAGAGTAGGGTTACTGGGCCGGATTGTTTCCAGAATACTTTCTGGATAGGAGGGGTTCGGCTGGGATCCAGGTACGAGTTCGAAGTCTGCTAGGAATGTCTTCCTTAAACACGACCTCGAGTTTTGCACCTGGCCAAATCTCTCCTAAACCACCTATGGCCTTGGTGAAGGGATCAAGAGATCTCTGATTGGAACATGCGATGAGCTAGACATGGTCTTGGTGCCAGCCAGCGTCGCTTGGGATAGGAGGTGGTCCGTCGGTATCATTCCTATCGATCACCGCGATCACCAATTCGTCCTTTAGGACTTCATTGAAAGACTTGCCACAGTCTTAACACTCACTGAATCTTTATTTTTAGGCTCGTTGCGTTTGCCTTTAGAGGAAGGTGCACCATGGTCTGACACAGTTTTGCCTCCTCTCGACAATGCAGGAGCCTTGCCGGTAGTCGGTGTAGTCACCGTTCTACCGCTCGGTATTAAAGGAGTACCGGCCTCGGATTTTGTTTTAGAGGTTTTGTCCATAAATGGTCCCACGAGTAGCGGAGAAAAGGGTGTCCATCTGTACAGAGATCCGCTGTATACAGATAAGGCTACCTAATCCGGAGGTCGCCAGGTATCCGGATACTCCGTTCGCGATTGAGCTATTTTTGGAGATGCTGGGCCCTCAGCCAGGTTGATCTTCGGCACGGGTCGTATGACACCTTGATCCAGCCCAAGAAGGGACTAGTTTGTGAGTTGCGGTGGGGGGGGACATCCTTTGGTTTCAGGACTCGTCTGGAGAATTTCTTCTCGCGATTCATTGACCCTACTCAGTCTCTACAACTCGACAAGTTCGATGCTCGCGGTAGAAGCTCACATACCTAAAATGTTTGAAAGTTTTTTATATGAAGTTCTAAGCTTTCAGTGCAAGTCACTTATCCCAGTCAGCACGGATTTCTAAAAGGTAAATTCTAAAGTCTGTGTAATATTCTATCGTCGTATCAATTATTCATTATACTAACGGTATAATCTAGTTACATAATATTAATGTGTCTTCATATCAGTACATTTTCTACTATATAATCGCGATCAGCAGCGAAATGAAATAATATAGTGAAAAGTTACTTGATATTCTGATTCAAGAAAATTAATTATAGCTTGGAAACTTTGCTATCGACACATACAAAGTTTGAACCCTCGCTGGAATGTGAAAAGGTGTGGCTTTTAATGAATTAACCACCCACCATATAATCCGGACCTGCCACCAACTGATGATAACATGTTTCCTAATTTAAAGATTGAACTCCGTAGAAAGACGATAAGTATTAATTTTTTCAAGCAAGAGAAATTATGTGTACATAGGTAGAAAAGTTAATTTTCTGATTTAAGGGGGTAGTCTCATGGCCAAGGTTAAATGTTGAAGGTTTTTAAGGGTTTTTTTTTGCGGTAATGAAATTTTTACAATCTTTATATGACAATTATATGTTATTATTTAGCTATTGAATAATACAAAAAAAATTGTTAAATAAAAAAAAAATTTAACGTCATTTTGATGAGGTAAAGTAGGTCTCTTCAAAAAAAAGTAAGTGGCTGGCACACTGATTGCTCCTTTTATAATCATCTGAAATCAAAATTCCAAAATGATTATTATTCAGTAGGGTTGTCATTATCTCCCCTGGCAGATTTAAAAGATTTGAGTGAAAAATAACAAAATGTCAGCTTTGCAAAAAAAAAATCAAAAATCGCCTGTTTTTTCGGTTTAAAATCGACATAAAAAAATGGATAAAAAAAATCGAATTCTGGTACCAGACAGCACCATTGATGTGTAGAATATTGTGTTAAAATTTCAGCCGAATCGGTCCAATAGTTTTTTTTTAATCATCTGGGGATAAAAAGTAGTTTCGAAAAAAACTCGTTTAAAATTTGGGAAAGGAGATTTTCACTGAAAATTTATACTTACTAGGTGGGGTGAAAAGTAACCTCCTTGGGAATGAAAAAAAAATTTTTTTAAATGTTTTTTTATTTTATTCAATATAGTCCCCTTTTAGCTTGATACACTTATTCCCGCGATTTTCCAACTTCTTGATCCCGCCCGAAAAGTAATTTTCCGCAAAATACTCCTCCATGGCGTCTGTGATTTCCTCGCGTGAGCTGAATTTTTTATTGATGAGTCATCTTTTGAGGTTTGGGAAGAGATAATAGTCCAAGGGAACCAAATCGGCGGTTAATGCGACAGCAATTGGAGCCGTAAGTCATTGATTTTAGCCGTGGTTGCGATGCTCTTCTGCGCCGGCGCATTGTCTTGCAAAAACAAATTTTTTTCGCTTCATGTCAGGCCGTTTTGCAGCGATTTCGACCTTCAATCGCTCCAATAATGCACAGTAATACTCGCTGTTGATGGTTTCTCCTTTTTCGAGGTAGTCCACGAAGAGTATGCCATGACAATCCCAGACGCCATAACATTTCCGAGCCATCGAGCCTCCCTCGGCCGCTTCGGAGCACTCATTCTGTTCTCTGGTGTGTAATAGTGGATCCAAGTTCCATCAACAGTTACTAATCGACGCCAAAAGTCCGCCCGATTCCGTATCAGCAAGTCCAAACGCTTTTTCGAAGTGCTCTCGCGTTCGTGCTTTTGGTCAGGAGTGAGCATGCGCGGCACCCAGCGGTAGGATAACTTTTTCATATGCAGAATATTGTCCAAAATATGGCGTGTGCGCTCAGTACTAATCTTTGTGGTGTCTGCTAGCTCCCGCACCTTCATTTTCCGGTCAGTCAACACCATTTCATGTATCTTTTTGATATTATCCTCTGTAACCGCATCGGAGGGCGGAGGGCCTGCCGCTGCGGACTTGATCGGTAGTGGAGTTGCGGCCACCACGAAACTCTCGAAACCAATATTTGATTTTGTAATCTGACGGAGCATTAACCCCATAATATTTATCCAACTTTTCTTTTGTTTCCTTCGCCGTTTTGCTTCTCAAAAAATAATGTTTTATGAGAGAACGAAAACCGTTTTTGTCCATACTCAACATGATGCCAAACACGTCAACAATAATCAGCTGTCAAAACAAAACTAAAGACAGTATCGCACTGAAATATGAACGGACTTTAAGGCACCATAACCTTTTTTGCAGTAGCAGCGCATTCTGGCGGTCTAGGAGGTTACTTTTCACCCCACCTACTGCATTAATCAATCTATTCCTAGCGCGTATAGTACACCTTCGGTTTCTTCATACTGACTTTCACTTTTCTTTAAAATACCAAAATTCTACGTGTCGTACACCACAAGTATAAATTTTTCAAGGCTATAGAGTCGCAAACAATAGCGCATGTTATGAGCGCCGCCGCTGCAGGGTACGCTCTCCCCTATTATTTGCTGTAACTTTAAAATGACTTAGTGTATCGGTCTAAAATGTTCACATTATTTTCTCAACTTATTAAACTTTGAAAATATGCAAAAAAAATCGAATTTTTGAAGATCGAACATGAGACTGACTACCCTCTTAATAATTTCAATTAAATAATTCAGAAAATGAATAATATGGAAATAACACTTACTTGGTTTAAAAATGCTTCAGTACTATTTCAATAAATCTAGGCCTCGCCACGTAGCGCTTTAATGGATCCAACTTATGAGGTTATTAGCTACAACACTTGCAGGTTTTGCTAGTGTGTGCACCTGTGTATGCCTCTCCATCATTTCATTCTTCACATTCGTTCTAAACTTCCCAGTCTCGGAGTTCACTCCCGCTTCCAGTCATTACTGGGAATTCCACTGAGAGAGTTTATGGAAGTTTGTGAACTCTCGCTATACCTAATTTTGTTTCCTCTGTCTCTCACCCGAGTACTTTTTCGCCATAGGATTAATAACAATTTTCTGCAATTAAAACAAACGCGAAGGAGAAAGGAAACACGATCGGAAAGTAGGACGAAAGGAAGAATATGTAGATATAATTCAATTAGGGATTATATCCCGATTCCACCATCCTTTGGGTCGCCATCCCTAAAGTAGCTAAGTATAGGTCTTTTGCAACATTTTCCCGCGGGTCGCCAACTACTTCGGTGAATCGGCGTTCACATTTAGGGGAATGAGGACTGACCAAAAACGTGTCACTCCTTACAATTAATTATTTGTTGTGAATGTTTTATTTTATTTCTGGGCCTGAACCTTTTTGCTCCTCCGCCCACCACACGGAGATCGCCGTCTCTTCACCCATCGATCGATTCGTTCTGCGCTAGCTCTCTGGCTAGCTGTATCCACCTCAGTTGTGGGATGTGTTGCCTCTGTTGTCTCCACATTGGTTGCGGGATGTGGTGTTCCTCCAGCCATACTGGCATGGCTTTTGTTTGGGTGTAAGCTCCAGGGATCGTCCTCTCATCATCGTGTTGGGGTGTCTGGATTGAAAGGACCGTGCGTCCCCATCCGTCGGCAACTTTCAGACTTCCTGTCTGATGCTCCCCGTCGCGAGTCTCTCGACTATCCTACGGGCTCCGACAGCGGTGCTCCTGGTGGACCTCTTCGTCGTGAGTCTGCCTATCGTCCTCAGGGTTACACCGACCGTTCTCCTCAGCGGACAAAACCGCCCGTAAAACCTATGTGGGTTGTTAGACCTCCACCTCCGCCAGAGCTTGGTATACCCACCTGCAAAGGAAGAGAGTCAACCTTGTCGCTGGAAGATTTACCGCAACAAACCGTATAAGCGTTATTTAATTTTCATGAATTTTAAAAAATTCCTTTAGATTCATTATAATTTATTGAAATGCTTTGCAGTACAAATTAGTAAACATTATATATATTAGAGTCTATATTATATTAGAGTTTTAAAAAGAACCCTTATCGAATCCAGTTAACTTTTAGGAAGGAAAAAGGGAGCTAACAAAGAGTATAACTTGCGTACATTGGCATCACCGTTTTATATGTACAAACCAATAAAACAATCACAGCTGATTTTGATATTTCCGCTCGACTTCAAAATAAATTCAAATTCAAGTGCGAATAAAAAAAAAATAATAATAAAACGTCAAATCAAATTCGTAGTAGATTCAATGGGCCTTACTATTCCAAATGTTTGTACCAATAACGAATTTAATAGTCAGCTTTAGTGTTAGTAAGGAGTTAAATTTTAATGTAGAGAAAGTCATGTCTAAGTTTTTTAAATATGACATTAAAGAACAGAGTAATGCCAATGTACTAATTTAATACTAAGAACAATACTGAAAAGGATTCGATTTGGTATCTAAAATGCTAAAATTATGCGTAAACTGTAATTGAATCTAATTGAAACAGTATAAGCGGTATTTAGTTTTCCTGAATTAAAAAAAAATCTTTTACCTTCATTATAATTTTTTGAAATATGTATATTGCAGTAAAAATTGTCAAAATGTGTTTTTCGTGAAAGTTTCATTATCCCCTTAGGATATACCTGCATAACTTAAAGGCAAAAAATAAGTATTTTCATGCATTTTTTACATATAAATATATATTATATCTAAGTTATTAAAACTATAAAAGTATTACTAAGTAACATTGAAAGTATTTCAAAATGTATATATATACCTTTTTTAGTTACAGGATGGCGGCCATTCCCCGTCCTTATTTTAGAATCCAGAACAATGAAAAAAAATATTAATAATAAGTACCATATAATTTGTAGCTAAACCTCGAAAATGTGTAAAAAATTTAAAATGAATAGTGAATTGAAAGAAAAACGCATATTTCTTATCAAAATATTTAAAATTTTGTAGGTCACCGACAAATTATGACAATTTAAAAGAAGTATGCCACATTTTAACACTATTTATCCAGTCGTTTTCGAATTATCGTGTACACAGATTCAAAAAACGTTGTTGCGAAATAAACGCGTTTAAAGTTTCTATTGTACTCGTATAGTAACTCTATAAAACTATATGCACGTTGTTGGTTACATATAACTTCATCACTATCATCGTTAAACAGTTTTTTCAAAATTGCATTAGTTTTCGCATCTGCTTGTATATTTTCTGTATTGGATGCCATAAAATATGCAATTTATGGTAAAATAATCTTATGGAATCCGATTTCCATTTAGGGAGGCAAAAGAGAGCCAACCAAAAGTATTAACTTGAGTACATTGGCATCACCGTTTTATATGTACAAACGAATAAAACTATCACAGCTGATTTTGATATTTCCACTCGATTTCAAAATAAATTCAAATTCAAAAACGTCAAACCAATGTTATTTATTGTGTTGTACCACATGGAATGTCCGATTTTATAGTAAAAATTTAAAAGTCAATATTATTTTTCCATGAATTTTTATTCAATCAAAATAGGATCCGTAGGCATCTATGACATTCTTCAAACGTGATACAAGGTCAAATATTCCATTTTCGTAGAAGTGCTGACTTTTTGAGGCAATGGAATCTTCTTGCTCGGTTCCGGAAGACCTTCTGCCGGCAAAATGAATCCAGATTGCGGAAAAGATGAGGAGAGAAAGGTGGATGCGGAAGAATTTCAAATCACAGCTGCAACAGTTTTTGCACCGTTACTTGTGAGGTATTGGGTCTAGCATTGTCATGCAATTGGTCCCTAATGACCAATGCAGGTTGCGTTTCAGGGAATTTGGCATGCAATATGTCGATTTCCTCACAATATTTGATAGCGTTTATCGTTTCTTCTGGTTGAAGAAATGAGAAGTGTCCACCAAACTCTCTCCATAACCTTTTTTGGGTGAAAATCGGGCTTGGAGTATGTTTCGGTTTCATCTGCATCCAACCACTGCCCAGATCTTTTACGATTGTCATACAGTAACCACTTTTCGTCACATGTGCTATCCGGTGCAAAAACGGTTCAGTTTGGTTTCTTGATGTAAGCGATGCGCAGATTTCCAGGCGCCGTAGTTATTCTGATTCGTTCAGTTCGTGGGGTACCCACTTATCGAGTTTCTTTACCTTTCCTATGAGAGAAAGGTGTGGACTTATTGTCATTGGGGATACTCCCATGCTTTGTGCAATCTTCCGCACCGATTTCGTTGGGTCGACATCCACCGTTGCTTTTAAAACATCGTCGTCAACTAACGTTTCCGGCTTCCCACGAGGTTCATTTTCGAGGCTGAAATCTCCCGAACGGAACTTTCCAAACCAACGTCGTATAGTGCGTTCGTCTACCGCTACATCCTTAAATGCGTCATTAATGTTTTTCATTGCCAATGACGCATTATGTCCCATTTTAAATTCGTAAAGGAAGAGGTTTCGAATTTGAACTGCTGACAGCAGGGTAAATAATTCCTAGAGAAAAAATAACGGTACTTGTAACGAACCCTAAAATTCTCACACGTACCACTTTATTTTATAAAAAAAAAGAAAATTTAACTTTCTGGCACAGATGTTCACTCGAGAACTTCTTATTTCCGATTGAACGAAAATCTGACATTTCATGTGGTACAACCCAATAGTAGATTCAATGAAAATGTAGTAGTTTCTTTGAAATAGTGAAGTTTAAAGTAAAAACTGACTATTAAAACATTACTTTAGACTAAAAAGTGTATTAATATTTAAGTCGACACTTTTTTTAAGTCTCGACTAATGATTCGTTGTTAGTAATCTCCAATGAAAATGTTGGAGAAAAATTTGAAAAAGTTAAGTTTAACTAAAAGCTGACAATTAAAACTTGTTGGTCCACTTTAGATTTAAGTGTGTATTAATATTTAAGTCGACACCTTTTCTAAGTCACGACTAATGATTAGTTTTCCCCTTTGCGATGCATATTTTTGCAAATTGAAATTTATTTAAAGGTCAAGCAGAACTGTTGAATAGGTGTGTTTCTTTGATATCGATATCAGCGCTTATTTCCAATCTACATGTAAATTACACTAACAACGCCAGAAGATGTCTCACCTTCTGAACATGTAAAATGCTAGTGCTGCCAAATTTTCTAAATGTTAATATTTAACGGCAATAGCTGCTTTTTGGGGCTTTGTTACCGGTGTAAAAAAAAAACTATTATAATTGATTGATTGATTTTTGTGTTTTTGATTTGATGTCAAGTGAAAGAACTATATAGGGATTTAAAAAAAGTGTCAACTTAAATATTAATACAGACTTAAGTCGGAAGTGTACTAATAATGATTTAACAGTCAGCTCTTACTTAAACTTGACTCTTTCAAAAAGTCTACTACATTTTTATTGAAACTACTACATAAGATTAGTTTGACATTTTATATTCACTTTGAATTTGGTTTTTCTTGGAAGTGGTGTGAAAAATAAAAATTTAAAAATGATTTCGAGTTCGGATGATGAAATATATATGGACAGTGATCTGATTGCGGAAGCTGCTCCTTCTCGAAGGGTTAAAGTGTATAGAAAAAGAATAAATCCATTTGAGAAGTACGGCGAAAAAGAGTTCTTTGCACATTACAGGTTGGTAAAATATTAAAATGACACACTTGTTCTTTATTTATTTTGTAAAATTGTTTCAGTTTCGACAAAGAAGCAGCACGCTACGAGTATATTGTTGATATCGTCCGCGAAAATCTTACGCCACAGAAATGATCGTTTTGGTTGCCATAAGGTATTTGGCGAAAGGCGCATACCAATGTGATATCTGTAAGCAAATAGTTAGCAGCCGTATTTATTAAATTGTTTGTTTTTCTAACGCTTTTATTTTAGGAGATTTACATTCGGACTTCTTCCGAATCGCAGGGCAATGTGTAGCTGTGGTAGATGGTACACATATAAAAATTCGAAATCCTGGTGGAGAATTCGGTGCACGTCATAGGTGCAGGAAGAATTTTTATTCCATTAATGTACAGGTAAAATTTGATCAGTGTCGTATACGGATTTTTATATAAAACTTTAATTTATACTAAAGGTCGTTTGCGATGCCAGCTACAAGATTGTGGATATAGTTACGCGCTGGAGAGCATCAGCCCACGATTCCAGGATATGGAGGGAATCATCGATAAAGCAGCGACTGGAAAACTTGAATTTGCGTCCGTGCTAGGTGATGGCGGATATGCTTGTTCAAAGCTATTGCCACCATTTCGTATGTCCGAGCAACTAACGCAAGCAGAACAAGGTTACAATGAAACACATATCAAAACCCGAAATCACGTGGAAAAGTTGTTTGGCCAACTCAAAAACAAATTTCCGGCATGCTTTAATGGGTTGCAAATGGAGTATAGCACCGCTAAAGCAACCATTATTGCGCTGGCTATATATCCAGGGAGCGTTCAAGTGGTAAGTTAATTTTTATATTCATTTTTATTTTAGATTTTTTAGGCAATATGAATGAAAAATCATCTGGATAACAATCAGATCCTGAAGACGAAGTTGCAAAAGCAGCGGATAGAAGCAGAAGAACTAGTGGAAGCTCATTCAGAGCAGAATTCACAAGGAAACATTCATATAATACATAGTATTGTAATAAAAAAAAAAACACCGAATATAGAATTCAATTTATGTTTCTTATTTTAAATATGCTATTTCATTTCACAGATTTTTATTTACATTGCAGGTTTATCTTTATGTTAACTTGCCATTTTTTTTTATTGTTGTTCTTTTTTTATTTTTATATCAAGAAGCAGTATTTCCTTTTCCTCATTTTCTAATTTCTTCCTTAGCACTTTTTCCTTTAAGTCTAAAATAATTTTCGACTTTAAGAACTCGTATTCCACCTGCTCTAATCGTTTTTTCAGCAACTCTTCCGACGTTACCGCTGTCGGAAAACAACGCTTCCGTTGGCATCGTTTTTTTTGTGGAGCTGGAGAGCAGGAAGGTTTCTGTTCCCTTGGGGTAGTTTCTACAACTGGCGATTCGTTTTCTCTGGAAAATTAAAATTCAAATTAGCACTATATTCGATTTGCTTTTATCAGCTTGCATTACCTGTTTAAAATACAGAAAGGTTTCTGTTCCCTTGGCGTAGTTTCCACATCTGGCGATTCGTTTTCTCTGGAAAATTAAAATTTAAATTAGCATTATATTCGATTTGCTTTTATAAGCTTGCATCGTTGGCATCGTTTTTTTTTTTTTTTGTGGAGTTGGAGAGCAGGAAGGTTTCTGTTCCCTTGGCGTAGTTTCTACATCTGGCGATTCGTTTTCTCTGGAAAATTAAAATTCAAATTATCACTATATTCGATTTGCTTTTATCAGCTTGCATTACCTCTTTAAAATGCAGACATTTTTCTGTTCCCCTGGCGTATTTTCCACATCTGGCGATTCGTTTTGTCTGGAAAATTAAAATTTAAATTAGTACTACATATATTAGATTTGCTTTTATCAGCTTGCGTTACCTGTTCAAAATGCATCGGAGTCGAACTCAGACGAATCGACAGCAAAATCCACGTCTGAG
Source organism: Volucella bombylans (assembly GCA_949129095.1). NCBI lineage: Eukaryota > Metazoa > Arthropoda > Insecta > Diptera > Syrphidae > Volucella > Volucella bombylans. The sequence goes on from OX422140.1 coordinate 215,166,590, forward strand.
GTTTAGCTCAGTAGGCTTCTTCAGTGGAGTTCCACCGCCGGACTTTTTTTTATAAATGCTAACATCGTTGCGAGCTTGAACTTTCATTCGGCTCCAGTGTACGCGAACTTGCTTCGCTGTAAATTTGTACCCATTAGCTTCTAAACTACCGCATATGCATTCTCAGGCATCGATTTTTTTTCCTATCATCTGGGTATTATTTATTTTGCTGTCACTTATGCCTATGTACGGCTGCACTAAATCAACGAGCAAGTCTTTCATGTCCTTCGTCCAGTTGATAGAGCGCTGTCTTTTATTTTTATTTTCTTCCATTCTTTAAAGACGGAGGTTGTAATTTAAAAATAAATTTAATGTTTGTTTTACATACCAATATTAGCAAACGCCTATGCACTTTAAGAACTCGAAAGCCGAAGTAAACAAAATCAGCTGAGATTGTTTTCTTCGTTTGTAAACAAAAACTGTGATGCCACTGTACTGAAGTTAATAGGATATAATTTTTTCTTCGTTAATGAAAACTGAATTCCATAAGAATTATCCTTAAAACTCGAATATCATATTATTTTCATAAATTAATAAGTTTGAAGTATTTAGTAATTTATTGATTAAATGAAACATTCACGAAAAACACCAATATACCAAACTAACTGTAAAGTATTTCAATAAATTATAATGAAGGAAAAGGAATTTTCAAAACAAATGAAAATTAAATAGTACTTATACGATTTCGACTTATTCAACTAGTATTTTACGGATAATTTAATTATTTAAGATACCAAGTCTAATTCTCATTAGTAGAAATTATCTAAAATAAATTAGTAAATTGGCATCACTCTGTTCTTTAATGTCATGTTTAAAAATTTAGACATGGCTTCGTGTACATTAAAATTTAACTCCATACTAACACTAAAGCCCACATTAAATTCGTTATTAGTACAAACAGTTTTGAAAGTGTGGAGATTATACTTAAACTGTATACTAAATTTGGTTGTTAGTAAGGCCCATAGAAACTGTCATAGTGTGCAATGTTAAAAATTGCTTTTGCCAAAGAATTACCTCACAGTAATTTAATTTTTGATTTATGAATTCAAAATGAAACTGCATCTTGGTTTTGATAATAAATTTTCTAAGAAATACTTGGACAGCTTAGTTGCCGAGTTTAATTTGTTTTAAATCGTTCTATTAACTAAAAAATTGTTGTTTCATTTCTTAGCAGTTTTAGTTTTTGAATGTTTCAAGCTTCGAATTTATTATTTTTGATTTGTATGTATAATATTAAATACCTTTTTTTTTTTTTTTTATTTCTTAAAGCTCATAAAACGCACAGAGAAGAGCTGGATGGATCGCTATGGCTTCTTGGAAAAATTCTTTGTCTTCTTCCAGAATTGCTAACTCGACGATGGCAGTGCCATTCTTTAAGCAGAATTATGGCAAAACTTTTGCACTTGGGAAACAGTCCAAAATTAAGAAAAGAAAGCGTAAAGTAAATTGAGCTTATCAGTAGATATGGGTAGTTGAATATTATTATTATTCATTCATTTATGTAAATTTAGGTATTTCCTACTGTGGTACCAGACTCTAGCAGAAAATGCACCAACCTATGTGCATTCAATGTTTGCCGATTTAATACCAGGTCTAATTGTTCCACAGAAAGGTATAAATGGTCCAGATGGTGAATTTAACGGTTCTGATGTCTTCAACCACCCAAATATGAAGGTAGAAGTCGGAACATCGGTTTTTCATGATATGTTTTCTCATCCAGTTCAGACGTCAGAGATAGCTGCTATCTTGCCTCCATCATCAAGCGAAAAATCTTCGCCCCCAGATCCGAAAGAAGGGCTTGAAATTTTATTAAACAGTATGGTCCAAACGACTGGTTGTCTTAAATGGCGCGATAACGGTGCTCAAAAGGATACGAAATCCTTTGCATTTCTATTGAACCGATTTAAGGAAGTATTTTTACCAGTGTTCTGCCCTAACTTTGATGTAACAAACTCGATTTACGAACCGAGACCTGACTTGCCTGTTATGCGAACAGTCAACAAAAAAGATGAAGTGATGTGGTCATGCGTTGTTGTATTAATAAATTGGATTTCAAGATTTGTAAATGAGAAACATTTAAGTAGTAAATTGGAAAACATTCATATTCAAGAAGAGGAGCATGCACGCTTGTCTTCGAATCCTAAATTTTTAGCTTATCTGCAGGGTACAATAGTTCGTGATGTTTTATACTCAACACAGAAGAATATTAATTTTGTTCACGAAGTATTTAGGCAAGCATTTCTTTTGAATTTTACGTCGAAATCGCAAATCGACGCAATGCGTACCTCTATTGCCGTATATCGGGATTGGATGACAAGTCATCATCAACCACCGTTTATGTCAGAACCAGATGAAGGTGAAAGTTATAGTACTACCAGCTTGATGGATGCATCGAGAGGACAAAAACTAAGAACAGCATCATATATCGGAGCAATGACTAAGGAAGCCAATGGAATACAAGCAGGACTCCAAAATGTATTACAAGTTTTTGTGACAAATGCGGCAAATGTGTTTCTGGTAAACACGAGCTACTTAAATATAATATTTCCATCTGTAAATAGAGATTATCGATCGACACCTCTAAATGAGCAAACGGATATTTGTAAGAAAGTTCTGAATGTTTACAGAACTATGGTAATGAATACAAAAATGGAACCAAAAACGTGGGAGCAATTGTTATTAGTACTATTGCAAGTAACTTCGATCGTTTTAAATCAAAATACGGGTGGCTCGAGGCCAGCGTTAGGAACTCGTTTGGGTCAAGCAATTTTTCAAACATTAATTGTTACGTGGATTAGGGCGCACACAAATGTTCCAATAAACGTTCAACTATGGGAACGTTTTTTAACTGTTTTGACATCACTAACATATAGAGATGAATTAATCAATGAATGGGACAAAACCATGCAAACTCTTACAAGAGTTTTAGGGCGATATGTATACAATTTAAATTTACAAGATCTGCCATTGGATCGTTTAGCAGATTGTAAAGGAAAACGCAGACGCATTGCAAGCGTATGGCAAAGTGGCTTTAAAGAGCAAAGTGATGGAAATTTTTCCAGCGTCATAAGCGAAAAAAATACAGAGAATATTGAAGATCAGCAGAGAAAGGACGAAGAATCTGGTAGTTCTCAAACGCAAGTTGTCTTCGCAAGCACAGTTACACCTTTTGCTCCCGTTCTCGGCCGATCTTATAGTGAAGGTAGTCTGTCAATAGCGAGATCACTCAGCTTTAAAATTCATGATCGACATCGTCGTGCATTACCTCAATCTTCAAGTTTTGAGCGTTCTCTTAATGCAATATTATACCAAAATCATACCGACATACTAATAAGTTCTGAAAAGATAAATGTAAAAACATATAGATTTTGTAACCAAATAAACGGTGGTCGATTAAGGAGAGCTATATCCTTAAGCTCATTTCAATTGAAGAAATTAAACAATCGAGAAAAAAATGGAGAAAGTGATAGTCTACAAGACTCACGAAGTCCATCACCAACCGCATCAAGCGGTATAGAAGGAGGTTCTATAAAAGATTCTCCATTGCAAATTGATGCTTTGGTTGCTGACAACGCCAGTTTTGAGGACAATGGTTCCGTTACATCATCAGAACGCCGTTCGATTATATTGGGCGGCTCAGTAAGCGGCTGGCTGCCTGATACCGCAGCAATAATGTGGAAGCGAATGCTTGGTTCATTAGGAGATATCAATAAAATTCCGCGGCCTGAATTACATGCACAAGTATTTAAGCACTTGGTTGATATGACGAGCAATTTAATCAAAATAAAACTAAATCAAGGAATTATAGAAGATAATCAGAGTACGCCATCTTCCCCAATTCTCGTACCACCAATAGGTATTGCCAGCCCTTGGTGTTATGGAGCACAACTTTTAAGTCATGAATTTAAAAAAGGAAAATTGTCTGCTATTCAAATGCTTTGTATGCTTGCTGTTCAAGGTTCAGTTAATGGAATAAATCACTTATCATTATTTTATTATATATTTCATAAGCTTCTTACGGGTGAAGACCGCTCTATGATTTATTGCTTGTTTAAGCATCTAGAGGGACCGCGCTTTCTAAGTTTGTTACTTCCTGGCCATACACTTTTACTGCTAGATATCGTACATGCAGCAGCTGTACTTTTAACATCCTTAGAAATAAGTCGCAGTATACCTCGTGCCGAAGTTGTAGCTTTATTAGGATCATTATTGTGTTATCCATCAACAGTTATCCCGAAACCCGTTCTCCAACCTTCTGTGCAACAAATGGAATTGATGGAATGTCCAGATTTACAAGATCACATTTTAAATATAATTTTACGCTGCGCTCGTAGAGAACCATCTTCAAAAGCCAGATGTGTAGCATTTGCTCAACTTGGACAATGGATATACTTGGAATTGAATAGACCAATGAATTCAAATACTACGTTTTCGCAATCAATACCTCAACGCTTACCCAGAACAGGAATTAAAGAACAGCCTTCAACATTCAACCCCCGCATAAAAGAGGCTATACAAGTGCTTTTACAAGCACTAGAGTTTAAACATCGGACCATATCAGTTGTGGCTGCCAGTTCGCTTAAAATATGCAGCGAACGAGGTAGCGAATTGTCAAAAATTGAAAGATTACCCCAATTGATTATAACTGCATTATGTAAAGCATTAGAGGTCCAACACGTGCCAAATCCAAAAGACTCTGATAAAATTATTTTAACAAGTCTTATGGTGTGTCTCGGTGAGTTCTGCATGTCATTTCCTGCTAACATTATGCTTGAAACGATTAATGAAGAAGGTGATAATTTGATAATAGTCGTATTAAGGATACTTATTAAAATTTTATATGGAACGAGCCAAAATGAAGTAAAGCTGCTTATATCTGACAACGATTTCGATTTCAATATTACAACGGATGATGTGCTTGATGGGAAATTAAATAATGAAGCTAGTTTTCAGACTTTTGAGACAATTCAAAAATACAATATGGCTATTCAACTCTGTGCAAGGGCAGTTATTATGCATTTAGTAACATACATTGGTCATTTTCCTACGGGAATTGGGGCATCGCGTTTGAGTTCATTAGTTGAAGAACAGGATGATATCTGGTCTTCAAATTTAGCTTCGATTAGTGGTCTAGAAAACAGACGAGACTCTGCTGATCTAACTGTTCCACAAGTACTTAAATGTCAAAGTCTTCAATTGTTTATGTTAAATAGAGGACTTATGGCTAGTTTCATCGAATTACCTGCATTAAAACTTCCTGGAGGCGGTGTCACTGCAGGTTTAGTTACAGCAGATAAACAAGTTAGAGTTTTATTGCGAGACTTGAATGGTAAATCTTGTTGGGAAGCTTCAATACTTTATAGTGAACCAAAGAAGTCACGAAGAAACATGGATACCCAATGTTTTTTTCCAAACGAAGGTCCCGTAAAGACATCACATACACGCAAAAGTAGTCAACTGTTTTATACGCTCGTTTTCTCAGAAAATGATTCACCGGTCGTACCTCGGTGCACAATGCGACATCGTCTACCTAGTAAATTGCCTTTATCATCAGAATCAGCTCCAGATTTGGATCAATTGGATGATGTAAGTTTTTTTTTTAAGGTAATTCTATGTTTTGCTACATTTTATATTATATCTTAAACAATTAACGTTAGTCCTGTTTTACTATCCCGCCATTAATTTTAAATGTATTAGGTAGTTTCACAAATTACACATAAAGGGAAATAAAAGTACTTAACAATTTGAATGGCACAGATAGATGCTACTTATGTTAGAAGCAATTAAAATAAAAACCAATATACAGTTTTTATTATTTGAAAAAGATGTACTAGAAGATAATTAATTTTTTTGAACTCACAAATTCCCAAGTTGTAGTTCCCCAATAAAGTTGTCGTAAATTGTTTTTATTTTATCATGGGATAACTATGCAAATTTGTAGGTGTCCTTTTTAAATTTTTATTTTTTAAAACCTTTGCTCACATCACAAAGCCACCTATATTCGTATTAATACGGTCATTTTATATAAGATAAAAAAAAAAACAAATTCTAAATATGTCATATTGCAAAGCACAGCCGACGCTAATCTTTTAATAAAATCATTTTTTTTTTGTCTTAGTATTGGAGACTTTCAAATTTTATTTAAAAAAATTTTCTGTCTCGACATTGTATGCTAAAATTAGTAGCATAATATAATATAGTTCCGATATGTCCAGGTGTAAGAACTCCATCTAGTATACAAACTTGGTGTTATCTCATTAGTTATCATGTTAATATGTTTCAGGTTTATCGTTGGTGTTAAAATGTATAAATATTATTTTTCCCCATTTGATAATTTCCCTAAATAGTGGAATATAAGAAAATTTTCAAGAACAAATGTTAAACATTATTAGTTACTAATTTTTGGAAATATTTTGGAAACATTTCATAATTTTTTTGAATTTTTAGGATTATCTTACAATTATGCTAAAGGCAACGAAACGCAGTTTTTTCATGTTTTCTCATTACTCTATTAAATGACTGGTTAAGAAGGATGATAAACGATTTTCGACAGAAAAAATACCTTATAAAGTACTTTCCCTTTTTTCAATGTAATTGTTTCTTACATTATTTAATTTTGAAGTACACTTTATAACTATTATATATTCAAACACATACCTAAACGTATATCACTAAAATTATGTGCTTTTCAATATGACAATCCTGCAAAAATCTGTTTTTCCTATCTAACCTCGTAATGAATTCCTAATCTTATTTATTTATATTGTATTTAACATTTTAGAAATGTAATTTTAAATTATAAATTAATACGATAAAATATTATTTCGATTTTTAGCGTTGACAATGCAAATTCTTCTAGTACACGAAGTGAAATTTTCTTTTAATCAGGGGTACGCTAAATCTAAGTTAGTAAAAAGTTAGTAAAAATCAACTAGTTTTGCCTAGCTTTATGGCTTCATACAAATTTGCTGTCATATAAAAAAGCGATCCTAATTCATGTATCCTTTTTAATATTAAAAAAAAAAAGAATATAATATCTTATCTGTTCACATTTTAGCTACTTCAATATATTGGACACACGAGTCCTGAATGCTTATTAACTAGTGCAGTACAACTAAATGCGCCGGGAACAAGTCCATTAGGTTGCCAGTTAGAAGCTCAAACAATATCGGTTCTTCTAAATCAACGTTCCATTGAACAAGAATACATCGCAAACCTACATAGAGAAAAACATCATCATAATAATCTCTTTCAACAATCTGCTGCGGAACAATCATTTGATTCTTATAGTGGCACAAGTTTATATAAATCGGAAGTCCCATTTCAATATTGTCGCCTTTTATTCAGTCATTTAGGATTAGCTGGATGGGAAAGGCGAAGTCGTACACACTTGTTGCAACGAAGTGAAAAATTAATGCGGGAACTGCGAAATGTAGACATTCAGAAGTGTAGAGACACACATAAAGTAGCAGTTATATATGTTGCCAGCGGGCAAGGAGACAAAAATAGTATATTAAAAAATACGTATGGCAGTAGTGCATACGAAATGTTTGTATCTGCACTAGGTTGGGAAATTGATTTAGAAACACATAACGGATTTTTAGGTGGACTACCACGCCAAGGCTGCGGTGCCACAGCCCCTTATTACGCGACTCCATTTGTGGAAGTTATATACCATGTTGCGACACGAATGCCTAGTGATACTCCAGAAGCTCTTTTAACAAAAACTAGACATTTGGGAAATGACGAGGTACACATTGTATGGAGCGAAAACAGCCGTGACTATAGACGTGATATACTGCCAACTGAGTTTTGTGATGTGCTTATAGTGGTATATCCACTAAAAAATTGTTTATTCCGAGTAACAGTGAATTGGAAACCTGATGTGCCATGGTTCGGACCTTTGGCAAATGAAAGTGTTGTTAATGGCTCCTGTATAGCTGCATTAGTTCGTGAAACCGCTATTAACGCAAGCCGTTCGAAAAGATCGTCATTATCATTATTCCAGCAATTGTAAGTTATGTTTTCAATTTTGATATGTTCGTTAATATATATATAAACATTTATACACATTTTTTTTTTAAGTTATGAAGAAAGAAATCGCTCACTTGAAAGTGTTGCAATGCGTTATAAGGAAAACTCTACCTTTGAGGATTTTGCTAACCGAATATATAGTCCAATATCTCCTGCATCTTATGCATCTCTAAGGGATAATTCTTTGGGTACTTGCTCTGCACCTCTTGCAGCTGCACTTATTGATCATCATCGAACCAGTGTTAAAGGTATAATTTATTACAGGATATATTTAAAAAAAATTATATTTGGGATTTTTCTTTTTCTTTTCGTATTATACTCAAACTATTAGAAGGTATAAAATAATCTCACTGTAAATCTTATTACAATGATAATGACTTATGTGTCTTTTTCCTCTTAACCTAGAGGCTAAAATCCCTTTACAAACTTCCATCCGCTTGGTGCTGCAGAAACATTATAATCGTCGAACCTGCATTTTTAGAGACGCACTTATTATTATTTTCGCACAATATGATGAAAACTCATTCGATAGAGCTTACTATCTCCTCTGCACTGCAAATTCCATATCATCTTTAAAACGCTTAAATAATTGTTTTAATATACTGGGCTAGCAAGGAAGTAATTGGGTATTTACAAGTCGATTGGGTGATAAAAAAAAAACATAAATAGCAAAAGGTGCATGTGCACAAGTGGAGAGTTTTCGGGCGATCGGTCAGGTTGGCGGTGGTTTTTCTCTTTGTTTTTTTTTTTTACATAACATCAGTTGGTCAGTACACCAAAACAATCGCGTTGTAAAAAAAAAAACATGATTTCGCCTACAGTATGATTTTTTATTCTTTTGACATTTAATAGCTGCCTCTTAAAGCTCACTTTAGAAAGCAAATCGAGCTTAATTTTGTTTATATCTGTTAGTGCAGTATCAATTTCGGCATGGCGTACAACAGCAACAACAACATATTTAGCTTTTTCATTTCCGTAAATGCAAGGAAGCTGATGAGGCTCACAAAGAGATATGCGAAGTTTATTGTGTTGACTGTTTTACAGAACGCATGTGTGAGAATTGGTTTAAGAAATTCTGTTTTGGAGATTTGCCACTCAAATCTGATCAACGTTCTGGTAGACTGACTAAAATTTATGATGACCAAGTTAAAATTATGATTGAATTAGGTGAGAAATTGCAGAGAGGTTAAATGCATCATTTCAAAGAACTATTGAAAACATCATCTTGGACTCGTAAAAAAGCTCAATATTTGGGCCGTACGTGAATTGAAAGAGATTTATTATAACGACTCGTGATAGTCCAGCACAAACCACATCGAAAACTGAACTGCATCAAAAGAAGGTTATGTTGTTAATTTGGACGGATTATAAAGATGTCGTGCTGGGCTGCTTCCAAGGTACCAAACGACCGATTCATGTTTATTATTGATGTTAACTGTCAATAACTAATTAAACTGGAGGAAGTAATCAAAGAAAAATGGCCAGAATTGGCAAATCATAAAGGAATCCTGGTATTTTATGACAACGCTAGACCACACACATCTTTGGTAACTCGAGAAAAATTATTGAACTTTGGTCGTTAAATGATGTAAGCCCCAACCTTACACCATCAAACATCCATTTGTTTCGAAGTTTAAAAAACTCTAAATGGAAAAACTTTCACCAATGATGATGACCTTAAATCGCACTTGGTACGATTTTGTATTTATAAGGGCCAGAAGTTCTATGAGCACGTAATCATGAAGTTGCCCGAAAGATCACAAGATGGAAAATATGTAGGTGAATAAAATTTATTCTTTTTATATAAGAAAATAAAAAAAAGTTGTATTCCACACTAAAATACTAAAATAAAATAATACTGAGTCGAGTTTAGTTTGAACAAATTTATATGCTTTCATATAAAAAAAACAATTCAATATAAAAATAGCTTAACTCTGCTTTGATGATGAGGATAAGTTTATTGCATACACGAGTTACACATGTACGTTGTACCATCTGGACCAGTGGATTTGTGTATGTTAAGATCTTTAAGCACTCTTGCTATTACACGAGTGCGAAAGTGGATTCGTTCTATTGAAGATTCAACGCACTTAAGTGTAGGCGGAGACAAAGCACAATCTGGATGCGTTGAACTGGCCGCAAAGTATTGGCCTTGGCCAAAGAGCTGACAGCTGGAATGTCATTGTAAATGAGCGTTGGGATGGAGGAGGAGGCAAAATTGCTAATGTTTTAACGACCAAAAATGTGTTCTACCTTTGGGACATTATAATATTTTTTGCCACACGCTTGCAGTCATTCCTGGCTGGATTGAACTTTTTATCGAGTTCGTCCTATAGGAACGAAAAAACATTACCCTAACACTGACAGCTTTTTACAGCTCGAATAGTATCATGCCTTTTCTTTTGGTCTGATACTCTTAGTCCGATAAGGGAGCGGCATCCACGTCGTTATCGAGGAAACATAACGGACAATTAAAATTCCTAAAGAATGTGTTAAGCCCGTTCCAATTGACGGTATGACTATCAACGTCTGGTATTCGAGTGGTCTCACCGCCCGTAATAATGATTTCAGTAAGAAGATACAGGTAATTTAACGAGTGGAAGAACAACTTAAACCAAATCTGCTCATCCAGTTAAGAAACTTCTATGTTACAGTCTTAACTTCATGATTTGGGATATCCCTTAAGAATTGATCATCGATCCCATACTTGTTGCCAGCTCGATCTTTCATCATGCTCCTTCTAAGCCAACATTGGTTAAAAATCTTTGCTGTCCTATTGAGTGGAACGAATTTATTCTATATTCCACATTTATTCTATATCTACATTTAGATAGAGATATTGTTCTTATGAAAATGCCATGCCTCCAAAATTAATAAGTATTATATAGTATTTCGTTTCAGGTCTGGGAGTACCTTACTGTAAAATTCCACCACCTTCTTTTGATCATCATTCCCTTTAAAGATATCCGCTCCGACTCCAACTTTACTGATGTCAGCATCCACGATGAACATTTCTCTGTTTGAAGTGCTCTAAAGTTTGTTCCCACTCTCCACTTGTACTGTCCTTTTTTTATTTTTCCATAAGCTAATGCAAGCTAAGTCTTTCACAAATTTTGTACCAAGTCTCAGAAAGCCTCTTAAGGGGGTTTTATGTTTGAGGACTATCTAAATCTTCACTTCACGAATCTGATTTTGCTGGGATCCATCCTTACTCCTTCCGCTAAAATGGTGTGAATAAGATAGTTTTCTTCTCGACGAAACAGGCATATTTTTCTAGGTTAACCGAAATTGTCCCAGAACTTTTTCTTTCAACTAATAGGAAAAAAATTGTTGGTGAGGTTCATTGGTCCTAGGTAACCAAAATATGTGACTTTTATCAAAATTTTGTCACAGGACAAGGAGGAATGTCCTCTTGCCATATGGCAACCGTGGGCCAATTTGGGTACGGGTCGCCTTATAAAGGAAAATTTGGAGTGAAGTTTAAAGCAATAAAACAATGTTTGTTGGTCTGGCTTAGAGTTTTGAACTAAGATCTCAACATAGTTTTTTAATATAATAATAAAAACAATAATAATAATAAGTAATAATAATTATAATACGAATAGTAATAATAATAAAGCAGTAAATAAGTTAAATAAGTTTAACTATTTCTGGCTATGGTAGGAAACAAAACATGTAACACACAAACCAACATTACATTTTAATACAGGCTGTCCTACCGATTGTTGTGCATGTTTCGCCTGCGCATCTTTGCTGTTTCTCAATTGTTATTATATAGTGTCCAATTTCATCAAATCGAAGTTGGAACTGTATAGTTGTTTCACCAAAAGCTCGTCGATGACGTAGTTGCGGACCAGTTCCTTTAGGTTCTTCACCAAAATTGTTGCAGTAATACACAGCGATTTGGCGACGAAACTCTAACTGGCTAATATTTAATTGGCCTTTGCGATGTAACTGCCATGCATTTTGAGTACTTGCATCTACAAGCCAACTAAAAATAGAGCTCCGCCATTTCTTCCCACGATGTGCAATTCTGTACAAAGAAATATTTTGATCCAAACGATCAACTCCGCTCATATATTTATTATATTCGACAACTGCACATGGTCTTGAAATTTATACTTTTTTATGCAAGTGTTTGGAATAACGCATTGCATGTGACTGAGGACTAGAGCCATAAATAGTAGATGCAATTGAGAGAACGTCAAGCCATTTAGTCAGTCTTATATCACTATTATGCATTGTAACGCACTCAGAATATACACGTTCTTTTTTCTTCATGTCACATTTTTTTTAAATGGAACAGTTCGCTGGTATTCGATTATCGGGAACACTTTCCAAAGCGTTCTTCAATTTTCTGGTTAGAACGAGGTTTTTTGCCTTGATAAATTTCAAAATTAATTATTGTGATAACCACTTAAATGTGAGCAGCGACATCTAGATTCACAGAGCAGAAAATGTCGATACCCGAAGACCAGAAGATTTCGATACTGGAATAACAAAGTCTCGACTGGAGAGAGGAATCGAATTTTCTAGCAAATTGGAAATTGTATGGGACGCTGGATGGCGAGGATTGTTCTCGAAGTATGTCATTCGAGTATAAATACCAGCATCCCCAAGGTATGCAAATCAGTTCCAAAGTGAAATTTGAAGTGTTAATTAGGAGAAGTGATTAAGTGGTTTAAGTAAAAGATAAGAAAAGTATAAGCGGTTGAGAAATTGGATTGTACTGAGAGAAAGAATTAAATAGTGAATTGTAACTGTACTGAATAAAGGGATTTGTATTGAAAATAATAAGTTCTATCATTTGTACCCACACAAACATTCGAAGAAATGGACAGCAAAGTTCAGCAACTGGCAAAAGAGCTCGACACAGTGCGAAAACAGAAACTGCGAGAATGTTCTTTAAGCGGTCCAAGGAGAAAAGATTTGAAGCCTCCCTCATTCGATGGCCAGACCTCATGGTCTACCTATAAGAAGCAGTTTGAAATGGCTGCCTGTGCAAACGACTGGGACAATGAGGAAAAGTGCTTTGCCCTAACAATGGCCTTGCACGGTCCTGCAGCAGAATTGTTGCAAATAGTAGACATCGAAAAGCATAAAGATTATGTGACTTTAGTGCAGGCTATCGAGAAACGGTTTGGGGACAGCCACATGCAGGAGGTCTACAAGGTCCAATTGCAAAGCCGAACGCAGCAACGAGGAGAAACACTTCAGCAGCTCCAAGCAGACGTGAGTAGACTGGCACATCTGTCATACCCCACCGCAGGCCAGGAAATTATCGACGAAATGGCAAAAGATGCATTTATTAGGGGAATTGCAGATTCGAAGCTACAGTCAGCAGTAAGGATGGCCGGGAAAAGATCCCTTGCTGAAGCACTTGCCTTCGCTCTGGCGATGTAAGCAGCCAATCAGGCTTCCAGGGGAACACATTTCGTCAGGGAAGTAGCATCTGTCGAATGTTCCTGCACAAGAATTAGTGCCGAGGAACGAGATACTCGACGGGATAGACGAATAATGCGCTGCTGGAATTGCAATAAAATAGGACACCTTCAAAGGCAGTGTAAAGAACCGTTGCGACGAAAAGACTGCCCTCACTGTGGTGACAAGCAAATAGAGGAAGAAACCCGCAGAAACAGCTATCAAGAAGCCGGTCAACCTTCCCGAAGCCATCAGTCGGGAAATGCTTAAGCACCAACTTCGCGGGGCAGAAGTTGGTAGCAGGAGTCGACGGCCCCAGGACCATCATCCAAGTCTCGCTGGCAAAACGACGCAGTGCAAGCCTTCTAGTAGAAGTAGTCAGTGGAAAAGAAAAATGGATGGCAACAATAGACACAACAGTTCAGAGCATAAAAATCAAGAACAAAATTCTCAGCCTCTGTAATCTGGACGAAGATCAGCGAATCCTGGAAGAAAAACTAATCGGTGAGTACGCTGATATATTTGCTACACAAGACGGAGAATATGGACGTACGCATATTGTTCAACACCACATTGACACCGGAGACGCTCGACCAATCCGTCAACCTGCAAGGCGTCTTCCATTGGCAAAGCAAACAGAAGTTGCCGAAATGATGTCGAAGATGAAAGCTGAGGGAGTGATTGAAGAATCGCAAAGTCCGTGGGCATCTCCAGTGGTCCTCGTGAAGAAGAAAGATGGCAGCACGAGATTTTGTGTAAACTACCGACGTCTCAATGATGTCACTAAAAAGGACAGCTACCCACTTCCGAGAATCGATGACACTTTGGATATGCTTTCTGGAGCGAAATGGTTTTCAACACTTGACTTGAAGAGCGGTTACTGGCAGGTAGAGATAAATCGTACGGACCGTGAGAAAACTGCCTTCACTACGGGAAGCGGTCTTTGGCAGTTTGCAGTGATGCCGTTTGGACTGTGCAACGCTCCAGCCACCTTCGAGCGACTAATGGAACGAACATTGCAAGGACTCACCTGGAAAACCTGCCTAGTATATTTGGACGACGTTATCGTCATAGGTAAGACGTACGAGGAGCACCGCGAAAATCTAAAAGAAGTGTTTGAGAGGCTACGAAGTGCTCATTTAAAGCTCAACCCGGAAAAGTGCGCCTTGTTTCGTCCGGAAGTAAAATATCTGGGTCACATTATATCAGCGGAAGGAGTAAGAACGGATCCTGACAAAATCGAAGCCGTGAAAAGTTGGCCTTCTCCAAAAGATAAACACCAACTGAGAAGCTTCTTGGGACTCGCCACGTATTACAGAAGGTTCGTAAAGGATTTTGCTGGCATTGCGAAGAGCCTGCATCAACTTACAGAAAAAGGCCGACAGTTCAGGTGGTCTGGAGAATGCGAAAAAGCATTTCAAGAACTGAAGCGACAGCTGTGCAATGCCCCCATCTTGGGTTACCCGACGCCCGGAAAAATGTTCATCGTGGACGCAGACGCTAGCAATGTTGGGGTCGGAGCTGTGATTTCCCAGGTTCATGATGGTCAAGAGAAAGTGGTCGCATATTACAGTAAAGTACTCTCCAGACCTGAAAGGAACTACTGTGTAACCCGGCGCGAGCTTCTGGCTTTAATTCTGGCTACGAAGCATTTCCATAAGTACCTCTACGGACAAAAGTTCATTCTCCGGACAGACCACGCAGCTCTGAAATGGCTACTCCAATTTAAGAACCCTGAAGGCCAAGTTGCAAGATGGATCGAGCAGTTGCAGGGCTACGACTTTGAAGTGCAACACCGCAAGGGAACACTCCACTCAAATGCTGATGCTCTCTCTCGTCGACCGTGCGGGGTAAAATGCGAACACTGCAACCGTAAAGAAGCGAAAGAACAGGCAACTATCCAAATGATCAAGACTGAGCCAATAGAGGGTTGGAGTATAGACGAAATCCGTTCCTCCCAACAGGCAGACAATGACATCGAACCAATATTGGCCTGGAAGGAACACGAGGAAAGACCAAACTGGCAGCAGATATCAGATCGGAGCCAAACTCTGAAGGCATACTGGGCACAGTGGGACTCGCTTTTTGTGCAAGATGGATTGCTGAAGAAAAAATGGGAAAGTGCAGATGGGACAACATCTCGTATGCAGCTAATTGTGCCACGGTCCAGAGTTAGCCAAGTACTCCATGAAATACATGACGGAATCTCAGGAGGCCATTTGGGAATAAACAAGATGTTGGAAAAGGTAAGGAACGTTTCTATTGGCTAAGCGCTAAACAAGATGTCGAGAATTGGTGCAAAAAGTGCATAAGATGTGCCGCTACCAAGGGTCCAAAAGTAAAGCCACATGGACAAATGCAACAATACAATGTCGGAGCACCTTTCGAACGAATAGCCATCGACATCGCTGGGCCGTTTCCCGAAACCTTTAATGGAAACCGATATACCCTCGTAGTCATGGATTACTTCAGTAAGTGGCCGGAAGTGTTTGCCATCCCAAATCAAGAGGCTAAGACCGTAGCCGAACAGATAGTCAACAACTGGGTGAGCAGATTTGGGGTCCCAATGGAGCTGCACTCTGATCAAAGGCGAAACTTTGAATCAAAAGTCTTCCAGGAAATATGCCAATATTTGGGAATAAGAAAGACGAGGACAACGCCACTACAACCTCAATCTGATGGAATGGTCGAGCGATTCAATCGGATCTTGAATGAGTATCTATCTAAGGTTGTCAGCAACTGCCAGCGGGATTCGGATCGACACATACCCCTCTTCTTAATGTCCTACCGAAACGCGGTCCATAGCTCAACAGGGCACACACCATCCGAGATCTTATTTGGTCAAACAATTCGGTTGCCAAGTGAAGCAAAATTCGGATCCCCACCGACGGAGCCCAAAGAGGTGAACGAGTACGTGAATGACTTACGCAGCAGGATTCGTAAATTGCATGAAGACACCAGAGAAAAGATGAAGCTAGCAAGCAGCCGCATGAAGACTAGGTACGATATCAAGGCGAAATCTTCCGGTTTCAACGAAGGAGATCTGGTTTGGCTGTATAATCCTCAGCGTAAGAAAGGCAAATCACCAAAATTGCAACAGGACTGGGAAGGTCCATACAAGGTGATAACCCGCATTAATGACGTTGTCTACCGGATCCAGCGTGGGGATCGAGGAAAATTGAAAGTGGTCCATTTGGATAGAATGTGTCATTTCAACGGGATGCAGAATGACGAAGTTGTTCGGGACGAACAACTGTAGGGAGGGAGCAATGTGATAACCACTTAAATGTGAGCAGCGACATCTAGATTCACAGAGCAGAAAATGTCGATACTCGAAGACCAGAAGATTTCGATACTGGAATAACAAAGTCTCGATTGGAGAGTGGAATCGAATTTTCTAGCAAATTGGAAATTGTATGGGACGCTGGATGGCGAGGATTGTTCTCGAAGTATGTCATTCGAGTATAAATACCAGCATCCCCAAGGTATGCAAATCAGTTCTAAAGTGAAATTTGAAGTGTTAATTAGAAGAAGTGATTAAGTGGTTTAAGTAAAAGATAAGAAAAGTATAAGCGGTTGAGAAATTGGATTGTGCTGAGAGAAACAATTAAATAGTGAATTGTAACTGTACTGAATAAAGCGATTTCTATTAAAAAGAATAAGTTCTATCATTTGTACCCACACAAACATTTTACATTATGTACCCTGATGGTGTACATAATGACCATACCTTGAATCCACATCGCAACGGCTTTCCTATAATAGAATAATATTCAAAAAATAAAACGGTAAAGATATATGAAAATTTAACCTTTAATGAATTGCTTGCACCCCCCGTGGTTTCCAAAATAGCCTATCATGCTTTCATCATACGACAAAGTTTGCTCAGGATGAAAGTTTGTTATCATTTTTGCTTTTAAATGATCCGTCAAGGGCGCAATTTCCACATTTTGTCTGGATTTGGATGTTCTCTGGTACCGGTACTTATGAGCGCAATGCACTCCTCATTGTCCCAGTTGTTTTCTAATGAATCTTTGATATTTTAAATTCATTCATATATGTTGAACATGTTTTTGATCATACTACGAGAATGATTTCAACTGCTGTCCTCTTGCGCCATTGACAGAACACTGTTGCAATTTCCTTTTTTGCACAGTGTCGAACTCTTTTGCCGGTTACTCAACCCAAATTTTTCATCGAAGAATGTCTCTCTATTTCTTCAAATTTGCGATAAAATCTTCTAACTTACTCTTTAGATTCACCTTATATTCTTCTTTTTTACAAGAATGATCTTTTGTTCATCCATATTTTGTTCGGATTTATTTTCTGTTCCTCCAATTGTTGGTCTATACTGCTCTTTTGTTTGTCCGGCTTATGATCAAGGTTGTTCGTCAAGCTAAATCAAGCATCCATTTTTAGCAAAATCAGATGCATCATTGCAAATTTAATTTGGATTGCAAGAGGTCTAGGCAACAGTTTTCGTCTCATTAATGCGTTATCACAATAACAAACACTATATCTCTATGCACAATAACTTCTACCCCACATCTGACGGCAGTGTAATGAATATTTCCTATCATATTATTCCCCCTATTCTCAAACAATCACAATCCAGACAATACAACCATTTTTCGGATTTTTAGAAGCATACAGGTAACAACCGGTGTTTGTATATACCTCGTTTCGAGAAATTTCGGCGTGCTTTGTTGTTCTTAATTTTCAGCTTGGTTGCGCTGCTCCCTGAATTTGTTGTTTACGAGGTTGGTTATTACCACAATTTTATGGCGCTGTTTACAGATGAGAAACTGGAACAACTTATTTAGATGCTTAACATAATCAGTTGCTTATGTCGACTTTGTGGTTTTGATATATTGGTATCTGTGCGATCAGAAGGAATGTAACCTCAAAAAGTTCCAATATTCTTAAAAAAAAAAACTAACGCTCATTTCTTAAAATGCTTGAGCACGTGTTAAGTTTTTAGGAAAATACGACAGAGAGAAAGAGAAAGGTTTTATTGCTTTTAAAATTGATTGCGGACAGTGGCCATATACATACGAGGGCGGGTCAATAAGTCCGTGACTTTTGGAATAAAACACAGATTTTTTGATAAAAAAATAATTTTATTTTTCAACGTAGTCTCCCTTGAGCTCTATACACTTTGTCCAACGCTTCTCCAATTTTTTTATCCCTTCCAAAAAAAATGATTTGTCGAGGTCCTCAAAATAGGCCTTTGTTTGCGAGATGACTTCATCATTGGAGTCAAATCTTTTTCCACCAAGCCATTTCTTCAGGTTTGGGAACAAGAAGTAGTCGCTCGGAGCCAAATCTGGAGAATAGGGTGGATGAGGGAGCAATTCATAGGCCAATTCATGGATTTTTGCCATGGCAACTGCACATGTGTGCACCCTTGCATTGTCTTTTTTCTCCTCAAATTAGTGAGTAGTCTGATAAAAATAGCTGTCAAACACAAACTAACTGACGCAGCAAGTTTAAATTTTGACAGAAGTCAACTGACAGATGCCTGTTGACAGGAGCAGTGTTGCTGTTTCAGTAAAGAGGTCAGAAATTCAAAAAGCCACGGACTTATTGACCCGCCCTCGTATAACCCATAGTCCATTTTACTCAAAACTAATAATATTTTGGCAGTGGTAAAGATTATTTGAAACTTCTTTGTTGAAGCTAACTATCGTACAGTATTAATTTTTCCAGGTAGTTCTAAACAGTGTTGTTTCCAAGAGCATTTATTATTAATTATTATTATTAATTCTAAAATTATTAAGTTACTAACTTTTACGATAAGTACATTATTTACAATACATTTTTGACTACTCTAAAATATTTTCCGTAGCGAATTTATGTTTTTATGCTTTTTTTATGTTTTTATGCTTTTATTTATGTCATTAATTTCACATAAAATAAATATATCATTTGCAGTGATCAACATATAGTAGTTGATGTGTTAATGAAAAATTGTTTATGTCATCAAATACAATTAAAAATATCACTACCGGGAAAGGTAATCATTGGGGACTCCGTTATGCACTATGTAGTTGGAAGAGTACGAGATGTTACGAGTATTTGTTTTAATGCAATCTTTTGGTTAAAAATAACTTAACGTATCCCTCTCCCAACGCCCATATTTTTTCGGAACAACATGGAAACTTATTCTTCAGAATCAAGGTTAAGGATTGAGACATGATTTTTAGTTGGAAATGCTTTTGGAGGAAAATAATCGATGTGAAGTTGGAAATCGACATTTCCTTTTTTTGGCTTTAAATGCTATTTAATTAGGGGTGATAAGTTTAATTGTTTCAGCAGAAAAATTTTTCACGATAAGAGAAATTCAATTTTGCTTTGCATCCTCCAGCTTTGGCCAGATCTGTTTGGTCGCTAGACATCTTGGTCCAACAGTCCACCTAAAGTCTGTTCTTTTATTAGCATTCAGCTTTAATATTGATTTGCACGTGGCGTTCCAATTTTAGCGAGTTCGTTGACCCTACAATTCCCTGGAATGTCTCTGTGGCCAAACAAAGGTGAAGGTTGAACTACTCTGCCACCTCCGTAAGAGATGATCGGCATTCAAGGGCGGTTTTAGAATTGAATGAGACTGAGTTCAAGGAACTGGTAGCGGACTGACTATCCGAAAAGATGCGGATATCCTTTGCAGATATCACGTTTTTGTTCAGCCAGGACAGATATCTTATAATTTCACACTGAATATTTCAAATTGTGCATGCGTCTGACCAACTCTAACAATAAACAGCACAAAAAAAAACCAAAGCTCGAAAATACTAAGTGTGTTAACTCCTGGTTAGTGAATTTAGTTTTTACATTAATTGTTGTTCGAAAAGTGAATTGCAAACATAATGGTGATGCAAATACGAGTAGTTCAGTTGAAAAAGATTCAAAATTTGATGTGATAACAAGCGCTGTATCTAGGGTTAAAATGCCTAACTTTTGTCATTCGAGTCCCACAACTTGGTTCGCACTAGTTAAATCAACTTTTATAATAAACAATATAAAAAGTGACGAATTAAAATATCATCATGTTTTAACAGCACTACCAGAGGATATTTTGATGACAAAAACTGATATTATCGACAATCCTCCGGAAACCAATAGATTCGCGAAGTTAGAAGATACCATTATCAGTAGGCATACGGAAAGTGAGAATATTCGGTTAACGAAATTGCTAGGCGGTGTTGCAATAGGCGATTGCACCCCATCTCAATACTTTCGTCAATTGCAAGTGATTTCAGGGTCTTCTAATATACTTCCAACTAACGCGTTAAAACAAATTTGGCTAAATGGTATGCCAACACACATCAAATCAATTTTAGTCGCTGCGACGGATACAGATATAGACGCACTTATGAAAATGGCTGATAAAATTCATGAAGTAGGTACTCGTAATATACCTGCTGTTGCAAGCACATCCGTCGACTTAGTATCAAGTAGACTTCAAGCGATCGAACGAAAATTAGAAAAACTTTCTGTATTTTCGACTCAAACCCATAAACGATCGCGTTCTCATAGTAAATCAGTTTCATATCGTAGTAATCGCAGTCAGAATGGGGCAGAACCAAAAACCAAGTCTCGAGATATCCGACCTGTTATTTTCATCATAGATTCGGCAAAGATGCGAAAAAGTGTCATAAACCATGTGATTTCGATTCAAAAAACTAGCTACGGCTGCTAGCGAAACTGGCGCTATTAGTCAATCATGCCGCCGTTTATTTGTGAGTTGTAAAAATTCTAAACTTAAATTTTTGACGTATCAACTATTCCAGTACAATTTTTCCCCCGTGACAAAAAGGATTCTAATTTTTGCTTATCGGCAGCAAATGGTTCAACCATAAACACATTCGGTACACAGTTGCTTAAAGTCGATTTTGGTCTACGAAGGGATTACACCCACGCTTTCATTGTAGCCTCCGTCAGTTATCCAATCATCGGCGCAGACTTTTTGTCCAAATTTAATTTATTAGTTGATTTAAAGCTTAAGCGTCTAATAGATGCAACTACCTCACTGACAGTAAATGCGATAACGAAGAACATAAGTACCCTAACGCGAAAATTAGTCCAACTTTCGAATCCTTATGGTAAAATTATTGAAAAATTTAAAAATCTTACATCCGCTCCTAACTATAACATACCAATTAAGCATGATGTAGTACATCATATTAATACTACTATGGCTTTGCCATACTCAAAGCCACAAAGACTAGATAAAGCTAAATACGATCTAGCAAAAACAGAATTCGAGTACATGGTTAGCCTGGGAATATGCCGGCCGTCTTCCTCTCCTGTTTCTTCGCCATTACATTTAGTAAATAAGAAAGGGAGCAACGATTGGAGACCTTGCGGCGACTACCGTCGTCCCAATGCATGCACGATACCTTATGTTTTCCTATATCGCACGTTCAGGATGCAAACATGCATTTAAACGGATGTTGTGTTTTTTCGAAGATTGAGCTTTTCACCACTTCCCTATTGCAAAGGAAGATATTCATAAAACGGCCATTATAACGCCTTTTGGCTTATTTGAATTTTTATGCATGCCTTTTGGCCTGCGGAACGCCGCCCAGACTTTTCAGCAGTTTATTAATAAGATTTTGATAGGTTTGACTTTTGCGTTTCCATACCTCGACGATATACTGATTGCCAGTAAGTCATTCGAAGAACATAAACTTCATCTAGAGAAAGTATTTCAACGTTTGAGTGATTACGATGTAAAAATCAATGTCTCAAAATGCATTTTCGGCAGTAAAAGTCTTACTTTCCTTGCACATATAGTAAGCAAAGATGGTATTGTACCGTCCAAAGAAAGAGTAAATGCCATTCTTTCCCTCAAACTCCAAACAGTGTCAAACAAGCGCAGCAGTTCCTAGGTATATTAAATTTTTATAATAGATTTATCCCTAAACTTGCTGAATATTTAGCACCAATCGCACTTATCAAGACTTGACAGGCAGCCCAAAAACTCAAGAAAATTTGATTGGCCAGACAAATGCAGTATCGGTTTTGAAAAAGCAAAGGAAGCCTTGGCCTCCGCCACACTTTAACACGAAAACACAAATTTTAATATAACCACTGATTCGTTTAATGTTGCGGTAGGTGCAGTTTTGCAACAATTTGATAAAAATCAACGTTGTTGGATACCTTTATCATTTTTCTCAAAAAAATTGCAGCCTGCAGAAACACGGTACTCCACTTTCGACCGCCATTACCTATAAAGCACTTTAGGCATTTCGTTGAAGGACGCGAAGTCACAATATTTTCCGACCACAAGCCTTTAACATCTGCCCTCATGTCAAAAACAGAACGTAGTCCACGTCAAACTAGACACCTCGAGTACATTGCCCAGTTTACAAGTGACATTAGACACATCTCGGGTAAGACCAATGTGGTAGCCGATTTTTTGTCACGCACACCCGTTCAATAATTAGCAAAAGTCAAGAAAAGGACGCAGAACTTCGACAATTACTCTCCAGTAATCAATCAAAAAAGGTCAATTTGGAACACATTTTAATTCCAAATACAGATATTAAAATCTGGTTCGAAACGTCAACAGGGAACAATAGATCATATTTGCCCGAATGTTTTAGAAAAACATCCTTTGATAAATTACATGGTCTGTCTCACGCTGGGGTGAGAGCTACTAGAAAGTTGTGTGCTGCAAAATTTTTCTGGCCAGGAATGAACACAGACACTGGTTATTGGGCTAAGAGTTGCCTACGCTGCCAAAAATCGAAAGTCCAACGGCATATCAAGTCCGAAATCGAGAATTTTCCTATCCCTTCAGAGCGCTTTGAACATATACATGTAGATTTGGTTGGACCTCTGCCACCATCACAGGGATATACCTATATATTAACAATAATAGATCGTTACACGAGATGACCAGAAGCCAATCCACCAAGGAACGGAACCGCTGTAGCAGTTGCCAAAGCTTTCATTAAGGGTTATGTAGCAAGATTCGGTTGTCCTTCTCGAATAACTACTGACCAAGGAGTTCAATTTGAATCGAAGTTATTCGAGGAACTGTCGAGACTCTTGGGAAGTCACCGAATTCGAAATACGAGCTACCACCCTCAATAATATCGTCCAAATAGCCGAATACCTGGTAACAAAATACCCTCTTTAACTAGCCTATCGATTTCATCTGATACTGCCCCACGCAGCCTGCACGATACTGCATATGATGCAACTTTTAAATTTATTTCAACGTTAAACCCTCAATCACTTGATTTAGGCCATCCGAGACAACAAACGGACATTTTTTTTAATGTAAAGTATGAACTACATTCGGCAAAAAAGTCAAAAAGTGAAAAAGTGAAAGCTCACACACATACGCATCTGCCTCCTGGTAGTAAAAAACTGACCCAAAAAGCTATTTTTTACATTTGAAAGCTTTTAGAAATCATAAACAAAAAGAATTTTATTTGCTTTGATGTGACGTGCAATGACAACAAAACTTTGAAAATCTGACAAAAATTAGGTTCGTTTGTTTAAAATCTGCGTGAATCACAGCCCTCTCAATATGAAATCAGGAACTAATGCATTTTTTTGTGAATGTATTAGTTCATTCTGAGCTTTCAAAAAGTAAAATACTTGAAAGTTAAGGGGTACTCCAACTTTCAAGTAAATTACTTTTTGAAAAGTTGAGAGAAAACTACAGATTTGTAATTGTGATAAAAGAGACAAAACATTTTCGTGCACACACTTTACTTTTTGCCGAATGTAGTTCAGCCTTAACTCATCATATCACTGTTTGCCATATCAGTTAACTTTTGCACATGTAGCACACTCGTTTTAAGCAAGTTCTGCCTCCAGCTCGGATCAAACTAAGTCAACCAGTTTTGTCCAACTCCCTGTTCTTTTTGTCTGCTTAGAACCTCACCTGGACCATAGCCTTTCCTACGACTTTTACTTGGCAATCTGAAATTGTACACAACTTTTATTCACAATTTACAATTTTAATGCACGGAAACTTATCTCTAAACTCTGAATACACAATAATTGATACACCAGCTCCCGTATCTATCTCCATTATCAGTGTTACTCCGTTCATTTTTACTTCCACCTTCAGTCCGCCCCCATTCCATTCTCCGCGTGCAACTTTTTTACCACTCGTACTGATTCTACATTTTGTTGATCCTCTTTTCCGTCTCCATTAGATTTCACCCAGCAAACGCTAGCGATGCGCCCCTTTTTATTGGATTTACGCGGTTTTCCACAGTGCTTACGTTTGTTGTATAGATCCTGTTTTATTAATTCTGGTCTTTTGGTTTCCAATGTTTATTCATATATTTTTTGTTTTTATCAAATTGATAACACTAGACATAGGATGCATCGATTTTTGCTCCTTTTCTGGCAATTCCCAATTTGACAGCTATTTCGCAACACTTATCAAAAGTTCTCCCATCGTCCGTTAAAATGTTTTGTTGGATTCGCTCATTTCAAAATTTATCTTCAAGCTACTTCAAGGGCTGAGTTACGTAGGTTATATGCATTTTGTACCTTGTCATCGATTTAATCACCAAATTTGCAAGTTTCCGCCAAACCAAGTTAAGGAACTTGATGATATAATCGCTTATTGATTCTCCCTCCTCTTGTCTGGTCTTTTTGAACATAAAACGCTTAGCTATTTTGTTGTGTTTTTGGCGCATAGCGATGCTCCTGTAGGTTAATCAGTTCTTTGAATGATTTTGTAATGCTGGAGCCGAAGGCGATTTAAGAATCTTGTACACATCGGAGCCCACGAGTGTAATAGAAACAGGTGTTTGTAACTCCTCTAGTATTTTGCTTGCGATAAAATATTGCTGCACTCTATCTTTATATGCGGCAAAATTCATTTTATTTTATTTACAAATTCATTTGTATTACCCACGTAACTCATTTTTCACAGCTTTTTTTCTAAGTTAACGCTACACGTTTTCGATTCATCAACCATGTATGTCTTTTTATATCTATATAATATGTATGTATAACTAAACGTGCTTAAGTATATCCATTTAATTACTTATTAATTTATTTTATGTATGTCGCATGTTTCTTTTAATACTCGTCGCCAGTTATTATAAACAATTATCTTTAGGATTTAATAGTTTTATTTTAAGTTGACATAAATTGCTTATGAGTATTAGCGGCCGGAGAGAATGACTTATCTCCAGACATATGTTTGCAGACTACAAAGATGTTCTATATCTAGGGTTGCCAACAATATATATCACATGTGTTAGCGTATTGTGCGTTGAGAAGTGGGTAAGAGGTCCATCCTTTATAATAACAAGGGGTTGGTTTTTTTAAGTTTGAGTATATGTTTTGAGTTTGGAGTTGTGTACGTTTGTGGTTTTTGTTGGTATGCTGGTGTTTTCTTTGAAATTATTTCTGTATGATTTTGCATGTTTTGGTATTTTAAGGGTGGAGGGAATGTTATGAAATTTGTTGAGAAGCTTCGAAAACATGGTTTAGATCTGAATTTAAACTATGTTTTGTTAACTTTTTGTTTTGCCCACAATTCTGGTCTCTTTCGGCGAATTGCTTCACGCAAATGTCGTCCAAATAATACTCTTTGTTTACTGTCTGGCCTTCTGACAAAAATTCATGATGCACTACACCGTTGTAATCCATGAAAACCGTGAGCATTGCCTTCTTTTTTGATTGAAAACGACGTGGTTTTAATTTTATATACATCATTTTAATTAAGTTTATTCTGATTTCACTGTGTTAAATATGTATCTATATATATATTTTTTGTGTTTTTCTAGGTTGGGTTCAAAATACCGTTGATGCGACTATAAAAGACTTGACACAAGCTATTTTGCCGGACAATCCTTCACCGAGAGCACCAAGAAAGCTTCAGCCTTTTAAATCATCATCGAAAAAAACATCTTTGCAACAAAATCAAACACCACCAGAAAGTCCGACTTTACCTGGTCGTAAACTTAAATAATTTATTTTCAAAAGTCTTCCTTAAAGTGTTTAAATTTTCTTTTAATAAGAAAATACATTCCTATAAAAAAAACATTTGATATTTCTTCAATTATTCTCTGTGTACATATATAGCTATTTATTCTTGATTATTAACTTTTTTATAGTTTATTTTTATTTTCTTCCTGCGTATAATCATTACCTCTCGTTATTAACGTTGATTTCCAAAAGAATCCAAATATATGTAGCCTGAAAAACGTTTATAATATATATATATGAATTAACATATGTTTAAATAAACACATACACAAATACACATATGTAAATATGCATATATGAATGTATGTAGTTAGTTGGATTAACAAACTAGGGTAAATTGAATTTTAGTATTATATTTTTAACCATAATTGAGAAGTAATTTATTTTTTTTTTATACAAATTCATATAGATACGCTTTAAATGTTCAGAAAAACAAATAAAAGCACAATGTAAAATAGGTGCAAGTATATCAAATATAATAACATCTTGTTTAATATCTTGCGTTTATTTCATACTTGTTACTGTGCAGGTTCATTGTTTATTCAAATTAAATTGTTTGCTCTAAAAAATTGATAATTTAAGGGCTATATCAGTGTAACCTATAAAAAATTAGGCGATTTTCTGGAATTTTTTTCAAGGAAAGTACTTGATAGAATGTTTTTAAGGTTTTTGGATATAATAGGGTATATTTTAAGATTTTTGTTTTACAAAAATATTGAAAAATAACGGAATTATGTGGTGTCTTCGGAGGGGCCAAAAAAAAAGTTCCCGAACAGCTGACATGATTCCGGCCGAATGAGTAGCTGAAACAAAAAAAATTCAAAAAGGTTATAAAAGTTAAAGGTATTTCCTATACAATGGCCTATGATTTTTGAAAAATATCAAAAATTAACAAAATGGCGTAGTTCTGAAAAAAGGTTCGTTTTTTCGAGTAAAAAAATAGTCGTTTTTTTAATGCCAAATTGACAATTTTCAACCAAACAAAAAGATCGTAGGTCATTGTATAGTAAATATATAGTAAATATAAAATACTCAGTTTCAATTTGAAGTAGATCGGTCAATTTCTCGTTGAGTTATGATGCCAGCAATTTTGAAAAATGTCGTTTCGAGAAAAACGCGTTTAAAGTTTCAACTATCGGTTTTTGCTAGATAAAATTATATTTACCATAAAAATTGCTAATCTGCTATGCCTGGCCCATACAATACACCTTCTTCTTCCTCGAAAAATGCCTGCTGAGAGGCTAATGCTTGTCTCCGGGCTGTTCGTCCCTCTTTTGAGGACGCCGCGTGCCTGCTTAATTCGGCTGTCATCTCTTTGAACTGCATATTCTTCCGCAATAGGGCCGACAACCACGCTCATTACTTCCATAATTTTTAAAATACTATAAAAACCATCATTAAATATTGAAAGTGCTAAGAAATTAATCCCGCTGTGAAGGTGCTTTGAAGCAAAGTGCCTTAGCAACCCACTATAACTTTCGTTATTGTTTTGTGTGTTTCCTCCTTTGCATCGCTCTAGCAATTCCCTTGAACTCAAATTTTGCAAACAACCAAAGCACTTATTGCACTGAAAACTGAGAAAAACTCGATAAAACAGTATCTATGCGTTTGTTCAACGACAATTTCATTATCTCCGGCTTCTGGTGTTTGCGATGGACTGTTCGTTCGTATGTAAAATGATTTCCTGAAAATCTTCTCTTCTTAGACCTCGATCTAGATAAAGGATTATAGTGAGAGCCTTTTTGGATATTACTCATTTTCGTTGCGTTGTGTACTGAGAGTAAACTGAACAGACGTTTCGACAACAGTGCCTAACGGCTCCAAAATATATTTGAAATGGAAATAAACTATATTACAACCGTATACACCTATATAGGCTCCCTATATTACCTATGTACTGTTTACAATGCGAAAGATTCAATTAACTACACACTAACTCCGTCTATAGGCAGGTGGAGCGGTTTATACCTGCGAGCGGTCGCTTTTTAGAAATCTGCCATTCAAAAACTATTCAAGATACGACCTTGCTGCTTTCACAGGATATTTTTAAAAGTATAAACTATCGAATAAGCAAAAAAAAAAAGATTTTTTGAAAGTGTCACACTGGTATAGCCCCTTAATTTGCAAAGGAAACGATCGTTGGGAATTTTTTTCTCGCAATATTACTCAAATTGTTAGTTGTGGAGCCAATGGCAATGGTAATAATAATGGAACTGGAAGTGCAGGCGTCAAATCATCAACCAGTTATGGGTGAATTAAAGCATTCCCGATGACCGGACCATCAGCTCTATAACCCCCTTCATATTCAAGAAAGGCGATCCTTCTCTTGTAAGAACTATCAAGGTATATCCCTGCATATGGCGTATAAAATCCTATCCAACGTATTGTGGGAAAGCCTTAATCCCTTCTGCAGCACACTAATAGGTACGTACCAGTGTGACTTTTGGCGTGGCAGATCGATGCCACGTACACTAAGACAAATTCTGGAATTTCAAGTCAACACTCACCACCTCTTCATTGACAAAGTCGCATATGATATCATTCATTGTCTTGAACTCTACAAAGCGATGGCCGAATTTGGGATCTCAGCAAAATTGATCCAGTTGTCCCGCGTGATGCTTGGAAATCGGAAACAGTTACTCCGAACTATTCCAAACGTGTACCGGATTTTGGTAAACATGCGATATTATGTGATTTCTTCAATATACAGTGTTTATATGGTAGGCACTATCTTCAACAAATCTGTCCAGCTGCTTGGATACATCTACATCATCGGTCACTCCCAGCTCACCATCAAAGAGACGATTGAAGTTGGCCTGGAATTAAATGAGGACAAAATCAAGTCCATATTATCGGCAAACAAAGAAGCATCTGTCTGTGGACCGTCTAGGACAAAACGTCACCGTTTACAATAGTAACTTAGAAGTTGAAAGGAGGAGTTGACCTACCTCGGAGTTAAAATCATATCGACATATGACACCCTAGTGAAATGATTTGCTCTAGAATCAGTCTGCCATTTCTGCAATATATAGCCGTGTGCTCAACGAAAAGGAGGAGAGCAGAGCAGATACTGAACACTTTCAAGAGAAAAATTCTTCGTCGAATATTGATGAAAGTTAAATAGAGAAAAAGTTACAGCCGTGAAATCTTTGAGGTGTATCAAGATGTGAATGTAGTCCAGTAAGCCAAAACACTTCTACTATCTCGGCCACATTGAGTGAGTCCCGGAGCGAAGAGAGTGTAAGGCTGTCGTGTCTCAATTGACTCATTTATCAAGTAATACTATTATTTTAGTGCATTCATGTAAAATTTCATATAAATGTGATTATTAATTCGCGTTTTATCTCTAGTTAAACAGAATCATAATGGCAACTGAGACGATGATGGTGAAAATTGAGCATCGCGCTGTAATTAAATTTCTCACTAAGCAAGGAAAAAGTCAAAAAACTATTCATGAAGAGGTGGTGGCTGTTTACCAGGTTTCCGCACCTTCATTGTCAACTGTGCAAAAGTGGTCAAGTGAGTTCAAGAGAGGCAGAGAGAGCATTGAAGACGACCCCCGCTCCGGCGCCCCGGCTACTGCTTGTACGGGAAACATCAAAGAAGTCGAAAAACTTGTTCTTGAGGATGCCCGAATAAAGGTGAAAATGATGGCAGAGATCACCAAGCTTTCAATTGGTACCATTCACACCATTTTTCATAACCATCTTAACCTTTCAAAGGTCAGTGCAAGGTGGGTGCCACGAATGCTCACAGCGCCTCAGAAAAAAGTGAGAATCGCATGCTGTAGAGAGCTTTTGGAGATGTGTAGTGAGAACGCGGACGGTGTTATGGATCGAATTGTTACTGGGGACGAAAGTCCACTATGACCCTGAAAGCAAACAAGAGTCCATGCAGTGGCATAAAAAAGGAACTGACCCCCCGAAGAAGTTCAAAGTCACTCCGTCTGCCGGGAAGCTCATGGCCACAGTTTTTTGGGACTCAAAGGGAATCTTGCTCATTGAGTACAAAAAAAAAAAGGTGAAACCATCAACGCTACATCTACGCTTCCACTTTGCATAATTTGCGGTTAAAAAGAAAAGACGGGGTAAACTCGCAGCGGGTGTGTTGCTTCTTCATGACAACGCTCCTGTTCACACGGCGCGAGTTTCCAAGGCTGCTGCGCGAGATTGTGGTTTCGAAGAAATCCAACACCCACCCTATAGTCGAGACCTTGCCCCTAGTGATTATTTCCTGTTTCCGGATTTGAAAAAATGTCTTCGTGGAAAAAGATTTTCGGATGATGAAGAACTCAAGTCGGCAATAAATGGATATTTTGCAGAGAAAGAGGAAATTTATTTTTTTGAGGGTTTAAAAAAGCTTATCTCAAGATGTAACAAATGCATTGATGTTAGGGGAGATTATATTGAAAAATAAAAACAATTTAAATTGGATTCGCATTTTCCTTCATATCGATACCGAGAATATGAACGCCCCTCGTATGTCCCAATAGTTTTTTATAACAGGACTTAACTGCCAGGTTCCAGAAATCGAGTGAAATGAAATCGAAATTGAAAATCGAGTGAATTCATTTTCAGTGTTCAACATTTCGATCGATTTGCCAACTCCGAATTTTTTTTCGAAATCACTTTTGTGAAATTGAAAACAGCTGATTTCTGTCATTTCGGGCGTTGTTAAACTATTTCACATTTAAAAAAATTGTGATTGCTAAAAAAAATGGTTTTTGTCGCGTTTTAAAGCATTTAAAAGATTTTGTAATGAATGCTGTGTTAATTGCTGCGGTATTGCAGACCGAAAGGCGGAAATATGCAGAAGAAACAATAAGGAGACGAAGGCTGATAGATGTATCGAATCATTTGAAAATTGCAGATGCTGCGTAGCTTTTAAATCTAAAAATTGGTGTGATCATAAAACTATATATATTACATATTTGTCATAAAATATAGGTTCATACTATACCACCGTCTTAATAAATGTACCTTCCGAATGGTACTGCAAATTGTTGAGCCACACCTTAAACAATCTTCAATTCCTGGAATTTGGAATTTATCCACAGTCTTGCGTTTTCTTGCCGAAGGCAACTTTCAAAGGTCAACTGGGAAAGATGCTGATGTTGCTTTGGGTCGAAGCACTGTGTCGAAAATGTTGACACAAGTACCAACACTTTTAGAAAACCGAATTTGTCCAACTTGGATAAAATTTATTTCAGACGACGACGAATTAAGTAAATCCAAACGACATTTTTCGGACAAATTTAACATCCCTGGCGTCATAGGATGCATTGATGTGATGGCACACATGTTAGAATTTTGCAGCCGAATCAAGATCCAGCGCTTTACTACAATAGGAAAGGATACTTTTCAGTGAATGCGATGATTGTAAGTTTCTTTGTCAATGATAGCACATCACACATATTTTCTTTATATAGATTTGCGATTACAACATGGTTATATAAGCTATCGACGCGCGTCGTCCAGGTTCAAGTCATAATGCTCTTATCTGGAGCATGAGCAAAGCTCGGAACTATTTGCGTAGAAGATATGAGAGTGGTGAGCGTTCTTCTTGGCTTTTAGGAAATGCTGGCTATGAACTTGAGCCTTTTCTTCTGACGCCCTATAGAGATCCAGAATCGGGAACCTTCCAGCACGCATTTAACCAAAAACATTCCTCTGTTCGAAATGTAGTTGAGAGGACAATCGGCGTTTTGAAAAGCCGTTTTAGGTGGTTAGCCCGTTGTCTTAAATATCAGCCGAAGAAAGTGATTCAAATAATTAATGTTTGTTGCGCGTTACACAACATTTGTAGATATTATAAGATAAGGGATGAAGACGATGAAAACATTGGGGTGGATAGCGAATTAAATGAAAATCAATCTGAAAACGAAATAGAAAGGGCTGCACATTTCAATGAAGTAAATGAAATAAGAGACCACATTGCTAGTAGAATACGGTTGAGATAAAGTTCATTCCATTTATTTTAAATATTTAAATAGAAAGTACAAAGCAACGCAAACGTTTTTTTAATTCTGAGTTTTAGAAACGAAAGTTCAATTCAGTACACTTAAAAGGCTAAAAAAGTTTAAAACAAAATAATAATAAATAAATAACACAGTTCTGAGTACCAAAAATAAAAGGAATACAAATTCAGTCCAATACACTAAATGGCACTAGCTAGGTCAGTCTCGAAATTAGCTTTTCTTATAAATATCGTGCTTCATTTCTTTAAGTTATATCTTGTTCTTTCTTAAGAGAATTTCTTCTTGGTGTATTTTTCCATTTCTATGCTATGCCTCTTCGTTTCCTCATTGTTTGCTTTCAAAGTATTTTGAACAGTCCACGGACCTCTGTAGTTTTCTTAATGTGTAGTCAATATCCTTTGCAACACGAGCGTATTTACTGAAGGCTGCCAATATACCTTTCATGTTTTCACCAATTTTATCCATTGTTTTGGTTTGCTTTGCAATATGAGCATTTCGATTATTGCTTACGGCTTATCTTTTTCTGCCTGCTGTTATTGTAGGTTCAGGTTCGGCTTTTTGTTCTTCTTGGGAATTATGGTTGTCATATTCGGTATCCGACTGCATTTCTTCCATCAAGCCGAAATCCATCATATTAGGAATTCCCTCAACCACTGTGTAAATTCCGCAAATTTTTGCAATTGCATCTTCCGTGGATGATATCATAATCTTTCTAAATGGCCCCCCTCCAGTTAATACATCTTCGGCTTTATTGTGCGATAGTTTCTTTCTTATAGAAGATTTCCAGTCCGTCCAAACCTTTGCGCAAAATAACACACAAGTCTTCTTCTTAATTTTTCTTCTTTTTAATTTTGCTAGTTATTTACCTTTTTCCATCCACTCGCATCCATTTGCGGTGGCCCATGACTGTTGAGATCAGTTTTTAAGTCTTCCCACAAAACTTCGGTGACAACTCGGTCCTCTTTGACAAATCCTCTTGCCAAATCATTGTGCTGCTCCATAAATTTGACAAATATTGCCACCTGCGCATTATTTTTATGTTTACTCCTGTTTAAAATATATTTTTGGCCAAATAAGCTTGTTAAAAATGCAATTTCTGACTTACTTGCTCAAAAACGTTTGCTACATTCCACTATTTCACAACGAATGACAAACTCGATTTGAAATCAGTTGCAAATCGACAAAATCGAATTCTGGATCACAAAAATTTCACTTTGGTTCAATTTCGAAAAATTTTAAATCGAAATCGATAATAGTGAAATATAGAACACCAAATTTCATTTCTGATCGATTGTAATTTCATATCGAGTGAAAGTGAAATGTGGAATCTGTCTATTTATATGTCTATTTAGTCTTTTGAAATCATAAAAAAGAGAAAGGAATATTTTGAAATACAAACAAAAATTTCTTTATTATAACAAACAATTATTATAAAATTTGTAAATTAATTGTTCGTATGTACAATCTTTGCAAAGGGGAACTTTGGCAAATAGTTTTTGTTCGTTTCTCTATATTTTTTGTTGCACAATTTGAGCATCTTCTTCTGGAATTACCCTCAATCGGGAGATGCAAACTATCATTACCATGTAATTTTCGTTTCTTAGGTGTAGGACCGCTTTTGGATGATGGAAGACTAATGGCGGCAGTTCGTAGACGTCTTTCTGTTGACTAAAAATATAACTAAACAAGAAATTCTTTATGCACGTGTCAAAAAATTAAAGTACAGTTACAAGATGTATCATAAAACGTTTTGGGAGATAAAAATCCCATTTCATACAGAAATTGTTCAATTCAAGCTCCATTTACAATACTGCGAGACGCGATACGTTGTTCGAAAAAGTGCCTGCTCACATTGGCGCGTTTTTGTAATTATCGTGTGCTCAGGTTCAAAAAACGTTGTTTCGAGAAAAACACATTTAAAGTTTCTATATATACGAGTACATATAGTATAGTATAACTCTATAAAACGATATGCATGATGTGGGTTACATATCATTTCATCACTATCAGCGTTAAACACTTTTTTTTCAAAATCGCATTAGTATTCGCATCTGTTTCTACATTTTCTTAGGTCTGTTGGATGCCATAAAAACATTTCTTTCATGGCCTACCTGTACGTTGCTACCCTTCTCTATCACTTCTTGATGCTATAACTCGAAAAATATTTTAAATACGTATTAATTCTACATAACCTTTAGAACATGTATCTGATATCGAACTGTCAAAAGTTGAATACATGTATAGCCGTAAGCGCCAACACAATGCGTATCTGTGTGAATCTGTATCTTGAAGTTGAAAAGCACCCAACTTCGAGATACAGACTCGAGATTGACGTGTATCTGCGTTTGACAGCGATTCAAGAATCAAGCCTCACATCCACATTCTAGTCAGCCCTTCACTTTCAATCTATACTCGTATTTCGAAGTTGATACCCGTGCCAGTCTTAAAAATCACTTGTTGATATTTGAATATGTTTACTAGTATGTTCGAATGGTACGTCGAAATCTGGAATCTCAAAGTTGCTGCCAGCTTGTGCTCTGGTGTAATTACGGATCTCATAATGGTGTTTTTCTTCTGCAAATCGTCTTTTATTAGGAGCTACTGAAAGGTTTCCTTATTCATCCTTAAATAACTGAAGAAAGATTTCTCGTCACCAATTTGCAGCTCTCTTGTACTAAATGAAACCACGTTCATCCCTCACTTTTCTCCACGACTTCACCCAAATCTTTTTTTTCTTTTCTTTTTGCAACTCAAATGCATCTTTACACAAACTCAGCAATTCAACTACTACTTCCACGAGTGGACTTATCCCCGAATCCATACCATATTGGGAAATTGTAAAACATGCAGCGTGTAAGACCCGACTAAGTACAGTTAAAACTCGTTTATCCGGAACTCCAATAACCGGTAACCTCTAATATCCGCATTTTGTTTCGTATGTACCTTGTTAATATTCACTCTATCCGGAGAAAATCTCTAATATCAGGAACTCATTCAGATCTCACAAAACAGAGTTTTTTGCTGAAAAAATGTAAACAAACGTATTTCTGTTTCTTTTTCTGAGCATCTCCGGTTTATTGGCACTCGTTAGATCGCAGTGTGTTAGATATTGTGATAACCACTTAAATGTGAGCAGCGACATCTAGATTCACAGAGCAGAAAATGTCGATACTCGAAGACCAGAAGATTTCGATACTGGAATAACAAAGTCTCGACTGGAGAGTGGAATCGAATTTTCTAGCAAATTGGAAATTGTATGGGACGCTGGATGGCGAGGATTGTTCTCGAAGTATGTCATTCGAGTATAAATACCAGCATCCCCAAGGTATGCAAATCAGTTCTAAAGGGTAATTTGAAGTGTTAATTAGGAGATGTGATTAAGTGGTTTAAGTAAAAGATAGGAAAAGTATATAAGTAGTTGAGAAATTGGATTGTACTGAGAGAAACAATTAAATAGTGAATTGTAACTGTACTGAATAAAGGGATTTATATTGAAAAGAATAAGTTATATTATTTGTACCCACACAAACATTTTACATTGGTGTCAGAAGTGGGATAGGACTTATTGTGTGTAAAAAAAAAAACAGCGGTTTCCGACTATTTGAAAAAGCTAGAATGGGTCGAAAACTATTGCAGTTGACCCTCGTCCAACTCAAATCCGAGTTGAACAAGAGAAGCCTCAGCGCCAGTGGAGGAAAAAGCGACCTGGTGCTCCGACTTCAGGAGGCTTTGAACAACGAGGGACATGATCCTGATGCATACTCCTTTGATGTTGACGAGGATGAACAGACAAGTACCGGCAGTGATATGGCTGCGATGATGCAACTCCTCTTGCTAAAAATGGATGAACAAAAGAAAAATCTGGAAGAACAAAAGAATAGTCTCGAACAAAAGTTGGATGAACAAAAGAAAAATCTAGACGAGCAGAAGAGCAGCATTGAACAAAAATTCGACGAACAAAAGAATAGTCTAGAACAAAAACTGCAAGAACAAAATAACATTCTCCAGTAAAAATTCGAAGAAATCGATGACAAATTTGAAAGAATAGAGAAGAACGTTGATGACAAATTTGATACAATAGAGAAGAATGTTGGCGAAAAATTCGAAGAAATGGACAGCAAAGTTCAGCAACTGGCAAAAGAGCTCGACACAGTGCGAAAACAGAAACTGCGAGAATGTTCTTTAAGCGGTCCAAGGAGGAAAGAGTTGAAGCCTCCCTCATTCGATGGCCAGACCTCATGGTCTACTTATAAGAAGCAGTTTGAAATGGCTGCCTGTGCAAACGACTGGGACAATGAGGAAAAGTGTTTTGCCCTAACAATGGCCTTGCACGGTCCTGTAGCAGAATTGCTGCAAACAGTAGACATCGAAAAGCATAAAGATTATGTGACTTTAGTACAGGCTATAGAGAAACGGTTTGGGGATAGCCACATGCAGGAGGTCTACAAGGTCCGATTGCAAAGCCGAACGCAGCAAAGAGGAGAAACATTGCAGCAGCTCCAAGCAGACGTGAGTAGACTTGCACATCTGTCATACCCCACCGCAGGCCAGGAAATTATCGACGAAATGGCAAAAGATGCATTTATCAGGTGAATTGCAGATTCGAAGCTACAGACAGCAGTAAGGCGGAAGCACTTGCCTTCGCTCTGGCGATGGAAGCAGCCAATCACGCTTCCAGGGGAACACATTTCGCCAGGGAAGTAACATCTATCGAATGCTCCTGCACAAGAATTAGTGCCGAGGAACGAGATACTCGACGGGATAGACGGATAATGCGCTGCTGGAATTGCAATAAAATAGGACACCTTCAAAGGCAGTGTAAAGAACCGGTGCGATAAAAAGGCTGCCCTCACAGTGGTAACAAGCAAATAGAGGAAGAAACCCGCAGAAACAGCTATCAAGAAGCCGGTCAACCTTCCCGAAGCCATCAGTCGGGAAATGCTTAAGCACCAACTTCGCGGGGCAGAAGTTGGTAGCAGGAGTCGACGGCCCCAGGACCATCATCCAAGTCTCGCTGGCAAAACGACTCAGCGAAAGCCTTCTAGTAGAAGTAGTCAGTGGAAAAGAAAAATGGATGGCAACAATAGACACCGGTGCCACGGCCTCAATAATTAGGAGGAATCTTGTGCAGAAGTCTTGGCTGCATAACACTAGCAGTTGCAGCTTGCGAACAGCAACAGGAGCAACGCTTAAGGTATATGGTGAAGTCCGCATAAAAATCCAACTGGCCGGAATAACATTCACTCACGCGTTTCTGGTAGCTGACATATGTGACGAGTGCATCATTGGTACAGACTTCATGAGAGAACATGGACTTGTAGTCGACTTGGGGGCACAAACCCTGAAATACGGAAACATGGAGATACCAATGATATACGGAAACGCCAATACCACAGTCTCAAATGTCGTCATCTGCAGCAATCAGAGTCTAGAGCCTTCGCCAGAAGCAATTTTGTGGGCAAAAGTGGAAGGTGGTCCTGGTAGCCACCGATTCTATTTGATGGAGCCAGAAAAGAAAAGAGACTTCATGGTGGGAAAGACCTTAGTGGAGCCAAAGAACAACATGGTCCCTGTAAGGATTCTAAATCCAAAGACATTCAGTGTAAAGGTGAAAAAGGGGGAAATAGTGGGAAAATGCGTACCTGTTGAGGCTATATCGACCACAACGGAAAAAAGGGTGCAAAACCGGTCACAACAGTTCAGAGCATAAAAATCAAGAACAAAATTCTCAGCCTCTGTAATCTGGACGAAGATCAGCGAATCCTGGCAGAAAAACTAATCGGTGAGTATGCTGATATATTTGCTACACAAGACAGAGAATATGGACGTGCGCATATTGTTCAACACCACATTGACACCGGAGACGCTCGACCAATCCGTCAACCTGCAAGGCGTCTTCCATTGGCAAAGCAAACAGAAGTTGCCGAAATGATGTCGAAGATGAAAGCTGAGGGAGTGATTGAAGAATCGCAAAGTCCGTGGGCATCTCCAGTGGTCCTGGTGAAGAAGAAAGATGGCAGCACGAGATTTTGTGTAGACTACCGACGTCTCAATGATGTCACTAAAAAGGACAGCTACCCACTTCCGAGAATCGATGACACTTTGGATATGCTTTCTGGAGCGAAATGGTTTTCAACACTTGACTTGAAGAGCGATTACTGGCAGGTAGAGATAAATCATACGGACCGTGAGAAAACTGCCTTCACTACAGGAAGCGGTCTTTGGCAATTTGCAGTGATGCCGTTTGGACTGTGCAACGCTTCGGCCACCTTCGAGCGACTAATGGAACGAACATTCCAAGGACTCACCTGGAAAACCTGTCTAGTATATTTGGACGACGTTATCGTCATAGGTAAGACGTTCGAGGAGCACCGCGAAAATCTAAAAGAAGTGTTTGAGAGGCTGCGAAGTGCTCATTTAAAGCTCAACCCAGAAAAGTGCGCCTTGTTCCGTCCGGAAGTAAAATATCTGGGTCACATTATATCAGCGGAAGGAGTAAGAACGGATCCTGACAAAATCGAAGCCGTGAAAAGTTGGCCCTCTCCAAAAGATAAACACCAACTGAGAAGCTTTTTGGGACTCGCCACGTATTACAGAAGGTTCGTAAAGGATTTTGCTGGCATTGCAAAGAGCCTGCATCAACTTACAGAAAAAGGCCGACAGTTCAGGTGGTCTGGAGAATGCGAAAAAGCATTTCAAGAACTGAAGCGACAGCTGTGCAATGCCCCCATCTTGGGTTACCCGACGCCCGGAAAAATGTTCATCGTGGACGCAGACGCTAGCAATGTTGGGGTCGGAGCTGTGATCTCCCAAGTTCATGACAGTCAAGAGAAAGTGGTCGCATATTACAGCAAAGTACTCTCCAGACCTGAACGGAACTACTTTGTAACCCGGCGCGAGCTTCTGGCTTTAATTCTGGCTACGAAGCATTTCCATAAGTACCTCTACGGACAAAAGTTCATTCTCCGGACAGACCACGCAGCTCTGAAATGGCTACTCCAATTTAAAAACCCTGAAGGCCAAGTTGCAAGATGGATCGAGCAGTTGCAGGGCTACGACTTTGAAGTGCAACACCGCAAGGGAACACTCCACTCAAATGCTGATGCTCTCTCTCGTCGACCATGCGGAGTAAAATGCGAACACTGCAATCGTAAAGAAGCAAAAGAACAGGCAGCTATCCAAATGATCAGGACTGAGCCAATAGAGGGTTGGAGTATAGACGAAATCCGTTCCTCCCAACAGGCAGACAATGACATCGAACCAATATTGGCCTGGAAAGAACACGAGACCAAGCTGGCAGCAGATATCAGATCGGAGCCAAACTCTGAAGGCATACTGGGCACAGTGGGACTCGCTTTTTGTGCAAGATAGATTGCTGAAGAGAAAATGGGAAAGTGCAGATGGGACAACATCTCGTATGCAGCTAATTGTGTCACGGTCCAGAGTCAACCAAGTGCTCAATGAAATACATGACGGAATCTCAGGAGGCCATTTGGGAATAAATAAGACGTTGGAAAAGGTAAGGGAACGTTTCTATTGGCTAAGCGCTAAACAAGATGTCGAGAATTGGTGCAAAAAGTGCATAAGATGTGCGGCTACCAAGGGTCCAAAAGTAAAGCCACATGGACAAATGCAACAATACAATGTCGGAGCACCTTTCGAACGAATAGCCATCGACATCGCTGGGCCGTTTCCCGAAACCTTTAATGGAAACCGATATACTCTCGTAGTCATGGATTACTTCAGTAAGTGGCCGGAAGTGTTTGCCATCCCAAATCAAGAGGCTAAGACCGTAGCCGAACAGATAGTCAACAACTGGGTGAGCAGATTTGGGGTCCCAATGGAGCTGCACTCTAATCAAAGGCGAAACTTTGAATCAAAAGTCTTCCAGGAAATATGCCAATATTTGGGAATAAGAAAGACGAGGACAACGCCACTACAACCTCAATCTGATGGAATGGTCGAGCGATTCAATCGGATCTTGAATGAGTATCTATCTAAGGTTGTCAGCAACTGCCAGCGGGATTCGGATCGACACATACCCCTCTTCTTAATGTCCTACCGAAACGCGGTCCATAGCTCAACAGGGCACACACCATCCGAGATCTTATTTGGTCAAACAATTCGGTTGCCAAGTGAAGCAAAATTCGGATCCCCACCGACGGAGCCCAAAGAGGTGAACGAGTACGTGAATGACTTACACAGCAGGATTCGTAAATTGCATGAAGACACCAGAGAAAAGATGAAGCTAGCAAGCAGCCGCATGAAGACTAGGTACGATATCAAGGCGAAATCTTCCGGTTTCAACGAAGGAGATCTGGTTTGGCTGTATAATCCTCAGCGTAAGAAAGGCAAATCACCAAAATTGCAACAGGACTGGGAAGGTCCATACAAGGTGATAACCCGCATTAATGACGTTGTCTACCGGATCCAGCGTGGGGATCGAGGAAAATTTAAAGTGGTCCATTTGGATAGAATGTGTCATTTCAACGGGATGCTGAATGACGAAGTTGTTCGGGACGAACAACTGTAGGGAGGGAGCAATGTGATAACCACTTAAATGTGAGCAGCGACATCTAGATTCAAAGACCAGAAGATTTCCATACTGGAATAACAAAGTCTCGACTGGAGAGTGGAATCGAATTTTCTAGCAAATTGGAAATTGTATGGGACGCTGGATGGCGAGGATTGTTCTCGAAGTATGTCATTCGAGTATAAATACCAGCATCCCCAAGGTATGCAAATCAGTTCTAAAGTGTAATTTGAAGTGTTAATTAGGAGAAGTGATTAAGTGGTTTAAGTAAAAGATAAGAAAAGTATAAGTGGTTGAGAAATTGGATTGTACTGAGAGAAAGAATTAAATAGTGAAATGTAACTGTACTGAATAAAGGAATTTATATTGAAAAGAATAAGTTCTATTATTTACCTATTTATCTATATAACTGTACTGAATAAAGGAATTTATATTGAAAAGAATAAGTTCTATTATTTACCTATTTATCTATATACCCACACAAACATTTTACAATAGTATTCAAAATTCAGAGATAGACACTACTGTTCGAGTTTTATGTTAAAAATATGGAGTAGGAGAGTCAACTGTATACGATATAAAGCAAACAAAAAAAGGCTATTAAGAAGTTTTATGTTGAAGCTTATTCTGTTATAAAAATGAAAAGTCGAAAAACGATGAGGCAATCGAAAGTCCGACATTAGATAAAGCACTTTACGAATGGTTTCGGCAATGTCGGTTTGAAAGTATTCTGATATCTGGACCAATACTCATTGATTTTCAAAATGTTTCATGCAAATCTGAATATTGAAACTGAGTGCAATTATTCTCGGGGTTGGCTGCAGAAATTTAAAAGCAGACATGGCATTCACGGTTTACAGGCATCAGGAGAAAGTATTTCCGCAGATTACGAATCTGTAACATTGTTCTACATTAACATTGTAGAAGCCGAAAAGTTAACTAAAGAACAAATCTATAACGGCGATGAAACTGGGGTCTTCTGTAAGTGGCGCAAAGGAATCCAAGGATAGGCTTACGGTACTTGTGTGTTCATATGCAGCAGGAACCTATAAGTGCAAGTTCCTTGTAATAGGAAAAAGTGCCCGTCCTAGAGCTTTAAAAAGTAACACATAAGGAAGCCATAAAATAAAATTTACATTTTTATCTAGGCTAATAAACGAGCACGGATTACTCAAGTAATGTTCTTAAATTGGTATGCCTTTATAACCGAGGCAAGAAAACATTGCACTGAAATAGGACTTCCACACAATTGCAAAATTGTTCTCTTATTGGATAATTGTCCTGCACATGCTAATGATGCGCTTTGCGATAAAAGATATGTGTCAGTCAAATATCTTATTTAGCCCATGGGCCAGGGAGTATTAAGAAGTTTTAAAGCTTATTACCGGAAGGATATTGTGCGCCACATTCTATTTTTTTTTTATAATTTACGCGCGCCTAAGGGGTTAGATACCCTTTTACTTGCGGGCGGAAAGCTAGAAGGAAGAGAAAGGAAAAATTGTTTTTGTAGTGGTTTGAAACTCAGATGTATTTGGTTTCGATATTCGTTCTCCAGGGGGTGGGAGTCCGAATAGGACGGAGAGATTTTTCTTCACTCTGAGTGATTCGAAGTTATAATTCGCACTAGTTTTTTGTGGTTGAAATGCTACAACAGCCAAATCTACGTGTCAGTGTTATGCCTTTCACGCAGAATTTTTCTGCCCGAGTTCCAATTACACAAATGAAAAACTGACTTGTCATGGGCAGGATTCGAACCTGGACCCTCCAAGTGAAAAGCGATTGCTAGTACTACACCACGGCCACCCCAATAACTATGAGAGAGTGAGGTATGAACATTTTTACAAATTATTCACTATCAAAAATGCGATCTGAAGCCTTGGTCGTGCTTGGGACAATATAACATCTTCCGTGCTGAAAAATACTTGAAACAATCTTATATGCGCCGATTCTAACAATTCTGAGGAATCAATAACTATTGAAAGAGAACATGTTATTTAAGACATTTTAAACTTTGCTAGTGTATTGGATTCAGGTCAACAAACTCTCGATGGACTCGACACAAACAACTTAAACGACTGGATAGATTGCGATTCTTTGACTGACGCAGAAATTGTAGAAATGGTTTTTAATGAAAATATTCCAGAGGAAGATAGCGAAGAAGAAGTTGAAGTTGATCAGAATCTTCTTCTCAACTTTACTTCGTTCTGAGATTCAAAATTTATAACAACGCATTTTCCATTGTCTACTAAACTTAAAAGTACTATTTCAAATTTCATTTATATTTAACAATAAAAATTAATCAGAACCGTTTATTTTGACTTTTAATGGGCATCAACTGTCCAAACACTTTTATACACACTTATTTACTGACTTAATTATCGCAGCTTTTCTTTTTTGTTGTTGTTTGTCAAGGGATATTTTACTGAGCTGGGTAGTCACTTACCAATAAAACACATCTATTACTGACCTAATTATCGTCACTTTTCGTTTTGTTGCTGTTTGCCAAGGGATATTTTACTGAGCTGGGTAGTCACTTACCAATAAAACACAGCTTTTGTTGATTTTGACTTTCGAGTGCCAGGAGCGTTGGCGTCTATTATGTATATGTAAAACAACGTCCGTGCTGCATCAATTGGACAAAAGAGATGAAAGATTTGCTAGTTGATTTTACCTTTCGCGAAAGAACTGATTCCGTAATTAATTGGTTACCCATATATTATACATTTCCTCATCGGAAATCCAAACCATTTTAAATTAATACAAACGTCAAACCAATGTTATGTAGTATATGCAATAAAAATGTAGTAGTTTCTTTGAAAGAGTGAAGTTTAAGTGCCTGTTTACATTGGCGACGGGATGAAAGTCCTCACCATGAACGTCGTGTTCACATTGTCATGGGGTTGAAAGACAAGAACACTTGAATCGGAGCATTTTTAATTTTTAAATTTGAGCAGTTGGCCTGAAACATACCTTTTTTCCTATTCTTCACACTTCCTTTCTCATCAACGATCAAAACTAAAATGAAAAAATATGTCAGAAATGGAACGATATGGAAAAAAACGATGTGTTGCACCCGAGAATCCACTTTAGAAATGGATTCTCGGTGGAAGTAACCCTTCTTCTTCCAACTTCAATAAAAAGCGTTCCCTCTCTTTCGGACAATCTTCCTGCCCGCGCCAATGTGAACAGGCACTAAGTGAAAGCTGAATATTAAATCATTATTGGTACACTTTAGACTTATTTATTCTTAATTGATATTTAAGTCGACACCTTTTTTAAGTCGCAACTAACGATTCGTTGTTATTAATGCAGAATGTATTTTAATAAATAAATTAAAGAAAAAAC
Organism: Volucella bombylans; assembly: GCA_949129095.1. NCBI lineage: Eukaryota > Metazoa > Arthropoda > Insecta > Diptera > Syrphidae > Volucella > Volucella bombylans. The sequence goes on from OX422140.1 coordinate 215,210,914, forward strand.
TACAAACACGTACCTCAAATTACTATTTTGTGGAAGAAAACCATAATAAAATAACCGCGAAAGGCAATATGCTGGAGTTTACCCATTCGGAGTAAATACATTACATTATAACTACCCTGTAACTACAAATCAAACAAATCAACTTATCGTGTAATGTCAAAGCGAGCAATTAAATTTTTTTACAAAAATTCATAAATTATTATGAATGTTGATTGCTCTCGTAAAATTAGAAGGTTTGGTTTCTGAAACAAATGTTTATTTGTAAATTACTTTCTCACTTTGCTTTTTTAAGCTGACATATTGTAGTTCTTACGTTGGCACCACTTCCCTTGCCTCAACATTTAGCACATTCATCTTTCTGGCATAAAAAATTAACCAAATAATCGCATTCATTTTGTAATAAACATGACTCTTAAAGGTAAATACAAAGCACATTAAATTCAAGTGTTATTTAATTTTAAGTTTTGTTTGAACAGCAACAAATTATAACAATATTGTCACCGGTCTCGCCACATTGAAAGCATCGGTTCCCATAGCAGACACTGCAACAACAACAACAGTAGCATCGGTTCCCATAGCCAGCAATAACAACAAGGAAACAACAGCAACCACAACAACAAAAGACATCTCAAACACTTATACACGATTCGACGAGCCGCACTATTTAAAGACTGCTTAAAGACAGTTTCAGTTTCAGTTTTAAATGCATTTTATTTTCTTAACACTAACTCTTACATTCTAACAAAAAGTGCTTAAATGCTAGCTTACAATTACATAATAATCTTATGCTAACTTACTGGCCCCACGCAGGCGCTCTAAGCTACCTTAAATTCTTATAACTATGTCTTTCGACTTTATTTACATTTTACTTAGAACTATTTATTTTGAATACTTAAGGCTAAGAAAAAATATTTTTTAGGAAAAACTTAGCATATGGACATAATTTTTTATTTTTTATAAAAACTTAATATCTAACTTAGAATAAACCTTAGCCTACCTAACCTATATACACAATACAAACATACACACACATATAAATTATACACAATTATATACATATATTAGTATATACGTTTGTATATACCAATATATATATATATTTCTTAAATGCTACCTAAACCTATGCAAGCTGGCCATCGCTATTCACAGAGAAAACTGCTTAAAGACCAAGACGCTGATGTGCTTTTGCTTAGCGAAACTAAGCTTACCAAAAGACACAAAATGAGGCACAGAAGATACAAAATAGTACGGAGAAACCGAATCAACTCCATTAAGGGAGGAGGTGTTGCGATTTTCGTACAAAAAGGTATGCGTTTTAAAAGAGTTGGTTCTGTCTATTCTCCTTATTCATCTCAGAACTCGAGACACTTTGTCGATTCTTGAGTCTGGAATTGGAGGACAACTATTTTATTATCGGCGGAGATGTCAACGCCAAATATAGTGATTGGGGAAATAATACACCAAATACTAGAGGGAACCTACTATTCAATTGGTGGGGTCAGCACAGTGTAATGTATCGACTAGGGTTTAAGGCGACGGATAGTCCGTCGTTTCCCAGACACAGATCATATTTGGATCTTCTAATGTTCGACTCACGAATACAACTGACGCACATGACACTGCAATAACTGTTATCAACGAAATGGGATGAGTTTGTTCAAAGGCATTCCTACAATTATAATAGGGTGCGTTGGACACACTTCACCAGAACGCTGACTAAAGCACTCTCCTCGAATTCGCTCTACCCACCATCCAACAGAAATCTATCAAACGAGGAGATTGACAGGTATCTAAGACTAATGGATGAGATAATCAAACGAACAATGGACAAAACGATACCACGGTACCAATACGCGGACGAAGAAGACTTATTCCGCAACGCAACTATTGACGCATTGCACCGACATAAAAATAGGCTGCTGACAAGACTAAAAACCTTGTACAGACAGTTTACTGACAGATATAAACCGGAGATCATGACACTGTAAGCTGGTGTGGGAACAATACAATTCGGGCTGTAAACACCAGCAACCCGAATATGTTCCCGCAAATAAATAAAATATTTCGAAGAAATAATCAAAACGACCTTCCATCTCTTAAAATCGCCCGAACAACGAACAACGAACAAATACTTGTAGCAGCAAGGATATATCCGATCGAGGATCTGCAGGAGCAGGTGGAGCCTATACGAGCGACTTTGAATGAAGTGTACAAGGCGAATGACATCATTGGCCCGAAACACGATCTGGAAAATCGAGTCCTTGTGCCTAATTTCTACCTTCAGAAAGAAATAGTGAATTGGCAATTCGAGAGCTTGGGCTTCACCTAGTTCAATGACGAAAATAAGAAGTCAGGTGGGAACCGATGAAATAGCGAACATTGTGCTTCGACATCTCAGCAGTGAACATTTATTTCACCCTGTTTAATAATGCAATAAATAATGCAACTGTAAGTTGAAAATTAACTTTCAGAAGTTGGATACTATTCTGTTTATGACGCCTTTGTCTGGGGCCTCTAGGAATACCAGAAAGAATTGGCGAAAGTTCTCGATCGTGGAGCAGCACGGGCAGTCACTTGCTTGTCGAAACGTAGTCAGATACCTTGGGATCTGGCTAGATCAATATCTGTATTTTAACAAACATATAGATGTTGCTCTGGCCAGAGCCAAAGGTGTCTTTGCTCTTACAAAGAGACTGTTTTATAACAGCCAACTCGATTCAAGGGCGAAGGTGATCTGCTACATGCCCCTTATCAGGTCTATGCTTGTATTTGGATGTACCGTGTGGTTTAACGTGAGAGCAAGTTTATTGGAAAAGTTTTGGGTGTTTGAGAGGGCTTGACTTCGCTTGTACAGAAGACCAGAGTCTGAGTACATAAAGTTCTATCCCAATGGGGTCCTGTACAATAGGGCGGACCTAACAAGAGTGGACAATTTCGTCATTAAGTTGATCCAGAAGCGTTCATCTATTTAGGTAGTGAAGGAACAGCTGCGGACAGGCGACTCAACTACGACAGAGACGTCGCACATGGCAGTGCGGAGCGTCTCCGGTTCAGTAGGGTGGTAGGGAGTCACGGCATGAGGGATGTTGATCAGCAGCACCAGCATTTCACGTTTCGGTTTCAAAATATTTGTGGTCAATTGTTTTGACCTTGGTATAATTTTAGCAGAGAACCATATACATAGCGACGAAATTTTTATTATTTTTGCTGTCCTCCACATCAGTTGTACATCATTCTAATGGAAGAAATTTTATTTTGAGACATAAAATAAGTGTAAACACTAGATGAAATCCACACTGCCCCTTTTTCATAGTGTTTCGTCCAGTCAAGTTATAGACCGCAAATTTGTATAAGTAAAATATTTGTCCAGAAGCACCTTTTGGCGTAGAGCTTCAAATTAAAATTTAAAGCCAGAACTGTCGGATCAGTCTTGACAACAGTTTTGTCTTCATCGCGTGATTGACGAGCTAATGATCTTCTTTCCAGGTGTTTCTCTTGATTGCCTTTTTGTACCACGTTTTCGTCATCTGGTAGTGTACTTAAAACACTGCGTCACAAGTTTCAATTTTTTTTGTGTAACATTAGTAAAATAAGGTATTCAATTAGGAACTCTATTTAAGGATATAGCAATGATTATCTTGTAACATACAAAATGAGAAGTGCCAAATTTTTGTTGGCATTGAAACTTAAAAATTCTAAACAGTAAACTCATTTAATTCATTTTAAAACATAAATATTTGTAATTCTTATTTATTATAAAATATGTATTCTATGATTCAGCTTTTACGTTTGTGGCTTGTTGAATCTTCTTGCATTAAAGACTAACAGTAATGACCTAACATGACTGCATTCTATCGACCTCTATAACGTTCTTCGATATTCTTTATGAATGAAACCATTCTCCTTGTTCGTCACTCACCGCTCCAAGCTTTTTTTTGGAAAAAATCAAAATAAGAATGCCAAAAATGATTTTCAATGACATTCTGCAACCTAAATCCTTATTATGTTTTTAACAACTCTGCGACTAACATTTCAGAATGATTTCCTAAAAACCTGTTTATTATTGATGAGTTTTCATTAATGCGGTCCAACAAATATACCATCTTAAAGTTTGGCATCACTTAATTTAGGTTAGGTTATGTAAGAGTGGCTGTTGGGAGTACCAACCCACTTAGGCCTATTGGCCCATTGTAATACCACGTGAATATATGATCCTCTTACTAATGGAACCAGTTTGAGATTATGATTATGACTGTTAACGTCTATATTTTCTGGATCGTTTAGGTCGTTGTAGAAGAAAGCCCCTAGATGAAGCTTTCTACTCTGGGAGAGAGCTGGACATGTACAGATTAGGTGGATGATTGTCTCCTCCTCTTCCTCGTCCATGCAGATTCTACGGAAGTAGTTTGTAAAAGCGCCAAGCCTTCTTGCGTGCTTGCCTATGAGGCAGTGATGACACCTATTATGGGGCTAAGATGTTTCCTATTTAAAAGCATCAGACACTTAGAACGATTCAGATCCAGCTTTGGCCAGATCTCTTTGGTTGCCAGACACCTAAGGTCTGTTCTTTTATTGGCATCCAGCTTTAATGTTAGTTTTCACGTAGCGATTGGAATACCTATACTACCCTTTTCCGGTAGAATAGGTAGAGTGGTTCCAGAGTTCATAGGCTCTGCAGTTCCCTGGAATGTCTCTGTGGCCCGGCACCCAACAAAGGTGAATGTTGAACTGTTCTGCCATCTCCATGAGATATGATCGGCATTCCGATTTTAGAATATAGTGAGACCGAGTTCAGGGACTTGATGGCGGCCTGACTCTCCGAAAATATGCGGATATCCTTTGCAGATATCACGTTTTCTTCAACCAGGATAGAGCTTCTTTAATCGCTAAAATTTCCGCCTGGAGCACGCTACAGTGATTTGGAAGACGGAAAGAGAGGCTTAGATTTAGCTTATCTTATCTTATCCGCCACCAACTTCGTTATCGGTTGTAGATCCATCTGTGTAGAGATGGATTGACTTGTCTTCCATGAAAGCATCTTCCTCCCAGAACGATCTAGAGGGGAAGCTTACATGGAAGTTTTTTCAACCAAAGTTCAGGTATGGTGTAATCGATGTTCTCTGTGAGAATTCCTAAGGTGTTAAGAATGTTGGCGTGGCCAAATGAATTATTTGTCCACTGTTTAGTCGCTTTAAGGCGAATAGCTGTAGTCGCAGCTACTTGCCTGCTGAAGATATCTAGGGGTGTCAAATGAAGCAGAATGTCTAATGCCGCAGAGGGGGTAGACTGTAAGGCTCCGCTTATACATATACATGCTGTTCTTTGGATTCTGCTTAGTTTAATGCAGTTGACTGCATATTCTAAAGCCGTTCACCAGACGACCACCCCGTAAGTAAGTATCGGTCTTATGACCGAGATGTATAGCCAGTGGGTTATGTGAAGTTGAAGGCCCCATTTATTCCCAATGGCTTTTTTGCAATAAAGAATAAAACTATTGTAGCTTTATTGACTCTTTCTTGAATATTAGGTTTGCCTATTAGTTTTCTGTCAAAAATGAGACCCAGATATGGTGATGTATCGGAAAATACTAAATTGGTACCGTTTATTGAAGGAGGGTCTATAGTTGGAACTGGCAAAATAATATCTGAGGACCTCTGTAGCTCGGCAGGTATTATACCATCCGGACCAGCAGATTTGTATGGTTTGAAGCTATGCAGCGCCCAGAGCAGTTTATCTCTCGTAATCAGACCATGAATTTTGGTCGCAGTTGCAGTAGGCCTATTCGGGCTGCTACTGGCCGCGAGTTGGGAGCTACCTGGAAAGTGGCTGTCCAGTAGCAAATTGAGCGATTTATCACTTGATTTTGTCCAGGAGCCGTCGGTTTTTTTTTCAAACAGCTAGGCATCATAGGATTTGTAGCGAGGATTTTTCTGTGATTTTGTCACAGAATGACCACTAGGATTATCGCTTTGCCTTCCTCAGTTCTTTTTTGTATAATTTGAGGGATTCTTTGTACGAGTCCCAGTCAGTCACTTTTCTTGCGCTTTTTGCTACGTTTAATAGTTTTCTGCAAGAGTTTCTAAGCAGTCCCAGTGCAGATGTCCAATGTGGCTTTTTCTTGCCTCAGTTTAAGGAATACAGGTTTTAAATGTAAAAAACCTTCACCAGTTTTGTCCATATCTTTTACATTAATTCTTCATTAACTCCAGTTGTTAATAAATGTCTTTATGTATAATGTTAAATGACAAAACAAACAAGTCTTCGTGGTTCAGATCTAGATTCAAAATCGAACATGACAAGTTAAATGTCAAATTGAAATCTGAATTGAAACGACGCAATCATGTTAAGTCAGAATTAATCATGACTATAAAATTCTTGTCTTTCAATATCTCGTCATTGATAGAGCACAGCAGAAGAATTGAATTACAGAAAATTCTGCTAGCCAACAATATTGCGATTGCATTCATCCAGGAGACACACCTGTGTTCCAGAATGTATGTTACTCTGGACACATATAACTTTATCCCTAACAACACCCAGCAAGGTGTCGCTATAGCCATTAAAAAAAAATTGACTACGACCACGTTGATTGGAGCTCCAACCTCTTTCCTTCCATCCTTCTCAGCATAAAAATCCGAAATAATAATGTCCAAAAAACCTCCTCATTGGTTCTATTTACATACCTACTAATCATCCAACTATCCCCTTAATAGAGGAACTTAAAAAAACTAAATGAATTAGTCAGCTCTTTTGATCTTTTGATGGTGCTATCCTAGGGGAGACCTAAATGCCAGAAGCCCCAATTGGGGAGACACTAGGTATAACATTAATGACTCCACTCTCGAAAACTGGCTTGAAAATCATAATCCATCTTTGACTAATCCAACTACATCCTCCCCCACCTTCCCAAGAAGTTTCTCTTTTCTTGATCACTTCCTAGTATCCAATCACCTTCTAAATCATTTCAATCAAAATTATTCCATAACATCTCTCCCGATCTTCACGGAACACTTCCCTCTTCGTCTACAAATCAGTATCGAAAGTTCAGAAATTATCTTATGTGATTTAAATACCTACCAGTCATTTAAAGATACCAACTGGGACAACTTCAACGAAGATCTGATCCCATTCTCAGACAAAGCTTTCCCCCAAGTACTGCAACTTATCTAACTCAGAATTTGACAGACACATTGATATCTTTTCCGATTCCCTTAACCAAACTCCTCCAGGGAAATACCCTCCCATAAAAAATATAAAAACCTCCCGGATGACATAAAACACTTATTTAAAGTAAAACATCTTTGGCAAAAGCAGTTGAAAAGAATATTTCACAACTCTTTTTGTAAACGACGATGATGTCACCAAATCGTGTCAACTATCCAAGGCACCCGACCCTTACATTGGTGATTAGCGGAGACAACGAAGTGCGGAAGTTCGGAACGCACCCACCATTTAGGGAAATTTATTTTGAGTGTCCGAATATGTCCCAATAGAATTGTACGAGTATATTTTCTAATGAATGTCAATAAAACGGAAATAAAGTGATTTCTACTTATAACGTACAAGCGAGTGGTTTAGTTTTTTTCGCGTAAATACGGATCAAAGAAAATATAACGCAGTTGGAGCAATACCGTGCTAACTTGGGTGGCTGTGGCTCAAGTGGTAGTGTGTTGGATTCTAAATCGGAAGGTTCGGTGTTCGAATCCCAGCCTCGTCCGAAAGACATTCTTTTTTTCAGGCAACTTAATTCTCGTAAGACGAATGGTTGCCTCTAATACAATAACAAGTCCAATTACACTAATAATTTAGTCTCCCCATTAAATGTTGGATGCCACCCATGGAACGAAATAACCACTGAGCCCAAAAATCTTTCTTTCTCTCTCTGTCCCATTTTCCTAAAAACTTAATACGTGCTCAGGCATTTTAAGTGTATTAATACCCACTTGAGTGTTAAGTTCTTTTTTAAAAAAAAAAAACAAAAAAACTTGTTCTCCCTTTGTTCTTTTCGGTCATCTGAATTACGAACATTTTTTGGTTCTTCGAGCCGGATATGATATTCACGTCATAAATATTAACTTAAAACTCCAACTGCTTCGAAGTGATTTTTTATTCAAATTTTTATTAAATATTTGTGTACATACAAATAAAGACAATATTGAAAAATAAAAACAAAGCTGTGCTGAAGGCGAAATATTCAACAAATTGCTGGAACCAGGACATCAAGTTGCTGCAGTTGAAGAGCAAATAGAAGCCGAAATAATTCCAGAACGAAGTCAGGAAGTATCTGAAAGTTTGTGTGAGCTGTGCGCTGTGTGTGCATTGACATCTAATACGATTCCAACCGTGAGTACCACCATTCGTATATTTTATATTGTTATTCTATAAATAAACGTAAAACATACATATATAAATACAATATTTCCAATTTTGGCAAAAGAGGTTCAAATACTAGGACAGCAAATTATTTGTCGGGCCGTTTGTCTATTTTGGAGAAAACTTTGGAGTCGGCAGAATGTGTGTAAGAGGAGTGTTTAGGTGGCTTTTTAGATGATGAAGAGGACAAATGCTCTGAAGTGGAAGCTGTGTTCGAGAAAATTCGTGAATTATACTTCGACTACAGGGGTAATCTTCTCGACGCAATGGACAAAGCAAAGGGGACTAAAGACGATGTCACCAACAACGGTTTGAGTTCATCATCATCACTTTCTCACAACGCAGAAATACGCCTCAAACATATTCCCGTTCCAGTTTTCTCCGGTAATTATGAGTCTTGGCGTGGTTTCCGGGATTTATTCGTCTCCTTAGTACACCATAACTCCTCTTTGTCAGATATTCAAAGATCGTACTATCTTAAAACTAGTGTGTCAGGCGAGGCAGAGAGGATTTTGTCACATTTACCTATCGCTAACGGAAACTATGTAAAGGCTTGGGCTATTTTGGAGGGCAGATATGATCACCGACGATATCTGGTCAACACGCAGTTCAATTGTCTCTTCAACCATCCGTCCATAATCTAAGAACGTGCTGAATCTCTCAAAGAGTTGTTGGATACGTCAACTGAAGTAGTCCACTGCCTGAACAGTTTGATGGCACCAGAGCAGCACTGGGATGCGGTGTTGGTGTGTGTACTGTTTCAAAAATTGCCTATTAAAACGCAACAGATGTGGGAGGAGAGGCTTGGTGCCAAGGAAGACGCCAAGGAACTGGCCACTTTTGCAGAATTCAAGCAATTTCTTGAATCAAGGTTTTGAACTATAGAAGCAGTAGGTCAAAAGCAGGCAAAACCATCGGCAGAACCAACGAAGAGGTTAGTGCAACGCAATACTTTTCACTCGCAGGCAAGTATTTCCAAATATACGTGCAAACTGTGCAATAAGGGTGAGCATTCAATTCGAAAATGCAATCGTTTCCTAAAAATGAGCATCAACGACCGATGTCAGAGTGTAAGCCGGTTAGCGGTTGGTAGGAATTGTCTTGCATTTAGCCATATTGCAGACAATTGTCCAACTTCCCATAGATGTCATTACTGCCAACAGCCAGATCATTCACTTCTGCATCATTCACCCCAGAATCGTCCCCAACAAGGTTATCATAACTCAGAACAGCCGAGTCTATCCACTTTCAAGCCTTCGAATCCATCTAGCTTCAAGCCTTCGAATCCAAATGCTCAACGACCCTGCGAAGAAGTTCCATGTTGCAGTAAGTCTGTCAACACCTACCCCTCTGTGCCACAAGCCGCAACCCAAGCTATGTTGGCCACAGCCATCGTGAAGGTCAGAGGATCTACGGGAAAGGTCACATCGTTACGAGCATTACTGGATTCAGGCTCTGAAGCTTCATTTATAACCGAATCAGCAGTACAACTTACGAATGCGAGATCTAAACCAACTTATGTCGAGGTTTCCGGGTAAGGTTTGGTCAACAGTGGCACATGCAAGAAGGTCGTGGACATCACCATCGGCTCTCAGCATACCGACTTCGAAGTTTCTACGCAGGCTTTTGTATACAAGTCACTGTCTGGGCATATCCCAGCCCGGAGCTTTCCAATTGACGATTGGAGGCACCTCGATGGCCTGAGCTTAGCCGACCCAACCTTTTTTAAGCCAGCTAAGGTGGATCTATTGCTAGGTGCAGAAGTACTGTCCGACATAATGCTTCCAGAATTGGTCAGACCCGAAAATGCCAAGTTACCCGTAGCACAAAAGACCAAATTCGTGTGGATATTGTTTGGACGTGTACCATTAGCAAACCAACTTGTCAATAACTTCCATTAAACTTACGAACTTGACGTAAATTTACGGAAATTCTGTTAGTTAGAAGAAGCTCCATTTGTTACTGCGGAGTCTCCAGAAAATACCTTGCGTGAAGAACATTTCTTAAGCAACATCAAGCTTCGGTCAGATGGAAGATGTGAAGTCGCGCTCCCATTCAAAGGCAATGTTCTTCCAGTACTTGGTTGTTCCAAAGAAGGTGCGTTACGGACACTTAAGCAGCTAGAGGGACGTCTTTTCAAAAATAAGGAACTCCAAAAGAACTACTCGTCATGCATAGAAGACTACCTACGTCTGGGCCATATGACCGAAGTTAAAAACGACCAAGTTTTGGAGCAAACATCGCATTATTTCCTGCCACACCACGCTGTCATTAAGGAGAGCAGCTCTTCGACGAAGCTGAGGGTAGTTTTTCACGCTTCGTACAAAACATCAGACGGCAAATCACTCAACGACACACTTATGGTAGGTCCAACACTCCAAAATAACATAGTCGATGTCATTTTCAGGTGGAGGTTGTACAGGTTCAAGTTTACAGCCGACATCGAAAAAATGTATCGACAAATTTGGGTGACTGTCAGAGACTCCTTTTATCAACTGATACTATGGCGAAAAGATGCCTTCGATATTATTAAGACCTATCGGCTGAAAACTGCTCCCTATCTTAGCTATCCGAACTCTTAATTGGTTAGCAGAAAGGGCCCGTTTCCAGTACCCACTAGCCGCACAAATGATACGCGAAGAGATGTACGTGGACGACCTTATACCAGGAGCAGATACAAAAACCGAAGCAAAAGAGAAGATAAAGGAAATCAAAACAACACTGGAAGCTGCTGGACTGAATTTACATAAGTGGGCATTTAACGCAGATGACCTGTTGAATGAGGTATCTCATAAAGACGGCAATGTGTTACCTTCGCAAGGATCAAGTCAACTAAAGACTTTGGGAATACAGTGGTTCCCCCAGGCAGATAATTTTTTGTACAATCGACGAAGACATCCAAAATGAGTGGAACACATTTGTTCAGGACCACGAAGCCGTGAACCGCATCCGTTTACCTCGATGGGTACACACAAAAGGACGGTGCAAGAAAGAATTGCATGGGTTTTGCGACGCGTCGGAGAAAGCGTTTGGTGCGGCGGTCTACATTCGTACTCTGGATGAGGAAGGTAAGGTCCACATGAATCTGCTGGTTTCGAAAACGAGGGTAGCTCCAGCCAAGCCAGTGAGCATTCCACGTCTGGAGTTGTGCGGGGCGTAAGTCCTGCAAAACTCCTAAACCATGCCACAAGAGTTCTAAACATGACGGAGAAGGAAGTGTTCGCGTGGACGGACTCCACCATAACCCTCTGTTGGATCAAGTCGCCTTCAACACGATGGGAAACATTTGTTGGAAACCGAGTGGGGGAAATACAAAGGCTGACAAGGACATCTACTTGGAAGCACATCCCCACCCATCAGAATCCAGCAGACCTAGCTTCTCGAGGAGTACTTCCCTCAGAGTTAATCCCCGAACGGTTATGGTGGCACGGACCAGAGTTTTTACACACAAACTGGGATTTCGCGGTTCCAAATCAACCCACAGATTTCTCAACCGGCGTGGGTCATAAAGCACAGGTACACCGAGCTGTAATTAAGGACAATCCAATAAAACAACTCACCTTAAGAGCGTCCAGACTTCCAAAACTCATTAAAACGGTTGCATATTTTCGTAGGTTTGTCGAAGCCTTCAGACAACATCATCCAAAATTTTGCATCTATATCCGAAGTCTCAACAACAACACCAACAAACGGATTAAGCGACCCTTCACACCAATTGAGCTAGAGGAAGCAAGTAAAGCTATCATCCGAGTCGCACAAATCGAAATGTTTCCAGAAGGCATCACCAAAACGAGGGGTATGGGGTGCTTACATTCCTTTGTAGACGGCAACGGAATCATTCGTGTAGGCGGGAGGTTTCGACACGCCAACATATCGTATGACCAGCAACACCTTGTGATATTGGATTCAAAACACGAAATTTCAAAATTAATCATACAAGAAACACATATCATAACTTTAAACGGAGGGACTCAGTTAATGATGGCACACCTTAGGCAAAAATACTGGATTTTCCAACTTAAAAGAACAGTGAAAAAACACATAAACAGCTGTACCACTTGTCACAGGCTTCGAAACAAAACCGCCCAACAGCTAATGGGAGAGTTGCCAGCCCCAAGGGTGACGGTGTCAAAACCCATTACTAATACCGGCATCGATTATGCAGGACCAATTAATTGGAAAGGTAGAGGAGCTAAGTGCCACAAGGGCATTTTTCTTACTAATTAACTCTTACATACTAACAAAAAATGCTTAAATGCCAGCTTACAATTACTTAACAATCTTATACTAACTTACTGGCCCCACACAGGCACTCTAAGCTACTCTAAATACTCATATCTATGTCTTTCGACTTTACTTGCATTTTATTTAAAATTATTTATATTGTTTACTTAAGGCTAAGAAAAAAAAGAAGTGCAACAAGGGTTATTTGGCAATATTCATCTGTTTGGCGACAAAAGCCACACATCTCGAGGCAGTTAGCGACCTCTCAACTCAAGCATTTCTGGCAGCTTTTCGCAGATTTGCAGCAAGACGTGGAGTTTGTGCCAACTTTTACACGGACTGTGGGACTAATTTTGTCTGAGCAGATGCTGAACTAAGTCGCCTAATGAAACAAGGAATTCAGGACTGGGAGGAAATTGCGGATGTGCTAGCGACTTAGGGAATCAAGTGGAATTTCATTCAGCTTCTCCCCACTTTGGAGGTTTATGGGAAGCAGGAGTCAAGAGTGTAAAGTTCCACTTAAAAAGAATCGCAGGTAATGGGACACTTACTTTTGAGGAGCTCGCCACGCTTTTAGCTCAAATTGAAGCGTGTCTAAATTTGAGGCCTCTTTGCCCCTTAACAGACGACCCAGAAGATTTTAACGCACTAACATCAGCACACTTCTTGATAGGAGAAACCTTCAGGAACTCTGAATCCTGAACCAGATTTAGCCTCGACAAAACAAAACTACACCGACCGATGGAAAGCAATTCAGGCACATCTGCAGATGTTCTGGAAGCAGTGGCAGACAAAATACTTGAGTCGTTTACAACAGCGACCGAAGTGGTTGAAACCCCAGCCTCAACTCAAGACCGGAGACTTGGTGCTGGTGAAAGACGAACGACTCCCCCCAGTGAAATGGAACTTAGCCCGCATCTTGCATACACACCCTGGAGCTGACAACATCGTACGACTCGTAAAGGTAAAAACACATTCAGGAGAATTTCGACGACCAATAACGAAATTATGCCCACTTCCAATCAACGATAACCCACAACAATCATCAATAGACAACAACATAATCAAAACTACACATGCAAATACATATTTCAAAATACAATAACTCACTTTATATTTTCATCCATAGCTCAGACTACACAACAAATACCTAACCCATAATTTAAATTTTTATAATGAACTTACAACCACTTTCCGTAAAATTAAAAACATTAAAAAAAAATCATGGTAAAATTATTTATAAACAAACTATTATAAAAGCAAAAATAATGTCAAAATGCAAGGCCATTCAACCCCGCATCTTAACCCATATGCAAGGCAAACCGCTGCCACCTGAGCATCTTTGTACATATGTCCATACATGCATATGAACATACTTACGCAGGCATTTGCATACTTTTTGCATTCACGCAATAAAATTAAAAAACAAAACCAAATATAGTAAACTCACTCATACACACAGGTTACATTCATCAAACCGTCTCCTCATTCACTCATTCTTCTGCATAACAACATCAGCCAAACTGAAGTTAAATTACACGTTGCATCGAGGGATGCGACCGAAACTAAAATCACAACACTCTTAATCCAAATAAATTAAACTAAACAAAAAAAAAATTAATTAATTAATCATTAAAATGGAATACAAAATCTAATCAATTTAAATGTAAATATTACTCAAATAATACTTACCCGACAATCACAATCCACCGAAATCAACGAGACGTCACTTTTTGGCATGAGTCAACTGGTATTGCAAGCAACACATTACTTATACGCACGTACTACTTACTCAGTAAACCTTACTCCGAATTACTCCGAATCGCACAGCCAGAATTGCACACAGCGCGAAAATTATAGAAAATTATTTATGTTGTTGGCTCTCTGTTTCATTATAATCAATAAACATACATATGCATTAATCGTTTTCTCTTTCCATGTATGTACATACAACATGGCCAACGAGCAAGCAACACATTGCTTATACGCACGTACTACTTACTCAGTAAACCTTACTCCGAATCGCACAGCCATAATTGCACACAGCGCGTACATTATAGAAAATTATTTATGTTGTTGGCTCTCTGTTTCATTATAATCAATAAATATATATATGCATTAATCGTTTTCTCTTTCCATGTACATACAACATGGCCAACGACGAGATGAACAAGAATGATCAACTAAGAAAGTTGACGACGATGACGTCACCAAATCGTGTCAACTATCCAAGGCACCCAACCCTTACTATATGTCCCAATAGAATTGTACGAGTATATTTTCTAATGATTGTCAATAAAACGGAAATAAAGTGATTTCTACTTATAACGTACAAGCGAGCGGTTTAGTTTTTTTCGCGTTAATACGGATCAAAGAAAAAATAACGCAGTTGGAGCAATACAGTGCTAACTTTTTTTCACTTTGTTCTTTTCGGTCATCTGAATTACGAACACTCTTAATAGAGTAAACGATTTCTACCTAGCATTATCATCAAGGATCTCGCTGCTACAAAAAATAATAAAAGACAAGGTCAGGATCTGGTTAAATAAACAATTCCAAAACAGAATTTCCAAAATTGCCCCTAACCCGGGGAATTTAAGTTTTTAGAATTATAGGAAAAAAAAAAGAGGTTCCATTGTGAAAAAGTGACAGCAAACAGGGTGACTTTTACTAATGAAAATAGTATAGTTTCTGCCTTTGAAAATTATTTTAAAGAGGTTTATAAAAAAAAATCCCAGAGTCACAAACAATACCATACACCAAGTTCAACAGATTAGATTTTCCAAACCTACTCATATCCTCAATTTCGAAATAGACAACTCTGCGCTCTCACAGACTGCCCCTTTCTTCACTAACAAAGAGGAAGTGCAAACACTTCTAAACCAATTAAACTCTAAGAAATCAGCTGGCCCGGACGGTATCACGAATTTTGTCCTGAAAAAAAAAATCATCTAGGGCGGTAAATTTCCTTACAATTTTGCTCAATAATTGCATTAATATAGGATACTTCCCGACTGCGTGGAAGATAGCCAAAATTATTCCCATACAAAAAAAGCGAAACAACCATGAAATAAGTAATTTCAGACCGATATCTCTCCTTTCAAACGCCTTGAAAGAATTATTCTCAACAATATGTTCTGCCCTGAGGATAACCCCATCGATTTTATCCCAGACCACCAATTTGGCTTCCGTAAAGGACCTACTGTGCATGCTCTCCTGAAATTCAACAATGACATCACACTCAACCTCACAAAAAAATGCACCGTTGCCTGTGCGCTAGACGTCGAAAAAGCTTTCGATAGCGTCTGGAGAGACGGGCTCCATTTTTAAAATATCGCAGCTAAACTTTGCTCAGCATATTATCTATCTTCTGGATAGCTTTCTTACCAATAGATCCTTCTTCATTAAAATCCAAGGCACTAAATCCCATATCAGCGTCTGTGACAGTGGTGTCCCACAGGGCTCTATCCTTGGCCCCTCTCTCTAAAATATATTCCTTTTTGACTTCCCACACTCTCTCAATAATAACACCCTGTCTACAACAGGGCTACTTTATGCCGACGATACCATCGTCTACGCCAGCGACTCCTTCCCCATCTCCGCTTGCCGTTCCCTAGAAAACCATCTCAGGATCATCAATGATTACTATAAAACTTGGGGCATTAGCATTAATAAATCTAAATCTGAGCTGATTTGTTTCAGGAATGCCAGCGGTAAAGCAGCTGAGGGCGCGGTTAGAGAAAGCAGAGACCTAGCATTACGATTAGACGGCTGCATAATACAGAATAAAACTAAGATTAAATACCTGGGTGTGCAGTTCAATCACCTTTTTAAATTTAATAAACATGCCAAAGCCACTCTTGGAAAGGCATGAAAAGTATCCAACTTACTCATGCCCTTACTAAAGAATAGTTTCTTACACAAAAGAACTAAACTCCTTCTATACAAAACACTCCGGTGTTACACCTCCATCCTTTTATTTAAAGGCCATACCTGGCCAAAATCGAGTCTAACTGACTAATGTACCATATTGCTGCTATTCTCGTTACCACTTCTCACATCATCATAAAATGCTAAACAGTTATTAATAATTGACATGATAGAGAGTATAAAACTTTCCTTCTTTTTACTAATTAATTTCATTATTACAATACAGCACAATTCGTCCTCGGTTTCACTCTCCTAACTTACACGTAAAATTGTGCCGATCTCGAATTGCTTTATCATTAATATGTAATCAATATAAATTTTATTTATTAACTACTTCGTTCTATGCTTACAAAAAATAAATAAATAACCTCTGTGATATATGCATACATACTCGTATAACAAGACTGATGTTAAGTTCAAAGGTTTCGTGACACTTGGTTGAGGATGAGCATTATACTGGTATGCATTTGCTCTCTCTTACTTTTGTGTCCCTCTTAGATTTAAGTAGTAGTCTTAAGATATTTATTTAGATTAAGTGACAACTGTCAAATGTAACAGCAATATAGTGCTCCGTGAGCAAGAGCAGTTCATCCATGTTATCCAGCCGTGTGGCATTTAGTAGTATGTAATAGAGCAAGCAGGACATACTTACAGCCTCTTTATATTAGAACGAAGCAGAATTTGTAAACCTTTATTTATGTTTTTTTATATTAAGTCTCAATAAAGTACTTGAATACATGAAACGAGGCGTATCCAAGCCACGGAGAGTTGCTAAAAAAGTGAGTTTGAGTTTATAAAACAAGTATTTAGAGTTTTATTACAAATATTATAGAGAATAAGCGTTCCGAATTGAATTGAAAGCGATAAGGCTGTTTTATTTAGCAGATGGGGTACGCCGTCCGACAACATTTTTATTCTTTTTAATACATCGCCGTTAAGATCTGACGCCGTCATAACGGTACACATATACTAAGAAATTGCCAAAGGAGCAAAGTTCCCGTTAATTTTACTTCGATGTCGTCCTCAGAAGAAACACTAAGAAGAAGTACCCGCATAAGGGAAATGGATTCTGCCGCCAACTCACATTCTTCGCCGTTTGACGCTAATTCAAAAGAGAGTGACTTCGACGTCACTAGCCAGCTAAGGCCTGAGGAGCTTCAGATGCAGATGAATGATATACGATAAGCACATCAAGCAGCAACTGCCACCGCTGCAATTGAGAAAGAACAACGTATTCAAGTTGAGGAACTAATGCAGGAATTGCTTAGCCCCCAACTGCAGACGTCAGTCTCAGCCGAAACAGCTAAGTACATTCCATGTACATCCAGCGTATCGTCGCCGTCGACTGTCATATTGAACGGTCCCGCAATATGCATTGAAACTGGAACAGCCCAGTACGGTTTGTGTGTGCCATCATATCAGCAAGAACTTATGCCATAACCAATTTTAAAGCCAACGTAAGAGAGTCCTGTACATTTTCCACAAATATCGTATACGGCACCGTCGACTTCACTCGTGTTCACGGGTATCACCTCATCACAATGTACGCCATCCGCGTGGTTATTGCCACAATGCCCTGTTCCTGCAGCAACAACAAGTGTGTATGCGAATAGCTCTTCTCAAGCACAGAGGTTAACATCTGTCGCCTATGAATTCGTATCAGCCATAACAGCAACAGACTCCGTCGTCATCTATAGCCAGCCAGTCGATGCCACATTTGGGTTCTCAAAAACTTCCAGAAGAGTGGCCTATGATTAATACAACGTTCCGAGAATCCACAGCGATGTTCGGATATCCCAACGTAGAGAATATATTCCGTCACCAGAAGTGCATCAAAGGAGATGCGAGGCCTGTAATCGAAGCGCTGTTGATACGAGTACATCCCGAAAATGTTAAACGTATCATGGCTACCTTGGAATTTCATTTTGGCCGCCCTTACTGCCTTCTCCAAAGCCAGTTGTCGACGGTTAGAGAAGTTTCGCACATCTCAGAAGGAAAGCTGGAGATACTCGTTCCATTCGCCACCGTTGTGTAAAACTTATCCACGTTTCTAGAAGTTTGTGGTTTACATCAGCATCTCGCCAACGCTACGCTTCTTGATGGGCTCGTAGGCAAGCTGCCGATGAGCAAGAGCTTAGAGTAGGCCCAACAACGTATCCTCATCCAGCCTTATCCAACTGTCAAATACTTCGACGAGTGGCTAATTAGAATAAGCCAGACTTGTGTGCTTGGTAACAAGCACTTCTTGGCAATCACGGGGTAAGTATGATGACAGCCCCAAACTAAAGACGATCCTTCTTACAGACAAACAGCCAGCATCTCCAGGGTCAAACATGATCCAGTCTCCATTTACTCTCAGCAGAAGCGATACATGCCGTCATTGTAAGCTGAAGTTGCAGCCGGTTCCTCAGTGTAGTACCTATGCCGACCTGGATACTGATGAAACATCGCGAATAAGAATCGATTGTGTTTCTCGTGCTTGGGATATGGACATAATACCAGCTCTTGCAAAAGAAGGAAGGGATGTGGGGTTGCTGGCAGCACTCGAGTCCATCATCAGTTGCTCGACGAGCCTGAAGAAAGCAGCAAGCCGTCATCTTCGTCCTCCGCCAAGGCCGAGAATCAACATACAGCGCCGAAGCATTTACTCAGCTGCAACGCGGAAGCCACTGCGAAAACACTTTTTCGCGTCTTACCAGTGAGGCTAATAAACTGCTGCCGATTTGCAGCCATTGTTTGGTGGAACGACAAATTTGCCACTAACGGAGTACGACAAATCACAACCTCAACTCCTCATCGGACTTGACCACTGCCATCTGGGAGCGCCGTTAAGAACAATAGAGGCCGAGCATATCCAGCTAATCGTAACGCAAACTCTATTGGGGTGGACAATATATGGGAAATCAGTAGTCAACAAAAAGGATGGCTCAAACATTGTTCAGATTCTTCACGTCAGCGAAGTCAACAGCGGACCAAAAGCTTTCCTGGACCAAGTCATTGAGGAATTTGTTAGTCTAGAAAATTTTTGTGTCAAATTGCCACTCCAAAAGTAGACTTCAGCCAGCGATAAGAGGGTCCTGGAAATTCTCTATAGCACAACAAAAAGAGCCAACGAACGTTACCAAACAGGACTGCTGTGGAAGGAAGGGATCGAGTTACCGAACAGTTTTGAACTGGCACGACGAAGATTGTTGATCCTTTAGGGAAAATTTATGAGGGGGCCGGAGTTCGCTGCGAGCTACAAACACATAATTTCCAGCTATGTGTAGAAAGGATACGCAAGGAAACACACTACTCTCGAAGCTGTGTTATCTACATCCAGGACTTAGTACCTTTCACAGTTCGTAGTGAAAAACCCTAAGAAGCCAAACAAGGTCCGATTTGTGTTCGATGCTGCAGCCAAGGTTCGTGGTGTCTCTTTCTTGCTTAAAGGACCAGATAACAACAGGCCGTTAAAAGATATCCTCTTCAGTTTTCGGTTGCGTCCTGTAGCCGTTACTGGCGATATACGAGAGATGTTCCATCAGGTAGTGATCCAAAGAGAAGACTAGGATTCGCAGCGTTTTCTGTGGCGAGAGGACGAAGACAAGCCAATTGATACTTATGTATCAATATACATCATTCTAAACGATCGGTGTCCATCAAAAAGAGAGTTCTTGAGCATTACCATGTCGGTGTTCGACCCATATGGATTGATTGAAAACTTCGTCGTCCACTTTAAATTGTTGTTGCAATCAATCTGGAGAACTGGCACTCAATGGGATGAGCCGATACCCTATAAGTTCTATGAGAAGTGTCGTCATTGGAAAGCTGAACTTTCTAATCTGGAGTGATTGAAGGTGTCATCACCCCAGGCCGTCAGCAGCTAGAAGGATTGTTTTTCACACGTTCGCAGATGCTAATGAAGAGGCGTTGCACGTTAATTTGGTGAGTACGCATGTATTCGATTTGTCTAGATTTTTTGGTAGCTTGGGCGATCTGATTCATTAGAGTCAGCCAACGTAAGTCATCGGGAAAGTGGGAATTGACAGTCGCCGTACTGAACGAAGCCGAACGTGTGCTGTGTCGCGAAATGATACCGAAACGCATAAGGAGCGACAACAGCAACAAATTTATTGGAGCTACAAAAGCTGATGAACACGAGTTTTTTGACTTCGAGGCCATCACCACCAACTCTCCGGAGAAGGAATCGAGTGGGTGTTCAACTGCCCCTCAAATCTTCATGCTGGAGGCTGCTGGGAGAGACTTGTCCTAAGTGTCAAATGTGTCTTATCGCATACACTCAACGCACTAGCGCCAAAACCCGAAACGCTGCACAGTGCTTTGATAGAAGCGGAGAACATTGTGGACAGTCGTCCGCTCACTCGCCTTTCAGTGTCAACGGAGGATGAAGAACCACTCACGCCCAACCGCTTGCTGTTAGCATCGGCTAATTCAACCCAGACTCCTGGCAACTTCGATAAAAGGGAGCTTTGTCTTCGAAAGTGGAGGATAAGCCGCCAAGTAAAGGATCGCTTCTGGCGACGATGGATAAGGAAGTACCTGCCCGAGCTGACGAAAGAAGTAAATGGTTTGAAAGGACTCCGCCTTTCAAGGAGGGAGACCTAGTTCTTGTCTGCGATGCTGATATCCGGAGAAGCAAATGGATACAGGGAGAAATCACCAAGGTATTTCCGGGACCGGATGGACAGACTCGAGTGGCGAACGTGCGAACAACTACAGGAACTCTGCGAAGACCGGAGTTTAAGTTGGCCCTATAAGAAGTAGGTGAGATTGGTGCGGGGCAAGGCACCTGACGGGGGATGGGATGTTAATAAATGTCTTTATGTATAATGTTAAATGTCAAAACAAAATAGTCTCCGTGGTTTGGATCTAGATTCGAAATCGAACATGAAAAGTTAAACGTCAAATTGAAATCTGAATTGAAATGAGACGGAACCAAGGCACAGAGAGCTGCTAAAAAAGTGAGTTAACTTGAGTTTACAAAACAAGTTTTTAGCGTTTTGTTACAAATATTACAGATAATAAACGTTCCAAATTTAATTCAAAGCGATAAGGGTGTTTTATTCAGCAGCTGGAGTACGCCGTCCGACAACACCAGCTGTATGTAAATATAAATGTTGAAGTACCGGTACCGAGTCAACCACCGTCGAGTGCACTCGCAATATTGTTGTGTGCTGTGCAGCAAAAAAAAAAAAAAATATATATATATATATATACAAAAACAAAAAGAAGTGCAGTGCAGTGACAGTGAATATCACACAGTGCGGGTATCCCACCTCACCCGCTCCTAGTCGAAGTACTGTTGCTTGCACTCAGTCACTGCCGTTACTGTTTTTGCCATACGGTACGGGCAGTGGCTGAGTGTATGTAACAACTGATGGATAGCGGGGTTGTGAGTGAAAATTTTGTTGGTGCACTGTTTCATATTGTTGTAAGGGCATAACACCTACAACAATTTGATTCGGTAAACCAACGTCAGAATTTCCACTTCGCAGCCTTGCTTAGTATCGTCGGTGTTTGTGTTTTCTGTGTTTGTCTGTGATTATGACTAGGGAATTCAGGGTAGACGTAGCCAATATACGCGGGCTAAAAAGTAATCACTTTTCTGCGTACGTCCACGTCTGTAAGTACAGACCAGCTGTTTTGGCACTTAGTGAAACACAGGTAGATCCCCGCCCAGACCTCTCAGATCATTCTGATCTGAAGCTACCTGGCTACGAACTAGTGCCATTATTCTTCTCTCACCGCGGTCTCAACATTTATGTGCGTAGTGATGTAGCTTACCAAACTCCACCACAATGTGATCCATGTTCCAATCCGGAATTCAACTTCATGTGGTTAAAATTCCATCTCCGTAAGCAAATTATACACTACTGCTTTATTTATAGAAGCCCCAAACTAGACAGCAATTCAACCTTTAACGAGTTTGATGCGCTGTCTGACTCCATTCAAAGAATTGTATCCCTGTATCCTCATACTGAAATCGTTATTACGGGGGACTTCAATATACACAATTATGGGTGGCTTCGACATTCTGGACAGACAACACCCGAAGGACGGTGTGTTGAGATCTTCGCTGCGGAAAACAACCTAACGCAGCTTGTAAATGAGCCCACGCGAATACCAGACGTTGATAGTCATACCGCCAACACCCTGGACTTGTTTTTAACTTCTCACCCTGATAAGTACACCATTGATGTGCTCTCCCCTCTAGGCTCGTCGGACCATTGTGTCATATCAGCTAATTTCTCGTACACCGACCACACAGTTAGAGAAAAAATTCCTAAAAGAACCGTATGGCAATACGAGAAAGCCAACTGGAGCGGTCTTAACAGCTTCTTTAGGAATTTTAAGTGGTCGTTATGCTTCCTCGATAACGACGTGGATGCCGCTGCTGATATGATTACAGACACCATTCTCTTTGGAATGAGATCCTTTATTCCTCATCGGATGAAGAGTATCAAACCAAGAGAAAAGGCATGGTACGACTCGAGCTGTAAAGAGGCCGTCAGGGTTAGAGAAATGTTTTTTCGGTCCTACAAGACCAACCCGACGGAGGAAAACCGAAAAAAGTTCAAACGAGCCAGAAATGACTGCAACGCCTTTCTTAAGCGTGTGAAATTCCTATACGACCAAAAACTGAGGCAAAAAATACTGCAATGTCCCAAAGGTAGTAACAATTTTTGGTCGTTCGTCAAAAACATTAGAAATTCCGCCTCATCCTCTATCCCAACGTTCATTTACAATGACATTCCAGCTGTCAGCTCTTTGGATAAGGCCAATCTGCTTGCTGCACACTTTGCGGCCAGCTCAACACTCCCAGATTGTGCTTTGTCTCCGCCTACACTTGAGTGCGTCGAATCTTCAATGGGACGAATCTACTTTCGCACTCGTGTAGTAGCAAGAGTATTTAAAGATCTCAACATACATAAATCCGCTGGTCCAGATGGTATATCTCCCCTTCTTCTGAAGAGGTGTTCTTCCTCGCTGGCAAAACCACTGCGTAAGCTTTTTCATCAATCCTACACTTTAGGACTCTTCCCGAGCAGATGGAAAACAGCATTTGTCCAGCCCGTCCCTAAAAAAGGCGAATCATCTTCTCTCTCCTCCTACAGACCCATTGCACTTACGTCCCTTCTTTCCAAGGTCATGGAAACACTGATAAATCGTCAGCTCATGAAATATCTCGAAACACGAAAACTTCTCAATGACCGGCAGTACGGTTTTCGTAGCAACAGGTCCACTGGTGATTTGATGGCATGTCTCACCGAAAAGTGGAACCAAAGCGTACATCAATCTGGCGAAAGCAAGATAGTTGCACTTGATATTTCTAAGGCATTTGACAAAGTTTGGCATCTGGCTCTTTTGTCGAAAATGCGTGCATTTGGGATCGACGACTCTCTTCTTCAATGGATTAGAAATAACCTTTCGGAACGTTCAATTCAAGTTGTCTTGGACGGTTTCAAGTCTGATATTCACAAAATAAATGCTGGTGTACCCCAGGGCTCTGTTCTGTCACCGACACTCTTTTTAATTTTCATTAACGATCTCTTGTCTACTACTTCTAATCCAATATATTCCTTTGCTGATGACAGTACTCTCTGCTTTTCATATTCGTTCCCGGACTCACGGCCCTGCTTTTCGGCTGTAGTACGAGAACGGCAGCGTATGCTAAGCTCATTAAATTCCGATATCAACAGCATAACCAATTGGGGAACTATCAATAGAGTGGAATTTAATGCTTTCAAAACACAATGCTGTCTGCTGTCTTTAAAGCGAAATTTAAACACCCAGCCATTATCTATGAATGGCACTTGCATCGTCGAAACCGAAAAACTTTCCATTCTCGGTATGTGTGTCAATGACAACTTACGTTGGAATGACCACATATTTGATGTCGCCAAAAATGCTGCGAAATGTCTAGGTTTCCTCAAGCGATGTAAGAAATATTTAACCCCTCTGATCTGGCCTCAACATATAAGGCATTCATCCGCCCAAAATTGGAGTACAACTCCCACATCTGGTCAGGTGCTCCTAAAACATCTCTGCACCTGCTAGATAGGATTCAAAACCGTGCGATAAAACTTATTGGCGATACTAATATCAGTCAAACAATGGACACCCTCGAACACCGACGAAATGTCTCGTGTCTCACTTTGTTTTATCGCTACTTCCACCACCAGTGCTCCACTGAAATCGCCAGTAGCATTCCGCCCATTCAAACTTTCAACCGTAACACCCGTCTCGCTATGAATGCTCATCAGTATACCCTCAAGCCCATTTTCGGACGTACTCTAAAATATCGTGATTCGTTCCTAAGCCGTACAACTCGCTTATGGAATGCCCTGCCGATCTCCGTATTTCCTGGTCGTTATAACTTGCAAACATTTAAAAACAATGTACATCGGTACTTCTCTTTTCTTTCTCCCTAAATTTCCTTTGCCCGCGCTGTGTACAATCACCTTAAGGATACTCAAACCCCTTGAGCGCGCGCTCATTATAAAAAAAAAAAATATATATGTAGAACATTTTGTGGCTCAATCAGATAAATTCCGATCTCATTGGGTAATATTTAACCAAGTAGTGTTTTTCTGTAGCTCGACTATCCCACATACAAAAAAAAAAAAACAGCAATACTTGGTATTGCATTCTTGTAATCTTGTTTTATAGAACGATTAAAATAAAGTTGATAAGCCTGCGTTACTTTTTCAGTTATAGCTCTTTCTTGGGCCTTTACAATATATTGGCCACACATACAACAAAATTTATTGTGGCAATTTTTACAAGTGCAACGACCGATTTTTTCCATATTTAGTTTATAGATTTTATTGTACTTTCACTTAAAACTATCTCAACACAACTTAAATCACTTTATTTAAATTATTCCGATTTGGAACCAACCGAGCAAGACAACTAAATTGAATTATTGGTGCTACCTTCAGGTATGGTAGCTTTCATAAATTTTTTTTAAGTAACTGTATGAAAACAGTTACACATATCACCTCTCATGTTACCAAAACCTTGCCACGCTGTGAAATCAGACACTTCCTGCACTGATCTTTCTTGGTTTTGAAGAATCCTAAGTTATATTAATTGAGATCTGCTGTATATTTTGAGAGAGAACCTGGGCGGCAGGTTCTTCACATTTATACTCTTGATTCATAAGTTGAGTTGTTAAGTTGAGCATCGAGATATCTTTTTTGTGACCTCGGTCGACAGTAATGTGACTCAACAGCGGGATAGCTGAAAATATGCTGATTTATAAATTTCGCGGCTGTGACAGAGAGTTTATTTTGGGGAGTGTGGCGGCCACAGTTGTCTCGCTGAACAACGCCAAGTTGGGCTTTACTTACACAGTTTCTTACCAT
The DNA here is from genome assembly GCA_949129095.1 of Volucella bombylans. Classification (NCBI taxonomy): domain Eukaryota; kingdom Metazoa; phylum Arthropoda; class Insecta; order Diptera; family Syrphidae; genus Volucella; species Volucella bombylans. The sequence goes on from OX422140.1 coordinate 215,236,812, forward strand.
CTCACCAGATACAGTGAGTGTTGCAAGAAAAAACTCACGTCATATTTTAACCTTATAATTAGTATTATCACTACAAATAGTGAAAGAGTAGTGAGTAGTGAGAAGAAGCTTTACGTCTTCTGCTGTCCTCTAAGTTTCGGGTTGTTCTCTCTTTATCCCTCTTCTCCACATGATGGGCAATGAATCGTTTTTAATATTCATACGAATTCATTGCCTTAAACGATTTATAGATCAACACGCGTTAATGTTCACTTACGGTCGTACAATGGTTGTGGTTAGGTTTTTCTCTGCAAAAATCTGGTGGGTATAAGTTCGTCATTTCTATATGCACTTGAAAGCTGCCGTTGATCAATACTGTGATAACCACTTAAATGTGAGCAGCGACATCTAGCAGAAAATGTCGAAGACCAGAAGATTTCGATATTGGAATAACAAAGTCTCGACTGGAGAGTGGAATCGAATTTTCTAGCAAATTGGAAATTGTATGGAACGCTGGATGGCGAGGATTGTTCTCGAAGTATGTCATTCGAGTATAAATACCAGCATCCCAAAGGTATGCAAGTCAGTTCTAAAGTGTAATTTGAAGTGTTAATTAGGAGAAGTGATTAAGTGGTTTAAGTAAAAGATAAGAAAAGTATAAGTGGTTGAGAAATTGAATTGTACTGAGAGAAAGAATTAAATAGTGAATTGTAACTGTACTGAATAAAGGGATTTGTATTGAAAATAATAAGTTCTATTATTTGTACCCACACAAACATTTTACATTAGTGTCAGAAGTGGGATAGGACTTATTGTGTGTAAAAAAAAAAAATTGTTTTTTTTTGACTATTTGAAAAAGCTAGAATGGGTCGAAAAACTATTGCAGTTCACCCTCGTCCAACTCAAATCCGAGTTGAACAAGAGAAGCCTCAGCGCCAGTGGAGGAAAAAGTGACCTGGTGCTCCGTCTTCAGGAGGCTTTGAACAACGAGGGACATGATCCTGATGCATATTCCTTTGATGTTGACGAGGATGAACAGACAAGTACCGGCAATGACATGGCTGCAATGATGCAACTCCTCTTATTAAAAATGGACGAACAAAACAAAAAAATGGACGAACAGAAGAACAGTCTCGACCAACAAAAGAAAAATCTGGAAGAACAGAAGAACAGTCTGGAACAAAGAATGGACGAGCAGAAGAGCAGCATTGAACAAAAATTCAACGAACAAACCAACAATCTGCACGGTCTTCAACAGAAAATGGATGAACAAAAGAATAATCTGGAAGAACAAAAGAACATTCTCCAGCAAAAATTCGAAGAAATCGATGACAAGTTTGAAAGAATAGAGAAGAACGTTGATGACAAATTTGATAGAATAGAGAAGAACGTTGATGACAAATTTGATACAATAGTGAAGAATGTTGGCGAAAAATTCGAGGAAATGGACAGCAAAGTTCAGCAACTGGCAAAAGAGCTCGACACAGTGCGAAAACAGAAACTGCGAGAATGTTCTTTAAGCGGTCCAAGGAGAAAAGAGTTGAAGCCTCCCTCATTCGATGGCCAGACCTCATGGTCTACCTATAAGAAGCAGTTTGAAATGGCTGCCTGTGCAAACGACTGGGACAATGAGGAAAAGTGCTTTGCCCTAATAATGGCCTTGCACGGTCCTGCAGCAGAATTGTTGCAAACAGTAGACATCGAAAAGCATAAAGATTATGTGACTTTAGTGCAGGATATCGAGAAACGGTTTGGGGACAGCCACATGCAGGAAGTCTACAAGGTCCAATTGCAAAGCCGAACGCAGCAAAGAGGAGAAACACTTCAGCAGCTCCAAGCAGACGTGAGTAGACTGGCACATCTGTCATACCCCACCGCAGGCCAGGAAATTATCGACGAAATGGCAAAAGATGCATTTATCAGGGGAATTGCAGATTCGAAGCTACAGTCAGGAATAAGGATGGCCGGGAAAAGAACCCATGCTGAAGCACTTGCCTTCGCTCTGGCGATGGAAGCAGCCAATCAGGCTTCCAGGGGAACACATTTCGTCAGGGAAGTAGCATCTGTCGAATGCTGCTGCACAAGAATTAGTGCCGAGGAACGAGATACTCGACGGGATGGACGAATAATGCGCTGCTGGAATTGGAATAAAATAGGACACCTTCAAAGGCAGTGTAAAGAACCGGTGCGACGAAAAGACTGCCCTCACTGTGGTGACAAGCAAATAGAGGAAGAAACCCGCAGAAACAGCTATCAAGAAGCCGGTCAACCTTCCCGAAGCCATCAGTCGGGAAATGCTTAAGCACCAACTTCGCGGGGCAGAAGTTGGTAGCAGGAGTCGACGGCCCCAGGACCATCATCCAAGTCTCGCTGGCAAAACGACGCAGCGAAAGCCTTCTAGTAGAAGTAGTCAGTGGAAAAGAAAAATGGATGGCAACAATAGACACCGGTGCCACGGCCTCAATCATCAGGAGGAATCTTGTGCAGAAGTCTTGGCTGCATAACACTAGCAACTGCAGCTTGCGAACAGCTACAGGAGCAACGATTAAGGTATATGGTGAAGTCCGCATAAAAATCCAACTGGCCGGAATAACATTCACTCACGCGTTTCTGGTAGCTGACATATGTGACGAGTGCATCATTGGTACAGACTTCATGAGAGAACATGGACTTGTAGTCGACTTGGGGGCACAAACCCTGAAATACGGAAACATGGAGATACCAATGATATACGGAAACGCCAATACCACAGTCTCAAATGTCGTCATCTGCAGCAATCAAAGTCTAGAGCCTTCGCCAGAAGCAATTTTGTGGGCAAAAGTGGAAGGTGGTCCTGGTAGCCACCGATACTATTTGATGGAGCCAGAAAAGAAAAGAGACTTCATGGTGGGAAAGACCTTAGTGGAGCCAAAGAACAACATGGTCCCTGTAAGGATTCTAAATCCAAAGACATTCAGTGTAAAGGTGAAAAAGGGGGGAAATAGTGGGAAAATGCGTACCTGTTGAGGCTATATCGACCACAATGGAAAAAAAGTGTGCAAAACCGGTCACAACAGTTCAGAGCATAAAAGTCAAGAACAAAATTCTCAGCCTCTGTAATCTGGACGAAGATCAGCGAATCCTGGCAGAAAAACTAATCGGTGAGTACGCTGATATATTTGCTACACAAGACGGAGAATATGGACGTACGCATATTGTTCAACACCACATTGACACCGGAGACGCTCGACCAATCCGTCAACCTGCAAGACGTCTTCCATTGGCAAAGCAAACAGAAGTTGCCGAAATGATGTCGAAGATGAAAGCTGAGGGAGTGATTGAAGAATCGCAAAGTCCGTGGGCATCTCCAGTGCTCCTGGTGAAGAAGAAAGATGGCAGCACGAGATTTTGTGTAGACTACCGACGTCTCAATGATGTCACTAAAAAGGACAGCTACCCACTTCCGAGAATCGATGACACTTTGGATATGCTTTCTGGAGCGAAATGGTTTTCAACACTTGACTTGAAGAGCGGTTACTGGCAGGTAGAGATAAATCGTACGGACCGTGAGAAAACTGCCTTCACTACAGGAAGCGGTCTTTGGCAGTTTGCAATGATGCCGTTTGGACTGTGCAACGCTCCAGCCACCTTCGAGCGACTAATGGAACGAACATTGCAAGGACTCACCTGGAAAACCTGCCTAGTATATTTGGACGACGTTATCGTCATAGGTAAGACGTACGAGGAGCACCGCGAAAATCTAAAAGAAGTGTTTGAGAGGCTACGAAGTGCTCATTTAAAGCTCAACCCGGAAAAGTGCGCCTTGTTTCGTCCGGAAGTAAAATATCTGGATCACATTATATCAGCGAAAGGAGTAAGAACGGATCCTGACAAAATCGAAGCCGTGGAAAGTTGGCCTTCTCCAAAAGATAAACACCAACTGAGAAGCTTCTCGGGACTCGCCACGTATTACAGAAGGTAAGACGCTAGCAATGTTGGGGTCGGAGCTGTGATTTCCCAGGTTCATGATGGTCAAGAGAAAGTGGTCGCATATTACAGTAAAGTACTCTCCAAACCTGAAAGGAACTACTGTGTAACCCGGCGCGAGCTTCTGGCTTTAATTCTGGCTACGAAGCATTTCCATAAGTACCTCTACGGACAAAAGTTCATTCTCCGGACAGACCACGCAGCTCTGAAATGGCTACTCCAATTTAAGAACCCTGAAGGCCAAGTTGCAAGATGGATCGAGCAGTTGCAGGGTTACGACTTTGAAGTGCAACACCGCAAGGGAACACTCCACTCAAATGCTGATGCTCTCTCTCGTCGACCATGCGGAGTAAAATGCGAACACTGCAATCGTAAAGAAGCAAAAGAACAGGCAGCTATCCAAATGATCAGGATTGAGCCAATAGAGGGTTGGAGTATAGACGAAATCCGTTCCTCCCAACAGGCAGACAATGACATCGAACCAATATTGGCCTGGAAAGAGCACGAGGAAAGACCAAGCTGGCAGCAGATATCAGATCGGAGCCAAACTCTGAAGGCATACTGGGCACAGTGGGACTCGCTTTTTGTGCAAGATGGATTGCTGAAGAGAAAATGGGAAAGTGCAAATGGGACAACATCTCGTATGCAGCTAATTGTGCCACGGTCAAGAGTCAACCAAGTGCTCCATGAAATACATGACGGAATCTCAGGAGGCCATTTGGGAATAAATAAGACGTTGGAAAAGGTAAGGGAACGTTTCTATTGGCTAAGCGCTAAACAAGATGTCGAGAATTGGTGCAAAAAGTGCATAAGATGTGCGGCTACCAAGGGCCCAAAAGTAAAGCCACATGGACAAATGCAACAATACAATGTCGGAGCACCTTTCGAACGAATAGCCATCGACATCGCTGGGCCGTTTCCCGAAACCTTTAATGGATACCGATATACTCTCGTAGTCATGGATTACTTCAGTAAGTGGCCGGAAGTGTTTGCCACCCCAAATCAAGAGGCTAAGACCGTAGCCGAACAGATAGTCAACAACTGGGTGAGCAGATTTGGGGTCCCAATGGAGCTGCACTCTGATCAAGGGCGAAACTTTGAATCAAAAGTCTTCCAGGAAATATGCCAATATTTGGGAATAAGAAAGACAAGGACAACGCCACTGCACCCTCAATCTGATGGAATGGTCGAGCGATTCAATCGGACCTTGAATGAGCATCTATCTAAGGTTGTCAGCAACTGCCAGCGGGATTGGGATCGACACATACCCCTCTTCTTAATGGCCTACCGAAACGCGGTCCATAGCTCAACAGGGCACACACCATCCGAGATCTTATTTGGTCAAACAATTCGGTTGCCAAGTGAAGCAAAAATCGGATCCCCACCGACGGAGCCCAAAGAGGTGAACGAGTACGTGAATGACTTACGCAGCAGGATTCGTAAATTGCATGAAGACACCAGAGAAAAGATGAAGCTAGCAAGCAGCCGCATGAAAACTAGGTACGATATCAAGGCGAAATCTTCCGGTTTCAACGAAGGAGATCTGGTTTGGCTGTATAATCCTCAGCGTAAGAAAGGCAAATCACCAAAATTGCAACAGGACTGGGAAGGTCCATACAAGGTGATAACCCGCATTAATGACGTTGTCTACCGGATCCAGCGTGGGGATCGAGGAAAATTTAAAGTGGTCCATTTGGATAGAATGTGTCATTTCAACGGGATGCTGAATGACGAAGTTGTTCGGGACGAACAACTGTAGGGAGGGAGCAATGTGATAACCACTCACATGTGAGCAGCGACATCTAGCAGAAAATGTCGAAACTCGAAGACTCGAAGGTTTCGATACTGGATTAGCAAAGTCATCGACTGGAGAATAGAATCGAATTTTCTAGCAAATTGGAAATTGTATGGGACGCTGGGTGGCGAGGATTGTTCTCGAAGTATGTCATTCGAGTATAAATACCAGCATCCCAAAGGTATGCAAGTCAGTTCTTAAGTGTAATTTGAAGTGTTAATTAGGAGAAGTGATTAAGTGGTTTAAGTAAAAGATAAGAAAAGTATAAGTGGTTGAGAAATTGAATTGTACTGAGAGAAAGAATTAAATAGTGAATTGTAACTGTACTGAATAAAGGGATTTGTATTGAAAATAATAAGTTCTATTATTTGTACCCACACAAACATTTTACAATACATTCTAAATTCACTAGTAATTGTTTCCGCATGTTCCGGGAGGAACGTAGTCATCAGAGGATGTCTCAATTTCATTTAATGGATCATCGAAATTTTCTTCATCAGCGTCTTGACGTAAAGAAATATTTTGGATGCAGCATCATGGTCGGCTGAATGAATAAAGATGTCGTCCACTTCATATTGTCATATTGTATTAGTTAACGTCAGAACCCTTTTGCTCCGGCGGGATAATCAGGGTGCATGTACCTTGATCGTGTTGTGGATATATTCGGTGCTTATACCAATATATCAGTATATTCATGAATGATTATTTAATTATCTTACCTCGGGCGGGGGAATAACTAAATACGACTTCTTCTTCTTAGTGTTGAAAAATCAGTGCTTTATTGCTTCAAACTCAATCCTATTTATAAAAATTTATTGCTTACTTAGCATAACTTAAATTACAGCTATACAATTTGCTTATTTGACAATAAATCAATTCTCATAAAATTTGCTTACTTGCGAGTAATTTTAATATCGTACAATTTTGTTTATTGTTTCATCCAAACAACCTTGCAGTGAATGCACCTTGTATTTGTTTTGCGTCTGTGGTTTCAAGGTGAATTGTTTCGGCGACATTGCTCGTGGCGCATTCTTTATGTTCTAAACATCTTCCCCCCGTTGAATTATAACATTCAACAGTTTTCCGTAGAGGGTAAGCTTAAGCTCCTGTGCCTTCTTGGTTCTGGGTCTTGTGGATGGGAGCCATCAAGGTTCGTTTGCTTGTTTGATGATTTTCGTCTATATGCCCAAATACAAATAGCGGATGTGCCCAGGGACAGTCCTAGGTATGCACCAGAATATTGATGAACGTTGTGATTGCTAATTTTGTTTGGGAGCTCAGCTTCAACTGCATAGATCCTTGGATTGTTTTCTTAACAATCTTCAATCTTCTTCTGATACTCTGGATACTTCACATCTGCTTGGTTGGGGTTGATATGTCCGTCAGATTGCTTAGTTTGGTGTATGAAGCCCTTGTGTTGCTTTGATAACTCTGATGTCCTCGCAGCGTCAATAGATCTTGTTTGATCATACAGTTAGGCTCAATTTTTAAGCGTCCTGAACCTTCAAGCTTCAAAAATGCTTGATGAAATATTACTGTCCCATTCCGCGTTGATGGTGGTCTTAGTTTTAACTGCGTAAATCCATTTGTTGGGGTTTGTGAGTCGAATCCAAGTCTCAATTTCATCCTGGGGCTCTGTCTTGCACTGCTTGTATAATGGCATGTTGTTTAATAAATTGGCCTCACATGTGTTTGCAGTTGCTTCCTTTGGTACAACGGCTTTGTTTGTTCACACAGAAATATAGCAGGTTGAATAACTAAACAGCTGGTTTGGTTTTGATCTATTAGGGGGTAGTATTTGCCACGGTGTTGACTTATGATTAAAAATGGTGCATCTGGTTTGATCGCAATGAACTAGCTGTTCATGAATGTTCTTGAATATTTCCAGTATTTCTCTATTGACTAGTGATGATTTAAGATAGAAACTGATGCGGTTATTGATCATCCTGCTCTTTATGGACATTAATTTGAACGGTTGAACTGAGTCTAAAGAGTCTATCGGTAAGCGAAGTGCGACAGGGACATGACGAGATCTCCCTGCTTAAATGCTGCAGGGTTTATTGCATTGGGTTTATTTTATCCTGATTAGTGTCAATTAATACATAACCCAAAGCTCACTGAATCCGTTGTTATATTCGAGATGACCAGTGTTAATTCGATAGAAACACCCAGAGTATTGATGAGTTGTTCTTGGTTAGAGTAATTAACTATTTCATTCATCCGATCGTTCAGAGCTCTAAATTTTTCCATAACCGCCAACTGATCTTTATTTATTGTGTTTAAAATTAAGTCAACTATATATGTTTGGTTCTTCATCAGTCGCAGCAAATGCTCTTCATTTTCTTTGATACTTCCAATACCGTCCGAAATCTTATTGCCATAGTCATCATCTAGAACTCCAAACAAGGAATTAGTCACAGTTCTAATAATGTTTAAGGCGAGTCGCTTCTGCCGAGAACTAGGAGCGTTGATTTCAAAATATTCATTTCCCATTCTTAGGCCTTCTTCCAAGTGCATGAGCTGACTGAATATGGATTGACAGGATTTCTTGGAAGTTATCTTCTCACATAATAGTTTTAATGATCCTATTCCATTGACGACTTCTGTATACTCAGTCCAATATGCCTTTAAGTCGTAGTACATGGGCAGGTTCCAGTCGTTTGATGCCAACAGTGCTGTTCCCATGGAATCAAATTGAAGACCGAGTTGAGATGGAAAAGGGCTGATTTCTACTGAGTGACTGTTTGTGAAGGGTAGACACAAACATAGTAAAAGGAACGAAACTATTGCTGATCCAAATATTCTTCGAGATTTCTTTGGCGCTAATTGATTGTCATTTTCAATACCGGTGTTACTTCCCTCGTTTGAATGAGTTGCCGTTTGCTTCAGTTGTTCGTTATATTGACGTGCCTCCTGTATTGTTTTGTGCAGGTTCGTCTAAGTCCTTGATTGGAAGAGGAGCCAGCCTTTGTATAGCTCTGGGAAATACACCCATCTTCTCCGACATGAGACATGCGTCCTAGCGGTCATTTCATCGGTGGTGTGTTATCTCTTTCATGATCACAATGGCGCCAGGTTTTAGATTGGGTGTTGGTTGCTTCCCTTTCGTACGCTGTTGTAGTTCATTGAGGTATTGTCTTGACCACCTCTGCCAGAACTCGTTTTTGGGATGCGTCACCAAATTCCACTGAGTGAGTAATTTAATCTTTGTAGGTTCAGCTATTGGATCCTTAGATGCTGCAAAGGTTCACCGATTAAAAAATGTCTAGGTGTTAGTGCACCTTAACGTCCAAGAAGGGAGTCAAACTCCTTATAGTGCTGTTGTTACTGCACTCTCCATATTGTTGTACGTGAGAAATGTCTGTCGTTTTTGAGTGATTCTGCTTGCATGTGACTGACTATTATGTGCATGGCGTTTCTCAGCTCTAGACTAGAGAGAAATCCATCATCAAGTTGTTTGGTGTTTCGTTTGCGACTGACGTTAATGAACCGAGGAATGTAAGCCGTAATTCGTTGTAGTTTTTTAAATGAGTTCTTATGCCCAATTACATCAATGAAATGGATGAGTTCCTTGCCTTTGGTAGCGATAACTACTGCGGTCTGGTCCTTTTCCTTCTCTTCTTCTATTTGTTTTAGGTAGGGTAGCGATCAATTTCATTCTTGCGTGTGTACGAACAAAGGGTCGTAAAAACAGGAGGTTGATTCCTTTAACGTTTCTGGAGGAACTCCTCGTGTGAGCAACTCGGCCGGGTTCTCCTTGGATTTAACGTGCCACCATTGTCTCGGTAGCTTGGATGGCTGATACTCTGTTGGCGATGAATGGGGGAAAGGACTCTGTACCTGAGCTAATCCAGGCTAAGATTATTTCTGAATCGCTCCAAAAGTATGATGGAACATCCTCATTCGATATTCTCCTTTATTCTTTTTGCGAGGTCTGCCGCGGCGGCGTGGGATAGTTGGTTTTTTTGACTTCTCCTTGTCGAGTGGTGCTACCCGGGACTTAACACACAATAGATGCACTAGAATAGTACACTCACTAGTTCTGCATCGAACATATAGAGCGCCTGCGAAGGCGTTTTCAGAGGAATCAGCGAATATATGAAGTTGGATAGTCTTTGCACATTCTCTTGCGAATATGTGCATTGGAATTGAAATATGATTTAATTTACTTAGATCCTGGCGGAACTTTAACCATCTGAAATGTAATTTTGTGGTAGCTGCGTTCCACTCCATTTTGAGTTGCCATAATTGTTGAAGAAATATTTTTGCTGTAATAAGAACTGGAGCCACAATCCCAAGTGGATCAAATAACTGGGCTATTTCTGACGAGATTATTCTTTTCGTCACCCTGTCTTCATCATTTACATCCACTTTAATGCGAAACTCGTTCGTTTTTGGTAACCAAATTAGGCCTAATGTCTTTATCCCGTCTTCCACAGCTGTCTCGAAGTCCAAGTGCATCTCGTGTTCTTCGGGTGTGAACCTTTGAGTTGCGGATGGTTGGAGTACCCTTTTCGAAGTTTAAATCCAGTTTTATTTAGGACGTCAATCAACTGTCTTTGCATCTCTAATGCCGTGGTTAAACTATTAAAACCTGTCACTACGTCATCCACATAAAAGTTCCGCAGTAAAACCTTACTGCCGAGAGGATGGGTCGTTGCAGATGACTGTGCTAGCGTTTGAATGCACTTTATAGCAAGGTACGGAACAGATGATGTGCCATAGGTCATTGTATTTAATTGATACTGCTTTATGGGTTTTGAAGAATCACGTCTCCATAAAATAAGTTGATATCGTCGATCGTCTTTATGTATATACTAATACCTGTCTGTACATTTGTTGAATATCGGCTGTGAATACGAATTTTGGCAAACAAAAACGAACGAAGATAGTAAACATATCGTCTTGTATAGTCGGGTCTATATGCAATATATCATTCAATGATAAGTTTGTTGAGGTTTTGCATGATGCTTGGTGGTACTAGTACACTACCCGTAACTTGGTGCTACTGCTATCAGGTTTTTGAATACAATGATACAACTACAATGTATTGTAGTTGGAGTTCGTGATTTTTGGCCAACCTTATTTCTAGAGTGTCAAGTCTTAGCAATGCAATGCTTCTTGAGTCGCTTAGTTGAGCAGGATTCTCGGTGAATGGAAGTCGCACTACGAATCATCCGCTGCTGTTATGATGTACTGTTGCGCTGAAGTGCTGCTCACATTTCTTCTCGGCTGCCGTAATTTGCCTTTTTTGACCTCAGGTCCAAAACCTCTCAAGTGCGTTATTGAAGCCTTCGTCGTCTGTGAAGATGCCGCATGAACGTGACGATGTGGATGATTGTCTCATCCGTTCTGTGACTATCCACCCGAAAATGGTATTTTGAAGACCAGGCATGTTCTCTGCTGTTTTTATTTGGCCTACTGAAAGAAAATGATAACAGAACTCTGCTCCTATAAGATCTATTTGGCTCGACGTATTAAATGTTGGAACGGCCAGTTTGATATTTTTCGGTATAGTCCAATTGGAGATATCAACTGACCTGGTGGGTTGTGGCGACAATATTTTGTTAAGATAATTGTTGATTTCAGTTATACGTTTATTTTGTTATCTGTTTTTTGGACTGCATTACCGATTCCCTGGATGTTCAATGAATCATATTTGGTCGGAAATCCTAGCTTTTTTACCACGTGTTCCATAATAAGATTGACCTGCGAGCCTGAATCTAGAAGTGCTCTGACCTCAATAGGATTTCCGTTGTTTGCTGGTGGTTATGCCCTTACCGTCCCCAAAAAAACGTAGCCTTGTTATTGATTTAAGGCTGATAGAGAAACTGGAAGAGCCTTAGGCTTGACCGTAGATGATGTTTCAGGTTTTTGATGGTCTTGTATGTGCGTAACATTGGCTGGCGCATCGAAAAGAACTAACGTATTGTAAAATATTTGTGTGGGTACAAATGATATGTAGTACTTATTCTTTTTAACACAAATCGCTTTATTCAGTACAGTTACAATTTACTATTTAATTGTTTCTCTCAATACAATCCAATTCCGCAACCGCTTATACTTTTCTTATCTTTTACTTAAACCACTTAATCACTTCTCCTAATTAACACTTCAAATTCAACTGATGAACTGATTTGCATACCTTGGGGATGCTGGTATTTATACTCAAATGAAATATTTCGAGAAAATTCCTCGCCATCCAGCGTCCCATACAATTTCCAATTTGCTAGAAAATTCGATACCATGCTATTTGTTGCCACTATTGGTTTTTGGTCTGCACTGGAGGCACCGTTATGGTAATTTTGTAATCTGGTCATTATATCGATAATAAGTTGCTCGATTTGACGTTCTAAATCAAAGTATTTCTTTTCGTTATATCCGTTGTCAATTGATCGAGACTTGCTGTTTGTTTGTCCTCTGTGGACATTTTTGGCTCCGTTGTTTCGGAATTTATTTTGTGTGGCTCTTCAATTTTTTCCTCGAAATGGGTCCTGAACTTCTCGTAGTTCTCCCGGACCGGATCGTAGAAGCTTTGAGTGAAATACTGATGATCATGGGTAGTTTCGCCCTGATCTTGGTATCCGTTTCTTCGATGATGTTCTATGCTGCCTCTAATTGACGAAATCTTCCTACGTAGTAACCTTCCTTGGTCTTTTTTGCCGCGGAATCCTTCTTATAATTCTCAATGAGTCGATAGAGCTCATCGATGTTGAGAATTTGTTTCTCAGTCAGTTGATCGATATCCATGTTTTTGTTAATCCACGATATTCCGACTCGGATACAACTGTTTCATTGGTACCGTTTCATTGGTACACGATTGTTCAGAGTCAAAACACGACGGACTTTATCAGTGTCTGAAGCCCTGGTAAACGCTTCTATTTAGTAATGATCGCCCATCTTGCTTGCCTCTTACACGAGAAAGCAAATATGAAGATCACGTCACCAAATATTAACGTCAAAACTCTTTTGCTCCGACGGTATAATCAGGGTGTATGTACCTCGATCGTGTAGTGGATATATTCGGTGCTTGTACCAATATATCAGCATATTTATGAATGATATTTAGTTATCTTACCTCGGCTGGGGGAATGACTAAATACGACTTCTTCTTCTTGGTGTTGAAAAATCAGTGCCTTATTGCTTCAAACTTAATCCTATTCATAACTTAAATTACAACTATACAATTTGCGTATTTGGTAATAATTTTAATATCGTACCTTGCATGAATGCACCTGGTATTTTTTTTGCGTCTGTGGGTTTAAGGTGAATAGTTTCGGCAGCATTGTTCGCGACGTATTCTTTATGTTCTAAACAGTATTGTTTTACCAGAAGTGGACCCTACACGCACATACATAAATAAAAATTTAGTAAACAATTTTGCCCTCACAAAATAATTACTTTAATGTAGGTAATTAATTAAAATTAATGTAAACACCTGAACTACCATGTGTCATCGTTATCAGTAGGAAGGTAGGACTCTATTCATCTTACCATAGTTACTGATATCGGCAAATAAGAACAGAATTTATTGCTTCTTTCACCTGAATCAATTATATTTTAAATACTTTTTATGGGTTACCGAATACCTCCTATAAAAATCAATGCTTACCTCATAAATGATAAATAAATTACAACTAGTTGATCTAGCTGAAGCATTCTTCTTATTTATTTAATATTAAAACCATTACTAAAACAGTCAAGAAGTATCAAAAAGAGTACCACCGACGAAACGTTTTAAATTATGATATTGGTAACAATGAGTTTGAATGTGAGCTTTTTTCATCTATCGGAAATTCATGGTAATTGATCTGTTTATGCATTTTAGTTGGGAACTAGAAACGCGAATATGGTACATACATTAACTTGATGGGACTGAACTCTACATTCATGTAATTGGCATTGTAAAATATTGTGGTTTTCTTGCACACATCGCATTCTAGGTTTTGGTATAACATAGAACACCCAAAGGTTAATCAAACCAACCAATTAACTCAAAATCGGAAAATTAGCACATTCATACTTCTGGCATGAGGGAGACGATATATTATAGAGACAGTCACTTCGGCGGTTGGTTTTTTTTTTTTTAAATTGCGCGAGCTCAAGGAGTTAAAGTACCCTTAAAATGCTTGTACACAGCGCGGGTGTTTATGACTAGGGTAGGCATCAACCTGGGGATAGTGTGTGTCCTGTTGAACTATGGACCACGTTTCGGTAGGTCATTAAGAATAGGGGTATGTGTCGATCGCAGTCCCGCTGGCAGTTGCCATTACATCAGATTGAGCATATAGTGGCGTTGTCCTTGTCTTCCTTAATTTCGCCCTTGATCAGAATCTGGCTCCATTGGGACCCCAAATCTGCTCACCAAGTTGTTTACTATCTGTTCGGCTACGGTCTTAGTCTCTTGATTTGGGATGGCAAACTCTTCCGAAGTAGTCTCTTTACTGAAGTAGTCCATGACCACGAAGGTGTACCGGTTGCCATTAAAGGTTTCTGGAAACGGACCAGCGATGTCGACGGCTATTCATTCGAATACTACTCCGATATTGTATTGTTACATTCGAAATTGTGGCTTTACTTTTTGGTTTTTGGTAGCCGCACACCTTATACACTTTTTGTACCAATTCTGGACATCTTGTTTTGCACTTAGCCAATAGAAACGTTCGCTTACCTTTTTCTTCTCTTGTTTATTCCCAAATGACCTACTGAGGTTCCGTCAAGTCTTTCATGGAGCACTTGACTGACTCTGGACCATGGCATCATAAGCTGTATATGAGAAGTTATTCCAACTGCACTCTCCCATTTCCGCTTCGGCAAACTATCTCGCACAAAAAGAGAGTTTCATTGTGCCCAATACGGCTTCAGAGTATGCCGCCTGTCCGCTTGGGCTTTCCTCGTGTTCCTTCCAGGCCAATACTGGTTCGATGTCGTTATCTACTCTTGGGAGGAATGTATTGTGCTTTAACCCTATGCTGGCAGTGTTCGCATTTGACTCAACAAGGTCGATGAGAGAAAGCATCAGCATTTGAGACGAGTTTTCCTTTACGGTATTGTACTTCAAAGTCGTAGCCCAGCTCGATCCATATCACAATTTAGACTTCACGGTTCTTACTACAATAGCCATTTCAGAGCTGTGCGAACAATGAACTTTTGTCCATAGAGGTACTTATGGAAATGCTTCGTAGCCAGAATTAAAGCCAGAAGCTCGCGTCGAGTTACACAGTAGTTCCATTCAGGTCTGGAGAGTACCTCACTGCAATATGCAACCACTTTCTCTTAACCATAATGAACTTGAGAGATCACTGCTCCGACCCCAACATTGCCGGCGTCTGCTCCCAAGTTGAACATTTTTCCGTTTGTGGGGTAACCCAAGATGGAGACATTGCACAGCTACCTCCTTTCTTCAATATTCGGATCCGTGTCCAAATGCGCTAGTTTAACCCTTGCGTCTTCACCAGACCTCCATATATATAAAACAAATAATATGAACATAAAAAAGAAATGTCATTGTTTGGAAAAGCTAAAGCAGAAATAATTGAACAAATTTATTTTTGAATATTTGCAAACCAGCAATTTATTAACATAAAATTATAGAAAAAATATTATTTTATTACTCATTACTCAAACATCTGAAACACTTTTGAAATTGAATAGAACAGTCCATGCACTCAAACCTTGTTTTTCTTTGTAATTTGTCCTTAGCCCAACAAAGTTTACATGACGACCTCTTGCTTGTTTTGCTAACACCTGCGCTTTGGGTTCCTTCACAATCCAGTACTGTTTTCCCAAAGAATGCTTCGATGTAAATTCTTGATGCGAATTGCTTCATAACTTGTGCATTTTTCATCCTCTCGTCAATTTGTTGGTCCATAGATCTGATAAGTTGGTCCAAAAGTATTACGGCGATCATCAGTTGCTGAATTTGGCTGAAGCTCATTGTAAATAATGTACGCAGCTAGCGCGACAATGTCCAAAATTTTGTAAAAGAATGGTAAAGGCCAACGCTTGGTGCCTCTTTTGCATCTGATCCATCTCCTAGCCTCTGATCCATTTCATCAACTCTACCCTTATTATTGTTGTAAAATATTATTGTCTGGACTTTTTTGCTTCTCAGGTTATAGTGCACCGTGGATAGTAGTAAAACAGCCTTATTTTTTCTGGGCACATAGGAAATTAACGAAACGTCATCATGAAAGCCAAAGAGCGTGGAATATACATGTCCGCTATGGCTTGGTAACATCTCCTTTGGTACGCACGTTTTATCTTTTCGCAGTGTACTCACAAATGCCAATCCACTATTCTCTAGTTTTTAGATATCCCCAAGTGAAGTGAAAAAATTCTCGGCAACTATTGTTCGTCCAGATTTAAAATATTTGCTTGTTATATCTATCAAAATTCGCTCTATTTGGTTGACATCTCTGGCCTGTCCAGGAATTTTGCCGGTGTACAGCGCTCCTTTTAAGGGGAAATTGTTGGAGAAGTCACATGACCACCATCCTTTTATACCATACTTCGCTGGTTTTGAGGGAATAGACTGGGTAAATTTTGTATGTCCTCTGTATGGGAAAAGTTATTCACAGTTATAGCGAATCTTGGTGTGTATAAAGATCCTAATTGGGTACTTAATATTGTCCGTACATCAATTATTGGCGCAGCTTTATCGGTCATTTGCCTTGACAGGCCTGTCCTTTGGCATGGTTGTCCCGTGTGGTTTAATGTACGAGCAAGCTTAATGGAAAAGATTCGGGTGTTTGAGAGGGCTTGTCTTAGGGCTTGTCTTCGCTTGTATAGAACACCAGAGTCGGAGTACAAGAAATTTTATCCTAACGAGGTCCTTTACAATAGGGCGAACCTAATACGAGTGGACAACTTCGTAATTAAGCTGACTCGAAGGCACATTGCAAGAGCAATGACCTCGACAAATAACCTGATATCTGGGGCTTACTACCCCAATTACCTTTACCACGAGAGTGTGCGCTCTGACGGCTTCGTTCCACCGGAAGCATTCCTCTACCTAGATCAGATAGGGTTGATCCAGGATAGATCAGCGGTGCCGTTAATCTTCCATGTCGCTCGGACAGCTGGGGACAGGCGACTCAACTACAGCAGAGACGTCGCACACGGCAGTTTGGATCGCCTCAGGTTCAGTAGGGCGGTGGGGAATCGCGATAAGAGGGATGTCGATCGGCAGCACCAGCATTTCTGGTGGTTGAATGATGGGGAAGATATGTCGTCGTCGTTTCCTTCAATTACGGACCAGCCTCACTAATGAGGCAGAGCTGACCAATCTATTTGCTCAGTAAATAGCGATGGCCAGCTTACATAGGTTTAGGTTAGCATTTAAGAAACATATGTATACATATATCAGTGTATACAAAGGTGTATATTGATGTATGTATATGATTATGTATAATGTCTATGTGTGTTTATGTGTGTATTGTACATTTAGGTTAGGTAGGCTAAGGTTTATTTTAAGTTAGATACTAAGTTTTTATAAAAAATAAAAAATTGTGTCCATATGCTAAGTTTTTCTTAACAAATATTTTTTCTTAGCCTTAAGTATTCAATATAAATAGTTCTAAGCAAAATGTAAATAAAGTCGAAAGACATAGTTATAAGAATTTAGAATAGCTTAGAGCGCCTGTGTGGGGCCAGTAAGTTAGTATAAGATTGTTAAGTAATTTTAAGCTAGCATTTAAGCATTTTTTGTTAGTATGTAAGAGTTAATGATTAAGTAAATAAAATGCATTTAAAACAAAACAGCCTGTCCTTTGGTCAACCAAGCGAATAAAACGACTGATGGCCCGGAAACGTTGAACCGAAATACTGGAAGTGAATTAGTTTTCCAAAGTTCTTTCTTATGTGTGTGATTAGAAAGCTAACACCAGCGGCAAGCAAAATTCCAAAATATGCATACAGCTCCTTCTCATTCACTAACTTCCATACTTTCGGTTTCTCGGGTTTTTTCTCACTGTTGAACTTTACAGTTCCATCCACTGCTTTTCGATTGGTTTCTCTCATTTTGATCACCACCATATCATTCGTAATCAATTTTTGAAAAATATGCATTGGATTAGAATTCAGTGAACGTTTGACATTTCCTCCAGTCTGCCTCAAAATATTATGAGTTCGAACATGTGAAAGTACTGGCGGTTGCTTATTCCATGATGTACCATCACGAGCTAGATAACTACTACTATTTGACACTGATGTAGAAACCCCTCCAACATTGGGGGCTTGCTTTTATTCCGCCTCACAATCCCTTCCTCACTGTCAGAAGTATCGCCATCGTGAACGTAGTCTTCGTCTTGTCCATCCCCTCCCCCCCCCCCCTCCACCGATCCAAATCATCGTCTTCCGGAAAAACGATCCACCTATAATGTTGTTCTCTTTCTACTTCTATCATTCTGAGAATTAATGGAATGTCGTAAGAAACCTTTAATAAAAACTGGTGATCAATAGTTTCATAAAACCACCAAAGAACTAACATCTTACGAGTACCTATTCAATCTATATTGAAGAGAGAGAGAGAGACTTCTTCGAACCCGCTCACTTTGGCTGATGGTAAGTCAATGCACAATATTCCCAACATCTCACCACAAAAACAAACAGAATTTCAAAATTAATTTACAGGCTAAATACGAATGGTTATTTGTTAACTCATCCAACACCAACCTCAAGCTAGGAAAGATGCGGGTCTCCAAATAGACGGATTAACCAACCAACAAAAACGTAGAAAAAAAACGAATCAACGACTCATCAAAAGATAATTATAAAACGCCCAGGTCCATTCCCCATCCACATCCTAAACCTAACCCCAACTGGAGTCTTAAAACCAATATATTTCCCAATTTTTCCTCTCCCGTTTATATCCCTAAGCAACCCCCTCCATGTATCTCCACAAAAGCACCAAGTGCCTCTCTTCCATCCAAGCCCCAACGCGTTTCACTTAATTTAACCCCTGCCCTTGATACTGTCACTGCTCAACCACCCACACCCCCTCCCACGAATATTAACATCTGCTTTCCCAATTTCGACCTTAAAACCCAAATTTTATCAGCTCGCATATCTTAAATTCCGCTTGTAGCTTCTCCCTCGGTTTCACGGGCCCCAGTCCCTATTTTTGATCCCCTTTCGCCTCCTAACGTTAAATTGACCCAAAAGAATATAGATACCGCAGAATGCCGTTACTTGCTTTCTCTAGGCTAAGGGATAAAAAGATATACGAATATATACGTCTCTTTATCGCATATCTTTACGGCAAATCCGACTCCCCTACTCCTCCACGCAACAAATTACCTCTTACATTTTACTACCAAAACGGAATTGGCTTGCACCCTAAAACTCGTGCTGTCCTGTCTAAATCACATGGTCTCTCTTTCGACGTCTATACTCTTACAGAAACCAATCTGATCCCCGACATAAAGAGCCAGGAGCTATTTCCATCTTCTTATAATGTTTTCCGAGATGACGATCACTCTCTCCCTATGTTTAATGATCCTGCCATCGCTAAAGTTGATTCTCCATGTAGCGGTGTGATTCCATCGACGATATCCTTATCTTTGGTGACTTTAATCTGCTCCTGCTAAAGTGGATTCCATCGGATGATCACTTATTTTTTACCGCGTCAAACGCCATTTTTCCAAGGAATGTCTTTTCATTGATAGTATGACTGACTTAAGCCTGAGCCAAGTAAGTGGGGTCGCTAATTCTATCGGTAAGTAACTAGACCCTATTTTCACTAGTGATCCTATTAACTCCACAGTAACATTGTGCCCCTTTATCCTATCAACTGCCGACAACTTTCACCCCCTCTTCTTCTCTCACTTTTCCATAACTCACCACCACTGCCCAATTCTTCAACTACCATCTCTTCTTACAACTTCCATAAAGCTAATTTTCGCAAAATCAATACCTATCTTAGCAAATGTTCTTTTGATTTTACCAACCTATCCTTATCTGATGCTGTCACCATTTTCTACAGTGAAATATTTAATTCCATTTCTCTCTACGTCCCCTTTCCACGGCATAAAACATCATCTATTTCCCCTACATGGTACAACAGAAGACTTCGCTCTTTACGAAACAGAAGAAACAAATTATGGGCAGTTTTCCTTCGCACCAATTCTTATCTCTCCCAACCTTTTGATCCCACCCTTATCGAAGAGAAGTCATAAAATCTCAATGATGAATTTGCATCCGGTCCAGATGGGCTCCCAGCAACATTTCTCAAAAAGCGTGCCCCCAATTTTTCGCACCCACTTACGTCCCTCTTTCATCTGTCCCACACACAAGGGGAATTCCCCTAAATTTGGAAGACCTCTTTCATAACCCCGGTTCACAAAAATTGATCAAAGAACAATATCAAATTAATATACAAAGACCGGCCTGGCTCTCCGAAAATATGCGAATATCCTTTGCAGATATCACGTTTTTCTTCAGCCAGGACAGAGCTTCTTTAATCGCCAAAATTTCCGCCTGGAACACACTACAGTGATTTGGAAGACGGAAAGAGAGGCTTAGATTTAGCTTATATTATCTTATCTGCCACCAATTACGCTATCGGTTTTAGATCCATCTACGTAGAGATGGATTGACTTGTCCTCCATGAAAGCATGTTCTTCCCAGAATGATCTAGAGGGGAAGCTTACATGGAAGTTTTTGTCAAACCAAAGTTCAGGTATGGTGTAACCGATGTTCTCTTTGAGGATTCCTAATGTATTAAGAATGTTGGCTTGGCCAAATGAATTATTTGTCCATTGTTTAGTCGCTTTAAGGCAAATACCTGCAGTCGCCGCTTCTTGCCTGCTGAAGATATCTAGGGGTGTCAAATGAAACAGAATATCTAATTCCGCAGAGGGGATAGACCGCAAGGCTCCGCCTGTGCATAGACATGCTGTTCTTTGGACTCTGCTTAGTTTAATGCAGTCGACTGCATTTTGCAAGGCCGTCCACCAGACAACCACCCCGTAAGTAAGTATCGGTCTTATGACCGAGATGTATAGCCAGTGGGTTATGCGAGGTTGAAGGCCTAATTTATTCCCGATGGCTTTTTAGCAAGATAATAAAGCTACTGTGGCTTTGTGGACTTTTTCTTGAATTTTAGGTTTCCAGTTTAGTTTCCTGTCAAAAATGAGACCCAGATATTTTGCTGTATTGGAAAAACTAAACTGGTACTATTTATTGAAGGAGGGTCTTTAACTAGAATTTTGTATTTCTTGGAAAAGAGAACAGGATCAGTTTTATTGGGGTTTATTCCCAATCCACAGCGGGCTAATCTATTGAGATTTACTTGAAGAAGTTCTTTAATGGTATTGAGATGCTTTCCTGAGATAGCTATGGCAACGTCATCCGCAGAGGCAATCACTCTGCTACCACCCGCTTCCAGGTATATCAGTAGTTCGTTAACTAATAAGTTCCAGAGAAGGGGAGAGAGGACACCGCATTGCGGCGTACCTCTGCTGTCACATCTTTTAGCAGAAGTCTCACCCAGTTTGGAGTTGATTATGCTGCTTTTTAGCATTAGACCGATCAACTCCCCAAGTGAGTCGTCTACGTTCAGAGTTGACAGCGCAATCGTGATTGCGGATGTGTTGACGTCTAGGAAAGCAACCATTGTGTACTCTTTATATTGTAGGGATCGTTCGATGTGGCTAATTAGAGAGTGCCCTTTTTTGAGTGATGGAGATTAATCTGGAGAAACCGTATCATTGCTACAGTTTTCCAGAGTAGTCTCCACCACGGTGTTGTTGAGGCCCTCCGATTCTGAAGATGTGCCCAAAAGCTTATCTTCTATCTTGATCTTATAGGAGGAGGACGTTGCTTATCAGCTTCCAGCTCATCCTTATGTGTATACCCTTAAGTGTATGGACTCGAATCCGAACCGAATCAGTGGCCTGCCATAAACTTGCTGCTGCTAGGGGTGGAGGAAGTGATAGGTCTGGCTTGTCATAGTCATGACACTCCTTGAGAATTTCTTTTTAGGCTCGTGGCTCTTGCCTTTAGAGGATGGTGCAACATGGCTTGCTACAGTTTTACCTCCTCTCGACAATGCATAAGCCTTGCCGGTAGTCGGTGCAGTTACCGTTCTACCGCCCGGTATTAAAGGAGTACCGGCTTCGGATTTTGTTTTAGAGGTTTTATCCATAATATGGTCCCACGAGTAGCGGAGACAGGGGTGTCCATCTGTACAGAGATCAGCGGTATGCAGATAAGGCTAGCTAATCCAGAGGTCTCCAGGTTGATCTTCGGCACGGGTCGTATGACACCATGATCCAGTCCAGGGGAAGGAGGGAGAGGTTTGGGAGGTGGGGAGAGGGGGTGTGAGCATCCTTTGGTTTCAGGACTCATCTGGAGAATTTCTTTTGGAGATTCATTGACCTTACTCAGCATCTACAACTCGACAAGTTCGATGCTCGCGGTAGAAGCTCACATACCTAAAATGTTCGAAAGCTTTTTATATGAAGTTCTAAGCTTTCAGTGCGGGTCACTTATATCACCCAGTCAGAACGGATTTCTAAAAGGCAGATCAACTACTACAAACTTAGTTGAATTCGTATCCTTTGCGCTTTCAGCCCTAGAAATTGGCAACGAAGTTGACGTTATTACTACAGATTTCGCTCAACTCGTCCTTTCGATCAACTGATCCTTTTCAAATTGTCTTCTTTCGGTTTTGACCCCATATTGTTAAAATGGATATCTTCTTATCCGGAGAACCGTTATTATAGCGTTCACCTTAGGTCAGCCTTCTCAACCCCGTTTTTAGCCAACTCTGGTGTCCCAGAAGGCAGCCATATAGGTCCCCCCTTTTTCATTTTAACTATAAACGAACTACAAACACTGCTCCGTATCCATTTACGCTGATGACACTAAGTTTTCCAAAACTATTTCTTCACCCCAAGACTATATTTTCCTTCAAGAAGACCTTGATAGGTCTACTTGGTGTCTAAAAAATTGCTTTGAGCTTTATGTCTCCAAATACCAATCTGTGACTTTGTCTCGTAAGTCCAATCAATCCCCCTCTCGACTTTGTTTTCTGCATGACCAACCTATACCAAAGGTTCAATCCCTTCGCGACCTCTCAATTTTATTCGATAGAGAGTTAAACTTCCGTTCGCATATTGATGAGATAATCCTTAATGCCAAATCATCGCTCAGTTTTATCAAACGTTGGTCTAAGGAATTTTGCAACCCTTATGTGACAAGGTCACTTTACATTACCCTTGTCCGGCCCCTCCTTGAATATGCCAGCCAAGTATGGTCCCCCTTTCAGCGAATTCATATATCCTGAATCGAGAACATTCAACGTCGTTTTCTTCGATTTGCTCTTCGTCGACTACCCTGGAGTGAACCATTTGTCCTACCTCCCTATCGCGACCGCCTCAAACTTCTTAACCTGAATACCCTCGACAAACGCAGAGACGTAGCTGACATTCTCTTCATTCTTCGACTGCTCTCCGGTTCTGTGGAATGCGCTTTCATTTAAAATTATATTTCCTTCAACACTAATCCTCATAATTTACGCCGTCCTCGTCTCTTCTATATCCCAACCCACCGCAACTCTTATGGCTCTAACGAACCTCCCCCTTTTTGATTTTAACCTGAGCAATTCTCGTCTTAAATTTGATCTCCTCCACCATTCTCTTACATCCTAACCCTTAACTATTGTTAGTTTTTAAGTCCTAGTTCTTAAGTTAGTTTAAGCTTGCATTAAGCGAAATAAATGGGGGCGTTTGCCCCCACTAAATTAATTGTACATACACGTGAACAATCGAGTAGGTCTGGCCAGACCTGTGCGTAGACAAGAGGGTTAAGTCTGTCGACAGATATTTTACTGTTCGTCCATCTGCGAGAATCGTGAATAGCCTGTCGGTAATCCTTTTGATGATTGGATATGGTCCAGAATACGGCTGCTCGAAAGGTTTCTTGACAGCGTCGCATCGAAGTAATATATGCGTACATTTGTAGAGGTCTGGGAGAATACTCGTAAATATTTTCTTCTTGATGTGATGCGTTGGTCGGAATTGTCGAATAGTTTCACGGTGCTTCTCGACGAATGTCTGTGGATTGACAGGAAGATCTTCGTTCAGGAAAATCTCACCGGGAATCCGAATACTGGAACCATATAGCATTTCGGCTGCTGATGCTTTGATGTCTTCTTTGTATGATGTTTTTATACCCAGTAGTACAGTTGGAAGGGCTTCTATCCATTTATTCGGTTTGTGACGCATGAGAGCTGCTTTGAGTGGCCATGCCAACGTTTGGTGATTCCGTTTGATGCAGGATTATACGGTGAAGTTCTTATTCATGTGTGTAAAAAGTCGTTGCCACCGTATCTGCCTGTATATCTTTCAGAGGAATGGCTTCTGGCCACCTGGTATATCGCTCAATTATCAGTAAAGCAGTATCTGTAACCTTCACATATAGCAAGTACTATGAGGTCGATGAAAACGGTTATCCGGTACATTGATTGCATTGGGCTGCAGATGATTGAGCTTGTGAATCTTCGAGCATGACATGGTACGCAAGTGCGGGACCAATGCAATGCGTCCTTGTTGATATTGGGCCATACATATTTTGGGACGTATTCAGAAGCTCTTCGGCGAAGAGGTTGTGGTATGTAGAGTCTGATCAGATCTCTTGAAACATTGCAGTAAATTTTTAAGACTGGTTTTATGGCAAGTTGTTGTAATTTATGTGATGTTTGGTCGGTGAAAATTGTTCGAAGTTCGGTATCTTGTTGTTGTAGTGTGTGAAGTTCACGATGGTCTATTTTGCAAGGCATTGTTGTGTAAATATGGGCTTAGTTTCAACAATGAATTTGATTTTTCAAAGGGCAATTGTTCAGATGAATTATCATCACCTTGTTTCACCATGTTTATTTCGTTCCCAAAATTCTCAAATTGGCACAATCTAACATACGAGTATATAGATATAATTCAGCCAAAGCAGTTAAGTCGATTTAAAATTCATGTTTTTTATTTGCCCTGGTTTTAATTTTATTTCCAGAAAACGATAAAGGTAAGCCATAGTACCCTTTAATTTTTTCCAAGATGAGAACCGCGTATATTCCACTAGTGGTTGTAGATGGAACCTAATGTCAGTGAAAACTTGAAACTAGTTTTCATTAATTTTTGGTGTTCTCGTTGGCCATGTATCTTCAAAATGGTATAAGAAGTTGGGGCCATGATATCAACGGCTTTGAGATGAGCAATCAATCTGCAAATTCCATTTAGAGGCATCGTCTGCTTTATTGTTCTCGCTAGGCCCACATCTCCATTCATCTTCATTCGACTTTTTCCAATATTTCACCTACTCTAAACATGACAAATTGCTTTACTTTTCGATTGTTGTTTTTTATCCAGCAGTGAACAGAATGTGAATGTTGTCTCAGACTGAAGCACTTGTCAATTTTAATCGAATGATCCACCTCAAGTTCCATACGTAGTACTGATATATGCTTGATGGGACCCAATTTCGATCTAGAACAAACAAGAGAGCATTCAGTGTATATCGCTTTTTCACCCTCATGTAAACAACTGCTGCTGTACTCGACTGTACATCCGTTTACAAACTTTAACCTGCTAAGATATTTGCCTCACTAGGGGCAATAACTTTACCCATTCGCACCATAGCCTTAACTGATCCGGATGTATTTCTTCATCCCACTGCGTGCGTTGCTTCTTGTAAAAGTATCTTGAGTGGGATTAGGAAGTGCGCAATAAGACCAATTGGATAAAAGACACTCACTTATCACTCATTCCCAAAATCTTCCCAACCTCAAAATCACCAAAACGTTGGTTGAAGTTTTTGTCGCAGTAAGCCTTTTCTCTTCACGCCTTAAGCACAGTAAAGGAGTTACTGATGAAATGCCTAATTTCAAATCCTCCTTGTTCTTGAATATTTATGACCTCCTTAGCTAGTTGTATAGCTTCCTTCTCAGTATCAACGCTATGAAGAAAATCGTCAACATAATGGTTTTGAATTGAATTGAATCACCGAGAGCAGCGGTGATTTCGACGAAGATTCAAGGGCATTTTTATTTTTAATATAGGCTGCGCAGCAAGGGGAGCAGGTTGAACCGAATGTCAATACTTGCATGACATAGTTTTAAAGCTCACCTGATTCTGCTTTTCAATACAAAGACCTTTGAGCATTCTGGTCGGACACTTGTACTTGAATTTGGTGGAATATTTGTCTTGTGCCCCCACTTATTGCAATTGTTCTCTGGCGAAAGCGAAATGGAAGTGATGTCAGATTATCTGATCCAGACAAAAGCATTGAATTGAGTGAATCTCCGTTTACTCTTGTAGCTGCATCCCATATTATGCGCACTTCAGATGGTTTATTTGGGTTGGTAACAGGAAAGATGGGCAGGTACCAAATTATTTTCCCCTTATTATCCTGAAGCTCAGTTTTTGTTAGCTTACGAGCTTATTAATATAGTTGATTTGTGTATTGAGGTTCGTCGCAAGTATTGAGTCTCTTTTTTCTCTTTTCTAGGTACAACATTCTCCGCAGCGGGCCTTCTGTCATTAAGTTCTAGGAATTCGCTTTTCCATAATAGCAGTTTTCTAAAAGAGTAATTGCTTTTTTGAGCCAACACTATCGATTGCAAAGAACTCTCGTACAAGTTCATGAAGCTTTCTATCTGCTTTTTCTTGGCATTCACACACATGAAAATGAGAGAAATTATTCGCACTCGTTTTTCTTCCAGAACATAGACCAAATACCGTCCACCCTAAACGAGTTTTCTAAAAGGCTGGTTGTTCAGTTTTTCCTTCGCGATGCTTCCCTGAACTTGTTGAATCAACTTGATCAATGCAAATTAAAATTCGGGGTCTAGCTTTTAAATAAGGAAAGTTTAAAGTGAGTTCTTCAAAGTTCATCGACTGCGATGGTAAGGTTAATGAATCGACAGTGCGAACATTAGTGAGGAAATGTTTCTTTGAGCATCCGACAGCAGAAATTTGCAGGCTTACTTTTTTTGGGTTCTTTCGATTCTCTAAGTATTTGCGGTCCACCTAAGACACAACGGCTCACTTTTCCCTCTCAACAGCAGCATGTCAGCCAGGTCTTTATCCATCAGTGAAACTGAGGAGCCATCATCAAAAAAGGCATAAATTTTGATCTTGATGTTGTTGTTGTAAAGTGTTCCAGGCAATATTTTAAAGAGAATGCTATTTTGGTCTTTATGAATGTTGCAATGATTTTCGCTCACATTGCTAGTAACGGCTATTTCTCTTAATTGATCCTTATTTTTGTGTAAAGACTTGTGGTGTTTGTAGTCGCAATTGTTTACTCCACGTTTTTTGTTAGAGCTGCATTTCCGATTATAGTGTCGAACCAAACATGTTCGAAAAAGAAAATTCTTCTTTACCGCTTCCCACTTTTGTTTGAAAGTCAGATTGTTAAACATATTGCACTGATCTACCGACTTGCAGTTACTGTTGCAAATAACACATGTACGTCACACTTGATTATTGTTTCCTACCTGTTCGTTGTTGGCTCTCAAGAGGGTCTTATTGATGATTCTCTTTTCTTATTTCATGTCGGCGAGTCGAGTGAATAACATATTAGTGACTTCAGATGCAGCTTAAGCTATTAGGTGAAGCCAAGGACTGAATGTTGACATATTAACATAGTTTTTCTCCAATTTTAAAACTCCCCAGTTAAATCAAATTTGACAAGGCAGCCGTTCAGTGAGCTCTTTGATCAGAGATGGATTATTAAGGTAGGAGTGCAAGCCTGCAGCGTGCATGATGTCAATTATATTTTCCACCGAACTTGCAAATGTAATGAGAGAATCTAATCGGTCAGGCTTAGGTGGACGTCAGCTTTTAATTGATCAATTAAGCTTTCAATTATGCTTTTTGGAAGACCAAACATCATACGTAAAGTAGAAATAATTTTCGCCACCTGCTGTGGATACATAAATGTGGACCTAACAGCGTCCAATGCTCTTCCTTTTAAACATTTCGGCAAGGGCAGAAGATTTTCATCGTAAGAAAATCCACATGAGCTAGTGGAATTCTCGTAACAAGATATGAAGGGAGACCACTCCTCAGCGTCATCGAAAAGCTCGGTAATTCTTTCGGAGTTATACGCCTTGTCTCTTTTTACATGTTACTCAATTTTGATGTATTATTTAACTCACCAGGTGAGAATTAATCTGCATGTGCGAAGCAGAGAGTGTCATGAAAAATGAGAGCTTGGTCTGTTAGTCGTCGTGTACTATTGTGCAAGCATTCTGTAGGTTTCGGCACTGACTCAGTTCTTGTACCAACTTGATGATCATTTAAATTCGATGGCTGCTCCAAGGTACCTATTTAAAACACCCCACTTAATTACCTCTTTTAGCTGTTGACGAATAGAATGAAAAGCCATTTGTAGTTTTATGCTGCTCTGAGACCCAGTTCTTCAATCTATCGCTTATACATGTTGAATATGTATCACTTTCTTCTTCTGATGTTTGTTCTTCCGGGAGGTCATACATCAAGATATTCTTTGCCTCTCTTCTCTTTTTCCAAGAAATATTTTCTGCACCTTTCTTCTTTAAGGCGCTTTTCTTCGTCGAACTTCCTAAGTCTCTCTGCTCTGGTAGGTTGACTCATATTTAGAGAATACTCTGTTTGATTCAATGTTGGTAATATTACGGTGTGTGTTTTTGATGCCCTCTGCAAACCTTGGGGCAATTCACGCGTCGGTTGACCTACGGCAGTTGGGTTCGATGTGCATTTTGCGCAGCACCAATCCGTGTGCTGTATGTCGGATGTCACGTTTACGCAGTCGAAATGGTGCCATTGATCGCAAAGGTCACACTGAACCATTTCGTCTGTGTCAGGTCTACTACAAGACTTGCAGGTAAAATTGTTTCCAAGAAGAGTCTTGCCTTTGAACTTGAATCGATGGATTCGATTGTTGCTGATTTGAAGGTGGTGGCGGAGGAGAATGCGCGACCTTGGATGTTTTACCAAAAATATTTTTATTAGCCATGCTTACCAGACAGCGACGGCATAAAGTGGTGTTGGGTGATGTTCTTAGGTGATGATCCATAACCGTCTGATGTGGCCAATGGTGGCGATGCGGTTGGTCACTTAAGCTATGTACTGGTTTTTCCTTTTACGAACTGTATGGCAGCTTACGAGCAATTTTGATGCTTTGTTGGTGGTCTTCTTGCTGCAGGTAGGGCAGCCTTTTATCGACAATCCAACCTTCCAAATAAGCTTAGTTAGCACGCGAAAATTTAGTAAAAAAAAACAAAATTTTAGTAATGTTGTCGTCAAATAAAAAGACTACTCTTGAAACTTTAGTTACAAAATTTATTTAAAAAAAATGTACATACTTTCAGTGAAACTAAAATTTTCGGTTTTTATCTGCTTTTGTTCCTTTGGCGGCAACTTTGGTTCTGCTACTTAATTCCCGCGCAAGCCATTTGACTTCTTAAGAGCTCTTAGCCTTGAGATAGCTTGGCTAAGAAGTGCTGCCAGATTTGGCAACATATGTCACAGTATGCCAGTTGTCCGTGAACTGTGGATAATCCACAAACAGCTGTCGGATATACTCTGCCTGCTGCCGTAACCGACGTCGTTGCATAGATGAGGCGTCTTGATTTCAGGTCGAGTATCAATCCATGGTGAGCAAGTAAACCAGCTCCAATTATTGCTGTCTTAACATCAGCTATGATGAAAGATCACTTGATAACGCGTCGTATACCGAGGTTGAGGGTGAACATTTTTTCGCCATAAGTGTGGATTGGGGAATTGCTTGCTGCATAAAGGGTCGGTTGCCCTGGGACATTTTGCAATTAGGCGGACGAGGCAGTACAGAGACTGCTGATCCAGAATCGATTAGAAATTTTTGATGTTTGTCTTTGTTGAAAATGTGAAGGCGGTATTCGATGCTCGCACGGTCACTGTTGTCTGCCGCCTGAGATGGCAACAGCGATTCTAGTTTAACTTCTGGTAACTGCAGAACTTCGAACATTTAATGTCATTCTTGCCGAACCGCTTGTGGAAGTAGCATACTTTTGGCTGTGTATGTGGTGTTGACGATCTAGATGAAGATCCTGCTCACAACCTAGAAGCAGATTGGCGATTATTAATTTTATTGTGGCCAGGTTTTAGCTCCTGAACCAACTTGGTAGAGTTTGACAGAGTACTTAGGCGGCTGTGAACGTCGTCAGAAAAACCTTCTCTCTGTGTGTCCGTTTAGCAAACGGCTGGAATGGTCGTATCGTCGATTGTGTTGCCACAATAATAGTATAATAAGTGACATCTATGTACTATGCAAAACCGACGGAAGATGAAAAACCAAGGCCAAGCTAGTTTTAACGATAGACCCCGGATTGTACATGCATATTAAGGATACAAAAACATCCTCCAATTTGTGGAAACAATTAAAAACCATGTTCGATGATTCAGGATTTTCAAGGAAGATAACCTAACTACGACATCTAATTTCGTTGCGACAACAAAATTGTGATTCCATAACTTCATATGTGACGCAAGTGGTCGAGACAACGCAATGATCAAAGCGCAAAGGATTTGCAATTTGCATTTATTAGCAGGTTTGCCAGATAAATTTTCACCAATGATTATGGCTATAGATCACTCAAAAATTACTACAGACGCAATAAAGTCGAAGTTGATCTATATGGAGGTTTCGAATACCGACACGCATCCCAGCGGCGCTGCATTTGCTGCGAAGAAAACACAACCGAAACAAAAAAGTAAATTTGGCAGCACGTCAACATCAAAAGTGACAGGTGAAAAAACTGTGACATGCTACAGATGTAAACAAGCCAGCTATTACAAAAACCAGTGTCCGTTATTGCAGAAAAACAAGCAATCACGTCGACTCCGGCGCAAGTGTACATTTGACGGCAAACAACGCGTGGGTAAACAACGCGAATCTTACACCGAGTTTATCACAGATGACAGTCGCGAACGATATGAAAGTGCCAGTTTTTTGTTCCGGAGATGTACAGATATCGACTGACTGCAACTACGATATTATGGTTAAAAATGTTTTATGTGTGCCAAGCTAGATGACTAACTTGTTATCGATAAGTGAGCTCATAAAAAATGAAAACAGTGTTGTTTTTGCAGCTAACCAATGTTATATCCGCAACAAGAGGAATGAGCTAAATGCCACAACAGAATAAATCAATGGAGCTTACATACTCTATACTAAGGGTAAAAGTGGCAGATTGTTTATTCACAGCACCGGCTGCAGCAAATACAGAACTTGGCATAGGCGGCTAGTACACATTAACAGCAGTGATCTTATAAAAATGAAGAACGGCATTGTGGATGGATTGTTTTGTCGGGACTCGAGTAACATGATGGAGAATAAATGTGTGACCTGTTGCAAAGGTAAACAGATGAGGTTGCCATTTTCACATGGGGGGCAGAGGAGTTCAGAAAATTTGCAGATAATACATGCTGATGTATGTGATGTTATGGAAACAAAATCCATCGGTGGCGCTCAGTATTTTCTAATCTTCATTGATGATTATAGTCGTATGACTTCCATATATTTTCTTAGGCGATGGAATGAAGTTTTCAATAAATTTAAAGTTTTCAAAGCGATGGTTGAAAGAATAAAGGTACTCCGCACAGACAACGGTGGTGAGTTTTGTAGTGGAGAAATGGAGAATTAATTAGCCAATGAGGGAATCATTCACCGGAAGACAGATGCATATATACCAGAACAAAACGGCGTTAACGAACTTGAGAATAGGACTGTTGTTGAAAAGGTAAGATGTTTACTTTTTGATTCTAAGATACAAAAGAATTTTTTTTTTATAATTGACGAGCGCACAAGGGATTTATGTACCCTTAAGATGTTTGCACATAGCGCGTGCGAAAGGAAGTTAGGGACAGAAAAAAGAGAGATACCGATGTGCGTTGGTTTTAAATGTTTGCAAGTTATACTGGCTAGGAAATAAAGAGCTCCGCAGGCCATTCCATAAGCGATTTGTATGGCTTAGGAAAGAATCACGATATTTCAGAGTACGTCCGAAGATGGGCTTGAGGGTGAACTGATGAGCATTCACAGAGAGACGGGCGTTACGGTTAAAAACATGAA
Organism: Volucella bombylans; assembly: GCA_949129095.1. NCBI lineage: Eukaryota > Metazoa > Arthropoda > Insecta > Diptera > Syrphidae > Volucella > Volucella bombylans. The sequence continues at coordinate 215,268,643 of OX422140.1, forward strand.
AGGGCGGAATGCTACTGGCAATTTCAGTGGAGAATTGGAGGTGAAAATAGCGATACAAAAAGGTGAGACAGGAGACATTACGCCGGTGTTCAAGGGTGACGAATGACTGTGTAATACTAGCATCACCTATGAGTTTTATCGCACGATTTTAGACCCTATCTAGCAGGTGTAAAGAGGTCTTAGGGGCACCCGAGCAGATGTGGGCATTGTACTCCAATTTCGGGCGGATAAATGCCTTTTATATTGAGGCCAGATCAAAGGGGGTAAAGTATTTCTTACATCGCTTGAGGAAACCTAAACGTTTCGCAGCATTTTTGACGACATCGAATATGTGGTCATTCCAACGTAAGTTGTCATTGACACATAGTATACCGAGGATTCAAAGTTTTTCGGTTTCGACGATGCAAGTGCCATTGATTTATAATGGCTGGGTATTTAAATTTCGCTTTAACGACAGCAGACAACATTGTGTTTTTTAAGCATTAAATTCCACTCTGTTGATAGTCCCCCAATTGGTTGTGCTATCTATATCGGAAGTTAATGAGCTTAACATACGCTGCCATTCCCGTTCTACATCCGAAGGGCAGGGATGTGATTCCGGAAACCAATATGAAAAGCAGAGAGTACTGCCGTCAACAAAGGAATATATTGGATTAGAAGTGGCAGACAAGAGATCATTGATAAAAATTCAAAAGAGTGTTGGAGACAGAACGGAGCTCTGGGGCACACCAGCATTTGTTTTGTGAATATCAGACTTGAAACCATCCCAGACTGGGGCTGGCCGTGGGGTAGTGGTAGTAGCAAACGCTTCTCACTCGGAGGGTCCAGGTTCGAATCCTGCCCATGGCAAAATCAGTTTTTCATTGTATAATTGGAACTCAAACAAAAAAATTCTGCGTGTGAAGGCATAACACTGACACGTAGATTTGGCTGTTATAAGAGTTTCAAGCAATGAAAAAAATACTGGGAATTATATCTCGAATCACTCTGAGTGAAGAAAAACTCTCCGTCCTATTCGGACTCCCACCCCTGGAGAGCAAACATAGAAACCAAACACACCTGAGTTTCAAACCACTACAAAAACAATTTTCCTTTCTCCTCCTTCTATCTTTCCGCCCGCGCCCTGGCAACAGTAAAAGGGTATCAAACCCCTTAGGCGCGCGTAAATTATAAAAAAAAAAAAAAAAAAAGACAACTTGAATTCAAGGTTCCGAAAGGTAGTTTCTAGTTCATTGAAGAAGAGAGTCGTCGATCCCAAATGCACGCATTTTCGACAAAAGAACCTGATGCCAAACTCTGTCAAATGCCTTAGAAATGTCAAGTGCAACTATCTTGTTTTCACTAGATTGATGTACACTTTAGTTCCACTTTTCGGTAAGGCATGCTACGAGTATTAAATCACCAGTGGACCTGTTGCTACGTAAACCATATTGCCGGTCATTGAGAAGTTTTCGTGTTTCGAGATATTTCATGAGCTGGCGATTTATCAGCGTTTCCATGACCTTGGAAAGAAGGGACTTTAGTGCAATGGATCTGTAGGAGGAGAGAGAAGATGATTCGCCTTTTTTAGGGATGAGCTGGAAAAATGCTGTTTTTCATCTGCTTGGGAAGATTCCTAAAGTGTACGATTGATGAAAAAGCTTACGCAGTGGTTTTGCCAGCGAGGAAAAACACCTCTTCAGACCAAGGGGAGATATACCATCTGGACCAGCGGATTTATGTATACTGATATATTTACGTAGTCTTTCTACTACACTAGTGCGAATGTGGATTCGTCCCATTAAAGATTCGACGCACTAAAATGTAGGCGGAGATAAAGCACAATCTGGAAGTGTTGACCTGGCGGCAAAGTTGGCAGCAAACAGATTGGCCTCTGGATTTAGAATCCTTACAGGAACCATGCTTTTCTCTGGTTGCATTGAGGTCTTTTCGACCATAAAGTTTCTCCTATGTTCTGGCTCCATCATATAAGATCGGAGACTACCAGGACCACTTTCCAAACTTGCCCAAACAATTGCATCCGACGACGGCTTAGGACCTGATTAGCGTTTTCGTATATTACTGGTATCTACATGCTTTGGTATTTCAGGGTTTGTGCCCCAATGTCCACTACTAGTTCATGTTCTTCCATGAAATCTGAGTCATGAATTTTGTTTAAGCAGTACAAGGAAAAAAGAATTGAAGCGTCCCTCGGTCGGTGGCCAACCCTCGTGGTCTACATAGAAGGAACAGTTTGAAATGGCTGCTTGCGCCAACAACTGGGGCAATGAATAGAAGTTCAACCAAAAATGGATGAGGAAAAGAATAATCTGGAAGAGCAATAGTTCGAAAAAATCGATGACAAATTTGAAAGAGTAGAGAAGAACGTTGACGACAAATTTGTACACATGGACAAGAAAGTTTAGCAACTGGCAAAAGAGCCCGACACAGTGCGAAAAGTATAAGCTACGAGAATGTTCTTTAAGAGGTACAATGAGAAAGGCGTTGCAGGCTCTCTCATTCGATGGCCAGACCTCATAGTCTACTTATAAGAAGAAGTTCGAAATCGATGCTTATACGAACGACTGAGACAATGAGGAGAAGTCTTCTGCCATACCAATGGCCTTTCACAGTCCTACAGCAGAATTACTACATGCAATTGACGTTGAAAATCCTAAAGACTATATGGCAAGGTAGAAACACTGCAGCAGCTATAAGCAGGTGTGAGGAGACTGGCCCATTTGTTTTACCCCACCGCAGGCCAGGAATTTATAGCCGAAATGTCAAAGGACGATTCATCCGGGGTATCGCAGATTCGAAGCTACAGTCAGCAATAAGGGTGTCCCGGAAATGAACACTTGCTGCAGCACTTGCGTTCGCTCTGGCAATGGAAATAGCCAATCAGACTTGCAAAGGAACACATTTCGTCAGGGATGTAGCATATGTTGAGTGCTCTTGCTGATGAATGAGGTACTCTACGTGAGAGATGAAGAATGTGCTGCTGGAACTGCGATAAAATATGGCATCTTAAAGGGCAAGATCCGATACAAAGAAAAAGCTCTCCTAACTGCACAAACTAGCAAATGTAGGAAGAAACCAGCAGAAACGGCTATCAAGATGCTGATTAATTTTCCCAAAGCCATCTGCCGGGAAATGCTTAAGCACCAACTTTGCGAGCCAGAAGTTGGTAGCAGAATTCGACGGCCCCAGGACCCTAATCCAAATCTCGATTGCAAAACGATGCCGTCTGTTAGAAGTAGTCAGGGGAAAAGAAAAATCGATGGCAAAAATAGACACCGTTGCCAGGGCCTAACTCATCAGGAGGGGCTTGGTGCAGAAATCGTAGTACTGCAGATGTACTCCAGCAGTTAAAGCTTGAGTACATCTACGAAGGAAACGGTTAAGGTATATGTTGAAGTCCGCATAAAAATCCAGCTGGCCGAAAGAACCTTGTCTCACGTTTCTCTGATGGCTCACATATGCGATGAGTGCATCATTGGTACACATTTCATGAAAGAATATGGACTAGTAGTGAACTTTGGAGCATAAACCCTGAAATACCATAACATGGAGATGCCAGTAGTATACGAAAACACCAACTTTTCCGTAGAGCAATCGTCTGATGAAATTGTTTGGACAAAATTGGAAAGTGGTGCTTGTGGCCACTGATTTTATTTGATGGAGCCAGAAATAGGAGAGTCTTCATGGTGGAAAAGACCTTAGTTCAACATGGTTCTTGTAAGGATTCTAGATCCAAAGAAATTCAGTGTGAAGGTGAAGCCGGGAGAGATAGTGGGAAAATGTGCTCAGATTGAGTTTATATCGACCACAACGGAAACGAGTGTAATCTGGATCAAGAGATTGATCAAGACATGGTGGCAGAAAAACTAGTAGATGAATACGCTGATATATTTGCTACACAAGACGCCCAACCTATCCGTCAACCTGAAAGGCGTCTTCCAATTGACAAATCAAACAGAGGTTGACGAAATGGTGTCGAAGATGAAAGTTGAGGGGCTGATTGAAGAATCCTCGAGTCTGTGGGCTTATCCAATGGTCCCCGTCCAACGTCTCAATGATGTCACCAAAAAGAACAGCTACCCACTTCCGAGAATCGATGACACTTTCTTGGTCATCTGGGGCGAAATGTTTTTCAACTCTTGATTTGAAGAGCGGTTGGTGGTAGGTAGAGTTCTTTTTTTTTAAAAAAAAGATCTTAACACTCAAGTGGGTATGAATACACTTAAAGTGCCTGAGCACGTGTTAAGTTTTTTTTGGAAAATGGGATAGAGAGAGAAAGAAAGATGGTTGGGCTCAATGGTTATTTCGCTTCATGGGTGGCATCCAACATTTAATGGGGAGACTAAATTCTTAGTGGAGGTTAGCTTGTTGTTGATTTCTAGTCAACTACTCATCATACTTGATTTTCGTTAACAGAAAAAAGAGTATGTCTTTCGGGCGAGGCTGGAATTCGAACACCGAACCTTCCGATTTGGAAGTCAGTCCACTATCACTTGAGCCACGGCCACCCACATCGTAAGGATCGTGCTAAAACTGCCTTCACTAAAGGAAGCGGTCTTTGCCAGTTTTTAGTGATGCCGTTTGGACTGTGCAATGCTCCGGCAACCTTCGAGCGCCTAATGAATAAAACATAGGTAGGAAAATTGGGGAGCATCAACAAAACCTAAAAGAAGTGTTTAAGACGTTCCATCCTGAAGCAAAATATCTGGGTCACATTATATCAGCGGGAGGAGTAAGGTTGGATCCTGGCAAAATTGATATCCCAAAAGATAAACATCAACTGAGAAGGTTCCTTGACTTGTCACGTAACAGAAGTTTTTTTTTTTTATTTATTTAAGTAATCATTAAGTACAAATAAGACTTGTTTTTTTAGAGTATTAACAAAATAATTTTACATTAGTAATTCACATAGATACATATTTATATTAAAAGAAACTAAGAAAGAATTAAAAATAAATTAAAAAAAAAGATAATAGAAAACTAAAAGAAAACTACTGCTGTTCAGAGAAATACTCGTATTTAAATATGGCTATCCTAAATGAGTGTAGTTAAATGGTTGAATTATAATATTAGATATTCTAGCCGACTGTGTAAATTGTAGTTTTTCATAAAGATACCGTGGTGATTTCGAATATATGATTCTATGCAAGAAAATACAGATTCTGTTATTTAGATATTGTGTCAGCGAACAGCCTAAAATACTGTTTTGGTAAGCAGATACATGATCATATCTTTTGAGACCATATACAAACGAATCATTCCATTAGAAGCAACCTGCAATTTGTTTTTCGATGCATAATCAAGCTTGCAGTATATTACATCACTGTAAGTTATAATGGGAACTAACAATGTTTTCATTAATTTTAGCTTAGTAGCACGGGGGATAAAGCGGGCACATGTCCATAACTTGCGAAGGCAGCCATAGATACGGCCTATTATATAATTTATATGGTCATTACAGGAGAGATTACAGTTTATTATAAAACCTAAGCTGGTAACTTTATCAGCAAATTTAATTTGTATATTCAATAACATAATAGGAGGTAATATTTCTGGCTTATAAACCTTTTTTGAAATTAAAATTGCCTGGGTCTTATATGGATTTAAAGTAAGTCCATTTTCGATAGACCATTTGTGTATACCTTTGAGGTCCTCATTTATTCGATGGAAAAGATCCTCTACTAGTCCAATAGGTCTTGACAAATTTTGAAATTAAAATTGCCTGGGTCTTAGATGGATTTAAAGTAAGTCCATTTTCGATAGACCATTTGTGTATACCTTTGAGGTCCTCATTTATTCGATGGAAAAGATCCTCTACTAGTCCAATAGGTCTTGGCAAATAAATTTGGATGTCATCGGCATAAAGGTGAAAAGATACACTATTACATACATAGGTTATATACGAGTAATTTATAAGAATACAAAAAAGAAGAGGACCTAAGATAGAACCTTGAGGTAGACCTTCAAGCAGATATCTGATATCTGAAAAATCTTCACCAACCATAACTCTCTGGGAACGATTACTTATATACAAACCTATCAATTTGACTGCGCTATCACTAAAGTCAAAATAATGGCGGAGCTTTTTACATAAGATGCTGTGGTTAACCCTGTTAAATGCTTTGGAGAAGTCTAGCAAGCATAGGACCGCCAGGTTCCTTTGATCATACTATTGCCTTATATCATCAAGAATTTTAACCATTGCAGTAGCACAGCTATGTTGGGATCTAAAACCTGACTGAAGAGGACAAAACAGAGAATTTCTATTTAAATGACCGATTATTTGTTTTGCCAGTATCTTCTCAAAAACTTTTGACAGGGTAGGAAGGATACTTATAGGCCGAAAATCAGTAGGAAGTGAGGGCCGTGATTTTTTAGCAATAGGTATAATTCTAGCAGCCCTCCAATTATCAGGGAAAGTAGAAGAAGCTAAGCAATAATTAATTATATGCGTTAGTGTACGTAATAAGTGGGGGAGAATCATTTTAACAAAGCGGAGGGGGATGCCATCTTCACCCACGGCATTAGATTTAAGGGCAACTATACTTTCAACAACATCATTTTCGTTTACTACTTCAAAATCATAATTAAGCTCGCATAGAAATTCTTCTTGTAAGGAGAACTGAGGATTGTTATCTGTACTTGTTAGAAAAGAGCAATTAAGAATATTTGGATCTAATCGACAATCAGAAACATCATTTTTACCAACACCTATTTTACGTAAGTTTGTCTAAAGCTGTTTGGAAGGAAGCGAATCGTTTAATGTAGATGCAAAATAATTACGCTTAGCACAGCGAGTGACGAAAGTACATTGATTATGGTATAGACAGTAAATTTCCCAGTTTCTAAATGTAGGGCTTCGTCTCCAATTTCTATATTTTTTTCTGCGGTTATTTATTGCATCCAGTACTTCGTGAGTGAACCACGGACATTTCAAATTTCTTATTTGTCTTATCCGCAGCGGCACATGATTATTAAAAAGATCCTTAATTTTCAACTGAAAAAAGTTAAGTTTATTATTAGCATTGTCAACATACAAACAGTGTTCCCATGGTATTACACATGCTTCCCTATGTAGTAAGTGAACGTCAATAGATTTAAAATCCCTGTAGGTGTATGTATGCGGGATTAGAACATGTGAAAAATCAATATTATAAGAACAAAATAACAAATCATGGTCAGATATTCCTTCAAGAGTAAGTTGATCAAAAAGGAGAACTTTAGATGCAGCAGAGCCTATTAACAAATCTAAAATAAAATAGGATTGGCGTTTGGAGCATATCGAGTAGGATGAGAGTTTATAACAACAAGACCATTGGATAGCACCAAGTCAAAAAGTTTGTATGATAGAGCATCATGTCTACCAAGATCAGTGTTAAAATCTCCACATACAATGATATGTTCATATAACTGAGCGAAATTGGCTAACGCCGAGAAAAGCGGATCTGTTGAAAAGCGTATACTTGGGTTATACACACAAGATACAATACATTTAACACAACCATCTGACACCTCTGACATTAAATGTTCAATTCCATTATATTCGGATTTAGCAATCACTTTACACCTTACTGTTGATTTACAATGGATTGCTACCCCACCTCCAATTGAGTTTGCTATTCTGTCATTGTGATACAACTTATAACCAACCATATCGAAGATATGATCCTGGATTTATGGCTCAATCATGTCAGAGATATGATCATGGATATCAGGCTTAAACCACGTTTCACTCACACAAATGACGTCAACATCGGAGCCATCAAAAACATATTTTAGGTAATCTAGCTTATCAGAATTAAGACTACGTGCATTAAGGTGACACACCAAGAAACCCTGACGAATCTTAGATAAGATCCGTATCATTGTGCGCACAGTATTATTACCCAAGCCATTGACCATGGACGATGTTCTACTTGCCATAATCAAACAAAAAATAAGCAACAACTCAAAAGGAATTCAAGTTTTTGAAAATGAGCTAAACAGCAGAAGATGAACAAATATATATAAAAGTTGAAGAAAAACAAAAATATAAAGGTTGTAATAAAAATAAAAAAATTAAATAAGATTTAATATTGATTCTTTTATAGTTAATTACGATGTTGTTTTTGTTTTTTCCCCCCCCAGCAGCAATATTCATATCCTCGGTTCTGTCATTATAACTTCTGCTGGCATTGATTTTCACTAAATCATTTTGCTCTTCCCATTAGCAGTTGATTTTACAAATACACTGCCGAATTTTGTGTAAACACCACATAGCTGATTTTCGCGTTTGAAGGTCATTGCACGTTGTGAAATCGCACGGTTTTTCCTCGTTAAGCTAGACCATCCGCATCTATTCCAGCATCACGAAGACAAAGCTGTTTCTTGTACTGTTTTCGATAACCCGCAGCTGAGCCAAGAACAGCGTTTCTTTCTTATTGAAAGATTTGTTTCAGTTTGGGAGAACCGCAGTCGATAGTGAAACAAAGTCGATTGAAGATCTCTTTGAGATTTTCCTCTGGTTGTTCGGGTATACCAAATAGAACAGCATCAGTAGCAATATTTTTGCGCTCTAATATATCATGTTGTTTTTGTAAAGAGAGAAGCTCTTTTCTTATTGTTAACGTATTATCAGTAGCTTCAACTCTTTCAACACGTTGAACTAGGTTAGGTTAGGTTAGGTAAGAGTGGCTGTTGGAAATACCAACCCACTTAGGCCTATTGGCCCATTGTGATGCCACGTGGATCTATGATCTTCTTACTACTGGAACCAGTTTGAGCTTATAATAAAGCGTAGGAGACTGTTAACGTCTATTTTTTCTAGATCGTTTAGGTCGTTGTAGAAGAAAGCTCCTAGATGAAGCTTCCTTCTCTGGGAGAGAGCTGGGCATGTGCAGAGTAGGTGGGGGATTATCTCTTCCACTTCCTCGTCCATGCAGCTTCTACAGAAATCATTAGTAAAAGCGCCATGCCTTCTTGCATTCTTGCTTATGAGGCAATGTCCTGTGAGGACACCTATATGGCACTGAGATCTTTCCTATTTAGAAGGATCAGACACTTAGAGCGATTCAGATCCAGCTTTGGTCAGATCTGTTTGGTCGCTAGACATGTTGGTCCAACAATCCACCTAAGGTCAGTTCCTATATTGGCATCTGGCTTTAATGTTAGTTGCACGTATACATATGCTACCCTTTTCCGGTAGAATAGGTAGAGTGGTTCCAATTTTGGCGAGTTCATCGGCTCTACAGTTCCCTGGAATGTCTTGTGGCCTGGCATCCATCACAGGTGAAGGTTGAACTGCTCTGCCATCTCCATAACAGATGATCGGCATTCAAGGGCGGTTTTAGAATATAATGAGACTGAATCCAGGGACTTGATGGCTTTCTGGCTATCCGAAAAAATTCTCTTTAATCTCAAAAATTTCCGCCTGGAATACGCTACAGTGATTTGGAAGACAGAAAGAGAGGCTTAGATTTAGCTTATCTGAGAAAACACCGCCACCAATTCCGCTATCGGTTTTAGATCCATCTGTGTAGAGATGGATTGACTTGTCCTCCATGAAAGCATCCTCCTCCCAGAATGATCTAGAGGGGAAGCTTACATGGAAGTTTTTGTCAAACCAAAGTTCAGGTATGGTGTAATCGATGTTCTCTGTGAGGATTCCTAATGTATTAAGAATATTGGCGTGGCCAAATGAATTATTTGTCCACTTTTTAGTCGCTCTAAGGCGAATAGCTGCAGTCGCAGCTACTTGCTTGCTAAAAATGTCGAGGGGTGTCAACTGAAGCAGAATATCTAATGCCGCAGAGGGGGTAGACCGCAAGGCTCCCCTTGTGCATAGACATGCTGTTCTTTGGACTCTGCTTAGTTTAATGCGGTTGACTGCATTCTCCAAGGCCGTCCACCAGACAACCACCCCGCAAGTAAGTATCGGTCTTATAACCGAGATGTATAGCCAGGGGGTTATGCGAGGTTGAAGGCCCCATTTGTTCCCAATGGCTTTTTTGCAAGAAAATAAAGCTATTGTAGCTTTATTGACTCTTTCTTGAATGTTAGGTTTCCAGTTTAGTTTCCTATCAAAAATGAGGCCAAGATATTTTGCCGTATCGGAGAAAACTAAACTGGTACCGTTTATTGAAGGAGGGTCTATGATTGGAACTTTATATTTCCTAGAAAAGACGACAAGATCAGTTTTATGGGGGTTTATTCCCAATCCACAGCGATCTGCCCAGCGGGTTAATCTGTTGAGATTTACTTGGAGGAGTTCTTTAATGGTATTTAGAAGTTTTCCTGAGACGGCTATGGCAACGTCATCCGCATAGGCAATCACTCTGCTACCACCCGCTTCCAGGTATATCAGTAGTTCGTTAACTACTAAGTTCCAGAGAAGGGGAGTGAGGACACCGCACTGCGGCGTACCTCTACTGACATATCTTTTAGCAGAAGTCTCACCCAGTTTGGAGTTGATTATCCTGCTTTTTAGCATTAGACTGATCAGCTCACCAAGTGAGCCGTCTACCTGCAGAGTTGTCAGCGCAGTCGTGATTGCGGATGTGTTGACGTTGTTAAAGGCGCCCTATATGTCTAGGAAAGCAACCATTGTGTACTCTTTATATTGTAGGGATCGTTCGATGTGGCTAGTCAGAGAGTGCAAAGCCGTTTCCACCGACTTTCCTTTATAGTAGGCATGTTGAGCCGTAGACAGAAGTCTTGGATCAACTTTAGCTCGAATATGGATATCAATCAGTCGTTCTAAAGTTTTCAGAAGGAATGATGATAGACTTATAGGTCTGAGGTCTTTTGGGACTACATGAGAACATTTTCCAGCTTTGGGAATGAATACTACATTGACTTCTCTCCATAAAAGTGGAATGTGGATAAGTTCTACACAGCTCCTCATAATATTTTCCAACAATGGTAGAATAATATCTGAGGGCCTCTGTAGCTCGGCAGGTATAATACCGTCCGGACCAGCAGACTTGTATGGTTTGAAGCCATGCAGCGCCCAGAGCAGTTTGTCTCTCGTAATCAGACCATGAATTTTGGTCACGGTTGCAGTAGGCCTGTTTGAGCTGCTACTGGCCGCGAGTTGGGAGATACCTGGAAAGTGGGTGTCCAGAAGCAGGTTGAGTGATTCATCACTTGAGGTTGTCCAAGAGCCATCGGTTTTTTTCAAACAGCTGGGAATCATAGGATTTGTGGAGAGGATTTTTCTAATCTGCGATGCCTCCGAGGTTTCTATAATTTTGTCACAGAATGACCTCCAGGATTGTCGCTTTGCCTTCCTCAGTTCTTTTTTGTATAATTTGAGGGATTCTTTATATGAGTCCCAGTCAGTCACTTTTCTTGTGCTTTTTGCTCCGTTGAAAAGTTTTCTACAGGCGTTTCTGAGCAGTCCCAGTGCCGGTGTCCACCAATGTGGCTTTTTCTTGCCTCTTGGTTGAATAAGAGGGCAGGAAGCGGCCATGGCCTTATTGAGAGCCAGAGTAAATTCATGTCAAGCTCAGTGGTGTCACGCGGGTGACTTAATAGTTCAGAGGATAATGTTTTTGACAGTATTCCTCTGTATTTTGACCAATCAGTTTTCCGGTAGTTCCGGAAAGCTGGTTGGCTGGGGGGAGCATCACTCAGACTGAATTGGATGTATCTATAGTCTGAAAAGGAGTGTTCAGACGATACCATCCAGTTTGTTAGCCTTTGGGTGATGCTGTCGGAGACAAGAGTAATATCTAACACTTCTTGTCGGTTTCTTGTTATAAAAGTAGGCTCATTGCCAATATTGCAAATTAAGAGGTTAGTACTTAAAATATAGTCTAAAAGTGACTCATCTCTATCATTGATGTCGGTAGTGCCCCATACTCATGTGCGTTAGCGTCGCATCCGATTATGAGGCCAGTTTTTTTGCCTTCCAGCTTCCAGTACCACCCTTTCTAGGTTATTACCAGGGAGAGGGCCCACTTGGTCGTGGCCAAGGTAGGTCGATGCCAGCCAGTAGGAGCCTTTGGCAGTCTCTCACTGAGGTTGGGAAGTAGAAATACATTAAGGCTACGTTTCACTAATATACAAGTTCTAATCTTACCTTTGTCTCTTGTATAGAGCGGAGCGTATGTGGGTGTCCTAAGTCCACGAACCACGCCTTCTGCAATTCATGGTTCCTGGATTAGGATTATGTCTTCTGCGTTTTTAGAAAGACGCAGAATGAGTGCGGCCGAAGCCTTTTTTGAGTGGTGGAGATTAATCTGGAGAAACCGTATCATTGCTACAGTCTTCCAGAGTCGCCTCCACCACGGTGTTGTTGAGGTCCTCCGATTCTGAAGATGTGCCCAAGAGCTCATCTTCTATCTCTGATCGTGTTGGACCTCTAATTGCTTTGTCATCGGTTTCCATTTCCGACAGTGTGTCAGAAGAAGAGACCGACGGCTTGATAGTCATCTCGGACAGATTGGAGTCGTCGCTATCCAATTCTGGAAAGGATATCGACGCTCCAAGATCCGAGGTTGTGATGTCAGGTATTAAAGGAGGAGGAGCATCCAGCTCATCCTTTTTGTACACCCTTAAATGAATGGACTCGAATCCGAACCGAATCATGCCTTTCGTCTTTGCCAGAGGATTAAGGGATTATTTATTGATCACAATTAACGCGCATTTATAAGAACCCTTTAGTTCCTCCAGTTTCGCGACTTTCCAGTCATGAGTCGGAAGAGTCGGGTTGCTGAGCCGGATGATTTCCAGAATACTTTCTGGAGAGGAGGGTTCGGCTGGAATCCAGGTACGAGTTCGAGGTCTACTAGGAATGTCTTCCTTAGATACGACCTCGAGTTTTGCACCTGGCCAAATCTCTCCTAAACCATCGATGGCCTTCGTGAAGAGATCGAGAGATCTCTGGTTTGAACAAGCGATGAGCTTGACTGGTACCAGCCAGCGTCGCTTGTGATAGGAGGTGGTCCGGGGTTTTCCCGCATGATGGCCAAGAAGTTGCTCGAAAGCTTCAGCTTGACCAGTTGCCACCGTTCCGGTATGATGGAACCGTCGGTATCGCTCCTGTCGATCACCGCGATCACCAATGCGTCCTTTAGGACTTCGTTGTAAGACCCCAGAGATCTGCTGTTGGATGGCCCAGGGGTTGTAGAACTATGTTTTGGGCCTTTTGGAAACCAGTACGGTTTCCTCCAACTATCTCTGGCGCTTAGAGGAGTCTTTTGGCGTTTTGGGAGCACTGGAAGCAGTGGGAAATCCGTCTTTTAAGATGTTTTTAGCCCACTCAACCTTGCTCTTTATTTCCGCACTTCTCTCAACCTCCGGATTGGATCCGAAGGTTTTGATGATGCGTGAAGCATTTCGGCGTCTTATATAGAGCGCCTTAGATGGCGCTTGTCGATGCGGCTGAGCTCCAGATTCCTCCTTGGAGGGAGAAGTTTTGGTAGCAGCAACAAGTCCGTGGCCTGCCACAAACTTGCTGCTGCTAGGGGCGGAGGAAGTGATAGGACCATGGCTTGCCACAGTCTTAAGACTCCCTGAAGGAGTTTTGGTAGCAGCGACAAGTCCGTGCCCTGCCACAAACTTGCTGCTGCTAGGGGTGGAGGAAGTGATAAGACCATGGCTTGCCACAGTCTTAACACTTCCTGAATTCTTATTTGTTGGCTCGTTCCGTTTGCCTTTAGAGGGTGGTGCACCATGGCCTGCCACAGTTTTGCCTCCTCTCGGCAATGTAGGAGCCTTGCCGGTAGTCGGTGTAGTCACCGCCCGGTATTGAAGGAGTACCGGCCTCGGTTTTTGTTTTCTTGGTTTTTTCCATGAATGGTCCCACGAGTAGCGGAGAAAGGGGTTTCCATCTGTGCAGAGATCCGCTGTATACAGATAAGGCTAGCTAATCCGGAGGTCGCCAGGTATCCGGATACTCCGTTCGCGACTGAGCTATTTTTGGAGATACTGGGCCTCAGCCAGGTTGATCTTCAGCACGGGTCGTATGACACCTTGATCCAGCCCAGGGGAAGGAGGGAGTGATTTGGGAGGGGGGAGCATCCTTTGGTTTCAGGACTCGTCTGGAGAATTTCTTCTCGAGATTCATTGACCCTACTCAGCCTCTACAACTCGACAAGTTCGATGCTCGCGGTAGAAGACACATTGAACTATATCAGCGATAGTTTTATTTACTGCATCAAATCTTTTCGAACAGAACTGTTGAATTTTAGAGAGAAATTCATCGCGAATGATATTTATTTCCTCTGATATGTGGGCAGTTATCAAAAGGCGATGTTTTTCCAGGCGGTCATCAAGCAATTCGAGCGTCAGATTAGCAACACCATAGATGGGTTTGGTGGTCATAGGGGAAATTGGTTGTGACGGTGTTGATGCCTTACTTTGAAAAGCTTTAGCTCTGGTTCTAATTCCAGCTGAATGCGAGTATGACATAATCAGTGGCGAGTAAACAAATGAGGCTCAGCAAGAGAAGAGAAGAGTGGCGAAGAGATAAGACGATGAGCACCAAAAACAAAAAATAAAAATGTCGGTGGAGATTTTCTTCTTTTTTGTAAATAATTTAACCCTGCACACAATGAATGTAATAATAATTATGTTTCTCCGTAAGATACTTCTGACGTTTATTTATCATTGGCGCTCACTATTAAATTCAACTAGGGATCATATACCCGAAAAATAAAATACAATTGCGGACGGGGTAAAAACTACAACCTACTCATGCGAATATATTTATCCTCGTAAAGGATTTCGCTGTTATTGCAAAGAACCTGCACCAACTTACGGATAAAGGCCGACAGTTCAGGTGATCTGGAGAGAGTGAAAAAGCATTTCAAAAACTCAAGGGGCAGCTGTGCAATGCCCCATCTTGGGTCACCCCACCGACGGAAAAATCTTCATCGTATACGCACACGTTTTTTTTCTAAGTTTTCTACGATGTATTATCGTTCTAATTTTTTTTAAGTTAATAAAAGTCAGTGCTTAATTTGCAACAAAAAATAGATCGCAATTGTGATACTAAAATTACCTGCGTAGACTGCAGGGTTTATTTTCACTGTTCATGCGCTAGAATCAATCCTCCTGACTTACAGTGCATGAACACTCATAATATACCATATCGTTGCGACAAATGCATGGCTCTTCGTCGTAAGTCTTTACAACAGCAAAGTGCACCAGTACCATCGGATTCAACTGCAATTACGAAACAACGGCTAAAAAAAAAATACCGCTACGTCACACAGCTCAACCGAGTCATCTCAAGAACAACGAAATATACCCAGTTTATCCGACAGCTAACCTAGATGGCAAAATCTACTAATACTTTTGCAAACCGTTAACTTTCGCACAGACACACTGTAAGTGAATTACCAACACTTTTACATCTCTATAACCTGTCAGAATTTGCTAGAATGAGAGCAATTTCCAAGTAAAGTTGCTATAGTAAGAACGATTTGCACGCGTGTATGTAATGTAGATGACGTTTTTTAAGTAAAATGGGTGGGTTTTGTGTAAAAAGGGAGGCAAATTGCCATTGATGACAATTCACTCGTATTCATAGTCAGGGTCACACGGATAGAGGCGATCACTAGAAAATCAATTTTGGTTTTCCAAAATCTGGAAAGTTTGCCATCTAGGTTAATTTATCTACATATGAACAACGAGAAACATTTGCATATCTGCAAATGTTCTATATTATTAGTTTAAAGCAAATCAACTGCGACTTTCTCAGCACAATCAATCAGCTGAAAGAACAAAATGATAAACTAATAACGAGAGTGTCATCGCTGGCGAGCAAACTTTATTGCAGGGAGCAGAAGAACATTGAATGAATGTGTGTACCTACAAGTTACACCTTCAAGATAAGCAAATATTTTTGAATGGATTCTCAATGTTCTTAAACTGAGCATGGATGTCATTCATTCATTCATTGCTGGGGTTAACTGGGATTTTGTTTAGTAGTTTGAAAAATGGAATGCTTGTTAAATATTTTTCATCACAGAAGGGTTAATTTCAGTCTTCTTAACAATGACTTACCCTCTGAAACTTGGGAAGAAATTTATGTGGAAGGTAATGCCTCCAAGACGTATGACTTGTTTTCAGTCTTTTTACAAAATATTAAAAATTTTACCTATACAGTTATTTGTAAAAAATCTGAAATAAGGCTGAAGCCATGGATTAGTTATTTTGTGCTAAAGAAAATTTAACTTAAAAACAAACAAATTAGCTGACGCCCAATATTATAAGTGGTAGTATTTTCTTTGCAAAAATAGCAGGCCCTGAGCTTTTCAAAATTATAAGCTCTTGTGGAGAGCTCACCCTTAACAAATACCACTGAATGTAGTGGACATTCTTGCTCTCATTTTTAATTTTAGTATTTTCACCGGAACTTTTCTGGACAAACTAAAGGGTGTCCAAGTAATAACTCTTTGCAGAAAGGGTATTAGAAGTGACGTTTTCATTCTGTCCGTAATTTCCAAAGTTTTTGAGAAAGCTATTAAAAGAAGAATATTGGAATATCTTGCAAGAGTAAATTACCTAAGTCCTATTCAGTTTGGGTTCAGAGAAAGCCTTTCCACCGAGGATGGATGTTTGCTCTTTTATACATATATTTACAAAGATGTATATGATATAAAATGCTGTGCTGAACTCTTCGTGGATATAACTAAAGATTTTGACACAGTGAACCATAGAATTTTCCTAAATAAATTATATTATTCGTTGATTTATACATAATTGGTTTGGGTCCTACTAGATAAATAGAACCCAAAATAAGTTAAGATAGAAGATTTTGCAAGCAGACCAAAAATTCTGAATCTAGGTGTGCCCCAGGGTGCAGTTCTTGGTCCAATACTGTTTCTGGTTTAAATAAACTCAGTTTTTCGACAGCCATTTGTTGGAAAATTTACCGCCTTTGTTGATGACCTAGGCATTGCATATCGCTCGAATAGTGCTCTAAACCTTAGTGCTGACATAGAATTTCTTAGAATTTGTTTTGCGGAACATGAGCTAGTCGTCAGTATTAAAACCAAATTGATGAACTTCAGCCTTAGTATAAATAGGCTACCTGAACTTGAAATCTACTTTCATGTTAAAAATTTTCTAAGTTCCAACATTTTAAATTGCGTTTGCACAATATGTATTAATCACTCGCCCTGTGACCTGAATTGTTTGAAAATTGAAGTAGTAGATTACTTTAAATATTTGGGTATTACCTTTGACCAACATTTAAGTTGGACTGAACATGTTTTAAATGTAAAGCAATATTTACGATTTGCAGTTTGAAGCTTATACCGACTCAGAAAATTCCACGACACGAGAACTTTTAAGATGGTATATTTTGGAATATTTGAATCCAAGGTATCATATGGAATTAACATTTGGGGTGATGCCTACCAGACCAGACTTCAGCCACTGATAATTCTGCAAAAGTGCGCTATTCGAAAAGTAGGTAAAGGTTATTGTTTAGCTCATTCTATGATTTTGTTCAGTAAATTGAATATTCTTCCACTTAAACATTTATATTACTTTAAAGTATTGAAAATATTCTTTATAATATGCAATTAGTATGGTCGTCTCACCTACATTCCGAATGATGGTATTCAAAAACTTTTACTCCGTGGCATCCTGTAACGGTGAAATATGCTTCCTTTGAATATTGGTGTCATTAGATTTTTGGCAGTCTTCTTAAAAAAGTTTAAAATGTGGCTTCTCAGTTTTGATCACAAAAAAATTCAAATTTTGCTGCCCTATGTTGTTTGAATTGAAATAAAATTAGATTTCTTCTTACTGGTTATCACTATCCGTTCCTCCCAATAGGCAGACAATGACATCCAACCAATATTGGCCTGGAAGGAATAGAAGGAAATACCAGGAGATATCGGACCGGAGCTCTGAGGGCACATGCGGTACAGTGGGACTCGCTTTGTATGCAAGATGGTTTGCTGAAAAGAAAATGGGAAAGTGCAGATGGAACAACATATCGTATGCAGCTACTCGTTTTACGGTCCAGAGTCAGGCAAGTAACTGCCAGTGGGACTGATATCGACATATACAGCTCTTCTTAATGGCCTACCGAAACGCGGTCCATAGTTCAATAGGACCTACACCATACGAGATCCTACAGTTCGGTTGCCAAGTAAAACGAAATTCGGATCCCTACCTTCGGAACCTAAGGAGGTGAATAATTATTGTATGTGTACGATTTACGCAACAGGATTCGGTAAATTGCGCGAAAACACCCTAGAAAAGATGAAACTAGAGAACAACCGCATGAAAGCTATATACGACATCAAAGAAAAATCTTTCATTTTCAACGAAGAAGATCTGGAATAATTTTAATGTGATCTGCGATGATGTTAAGAATTTGAAGGTAAGGTACAAAAAATTTAAATAGTAGGTACTGTAGGCTAACTTTATCTTACTTTATTTTATTCATATGTACTCGTATGTAGGTATGTACGTATTATAAGATTGAGGCTGAGACAAATAATTATGTTTATTTATTTCCTAATTGCTTGAATACATCTGTCTTTTACAATCCTTGTGGTGTACTCCTGCTCTCATTTAGAGTATGTTTGGTCCTTACGTTTTACATAAAAGAAGAGGTCTGATAGGTAGGTATAGCCACTCTTTTATTATTTTTTTTTGTTTATGTACGTTAAACAATAGGAAACAAAATCAACTTTGCTCTTAGTGCCTGGCCACACAAGCGTGGGATTGAAAGGCATGCCATTGAACGAAGTGGCTACACAAAAAAAGGCGTCATTGGAATGAAAGAATTTTTGACAGATAGAGGAACAGTGAAATCTGAAACGAACCATTTGAACATTTGTTTTGTGAAGAGTAGGTCAATTCGGAATTTTCTGGTTTGCAGTAATTATTTGTGAAATACAAAATGAGCGATAACAAGGAAAATTTATTGGCAGCGACAGGAATACTGTCTGCAACCGCTACTACTGCATCTGAAATCGAAAATAAAACAACAAATGAGGATAGAAAAAAGAGAGAATAGGTTAAATCCTGGAGATTCAGGGGAGAAAATAAAGGTGCATTCAGATTTCTTCATGACGAGCTTCATTTAGAGGATAAAGATGCTTATAGGCGGTACCTGAGAATGGACGGGGACTGTTTTGTTAAAATTTTGGACTGTGTCAAGCCACTACTAAATAAGCAAACGACTCATATGAGAGATACAATTCCACCAGAAGAAGGATTGGCTTTGGTACTACGATATATGTATAGAAGTTTGGGCTACCAGACAAGACTGTCGCGCTCATATATTGGAGCCTTCATCCCTCACTGCTGCGATGCTATTTACTCACATATGAAGGGAGAATACTTAAAAGTTTGTAATTTTTTATTTCAAATTTCACTTTCAGTTCATGTATTTCTCTCTTCAGTTCCCAGACAGCTTTACAGAATGGAAGAAATAGCAGCGAATTTTTTTAATAGAGGGCAATTTCCCTTATGCGTTGGTGCACTAGTTGGTAAGCACATCGCTTTTAGAGAATCAAAATCTTACGGTTCTTTATACTACAACTACAAGGGATTTAACAGCATTGTATTGCTAGCGATATCTGATGCGAGTTACAAATTTACTTTCATTGACGTGGGTTGCAACGGCAGAGTAAACGACGGAGGAGTTCTAAACTGAAGCGATCTTCGTACTATACTAAGCAACCCGAATCAATACTTTCCTAAAGGCAAGACCATTGGAAATAACAGAAAGTTGCCATACTGCATAATTGGTGATGACGCTTTCCTTTGGAAAGCAGATTACTGAAGCCATATCCATATTCTTCTACGGAAATCAGGAAAAAAATATTTGCAAGTCAATGTATAGAACATTCCTTCGGAATGCTTGGAAATAGGTTTAGGGTTTCGCAGACAACTATACATTTGTGGCCGGAAAAGGTTAAGTCTATAGTTAAAGCTTGCTGCGGTCTACATAACTTTTTGATTGACAACAGTAGCCCATACGTGACTTCAACAAGTGCAGGTCCGAGTCCATATATACCATCAGAGGACAACACGGCTGGTGTGCAAAGGAAGTACCTCTACTTATTCTCGTCGTGTTCGGACGTGTTTTGGTTTTGCTCCGCATTAAACTTCTAAATATTATTTATTTCTTCCCCTTCCATATCTCTACTTCTGATATCAGTTCCGCGATATTATTACATTACCCCAAGTGCTGACTGTCTCTTTGGTTTGTTTTGTTTTTTGGCTGACTTCAATCTTTCGCGCTCAATAACTGCCGCTTTGCCACTTCTGATATCGGTTCCGCATATATTTAGTGCATTACCCCCAAGTGTTGACAAATTTTCCGATTTTGCTGAATTTCACTCGCAGTGCATAACAGTGCGTAAGGTTCATTGTTTAACTTTTTGTTTACATTTGATAAATTTGCCATGTCTTGCGGAACCACTAACTGTCCAATCTTTGATGTCAATGCTGACTTTGTCACTTGTAAGGGCATCTGTAGAAAATCATTCCATGCAATTTGTGTCGGATTAAATAAAAGGAATAGTGTATTCATCAAAGACTTCTCTGACAACCTCCTATTCTTTTGTGATGAGTGCAAGATAATCTTGCTTTCGCACGTGTTGCTTGCTATAAAGTGCCTCAGTGACTCTAATGACTCATTCCAAAAAAATCTCACAAAAATGATAACGACGAATCAGTCAAATTTAGAAAGTAGTATCAGTTATGTTGATGAATTAGGCAACTCGATTCTGTCTTCAACCGATATAATTAAGTCCAAGCTCACCAACATCGAAAAACAAGTCTGGTCGAGATGAAAACTGCGATCAATGATCTCAAAGGAGTTTGTTCCGCCCAAGACATCTCTAACCTTAAATTGTGCGAATCGGTAAACAACCTGCGTGAAGATCTTGAGACTCATTTTTAATCTACCTCAAAGAAACAACCATCTCTAATGCAGCCTGATCCAATGATCGAAGTAATCTTTGACAGAATCAACGGTGTTGGTGCCGCACAATCAACCATTTTCGATATTGAGAATCATATCGAAACGGTAAGCAGCAAAATTGACGATTTACCATTCCACACACAACACCATCAGAATGTCCACTACAATACATCAATTTTGACTGAATTACTGGAAACCGAAGTCGACCCACTTTTACCACCACCTCCTCGTCCACCACGGTTAATTAAATCTACAAATTTTCCCGCTGCCACTTCAATCCAGGAGACCGAAACTGTTCTACTGTCAACTCCTCCCGTCGCCGCCCCACGCAAGCTAATCAAACATTTTGGTACCACATGGACACCTTCCGAATGGAGGCGTAGACTGGAAAAAATTGAAACCGATATGAGTACATTCTTCATCAAAGGCACCCCCGTAAACGCTGATATTTCTTGGATCAAGAAATTCTTCGCAGACAAATACGGCATCACCATCAGCAAATGTGAAATGTTCCTGAAATCTCACCACAAACGTAATCGAAGCTTTAAATTCGACCTCCCTGCCAGATACGAATGGTTATTTAAAAACCCTGCTGGTACTAATTTCAACGTTGGAAAGATGCGCATCTGTAAATGGATCGAAACACCTACCAAGAAACAGGATACAACGAAGCTTAATTCTAAGTTACCTAATCCCGATTTCAACTTCCATCCCAAACCGGACTCTAGTAAAATACCGAAATCCATCCCAAACCGTAGCAAACCTGACTCTGTACCGAAAACCGTTCCCAACTCCCGTTCCAAATCAGACTCTAATTGGAGATTTAAAACTAATATATTCCCCAATTTCGCCCCTCCCACTCACATCCCGAACCGACTTCATCGGCCCTCTAATTATATTGAACCTGCAGCCTCCGTTCCACCTAAGCCACCGCGTCAACGCGTCTCTTTCATATTAGCACCAACCGCTCACAATAACCCCTCGGAAATACCTAACCCCTTTGCACGTGCCCCCACTAGCACTTCTTTGCCAAATTTTGACCTTAAAACCGGAGCTAAATATCCCAATTTCGTTAGGTCCCATATTATAAATCCCTCACCTGAACATGTGTCTAATGCCCCTCCAATCACCCCTGCATCGCCTTTAAAATCTTCGTCCACCTGCCCCATTTTTGACCCCCTGTTGCCACCGCAGTTAAAATAACCCAACAAACTTTTGGCACAACAGAATGTCGTTATGCACTTTCTAGGTTTAGAGAAAAAAAGACGTACGAAAATATACGTCTCCTTCTAGCGTATCTGCATGACAAATCAGACTCAGTTTGTTATGAGGGGAAAACTAAAACAAGCGTCATGGTCTCAATACAGCAAGAAGGTCTCCCTACTGACCTTACAAGTCTGAGGAACTTATATATCAAGTTCCACGAGATTTTTAATATGTCTCCCCAAAAAGTCTCAGACGACCTTGCTGCTTTCGGTAACTATGTGCACTCAAAAAGGATCTCACACCTCCAATGGAGCAGAGCTGACAACGACAAATTTTTTCGTCCCTAACGTGCTACCATTGCCAGTGTTTCGACCATCCACTCCTACGCCCTCTCGTAATAACCTTCCTCTTACCTTTTACTATCAAAACGTAAGAGGACTGCGATCTAAGATCCGTGCCGTCTTGCGCCAATATCACGCTCTCCCATTTGAGGTCTACGCTCTGACCGAAACTAATCTAATTCCCGATATAAAGAATCAGGAATTATTCCCCCCTAGTTTCAATGTTTTTCGAGACGACGATCTTACCCGTCCAAATGATGATGCTCCGTGTCGAGGTTTCCTATTGGCCATTCGCAATGACCCAAACTCTTCACCAATCGCTGTTTCCACTTCCTCTAAGCTTGACTACGTTTCAATAAAAATTACACTCCCCTGCAGGTCCCTGTACATTATGTGTTTTTACATCCTACCGTCCCAACCAATCGAATGCTACCAACTCGCTATCGATGCAATTGATCAAATAATTGACTTATCTGATCCTCTCGATGATATCATCGTTTTCGGCGATTTCAATCTACCTCAGCTGCACTGGACTCAATCAGATGATGAACCTTTTTTTATCGCTAACCCTATCTCGAGTAAAGAATGTCTCTTCTTGGATGAGCTCACAGACTCTAGCTTATGCCAAGTTAGTGGGGTCTCTAACTATATGGGTAGGCAATTAGACCTCATTTTAACCACTGACCCCATAAACTCCTCTGTCTCGCTCTGTCCCCTTTCACTATCGACCATTGATAACTTTCACCCACCACTTCTTCTTTCTCTTTTCCACCCCACCCCATCTGCAGCTACCACTTCTTACGACTTTCATAAAGCGAAATTCCGAAAAATTAACGCATATCTTAGTAAGTGTTCTTTTGATTTCGCCAATATGCCCCTAAAAAGTGCTCTCTCTATTTTCTACATAGAATTATTCAATTCTATTTCTCTCTATGTCCCCTTTTCGCATAATAGCACCTCTTCTACGAACCCCCCGTGGTATAATCGTAAACTTCGCTCTTTACGTAACAAAAGAAACAAATTATGGGCAGTTTTCCTCCGATCCAACTCTTTTGCTGACTATTCAAACTATCTCGGGTCATACCTTCAATTCGCCCAGCTCTATAAGTTTCTCTATCAGCGATACCTTGATAGTGCGCAATCAAGGCTTATAAATGATCCTAAGTCTTTCTACCAATTCGTTAACTACAAAAAAAAATCTGAAAAATCCCTCCATCCCTCTCATACGGAAACATATCATCAACCGATCCGCATACCATATCCAACTTTTTTGCTGCTTTCTTTAAGCAATCTTTTGTCGATAATTCCTTCGTACCGGATCCCTCTTATTTCAAATACCTACTTAACTTCCCCATTGGCCCCACTATTTCTCAAAGCTTTGATCATACAGTAATAGAAAACAAATTACATCAACTTAATGATGAATACTTACCCGGCCCAGATGGCCTTCCATCCATATTTCTTAAAAAGTGTTCCTCAACTCTTTCCCACCCCCTTGCAAATCTCTTCCGATTATCGCTCTCTCAAGGTGAATTTCCACAGATATGGAAGTCCTCTTTCATAGCACCCATACACAAAAAGGGATTAAAGAGCGAAGTCACTAATTACCGCCCTATAGCTAAACTTTCTCATATACCCAAACTCCTCGAAAGCATTTTGCATGAAGCCTTAATCTTCCAATGTAAATCTTTTATTTCCCCCAATCAACACGAATTTCTAAAGGATAGATCAACTACCACTAACCTCGTAGAATTCGTGTCCTCTGTTCTCTCAGCCTTAGAAAGTGGTAAAGAAGTCGACGTTATAACAACTGATTTCAGCAAGGCTTTTGACAAGATATCTCATAAACTAATCCTGTTCAAATTGTCCGTCCTGGGCTTTGAACCCATTTTGCTTAAATGGATATGTTCTTATCTGGATAATCGTTTTTATAGTGTTCGTTACAGGTCTGTCCTATCGGCCCCTTTCTTGGCCACTTCAGGTGTTCCTCAAGGTAGTCACCTAGGTCCACTCCTCTTCATCCTAACTGTTAACGACCTTCAAAGGCTCATTCAACACTCAACACTTTCTCTCTATGCTGACGATACCAAATTTTTTAAACCCATTTCCTCACAACAAGACTCCACCCTCCTTCAAATCGATCTAAATAGTTTTTCCACCTGGTGCATCAAGAACTGCTTAGAACTCAATGTCTCCAAATGTCAATCGATTACTTTCTCACGTATTCGTAAGTGCAAGAAGTCTCCTCAGCGAATTTACCATCTCCACGGCCAACCTATACCCCTTGTTGAATCTATCCGCGACCTTGGCATATTATGCGACAGGCAGCTTAATTTCCGCTCGCATATTGATGAGATAATTTCTAAAGCAAACTCATCACTCGGCTTCGTTAAAAGATGGTCCAAAGAAATGCAACCCGTGCGTGACCAGATCACTATACATCACTTACGTTCGCCCCCTTCTCGAGTACGCTAGCCAAGCGTGGTGTCCCTTTCAACGAGTTCATGTATCTCGTATTGAGAGGATCCAGCGTCGTTTTCTTCGATTTGCTCTTCGAGGTCTACCTTGGCACGATCCTCTAATCTTGCCTCCCTACCGAGACCGTCTCAAACTCATTAACCTGAATACCCTTGAGGAACGAAGGGAGTCTGTTCATTCACCGACTCCTCTCAGGCTCCGTCGATTGCATGCCTCTTTGCAACTCCATTTTCTTTAACACTAACCCTCGTAATCTACGTTCCACCCGTCTGTTTTATCTACCTATCCACCGCACTACATATGACTCTAACGAACCAATCTCCCGTATGCTACGTAAGGTAAACTCCAACCTTTCCGTTTTCGATTTTAATCGCAGCACACTTTCCCTCAAGTTCGATCTCCTTCACCATCCTTAGCTTTAAGCCCTAGTAAACCTTATTTTATTAGTTTAAGTCTTAGTTTTTAAGCTTGTATTAAGCAAAATAAATGGGGGCGTCAGACCCCCCCCCAAAATTGATAAACTCTGCGCTAAGTATTTCGGATCTTTGGATTCTTTTTGGTGTTGATGTAAGTGCCATGGTTTTGTCGATTACCCGTTGTTTTTCCTGTGCTTCACGGATGACTTCAAGGACCTTCCACCTTGTCTCTTTCATCAGATCTTCATCCGTCAGCATTTTCATTTCACTCTCCAAATTATTTAGGAAGGGTTGGAGTGCAGAAGGTTGTTTGGATAACATCAAATTTGCAATTGTGTTTGCGGCTTTGGCGGCTTCCATTGCGCTCATTTCGAAATTAGTTTGACTTTGTTTTTTCATCTACATAGATAAATTAAAATTAGGCTTTAAAAGATTTTTTCAAAATTTAAATGTGGTAAACACTTACCACCGCAAACGTTTCTACAGATCCTGAAGTGCTTGGCAAAGTCTGAGAAGTTTCACTACTCTCAGTGGCTGATAAATTTACCTCTAGTTTATCACCACAAGTTACCTACATTTGAAAATTAAAATATATTTCATTCGTACATTCAAACTACGTAGATATTTGAGTTAACTCACCGGTAAAAAGGAAATATTTGATGTTGCGCATATATCGTCACTTTCATTCCAAAAACGAAGTTCATCCTAGCACCACAATTTTGGCACGTACACTTCATTGGTTCAGCACCACATCTTTTGGAACTAATAACGCGTTCCTTTTCCTTTTGATACTAAGTTTTTAGGGTTTTCAGCATCCGTATAACGCACTTCAATGTCGTTGCTGGTCGACAGTTTTTAAATTTTTCAGCAATTTCCCTTAAATTTGCAATTCTTTTCACACGATTCTTATAATCCACATTTCGATTTTGATACAGATTTGGATAGTGTTCAAATAGAGTTATTAGCTCCATTGTCTGTTCACGGGTCCAGCTTGTCATTTTATTTTAAATTAAACGTAAAATACTAGGAAAAATTTATACAATTTGTTGCGTTCACCTGATAAGATATTTCCTTTATCACAACACTTTCAAAATGAAAATGTATGTCCTTTTCCCTATCGCAATACTTACAAAATGAAAATTTAAGTCAAAGCCGATTTGAATTGAAAATATACGTCCTTTCCCGTATCCAAACACTTGCAAAATAAAAATTTAAGTCAAAGGCGATATGAATTCAAAATTTACGTCCTTTCCCGTATCGCAATGCTTTCAAAATGAAAACTTAAGATAATGACGATATGATTTGGAAACAAAACGTTCAAGCCCAGGTAGAAAGTCATATTTCATTTTTGAAAGCATAAGCGATTGTGCTGAGCCTCCACGAAAACGCCGATTACTCGATATTGATTTCAAGACTCACTATAAGCGCCTTTTTTCTAGAAATAAAGGACAATATTTTATCCCAACATAAGGCACGATACAAATCTTTCACGGATTTAATTATTTTGATTTACTCAATAAATCAACATACAGTCATTTTGCTCTATAAAGCCCAGATGATAAAATATTGTAAAATGTTTGTGTGGGTACAAATGATAGAACTTATCCTTTTCAATACAAATCGCTTTATTCAGTATAACTATAACTGTTGTAAAATGTTTGTGTGGGTACAAATGATAGAACTTATTCTTTTCAATAGAAATCGCTTTATTCAGTACAGTTACAATTCACTATTTAATTGTTTCTCTCAGTGCAATCCAATTTCTCAACCGCTTATACTTTTCTTTTCTTTTACTTAAACCACTAAATCACTTCTCCTAATTAACACTTCAAATTTCACTTTAGAACTGATTTGCATACCTTGGGGATGCTGGTATTTATACTCGAATGACATACTTCGAGAACAATCCTCGCCATCCAGCGTCCCATACAATTTCCAATTTGCTGGAAAATTCGATTCCACTCTCCAGTCATCAATGGTCGAGACTTTGTTATTCAAGTATCGAAATCTTCTGGTCTTCGAGTATCGACATTTTCTGCTCTGTAAATCTAGATGTCGCTGCTCACATTTAAGTGGTTATCACATTGCTCCCTCCCTACAGTTGTTCGTCCCGAACAACTTCGTCATTCAGCATCCCGTTGAAATGACACATTCTATCCAAATGGACCACTTTCAATTTTCCTCGATTCTCACGCTGGATCCGGTAGATAACGTCATTAATGCGGGTTATCACCTTGTATAGACCTTCCCAATCCTGCTGCAATTTTGGAGACTTGCCTTTCTTACGCTGAGGATTATACAGCCAGACCAGATCTCCTTCGTTGAAACCGGAAGATTTCGCCTTGATATCGTACCTAGTTTTCATGCGGCTGCTTGCTAGCTTCATCTTTTCTCTGGTGTCTTCATGCAATATACGAATCCTAGTTTTTTTTTTAGTTTTAAACGCATTTTATTTTCTAATCAATAACTCTTACATACTAACAAAAAATGCTTAAATGCTAGCTTACAATTACTTAACAATCTTATACTAACTTACTGGCCCCACACAGGCACTCTAAGCTAATCTAAATTCTTATATCTATGTCTTTCGACTTCATTTACGTTTTATTTATACATGTTTATTTTGTGTACTTAGGGCTAAGAAAAAATTGATAACAAAAAACTTAGCCTATGGATGTAATTTTGTATTTTTTATAAAAACTTAATATCTAACTTAAAATAAACCTTAGCCTACCTAAACTAAATGTACAATACATACATAAACACATAGACGTTATACACAATCATATACATATATCAGTATACACCTTTGTATACACTGATTTATGTATATGTTTCTTAAATGCTAACCTAAACCTATGCAAGCTGGCCATCGCTATTCATAGAGAAAACGGATTGGTCAGCTCTGCCTCATTAGTGAGGCTGGTCCGTAATTGACGGAAACGACGACGAAACATCTTCCCCATCATTCAACCACCAGAAACGCTGGTGCTGCCGAACGACATCCCTCTTATCGCGATTCCCCACCGCCCTACTGAACCTGAGGCGATCCACACTGCCGTGTGCGACGTCTCTGTTGTAGTTGAGTCGCCTGTCCCCAGCTGTCCGAGCGACATGGAAGATTAACGGCACCGCTGATCTATCCTGGATCAACCCTATCTGATCTAGGTAGAGGAATGCTTCCGGTGGAACGAAGCCGTCAGATCGCACACTCTCGTGGTAAAGGTAATTGGGGTAGTAAGCCCCAGATATCAGGTTATTCATCGAGGTCATTGCTCTTGCAATGTGCCTTCGAGTCAGCTTAATTACGAAGTTGTCCACTCGTATCAGGTTCGCCCTGTTGTAAAGGACCTCATTAGGATAAAATTTCTTGTACTCCGACTCTGGTGTTCTGTACAAGCGAAGACAAGCCCTAAGGCAGGCCCTCTCAAACACCCGAATCTTTTCCATTAAGCTTGCTCGTACATTGAACCACACGGGACCAAATACCAGCATGGGCCTAATAAGGGCCATGTAGCAGATTACCTTTACCCTCACATCGAGTTGGCTGCTATAAAACAGTCTCTTTGTAAGGGCAAAAGCACCTTTAGCTCTGGCCAGAGCAGCATCTACATTTTTGCCAAAATACAGAAACTGATCTAGCCAGATCCCAAGGTATCTGACTACATTTCGACAGGCAAGAGGCTGTCCGTGCTGTCCAATGATTTAGAACTTTCGCCAATTTTTTCTGGTATCCCTAGAGGCTCCAGACAACGGCGTCCTAAAGAGAATGGTTTCCGACTTCTGAAAGTTGATTTTCAACTTCCAGTCATCGCAAAATCGTCTTATCTTATCGAAGTCACGCTGCAAGAGAGTATTAATGACCTCGATTTTTGGACCTGTTCTGTACGCTACCAAATCGTCTGCGTACGCAATAGTATGGGGAAGTGAACCTATCAAGTCGCTTGTATAAATGTTAAATAGGATCGGCGAATTGACCGCGCCCTGCTGAAGACCATTTTTAATTTGAAATATTCCAACAGAAGTCACATCGCCATTTTTCACGATGAACTGTCTGTTGGTTAGCATATTATAAAGAATGTACAAGAGAGGTTTGCTGATCCCCAGCCTAGTCAGCTTATAGAAAAGACCCTCTAACCATACGGTGTCGAAGGCCTTCTCCAAGTCATCAAGGCAGGCACCAGTGCACTGTTTCTTGCCTTTGTTCCATTGGATATCAGAAACCAGTTTAGACGCGGCATGTGAGATATCATGTCCCGCCTTAAAACCGAATTGGTTATCCGGAACTATATGTTTGTCCTCAACCCACCTAGACAGAGCTCTATTGATTACTTTTTCAAAAACCTTACTGATATTCGGAAGGAGACTTATCGACCGGAGATTCGCCGGATTGGATATATCCTTTCCCTTTTTGGGGATAGGTTGAACCACCGCCGTTTTCCAATGCGCTGGATAATGTGCATTATTCATTGCATTATTAAACAGGGTGGTGTAAATGTCCACCGCTTCTAGAGGAAGATGTCGAAGCACGATGTTTGGAATACCATCGGTCCCCACTGACTTCTTAGCCCTGATTGTGTCGAAGATCTCACGGAGTTTTTGCTTCGAAATGAACGGGGGTAGGTCACCTTCTCTGGCAATGACGTTATTTGCCATATTTTCGTCGCTAAACCGGGTGAAACCAGAGCCCTCGGATCGCCAGTTCCCTATTTCATTTCGAATGCAGAAGTCGTGTACCAAGACGCGACTGTCCAGGTCGCAATTAGGGCCAATGGTATCAATGGCCTTGTATACTTCCTGGAAAGTCGCCCCTATGGCCTCAACCTTCTCCTGTGGATCCTCGATCACAAAAAAGTCGTCATCATCAGCGGCCTCATTTGGATCAATACCTGCTATTGTCAGTAACCGTTCGTTTTCTGTTGTCCGGGCTATTTTAAGACACTGAAGGTCGTTTTGTTTTTTTCTCCGAAATAGTTTATTGATTTGCGGAAACATGTTCGGGTTGCTGGTGTTTACAGCCCGAACCTTGTTGTTCCAACATGAGCTTACAGCAATTCTGTAATTTTCTTTTATTAACTTTTGCACATTTTTAATCGACGACTTCAGCGTCCTAATCTCCGGATCTTGTCTGTCAGTTAACTGTCTGTACAAGTTTTTGAGTCTTGACAGAAGTCTACTTTTCTGTCGGTGCGGTGCGTCAATAGTAGGATTGCGGAACAGGTCTTCGTTAGTTGTACGTCGATACCGCGGTATTGTAGTGTCCATAGTTTGTTTAATTGTCTCGTCCATCTGTTTTAGGTAATTGTCGATCTCCTCGTTTGACAAATTCCTATTGGACGGTGGGTGGCGCGTGTTCGAGGAGAGCGTTCTGTTCAAGGTTGCGGAGAAGCGCGTCCATCGAGTCTTACTGTAGTTGTAAGAATATCTTTGGACAAACTCCTCCAATTCCGCAATTTCGTTGGGAACTGTAATTTCGGTGCTAAAACCGCAATGGTCGCTGTCATACACGAATGTGCGCAGACAGTTTAGCGTTTGTAAATTCGTACCTGTCAGTCGTATACGTTCGTCGTACAGCAGTAGATCCAAATAAGACCCGCCTCTGGGAAACGACGGGTTATCCGCCGCTTTAAGACCGAGTCTGTACATGACATCGTGCTGACCCCACCAATCGAGTAGTAGGTTCCCTCTAGTATTTGGCAAATTATTTCCCCAATCTCTGTGTCTAGCGTTGAAATCCCCGCCGATTATAAAATAATTCTCCCCCGATTCCAGCCTCAGAAGTCGAAAAAGCGTGTCGAGCTCTGTAATAAATAGGGTGGATTGTGAAGCCTCAGGTGCATAAACAGAGGCCAAGTACAGCCGCTTTCCACTGCGGAGCGGAATGTAAACGACGACTGCCTCCAACACCCGGAACTTGCGCAACACGCATTTGTACACTCTGTGAAATTTTATACCTTCTTTAATGAAGATCGCGACACCACCTCCACGTTTGGATCTGGGCCGGTTTCTTCTTCTAACAATATAATTATTGTACTCCAGTTTGTGATTATCGGTTAGCTTGGTTTCGCTAGCGAAAAGCACATCAGGAGTTTGGTCTTGTAGCAATTTAAACATCGCGGCTCTTCGTTCGATCCTAATCAGTGAATTAACATCCACCGCAAGGACCTTCAAAGTTTGCTCCACCATGTGCGTACCCATTACGACATGTGTTGCGTTAGGCCCGGCAGCAGCGCGTAAATCTGGTCCACCCGCTTGGCCTGTTCTTGCACCTGCTTTTGCAGCTGAGCCATCTGCCCTTGGATTGCGAGCAAGATGGCTAGCATGTTAGGTGCAGCTTCCGTTGTTCTCGGCATTGGCGCCGGAGAAGCAACAGTCGCTTGCTGTACCGCAGCCCCCCTACCTGACGCCATTTGGGCGTAGGAAATTTGGGACGTGACGGCTGGTGTTTGAAATCCAAGAGGTGAATGTTTGACCTCCACCTTCTGCTGCCGAGCCAGTTTTGCTTTTTTAATGTCGGTGAACTTAGGACAACCCCGATAGTTTGCGGTGTGTCCCACGTTCCCACATAACACGCACGAGAGCTGCGTCCTATCGGATGCTCCGTCCCTACCCAGAGCACACTCCTCGGAACTGTGGTTCTTTGCGCACTTCACGCATCGAGGTTGCATTTGGCAGTTCGACGCGGCGTGCCCGAACCTTTGGCAGCGAACACATTGTATAATGTTATCACTGTGGTATTGACGTTTCCGTATATCATTGGTATCTCCATGTTTCCGTATTTCAGGGTTTGTGCCCCCAAGTCGACTATAAGTCCATGTTCTCTCATGAAGTCTGTACCAATGATGCACTCGTCACATATGTCAGCTACCAGAAACGCGTGAGTGAATGTTATTCCGGCCAGTTGGATTTTTATGCGGACTTCACCATATACCTTAATCGTTGCTCCTGTAGCTGTTCGTAAGCTGCAACTGCTAGTGTTATGCAGCCAAGACTTCTGCACAA
Organism: Volucella bombylans; assembly: GCA_949129095.1. Lineage (NCBI taxonomy): Eukaryota > Metazoa > Arthropoda > Insecta > Diptera > Syrphidae > Volucella > Volucella bombylans. The sequence goes on from OX422140.1 coordinate 215,300,973, forward strand.
GATTCCTCCTGATGATTGAGGCCGTGGCACCGGTGTCTATTGTTGCCATCCATTTTTCTTTTTACTTCTACTAGAAGGCTTTCGTTGCATCGTTTTGCCAGCGAGACTTGGATGATGGTCCTGGGGCCGTCGACTCCTGCTACCAACTTCTGCACCGCGAAGTTGGTGCTTAAGCATTTCCCGACTGATGGCTTCGGGAAGGTTGACCGGCTTCTTGATAGCTGTTTCTGCGGGTTTCTTCCTCTATTTGCTTGTCACCACAGTGAGGGCAGTCTTTTCGTCGCACCGCTTCTTTACACTGCCTTTGAAGGTTTCCTATTTTATTGCAATTCCAGCAGCGCATTATTCGTCTATCCCGTCGAGTATCTCGTTCCTCGGCACTAATTCTTGTGCAGCAGCATTCGACAGATGCTACTTCCCTGACGAAATGTGTTCCCCTGGAAGCCTGATTGGCTACTTCCATCGCCAGAGCGAAGGCAAGTGCTTCAGCATGGGTTCTTTTCCCGGACATCCTTACTCCTGACTGTAGCTTCGAATCTGCAATTCCCCTGATAAATGCATCTATTGCTATTTCGTCGATAATTTCCTGGCCTGCGGTGGGGTATGACAGATGTGCCAGTCTACTCACGTTTGCTTGGAGCTGCTGAAGTGTTTCTCCTCGTTGCTGCGTTCGGCTTTGCAATTGGACCTTGTAGACATCCTGCATGTGGCTATCCCCAAACCGTTTCTCGATAGCCTGTACTAAAGTCACATAATCTTTATGCTTTTCGATGTCTACTGTTTGCAACAATTCTGCTGCAGGACCGTGCAAGGCCATTGTTAGGGCAAAGCACTTTTCCTCATTGTCCCAGTCGTTTGCACAGGCAGCCATTTCAAACTGCTTCGTATAAGTAGACCATGACGTCTGACCATCGAATGAGGGAGGCTTCAACTCTTTTCTCCTTGGACCGCTTAAGGAACATTCTCTGGGTTTCTGTTTTCGCAGCGTGTCGAGCTCTTTTGCCAGTTGCTCAACTTTGCTGTCCATTTGTTCGAATTTTTCGTCAGCATTCTTCTCTATTCTTTCAAATTTTTCTTCGAACTTTGGCTGTAGTACGTTTTTGTTCTAGACTATTCTTTCGTTCATCGAATTTTCGATCAATTCTGTGCGTCTAGATTTTTCTTTTGTTCGTCCAGCTTTTGTTCGAGGCTGTTCTTCCGTTCGTCTAGATTTTTCCTTTGTTCGTCCAGCTTTTGTTCGAGGCTTTTCTTCTGCTCGTCTATATTCTTCTTTTGTTGGTACAGCTTTTGTTCGAGGCTGTTCTTCTGTTCGTCTAGATTTTTCTTCTGCTCGTTCAGCTTTTGTTCGAGGCTATTATTTTATTCTTCCAGATTTTTCGTCTGTTCGTCGAGTCTGTTCATCTGTTCGTCCATTTTTTTTTCGAGACTGTTCGAGGAGTTGCATCATCGCAGCCATATCACTGCCGGTACTTATCTGTTCATCCTCTTCAACGTCAAAGGAGTATGTATCAAGATCATCCCCTCGTTGTTCAAAGCCTCCTGAAGACGGAGCACCAAGTCACTTTTTCCTCTAATGGCGCTGTGGCTTCTCTTGTTCAACTCGGATTTGAGTTGGACGAGGGTCAACTCCAATAGCTTTCGACGAATTCTAGCTTTTTCAAACAGTCACAATATTTTTTGTTTTTTTTTTACACACAAAATAAGTTCTATCCCACTTCTGACACCAATGTAAAATGTTTGAATGTTTGTGTGGATACAAATGATAGAACTAATTCTTTTCAATACAAATCGATTTATTCAGTACAGTTATAATTCACTATTTAATCTTTTCTCCCAATATAATCCAATTTCTCAACCGCTTATACTTTTCTTATCTTTTACTTAAACCACTTAAACGACTTAATCACTTCTCCTAATTAACACTTTAAATTCAATTGATGAACTGACTTGCATACCTTTTGGATGCTGATATTTATACTTGAATGACATATTTCGAGAACAATCCTCGCCATCCAGCGCCCCATACAATTTCCATTTTGGAAATTCGATTCCATTCTCCATTCACCAATATTTGGGTCTTTGGTTATTACAATATCTTCTCTGTTTATTTTTTTTTGTGAATTAGTGCCGAGGAACGAGTTACTCCACGGGATAGACGAAGAATGCCCTGTTGGAACTCTAATAAAATAGGACATTTTCGAATGTCGTTATCTGCAGAAATCAGAGTCTAGAGCCTTCGTCGGAAGCAATCTGGGGGCAAAAATGGAAGGTGGTCCAGGTAGCTAGCGATTCTATTTGATGGAGAAAATAGAAGAGACTTCATGGCGGGGAAGACCTTAGTGGAGCCAAAGAACAACATGGTCCCTATAAGGATTCTAAATCCAAAGACATTCAGTGTAAAGGTGAAAAAGGGTGAGATAGTGGGAAAATGTGTACCTATTGAGGCTATATCGACCACAATGGAAACAAAGGGTGCAACACCGCAAACGTTCAGAGCATAAAAATAAAGAATAAAATTCTCAGCCTCTGTAATCTAGACGAAGATGAAGATGAAAGCTTAGTGACTGAATGAAGAATCGCAAAGTCCATGTTCATCTCCAGTGGTCCTCGTGAAGAAGAAAGATAGCAGCACGAGGTTTTGTGTAGACTACCGACGTCTCCACGATGTCACTATAAAGGACAGCTAGACACTTCCGAGAATCGGTGACACTTTGGAAATGGTTTTCAACTCTGGACTTGAAGAGCGGTTACTGGCAGGTAGAGATAAAGCGTACGGATCGTGAGAAAACTGCCTTCACTACAGGAAGCGGTCTTTGGCAGTTTGCAGTGATGGCGTTTGAACTGTGCAACACTCCGGCCACCTTCGAGCGATTTATGGAACGAACATTGCAAGGACTTACCTGGGAAACCTGCCTAGTGTATTTGGACGACGTTATCGTCATAGGAAAGACGTTCGAGAAGCACCGCGAAAATACAAAAGAAGTGTTTGAGAGGCTGCGAAGGGCTCACCTAAAGCTCAACCCAGAAAAGTGCGCCTTGTTCCGTCCAGAAGTAAGATATTTGGTCACATTATATCAGCGGAAGGAGTAAGGACGGATTCTGACAAAATCGAAGGCGTGAAAAGTTGGCCTGCCCCAAATGATAAACACCAACTGAGAAGCTTCTTGGGACTCGCCACGTACTACAGAAGGTTCGTAAAGGATTTGCTGGTATTGCAAAGAGCATACATCATCTTACGGAAAAAGACCTACAGTTCAGGTTGTCTGGAGAATGTGAAAAACATTTCAAGCACTGAAGCGACAGCTGTGCAATGCCCCCATCTTGAGTTACCCCACGCCCGGAAAAATATTTATCGTGGACGCAGATGCTAGCAATGTTGGGGTCGGAGCTGTGATCTCCCAAGCTCATGATGGTCAAGAGAAGGTGGTCGCATATTACAGCAAAGTACTCTCCAGACCTGAAAGGAACTACTGCGTAACTAGTTGCGAGCTTCTGGCTTTAATTCTGGCTAAAAACTCCACTCAAGGGAAAACTCCACTGAAATGCTGATGCTCTCTCTTATCGTTCGTGCGGAGTAAAGAAGCAACCGTAAAGAAGCAAAAGAACAGCCCACTATTCAAATGATCAGGACTGAACAAGTAGAGGGTTGGAGTATAGACGAAATCCGTTCCTCCCAACAGGCAGACAATGACATCGAACCAATATTGGCCTGGAAGGAACACGAGGACAGACCAAGCTGGCAGCAGATATCAGATCGGAGCCAAACTCTGAAGGCATACTGCGCACAGTGGGACTCGCTTTGTGTGCAAGATGGATTGCTGAAGAGAAAATGGGAACGTGCAGATGGAACAACATCTCGTATGCAGCTAATAGTGCCACGGTCTAGAGTCAGCCAAGTACTCCATGAAATACATGACGGAATTTCAGGACGCCATTTGAGAATAAACAAGACATTTGAAAAGTTAAGGAAACGTTTCTATTGGCTAAGCGCTAAACAAGATGTCGAGAATCGGTGCAAAAAGTGCATAAGGTGTGCGGCGATCAAGGATCCAAAACTAAGGCCACATTGACAAATGCGACAATACAATGTCAGTCGATCCGGAACTTTCGCTTGCGTATGACACTACCTTTCGTTTAAACCAAGTAAGAAAAAAGAAAGAATAGAATAAAACAAAAAGCAATCAAAATACACAATCAAAAGAATCGTTCGTTTGTGGATAAAAAATTTCGACGCTCATAGTGAAGTTAAAAAAAAAGTTTATGTTCCACCTGTTAAATTGCTTCACAAATCAAGTGAATATGTGCAAAATTTGTTGAAATCATTAAATACTCAAAACTATTATATCAAAAAATTTTCAATCGCTATTAAAATTGTATGCGAATCCATGGTATCGTATAAAAAGCTAATTACCAAAGAAAATTGTCAATTTTTTTCGCATGACCTTAAGGATGCGCGAGTGTGTGTGCTTTATGGTATGGAGTTAAATGAACTTAAAGTTGAAATAGTGAAAGCCGAGCTAAAGTGCATTGATATTAAAAAAATAGTCAAAAAGTATGAACATTACACTGACACAATATATTTAATATCTTTGGAAAATGGTTCCATAAAATTTTCAGAACATAATAAACGTTATCGTGCTATTTTTCACACTCAAGTTCAGTGGAGTTACCAGAGAAAACTTAAAGGTAAGCTTACGCAGTGTCAAAATTGCCAAATGTTTGGCCATGGGGAGCGAAATTGCCATGTAAAATCATACTGCGCCATCTACGCCGGTTCTCATAAGACTGCCGAGTGTGACAGTGCTGACAAAATAAAATGTGCTAATTGTAACGGTGCTCACAAATCATTCGATCCTACATGTGAAAATAGAGCACAATACTTGGAACTAAGATCCAAATCTGCAAATCTGAGATCTGGCTCTCAACGAAAAGTTCCCAATTCACATGTCCCTGTACAATCCGCACAGAGAGTAGTTTCGGTTGATTCTTACATAGATTTTCCCGTATTACCTTCGCGCAAGAGACAAAATAATACTTCTGCAGACTCTCGCTCTCAATCAATTAATGTTTGGAGGAATAATTTCCACAACAATTTGGATACTAGTACTTCTAGAAACATGACTAGCTACATTCCTAGCAATAACTCTAGCAACTTTTCCAATACGCTGTTTACGGTTGAAGAAATCAATTCACTTTGTATGGAGATGATAAGTAAATTATCAGTTTGTAAAAATAAGATTGAACAGTTCAATGCAATCGCACATTTAGCTACTAAGTTTTTATACCCAAATGTTAGGTAGAGACCTTAAAATTGTAACTTGGAATTTGAAAGTAATACGCAGCAAAATTCTAGAATTTGTTTATTTTTTAAATAGAAGTAATATTGATATTGCTCTAGTTACTGAAACATGGCTGCAAACGCAAAGTGATGTAAATTTATCCACACCTAACTTTAAATGTTATCGCAACGATCGTACGGGCAGGCCAGATGGTGGTGTTGCAATATTTATTCGTAGAACAATTCCGCGTTCGCTTTTACCTTTGGTTACAACTTCTTTTGTTGAAAACGTAGGAATTGAGATAAAAACAAGTAATCAGCTTTCGTTTAAAATTTTTTGCGTCTAATTCCCCGGTGGCCGTGTATCAAGTGTAAAAAAATTGCTCTGAAAAAAGATTTGCAAAAATTATTCACCATGAGTGGTGAATTCATTATTGGAAGAGACTTCAATTGTAGACACAGAGATTCGGGATGCCTAAAAGCAAACTTGTATCGTCAGCCTTTTAGCAAAAAAATAAATATGTTTCATTGCGGTGTTCTATTTATGTTCCGTCACTGTACCAAGTCCAGTAAATTTACCCCTTGTCAAAAACAGACCTTTTCCCCTCCAATCTATTAATTGGTCCTATTAATCTCTCTTTCCCAACTCATACAAGACCTGACTCTATTAAACGTCCCTCTATTTTCAAATTCCCTCGTTCCACTTTCTTCGTAGGCTCACTCTCTCCCTGTGTTCTTGTTACTATGGTGAATATGTCCCTTTTGTAGTAGAGAGAGTTGTGTTGACTACCTTCAGGAGGAGGAGTTGGAAAACCTAGCTAAGGGATCGTAGATCGCGTGGGAGTAAATTTAAGTATAAGTTTAGACAAGAACCCGCTGTTGAGGGGCAGAAATTAGAGTGGGGAATAGAAATAGGCAAAAGAAAAAAGAAAAGAAATGGGAGCTTAAGAATAAAGCAAGAAGAGTAGGGAAGAAGGTCAATGACATTGAGCGGAAAGTCAGCTGACCATCGTTCGATGCGGTCAGCTGTTGAGTTTTTGGTGTGTCTGGGGACATAGCGACAAGGTCATGTTGGGTGGGACTTTTTTTCCCCCTTTTGGGTTGAAGTCGAGGCATTCAATAACGGAGGATAGAGCAACAAGGTTGCATTGGATTTTTTTTGTCGTAGTAAACGCAAAACAAAAAGTACAAAAAAATACAAAAAAAAAACGACGAGAAATTCTCCCGCGCAAAACGAAGAAAAAAAAACTCCAAGTGACTAAAAAGCTGATGGGCGAAAAGCCCTTCCAGTGCGGTTGATAGTGCGACATTGATACGATCCCCCACCCCGCGCCCTGGCAACAGTAAAACGGTATCTAACCCCTTAGGCGCGCGTAAATTATAAAAAAAAAAAAAATACATACTCGAACACATAAAGCTACATCGCCGACAAGAGGTGCTCCGCGGGACCACCACAACGACAGCAAAGACAACTTCAACATCCTTAACAAAAAAAAAGAACTCAGTGAACGTGAAGTATATGTGTTAAAACAAAAAAATAGTAAATAATAAATAAATAATAATGAATAAATAACTAAATAAAAGTGAAATTATTTAAAAAGAAAAATAGGAATAATTGCTTCTCATAAAAACAAAAAAAAAATATATATATATAGTTATATACAATATATACACGCATACATACATACATACGCATATATGAACATACATATGTGTATATTAAAAAAAAAGTAATAATAAAAAGGAAAAAGGAATTCATGAACTATAAGATAGTTTAAGATATACTCGTGTGTACTTAGATTTGTTTTCTTTGTGAATTGCTAAAAATAAGAACAGTGTTTCAATTTTTTTATTTTTGTTTGCCCGCGGAAACAAAAAAAAAATATTTGCTATATTAAGTTTTATCAAGCGATTCTTCAAGTGCTGGCGCCAGAACTACGAGGGATCCGCTAAAACCGGTAAGTCCTAGATGTAAGTTTCTTTTGGATTGGCTTGAATTAAAATACTAGGATAAATAGAATAAAATTCAAAAACAAAAAGCCACGATTATTGTACGATAGATAATAAGTTCCCTTTTTTTGTGAATTTCTTTTAGCAAAATAAATTACATGTAATGGATTTTGTAGTGATTTGAAGAACGGTTTTTTAATGATGGAGTGAATCCAACGCAAGTGATGTGTGGATGGGCGGACGTGACGCACAAACGATGACGACATAACGAATATGACGTGACTGACTTTTCCTGAAGTTTTCTTACAGGTGGCGACTGGGAGGAACTTCGTTAGGGGCTACCATTCACAGATCTGGCCAGAATCCAGCATCCAAGTGCGATAAGGGTGGGTTGGCCATCCTCAGCCAACAACACCTGGCTTATTTCAGGTCATGACGAGCTGTCATCGCTGTGTGACCCTGGGACATATTATTCGGTGTAGGGTACGTAGGGTTAAGTTAGTTTTAGGTTTAGTTATAAGTCGTTATTTAAGTTTGGTATTTAGGGTTTAGGTTAGTGTAGGTTTAGTCCCGGTCTTGCACAGTGGTGATGGCACACAGATGTGATCCTGCTGTTTCTTTTCTTCTTTTTTCCTATCATCTTTCTCTCCTCCTATCTTTTAAGTCCGTCCGTAAAATAACGTAGCTTTCTCCAGGCTATCCTTGTTTTCCTTTTTTTTTTTTAATTCGGCACGAAACGAAAAGGTAAGTTGAGTTGCGATGTACGGGGTAGTAGCAAGAACCAACCCAACCCGACAAGCTAGAGCCAAGCAACCGCGCGCGTGCCACTGCCATCTACTTCTGCATCATGGCCAACTGACACCTTACAATGGCGCCCAACGTGGGGCCCGAACCCACTGCTAGTCCGCTAGTTTTTTTCTTTTTTCAAAATTTTACTTTTCTCTTTATATTTCACTTCTCCAAGATCACATTCTGATTATGTTTTTGGTTTCTGAGCAGATCAACGGTGGCTGTCCAGTCTCCAGGTGAGAAGCCAAGGGACTTTGTGAGGTAACCGGAAGTCTGTAAAGGATCCAAAAGCGGACTAGAAGTAACAGGTCGATAAGCTGACTGCTGTCAGGTTGACTTATCGTGAGGCGTGGGCGTGAAATCACGAACTTCTAGTCGTGTTGAAGTATAACCTGGACATCCTCTGCCAGCCTGGGATGTGGTTCAGCCATATACCCAGTGTGGAGGGAAGATAAGGGTTATGCTTCAGCACTCGTTACGATACTATACTGAATTACCAGTCTCCACTATACGTACCTCGACCATGCATTACGTACAGTACTTACACCGACTTTAGTATTCATCGAGAGAGACTGGAAAATCGGTCTCCAAACTACACACACCAACGCGATTTATAAATTCAATCTATCACCAACAGTTATTTAAAAATTCTTTCCTTTCTAAATTATTTATATATTTTTTTTATATATTAGCCGCATATTATATATATTTACTTTTTTTTCATTTTTATTAGATATCCCGTTTTTTTTACCTTTTTTGAATTTATATATATATGTAGGTTATAACCACAGAAAGAAATAAAAGCATTTTTTAATCTCTATATTTTATTTCTAACAAAGGAAATGCAACCACACTCATATTTTACTATCAAATATTCATATGATACCATTTCCTTTCATTGTCATTAAGATAAAACTCGGATATAAAGAACAAAGAAACAAAACGCTGACAAAGTCATTTGCACCTAAGATGAATTATGAAAAACACTGGCTATCTGCGATAGCACAAGTTAGTTCTTAAGTAACGCTTATACAATAAAGACTCAGAAATCAAGAGCTCCGGACTTCACCATATACCTTAATCGTTGCTCCTGTAGCTGTTCGTAAGCTGCAACTGCTAGTGTTATGCAGCCAAGACTTCTGCACAAGATTCCTCCTGATGATTGAGGCCGTGGCACCGGTGTCTATTGTTGCCATCCATTTTTCTTTTTACTTCTACTAGAAGGCTTTCGTTGCATCGTTTTGCCAGCGAGACTTGGATGATGGTCCTGGGGCCGTCGACTCCTGCTACCAACTTCTGCACCGCGAAGTTGGTGCTTAAGCATTTCCCGACTGATGGCTTCGGGAAGGTTGACCGGCTTCTTGATAGCTGTTTCTGCGGGTTTCTTCCTCTATTTGCTTGTCACCACAGTGAGGGCAGTCTTTTCGTCGCACCGCTTCTTTACACTGCCTTTGAAGGTTTCCTATTTTATTGCAATTCCAGCAGCGCATTATTCGTCTATCCCGTCGAGTATCTCGTTCCTCGGCACTAATTCTTGTGCAGCAGCATTCGACAGATGCTACTTCCCTGACGAAATGTGTTCCCCTGGAAGCCTGATTGGCTACTTCCATCGCCAGAGCGAAGGCAAGTGCTTCAGCATGGGTTCTTTTCCCGGACATCCTTACTCCTGACTGTAGCTTCGAATCTGCAATTCCCCTGATAAATGCATCTATTGCTATTTCGTCGATAATTTCCTGGCCTGCGGTGGGGTATGACAGATGTGCCAGTCTACTCACGTTTGCTTGGAGCTGCTGAAGTGTTTCTCCTCGTTGCTGCGTTCGGCTTTGCAATTGGACCTTGTAGACATCCTGCATGTGGCTATCCCCAAACCGTTTCTCGATAGCCTGTACTAAAGTCACATAATCTTTATGCTTTTCGATGTCTACTGTTTGCAACAATTCTGCTGCAGGACCGTGCAAGGCCATTGTTAGGGCAAAGCACTTTTCCTCATTGTCCCAGTCGTTTGCACAGGCAGCCATTTCAAACTGCTTCGTATAAGTAGACCATGACGTCTGACCATCGAATGAGGGAGGCTTCAACTCTTTTCTCCTTGGACCGCTTAAGGAACATTCTCTGGGTTTCTGTTTTCGCAGCGTGTCGAGCTCTTTTGCCAGTTGCTCAACTTTGCTGTCCATTTGTTCGAATTTTTCGTCAGCATTCTTCTCTATTCTTTCAAATTTTTCTTCGAACTTTGGCTGTAGTACGTTTTTGTTCTAGACTATTCTTTCGTTCATCGAATTTTCGATCAATTCTGTGCGTCTAGATTTTTCTTTTGTTCGTCCAGCTTTTGTTCGAGGCTGTTCTTCCGTTCGTCTAGATTTTTCCTTTGTTCGTCCAGCTTTTGTTCGAGGCTTTTCTTCTGCTCGTCTATATTCTTCTTTTGTTGGTACAGCTTTTGTTCGAGGCTGTTCTTCTGTTCGTCTAGATTTTTCTTCTGCTCGTTCAGCTTTTGTTCGAGGCTATTATTTTATTCTTCCAGATTTTTCGTCTGTTCGTCGAGTCTGTTCATCTGTTCGTCCATTTTTTTTTCGAGACTGTTCGAGGAGTTGCATCATCGCAGCCATATCACTGCCGGTACTTATCTGTTCATCCTCTTCAACGTCAAAGGAGTATGTATCAAGATCATCCCCTCGTTGTTCAAAGCCTCCTGAAGACGGAGCACCAAGTCACTTTTTCCTCTAATGGCGCTGTGGCTTCTCTTGTTCAACTCGGATTTGAGTTGGACGAGGGTCAACTCCAATAGCTTTCGACGAATTCTAGCTTTTTCAAACAGTCACAATATTTTTTGTTTTTTTTTTACACACAAAATAAGTTCTATCCCACTTCTGACACCAATGTAAAATGTTTGAATGTTTGTGTGGATACAAATGATAGAACTAATTCTTTTCAATACAAATCGATTTATTCAGTACAGTTATAATTCACTATTTAATCTTTTCTCCCAATATAATCCAATTTCTCAACCGCTTATACTTTTCTTATCTTTTACTTAAACCACTTAAACGACTTAATCACTTCTCCTAATTAACACTTTAAATTCAATTGATGAACTGACTTGCATACCTTTTGGATGCTGATATTTATACTTGAATGACATATTTCGAGAACAATCCTCGCCATCCAGCGCCCCATACAATTTCCATTTTGGAAATTCGATTCCATTCTCCATTCACCAATATTTGGGTCTTTGGTTATTACAATATCTTCTCTGTTTATTTTTTTTTGTGAATTAGTGCCGAGGAACGAGTTACTCCACGGGATAGACGAAGAATGCCCTGTTGGAACTCTAATAAAATAGGACATTTTCGAATGTCGTTATCTGCAGAAATCAGAGTCTAGAGCCTTCGTCGGAAGCAATCTGGGGGCAAAAATGGAAGGTGGTCCAGGTAGCTAGCGATTCTATTTGATGGAGAAAATAGAAGAGACTTCATGGCGGGGAAGACCTTAGTGGAGCCAAAGAACAACATGGTCCCTATAAGGATTCTAAATCCAAAGACATTCAGTGTAAAGGTGAAAAAGGGTGAGATAGTGGGAAAATGTGTACCTATTGAGGCTATATCGACCACAATGGAAACAAAGGGTGCAACACCGCAAACGTTCAGAGCATAAAAATAAAGAATAAAATTCTCAGCCTCTGTAATCTAGACGAAGATGAAGATGAAAGCTTAGTGACTGAATGAAGAATCGCAAAGTCCATGTTCATCTCCAGTGGTCCTCGTGAAGAAGAAAGATAGCAGCACGAGGTTTTGTGTAGACTACCGACGTCTCCACGATGTCACTATAAAGGACAGCTAGACACTTCCGAGAATCGGTGACACTTTGGAAATGGTTTTCAACTCTGGACTTGAAGAGCGGTTACTGGCAGGTAGAGATAAAGCGTACGGATCGTGAGAAAACTGCCTTCACTACAGGAAGCGGTCTTTGGCAGTTTGCAGTGATGGCGTTTGAACTGTGCAACACTCCGGCCACCTTCGAGCGATTTATGGAACGAACATTGCAAGGACTTACCTGGGAAACCTGCCTAGTGTATTTGGACGACGTTATCGTCATAGGAAAGACGTTCGAGAAGCACCGCGAAAATACAAAAGAAGTGTTTGAGAGGCTGCGAAGGGCTCACCTAAAGCTCAACCCAGAAAAGTGCGCCTTGTTCCGTCCAGAAGTAAGATATTTGGTCACATTATATCAGCGGAAGGAGTAAGGACGGATTCTGACAAAATCGAAGGCGTGAAAAGTTGGCCTGCCCCAAATGATAAACACCAACTGAGAAGCTTCTTGGGACTCGCCACGTACTACAGAAGGTTCGTAAAGGATTTGCTGGTATTGCAAAGAGCATACATCATCTTACGGAAAAAGACCTACAGTTCAGGTTGTCTGGAGAATGTGAAAAACATTTCAAGCACTGAAGCGACAGCTGTGCAATGCCCCCATCTTGAGTTACCCCACGCCCGGAAAAATATTTATCGTGGACGCAGATGCTAGCAATGTTGGGGTCGGAGCTGTGATCTCCCAAGCTCATGATGGTCAAGAGAAGGTGGTCGCATATTACAGCAAAGTACTCTCCAGACCTGAAAGGAACTACTGCGTAACTAGTTGCGAGCTTCTGGCTTTAATTCTGGCTAAAAACTCCACTCAAGGGAAAACTCCACTGAAATGCTGATGCTCTCTCTTATCGTTCGTGCGGAGTAAAGAAGCAACCGTAAAGAAGCAAAAGAACAGCCCACTATTCAAATGATCAGGACTGAACAAGTAGAGGGTTGGAGTATAGACGAAATCCGTTCCTCCCAACAGGCAGACAATGACATCGAACCAATATTGGCCTGGAAGGAACACGAGGACAGACCAAGCTGGCAGCAGATATCAGATCGGAGCCAAACTCTGAAGGCATACTGCGCACAGTGGGACTCGCTTTGTGTGCAAGATGGATTGCTGAAGAGAAAATGGGAACGTGCAGATGGAACAACATCTCGTATGCAGCTAATAGTGCCACGGTCTAGAGTCAGCCAAGTACTCCATGAAATACATGACGGAATTTCAGGACGCCATTTGAGAATAAACAAGACATTTGAAAAGTTAAGGAAACGTTTCTATTGGCTAAGCGCTAAACAAGATGTCGAGAATCGGTGCAAAAAGTGCATAAGGTGTGCGGCGATCAAGGATCCAAAACTAAGGCCACATTGACAAATGCGACAATACAATGTCAGTCGATCCGGAACTTTCGCTTGCGTATGACACTACCTTTCGTTTAAACCAAGTAAGAAAAAAGAAAGAATAGAATAAAACAAAAAGCAATCAAAATACACAATCAAAAGAATCGTTCGTTTGTGGATAAAAAATTTCGACGCTCATAGTGAAGTTAAAAAAAAAGTTTATGTTCCACCTGTTAAATTGCTTCACAAATCAAGTGAATATGTGCAAAATTTGTTGAAATCATTAAATACTCAAAACTATTATATCAAAAAATTTTCAATCGCTATTAAAATTGTATGCGAATCCATGGTATCGTATAAAAAGCTAATTACCAAAGAAAATTGTCAATTTTTTTCGCATGACCTTAAGGATGCGCGAGTGTGTGTGCTTTATGGTATGGAGTTAAATGAACTTAAAGTTGAAATAGTGAAAGCCGAGCTAAAGTGCATTGATATTAAAAAAATAGTCAAAAAGTATGAACATTACACTGACACAATATATTTAATATCTTTGGAAAATGGTTCCATAAAATTTTCAGAACATAATAAACGTTATCGTGCTATTTTTCACACTCAAGTTCAGTGGAGTTACCAGAGAAAACTTAAAGGTAAGCTTACGCAGTGTCAAAATTGCCAAATGTTTGGCCATGGGGAGCGAAATTGCCATGTAAAATCATACTGCGCCATCTACGCCGGTTCTCATAAGACTGCCGAGTGTGACAGTGCTGACAAAATAAAATGTGCTAATTGTAACGGTGCTCACAAATCATTCGATCCTACATGTGAAAATAGAGCACAATACTTGGAACTAAGATCCAAATCTGCAAATCTGAGATCTGGCTCTCAACGAAAAGTTCCCAATTCACATGTCCCTGTACAATCCGCACAGAGAGTAGTTTCGGTTGATTCTTACATAGATTTTCCCGTATTACCTTCGCGCAAGAGACAAAATAATACTTCTGCAGACTCTCGCTCTCAATCAATTAATGTTTGGAGGAATAATTTCCACAACAATTTGGATACTAGTACTTCTAGAAACATGACTAGCTACATTCCTAGCAATAACTCTAGCAACTTTTCCAATACGCTGTTTACGGTTGAAGAAATCAATTCACTTTGTATGGAGATGATAAGTAAATTATCAGTTTGTAAAAATAAGATTGAACAGTTCAATGCAATCGCACATTTAGCTACTAAGTTTTTATACCCAAATGTTAGGTAGAGACCTTAAAATTGTAACTTGGAATTTGAAAGTAATACGCAGCAAAATTCTAGAATTTGTTTATTTTTTAAATAGAAGTAATATTGATATTGCTCTAGTTACTGAAACATGGCTGCAAACGCAAAGTGATGTAAATTTATCCACACCTAACTTTAAATGTTATCGCAACGATCGTACGGGCAGGCCAGATGGTGGTGTTGCAATATTTATTCGTAGAACAATTCCGCGTTCGCTTTTACCTTTGGTTACAACTTCTTTTGTTGAAAACGTAGGAATTGAGATAAAAACAAGTAATCAGCTTTCGTTTAAAATTTTTTGCGTCTAATTCCCCGGTGGCCGTGTATCAAGTGTAAAAAAATTGCTCTGAAAAAAGATTTGCAAAAATTATTCACCATGAGTGGTGAATTCATTATTGGAAGAGACTTCAATTGTAGACACAGAGATTCGGGATGCCTAAAAGCAAACTTGTATCGTCAGCCTTTTAGCAAAAAAATAAATATGTTTCATTGCGGTGTTCTATTTATGTTCCGTCACTGTACCAAGTCCAGTAAATTTACCCCTTGTCAAAAACAGACCTTTTCCCCTCCAATCTATTAATTGGTCCTATTAATCTCTCTTTCCCAACTCATACAAGACCTGACTCTATTAAACGTCCCTCTATTTTCAAATTCCCTCGTTCCACTTTCTTCGTAGGCTCACTCTCTCCCTGTGTTCTTGTTACTATGGTGAATATGTCCCTTTTGTAGTAGAGAGAGTTGTGTTGACTACCTTCAGGAGGAGGAGTTGGAAAACCTAGCTAAGGGATCGTAGATCGCGTGGGAGTAAATTTAAGTATAAGTTTAGACAAGAACCCGCTGTTGAGGGGCAGAAATTAGAGTGGGGAATAGAAATAGGCAAAAGAAAAAAGAAAAGAAATGGGAGCTTAAGAATAAAGCAAGAAGAGTAGGGAAGAAGGTCAATGACATTGAGCGGAAAGTCAGCTGACCATCGTTCGATGCGGTCAGCTGTTGAGTTTTTGGTGTGTCTGGGGACATAGCGACAAGGTCATGTTGGGTGGGACTTTTTTTCCCCCTTTTGGGTTGAAGTCGAGGCATTCAATAACGGAGGATAGAGCAACAAGGTTGCATTGGATTTTTTTTGTCGTAGTAAACGCAAAACAAAAAGTACAAAAAAATACAAAAAAAAAACGACGAGAAATTCTCCCGCGCAAAACGAAGAAAAAAAAACTCCAAGTGACTAAAAAGCTGATGGGCGAAAAGCCCTTCCAGTGCGGTTGATAGTGCGACATTGATACGATCCCCCACCCCGCGCCCTGGCAACAGTAAAACGGTATCTAACCCCTTAGGCGCGCGTAAATTATAAAAAAAAAAAAAATACATACTCGAACACATAAAGCTACATCGCCGACAAGAGGTGCTCCGCGGGACCACCACAACGACAGCAAAGACAACTTCAACATCCTTAACAAAAAAAAAGAACTCAGTGAACGTGAAGTATATGTGTTAAAACAAAAAAATAGTAAATAATAAATAAATAATAATGAATAAATAACTAAATAAAAGTGAAATTATTTAAAAAGAAAAATAGGAATAATTGCTTCTCATAAAAACAAAAAAAAAATATATATATATAGTTATATACAATATATACACGCATACATACATACATACGCATATATGAACATACATATGTGTATATTAAAAAAAAAGTAATAATAAAAAGGAAAAAGGAATTCATGAACTATAAGATAGTTTAAGATATACTCGTGTGTACTTAGATTTGTTTTCTTTGTGAATTGCTAAAAATAAGAACAGTGTTTCAATTTTTTTATTTTTGTTTGCCCGCGGAAACAAAAAAAAAATATTTGCTATATTAAGTTTTATCAAGCGATTCTTCAAGTGCTGGCGCCAGAACTACGAGGGATCCGCTAAAACCGGTAAGTCCTAGATGTAAGTTTCTTTTGGATTGGCTTGAATTAAAATACTAGGATAAATAGAATAAAATTCAAAAACAAAAAGCCACGATTATTGTACGATAGATAATAAGTTCCCTTTTTTTGTGAATTTCTTTTAGCAAAATAAATTACATGTAATGGATTTTGTAGTGATTTGAAGAACGGTTTTTTAATGATGGAGTGAATCCAACGCAAGTGATGTGTGGATGGGCGGACGTGACGCACAAACGATGACGACATAACGAATATGACGTGACTGACTTTTCCTGAAGTTTTCTTACAGGTGGCGACTGGGAGGAACTTCGTTAGGGGCTACCATTCACAGATCTGGCCAGAATCCAGCATCCAAGTGCGATAAGGGTGGGTTGGCCATCCTCAGCCAACAACACCTGGCTTATTTCAGGTCATGACGAGCTGTCATCGCTGTGTGACCCTGGGACATATTATTCGGTGTAGGGTACGTAGGGTTAAGTTAGTTTTAGGTTTAGTTATAAGTCGTTATTTAAGTTTGGTATTTAGGGTTTAGGTTAGTGTAGGTTTAGTCCCGGTCTTGCACAGTGGTGATGGCACACAGATGTGATCCTGCTGTTTCTTTTCTTCTTTTTTCCTATCATCTTTCTCTCCTCCTATCTTTTAAGTCCGTCCGTAAAATAACGTAGCTTTCTCCAGGCTATCCTTGTTTTCCTTTTTTTTTTTTAATTCGGCACGAAACGAAAAGGTAAGTTGAGTTGCGATGTACGGGGTAGTAGCAAGAACCAACCCAACCCGACAAGCTAGAGCCAAGCAACCGCGAGCGTGCCACTGCCATCTACTTCTGCATCATGGCCAACTGACACCTTACAATGGCGCCCAACGTGGGGCCCGAACCCACTGCTAGTCCGCTAGTTTTTTTCTTTTTTCAAAATTTTACTTTTCTCTTTATATTTCACTTCTCCAAGATCACATTCTGATTATGTTTTTGGTTTCTGAGCAGATCAACGGTGGCTGTCCAGTCTCCAGGTGAGAAGCCAAGGGACTTTGTGAGGTAACCGGAAGTCTGTAAAGGATCCAAAAGCGGACTAGAAGTAACAGGTCGATAAGCTGACTGCTGTCAGGTTGACTTATCGTGAGGCGTGGGCGTGAAATCACGAACTTCTAGTCGTGTTGAAGTATAACCTGGACATCCTCTGCCAGCCTGGGATGTGGTTCAGCCATATACCCAGTGTGGAGGGAAGATAAGGGTTATGCTTCAGCACTCGTTACGATACTATACTGAATTACCAGTCTCCACTATACGTACCTCGACCATGCATTACGTACAGTACTTACACCGACTTTAGTATTCATCGAGAGAGACTGGAAAATCGGTCTCCAAACTACACACACCAACGCGATTTATAAATTCAATCTATCACCAACAGTTATTTAAAAATTCTTTCCTTTCTAAATTATTTATATATTTTTTTTATATATTAGCCGCATATTATATATATTTACTTTTTTTTCATTTTTATTAGATATCCCGTTTTTTTTACCTTTTTTGAATTTATATATATATGTAGGTTATAACCACAGAAAGAAATAAAAGCATTTTTTAATCTCTATATTTTATTTCTAACAAAGGAAATGCAACCACACTCATATTTTACTATCAAATATTCATATGATACCATTTCCTTTCATTGTCATTAAGATAAAACTCGGATATAAAGAACAAAGAAACAAAACGCTGACAAAGTCATTTGCACCTAAGATGAATTATGAAAAACACTGGCTATCTGCGATAGCACAAGTTAGTTCTTAAGTAACGCTTATACAATAAAGACTCAGAAATCAAGAGCTCCGCTCTTCGACTTCTTTTTAAAAAGTATTTTAAATAAAATACATTTATTTATATATTTATGGTATCCGCAAATAAAAACCTACAAAAAGTTTTAAAATTACGGTCAACCCACGAAAGGGAATATTAGAATCGGATTTTAAAGTTTTGTAATTCAACCGTTCGTTTTAACCGTCTCGAAATAGTGAAATTATATTCGTACAAAAATTCTACGCAAAAGAATACACGAAGTAACAACTAAACACGGTATATTCGAAGTGAATAATAAAAACGATGCTAAGTTATTAGAACACTTTAAAAATTCTAAAATCAATTAGTTAAGTGACTCATCCCAATTCTAAATGGTAATGCCACAAAATCTATAGAAGATAACTAGTTGACAACAATAAAATTAAAACACCAAGTGATCACAAAATAAATGAGTTTCAACAAAAGTACATTCAAGAAGAATAAAAAACCAAAACCCTATTCTGGATACACAGACGAATCATCAGACGAAGACAACCAAAACCAGAAACTAACTAATAACGATAGTAAGAATAATTCTAAGATAAATTTAAGTTATATTATAGAACCAAATTTGTCCAATATCGAACGAAATAATTTGCCAAATTTAGAAACTTTTATATCTGACAAATCAAAACTAGATAAAAATACCAAAATGTCTCTTACACTAACCCTTGACCCCCTTAAATATATCGAGAAGCTTAATGCTTTCGACGGATGAAGGGAAGACCTCTACACGTTCATTACAAACGTAGACGGAATCACACCTACTTTAAATAAATATGATAGTCAATCCCAAACAATGTGCATAAACATTTTAAAGTCCAAATTAATAGGAAAAGCGAAGCGTTGCATTGAGATTCACTCTCATTTGCAAACGTGGAAAGAAATTAAAGAACTTTTAATAGAAAATTTTGGAGGCTTCAAGTCTTCATTTCAGCTTTACGATGAACTACGTCAAACACCTTATAAAGGCAAAAGGCAACAAATCTCTGCGACCTCAACCAGAAGACGGTGCAGGAAGGGAAGAACGACGAAATTCCCCACAATACGCTAACTGCTTTAAATATATTCAAAGAATGCTTACCCGTTCACATGAGGACAGTTTTGTTCGCGCTAAAACCACCAAATCTGCAAGCAGCCCTTCATGAGCTGACACAAGCTGGCTTTTTAAGCGATAAGTCAGAAGACATACCTAAAAAACTCCTTGAAACGCCCAAAATTCATTCTAATCCAAAACCACCTCAAAATAACCAAAACAACCAAGGTAATCACTTTAAACATCATCAAAATAATTTTGTCCCAAAAAATCCAACTTATATTAAACCTCCTTTTAATTATCATAATCCCAATCCAAATTATAAAGGACAAAATTACAATCCAAATTATAAACCCCCATGCAAACAAATCAAACCTATGGAAGTAGATCCTACATCAAGCCAATTAAAGAAAGTTCAGGTAAATCATAATAACAATAAAGAAGAACAGGGTTTTCAAGAAGTAGCCTCGGACCAAACCCACAACTCCCCTTTATTGTGTTAAGGAAAGCAAACCAAACAGTCAAACTATTAATAGACACTGGTGCAACTAATAATTTGATAAATAGGGAAAAAGCGTCATCACATTTAATAAGAAAAAGAACAACCCCTTTAGAAATCAAAACTGTGGGAACACCTATATTTATTAATGAAGAATTAGTTATCCCCAAAGGAAAATTCATTTTCCAAACTCAAACAGATTGTGTTTTTCAAATTCACAATTTTAATAACCAATTTGACGGTTTGATTGGAAATAATATTTTATATCCAATATAATTCCTCTGTTCTTTTCCGAGGAAGATGAACAAGAATACCACAAAGAAATTAATCACTTGGAAAATATGATACCAGATTCTACACTGTTCGAAAATTTGGAACAGCAAAGAATCGACCATCTAAACGCCGAGGAAAATAAGAAATTAATGAAACTTTTAAGTAAACATAAAAAAGTCTTCTACCACAAAGGTGATGATCTAAGTTTCACAAGCCACGTGAAACATAGAATCCCCACCACTAATGAAGAGCCCATCCTCACTAGAATTTATCGCTACCCTGAGATACATAAACAGGAAGTAGATAGACAAATAAAAGACTTACTAGACCAAAAAATCATAAAGACTAGTGTCTCCCCGTACAACGCCCCAATATGGGTTGTACCTAAAAAAGCCGATAAAACAGGTAAAAAGGACTGGAGAATAGTTATCGACTACCGTAAACTAAACAATGCTACAAAAGAGGATAAATTTCCTATCCCTTTGATCGATGACATTCTAGATAAACTAGGTAAAGCAAACTATTTTACCACTTTAGACCTTACGAAAGGTTTCCACCAAATAGAAGTCGATCCCGCAGATCGAGAAAAAACAGCGTTCAGTACATTGTCTGGCCACTACAAATGGTTGAGAATGCCATTCGGGTTAAAAAACGCGCCAGCTACCTTTCAAAGGATGATGAACGAAGTGTTAAAAGACTTTGTTGGAAAAAAATGTTATGTCTATCTTGACGACATAATTGTCTTTTCCACGTCTTTAGAAGAGCATTTAGATTCCTTGAACAAAATATTCGAAACACTCCAAGAAGCAAACCTCAAGGTTTCGCTTAATAAATGTGACTTTTTAAAAAAAGAATCCGAATTCCTGGGACACATAGTCACCCAGAATGGAATCAAACCAAACCCGCACAAAATAGTAGCTATCAAAAATTTCCCAATACCAAAAACGGTAAAAGAAATTCAGTCATTTTTGGGTTTAACTGGATATTACCGCAAGTTTATCCAGGACTATGCAAAAATTATAAAACCAATGACAATCTGTCTCAAAAAAGATGAAAAAATAGATATAAATGATCCTGACTACCAAGAATCATTTAAAAAACTAAAATTGGTAATGTCTGATGACCTTCTACACAGACATCCAGATTTCACAAAAGAATTCACCTTAACAACTGACGCATCCAACTACGCAATTGGTGCAGTATTGAGTCAATCTCATGGTCCACTCTGTTTTGCTTCTAGAACCTTAAACAAACATGAGTGCAATTACTCAACCATAGAGAAAGAACTCTTAGCTATCGTTTGGGCAACCAAACAATTTCGCCATTACTTGTATGGTAGGAAATTCAAAATATTTACAGACCCCAGGCCCCTAGTATGGTTACAAAACCTACGAGAACCTAACTCAAAATTACAAAGATGGAAGGTCAAGTTAGAAGAATATGACTTCAACATCGAGTACATCCAAGGTAAAGAGAATAAAGTAGCAGATGCTTTATCTCGTATAAAATTAAATGAAATAAATGCCATAGAATTAGTCTCTACTCAACATTCAAACGAGTCAGACAGTTCTAACCTAATCTCTATTACAGAAAAACCTTTGAATTCATTTATTAGACAAATCATCGTAAAAATCGGTAGAGAAAACAGCGAGAATATCACCTTTCCTTTCAATAAACGCCGGATGGAAATTATCCGAAAAACTTTTAGTAAAGCAGATTTCGAAAAAATAATATCTGAAATTGATGTAGACCACCAAAACGGAATTTACATAAAAGACGATGAATTATTTCTGAAATTCCAAAATCATTGGAAAAACAAACATAATAACCAGAGATTGTTAAGAACAAAAATCTTCTTAATAGATATTTTTGACCTACCGGAAATAGAAGACATTATTCATAAAACGCATTTAGAATTAAATCATATGGGCATAGAGAAACTCTATCTGGAATTAAAAAGCAAATATTATTTCCCAAACCTAAAGAACCAAATCACTAAGATAACAAATAATTGCGACACCTGTAACTTAAAGATAGAGCGAAAACCTATTAAACTCCCTTTTGAAAAAACTGAAACCCCTTCAGGACCACATATCCATTATCACTTAGATATATGGATCTTGTCTAACAAAAACAAGTATCTCACTTGCATTGATAAATTCTCAAAGTTTGCAGCAGCAGAAAGATTGAAGTCAAAAAACCAAAAAGACATATTGAATGCATTAGAAAAACTATTCAACTATGTATATGATTCAACCGAAAAAAATAACAATAGATAACGACCCCACGTTTAAAACCTATTCTATAACAAGTTATTTCAAAGAAAAACAGATTTTAATTCACTTTTCCACCCCCTATAGGCATACTGGGAATTCAGACGTAGAGCGTCTTCACAGTACCTTAAACGAGCACATCAGGTTGCTGGAAAGATCAGAAAATATCTTTGACCTAGTAATCAAATCTTTAAATATCTATAACAAAACAATACATCTGACAACCAAAGAAAAACCTATAGATATACATTTAGGGAAAATAAATAACAAAACAATATTCGAAAGAATAGAAAATACAAAAAACAAAATTTTAGAGAAAATTAATAAAAATAGAATAGATACAGATATAAACCCAAATTTCACGAAGGTAAACAACCCTGAAAACTTTAATAAATTAAAGACAAAACACAAAAAAGTAAAATTAATTAAAATTAACGATAAAAAGTTATTAGTTAAACCTCATCTCAGGAAACAGTTACTTCATAAGGACCATTTTCGAAAGAAAAAGAAATTCACCAAACCCCATAATGAAGACAATAACAGTAATAACTCTCTTTTCAATAATCATCCTAGTGAGATCTGATCTCGAGATAACCAAAATAGATAGAGAATTCTTTCTATTACAAGAAGGTCAAGTAAAACTGATTAATGACTATAATATAATCCTACACTTAATTAATCTAACAGAGTGCCAAATACTAATTAATCAATTGAAAGACCAATATCAAACCTTACCTGATAAAGATGATCAGCAAAAACAAAAATTAGACACTCTAGAAATAAAACTTCAAACAATAATTCCCCACCATATAATACACAAAAGAGGATTGATAAATATTATCGGAAAAGGAATGAAATTCGTACACGGAACTATGGACGATGACGATAGGGAAAGTATAGAACAAAGTTTAAAAGCTTTAGAAGAAAGTAACGAGGAATTATTGAAAAATAATAATAAACAGGTAAAAATCAACCAACAATTCAATGAACAATTTCTACAATTAAAAGATATTTTTAAACAAAGTTCAAAAACATTAAATAAATATAAAGAAATCAAAAGCGAAATCAATTCCCTACGTATGGAAATCGAATTTAATAAAAACCTATTAGAAGTACAGGAAATTATAGGAAAAATATCTGACATCATTATGACCAGTAGAACAGGTGTCCTTACACAAGACATTTTAACAGTTCAAGAGATATTTGAGAATGAAATAAATTTCGATAAGCTTAAAGAATTAAAGGTAACTTTGGCAACTTATAATGAAAACCTATTAATTATCTTAAGCATTCCTAAATTTAATGATAAACTATTTAACAAAATTTATATACAAACATTCCCTGTAAAGAATAAAATAATTAAACTACGAGTACCTAGCAACGAATTGATCGAAACAAACAAAACTCTTTACTATGTAACAAAAGAAATTAAAAACTTACAAGAAATAAAAGACAATTGCACTTGCACTTATTTAAAAATAACGCTAACTTAGATTGTAAAACCGAAAAATTTGAAGAAGAAAATATTATCATAAATAAAGAAAAATATCTAATAATCAAAAATTTGCAAAAAGAAAAAATCAAACAAAATTGTAACAATCTAGATTACACTCTAGAAGGAAATTATATTCTAGAATTAGAAGACTGTAAAATAGAAATAGGAAATAAAACTTATAACAACAAATTATACCAAAATAATTTCAAAATTATACCATTGATAAATTATAACTTTACAGAAGATTACTATAAAGAATTAAACTTTAAATCAATTGATAATATAGAAATGTTAGAATCCAAAATACATAAACACAAAACTTACAACTTGGTAACATTTGCGGTTGTAATAATAATTGTAATATTTGTAATTATCTATTTAAGAATAAAATTAAAAAATAAAAAATCCATTACAAACATAAGCCCCCCAACGGTTACTTTTAAGCCATTGGAATCCTCTAAGGAGGGAGGGGTTATAACCACAGAAAGAAGTAAAAGCATTTTTTAATCCCTATATTTTATTTCTAACAAAGGAAATGCAACCACACTCATATTTTACTATCAAATATTCATATGATACCATTTCCTTTCATTGTCATTAAGACAAAACTCTGATATAAAGAACAAAGAAACAAAACGCTGACAAAGTCATTTGCACCTAAGATGAATTATGAAAAACACTGGCTATCTGCGATAGCACAAGTTAGTTCTTAAGTAACGCTTATACAATAAAGACTCTGAAATCAAGAGCTCTGCTCTTCGATTTCTTTTTAAAAAGTATTTTAAATAAAATACATTTATTTCTTGTATATACGAGGGGCGTTCAATATATTCTCGGTATCGATATGAAGGAAAATGCGAATTCAATTTAAATTGTTTTTTTTTTCAATATAATCTCCCCTAACATCAATGCATTTGTTACATCTTGAGATAAGCTTTTTTAAACCCTCAAATAAATAAATTTCCTCTTTCTCTGCAAAATATCCATTTATTGCCGAATTGAATTCTTCATCATCCGAAAATCTTTTTCCACGAAGACATTTTTTCAAATCCGGAAACTGGAAATAATCACTATGGGCAAGGTCTGGACTATAGGGTGGGTGTTGGATTTCTTCGAAACCACAATCTCGCACAGCAGCCTTGGAAACTCGCGCCGTGCGAACAGGAGCGTTGTCATGAAGAAGCAACACACCCGCTGCGAGTTTACCCCGTCTTTTCTTTTTAATTTCCTCCCGCAAATTATGCAAAGTGGAAGCGTAGGATATGGCGTTAATGGTTTTACCTTTTTTTTTTGTACTCAATGAGCAAGATTCCCTTTGAGTCCCAAAAAACTGTGGCCATGAGCTTCCCGGCAGACGGAGTGACTTTGAACTTCTTCGGGGGGTCTGTTCCTTTTTTATGCCACTGCATGGAATCTTGTTTGCTTTCAGGGTCATAGTGGTGGACCCATGTTTCGTCCCCAGTAACAATTCGATCCATAACACCGTCCGCGTTCTCACTACACATCTCCAAAAGCTCTCTACAGCATGCGATTCTCACTTTTTTCTGAGGCGCTGTGAACATTCGTGGCACCCACCTTGCACTGACCTTTGAAAGGTTAAGATGGTCATGAAGAATGGTGTGAATGGTACCAATTGAAAGCTTGGTGATCTCTGCCATCATTTTCACCTTTATTCGGGCATCCTCAAGAACAAGTTTTTCGACTTCTTTGGTGCTTTCTCCCGTACAAGCAGTAGCCGGGGCGCCGGAGCGGGGGTCGTCTTCAATGCTCTCTCTGCCTCTCTTGAACTCACTTGACCACTTTTGCACAGTTGATAATGAAGGTGCGGAACCCTAGTAAACAGCCACCATCTCTTCATGAATAGTTTTTTGACTTTTTCCTTGCTTAGTGAGAAATTTAATTACAGCGCGATGCTCAATTTTCACCATCATCGTCTCAGTTGCCATTATGATTCTGTTTAACTAGAGATAAAACGCGAATTAATAATCACATTTATATGAAATTTTACATGAATGCACTAAAATAATAGTATTACTAGATAAATAAGTCAACTTATATATACAACCACAGCTTCACCCCGATACCGAGAATATATTGAACGCACCTCGTATATATATATATTTTTTTAATTTTTTTGTTCAATTACAATACATTTGTTTATACTTAAACTTTAAATTCAAGGCATACTTATATATACTGATTCAATTATTTTTTTTCAAAAAAAAGAAAAGGTAAGACCTTATGTTTGTTTTTTTGGACTATAAATAAAGAGACAGGAACAGTCCCAAGGGACACTTCTTCGGGCGATGTAGCTACTGGAGGTTTCGGTTTTGAGGATGAGCAGAGAGCTCCAAGGGACAGGAGTCGCAACACAATCTTCATGGAGGAACGATGTCCTTAGAATGGGTAACCACCGACACACGCGGTCCAAAGCAAATGCCGAACCAACTGCTGCACATGACCTCACGACGTTCTCGAACGACTTTCTACTATTTAGTCCAGATTGCCGAGAACAAAATCAACAGGCGGAAGCGTCAGAGCCAACAACCCACAAGGCGGTTCCCGTGTTGACAGGGATCCCGGAAATTTCCGGAGACGAATCTGGCTCCCATCCTTCGGAAGAAGAGAACTACGAGCATCGACAAACACGAGCATCGACAAGCAAACGAGTGCCAATGAAACGACAAGACGCATACGACGAACATAACGAGAGACGAAGAGGAGGGAGGCGCAGAACAGTGTACGAAGACGAGGACTACAACATACGTAGACAGAAACAACCAGAGGACAGCCAAATGACATACAGACCACAAAACTCCTACCCTAGGAAGATGGAGAGAGAAAAGGACAACGTAATGTCGAAACTCGACGACAGGATGACCGCAATGATGGCAACGTTCGAAAAGAGCATTGCCATCATGAGCGAAAGGATAAGCTGTCTCGAGCTTTCAGTTGCCTCATCTTCCAAGGGTAACATGACGACGACTAACAGACGCCTAAGCAATACTAGGGACCGACAAGACGCACCCGAATCGCCTCCATACCACAACAGGACTTACACCCACCGTGAACGACGAAATGGTCGATTGCCAGAAATGGACAGGGCCCAGGACATTCCAGGAGACTGCTACCGCGACGATGCCCGAAGGATGAGCACTTCCATCCATAAGTGGGGGATCATATTTGACGGCACGTCCAAAACGATGCAGGTAGAGAGTTTCGTATTCCGCATTAAAACTCTGAAGCGGAAGAATGGGGTGTCTTCTGACCAGCTGCTAGTTTCAGGCCCGGCTGAAAGATGGTACTGGGAATATTTAGAAGAAATTGGGGGGGATGAGCAGCTCACGATCTTAAAGCTGAGCTGATCAAACAATTTAAAGACGAACGACGTAATCACGAAATTCTTAGATCCATCATGGATAGAAAACAGTTGCCCCATGAGATATTCGACGACTTTTACGCCGACATACGGTCCATGACAATACATATGACCAACCGACCGCACGAACTGGACCTGGTAGACATACTGCGACATAACATTAAGGACCGAGTCGCGACACTTATCTTCGGTTGCTCCATACGGAGTATACAGGACCTCCGCGATGAGTGTAGAAGAGCGGAAAGGTATTTGTCCACCAGAGACCAACGTTATAAACGCCACGTGACAGAGGTTGACGAACCACCCTTACGAGGAAGACCAGCAAGACAGGACCAACAAGACAGCTCTGATAACGACGACTTCGAGGTAGCGGCTCTACAAAATCAACGCAAAAGTAGACCCAATACTTACATTAAACCTGACCGACCAAGGACAGAAAGAACGAACGTCTACAAAACTGAGCCGACGATAAATTCGACGAATCCACAGGCTTGTCCTTCCGGATTTCATACGCTTACTTGCTTCAGTTATGGGCAAGGGAACATTAATTTCCACTGTGCTAAGTGTCAGGGAATCCTGCAGATCGGCGGGAATACCGGGGGTCGTCCGTCGAAACCGACCACAACCCCGGCGAACCCCGAAAATCCCAGCCAGTAAGGATCTTGCAGCATAGCCCGACAACACTTACGAGTACAGGCGAGGAAGCGTATTTTCGGAGGAGAAGTGACAGTGCCTGTGGAGAATACTAGAAAATATAAAAAAATACATAGGCTAAGGGAAAAATGTGCAATAAAAAGACGGTTGAAGGAGAATGTCTTTGTCTACCTCGATGATCTCTTGGTTTGTTCTCCAGATTTCGAATCTCATGCCAAACTACTATCCGAGGTGGCCAGGTGTTTGAGGGAAGCAGGATTGACGATCAACGTCGAAGAAAGCAAATTTTGCTATCGCGAAATAAAGTATCACATATCAACGATACATCGTTGGCGATGGCAGTCTTAAGACAGACCCAGACAAGGTGTCGGCGGTAGAAAAATTTCCTGTACCGAAGACTCCTAAGCCACTCCGTCGGTTTCTGGGAATGACAGGGTAGTATAGGCGGTTTATTCTCCGGACTATCCGCGCCTATGACGGACTGCCTTAAGAAGGGATAAACTTTTATTTTGACAGAAGACGCTCTGAACGCGTTTAACAAGCTTAAGGCGACTTTGGTGTCCGCACCCATACTCTCAAATCCGGACTTTAAGAGACGCGTCTATATACAGTGCGACGCTTCGACGACTGGAGTGGGTAGTGTGCTATTCCAGGTGGACACAGAGAAAAACGCACGAACTATAGCATTCATGTCTCAGAAGCTAAATTCTGCGCAACGGAGTTATAGCGTCACAGAGCTTGAATGCTATGCTGCCGTCTTGTCAGTGAAGAAGTTTAGAGCCTATGTTGAGGGCTTACCCTTTACTATACGCTAGTCTGAAGTGGTTGATGACACAGAAGGATCTGTCTGGTCGCTTGGCCAAGTGGAGCCTGAAACTTCAAGGTTCGACTTCGAGATCGAGCATAGAAACGGTACCCTAAACGTAGTGCCCGATACTCTCTCACGCGCCCACATGGAAGAGATCAGTACCCAATCCGACATTCTGCAGGTTGATCTCAACTACCCATATTTTTCATCAGAGGAATATGAGGAGTTGAAGAAAATCATAACAGAAAACCAGGACCGACTTCCCGACACATGCGCCTCAGACGGATTTGTGTATAAGCGAACTGACATGCGAACAGGAGACCCGGTACAAGACGACTTATCCTGGAAACTCTGCATTGCGAAGGAGTTGCGTGAGAGCTTGGTGGCTGCAGCACATGTTGCACCGGCCGCTGGACATGGCGGAATTCACAAGACTCTGGCTCGCCTGAGACAGATGTACTTCTGGCCAGGTATAGTATCTGATGTCCAGAATCTCGTCAAGTCTTGCGAGGTCTGCAAGTGCTGCAAGCCATTCAATACTGTATCTAGATCGCCAATGGTACAACAAGTCATTACGGAGCGACCCTTCCAGAGGCTTTATATCGATTTACTAGGACCCTATCCGCGAATTAAGGACGGGAATACCCACATTTTTAGCGTGTTAGACCATTTTTCTAAGTATGTGTTTTTGAAACCAGTAAGGAAGGCAATAGCAGTAGAGGTAGTAAAATATTTAGAGGAAGGCGTATTTCATATGTTTGGTGTATCCGAGTATGTGCATTCGAATTAGAGTTGTGCTAAATCGTTCCTTTGCCGGAACGAACATGGAACGATTCCTTTCTTGAATGGAACTAGTTCCGGGAACTATTTAGTTCCAACGATGTATCAGAATTAAAAAAGGTTCATGTCCGCGGATTTAAGTAGTTCCACAGACATATTCTTATAGATAGAGTGATACATGTCCACAGAACTACGTAGTTGAAGTTGAACAGATTGAATATTGAATGACAAATACATGTGTGGAAATGTAGAGGCCGATCGACATGCATATTCGCTTTGCAGGAAAGGATGGATTTATTGGTGTAAGGAAGATTATCTCATCTTGATATTGATGATTTATATGTATTAATAACAAAAAAAACTTTGAGATATTCGTTTGAATTTTTTTAATTTGTATGATATATGTATGTTAATCTAAAAAAAAAAAAAAACAAGTCTTGCTCCATTGCATACTCAGTTCAAATATTTGAACATTTTATAAAGAGTAAAAAAATAATAAAATAAAAGCAATCCATAATATAATAAAAAACAAGGTACGTTTTCTTCATGTAAAGGACAAGAAATTAATTTGTTACGTAACAAACAACAGTATAAACATTATTTTCACCAAATTCATAGAATAAAAAATCACATTTCAATGTATTATAATACATAGTATCACAATGAATGTAAAATATCACACACATTAAAAACAAAAGATAAATTCAAGTTCAAACAACAAGTTCATTGTATGTACAAGAAAGTCACATATTGCTGTTTATAAATAGCAGTTTTGAGACTTTGCTGGAAGACAACCTATTTCTTCGTTCCGATTGTACAAGTCCTGCTTTGGAGAAAATTCGTTCGCATGGAACTGATGTTGCTACCAGGTTTAGGCGTTTCATATCATATTTGTATATTAGTGGGTATACACATCTTCTAGAATGCCACCACTCAAGGGGATTCTCCAACCTGTTGAGTATTGGTTCGTTAAGATACTTCTGTACTTCTATTATTCCAGCTGCAACTGTATTTTCTGGAACCAAACTCGATATTTCTGTATCGAAGTCATCCCAAAAGCATGTGCTTTTACATTAGACACAGCTAGAAGATGTTTCTGGCACGGGTTCGACAGTTTGAAAATGAGAAGCAGAGGTTCCAGGCGTACACTCAGAAGGCTGGCTGGCAATTTTTTTCTTCAGTACCTCCAAAGCCGCCTGAAAGTTTGTGACGTCCCGAAACCCTCTGCTTTTGAATCTGGGGTCTAAGATGGTCGATTCTGCGTATAACGAATTTTTCTCAAGATTGTAAAACCGCCTCTTAAGTTGTTCACTAAGGGTTTCCAATAATTTTTGCACCAAACGGGGGGTGGAATGGTCACCAGAAAAATATTGCCCCTCAACTTCTGCCAGACTTTGTCCAACTTTCCGTTGAAGAAATTTGCAATAAACGATGACTTTGGACAAGCTTACGTTCTTTTCTGTTGAAATCTCCACAGTGACGTCCAAAAACAGCTTCAAAATTGGAATAACTCTTTCCACAATATCCCACTCTTCGTTACTAAGAGATAGGTCATTCTTTATGATAGCTAGAGTGGCAATGACGGCATTTTTTAGAGTAAAAATTCTCTCTAGCATATCAAATGTGGAATTCCATCTTGTTGGGACGTCCTGCTTTAATTTCAACATAGGTAGATCCATTTGTTTCTGAATTTCTTTCAACTTGTGCAAGGTGTTTGAGCTTCTCTTAAAAATTCCACTATGGTTTTCACTTTGGATACAATGTCACCAATTTGGTCTACTCCTGCTTTTACGACTAAGTTCAAAGAATGCGCGAAACAACTAATAGATCGCCATCGTCCCATCTGTACAGCGGAAACGATGTTGGCAGCATTATCGCTCACAATGGCCTCAACTTTATTCTCGATTTTCCACTTCGAAATATGGTCCTTCAAAAAATTGCACAAATTTTCAGCATTATGGCGCTTATCGTATTCTATACAGCCTAACAAATTAGAACACAGATTAAAATTGTCAATTTCAATGTAGTGGGCTGTAATGGCTACGAAACTTCGATTGTTTAATGAAGTCCATGCATCTGTTGTTAAGCAAATAGCTGGGGCCCTTACAATTTTACTGCGGACATCCTCTTCCAGCTTTAAATAAAGCTGCGGTAATAGTGTTTCCGATAGTGTCTTTCGGGTCGGAAGATTGTATGAAGGGCACAACATCGCTACAAACTTTTTAAATTCAGCCTCCTCTACAAGGCGTAACGGGTGGTATTCTTTCGCAATCATTTTAAGTAATTGCTGGTCAATTTTTGTTTTTTTTTTGTTGGGAAATTGCTCGAATATTGTCCGTACGAGTATAATTATAGATTTTTGGTTGTATTGTTTCTTGCGGTTTTGTTTTGGTTTCTGTGCAAATTATCTCTACATTTTGAATTGGGTCTATTTCAATTAAAGTTGGGGTGGGTGTTGTAATCTGTCGTTCTATTGCATTTGTGTTGATTATTGGATGCCTTCTTTTAAGATGCCTGGTTAAGTTGCCTAAGCTTCCAGATGTAAATGAAATCATTTGGGAGCAATATTTACATCTGGCTTTTTGTTGCTCCTTTTCTTCAAAATGATGCCACATTACACTGCTCTTCCTTCGCATTGCCATTTTCAATTGAAACCAAATCCTGTATTCAATACATACAAATCCTATATTAACATACATTCTACACATTTTTTTACAAATAATACAAAGTAAAGCATACCAATGTTTCAAGTAAAAATATATTTAATTTGCAAATATTCAGCTACAGATTTATAAAAAAAACGTTATCTGCAATTCAAAAAAATAAAGAAATATCCACGAACTTTTATGTATGCGTGCATTTGTAGTTATACAGCAAATGCAGACACGAAATGTCCCATTTTCATTTTAGGCGGATTGGTAGTTCCAGTTCCATGACAGTTCCAATACTGCGAAAATACCAGCACATACGAGAACGTCAACGCTCAACTACATACGCATGTGAACATTAACGAATGTAATAGACGAAGAAGGTACACGCAATGCTGTGAACTACTTGTGTGTGAACTATCGGAGTATCGGACATGTCGGAACTATCGAACATGTTTAGGTGGAGTATGTGGAACGATTGGAACTAGTTCCGACAGCGGACATAGTTCCAGGAACTATGTAGGTCCGGAACGACTCAACTCTAATTCGGATAACGGCAAACAATTCGTCTCCGAGTTGTTTGCCAGTTTCCTAGGAAAATATGGCGTCAAACATGTTCGAACTGCGCTCTACTCTCCTCAAGCTAATACGTCAGAAAGTGTCAACCGGTCTGTACTGGCCAAAATACGGTCATACATACAGGATGACCAGAAGAACAGGGACCTTCATGTGAGCGACGCGGCATTTTCTTTGAGGAACGTTGTGCACGATTCGACCGGGTTTGAGCCGTATTATGCCATTTTCGGGACACATATGATTCAACATACCATCATATGAAATACTAAGGAAACTAGACGTAGTGAAATATCTGAGCACTGAAGTATTAGAAAAGAATGACAAATTAGAGCTTATACTAAGGAAAATTTTTGACAATCTAAGGCTAGCACATGACAAGGCGACGCGATCGTATAATACGAGGAGTAAGGATATAAAATATAAGGTAGGACAAATAGTATATAGACGCAACTTTAAGCAAAGTAGTTTAGCTGATAGTTACAATGCCAAATTAGGACCCAAATTTTTAAAATCAGTTATACTAAGGGTGATAGGCAATTCCCTCTATGAAGTTGGTACCCAAAATGGAAAGAGCGTGGGCATTTTCCACGCAAAAGACCCCCATTCCTAGCTTCATAAAGGGAACCTTAAAAACTTGACGCACTCTACCTGCTGTTGCTGGATGTTTTTTATTTATCTGTTTATTTATTTATTTATATATTTTACACTCATATTTATTTTATTTATTTTACTTACTTATCTATTTATTTATGTTATTTATTTATTTTATTTATTTAGTTATTTTACTTATTTATATTTTATTTATTTATATTTTTATTTATATATAGACTTATTTATTTATTTATTTAATTATCTTTTCCTCAAGTCATTTACATTAACTTATTTATTATATTTTATTTTACTTATTTATTTATTTATTTATTTTAGGTTAGAAATTTGGCTGTGATATTAGTATAAGTTAGATAGGTAAATGTGAGAGGTTTTCTGTAAGCATTGATTGTGATCTTTGTATTTATAGGTTTTAAATAAGAAGGAGTATCTCAGGGAGTGGGCCCTTGAACCACGTATTGGAGTAATAGGCACGCTCGTCGGAACAATTCTTGTAAAAGGCCTCCTTGGTTTATTTTACGAATTCAGAATGTTCACGACCACTCACACTCTGCTTTCGAGCCTGTAGCGTCAGCCTTTTAGCAATAAAATAAATACGTTTCATTGCGGTGTTCTATTTGTATTCCGTCACTGTATCAAGTCCAGTAAATTTACCCCTTGTCAAAAACTGACCTGTTGAGTTTTTGGTGTGTCTGGGGACATATCGACAAGGTCGTGTTGGTTTGGACTTTTTTTCCCCTTTTGGGTTGAAGTCGAGACAGTCGATATCGGAGGATAGAGCAACAAGGTTGCATTGGATTTTTTTTGTCGTAGTAATGGCACAACGAAAAGTACAAAAAAAAAAAAATTTTTTTTGACTTCGGCGTGTAAAGTTTCCCGCTCCGCATATACGGGACCGATTCCTTCTTTGATCCGCGTTTTTTTTTGAAACAAAAAATATACAAAAAAAAATGACGAGAAATTCTCCCGGGCAAAACGAAGAAAAAAACAACCCCCCAAAGTGACTAAGTGACTGCCGCCGTGCAAAAAAAAAAAAAAATTGAACCACCCCCATCCCCTCCCTATTACGCCAATGGTTTCTTAAAAAGGTGCAATGAGGGCAACCCACTAAAAAGCTGGTGGGCGAAAAGCCCTTCCAGTGCGGTTGATAGTGCGACATTGATACGATCCCCCACCCCATACATACTCGAACACATACGAAGCTACATCGCCGACAAGAGGTGCTCCGCGGGACCACCACAACGACAGCAATGACAACTTCAACATCCTTAACAAAAAAAAAGAACTCAGTGAACTTGAAGTATATATGTTTAAACAAAAAAATAGTAAATAATAAATATATAATAATGAATAAATAACTAAATAAAAGTGAAATTATTTAAAAAGAAAAATAGGAATATTTGCTTCTCATAAAAACAAAAAATATATATATATATATGTATATATATAGTTATATACAATATATACACGCTTACATACATACATACATACATACGCATATATGTACATACATATGTGTATATAAAAAAAAAGTAATAATAAAAAGGAAAAAGGAATTCATGAATTATAAGATAGTTTAAGATATACTCGTATGTACTTAGATTTGTTTTCTTTGTGAATTGCTAAAAATAAGAATAGTGTTTAAGAGTTTGAGTATTTTTTTAATTCGCTGTATAGAGTAAGGTTAGGGTTAAGAGTCTTGTTTTTGAATTTTATTTTTGCGTGCGCGCGGAAACAAAAAAAAACATATTTGCTATATTAAATTTTATCAAGCGAGTCTTCAAGTGCTGGCGCCAGAACTACGAGGGATCCGCTAAAACCGGTAAGTCCTAGATCTAAGTTTCTTTTGGATTAGCTTGAACTAAAATAGTCATAAGATACTAAGATAAATAGAATAAAATTCAAAAACAAAAAGCCACGATTATTGTACGATAGATATTAAGTTCCCTTTTTTGTGAATTTCTTTTAGCAAAATAAATTACATGAAAATGGATTTTGTAGTGATTTGAAGAACGGTTTTTTTGTTTTAATGATGGAGTGAATCCAACGCAAGTGGTGTGTCGATGGGCGGACTAACCGTCCTTCGATGGGGCGACTGTGACCGGACGTGACGCACAAATGATGACGACATAACGAATATGACGTGACTGACTTTCCCTGAAGTTTTCTTACAGGTGGCGACTGGGAGGAACTTCGTTAGGGGCTACCATTCACAGATCTGGCCAGAATGGTAGCAATTGGTCGCATCCAAGTGCGATAAGGGTGGGTTGGCCATCCTCAGCCAACAACACCTAGCTTATTTCAGGTCGTGACGAGCTGTCATCGCTGTGTGACCCTGGGACATATTATTCGGTGTAGGGTGGGTTAAGTTAGTTTTAGGTTTAGTTATAAGTCGTTATTTAAGTTTGGTATTTAGGGTTTAGGTTAGTGTAAGTTTAGTTAGCTACATCGCGCTAGTCCCGGTCTTGCACAGTGGTGATGGCACAGATGTGTTCCTGCTATTTCTTTTCTTCTTTTTTCCTATCATCTTTCTCTCCTCCTATCTTTTAAGTCCGTCCGTAAAATAAAGTAGCTTTCTCCAGGTTATCCTTGTTTTCCTTTTTTTTTTAATTCGGCACGAAACGAAAAGGTAAGTTGAGTTACGATGTACGGGGTAGTGGCAAGAACCAAATAACCCGACGAGCTGGAGCCGAGTAACCGCGAGCGTGCCACTGCCATCTACTCCTGCATCATGGATGCCTCTGTGGCCAACTGACTCTTTACAAACTCTTGGGGTAACATTCTCTCGAATCTTTATACATATTTACCAATCTCAATTTTGTTTCCTCCAAGTCCAACGTTTTTCCCGTGTAGCACTCGTGGTCATCCGTCTGTCCTAGACTTTTTGTTAGTAATGTACCTAGTTTAATTACACCATCTACTGTGATATATAACCTAAGCACTGATTATATTCCCGTCTTTTGCAAACTTCGATGGTCAGCGGAAAAAACAGTGCAATATGTTCAAAACTTTAAAAATGCCAATTGGTCGCGCTTCCGACCAGAACTTAGTTCAACTCTATGTAGCATTTCAGTAGATTTGGAACGTATTTCAAGCACTGAAGATGTTGATTTTATTACAGCGAATTTACATCCAAAATATTAGATGCTGCTGACAATGCTATACCTAAAAAAATAAAAAAATGATTATAACATCAACTGATGAACTGATCAAGTTGAGAAACAAGTGTAGACGGGAATGGCAAAGATATCGTCAGAATCTTTCTAGATGTCAAGTCTCTTTTTTGAATAAAATTATTGCCTTAAATATTTCGAAACATCGTAATAAAGAATGGAGCAACAAACTAGCTGCACTTGACGGAAGTAGTAGGCCTTTCTGGAATATAGTTAAGATTGTAAAGAATAAAAAAAGACAAATACCGTTATTAAAGGATTCCGATAAGACATATTTTTCTGATACTGAAAAGGCTAATGCTCTCGCATTAAACTTTTTAAAGAATCACTTCATCTCTAGAAACCTTGGGGACTTAGAAACTAATGCGTATGTAGACAGCACAGTTAAGCCCCATCTTGAGAGCAGTTCTAATGTTAGTTATGCAATGGAGGAAGACAAATTGTTTTTTTGTCACAAGCTTAAATATTGAAAAAACAGGTGGTATTGACACCATAAAAAATATTTATCTGAAGAATTTGCCTAAATATGGTATAATACTTCTTACATTTCTTGTTAACGCATGCCTAAAAATGAAATACTTCCCTCAAGCCTAGAAGGAAGCTAAAGTCGTTCCTATACTAAAAGCTGGAAAGCCTATTGAAAACATAGAAAGCTACATGCCTATAAGTTTACTTAGTAGTCTTAGCAACATTTTTGAAAAAGTACTTAAAGAAAGAATAGTTAAACACATTACCGATAATCATATATATCCAAACGAGCAATTCGGGTTCAGACAATATCATAATACTGCGCACCAAGTATTCAGAGTCTGTAACCATGTTAAGCAGAATCGTTTAATAGGTAAGTCTACTGGAATGGTTTTACTCGATGTGGAAAAAGCTTTCGACACAGTCTGGCACAATGGTATCATACTCGTATTTAAAATAATTCAATTTATTTTCCCTATATATATTTGTAAAATAGTTTATAGCTTTATATCCGGTGGCTCTTTTAAAGTCTTCGTGAATAGCAGCCAATCTAGTCTGAAATTATTTAATTCAGGCGTGCCGCAGGGATCTGTTCTTGACCCAATACTGTTTAATCTATGTACATCAGACTTTCCAGAGCTACCTAACTGTGATGCTGCTATTTTTTCTGACGACGCCGCCATATTTTCATCACATGAATTTGCTCTAGACATTGAGAGTAACTTAAGAAATGCGATGGAAATTTTAGAAAAATATTATTCAAAGTGGAAAATAAAAATTAACGGAACTAAAATGCAAGCTATTTTTTTCACAAGAAAAAGAACGACTTGCTTTTTGCCTAGTTCCCAGCTGCAACTTAATGGAGTACACATTCCATGGGAATCATCGGTGAGATATTTGGGCTTTTATCTCGATACCAAATTTACTTTTAACGAACAAAGAAAAAAATATTTAATTTACCTATTTGTTTGTATATTTATTTATTTATCTATTCATTTATTTATTTATTTATTTAAGTTTCCACTTTTTTTTCTAATTATTCTTTTGAATTAATAATTTATGTATTTCTTTATTCAAATTAGAATTAATTTTTATTATACTCTAGTCAATTTGTATAATATATTTACAATCTCTATGAAGATAATTGTAATTGGAGGTTTTTGCTTTCGTGGTTTCCTCCAAAAATCTTTCCTATTATTATTTATTATACAAAATGCACTAAATAATATTTCAAATGAAAACTAATAACGTTAAATCCCTGTATAATGTAAAATGTGCGGTTACAGTACAAATGTGATCTATTAAACGAAATAAAGATGTGAGATGTAAGCAATACAATGTCGGAGCACCATTCGAACGAATAGCCATCGACATCGCTGGGCCGTTTCCCGAAACCTTTAATGGTAACCGATATACTCTCGTAGTCATGGATTACTTCAGTAAGTGGCCGGAAGTGTTTGCCATCCCAAATCAAGAGGCTAAGACCGTAGCCGAACAGATAGTCAACAACTGGGTGAGCAGATTTGGGGTCCCAATGGAGCTGCACTCTGATCAAGGGCGAAACTCTGAATCAAAAGTCTTCCAAGAAATATGTCAATATTTGGGAATAAGAAAGACAAGGACAACGCCACTACACCCTCAATCTGATGGAATGGTCGAGCGATTCTATCTAAGGTTGTCAGCAACTGCCAGCGGGATTGGGATCGACACATACCCCTCTTCTTAATGGCCTACCGAAACGCGGTCCATAGCTCAACAGGGCACACACCATCCGAGATCTTATTTGGGCAAACAGTTCGGTTGCCAAGTGAAGCAAAATTCGGATCCCAACCTACGGAGCCCAAAGAGGTGAACAACTACGTGGATGACTTACGCAGCAGGATTCGTAAATTGCATGAAGACACCAGAGATAAGATGAAACTAGCGAGCAACCGCATGAAGACTAGGTACGACATTAAGACGAAATCTTCCGGCTTCAACGAAGGAGATATGTCTGGTTGTATAATCCTCAGCGTAAGAAAGGCAAATCACCAAAATTGAAACAGGACTGGAAAGGTCCATACAAGGTGATAACTCGCATTAATGACGTTGTCTACCGGTTTCTGTGTGGGCATCGAGGAAAATTGAAGGTGGTCCATTTGGATAGAATGTTTCATTTCAACGGAATGATGAATGACGAAGTTGTTCGGGACGAACAACTGTAGGGAGGAGCAGTGTGATAACCATTTAAATATGAGCAGCGTCATCTAGATTTACGTAGCAGAAGACTTCGATACTCGAAGAGCAGAAGATTTCGATACTTGAATAACAAAGACTCAAACATTGGTGAATGGAGAAAGGAATCGAATTTTTTGGCAAAATGGAAATTGTATGGAACGCTGGATGGCGAGGATTGTTCTCGAAATAAGTCATTCGAGTATAAATATCAGCATCTAAAGGGTATGCAAGTCAGATCATCAGTTGAATTTGAAGTGAGAATTAAGAGAAGCGATTAAGTGGTTTAAGTAAAAGATAAGAAAAGTATAAGCGCTTGAGAAATTGGATTGTACTGAGATAAATGATTATGTTGTGAATTGTTACTGTATTGAATAAAGCGACTTGTATTGAAAAGAAAAAGTTCTATCATTTGTACCCACACAAACATTTTACAATATCAATAACGACATTTCACACGCGTTATTCTTTAGTATCACCTCGCAACTAAAACTTAGCTGTTGGAATTTATTATTTAGAGATGGCTCTAAAACCAATGAAAACACAGTTTTCGCTGTTACCTTCGAACATGGTTCTCTGATTGGTATAGGGCTATTACCTACAAGTGCACCTCTAAAAACAGCAGCAATAGCTACCAATATACGTGGCAAATATGTTATATACTGAGATACGAGTAGTGTACTCGAATCGTAAAAAATTCCAAATCTCAATACTTTATAAAAACCCCGAATAAGCTAAAACTTTTTTTTAAGAACTTAACACTCAAGAGGGTATGACTACATTTATGATGCCAAAGAATGTGTTAAGTTTTTCCGAAAATGAGACAGAAAGGGGAAAAAAGGTATTTGGGCTCAGTGACTATTTTGCTCCAACGATGGCATCCAACATTTAATGGGGAGACTAAATTGTTAGTGTAAATTGACTTGATGTTGCATATAAGCAACTTTTTATCTCGCGAGATATATTATAGTTGCCTGAAAAATAATTGTCGGTCACGGCAGGTATTGAACTCCGAACCGCCCGATTGAGAAGCCAATACACTGCCACTTGAGCCCCGACCACAATGCCTCCACAGACACATATGGATTAAAGGAAACGATCTCGCCGACACCTCTGCCAATCTTGCATACCGAGGTCTACTACCTAAATTTAATATGCACGAACCGTCAGCTACAAGATTGGCAAAACTACCATCACGACTACTCACTCACCAGCACAAACATCGAATGATCACGACCTTCGTAAGGATGCGTTTCGGACAAACAGCTTCCAAACACGAAGATCTCCTCAATGGGAGCCTCCCACATGCTGCCAAATTTGTAACTCCCAAATTGACGTAAGACTAGCTGCTCAACCTAAGTCCATCAGCCTACGAGTTATTAAGAAAACCTAATATAGAAAATACCCTTAAAATGTACAACTTCATGAAAAGATCTAATTTAAAAATTTAACTAAATATTTTTAACCATTACTAATATTATTTATAATTACATACATATTTGTAGTTTATTTTCTACTTTTAACTTTTATTACAATTAGTAGTCGTTAATTTCAATTGGAACTGTGGCAAAGTGCCATCTGGCAGCTGAAACGATTAACCACTATTGGTGCCCAGTTCCCACTGGTGCCAGTAATGATGAAGAGCTACACATATATTAAACTAATACTAATCTAAAACACTATGGAGCCGTATGCCTCTGCATATAGTACTCTCGCTGTTATATGGTATTGTATTTAATTTTAATCAAATATAATAAATTATAATAAAGATTAGTGTAAAGTTGATGCGAAATGAAATATCCCATACAAAAATGACGCGATGGAATCGTATACTTTCCGTTTTCAGGACGCTATTCCCCAACGAACTAATGTAAGTAATTGCTCTAGTACAATTAATGGGCCGGGACATTAACAGGCAGCGAAATTTTGACATTTCAATATTCTTTCTTCAAATTTTTGAAAAATACCACGTTCAACAGATAAATGTATGTATTTATTTATTTTATTTTATTTTCAAAGGATACAATACAGATAAATTTGTAAAGTCCAGTATTTTACGCTGGCGGTAACACCGCGTCTGCACGCGACACAAATATAAATGGTAGCGCAGGTGTAGATTTCTGGTTATTTTTTACAAACAGATATCATTGTGGTGTATGAAGTTCGCCACACTTTGTTATTAATTTTTTTCCCCCATTCTGAAGTCAAACTGACAAGCGCTGCCAAAAAAATTCAGGATTGATGTCTACAGAGATATCTTGAATAAAAATCAGAGATTTATTTTTTTAAATATTTCTTGTGTGCTAACTATCCGTATCCACTGATTATTTTGATTTCACGAAAATTTTCTTAACACCATTTCTTAACAACACTAATGAAGCTCATTTCACATTGAATGGATTCGTCAACAAACAAAATTGGCGCATCTGAGGAGAAGAATATTTCATTTAATTTCCTTTCATTGATTTATTTATTTGAATTTTTTGCAATGGGATACAAAGCCTATAACAATTTGTAAAAGATAATTAATTAAAGATTTGATTAAAAATTAAATTAAGTTAAATACAGTCGTTTCAAGTAAACAAGCAAGATAATCCAGTATTATTATAATATTGTGATAACCACTTAAATGTGAGCAGCGACATCTAGATTCACAGAGCAGAAAATGTCGATACTCGAAGACCAGAAGATTTCGATACTGGAATAACAAAGTCTCGACTGGAGAGTGGAATCGAATTTTCTAGCATATTGGAAATTGTATGGGACGCTGGTGGCGAGGATTGTTCTCGAAGTATGTCATTCGAGTATAAATACCAGCATCCCCAAGGTATGCAAATCAGTTCTAAAGTGAAATTTGAAGTGTTAATTAGGAGAAGTGATTAAGTGGTTTAAGTAAAAGAAAAGAAAAGTATAAGCGGTTGAGAAATTGGATTGTACTGAGAGAAACAATTAAATAGTGAATTGTAACTGCACTGAATAAAACGATTTTTATTGAAAAGAATAAGTTCTATCATTTGTACCCACACAAACATTCTACATTGGTGTCAGAAGTGGGATAGGACTTATTGTGTGTAAAAAAAAAGTGTTTTCTGACTATTTGACAAAGCTAGAATGGGTCGAAAACTATTGCAGTTGACCCTCGTCCAATTCAAATCCGAGTTGAACAAGAGAAGCCTCAGCGCCAGTGGAGGAAAAAGTGACCTGGTGCTCCGTCTTCAGGAGGCTTTGAACAACGAGGGACATGATCCTGATGCATATTCCGTTGATGTTGACGAGGATGAACAGACAAGTACCGGCAATGACATGGCTGCGACGATGCAACTCCTCTTGTTAAAAATGGACGAACAGAAGAACAGTCTGGAACAAAAAATGGATGAACAAAAGAAAAATCTAGACGAGCAGAAGAGCAGCATTGAACAAAAATTCAACGAACAAACCAACAATCTGCACGGTCTTCAACAGAAAATGGATGAACAAAAGAATAATCTGGAAGAACAAAAGAACATTCTCCAGCAAAAATTCGCAGAAATCGATGACAAATTTGAAAGAATAGAGAAGAACGTTGATGACAAATTTGATAGAATAGAGAAGAATGTTGGCCAAAAATTCGAAGAAATGGACAGCAAAGTTCAGCAACTGACAAAAGAGCTCGACACAGTGCGAAAACAGAAACTGCGAGAATGTTCTTTAAGCGGTACAAGGAGAAAAGAGTTGAAGCCTCCTTCATTCGGTGGCCAGGCTTCATGGTCTACTTATAAGAAGCAGTTTGAAATGGCTGCCTGTGCAAACGACTGGGACAATGAGGAAAAGTGCTTTGCCCTAACAATGGCCTTGCACGGTCCTGCAGCAGAATTGTTGCAAACAGTAGACATCAATAAGCATAAAGATTATGTGACTTTAGTACAGGCTATCGAGAAACGGTTTGGGGATAGCCACATGCAGGAGGTCTACAAGGTCCAATTGCAAAGCCGAACGCAGCAAAGAGGAGAAACACTGCAGCAGCTCCAAGCAGACGTGAGTAGACTTGCACATCTGTCATACCCCACCGCAGGCCAGGAAATTATCGACGAAATGGCAAAAGATGCATTTATCAGGGGAATTGCAGATTCGAAGCTACAGTCAGCAGTAAGGATGGCCGGAAAAAGAACCCTTGCTGAAGCACTTGCCTTCGCTCTGGCGATGGAAGCAGCCAACCAGGCTTCCAGGGGAACACATTTCGTCAGGGAAGTAACATCTATCGAATGCTCCTGCACAAGAATTAGTGCCGAGGAACGAGATACTCGACGGGATAGACGGATAATGCGCTGCTGGAATTGCAATAAAATAGGACACCTTCAAAGGCAGTGTAAAGAACCGGTGCGACGAAAAGACTGCTCTCACTGTGGTGGCAAGCAAATAGAGGAAGAAACCCGCAGAAACAACTATCAAGAAGCCGGTCAACCTTCCCGAAGCCATCAGTCGGGAAATGCTTAAGCAGGAGTCGACGGCCCCAGGACCATCATCCAAGTCTCGCTGGCAAAACGATGCAACGAAAGCCTTCTAGTAGAAGTAGTCAGTGGAAAAGAAAAATGGATGGCAACAATAGACACCGGTGCCACGGCCTCAATCATCAGGAAGTCTTGGCTGCATAACACTAGCAGTTGCAGCTTGTGAACAGCTACAGGGGCAAAGATTAAGGTATATGGTGAAGTCCGCATAAAAATCCAACTGGCCGGAATAACATTCACTCACGCGTTTCTGGTAGCTGACATATGTGACGAGTGCATCATTGGTACAGACTTCATGAGAGAACATGGACTTATAGTCGACTTGGGGGCACAAACCCTGAAATACGGAAACATGGAGATATCAATGATATACGGAAACGCCAATACCACAGTCT
Source organism: Volucella bombylans (assembly GCA_949129095.1). Taxonomy (NCBI): domain Eukaryota; kingdom Metazoa; phylum Arthropoda; class Insecta; order Diptera; family Syrphidae; genus Volucella; species Volucella bombylans. The sequence continues at coordinate 215,344,986 of OX422140.1, forward strand.
CAAATGTCGTTATCTGCAGCAATCAGAGTCTAGAGCCTTCGTCAGAAGCAATTTTGTGGGCAAAAGTGGAAGGTGGTCCTGGTAGCCACCGATTCTATTTGATGGAGCCAGAAAAGAGAAGAGACTTCATGGTGGGAAAGACCTTAGTGGTGCCAAAGAACAACATGGTCCCTGTAAGGATTCTAAATCCAAAGACATTCAGCGTAAAGGTGAAAAAGGGGGAGATAGTGGGAAAATGCGTACCTGTTGAGGCTATATCGACCACAACGGAGAAAAAGGGTGCAAAACCGGTCACAACAGTTCAGAGCATAAAAATCAAGAACAAAATTCTCAGCCTCTGTAATCTGGACGAAGATCAGCGAATCCTGGCAGAAAAACTAATCGGTGAGTACGCTGATATATTTGCTACACAAGACGGAGAATATGGACGTACGCATATTGTTCAACACCACATTGACACCGGAGACGCTCGACCAATCCGTCAACCTGCAAGGCGTCTTCCATTGGCAAAGCAAACAGAAGTTGCCGAAATGATGTCGAAGATGAAAGCTGAGGGAGTGATTGAAGAATCGCAAAGTCCGTGGGCATCTCCAGTGGTCTTCGTGAAGAAGAAAGATGGCAGCACGAGATTTTGTGTAGACTACCGACGTCTCAATGATGTCACTAAAAAGGACAGCTACCCACTTCCGAGAATCGATGACACTTTGGATATGCTTTCTGGAGCGAAATGGTTTTCAACACTTGATAGAGATAAATCGTGCGGATCGGGAGAAAACTGCCTTCACTACATGAAGCTGTCTTTGGCAGTTTGCAGTGATGCCGTTTGGACTGTACAACGCTCCGGCCACCTTCGAGCGACTAATGGAACGAACATTGCAAGGACTCACCTGGAAAACCTGCCTAGTATATTTGGACGACGTTATCGTCATAGGTAAGACGTACGAGGAGCACCGCGAAAATCTAAAAGAAGTGTTTGAGAGGCTACGAAGTGCTCATTTAAAGCTCAACCCGGAAAAGTGCGCCTTGTTTCGTCCGGAAGTAAAATATCTGGGTCACATTATATCAGCGGAAGGAGTAAGAACGGATCCTGACAAAATCGAAGCCGTGAAAAGTTGGCCTTCTCCAAAAGATAAACACCAACTGAGAAGCTTCTTGGGACTCGCCACATATTACAGAAGGTTTGTAAAGGATTTTGCTGGCATTGCAAAGAGCCTGCATCAACTTACAGAAAAAGGCCGACAGTTCAGGTGGTCTGGAGAGTGCGAAAAATCATTTCAAGAACTGAAGCGACAGCTGTGCAAAGCCCCCATCTTGGGTTACCCCACGCCCGGAAAAATGTTCATCGTGGACGCAGACGCTAGCAATGTTGGGGTCGGAGCTGTGATCTCCCAAGTTCATGACGGTCAAGAGAAAGTGGTCGCATATTACAGCAAAGTACTCTCCAGACCTGAACGGAACTACTTTGTAACCCGGCGCGAGCTTCTGGCTTTAATTCTGGCTACGAAGCATTTCCATAAGTACCTCTACGGACAAAAGTTTATTCTCCGGACAGACCACGCAGCTCTGAAATGGCTACTCCAATTTAAGAACCCTGAAGGCCAAGTTGCAAGATGGATCGAGCAGTTGCAGGGCTACGACTTTGAAGTGCAACACCGCAAGGGAACACTCCACTCAAATGCTGATGCTCTCTCTCGTCGACCGTGCGGGGTAAAATGCGAACACTGCAACCGTAAAGAAGCGAAAGAACAGGCAACTATCCAAATGATCAAGACTGAGTCAATAGAGGGTTGGAGTATAGACGAAATCCGTTCCTCCCAACAGGCAGACAATGACATCGAACCAATATTGGCCTGGAAGGAACACGAGGAAAGACCAAACTGGCAGCAGATATCAGATCGGAGCCAAACTCTGAAGGCATACTGGGCACAGTGGGACTCGCTTTTTGTGCAAGATGGATTGCTGAAGAGAAAATGGGAAAGTGCAGATGGGACAACATCTCGTATGCAGCTAATTGTGCCACGGTCCAGAGTCAACCAAGTGCTCCATGAAATACATGACGGAATCTCAGGAGGCCATTTGGGAATAAACAAGACGTTGGAAAAGGTAAGGGAACGTTTCTATTGGCTAAGCGCTAAACAAGATGTCGAGAATTGGTGCAAAAAGTGCATAAGATGTGCAGCTACCAAGGGTACAAAAGTAAAGCCACATGGACAAATGCAACAATACAATGTCGGAGCACCTTTCGAACGAATAGCCATCGACATCGCTGGGCCGTTTCCCGAAACCTTTAATGGAAACCGATATACTCTCGTAGTCATGGATTACTTCAGTAAGTGGCCGGAAGTGCTTGCTATCCCAAATCAAGAGGCTAAGATCGTAGCCGAACAGATAGTCAACAACTGGGTGAGCAAATTTGGGGTCCCAATGGAGCTGCACTCTGATCAAGGGCGAAACTTTGTATCAAAAGTCTTCCAGGAAATATGTCAATATTTGGGAATAAGAAAGACAAGGACAACGCCACTACACCCTCAATCTGATGGAATGGTCGAGCGATTCAATCGGACCTTGAATGAGCATCTATCTAAGGTTGTCAGTAACAGCCAGCGGGATTGGGATCAACTCATACCCCTCTTCTTAATGGCCTACCGAAACGCGGTCCATAGCTCAACAGGGCACACACCATCCGAGATCTTATTTGGTCAAACAATTCGGTTGCCAAGTGAAGCAAAATTCGGATCCCCACCGACGGAGCCCAAAGAGGTGAACGAGTACGTGAATGACTTACGCAGCAGGATTCGTAAATTGCATGAAGACACCAGAGAAAAGATGAAGCTAGCAAGCAGCCGCATGAAAACTACTCGTAGGTACGATATCAAGGCGAAATCTTCCGGTTTCAACGAAGGAGATCTGGTTTGGCTGTATAATCCTCAGCGTAAGAAAGGCAAATCACCAAAATTGCAACAGGACTGGGAAGGTCCATACAAGGTGATAACCCGCATTAATGACGTTGTCTACCGGATCCAGCGTGGGGATCGAGGAAAATTGAAAGTGGTCCATTTGGATAGAATGTGTCATTTCAAAGGGATGTTGAATGACGAAGTTGTTCGGGACGAGCAACTGTAGGGAGGGAGCAATGTGATAACCACTTAAATGTGAGCAGCGACATCTAGATTCACAGAGCAGAAAATGTCGATACTCGAAGACCAGAAGATTTCGATACTGGAATAACAAAGTCTCGACTGGAGAGTGGAATCGAATTATCTAGCATATTGGAAATTGTATGGGACGCTGGATGACGAGGATTGTTCTCGAAGTATGTCATTCGAGTATAAATACCAGCATCCCCAAGGTATGCAAATCAGTTCTAAAGTGAAATTTGAAGTGTTAATTAGGAGAAGTGATTAAGTGGTTTAAGTAAAAGATAAGAAAAGTATAAGCGGTTGAGAAATTGGATTGTACTGAGAGAAACAATTAAATAGTGAATTGTAACTGTACTGAATAAAGCGATTTGTATTGAAAAGAATAAGTTCTATCATTTGTACCCACACAAACATTCTACAATATTTTACTTTTAACAGAGAGAAAAAAAGGGAGTTTTTTATTAATTTATTAAATCTAATGCTAAGTGTCTGAATAAAACCTTCTCAAACTGCCTGGTGCCGCGAAGTCTTCCGATGAAAATAGGTAAATTGTTCCATTGCCTTGTGACATAAACAAGAAATTGACGCTCTGAGTTTCTAAAAGTAAATCTTGGTTGCAATTAGGTAGTTATGATCAAGTTTGTTGTTGATCAACCGAATTGTATCATTTAAAAGTTTATTTGTTTTTAAGAAAATTGAAATTTGATGATGAAGTATTTTTTTCAAAACCTTACATAAAAATGGTAAAATTGAGATTGGTCTAAACTCCTGCTGGGATGAGCGCAATGCATATTCTCCAAGTGGATGGGAAAGAAGATGTCATTATGATGGTGTAAAGACATGAGTAAGTGTTGGTAGAATGTGAGGCAAAATCATTTTGATAAAGTATGGGTGTATTTCATCAAAACCAGTGCACGAAGATTTGATTTTAAGCACAGTACCTAAAACATCTTCATCATTTACTCTTTGAAATTCAAAACAATGTCCACAATTAGAGTAGGCACCCGGACAGCCTCTATTCCCTTCGGCAAGATCATCGTTAATGTCATCTCCATACTGATTGTTTTGAACTTTTGCGAATTCGACGCTAAGACGATTGGGACATTTATCTGAGAGGCAATGCTCTATTTGTTTGCCAACACCAAGTTCTTTTATATTTTGCCATAACTTTTTCGAAGGTAAATTTTTATTTGGACAGATATAGTGTGTGTTTTGCTTCTCTAATTTTTTAACATAATTCTGTTCTAAGAGAGCGAAATTTAGACAACATTTCTGGAAGTCGAAAACGCTTCCATAGCATGTAAGCCTGATCGCGCTACTTCATAGTAGATAAAATATCTGCCGTAAACCAAGAGTTCCTTTTACTCCTGCAAGTTTATTTTTCAGAGGTACATGTTGATCAAAAAGTTGTTTTATTGAGCTTTGGAGGAAATTAGCTTGATCATTGGGCGAAACAAGTATATAGATTGCTTGACAGTTTATCTGACAAATACTGTTTTCAAGTTCTCTAGGGTTGAGAGCTCTGAATATATATATCTATACTTGTAGAATAAGTTTTTCAACTTTGGATTAATTTTGAATAGTAAATCATGTTTTGAGAAACCCGGTGCTTCAAGTGGGGAGTAAAGCAGTAAGTTACAAGTATTATTGGTAAGAAATATTCGAGGGGCGTTCAACATATTCTCGGTATCGGGGTGAAGCTGTGGTTGTATTTATAAATTGACTTATTTATCAAGTAATACTATTATTTTAGTGCATTCATGTAAAATTTCATATAAATGTGATTATTAATTCGCGTTTTATCTTTTGGAGATGTGTAGTGAGAACGCGGACGGTGTTATGGTTCGAATTGTTACTGGGGACGAAACATAGGTCCACCACTATGACCCTGAAAGCAAACAAGAGTCCATGCAGTGGCATAAAAAAGGAACAGACCCCCGAAGAAGTTCAATGTCACTCCGTCTGCCGGGAAGCTCATGGCCACAGTTTTTTGGGACTCAAACGGAATCTTGCTCATTGAGTATAAAAAAAAAAGGTGAAACCATCAACGCCACATCCTACGCTTCCACTTAGCATAATTTGCGGGAGGAAATTAAAAAGAAACGACGAGGTAAACTCCCAGCGGGTGTGTTGCTTCTTCATGACAACGCTCCTGTTCACACGGCGCGAGTTTCCAAGGCTGCTGCGCGAGATTGTGGTTTCGAAGAAATCCAACACCCACCCTATAGTCCAGACTTTGCCCCTAGTGATTATTTCCAGTTTCCGGATTTGAAAAAATGTCTTCGTGGAAAAAGATTTTCGGATGATGAAGAACTCAAGTCGGCAATAAATGGGTATTTTGCAGAGAAAGAGGAAATTAATTTTTTTGAGGGGTTAAAAAAGCTTATCTCAAGATGTAACAAATGCATTGATGTTAGGGGAGATTATATTGAAAAATAAAAACAATTTAAATTGAATTCGCATTTTCCTTCATACCTATACCGAGAATATATTGAATGCCCCTCGTATCTAATAATGTCGAAGATCTTTCCGTAAAATGTGTTGGATGAGTGTTATTAACTGGATTTAGACCGAAGGTTCCTATCCTGGAAAGAAAGCTTTGAGACGTGTCATTATCGAGTAGGTTGCAATTAGGTCTCCACATATAATAAGTTCCGAATAGAGGGATGAAAACTGCTCAAGTTCTGATTAAAATTGAGAAAGATCTATATGTTTATAGGGACGACAAAAAACTTCGCACAAAAAATTACTTACACCAAAAGGAATTTCAATAAAATAGTATTCAATCAAAGAAGATGAATCCGATTTGACAACAGTCTTAAAGTGCATTGTTTCGCGAATATAAATTATAGTACCACTTCCCACACGATTGGATCTATCAGCGCGTAATAATTTATAGCCCGATAATTTTTACACAACATCTTTTGCATCAGCTTGAACCCATGTTTCTGAGACACATATAATGTCTATATTTGACCCGACAAACACATTTCTGAATTCATCAATTTTTGCGAGTAAGTTCTGGGCATTAATATGGCAAACCTTTTGACGACTGTCTGCTCAAGACTTCCAGCATAATTTGCAATTTGATGCCTGTATCACAAGTCAGGGGAGAAATATTATTCGTGATAAGACTAGTCATTTTCGTAAAATAGGAACAAAATTCTATAACTATTCGTCAAGAAAAGATATGCGCACCAACAACAGAGGCACAATTAATACGAATATTTGTAGAGAAGAGAAAAAAAAACAATTAAGAAAATTTATAAGATTTATGAAGTTTTCCACAATGTGCTGCTTACGATTCACCTTCATTATCAACTTCGCTCGTTTCATGTGCATTACATTTTAAGGTTTCAACTGATTGTACTAAAAGTGATCCCTGCAATTGCCCCTGATCTTATGTACACTCGCCCGTTTCGTGTTTAGACACTTGAAAGCTTTTTTGCTCGCTTTAGTTGAAGTGCTTTTCGAAGAATCATATGATTGACCCAAGCAAATTTCGAATAATTTCAGAAAAATCATTACATCCACAATAATATTACTGTTTGGTGTGGTTTTTGGTCAATTTTTCTTCTAAGATGCAAATAAAATAGCTGTTACTATCAATGGAGAGAGCAATAGGGCGATCTTTATATTCAACAAGATGGAGCTACGAGTCACACAGCACGTACAAACATTCAGCTATTGTGGTCTAAATTTCCATTTTGAGGTTTTTTGAAAAGTAAAGTCTATGTGGATAAGCCAACAACGAGACTAAAACAGCTGAAATACAACATTTTATGAACTTAACCCTTTATAAGGCAATTCAAATGAGGGCTGCTATTAAGAAAATATGTTTGGAACCGAAATATTTTTGAAGGTTTAAATTTTTTTTTTATACACGAGGGGGCGTTCAATATATTCTCGGTATCGATATGAAGGAAAATGCTAATTTAATTTAAATTGTTTTTATTTTTCAATATAATCTCCCCTAACATCAATGCATTTGTTACGTCTTGAGATAAGCTTTTTTAAACCCTCAAAAAAATAAATTTCCTCTTCCTCTGCAAAATACCCATTTATTGCCGACTTGAGTTCTTCATCATCCGAAAATCTCTTTCTACGAAGACATTTTTTCAAATCCGGAAACAGGAAATAATCACTAGGGGCAAGGTCTGGACTATAGGGTGGGTGTTGGATTTCTTCGAAACCACAATCTCGCGCAGCAGCCTTGGAAACTCGCGCCGTGTGAACAGGAGCGTTGTCATGAAGAAGCAACACACCCGCTGCGAGTTTACCCCGTCTTTTCTTTTTAATTTCCTCCCGCAAATTATGCAAAGTGGAAGCGTAGGATGTGGCGTTGATGGTTTCACCTTTTTTTTTGTACTCAATGAGCAAGATTCCCTTTGAGTCCCAAAAAACTGTGGCCATGAGCTTCCCGGCAGACGGAGTGACTTTGAGCTTCTTCGGGGGTCTGTTCCTTTTTTATGCCACTGCATGGACTCTTGTTTGCTTTCAGGGTCATAGTGGTGGACCCATGTTTCGTCCCCAGTAACAATTCGATCCATAACACCGTCCGCGTTCTCACTACACATCTCCAAAAGCTCTCTACAGCATGCGATTTTCACTTTTTTCTGAGGCGCTGTGAGCATTCGTGGCACCCACCTTGCACTGACCTTTGAAAGGTTAAGATGGTCATGAAGAATGGTGTGAATGGTACCAGTTGAAAGCTTGGTGATCTCTGGTGAATAATAGTCCAACGGTGTCAAATCGCAGCTCCGAGGTGGCCAAACGACATCAGCTCTGCGGCTGATAATGCGATCTTCAAAAACAGGGGCGCAAATCATCGAGTGTAGCTTCGGCTGTGTGGCACGTAGCGCCGTCCTGGTGAAACCAAATGTTGCCAATATCCTCCTCTTCAATTTTTGTGAACAAAAACTCGTTCAACATGGCCCGATAACGATCGCCATTGACTGTAACGGCCACTCCTTGCTCATTTTCGAAAAAAATGGTCCAATTATGCCTCTGGACCAAAATCCGCACCAAACAGTGACTCGTTTTGGGTGTATCGGCTTTTCAATGTATGCGTGCGGGTTTTCTGTGCCCCAAATGCGACAATTTTGCTTGTTTACATACCCGCCAAGAGCAAAATGAGCTTCATCTGAAAAGATGATTTTTTTTGGCAAAATCGGCATCTTCGCTAAGTCGATCGCAGGCCCACTTAGCGAAGCGAAAACGCATTGGATGGTCAGTTGGCTTCAACTGCTGAACCAATTGGACTTTGTATGGCGTCATACCAAGGTCTTTATGCGAAATTCGTCTCAATGATGTCTCCGAAATGTTCAATTGTGGAGAACGACGGTGAATTGATGTTGACGGCGCTTCACGCACACTTTCTGCCACAGCAGCAATATTCTCGGGTGTATGCACTGTTTTTGGCTTTTCACGCTTTGGTTTATCGATGAGGATGCCAGTTTCTTTCACTTTTTTCACAAGATAACAAACATACGGAGCTGACGGTGCTTCTCTTCTTCCAAAATCCGTACGCAATTTTCGCACACATTCTGCAACATTACCATAATTTTCAAAGTAACGTCGCAATATTTCCCAGCGTTGTTCAAGTGTATGCACAACCATATTCGTTCAGCGGAAGGATACAACTAATTATCTGTCATATCAAACATGAGTTAGTTTTAGTTTTAAACGCATTTTATTTTCTAATCAATAACTCTTACATACTAACAAAAAATGCTTAAATGCTAGCTTAAAATTACTTAACAACCTTATACTAACTTACTGGTCCCACACAGGCACTCTAAATTCTTATACTATGTCTTTCGACTTTATTAACATTTTCTTTATGGGTATTTATTTACTATACTTAAAGCTAAGAAAAAATATTGTTAACAAAAACTTAGCGTATGGACATAATTTTTTATTTTTTATAAAAACTTAATATCTAACTTAAAATAAGCCTTAGTCTACCTAACCTACATACACAATAAACACACACACACACATAGACATTATACACAATTATATACATATATTAGTATATACCTTTGTATACACTAATATGTGTATATATTTCTTAAATGCTAACCTAAACCTATGTAAGCTGGCCATCGCTATTTACAAGAGAAAACAGATTGGTCAGCTCTGCCTCATTAGTAAGGCTGGTCCGTAATTGACGGAAACGACGACGAAGCATCTTCTCCATCATTCAACCACCAGAAATGCTGGTGCTGCCGAACGACATCCCTCTTATCGCGATTCCCCACCGCCCTACTGAACCTGAGGCGATCCACACTGCCATGTGCGACGTCTCTGTTGTAGTTGAGTTGCCTGTCCCCAGCTGTCCGAGCGACATGGAAGATTAACGGCACCGCAATATCAAACATGAGCTAAATGTTACCATTCACGAAATAAGCACTAGTTGAAAAAAAAAACGTTAGATGGCGGACCCTTTATTATTCGCTATGGACTTAATATTGAATAAAGAAATAACAGGAGAAACAATTTCTTACCGCTTCACAAGTGCTTTGTTTACATTTTTTAAAGCACGTTTCTATTTAAACTAAGCCATCCAAACACTTCACAAGCACTTATTTCGATACTTACGTATATCTTTTCTGGACATTTCAACTAAACATGTACTTGAAAACAACAATTTCTTTAAAAGCTTCGACCAACGAATTGTTAGAAATTGATATAGGGGTTCTAGGTGTTAATCGGTTGGCGAACAAATTTATTTTATTTTGAGCGCGTTCTGAATTCTAGGCACTGAAATTTCAGTCAAACCTAACGTATGGGACGGAACATTTACTTGCAAATGCAGGTGACATTTCCATATGTCACATCCGTTATAATTGACACCCGGTAAAGTGCTTTCAGCGCCCCTTGGTGGCATTTTGTTTACCTCCACGACTGGACAGATTTTGGCCGGGAGCAAAATCATATGTACAGTTTAATTTCGGTGTGGAACAAAATAAATAAATTAGTTAAAGAATTTAATTTTGTCTGATAAGCATAAAGTTGAAATTTCATTTCATTCATTTCATTTCATTTATTTGCTTGGTATGTACAATAAGATTTACATCTTTTTTAGTACTTAGATATTATTGATTAGCTAACATAACTTTAATAACTTAAGATATAATAATAATAATAATAATATAAGAGAGGGGGAATAGGACCTGGACTCAGGGTTGGGTTGTTAAGGATGAGAGGTAAAGGAGGGCTGCACTTTTAAATTTTGCACGGTTAGATATCATTTTGATACGCGGTGGGAGAAGGTTCCAAAGTTTAACAGCGTGGATGAAAAATAAGCGTGACGAATTTAAATATTGGCGACGATGGGGAACGATACTTAAATTTCTTGCAGAACGGTTAAAGACAAGTTTATTATATAAATAGGGTGGGGATTTATTTTGAATAATTTTATGTAGAAATATGCAGTTTCTCACATTAATGTACTGTTGTAGCGTGCAACCTAGTATCTTTTTGGTATGTTCTGAGATATGTTCGTATCTTCGAAGTCCATATACATAGCGAACCGCATCGTTGAATGCCACCTTTAATTTGTTTAGTGACAGTGAATCGAGAGCGCTATAGACAACTTCAGAATATGTAATGAGAGGTGCTATTAAGATCAGTAACAACTTACGTTTGGTTTCAACAGGGGTGAAATACGATGTAGGCCACAATTTGCGTAGACAGCCGTATATTCGACCAATAACTGCATTAATATGATTATAACCTGAGAGGTTACGGTCAATGACAAAGCCAAGGCTAGTGCAGTGTTCAACAGCTGTTATTTTACTGCTACCTAGGTACAAGTCTGGCAGGATACTCAGTTGAAAACGTCTTTTAGAGATCGGCATTACTTGGGATTTTTTTGGGTTAAGAAGCAATCCATTCGCTGCGGACCAGATAGAAATTTGGGTAAGATCGTCATTGATGTGGTCAGCAAGTTCATCAAGCTTGTTATATGGTTTTGCTAAATGAAGTTGCACGTCATCTGCATAAAGGTGGACAGAACTATAAGTACAGACTGATGGAAGATCGTTAACAAACATACAGAAAAGAATAGGACCCAGAATTGAACCTTGTGGAACTCCTTGAACTAAGGCCTTAAGTAGGGAGGATTTGCTGCCAGAGATGACTTTCTGGAATCTCTCGGAGAGATAGCTGCCAATAAAATGGGTAGCCCTACGGCTAAAACCAAACAAATTTTTGAGCTTCCAGCTTAGAATGTTATGATCTACCCTATCGAAAGGCTTCGAGAAGTCAAGTAGGCAAAGAAGACTTATATTACCCTTGTCATAATATTGCCTTATTTCATCTAGCAAATTTATCGTAGCGGTAGAGCAGCTGTGATGTGCCCTGAATCCTGATTGTTTCTCGTTAAGCAAGTTGTGGTTAGCTACATGACTAAGTATTTGTTTTTGCAGGACTTTTTCGAAGATTTTAGATAAACTGGGTAATATGCTAATCGGTCTAAAGTCAGAAGGGGCATCACTGTTTGTTTTCTTTGCCACTGGAAGGACTCTAGCTATTTTCCATGACCTGGGAAAAGTTGATGTAATTATGCAGAAATTGATGACATGAGTAAGATGGGTAACTATCTGGGATAGGATAAGTTTGACAAACCGGATGGGTATTCCGTCCCCCCCCAATAGCTTCAGACTTAATAGCCATTGTGCATTTAAAAATTTCGCTTTCGCTCACAACTTCAAAGTCATCCAGTCTATGCGCAGATCTGGCCGAACAGGCTGATGCTCGATTTGTATCAAAGTTACCATTAGCGAGTTGTTCACCTATGAAATAATCATTAAGAATATCAGGATCAAGATCACTCTGTTGGTTAAAGCCTTTAAAAAGACCGATCATTTTAAGGTAGCTCCATAGTTTTTTTGCTGGTAAGGTGGTATTGAGCTTGGATGCATAGTAATTTTTTTTGGACGGACGTATAATTGAAGTTGTACGATTGCGTGCCTCTTGTGGCTAGTTGAAGGGCATTAACATCAACAGAATTAAAATCTTTATATGTAAAATTTTCAGTAGTAGCACATTTAGACAATTTGACATTTTAAGTTAGAAAAAGTAGGTCGTGATCAGAGATATCGAAGGGTATCTGGTCAAAAAGAAGGACAAGGTTGGGATCGGAGACAATAATAAGATCAAGAAGACTGGGTGTACGATCGGGGACAAAACGTGTTGGGTAGGTGTAGTTAACAATACTCAGACCGACGGAAGACGCTAAGTCTTTCATTTGAAATGCAAGAGAGTCTTTTTTTAGTAAGTCAGCATTAAATTCGCCGCACACAACAATATGCTCATGGCCGTGGTGTAGTGATAGTAGCAAACGCTTCTCACTCGGAGGGTCCAGGTTCGAATCCTGCCCATGGCAAAATCAGTTTTTCATTGTATAATTGGAACTCAGACAAAAAAATTCTGCGTGCGAAGGCATAACACTGACACGTAGATTTGGCTGTTATAAGAGTTTCAAGCAATGAAAAAAAAAAAAAAAAAAAAAAAAAAAAATACTGGGAATTATATCTCGAATCACTCTGAGTGAAGAAAAACTCTCCGTCCTATTCGGACTCCCACCCCTGGAGAGCAAACATAGAAACCAAACACACCTGAGTTTCAAACCACTACAAAAACAATTTTCCTTTCTCCTCCTTCTATCTTTCCGCCCGCGCCCTGGCAACAGTAAAAGGGTATCTAACCCCTTAGGCGCGCGTAAATTATAAAAAAAAAAAAAAAAATATAGTGCACAAAAGTCCGAAAGTGCTCAAAAATATGGCAATGCAGAGCATCTTCGGTTTTTATTGTATGCGCAGGAGACAAGACATTTAGTAGTATTACAGTCACTTATTTCTACAGCAATGTACTCAATGCCGGATTCACTTGATTTAAAAATTTCATTAGATTTCAGAGTTAACCTACAGTAGACTGCAACACCTCCACCTGTGGTATCAGTGATTCTGTCATTCCTATGCAGTCTATAATTTGGGATATCGTAGATCTCATCACGCACATTCGGATTAAACCAGGATTCACTTACACAGATAACATCAAGACAAGAAGTAGAAAACAAGTACTTTAAATAGTCTAATTTAGTGTCATTTAAACTTCGCGCATTTAAATAACATATTCGTAGTCCATTATATTGCTGCGAAATAATTTTTGCAATAGTGTACGTTGATTTTTCATTCACACTGTTTGTCATACTTAAATTACTTAAGAGCATAGATTAAAACAAAAACAGAGGCAACCAGAAAAAAGTGCATTCCTTGTACAGGAGAGGAGGAAGGGGGGAAATTAGGTGTGAGTGACAATGGGGAGAAACACATATTGAAGCAACAAATTACAATGATTAAGAGTATTCGTATCAAAAAAGAAAATATGAAAGAGAAAGAATTATGAAAGATTATTCGCATCAGCAGCAGCCAGCAGATCTTCCGAGCTTTCAATTAGAAAGCTTCTTTCACTCGCCGTCTTCTTAACATAAACATTTCCATACCTTGTGTACACGGCAAACAGTTGTTTTTTCCGTCGCAGACTCAAAGCGCTGCTTAAGAGAAAACGTGTCTTCCTTGTAAGGCTCTCGTTGAGGTAGCAGCTGCTGTTTGATTCAATACCTACGTCATGCAGGCGAAGTTCAGTGGCATTATGCTTTCGGCAATCTGCTGCTGACATCAACACTGTATTTCTCTCTAGCGAGTTGCTGAATTTAATAATGATGGGAGGTGGAATTGTCGCATTGTTTGTTTTTTTGGTACGAAATATGTTTATGAGAAGTGGTGGCTTACAATCAATGGAGTGACAAAGACGATTGAATAAGCCTTTTAAGTTCTCATCAGGCTGGGTGGGTACACCAAATAGCACGGCATCGCAAGAGATCTCCATGTTGTCGAGATGTTGCAATGGAACTCGCTTCAAGCCGCTCGATACGATCAATCGTGTTGGCGATGGTTTTGTTAACCTCATCAAATTTACGTTTCGAGCACTCAGAGATTTGTTCGATCTTTAAAAGGAAATCACTGTGAAGCCTCGATATTTCATCCGAAAAACTCTGCCACAATGCATTGAATTGCTTGGATAATTGCTCTTCAAGAATCTTTACAGTGACGGGTATACAGTCGCTGGGCGGTTGTTTTTGCGCCGGGGAAACTTGAGTTGGCGTAGAAGGCAGTGTTTTTGTTGTCGCAGCTGTTGTTCGGAGATTTGATGCAGACATGATTGCTGGTTTGATAAGACGAGGGAAACTCAAATCAAGCGGTATACAGGCAACGGCAAAATAAATTTATATAAACTTAAACTTCACTTTATTTCTTTGAAAATGACTTAATGTCAAGTGTTTAAATACAAATTGTTTTCAAATAAACTTAGTCAATAAATTTTGCACGTTTTAGAATTAAATTAGCGATTTGTCACTAGCTTTTTGCTGGCTTTAACCGAACGAATTTAAATGCTTCTATTCGTGTGTGAAGACCATGACGATGTCGAGAAAAAATACGCAAGTTTCCAAATAAGTGCTTGTGAAGTGTTTATATGGGTTAATTTAAATACAATCGTGCTGAAAAAAATGTAAACAAAGCACTCGTGAAACACGAAGAAATTTTTGTGTCGTTACTTTTCCGTTAAATATTTAGTGAATACTGTGTAATATAGTGCCTTTTTGTTAAATATATGGTTAAACAAATCAATAAAATAGTGAAATGATGCTGAAAATTCGCATAGTTGGAATACTACACATGTGTATGTATATGCAAATACTCATAGCAAAATATTTTAAAAGGACTATTTCGTTTGCTGAAAGTGAAAGAATACTTAAAGCTGGTTGCAATTACTCTCTTGCACTTGATCCTGCTTCAATTATAACTTAAGAACCAAGCCAATTTGCACCAACTTTTCAGTTTCACCAACTGAAATATTCCCCTTGAAATAATATTGCTGTAACATTAATAGGATTCCATCTATAAAAATTTTAAGTTGCATTTCACTGTCTTTTTTTACTTGTTTAACAATATATTAAATAAACACTTTATATTGTTCACTACGAACTTAATATTGAATAAAGAAATAACAAGAAAAACAATTTCTTCGGGTTTAACAAATGTTTTGTTTACATATTTTAAAGCACGATTCTATTTCAACTATCCCATCTGAACACTTCACAAGCACTTATTTCGAAACTCGTGTATCTTTTCTCGACATTTTCACCCACCACGTATTTGAAAACAAAAATTTCTTTAACAAAATTAATAATATTATTCCGTGCCGAGTTTTCACTTTTCATACGAATTTGTTCCCGCCAACGATCTGTCAGAAATTTATATAGTCGATATAGTACACAAAATTTCCGCCAGAATTTTCGTTCCGAGTCTCAATTGGATATTTACTTCCAATGCTCACTTAAAACTTGTCGATGCTTTTATAAATTAATTAATTCATAGAATTAAAAAAAGATAAAAGAGGATATGATGAAATATTGTGTATGTATGTAAAATAACTATGTAAATTAAAATTTAAATTATGAAATATGTCGACGCAGCCAACCCTAACACCGCGTCTCCACGAGACGCAAATTTCAGACATTTTGTCTGAAATTTTTTCATTTAACTTATGTGGGCAAATTATTGAATGACATTGTGTGGGTGTAAGTTGGTTGGTAAGCAACTACATTATAGTAGAAAAATGGCGGCGTAGATGAAGATTTATTGTTCTTTTTTACCAACAGATAGCATTGCGGTGTATGAAGTTCGCCAAACTTTGTTTTTTTTTGTTCTCATTCCGAAGTCAAACTGACAAGCGCTGTCAAAAAAATTTGTCTACAGAGATTTCTTGAATAAAAACTAAACAAACATTTATTTCTTGAAATATTTCTTGTATGCAAACTACCCGACTCCACTGGACATTTTGATTTCATGAAAATTTTCTTAAAACCAGCGATGTCTCGTGGAGAATATGGTCAACAAAATTGCTGTGACGTGTGTAGTACTACACAACACATCCAGACTAATGGCGTTTTCGTTTCTGCTTTCTTTCGTGCTCGTGCAGTGTCAAAAAACCATTTCCCCTCATTTTTTCAGAAACAAAATTTTGCTTTTCTTTTTCCTTTCAGAATCCAATTTTCTCTCCTGGATTGTATGCCGAAACGTACTAACACATATAAACTTGTATAAACATCAAATAGTATTGTGTGTCAAACTAGATTTCTGTTGTGTACAATCGGCTGTGTTTGGCCAATATATTATTTTGTGTGTTCAAATAGATTCGCAAGCAAATATGTTTAAAAAATAAAATCCAAATAAGTTTTGAATGTTCCATTGGAATCAAAATCGGTGTACACGAAAACAAGCCTCCTGACTTTTTTTTTTTAAGAACTTAACACTCAAGTGGGCACTAATACATTTAAAATGCCTGAGCACGTGTTAAGTTATTAGGAAAATGGGACGGAGAGAGGAAGAAAGATTCTTGGGCTCAGTTGTTATTTCGCTCCATGAAACATTTAATGGGGAGACTAAATTATTAGTGTAATTGGACTTGTTGTTGTGTTATAGGCAACCATTCGTCTTACGTGAATTAAGTTGCCTGAAAAAAGAATGTCTTTCGAACGAGGCTGAGATTTGAACACTCAACCTTCCGATTTGGAAGACAATACACTTCCACTTGAGCCACGGCCACCCACCTAAAAGTTGAAGCGCAAGCACAGATGGAGAACTCGGTATCAGAAAATGAAACTTTTTTCTTTGCTTATTTTAATTTGATAAGAATTATGCTTTGTATTTCAATATGATTTATTTATTTTTTCAATAAATTTTCAATAAATTAATTCACTCTCAAAATGTACGTTAAACAACATTTTCATTTACCCAGGTTATCCGACAGCTCAATTTGTGTTGAAGCAGTCCGCACTAGTTCAATAAACATCACTTCAAACCGCATTGAAATATTCAACTCGCATACGTTCATCCCGGCTTATAAAAGGCATTGAAAATTTGTAACCGCTTTAAAATATCGTATAAACATTTTCAAATCGCATAGAAACACTTTACTCTCCCGCGCTCTCATCATTCTTTCATCATCGGGCAGGTATTAGTTGTGTATTTAAAATATGTGGTAGTAAACGAAATATTTGGATAGATAAAGAAATAAAAAGTTGTGTATTTAAAATGTGGGATTGCAAACGAAGTATTTGGAAAGAGAAAGAAATAAAAACAATGTATCAGTGTTAGTGTGAAGTGTCAGTTCAACCAGCTGTTTGTTAAACTTCTCTCAATTTTCTCTCGTTCATTTTAGATAATTTCATATAAAAACCAGCATTTCTACGGGTATTGAACCAATGCGGATTACTTCAACGCGAATTGAGCTCAGATAAACTGGGTAATTGTCATAAAAAAAAATTTATCAAACTTCACTTACATCAGCTGATTTTTGACGTTTCATAATCTGGCTGAAATTTCAGGGAGAAATTAGAACAGTCACTCCAGGTAAAGAAAATAGCACCTCTTCTTGTGTTTTAAGGATTCTTGAGCACATATGGTCTAGCAGTGCCTGCAAGGATACTACTACATATTGCTCTGAGCTTAACATATGCTGAATAGATGGATAGCAAAACTTTTTTGCTTTCCAAATTTTTCGATAGATAGGAAATGTTTTTTTGTTTATCGATCCTACACAGCTGTATTGATAAACTGACAACTGCGCCCCAATTATCAAAGCAAGGGCTTTTTCTGCAGTCAAAGGCCGTGATTTATTTCTAATTTCGTTTAAACTTTTGGCATATTCATGAGCCTTTTCATTGGACGCTGAAGAGGGAACATATCTTATTACTTTTGCAACTGCTGAGCTGCTCTGCTCTCGAAACTTCATTTGAGCTGCGTAAGAAAGTTCAGAAGCAGAATATTCTGACCGCAAACACTCAGTACACCTGCGTTTTGTACGATCGCTTGCCTGATCAAAGGTGGAAAGGGGCCGACCTTGCCTAGTAACTTTATGAAAAGTTTCAAAAGTGTCAAAAGTCTGCTCATACCTTGAATAAAAATTGCCTTTGGACGCTTACATTGCTGACATATTCTTTGAAATGCATTGTAAGAACGCGTTATTTTATTATTAATTTTATTAATATTTGCAGGCGGACAATTTGTTTTCATGTGCGTAGTACTTTTTAAATGTTGCAGTCGAGAATGCCAGTCTTTCGCTGAGTGCTAAAACATTATCTCAGACAGTTGCTTTTTAGGTAGTTTTACTAATGTACCTGCAAAAGTTAGTTTTATGATTTATAATAAAATGAAAAAAATGGAAAAGATATATTTATTTAATTATATCAAACAAATACGCGTAAGTTTCCTTCAGTAACCAAGAAATTGCTCGGTAAATTTTTGTCAATGACAAAAAAATTAAAATGCATGAGAATGAAAAGCTTTAAATATTGTTACCCTTAACATATTGTAAAATGTTTGTGTGGGTACAAATGATAGAAATTATTCTTTTCAATACAAATTGCTTTATTCAGTAAAGATATAATTCACTATTTAATTGTTTCTCTCAATACAATCCAATTTCTCAAACGCTTATACTTTTCTTATCTTTTACTTAAACAAGAAGATTTCGCCTTGACGTCGTACCTAGTCTCCATGCGGCTGCTCGCTAGCTTCATCTTTTCTCTGGTGGCTTCATGCAATTGACGAATCCTGCTGCAAGTCATCCACGTAGTCGTTCACCTTTTTGGGCTCCGTAGGTGGGGACCCGAATTTTGCTTCACGTGGCAACCGAACTGATTGCCCAAATAAGATCTCGGATGGTGTGTGTCCTGTTGAACTAAAGACCGCGTTTCGGTAGGGTATTAAGAAGAGGGGTATGTGTCGATCCCAATACCGCTGGCAGTTGCTGACGACCTTAGATAGATGCTCATTCAAGGTCCGATTGAATCGCTCGACCATTCCATCAGATTGTGGGTGTAGTGGCGTTGTCCTTGTCTTCCTTATTCCCAAATATCGGCACACTTCCTGGAAGGCTTTTGATTCAAAGTTTCGTCCCTGATCAGAGTGCAGCTCCATTGGGACCCCAAATCTGTTCACCCAGTTGTTGACTATGTGTCCGGCTACGGTTTTAGATTCTTGATTTGAGATGGCAAACACTTTCGGCCACGTACTAAAGTAATCCATGACCACGAGGGTGTATCGGTTACCACTAAAGGTTTAGGGAAACGGCCCAGCAATGTCGATGGCTATTCGTTCGAATGGTGCTCCGACATTGTATTGTTGCATTTGCCCATGTGGCTTTACTTTTGGACCCTTTTTGCACCAATTCTCGACATCTTATTTAGCGCTTAGCCAATAGAAACGTTCTCTTACCTCTTCCAATGTCTTGTTTATTCCCAAATGGCCTCCAGACATTGGTTGACTCTGGACCGTGGCATGATTAGCTGCATACGAGATGTCATCCCATCTGCACTTTCCGATTTTCTCTTCATCAATCCATCTTGCACACAAAGCGAGTCCCATTGTTTCCAGTATGCTTTCAGCATTTGGCTCCGATCTGATATCTGCTGCCAGCTTGGTCTTTCCTCATGTTCCTTCCAGGCCAATATTGGTTCGATGTCATTGTCTGCCTGTTGGTAGGAACGGATTTCGTCTATACTCCAACCCTTTATTGGTTCAGTCCTGACCATTTGGATAGTTGCCTGTTCTTTCGCTTCTTTACCACTGACTACTTCTGCTGGGAGGCTTTCATTGCATGGTTTTACCTGTGAGACTGGGATAATTACCCTGGAGTCGACTCCTGCTACAGACTTCTGCCCCGCGCAGTAAGCATTTCCTAACTGATGGCTTCTGGAAATTTGACCGGTTTCTTGGTAACCGTTTCTGCTGGTTTTTCTTTCTATTTGCCTGTAACCCCAGTGCAGGCAGCCTTCTCGTCGTACTGGTTCTTTACAATGCCCTTGCAGATGTCCTTCTTTATCGCAGTTCCAGCAGCGCATCCTTCGTCTCTCCCGCGGGATATTTCGTTGCATAGTAGTTGGTCTTGAGCAGGAGCATTCACCAGATACTATTTCCCTGACGAAATGCATTCCTTTGGAAGCCTGATTGGATGCTTCCATCGCCAGAGCGAAGGCAAGTGCTTCAGCAAGAGTTCTTTTCCCGGACATCCTTACATCTAACTGTACCTCCAAATCTGCGATTGTCCTGATGAATGTGTTATGTTTGATTCCCGGCACCGATACGGCGGTGCCACGAACCAAACGATAACATTTCTCTCTGAGATCCCGCTATCCCAGCTGTGGGTTCCACCAGGTAGCGCTTTCACGGCAGCTAGACCTTTGCAAATAAAAAAAGGGAGCCACGTGATTTTTCGCCGGAATCACGAAACCAAAAACCCCGAAAGAAAATCTTCCCCGAAAAAAAAAACGAAAAGAAGAAATAAAAAAGACTATATTTCCTCAACGTTATAACGGCTCCGTCGGAGCTCGACGAATTATTTTTTTTGCGTAGCGGTACACTCGTCGATAGAGTGACCCGCTATTTTCAGAGTACCGAACAACAAAATCGTAACTAACGGGTCGCGTGTCCCGTCTGTTCTGGGGAATCCTACGCACGCGCGGCCCACCGGAGTCTCGATTTAGCAGTCAAAGTATTCTGTTTTTTTTTACACTACACTGCACTACACTATACTTAGCCTTTTTATTCCCAGCGGTGTTGTGCCCCTTTCTGCCTCGCTCCCTCTGTCCCGCTACTCCCGCTACTCAAATCCTCGTTCCTGTTCTTTCTTTGTCTTAAGTTCTTTTTGTTTTTATTTTTTTCTTATATTTTTCTTATAACTCGCGCTTCTACTCTAAAATCAAAAAAAAATCTCAAAATCTACTCTACTGAAATGCCCTCCGCAATTCTCAAAGAAAAAAAACTTTGCTTTGCGCAAAACTAGCAAAAAGAAAAATCCGCAACAATTAAAAAAAAACTATGCTGACCCTCTCAATATGTTGGTCGTTACCAAAGTGAGTTCCAGATCTTTTATGATCCACAACTCCCGCCAGACACACACACACACATTCTATCACACACATTCATTCAGCACTAGTGGACCCAACGACGGGATTTCTAGCTACACCACTAGCAAGCTTTTCTAGTGTGTGCACCCGTGTCCGACTAGGCCTCTCGCACATACTATTTTCCACATTCATACTAAGCTCCTCAGTCTCGGAGTTCGTTCCCACTTCCAGTAATGACTTTGAACTCCACTGAGCGAATTTATGGAAGCTGTGGATCCTAACTATGCCTAGCTCTCCTCTCATAGGTTCTACAAACCAGAAATTGCGAATTTTGTTAAAATTAAAACGAAACGAAGGCGAAAGAAAACGCGATGGGATGGTAGCTGGAGTGTTGGGACGAAAGGAAAAAATTCCTTCTGGATTGTATCTCGATCCAACCATCCGTTGGATCGCCGCCCCTCACAAAAGCCAAGTACAGGGCATGTGAAAATTATACTTTTCATATTTTTAACCGCGGATCCCTAACTACTCCAGTGGATCGGCGTTCAGATTTGGGGGGTGGGGACTGACAAATAGCGTGTCACTCCTTACAATTATTTCTTTATTTTATTTTGTAATTGGGCCCTCTGCCCTCTCTGCTTTGTTGCTGGTTGGTGTACGTTTGTTCTTGTATATATGTTTTTCTGTTCCCTCGGTGGAGGCGGTCTTATTACTTGGCCGTCCGCCTACGCGCCTCTGCTGCTCCTCCGGTGCTCCATCGGTGGGGTGCTGGCTTAAAAGGGGTCGTCATCCCTACACCCATCGACCCTAACTTTTACAGCTGGTACGTCGTTGGGGTGTGCCCGATTATACTGGCCGTCCGCCTGCACACCACTGTTGCTCCTTTGTTGCTCCCTCGTTGGAGTTTGTGCTATAAAAGAGATCGTCGTCGTCACCCATCGATCAAATGGCTCAGTGCTAGCTCCAGCTAGCTGCATCCACATCAGTTGTGGGATGTGATGCCGGAATCCGCACCCTCATCGGTAGTAGGATGGGGTGTTCTTTAAGCCTCATGTTGTTGGCTTTCGTTGGGGTGTTTGTTCCAGGGATCGTCTTCCCCCACCCGTCATCATCGTGTTGGGGTGTCTGGATTGAAAGGACCGTCCGTCCCCACCCGTCGGCGACCTTCAGACGTCCTGTCTGATGCTGCCCGTTGCGAGTCTCCCGTCTATCTATGGGCTCCGACAACGGTGTTCCTGGTGGAACTCCTGTCGTAACCTACTTTGCTGTAATATGCGACCACTTTCTCTTGACCGTCATGAACTTGGGAGATCACAGCTCCGACCCCAACATTGCTAGCGTCTGCGTCCACGATGAACATTTTTCCGGGCGTGGGGTAACCCAAGATGGGGGCATTGCACAGCTGTCGCTTCAGTTCTTGAAATGCTTTTTCGCATTCTCCAGACCACCTGAACTGTCGGCCTTTTTCCGTAAGTTGATGCAGGCTCTTCGCAATGCCAGCAAAATCCTTTACGAACCTTCTGTAATACGTGGCGAGTCCCAAGAAGCTTCTCAGTTGGTGTTTATCTTTTGGAGAAGGCCAACTTTTCACGGCTTCGATTTTTGTCAGGATCCGTTCTTACTCCTTCCGCTGATATAATGTGACCCAGATATTTTACTTCCGGACGAAACAAGGCGCACTTTTCCGGGTTGAGCTTTAAATGAGCACTTCGTAGCCTCTCAAACACTTCTTTTAGATTTTCGCGGTGCTCCTCGTACGTCTTACCTATGAC
Organism: Volucella bombylans; assembly: GCA_949129095.1. Taxonomy (NCBI): domain Eukaryota; kingdom Metazoa; phylum Arthropoda; class Insecta; order Diptera; family Syrphidae; genus Volucella; species Volucella bombylans. Next base: position 215,367,881 of record OX422140.1, read on the forward strand.
GATAACGTCGTCCAAATATACTAGGCAGGTTTTCCAGGTGAGTCCTTGCAATGTTCGTTCCATTAGTCGCTCGAAGGTGGCCGGAGCGTTGCACAGTCCAAACGGCATCACTGCAAACTGCCAAAGACCGCTTCCTGTAGTGAAGGCAGTTTTCTCACGGTCCGTACGATTTATCTCTACCTGCCAGTAACCGCTCTTCAAGTCAAGTGTTGAAAACCATTTCGCTCCAGAAAGCATATCCAAAGTGTCATCGATTCTCGGAAGTGGGTAGCTGTCCTTTTTAGTGACATCATTGAGACGTCGGTAGTCTACACAAAATCTCGTGCTGCCATCTTTCTTCTTCACGAGGACCACTGGAGATGCCCACGGACTTTGCGACTCTTCAATCACTCCCTCAGCTTTCATCTTCGACATCATTTCGGCAACTTCTGTTTGCTTTGCCAATGGAAGACGCCTTGCAGGTTGACGGATTGGTCGAGCGTCTCCGGTGTCAATGTGGTGTTGAACAATATGCGTACGTCCATATTCTCCGTCTTGTGTAGCAAATATATCAGCGTACTCACCGATTAGTTTTTCTGCCAGGATTCGCTGATCTTCGTCCAGATTACAGAGGCTGAGAATTTTGTTCTTGATTTTTATGCTCTGAACTGTTGTGACCGGTTTTGCACCCTTTTTTCCTTTGTGGTCGATATAGCCTCAACAGGTACGCATTTTCCCACTATTTCCCCCTTTTTCACCTTTACACTGAATGTCTTTGGATTTAGAATCCTTACAGGGACCATGTTGTTCTTTGGCTCCACTAAGGTCTTTCCCACCATGAAGTCTCTTCTCTTTTCTGGCTCCATCAAATAGAATCGGTGGCTACCAGGACCACCTTCCACTTTTGCCCACAAAATTGCTTCTGACGAAGGCTCTAGACTCTGATTGCTGCAGATAACGACATTTGAGACTGTGGTATTGACGTTTCCATATATCATTGGTATCTCCATGTTTCCGTATTTCAGGGTTTGTGCCCCCAAGTCGACTATAAGTCCATGTTCTCTCATGAAGTCTGTACCAATGATGCACTCGTCACATATGTCAGCTACCAGAAACGCGTGAGTGAATGTTATTCCGGCCAGTTGGATTTTTATGCGGACTTCACCATATACCTTAATCGTTGCTCCTGTAGCTGTTCGTAAGCTGCAACTGCTAGTGTTATGCAGCCAAGACTTCTGCACAAGATTCCTCCTGATGATTGAGGCCGTGGCACCGGTGTCTATTGTTGCCATCCATTTTTCTTTTTACTTCTACTAGAAGGCTTTCGTTGCATCGTTTTGCCAGCGAGACTTGGATGATGGTCCTGGGGCCGTCGACTCCTGCTACCAACTTCTGCACCGCGAAGTTGGTGCTTAAGCATCGGATGAGGGAGGCTTCAAATCTTTTCTCTTTGGACCGCTTAAAGAACATTCTCGCAGTTTCTGTTTTCGCACTGTGTCGAGCTCTTTTGCCAGTTACTGAACTTTGCTGTCCATTTCCTCGAATTTTTCGCCAACATTCTTCTCTATTCTATCAAATTTGTCATCAACGTTTTTCTCTATTCTTTCAAATTTGTCATCGATTTCTTCGAATTTTTGCTGGAGAATGTTCTTTTGTTCTTCCAGATTATTCTTTTGTTCATCCTTTTTCTGTTGAAGACCGTGCAGATTGTTGGTTTGTTCGTTGAATTTTTGTTCAATGCTGCTCTTCTGTTCGTCTAGATTTTTCTTTTGTTCATCCATTTTTTGTTCCAGACTGTTCTTCTGTTCTTCCAGATTTTAGTGAAAAAATATAAATTCATGTGAAAAAATATAAATTCATGATTTAATAAAGTAATAAAAAGTCAATAATGTTTATTCCAGATACGTATGTACGTAAATACATAGTACAATATCTTATGCAAACTACTAATAAACGAAATTAAATAGAGGCAAATTATATTTAATAAACAATAGCTTTGCAACTAGTCGATTTCTTAACGGTTCATATATTAAACTGGCTGTGCTAAATAATTGTTCACTTGGCACTAAAGCTGCCGGTGCCGATAAGTAAGTGCGAACTATGGGAGCAAAAACTTTATATTTAGTGCTATAAATAAATAAAGAATATTCGTCTAGTTGGAGTCGTTTTTCTTTATTATATTCAGTAATAAGCGATTTCCATATCATGAGGTTTTTGTTGGTAACCGTGCTGTCATTTTCCGTTTCCTCTTCGTTGTCACTGCTATTTTTCAACATGTCAGCCAGGTTGAAATGCACACTTTGTGTTGGTGGTAATATCTGAAAACTTGTGCTTGGTTCAACATTCATTGGATCTGATTGTACTCTAGCTTTCTTGGCAACGCAAGCAGTAGAAGGCTCGTCATCACCAATTCGACTTGAAACATTCGCGTTATATAGGGTTAGCAAGCGTATTAGTTCGGACTGAACTTGTTCCTTAATTACGAGTATCTCATTAAAAACTTTAATTTGTACCTTGGGTCCAAATATGTAGCAAGAGAATACAGTGTAATGCTTGGAAGGTCGCAAAATCTGGAACTGATGTCTTCAATTAGTTTTTGAATGATATTGTGGAAATTTTGATTGGTGTTTGATTTTTCCTTTTCGACTAGCAATGTATGTTTCAGTATATGTACGAGTATCAATGGGATTACAGACGATGTGGAAGTTTTTGTATCGCTCAGATTTCTCGTTATTTCTTCAAGGGGAGTGAGTATAGTCACTAATTTATTAAGATACAACCACTCTTCTGGAGAGATATGTGGAATACTATGTTTGCTGGCATATAGGCAAATAGAATCTTTAATCTTCAACAGCCGTTCGATCATATGGAATGTGCTGTTCCATCTAAAATAAATAACATTAAATATAACGAATAGACATTTATGATGAGTTCGAGTTCGTTTCACATTTTTTTAAAAATTAAATAATATTTAATATGTCTTTTTTTGCACATATTATTGTTATTGAAATGAAATAAGAATAATGGCGTTTTATTAAAAACACTAGAAAATAAATCGCTTTTATTCTTGTGTATTTTGTTATATGAAAAACATAACGATGTATATTTCATTAAGTAACCTGGTAACATAGTCAACTTAATCAACCTGCACTTCGTGTGGTTCAGACGAAGTGCAGGTTGATTAAGTTGTTCTGTTTGAATTTTAGTCAGCTCATCTTGAGCTATTTGTGAATGACTAAAATGTCCTGTAATCTTCTTGCATTTAGCGACTAAGTCCTTTACTTCAGGGGGTTCGAGCGCAGAGCGGACACACAGTTGTAGTTGATGAACTGTGCAACTTACGTCAGATATATCAGCCAAATGCATTGTTTTGACCATATTTGATCCACCATTTCTAATAGAACAGTGCAACTTCTCATTCTGAATGTTCCAATCTTGCAGCATCATTTTGAAATTGTTACATATTATATCACCGGTATGTCGGCCATGAAGTGAGCAACATTTTAAAACAATTTGCATACGGGTAAAATCTTCGGTGTCAAAAGCGACACGTTAGCACTTGGCTCTGACCAAATATCCGTGGTAAAGGACAGTTTTAGAAAGTTGTTGAGCCTTTGTCCAATTTTAATTGCTATTGTAGTATATATTTCATCACATATGTGGTCAGACGCCCTCTTAATTGGTAGTTTGGCAAAGCCGTTTGCATAACCCGGCGAAAACCTATGCCTTCAACAAAATGGAATGGAAGATTTTGTAGAGCAATCACTTCTCCGATCACATCGTCCATATTCTTTGCTCTAGGATGTGATGTATTCCACATTTGATTTTTTTTTTGAGGATTCTTCTATGGAGAGCTGCCTTTCTGCTTGCTGTAATGGTGTAACGGACGTTGTCTGTTATAATTTGTCATTTTCTCGTTGTTCTTCTAGTATACAAATTTTTTCAAATTTTTCTTTATGCATGGATTTCAAATACCCTTTCAGTGAAGATGTAGTTCGGCCTTTTCTTGAATAACTTTTCCCGCAACTTTTACATTTTGCAAAATTTTCATCTATTTCTGAAAAAAACTGCCATATCTCACTAGTTTACGGCTTCATCACGCGACTTTAAAAAAAAAAACTATTAATTATGCGCTAAATCACCTAAAACAATCACAGCTCAAGGTAGAAACACACACTGTGTCCTGTCGTAGCGCGTCATAAGCATATCGATTTCATGCACTTTGTATTGAGTGTGTTGTGTCGCAACCCTTTGTGTCATGTCGTGGATCGATTGAAACCGATCGCTTCAAAGAGCTCGTGAAGGGTTCTGATGCGTCACGACACGACACATTAGTTTGCACAAGGCACACCCGTAACCACGACACAACGCGCCACGACAAAACACTGCACAGTAGCGTATTTCTACCTTCAATTACAACTACGCACGATCGAGCGATTCGACAAGTTGCGATCCGTTACAACACTAGTTCAGAGTAAGCATCGCAAATGGGATCTATACTGTAAAATGTTTGTGTGGGTACAAATGATAGAACTTATTCTTTTCAATAGAAATCGCTTTATTCAGTACAGTTACAATTCACTATTTAATTGTTTCTCTCAGTACAATCCAATTTCTCAACCGCTTATCTTTTCTTATCTTTTACTTAAACCACTTAATCACTTCTCCTAATTAACACTTCAAATTTCACTTTAGAACTGATTTGCATACCTTGGGGATGCTGGTATTTATACTCGAATGACATACTTCGAGAACAATCCTCGCCATCCAGCATCCCATACGATTTCCAGTTTGCTAGAAAATTCGATTCCACTCTCCAATCATTAATGGTGGAGACTTTGTTATTCAAGTATCGAAATCTTCTGGTCTTCGAGAATCGACATCTTATGCTCTGTAAATCTAGATGTCGCTGCTCACATTTAAGTGGTTATCACATTGCTCCCTCTCTACAGTTGTTCGTCCCGAACAACTTCGTCATTCAGCATCCCGTTGAAATGACACATTCTATCCAAATGGACCACTTTCAATTTTCCTCGATCCTCACGCTGGATCCGGTAGACAACGTCATTAATGCGGGTTAACACCTTGTATGGACCTTCCCAGTCCTGTTGCAATTTTGGTGATTTGCCTTTCTTACGCTGAGGATTATACAGCCAGATCAGATCTCCTTCGTTGAAACCGGAAGATTTCGCCTTGATATCGTACCTACGAGTAGTTTTCATGCGGCTGCTTGCTAGCTTCATCTTTTCTCTGGTGTCTTCATGCAATTTACGAATCCTGCTGCGCAAGTCATTCACGTACTCGTTCACCTCCTTGCGCTCCGTCGGTGGGGATCCGTATTTTGCTTCACTTAGCAACCGAATTGTTTGATGGTGTGTGCCCTGTTGAGCTATGGACCGCGTTTCGGTAGGCCATTAAGAAGAGGGGTATGTGTCGATCCCAATCCCGCTGGCAGTTGCTGACAACTTTAGATAGATACTCATTCAAGGTCCGATTGAATCGCTCGACCATTCCATCAGATTGAGGGTGTAGCGGCGTTGTCCTTGTCTTTCTTATTCCCAAATATTGGCATATTTCCTGGAAGACTTTTGATTCAAAGTTTCGCCTTTGATCAGAGTGCAGCTCCATTGGGACCCCAAATCTGATCACCCAGTTGTTGACTATCTGTTCGGCTACGGTCTTAGCCTCTTGATTTGGGATGGCAAACACTTCCGGCCACTTACTGAAGTAATCCATGACTACGAGGGTATATCGGTTTCCATTAAAGGTTTCGGGAAACGGCCCAGCGATGTCGATGGCTATTCGTTCGAAAGGTGCTCCGACATTGTATTGTTGCATTTGTCCATGTGGCTTTACTTTTGGACCCTTGGTAGCCGCACATCTTATGCACTTTTTGCACCAATTCTCGACATCTTGTTTAGCGCTTAGCCAATAGAAACGTTCCTTACCTTTTCCAACATCTTGTTTATTCCCAAATGAACTCCTGAGATACAGTCATGTATTTCATGGAGTACTTGGCTGACTCTGGACCGTGGCACTATTAGCTGCATACGAGATGATGTCCCATCTGCACTTTCCCATTGTCTCTTGAGCAATCCATCTTGCACAAAAAGCGAGTCCCACTGTGCCCAGTATGCCTTCAGAGTTTGGCTCCGATCTGATATCTGCTGCCAACTTGGTGTTTCCTGGTGTTCCTTCCAGGCCAATCATTGTCTGCCTGTTGGGAGGAACGGATTTCGTCTATACTCCAACCCTCTATTGGCTCAGTCCTGATCGTTTGGATAGTTGCCTGTTCTTTCGCTTCTTTACCACTGACTACTTCTGCTGGGAGGCTTTCATTGCATTGTTTTACCTGTGAGACTGGGATAATTGCCCTGGTGTCGCCGACTCCTGCTACAGACCCGCGAAGCAAGCATTTCCCAACTGATGGCTTCGGGAAATTTGACCGGCTTCTTGGTAGACGTTCCTGCCGGTTCTATATAGCCGATACTATTTCCCTGACGAAATGTATTCCTTTGGAAGCCTGATTGCCTCCTTCCATCGCCAGAGCGAAGGCAAGGGCTTCAGCAAGGGTTCTTTTCCCGGACATCCTTACAGCTGACTGTACCTCCAAATCTGCGATTCCCCTGATAAATGCATCTTTTGCCATTTCGTCGATAATTTCCTATCTTGCGGTGGGGTATGATAGATGTGCCAGTCTTCTCACGTCTGCTTGGAGCTGCTGCAGTGTATCTCCTCGTTGCTGCGTTCGGCTTTGCAATTGGACCTTGTAGACCTCCTGCATGTGGCTATCCCCAAACCGTTTCTCGATAGCCTGTACTAAAGTCACATAATCTTTATGCTTTTCGATGTCTACTGTTTTCAACAATTCTGCTGCAGGACCGTGCAAGGCCATTGTTAGGGCAAAGCACTTTTCCTCATTGTCCCAGTCGTTTGCACAGGCAGCCATTTCAAACTGCTTCTTATAAGTAGACCATGAAACCTGGCCACCGAATGAGGGAGGCTTCAACTCTTTTCTCCTTGTACCGCTTAAAGAACATTCTCGCAGTTTCTGTTTTCGCACTGTGTTGAGCTCTTTTGGCAGTTGCTCAATTTTGCTGTCCATTTGTTCGAATTTTTCGCCAACATTCTTCTCTATTTTTTCAAATTTGTTATCGATTTCTTCGAACTTTTGGTTTTTTTTCTTTTATTCATCCGGCTTTTGTTCGAGACTGTTCTTCTGTTCGTCTTTTTTAACAAGAAGAGTTACATCATCAAAAGAGTATGCATCAGGATCATGTCCCTCGTTGTTCAAAGCCTCTTGAAGTCGGAGCACCAGGTCACTTTTTCCTCCACTGGCGCTGAGGCTTCTCTTGTTCAACTCGGATTTGAGTTGGACGAGGGTCAACTGCAACAGTTTTCGAGCCATTCTAGCTTTTTCAAATAGTCAGAAAACACTTTTTTTTTTCTTACAGACAATAAGTCCTATCCCACTTCTGACACCAATGTAAAATGTTTGTGTGGGTACAAATGATAGAAATTATTCTTTTCAATAGAAATCGCTTTATTCAGTAGTTACAATTCACTATTTAATTGTTTCTCTCAGTACAATCCAATTTCTCAACCGCTTATACTTTTCCTATCTTTTACTTAAACCACTTAATCACTTCTCCTAATTAACACTTCAAATTTGACTTTAGAACTGATTTGCATACCTTGGGGATGCTGGTATTTATACTCGAATGACATACTTCGAGAACAATCTTCGCCATCCAGCGTCCCATACGATTTCCAGTTTGCTAGAAAATTCGATTCCACTCTCCAGTCATCAATGGTCGAGACTTTGTTATTCAAGTATCGAAATCTTCCGGTCTTCGAGTATCGACATCTTCTGCTCTGTAAATCTATATGTCGCTGCTCACATTTAAGTGGTTATCACAGACTCACAGAGCAGAAAATGTCTATACTCGAAGACCAGAAGATTTCGATACTGGAATAACAAAGTCTCGACAGGAGAGTGGAATCGAATTTTCTAGCAAATTGGAAATTGTATGGGACGCTGGATGGCGAAGATTGTTCTCGAAGTATGTCATTCGAGTATAAATACCAGCATCCCCAAGGTATGCAAATCAGTTCTAAAGTCAAATTTGAAGTGTTAATTAGGAGAAGTGATTAAGTGGTTTAAGTAAAAGATAGGAAAAGTATAAGCGGTTGAGAAATTGTATTGTACTGAGAGAAACAATTAAATAGTGAATTGTAACTACTGAATAAAGCGATTTCTATTGAAAAGAATAAGTTCTATCATTTGTACCCACACAAACATTTTACAGTATAGATCCCATTTGCGATGCTTACTCTGAACTAGTGTTGTAACGGATCGCAACTTGTCGAATCGCTCGATCGTGCGTAGTTGTAATTGAAGGTAGAAATACGCTACTGTGCAGTGTTTTGTCGTGGCGCGTTGTGTCGTGGTTACGGGTGTGCCTTGTGCAAACTAATGTGTCGTGTCGTGACGCATCAGAACCCTTCACGAGCTCTTTGAAGCGATCGGTTTCAATCGATCCACGACATGACACAAAGGGTTGCGACACAACACACTCAATACAAAGTGCATGAAATCGATATGCTTATGACGCGCTACGACAGGACACAGTGTGTGTTTCTACCTTGAGCTGTGATTGTTTTAGGTGATTTAGCGCATAATTAATAGTTTTTTTTTTTAAAGTCGCGTGATGAAGCCGTAAACTAGTGAGATATGGCAGTTTTTTTCAGAAATAGATGAAAATTTTGCAAAATGTAAAAGTTGCGGGAAAAGTTATTCAAGAAAAGGCCGAACTACATCTTCACTGAAAGGGTATTTGAAATCCATGCATAAAGAAAAATTTGAAAAAATTTGTATACTAGAAGAACAACGAGAAAATGACAAATTATAACAGACAACGTCCGTTACACCATTACAGCAAGCAGAAAGGCAGCTCTCCATAGAAGAATCCTCAAAAAAAAATCAAATGTGGAATACATCACATCCTAGAGCAAAGAATATGGACGATGTGATCGGAGAAGTGATTGCTCTACAAAATCTTCCATTCCATTTTGTTGAAGGCATAGGTTTTCGCCGGGTTATGCAAACGGCTTTGCCAAACTACCAATTAAGAGGGCGTCTGACCACATATGTGATGAAATATATACTACAATAGCAATTAAAATTGGACAAAGGCTCAACAACTTTCTAAAACTGTCCTTTACCACGGATATTTGGTCAGAGCCAAGTGCTAACGTGTCGCTTTTGACACCGAAGATTTTACCCGTATGCAAATTGTTTTAAAATGTTGCTCACTTCATGGCCGACATACCGGTGATATAATATGTAACAATTTCAAAATGATGCTGCAAGATTGGAACATTCAGAATGAGAAGTTGCACTGTTCTATTAGAAATGGTGGATCAAATATGGTCAAAACAATGCATTTGGCTGATATATCTGACGTAAGTTGCACAGTTCATCAACTACAACTGTGTGTCCGCTCTGCGCTCGAACCCCCTGAAGTAAAGGACTTAGTCGCTAAATGCAAGAAGATTACAGGACATTTTAGTCATTCACAAATAGCTCAAGATGAGCTGACTAAAATTCAAACAGAACAACTTAATCAACCTGCACTTCGTCTGAACCACACGAAGTGCAGGTTGATTAAGTTGACTATGTTACCAGGTTACTTAATGAAATATACATCGTTATGTTTTTCATATAACAAAATACACAAGAATAAAAGCGATTTATTTTCTAGTGTTTTTAATAAAACGCCATTATTCTTATTTCATTTCAATAACAATAATATGTGCAAAAAAAGACATATTAAATATTATTTAATTTTTAAAAAAATGTGAAACGAACTCGAACTCATCATAAATGTCTATTCGTTATATTTAATGTTATTTATTTTAGATGGAACAGCACATTCCATATGATCGAACGGCTGTTGAAGATTAAAGATTCTATTTGCCTATATGCCAGCAAACATAGTATTCCACATATCTCTCCAGAAGAGTGGTTGTATCTTAATAAATTAGTGACTATACTCACTCCCCTTGAAGAAATAACGAGAAATCTGAGCGATACAAAAACTTCCACATCGTCTGTAATCCCATTGATACTCGTACATATACTGAAACATACATTGCTAGTCGAAAAGGAAAAATCAAACACCAATCAAAATTTCCACAATATCATTCAAAAACTAATTGAAGACATCAGTTCCAGATTTTGCGACCTTCCAAGCATTACACTGTATTCTCTTGCTACATATTTGGACCCAAGGTACAAATTAAAGTTTTTAATGAGATACTCGTAATTAAGGAACAAGTTCAGTCCGAACTAATACGCTTGCTAACCCTATATAACGCGAATGTTTCAAGTCGAATTGGTGATGACGAGCCTTCTACTGCTTGCGTTGCCAAGAAAGCTAGAGTACAATCAGATCCAATGAATGTTGAACCAAGCACAAGTTTTCAGATATTACCACCAACACAAAGTGTGCATTTCAACCTGGCTGACATGTTGAAAAATAGCAGTGACAACGAAGAGGAAACGGAAAATGACAGCACGGTTACCAACAAAAACCTCATGATATGGAAATCGCTTATTACTGAATATAATAAAGAAAAACGACTCCAACTAGACGAATATTCTTTATTTATTTATAGCACTAAATATAAAGTTTTTGCACCCATAGTTCGCACTTACTTATCGGCACCGGCAGCTTTAGTGCCAAGTGAACAATTATTTAGCACAGCCAGTTTAATATATGAACCGTTAAGAAATCGACTAGAGGGGGACAAAGCTGCAAAGCTATTGTTTATTAAATATAATTTGCCTCTATTTAATTTCGTTTATTAGCAGTTTGCATAAGATATTGTACTATGTATGTACGTACATACGTATCTGGAATAAACATTATTGACTTTTTATTACTTTATTAAATCATGAATTTATATTTTTTCACTTTAAACTTCAACTCCGCCTCCGCCTCCGATAACCTCCGCATCCGCCAACAACGTCAACAAAGGCGGCAGCTGATTCAGACCACGACGAAGACCCATGTGTGTCTGATGGTGGAGAAGACCGCTATATGGGTAGTTTGAATACCTTCCAATCTCTGATGGCTACTGAGTCAGAGGATGAAGAGGAAGAAATACATGCAATAAATAGCTGCATTAAAGAGCTGCAGCAAAAAGTACTAGCCATTAGAAACAAACAAGTGGCGAGCAGACAAAATGAGGCACAACAACAACTCCTAGATTTGTAAGGAACAGCGCACAAATAGCGAGGCTAAACAAAAAGAACAGCCGCTACAACAACAAAAACAGCACATTTGAAAACGCGAAAACAAGTACAGACACAACAGAAGCAAAAGCAAAAGCAACAACAAAAATCACAACAGCAGCAACAACAACAACACAAGTCCCAGAAACAGCATCAGCAGACGCAGCAACAACAACAACAACCACCAACGAAATCAACTAAGCAGCGAGTACCTCCAATCAACACGTTTAAGATGGAGTTGAAAGAAACAATTGAACTATGTAAGTCGGCCATAGGAAATAATTTTTACATTAAAAGACTTAGTTTAGATAGACATGCGAACCACTGCAATTCAGTGGAGCGCTATTATAAAATCAAAAAATTACTGAAGGATTCGACGACGGAGTTCTTCTCCTACACCCCGAAGGGGGACAAGCTGCAAACAATGCTGCTGAGGGGATTAGAACCGTCGACTGATCCGGAGGAGCTCCTTGCACTGCTGAAAGAGAAGAAGTGCGAAGGGCTCCAATTCGTGGGGGTCAAGCCATTCACCACAGCCAGAGCCAAAAGGGAGAAGCGGCAACTGCCGATTTTCCTGGTCCAGCTTAGTCCCACCAGCAATCTGGATGGTCTAGGGAGTATTAAAGTATTAAAGTAAAGTATTGGGAGAAATTAAAGAGGAGCGAAAACATTTTACAATGTGTTCGCTGCCAAAGTTTCGGGCACGCCGCGTCGAACTGCGAAATGCAGCCTCGATGCGTGAAGTGCGGAAAGAACCACAAGTCCGAGGAATGCGCTCTGGGTAAGGATGGAGCGTCCGAAAAAAGCCAAATCTCTTGTGCTTTATGTAGGAACACGGGACACACCGCAAATTATCGGGGTTGTCCCAAATTCCAGTACATCAAAAGAATAAATCTGGCCCGGCAGCAGAAAGTGGAAGTGAAACGTCCACCCGTGCATTTGCAAACTCCAGCCGTTACTCCCCATGTTACATACGCCCAAATGGCGGCAGGTGGGGGAAATACGGTACAGCAAGCTAAGGTTGCCTCTCAGGCCCCAGCGCCCAGAGCACCGGAACCAGTACCTGACATGCTAGCTATCTGGCTCTCTATCCAGGGGCAGATGGCTCAGCTACAACGTCATTTAACTGAACAGGTGGATCAAGTATACGCGCTGCTGCCTGGCCTAACGCACCTTTTGCCGTAATGGGTACGTACGTGGCGGAGTAAACCCTGAAGGTCCTTGCTGTGAATGTGAATTCACTGATAAGGTTCGAACGAAGAGCCGCACTATTTAACTTGCTTAAAGACCAAGCCCCTGATGTGCTTTTGGTTAGCGAAACTAAGCTTACCAAGAGACACAAAATGAGGCACAGAAGATACAAAATAGTACGAAGAAACCGACCCAACTCCATTCAGGGAGTTGGCGTTGCAATTTTCGTACGAAAAGGTATACGTTTTAAAAGAGTATACAGTCGTGTAGTACGTAGGTTCCAGGTGCTGGGAGCATGCATCATGTATATCCCTCTCCGTAGTGGAAAGCGGTTGTACATGGTGTCTGTCTATGCACCTAAGGCTACTCAATCCACCATATTTATCTCAGAGCTCGAAACACTTTTTCGATTTCTGAGGCTGGAATTGGAAGACAACTATTTTGTTATCGGCGGAGATTTCAACGCCAAACATAGTGATTGGGGAAATAATACACCAAATACTAGAGGGAACCTACTATTCAATTGGTGGGGTCAGCACAGTGTAATGTATCGACTCGGGCTTAAGGCGACGGATAGTCCGTCGTTTCCCATATACGGGTCCTATTTGGATCTTCTGCTGTTCGACTCACGAATACAACTGACATGCACTAACCAACAAACTACAAACTGTCTACGCACTTTCGTGTATGACAGTGACCATTGCGGTCTCAGCACCGAAATAACTGTTCCAAACGAAATTGCGGAATTGGATGAGTTTGTTCAAAGGCATTCCTACAATTTTAGTAGGGTGCGTTGGACACACTTCACCAGAACACTGACTAGAGCACTCTCCTCGAATTCGCTCTACCCACCGTCCAACAGAAATCTGTCAAACGAGGAGATTGACAGGTATCTAAAACTAATGGACGAGACAATTAAACGAACAATGGACAAAACGATACCTCGGTATCAACACACTGACGAAGAAGACTTATTCCGCAACGCAACTATTGACGCACTGCACCGACATAAAAGTAGACTGCTGTCAAGACTAAAAACCTTGTACAGACAATTTACTGACAGACATAACCCGGAGATTATGACGCTAAAGACGTCGATCAAAAACCTCCAAATATTAATAAAAGAAAATTACATAACATCTGTAAGTTTGTATTGGAACAACAAAATTCGAGCTTTAAACACCAGCAACCCGAATAAGTTCCCGCAAATAAATAAAATATTTCGGAGAAAAGATCAGAACGACCTTTCGTGTCTTAAAATCGCCCGAATGACGGACAACGAGAACATACTTATAGCAGCAGGCATAGATCCAAATGAGGCTGTTGACGATGACAACTTCTTTGTGATCGAGGATCCACAGGAGAAGGTAGAGGCTATAGGAGCGACTTTCCAGGAAGTATATAAGGCGAATGACATCATTGGCCCGAACCACGACCTGGAAGGTCGAGTCCTTGTGCACAACTTCTGCCTTCGAAATGAAATAGTGAATTGGCGATTCGAGAGCTCGGGATTCACCCAGTTCAGTGACGAGAATATGGCAAATAATGTCATCACCAACGATAGGGTACTACCCCCGTTCATTTCGAAGGAAGAGCTCCAAACGATCTTCGAATCACTTAGAAGTAAGAAATCAGTGGGAACCGATGAAATACCGAACATTGTGCTTCGACATCTCCCTCTAGAAGCACACTAAGTTTTTTTAAGTTCATTTTCTTAGTTGTAATAAGTGTAAAAATAGAAATAAAATTAGACTGTAAGTTTCGTCGAAAGACATAGTTTAAGTGTTAGGTTTAACTTAGAGTGCCCGCATGGGGCCAGTAAGTTAGTATAAGATAATTTTAAGTTATTTAAGCTAATTTTTAAGCGTTTTTTTGTCTAGCATGTAAGAGTAATTTAAGGTGTGTAAATAAAAATGCATATAAACTGAAAAAAAAAAAACTGAACTCTCCCTGTAGAAGCGGTGAACATTTATACCACCCTGTTTAATAATGCAATGAATAATGCACATTATCCAGAGCATTGGAAAACTGCGGTGGTACATCCTATCCCCAAAAGGGATAAAGACACTTCCAATCCGGCGAATCTCCGCTCGATCAGTCTTCTTCCAAACATCAGTAAAGTTTTCGAGAAGGTGATCAATAGAGTCTTGACTAAGTGGGTTGAGGACAAACATATAGTTCCGGATAATCAGTTCGGTTTCAAGGCGGGACATGATATCATTCATGCTGCGTCTAAACTTTTTTCTGATATCCAATGGAACAAAGGCAAGAAACAGTGCACTGGTGCCTGCCTGATTGACTTGGAGAAAGCCTTCGATACCGTATGGTTAGAGGGACTCTTTTTCAAGCTGGACGGGTTGGGCATTAGTAAACCACTGCTGTATATTCTTTTTGATATGCTCTCCAGTAGACAGTTCATCGTGAAGAATGGCGATGTGACTTCTGCTGGAACTTATAACATTAAAAACGGTCTGCAACAAGGTGCGGTAAATTCGCCGATCCTATTCAACATTTACACAAGTGATCTGATAGGTTCACTTCACCATGCCATAGCGTACGCAGACGACTTAATCGCGTACAGATCGGGTCCAAAGATTGAGGTCATTAATATGCTTTTGCAACGTGACTTCGACAAAATTAAGCGATATTGCGATGACTGGAAGTTGAAAATCAACTTTCAGAAGTCGGAAACCATTCTGTTTAGGACGCCTTTGTCTGGGGCCTCTAGGGATACCAGAAAGAATTGGCGAAAGTTTTCTATCGCGGACAACACGGACAGCCACTTGCCTGTCGAAATGTAGTCAGATACCTTGGGATCTGGTATTTTAACAAACATATAGATGTTGCTCTGGCCAGAGCCAAAGGTGCTTTTGCCTTACAAAGAGACTGTTTTATAACAGCCAACTCGATGCGGGTGTGAAGGTGATCTGCTACATGGCCCTTATCCGGCCTATGCTTGTATTTGGATGTCCCGTGTGGTTCAATGTGAGAGCAAGTTTATTGGAAAAGATTCGGGTGTTTGAGAGGGCTTGTCTAAGGACTTGTCTTCGCTTATACAGAACACCAGAGTCTCAGTACATAAAATTCTATCCCAATGAGGTCCTGTACAATAGGGCGAACCTAATAAGAGTGGACAATTTCGTCATTAAGTTGACTCGGAGGCACATTGCAAGAGCAATGACCTCATCGAACAACCTGATCTCCGGGGCTTTCTACCCCAATTATATGTATCACGAGAGAGTTCGCTTTGACGGCTTCATTCCTCCAGAAGCGTTCCTCTATCTAGATAGTAAAGGTCTGATCCAGGACAGATTGGCGGTGCCGCTAATCTTCCACGTCGCTCGAACAGCTGCGGACAGGCGACTCAAGTACGATAGAGACGTTCCACATGGCAGTGCGGAGCGTCTCCGGTGCAGTAGGTCGGTAGGGAGTCGCGACATGAGGGATGTTGCTCGGCAGCACCAACAATTTTGGTGGCTAGTTGAAGGAGGGGAAGTTTCTTCGTCCAATTCTTCCAGTACTAGGTAGCTCTACAGGAAGCAAAGTCGGTCGTCTGACTATTTTTATTAGTCTTGGCCGGCTTACATAGTTTTAGGTATGATTAAGATAGTTTTTAAGAAAAAAAATACATAAATACAAAAAAAAAATTAAAAAAAATATATATATATATGTTTACATGTATTTATATATTTAGTATATATATATTGTAAAATGTTTGTGTGGGTACAAATGATAGAACTTATTCTTTTCAATACAAATCCCTTTATTCAGTACAGTTACAATTCACTTTTTAATTCTTTCTCTCAGTACAATTCAATTTCTCAACCACTTATACTTTTCTTATCTTTTACTTAAACCACTTAATCACTTCTCCTAATTAACACTTCAAATTACACTTTAGAACTGATTTGCATACCTTTGGGATGCTGGTATTTATACTCGAATGACATACTTCGAGAACAATCCACGTCATCCATCGTCCCATACAATTTCCAATTTGCTAGAAAATTCGATTCCTCTCTCCAGTCGAGACTTTGTTATTCCAGTATCGAAATCTTCTGGTCTTCGACATTTTCTGCTAGATGTCGCTGCTCACATTTAAGTGGTTATCACATTGCTCCCTCCCTACAGTTGTTCGTCCCGAACAACTTCGTCATTCAGCATCCCGTTGAAATGACACATTCTATCCAAATGGACCACTTTCAATTTTCCTCGATTCCCACGCTGGATCCGGTAGACAACGTCATTAATGCGGGTTATCACCTTGTATGGACCTTCCCAGTCCTGTTGCAATTTTGGTGATTTGCCTTTCTTACGCTGAGGATTATACAGCCAAACCAGATCTCCTTCGTTGAAACCGGAAGATTTCGCCTTGATATCGTACCTAGTTTTCATGCGGCTGCTTGCTAGCTTCATCTTTTCTCTGGTGTCTTCATGCAATTTACGAATCCTGCTGCGTAAGTCATTCACGTACTCGTTCACCTCTTTGGGCTCCGTCGGTGGGAATCCGAATTTTGCTTCACTTGGCAACCGAATCGTTTGACCAAATAAGATCTCGGATGGTGTGTGCCCTGTTGAGCTATGGACCGCGGTTCGGTACGCCATTAAGAAGAGGGGTATGTGTCGATCCCAATCCCGCTGGCAGTTGCTGACAACCTTAGATAGATGCTCATTCAAGGTCCGATTGAATCGCTCGACCATTCCATCAGATTGAGGGTGTAGTGGCGTTGTCCTTGTCTTTCTTATTCCCAAATATTGGCATATTTCCTGGAAGACTTTTGATTCAAAGTTTCGCCCTTGATCAGAGTGCAGCTCCATTGGTACCCTAAATCTGCTCACCCAGTTGTTGACTATCTGTTCGGCTACGGTCTTAGCCTCTTGATTTGAGATGGCAAACACTTCCGGCCACTTACTGAAGTAATCCATGACTACGAGCGTATATCGGTTTCCATTAAAGGTTTCGGGAAACGGCCCAGCGATGTCGATGGCTATTCGTTCGAAAGGTGCTCCGACATTGTATTGTTGCATTTGTCCATGTGGCTTTACTTTTGGACCCTTGGTAGCGGCACACCTTATGCACTTTTTGCACCAATTCTCGACATCTTGTTTAGCGCTTAGCCAATAGAAACGTTCCCTTACCTTTTCCAACGTCTTGTTTATTCCCAAATGGCCTCCTGAGATTCCGTCATGTATTTCATGGAGCACTTGGTTGACTCTGGACCGTGGCACAATTAGCTGCATACGAGATGTTGTCCCATCTGCACTTTCCCATTTTCTCTTCAGCAATCCATCTTGCACAAAAAGCGAGTCCCACTGTGCCCAGTATGCCTTCAGAGTTTGGCTCCGATCTGATATCTGCTGCCAGTTTGGTCTTTCCTCGTGTTCCTTCCAGGCCAATATTGGTTCGATGTCATTGTCTGCCTGTTGGGAGGAACGGATTTCGTCTATACTCCAACCCTCTATTGACTCAGTCTTGATCATTTGGATAGTTGCCTGTTCTTTCGCTTCTTTACGGTTGCAGTGTTCGCATTTTACCCCGCACGGTCGACGAGAGAGAGCATCAGCATTTGAGTGGAGTGTTCCCTTGCGGTGTTGCACTTCAAAGTCGTAGCCCTGCAACTGCTCGATCCATCTTGCAACTTGGCCTTCAGGGTTCTTAAATTGGAGTAGCCATTTCAGAGCTGCGTGGTCTGCCCGGAGAATGAACTTTTGTCCGTAGAGGTACTTATGGAAATGCTTCGTAGCCAGAATTAAAGCCAGAAGCTCGCGCCGGGTTACACAGTAGTTCCTTTCAGGTCTGGAGAGTACTTAATATGCGACCACTTTCTCTTGACCATCATGAACCTGGGAAATCACAGCTCCGACCCCAACATTGCTAGCGTCTGCGTCCACGATGAACATTTTTCCGGGCGTCGGGTAACCCAAGATGGGGGCATTGCACAGCTGTCGCTTCAATTCTTGAAATGCTTTTTCGCATTCTCCAGACCACCTGAACTGTCGGCCTTTTTCTGTAAGTTGATGCAGGCTCTTCGCAATGCCAGCAAAATCCTTTACGAACCTTCTGTAATACGTGGCGAGTCCCAAGAAGCTTCTCAGTTGGTGTTTATCTTTTGGAGAAGGCCAACTTTTCACGGCTTCGATTTTTGTCAGGATCCGTTCTTACTCCTTCCGCTGATATAATGTGACCCAGATATTTTACTTCCGGACGAAACAAGGCGCACTTTTCCGGGTTGAGCTTTAAATGAGCACTTCGTAGCCTCTCAAACACTTCTTTTAGATTTTCGCGGTGCTCCTCGTACGTCTTACCTATGACGATAACGTCGTCCAAATATACTAGGCAGGTTTTCCAGGTGAGTCCTTGCAATGTTCGTTCCATTAGTCGCTCGAAGGTGGCCGGAGCGTTGCACAGTCCAAACGGCATCACTGCAAACTGCCAAAGACCGCTTCCTGTAGTGAAGGCAGTTTTCTCACGGTCCGTACGATTTATCTCTACCTGCCAGTAACCGCTCTTCAAGTGCGGTCATCGATTCTCGGAAGTGGGTAGCTGTCCTTTTTAGTGACATCATTGAGACGTCGGTAGTCTACACAAAATCTCGTGCTGCCATCTTTCTTCTTCACGAGGACCACTGGAGATGCCCACGGACTTTGCGACTCTTCAATCACTCCCTCAGCTTTCATCTTCGACATCATTTCGGCAACTTCTGTTTGCTTTGCCAATGGAAGACGCCTTGCAGGTTGACGGATTGGTCGAGCGTCTCCGGTGTCAATGTGGTGTTGAACAATATGCGTACGTCCATATTCTCCGTCTTGTGTAGCAAATATATCAGCGTACTCACCGATTAGTTTTTCTGCCAGGATTCGCTGATCTTCGTCCAGATTACAGAGGCTGAGAATTTTGTTCTTGATTTTTATGCTCTGAACTGTTGTGACCAGTTTTGCACCCTTTTTTCCGTTGTGGTCGATATAGCCTCAACAGGTACGCATTTTCCCACTATTTCCCCCTTTTTCACCTTTACACTGAATGTCTTTGGATTTAGAATCCTTACAGGGACCATGTTGTTCTTTGGCTCCACTAAGGTCTTTCCCACCATGAAGTCTCTTTTCTTTTCTGGCTCCATCAAATAGAATCGGTGGCTACCAGGACCACCTTCCACTTTTGCCCACAAAATTGCTTCTGGCGAAGGCTCTAGACTCTGATTGCTGCAGATGACGACATTTGAGACTGTGGTATTGGCGTTTCCGTATATCATTGGTATCTCCATGTTTCCGTATTTCAGGGTTTGTGCCCCCAAGTCGACTACAAGTCCATGTTCTCTCATGAAGTCTGTACCAATGATGCACTCGTCACATATGTCAGCTACCAGAAACGCGTGAGTGAATGTTATTCCGGCCAGTTGGATTTTTATGCGGACTTCACCATATACCTTAATCGTTGCTCCTGTAGCTGTTCGCAAGCTGCAGCTGCTAGTGTTATGCAGCCAAGACTTCTGCACAAGATTCCTCCTGATGATTGAGGCCATGGCACCGGTGTCTATTGTTACCATCCATTTTTCTTTTCCACTGACTACTTCTACTAGAAGGCTTTCGCTGCGTCGTTTTGCCAGCGGGACTTGGATGATGGTCCTGGGGCCGTCGACTCCTGCTACCAACTTCTGCCCCGCGAAGTTGGTGCTTAAGCATTTCCCGACTGGTGGCTTCGGGAAGGTTGACCGGCTGTTTCTGCGGGTTTCTTCCTCTATTTGCTTTTCACCACAGTGAGGGCAGTCTTTTCGTCGCACCGGTTCTTTACACTGCCTTTGAAGTGTCGTCTATCCCGTCGAGTATCTCGTTCCTCGGCACTAATTCTTGTGCAGGAGCATTCGACAGATGCTACTTCCCTGACGAAATGTGTTCCCCTGGAAGCCTGATTGGCTGCCAGAGCGAAGGCAAGTGCTTCAGCAAGGGTTCTTTTCCCGGCCATCCTTACTGCTGACTGTAGCTTCGAATCTGCAATTCCCCTAATAAATGCATCTTTTGCCATTTCGTCGATAATTTCCTGTCCTGCGGTGGGGTATGACAGATGTGCCAGTCTACTCACGTCTGCTTGGAGCTGCTGCAGTGTTTCTCCTCTTTGCTGCGTTCGGCTTTGCAATTGGACCTTGTAGACCTCCTGCATGTGGCTGTCCCCAAACCGTTTCTCGATAGCCTGCACTAAAGTCACATAATCTTTATGCTTTTCGATGTCTACTGTTTGCAACAATTCTGCTGCAGGACCGTGCAAGGCCATTGTTAGGGCAAAGCACTTTTCCTCATTGTCCCAGTCGTTTGCACAGGCAGCCATTTCAAACTGCTTCTTATAGGTAGACCATGAGGTCTGGCCATCGAATGAGGGAGGCTTCAACTCTTTTCTCCTTGGACCGCTTAAAGAACATTCTCGCAGTTTCTGTTTTCGCACTGTGTCGAGCTCTTTTGCCAGTTGCTGAACTTTGCTGTCCATTTCTTCGAATTTTTCGCCAACATTCTTCTCTATTGTATCAAATTTGTCATCAACGTTCTTCTCAATTCTATCAAATTTGTCATCAACGTTCTTCTCTTTGCTTTCAAATTTGTCATCGATTTCTTCGAATTTTTGCTGAAGAATGTTCTTTTGTTCTTCCAGTTTTTGTTCTAGACTATTCTTTTGTTCGTTGAATTTTTGTTCAATGCTGCTCTTCTGCTCGTTTAGATTTTTCTTTTGTTCATCCAACTTTTGCTCGAGACTATTCTTTTGTTCATCCATTTTCTGTTGAAGACCATCCAAATTTTTCTTCTGCTCGTCCATTTTTTGTTCCAGACTGTTCTTCTGTTCCTCCAGATTTTTCTTTTGTTGGTCGAGACTGTTCTTCTGTTCGTCCATTTTTAACAAGAGGAGTTGCATCATCGCAGCCATGTCATTGCCGGTACTTGTCTGTTCATCCTCGTCAGCATCAAAGGAATATGCATCAGGATCATGTCCCTCGTTGTTCAAAGCCTCCTGAAGTCGGAGCACCAGGTCACTTTTTCCTCCACTGGCGCTGAGGCTTCTCTTGTTCAACTCGGATTTGAGTTGGACGAGGGTCAACTGCAATAGTTTTCGACCCATTCTAGCTTTTTCAAATAGTCAGAAAACCCTTTTTTTTGTTTTTTTTTTTTTACACACAAATAAGTCCTATCCCACTTCTGACACCAATGTAAAATGTTTGTGTGGGTACAAATGATAGAACTTATTCTTTTCAATACAAATCCCTTTATTCAGTACAGTTACAATTCACTTTTTAATTCTTTCTCTCAGTACAATTCAATTTCTCAACCACTTATACTTTTCTTATCTTTTACTTAAACCACTTAATCACTTCTCCTAATTAACACTTCAAATTACACTTTAGAACTGATTTGCATACCTTTGGGATGCTGGTATTTATACTCGAATGACATACTTCGAGAACAATCCACGTCATCCATCGTCCCATACAATTTCCAATTTGCTAGAAAATTCGATTCCACTCTACAGTCTCCAGACTTTGTTATTCCAATATCGAAACCTTCTGGTCTTCGACATTTTCTGCTAGATGTCGCTGCTCACATTTAAGTGGTTATCACAATATTATCTATATACATATATATATTGTATGTCTATATTTGTGTTAGATGTAAGTAGGTTAAGTAGATTAAGATTTATTTTTAGGTAGTCTGTAAGTTTTTAGTTTTAAGTTTTATAATAAAATAAAAAAAAAGGTCATGGAACTAAGTTTTTTGTTAAAAAATGTTTTCTTAGATTTAGTATTAATTAATGTTAAAATACAAATAAAATTAGACTGTAAGATACGTCGAAAGACATAGTTTAAGGGTTAGGTTTAACTTAGAGTGCCCGCATGGGGCCAGTAAGTTATAATAAGATATTTCTAAGTTATTTAAGATAATTTTTAAGCGTTTTTTTGTCTAGCAAGTAAGAGTAATTTAAGTGACATAAATAAAAAATGCATAGAAACTGAAACATTATACCGACTAAACAATTGCACACACAAAATTTTTAGTAAAACTGTATCTAAATACCTTCCTCTTTACTATTCATATTACTTAAAAAAAATTATTTTACTTTAAACCAAAAAAAAAAATACTATCGCACTTGCAAATAAAGCTAGCACTACTGCAACAGATCAATTACCCTGATAAGACAATGTTCTTATAAAAAAAACCACATGCATTTTCCGTCTTTTGACATTTTTAGTTGAAGCATTATTTGTACTAACGTGAGCGACGCATTTTTGTTTCTCATTTTGGCCAGCTTTTCTATTGAAATTCAACACTGTGCGGCGGCATCGACCAACAAGCAGTCTATAGAGAAAAGTGCAGTGGCAATGGGTAACGATGGCAGTTCAATAACCCTTCAAATGCTGTACGAAGAGATTCTTAGTCTGAAAAAAATAAACACAGGATTTGTTCATACGGTTCATCAGTGAGAGAAGAAAATGCATCACTTAAATCGAGAGTCTCTACCCTGGAGAGCAATTTGAACTGGAATGAGCAGAAAGAGATGGAGAGAGTGATTGAAATAGTTGGTGTGCCCGAGGTAAATACTCTTAACCCAGTAGAGTGTACAAAAAATCTTTGGTGTCGCTTTGAATGTCTCTGTGTCTGCTGATGAAATAGAAAAATGTTACATAAAGCCAAAACCAGCTAATGTGACAAAAAGTAATATTTTATGCGTTCATCTGTCGTCGATCGATGTAAATCAGAGGATTATGAGGAGCAAACGATTAGCAAAAAAAACTTAATACTTCGATGTTTGGTGATGGAAGCTGTAAGAGTATATTTATTAATAACTATTTCACTAAATACACTAGGGCCCTGTTCATGGCGGCGAAAAAAGTAAAGTTAGCAAAAAAAATTTAAATACTTATGGTTTAGTAACTCAAATATTTTGTTGAGAAAGGTTTCCAATGGTAAAATCGGTATAATAAGATCTTTTGGTGAATTAGCAGAATTAGAAGCCTAGTATAATGTTTGAAAATTGTAGCCTAAATAACGACTTTACCTTAGAAACCATAAATAGTTGCTATGATATTTTATGCATCAAAACATAAGGAGCTTGTGACAAAATTTTGATTTGCAAGTGTGTAATCTCGAAGGTTTTACAAATCCGCTTGACATGATTTTTGTGCCAGAGATTCGGATTTACTCTTTTGAAAAGGAAGACTACAAAATCCCTAACTATGATTTTTAATCCAATACTAATGATTCCTATGCCGCGGGAGGGGTGGGAGTGTTTGTGAAAGATTCTTATGAGCCTAGTGTTTCAGAAGTGCAGATGTTCTAAAAATCACTTGTGCTTTTTGTAATGTAATCATTAACTTGGTTTGTGTGTACAGATTTCAAAATATGCCTCTGCAAATATTTTTAGATGAATTTTCAGTTTTTTAAGCAATGAAAAGGCGGCTAATCCGATAATAATTGGCGATTTTAACATAGATATTTGAAGCTCAAATGCAGGAGTAGACACGTATGAATCATTGGCTGAACATGGGTTAGTCCCATTTATTAATGAATCAACTAGACCTATCTCAAATACTTGACCCTGTAAATGGTCGCTTCCTTAAGCTGGGAACTAGTCAGTGTGCTGGCCTAAACTTCGATCTTCAAATTACCGATCATTGTATGACAGGCTTAGTCTTTAGCAGCTTAAAAATAATAATATTCCTAACAGTATTTCAAAAAAAGTAACAAAAATTAACTACACCCTATTAAATGGTAAATTATTGAAAGAAAACTGGGATGATGCATATGCCGAAGATAATGATTCTCTGGCCTATGAATTATTTCTAAAAACTTTAAAAAATCACATAAATAGTTCTAGCGTTTCCATAAAGCAAAGTAAATCTGTTATCAAACTAAAATCCTGGATGAATGATTCGCTTCTTAAACAAACTAAACTGAAACATAAACTGCGTATTAAAACCGGCAAACACCCACTTAATCTTGTTTTAAAAAGCCGTTTGTGTTAAAAGATTAATAAAGAAATTAGTATATGTCGTAACAGATACTATGGAAACAAATTAAGAAGTACACAAGGAAACCTTAAAAAAGGATGGGGAGCTGTTAACTGTATAATTAATCGGAAAACTAAAAACCATTATGGATCCATTATACTTAAACATGATAACGTTAATGTTATAGATTCTGTAGTTGCTGCAAACGAGGTCAATCAATACTTTGTCTTAGTAGCACTGACGTCTTGTAGCGGTTGCTCAACGTCACAGTTGCCAGAAACAGCTTAGTTTTCAAGCCAATTTCGGAATTAGAGTTATTAAAAACAATCAATTCTATAAGAATTCTTGTGGAGACGATGAAATCTCTATTTCCGTCTTAAAAAGAATCGCCTTAAACGTGGTAGATATTCTTGCTCACCTATTCAATTTAAGCATTTTCACGGGTACCTTTCCCGAATTATTAAAACGAGCCAACGTGATTCCTATTTTTAAAAAGGGTAATAGAAAAAATAAGATGAATTACAGACCGATTTCCTTGACTTGATGGCAAGAAATGCTGTGCCGGACTTCTTGTAGACATA
The DNA here is from genome assembly GCA_949129095.1 of Volucella bombylans. Classification (NCBI taxonomy): domain Eukaryota; kingdom Metazoa; phylum Arthropoda; class Insecta; order Diptera; family Syrphidae; genus Volucella; species Volucella bombylans. Next base: position 215,392,915 of record OX422140.1, read on the forward strand.
ACCAAAGCGTTCGATGAGGTAGATCACAAAATACTTTTGGATAAATTGTACTGTGTAGGTTTTCGAGGCTTTATCGTATATTGGTTTGCATCTTATCTTAGGAGCAGAATGCAAAAAGTAAAAATTGGGAACATTCTCAGTGGTTTCAAGACCACCAACCTAGGCGTTCCACTAGGATCTGTCCTTGTCCCTTACTGTTCTTAATATATGTTAACTCAATCTTCAGTGCTCCATTCGTGAGTAAGATTAAGGCTTTTGCCGATGACTGCGTTTGCATATGGCTCAAACAATCTCTTTAACGTAGTTGCTGATATTAACCATGACGTCCATTTGTTAAGACTCTGGTTTGCGCAGCACAAGTTAATAGTAAGTCGTAAAACTAAGCTCATGTACTTCAGCCTTACCTCTAAACTCTCTCCGGAAATTAACATTGTGTTCCATGCAGCTAATTGTCGCAGATCTAGCTTGCTTAAATGTGGTTGTAATATCTCAGTACTTAGGTACTTAGGTGTCGTAATTGACCAAAATTTGAGTTGGTGTGATCACATTTCTATTTTGAAGCAATATTTGCTATCCACTATGCGAAGTTTTTATCGGCTTAAGAAGTACTGCCGATTTATTTAGGGATCTTCAATTCCAGATTGGAATATGGTATTAGCTGCTAATACCATACGCTAATAAAATTTCCAATAAGGACTTGACAACTTTTTTTTTTAAATAAAACACAAACCATTTGAGATATTTCAAAAACTTTATTATCGGCTTGAAGTGCAATCAAAACATTTATGAATGGAACTCGATTTCGTTCATATGGCCACAGCGGGCACGTTTGCAGCGGTCGATTCGTTGGATCCAATTTTCAACAACTCGGCCGCCAAAACGACCGCTATTTCGCGTTCAATGTGGACTCTGAGCACTTCCAACGTCGTCGGCGTGTTGGCATAAGCCAATGACTTAACGTAGCCCCACAGAAAATATTCAAGCGGCGTTAAATCGCACGAACTAGGCGGCCAATCGACTGACTGAGATAACACGCTCATCATACTTACTCTTCAATAAATCGATTGTAGCGTGTGCTGTAGCTTGTGGCATCATCCTGTTGAAACCACATGTCGTCCAAGTCCATATCTTCCAATTCGGGCCAAAAATAATCGGTGATCATGGCGCGATAACGCTGACCATTCACAGTAACGTGACGACCGTTATCGTCGACGAAAAAATATTGCCCAATAACGCCGCCGGCATGCAAATCGCACCAAACAGTTATTTTTTGGGGATGAAGTAGTGATTCATGAAGCACATGTTGATTTTCACCCGACCAACGCATATTTTGCTTATTGACGAACCCATTGAGTCAAAAATGAGCTTCGTCACTGAAGATGATTTTGCGATGAAATTCAACTTGCCGCATCTTCTCCAGAACCCAATCGGAGAACGTACGTCGCTTCAAACGGTCCATCGGCTTCAATTCTTGAGTCAGCTTGATCTTGTATGTGTGTAAACCAAGATCCTTACGCAAAATACGCCATAATGTGGTCTGAGCGATTCCCAATTCTTGAGAACGTCGTGGAATTGACTGATTTGGATCTTTTGCTACGGACGCCTGAACGGCAGCGATATTTTCGACACTTCGACCAACCCGTTGTCTCACTGACACGGCAACATCACACAACGAATATGTAGGCTCAAATTTTTACAATAAACTTGTTATTGCCTGTCTACTTGGGCGAGAATTACGATCGAAAATTGGAGTTAACGCTCTTAAAATTAAGAGTAGACAATTTTTATAATTTGCAGACGTTGCTCGTTCGCGTACTTTACCATGATAAAAATGTTGAGTTTACTAAATAAATTGACAGTGACAGATTGATGATTAGTGAAAGAGTGCGTTCACAAATTATATTCAAACTTGTCTAGTCCCTATTGGAAAACCCTTTACATATCAAAATGATGGAGAATGAAGAAAATGCACGGGTAAATTTTAAAACCAATTTTGATTTTATTTAAATTTCTTTTTACTTTTTTGTAATTTTTAAGAGAATTTCTTATAACAATTAAATTTTTGCTGCTCCGTATTCTGTGTTGCTTGCTGTTGGGCTTTCATGTTCTCATCCAGAGTTTTACACAAAGTTGTCAATTCCGTAATGGAAAACCCTTTAGTTGTTTTACAAAAATATGTAATAAGAAAAATATGTTTTTCGTCTCTTTCTGCCAACACCTTAGTACTATTTAATAAGCTGAAAATTCTGCCTATACGACATTTGTACTATTTCAAAGTCCTCGATTTTTTTTTATTAGGGGTGGTTACTTGCAGAGTCCCATCAACGACACCCATAGCCTTCGAAGTAATACTAGTTCCATGGTTACCATTCCATCTTTTCGCACTTTAAGCTTGAAAAACTTCTACTCAGTTGTATCCTGAAAACTATTCAATACAGTCCCAGAGAGCAATCGAATCACCAGAACTTTAAAGAACTTCTTGTGCAAAGTAAAACTGTGGCTTTTAAATATTAATCATGAAGAAATTGAAATGTTATTGCGCTTCACCACCTAAACTAATGTTAATAATTTATAATATTGTTATGGATGAGCTTTCTGTTTGTTATTTTCTTTCATTTCTTTTGTCCTTTATCTTTTTCATTGGAATTGTTTTACAAATTTATTATTTATTATTATGCATATGAATTATTGTTCAACCCACACTAAAATAAATTTAATAATGTGACATTTATCTCTATTTGTATCAAAATATTAAATGTCCCTAACTATTCTCCTAACTTATTTAAAGAATTAAAATGTTGTATTTTTGAGGATAAGGATTTAAAAAAAAAATACGCAACCGGAGGTAGTTGACCAAAAACCATGCTAAGTGAAGATATTTATTGCTTGAGGGGCAGGACTGTAGACGCATATATGTAAATATATATATCTGATTTTTGCAGATATAAATTAAAGCACATTTATTTTTACAGGGTTAATAACGTAAAATATAGAGTGGTTTGGTTAACCAAATTGTTTTTTTTTTCTCTTAATAGTCATAACAACGTAAAATTCGAGTTAAAAAAAGTAAATTTATTTATGTAAACAGAATAACAATTTAGTTCAGTAATTTCATGGTAATAGTCTTCGTTTCTAAATAATTATCGAGACCATCTTTTCCCAGTTCACGACCGAAACCAGATTGTTTAAATCCGCCAAAAGGAGTTTGCGGAAGAACCGCATCATAGCAATTAATCCAAACAGATCCAGCGACAACACTATTTGCGAACTTCATTGCCTTATTTATATCATTAGTGATTGCTCCAGCTGCTAGGCCATAAGTAGTTTTATTTGCTCTTTCAATTATTTCATCAAGAGAATTGAATTTGAAAATTGATTGAACTGGACCAAAAATCTGAAAAAAATTTCATTCAAATCGGAATCGCAATGTTTTCTCTAGTGACAAATTATTAAATTAATATTTGTATGAAGGTACGTTTTTATGTTATTATAAGCGTAACTATTCGTATAAAACCAAATTAGGTAAATAACTAAAGTATTTTATATTGAGTAAAAGTATATATGGTACAGCTAATGCATATGCATGTGCTCTAATTAGCAACTCTTTTAAATTTGTAATTAATAAAAAAAGAATGTTTTTAATATACCTTTGGTCTCTCTTAACTTTTTCAATTTGGAAATCAAGTAAATTAATATAAAGTGAACTTAACCTCCTCTTGTGCTATTTTCATATCATCACGGACATCCGAAAAAACCGTTGGCTCAATAAAATAACCAACATCACTAGATCGTTTTCCACCGCATTCAAGTTTAGCTCCTTCTCTTATACCACTTTCTATATAGCCAAGAACTTTAGTAAACATTTCTTCATCGATTTGTGGACCTTGAAGTACATCCTCTAGAAAAGGATTTCCGACTTTTCGCTCTTTGGCTTTCTCTGCGGCTTTTTTAACAAATTCATCGTATATTTTTTCGTGCACGAATGTTCGACTTCCGGCGCAACAACTTTGTCCGTGGTTAGAAAAAAGCGCATCATGTGCCACGTTTACAGCAAAAGTTACTTAAATATATATATAATATTAAATTATTCAACAAATTGTTGTGTATATTGTTTTTTTTTATATACCATCAGCATCGTCAAAAACGACAAGGGGGCTTTTTCCTCCCAATTCAAGAGAGACTTTTTTTAAATTCGATCTAGCCGCAGATTCCATAATAATGCGGCCAACTTCTACGGAGCCAGTAAATGCTATTTTCTGAATATCTGGATGCATGGCTATAGCAGCACCAGCTGTGGGTCCGAAACCAGTTATAATGTTAATTACACCTGGAGGAAACCCTGCCTCTTTAACTAAAGCGCCCATATGCAATGCTGAAAGTGGCGTTTGTTCAGCAGGTTTTAAAATTATTGTGCAACCAGCCGCTAATGCTGGTCCCCATTTCCAAGCCAACATAAGAAGGGGATAGTTCCAAGGAATTATTTGCCCAACCACACCAATTGGCTCTTTTTTTGTTAATGAAACAAAGTTATTTAAAGGAATAGTATCACCGAAAAATTTGTCTGTCCATCCAGCATAGTATTTTAGAGTTTCAATTGCACAATCAACATCGAATATAGCTTCATTATATGGTTTACCATTGTCAATAACTTCAAGATTAGCTATGATAATCTTGTCCCTCTTAATAAGTCCAGCCAACCTGCAACAAGAAATAAAAATATACTGTAGTGTATTTTTTAAGTATAAATTATATAATTCTAATTATAGTTTTTATGAAAATTTCGGCTCAAAGCAAATCAGACAATTTAAAATGCTACCTACTATTATGCAGAATTTCTCGTATGGCTAAGAAAATATATTTCTTGCTGTAAGGCATTTAGACACAAAAATGCTTTAGGTTTTATTAACACATTTCGTGCGATTAAAAAAAAATAAACAAAATAAACTAAAAAGAAGTTATGTGTTTCCAAATGAGCTCCAATCCTGTACCATATACAGGATGTTTCGAATTAAAAATTTAAACCAGCCAGGAATGACTGCGTCTTTCTTAAGAAAAAACTGAGACAAAAAATGCTACAATGTTCCAATGGTAGTAACAATTTTTGGTCGTTCGTCAAAAACTTTAGAAATTTGTCTCATCTTCCATCCTAACCCTCATTTATAATGATATTTAAGCTGTCAGCTCTTTGGACAAGTCCAATCTGCTTTCTGCACACTTTGCGGCCAGCTGAACACTTCCAGATTGTGCTTTGTCTCCGCTTACACTTGAGTGCGTCGAATCTTCAATGGGACGAATCGACTTTCGCACTCGTATAGTAACAAGAGTTCTTAAAGAACTTAAGATTCACAAGTCCGCTGGCCCAGATGGTATATCACCCCTTCTTCTGAAGAGATGTTCTTCTACGCTGGCAATAATCACTGCACAAACTTTTTCATCAATCTTACTCTTTACTCTTTAGGACTCTTCGAAAAGATGTCCAGCCCGTCCCTAAAAAAGGCGTATCTTCTTCTCTCCTCTCTTCCTACAGACCCATTGCACTTACGTCCCTTCTTTCTAAGATCAGCTCATGAAATGGCTCGAAACGCGAAAACTTCTCAATGACCGGCAGCACGGTTTTCGTAGCAACAGGAACGTTCATTTCAAGTTGTCTTGGGCGGTTCCAAGTGTGATATCCAGAAATAAACCCTGTTGTGACACAGGGTTCCGCGCTGTCTCCGACACTCTTTTTAATCTTCATAAATAATCTCTTGTCTGATACACAATATACGACAGCAATTCCGATATAAACAGCATAACCTATTTGGGAACCACTAACAGAGTAGCATTTAATGCGTTTTTTTTAAGTAGCGCGCACTCAAGGGGTTGAGGTACCATTAAAATATTTGCATACAGCGATGCTGTCTGCTGTCGATAAAGCGAAACTTAAATTTTAATTTAATTTTGGTGGGGGCGAATGCCTCCATTTATTTGGCTTAATACAAGCTATAACTTAAAAAATAAACTTAAACTAAAACTTAAAACTAAGGTTGGTTGGAGTGGTGAAGGAGAACAGATTTGAGATAGGAAGTGGTGCGGTGAAAGTCAAAGACGGTAGGGTTTGAGTTGATTTGACGTAGCATACGGGAGATTGGTTCGTTCGCGCCATAGGTGGTGTGGTGGGTTGGTAAATAGAAGAGTCGAGGGGTACGTAGATTACGAGGGTTAGTGTTGAGGAAAATGGAGTTGTGAAGGGACGCGCATTCAACGTGACCTGAAAGGAGTCGATGTATGAAGAGAAAGTCTGCTGCATCTCTGCGATCTTCGAGGGTGTTTAAGTTGATAAGGTTGAGACGATTTTGATAGGGGGGCAGATTAAAAGGATCGTCCCAGGGCATACCTCGAAGAGCAAATCGAAGAAAACGACGCTGAATGCTTTCAATTCTCGAGATATGAACACGATGATATGGGGACCATACTTGACTGGCGTACTCTAGGAGGGGGCGAACAAAGGTAATATAGAGGGACCTGGTCACGTATGGGTTGGTGAATTCTTTGGACCACCGTTTTATAAAACCTAGTGCAGAGTTGGCTTTGAGGATTATCTCATCTATATGTAAACGGAAGTTGAGCTCGCTGTCACACAAAATGCCGAGGTCGCGAAGAGACTGTACGGAGGTGATAGGTTGGTTATGGAGAAGATAGAGTCGGGGAGGAGATTGGTTCCGCTTATGTGAGAAGGTGATGGATTGGCATTTGGCGATGTTAAGTTCCAAAGAATTTTTGAGGCACCAGATCGAGAAACTATCAAGATCTTGTTGAAGGAGGAAAGAGTCATGGGGAGAGGAAATGGTTTTGAAAAATTTGGTCGGCGTAAAGGGAGACAGACTAGTGTTTGATGATCATATCGAGATCATTTATGGTTAATATAAAAAGAAGGGGACCGAGATGGCTGCCTTGTGGAACTCCAGAGGTGGCCAAAAATGGAGCGGACTGCGCTGACCTAAAACGAACACTGTAAAAACGGTTTTCGAGGTAAGGGATATCCATTTTAACAATATGGGTTCAAAGCCGAGCTAAAATCGGTTGCAACTACATCGACTTCATTGCCATTCTCTAGGGCAGAGAGGGCAAAGGATACGAATTCAACGAGATTTGTGGTGGTTGACCTACCCTTTAAGAAGCCATGTTGTCTAGGGGAAATAAGTGATTTGCATTGGAAGCTTAGAGCTTCATACAAAATACTTTCGAAGAATTTTGGGTATATGGGAGAGTTTAGCGATGGGACCATAGTTGGTTATTTCATTCTTTGATCCTTTCTTGTGGATCGGGGTTATGAAGGAGGTTTTCCAAACCTGAGGAAATTCTCCTTGTGAAAGGGATAGACGGAAGAGATTAGAAAAGGCAAGGGAAAGAGAGGAAGAACATTTTTTAAGAAATATGGCAGGGAGGCCATCTGGGCCGGGTGTGAATTCGTCATTGAGTTGGTGTAATTTATATTCGATATAAGACGGGTCCAAAATATGAAAAAGAAGTGGGCCATTGGAGAAGTTCAGTAGGTAACTAAAATAGGATGGATCTGGTACAAAGGAGTCGTTGGTGAAGGATTGCTTAAAAAAGGTGGCAAATACGTTCAATATATTCTCGGTATCGATATAAAGGAAAATGCTAATTCAATTTAAATTGTTTTTATTTTTCAATATAATCTCCCCTAACATCAATGCATTTGTTACATCTTGAGATAAGCTTTTTTAAACCCTCAAAAAAATAAATTTCCTCTTCCTCTGCAAAATACCCATTTATTGCCGACTTGAGTTCTTCATCATCCGAAAATCTTTTTCCACGAAGACATTTTTTCAAATCCGGAAACCGGAAATAATCACTAGGGGCAAGGTCTGGACTATAGCGTGGGTGTTGGATTTCTTCGAAACCACAATCTCGCGCAGCAGCCTTGGAAACTCGCGCCGTGTGAACAGGAGCGTTGTCAGGAAGAAGCAACACACCCGCTGCTAGTTTACCCCGTCTTTTCTTTTTAATTTCCTCCCGCAAATTATGCAAAGTGGAAGCGTAGGATGTGGCGTTGATGGTTTCACCTTTTTTTTTGTACTCAATGAGCAAGATTCCCTTTGAGTCCCAAAAAACTGTGGCCATGAGCTTCCCGGCAAACGGAGTGACTTTGAACTTCTTCGGGGGGTCTGTTCCTTTTTTATGCCACTGCATGGACTCTTGTTTGCTTTCAGGGTCATAGTGGTGGACCCATGTGGTGGACCCCAGTAACAATTCGATCCCTAACACCGTCCGCGTTCTCACTACACATCTCCAAAAGCTCTCTACAGCATGCGATTCTCACTTTTTTCTGAGGCGCTGTGAGCATTCGTGGCACCCACCTTGCACTGACCTTTAAAAGGTTAAGATGGTCATGAAGAATGGTGCGAATGGTACCAATTGAAAGCTTGGTGATCTCTGCCATCATTTTCACCTTTATTCGGGCATCCTCAAGAACAAGTTTTTCGACTTCTTTGATGCTTTCTCCCGTACAAGCAGTAGCCGGGGCGCCGGAGCGGGGGTCGTCTTCAATGCTCTCTCTGCCTCTCTTGAACTCACTTGACCACTTTTGCACAGTTGATAATGAAGGTGCGGAACCCTGGTAAACAGCCACCATCTCTTCATGAATAGTTTTTTGACTTTTTCCTTGCTTAGTGAGAAATTTAATTACAGCGCGATGCTCAATTTTCACCATCATCGTCTCAGTTGCCATTATGATTCTGTTTAACTAGAGATAAAACGCGAATTAATAATCACATTTATATGAAATCTTACATGAATGCACTAAAATAATAGTATTACTTCATAAATAAGTCAATTTATATATACAACCACAGCTTCACCCCGATACCGAGAATATGTTGAACGCCCCTCGTAGGTTGGCAATGGTGAGTGGATCGGTTGATGACCTGTTGTTGAAAGAGAGGGAAGGAGGGTAACCATCGGACTTTCTTTTGTAGTTAACAAATTGGAAAAAGGACTTAGGGTGGTTTATAAGGTTGACTTGCGCATTATTAAGGTAGCGCTGGTAAAGGGAATCGTAAAGTTCGGTGAAATGAAGATAAGCACCAAGATAGTTGGAATAGTCGGTAAAGGATCTGGTACGCAGGAAAACAGGCCATAACTTATTTCTCTTATTTCGTTAGGAACGAAGCTTGCGATTATACCAGGGAGGACTAGTAGATGATGTTTTAAGGCGGGAAAACGGAACGTAAAGGGAAAAAGAATTAAATATTTCTTTATAAAAAATGGATAAGGCATCATTTATACTTAGGTTGTGAAAGTTAAAGAGGGATCTGCTGAGATATCGTGGGATGAGAGAGTGTGGGGGGAGTGGACTGGAATGAAGAGTTATGAAAAAATGAAAGTAGAAGGGGGGGGGATGGTAGTTATCGATTGTTGAGAGACATAGGGGACAAAGTGAGACTGAGGAGTTAATTGGATCTGTTGTGAAAATAAGGTCTAATTGCCTGCCCATATAATTGGATATACCACTGACTTGGCATAGACTTGAGTCTGTTAAACGATCTAAGAAGAGACATTCCTTAGCTAAGATGGCATTTGAAGCGATGAAAAACGATTGGTCATCTGATGGAGTCCACTGTAGCTGAGGAAGATTAAAGTCGCCGAAAATAAGGATATCATCAATAGGGTCTGACAGGTCAATTAAATGATCGATCGCATCAATAACAAATTGGTAAGATTCGATAGGTTGAGCTGGTAGGATGTAGCAACATATAACGCAAAGGGACTTGAGGGGCAGTGATATTTTTATTGCGACAAAGTCGGCTTTAGAGGATGAAGAAATTGTAATGGGAGAAGAGTTAAGGCTGTTGTCCATCGCCAGTAGGACGCCTCGACAGGGGGAATCTTTATTTGTGCGGGTAGGATCGTCGTCGCGGAAAACATTAAAAGTAGGAGGGAACAATTCCTGGTTCTTTATGTCGGGAATCAAATTGGTTTCGGTCAAGGCGTAAATATCAAAGGGAAGAGAATGCGATTGATGTAGGACAGCATTGGTTTTAGAGCGAAGACCTCTTACATTCTGGTAGTAAAATGTAAGAGGGGTGTTGTGGGGTGGAGGTGTGAGGCAGGATGGTTTAAGCGCTGGCAAAGGAGGCACGTTATGGACGAAAAAATTTGTCGTGGTCGGCTCGGCTTCGCTGTAGGTGTGATACTCGTTTAGAGTGAACATAGTTGCCGAATGCAGCAAGGTCGTCTGCTACTTTCTGAGGGGACATGTTAAATATCTCGTGGTACCTGACATAAAGGTTCCTGAGACTGATAGGGTCGGTAGGGAGGCCTTCCTGCTGGATGGAAACCATGACGCTGGTTTTGGTTTTCCTTTCGTAGCAGACCGAGTCAGATTTGTCATGTAAATAGGCAAGAAAGAGACGAATGTTTTCATATATCTTTCGTTATCTGAGCCTAGAGAGAGCATATCGACTTTCTGTAGTGCCATTGTGGTAGTTTAACAGTGGGGGGAAAAAGGGGATCAAGAATAGGAGCATTGGAGGAGGGAGATAGAGATAAATGATTGGATATGGAGTTGGACGAGGGATGAGATGTGGGGTTTAAGGTATGGGAGTTAATGAAGTTAGGGTACTTAGCTCCAGTTTTAAGGTCGAAGTTGGAAATTGGGTTGCCAGCTGGGTTTGGTGGCGTAGAAGGTTGAGAAGGAATTATATGGGTGGTTGGGGTTAAGTTGAAAGAGACGCTTTGGCGCGGGGACTTCGGTGGAACGGGGGGAATTGGGGGATTAGAAGATTGGTGTGTAAGGGCTTTGTGTCGGATAAGTAAGGAGGGAGGACTAAAATTGGGGAATAAGTTTGTATTGAAGCTCCAGTTGGCGTCGAGATTAGAGCTTCGTTTTTTGGAAGCATATTTTTTATTTGGAAGGGAGTTGGAGAGGGGTCTTTTTTTAATTTTATTGTTAACACTACGATTATTTTTAATACTTTCATTACTCTCGAGATGTGCGTTTTCTCGTTCTTCAGAGCATTTTGTAATTCTTATCTTCCCAGGTTTAGTTGTCTTACCAGGAGGAGTAGGGAACAACCACGAATATTTGGTTGGGATGTTGACTTTGAAGCTGCAGGAACTGTTGGAGTCAGCGGGGGAGATCATCTGGCACTCGCTAATGGTGATAGCGTAACTTCGGTGAAAGAAATTCCGCACCCAAGAAACATCAGCGTGTTGAGGGGCCCCTTCAACGAAGAATGCCGTATGGTTTCCCTGTTTCAGCTTTTCGAGTCTGTTTTTCCATTCGGAGGGGGTCCATGAAGTTCCAAATTGATTGAGCAGTTTGCGTGGAGCGGCGACGGGCGGGATTTTAGTTGGTAAAGGCAAGACGGTTTCGGTTTCCGTTGGTAGGGTGGCGGGAGGAGTATTTGAAAATGATGGCAAATGAGACTCCGTGTCTACTAATTCATTATGAATTGAGACATTGTACGGGGAACTAGACTGGAACTGAATTTGATCGGGTATTCCATCGATTTTGTGGGAAGCTAATCTCACTTCTTTACCGATTTCGGCAACTGTCAACCGAGTTGCTATGAGTTCCTCGCTGACATCAATCATTTTTAGGGTCAGGTCATCGAGCGTAGAATCTGATGGATGCGGGATGTGATGTGTTGTTTTGGAGGAGGATTGTAAAAGCAAGTCGAGATCAGTACGGAGAAGGTTGATAGAGTCGTTTATGTGTGTGAGTTCGTTGGACTTAAGGAGGTTGGCAAAATTTGTTTTGAGGAAAGTTTTAATTCCGTCGAAGTGATATTTGATCACTTCGCTCTCGTTGTCGTGGTTAGATTTGTTTTTCGATAGGTTTTGGATCGCTGCCAGTTGCTTTTCGATCATTCTTCCTCTGTACTTGTAAGCATCCACATTACTATCAATGCAGTTTATTGAGTCTTCAATCTTTTCTATTCTGTCCAAAATAGTTCTGCTAATATGACCATTCTCGGTTACCATCGTATTGATAAACTCGTTGTTGCATTTAATTGCCAACATAACGTGAGCCAAGGTGATCTCTTTGCACTCATCGCAGTAAAAATTGAAAAGACTGCAATACTCCTTGAGGTAGGTTATGGATCTCCGGGTTAGTCCGATGCATATGGCATGGAATGATTTTCCACAGAGACCATTGCATGCTACCCATTCGGCGTTGGGGTCAACAATTGAGCACAAAACACTAGCACAGCACTTTTCCATTATTAGTTTATTAATTAGTTAATTTTTGTTAGGATTTTTTTTTTGTTTTGTTTTCGTTTTGGTTTTGTTTTGTTTTGGGGTCAAAACTGGCACAGTTGAGTTTGAGGAATCGGCAGACAAAACTAGGTCGACGAACAACGGTAGATATAGTGAGTCGGCAGTTTACGGGACTTTGAAAAAAAAATGGAAAATAATAACTGAACTCGGTATACGGGAGAAAAAGAAAAACACGTCCGCATAGGTTGACAATTGAAAAACACCCAACCATTATCCATAAATGGTACTTGCATCGTCGAAACCGAAAAAACTTTCCATTCTCGGTATGTGTGTCAATGACAACTTACGTTGGAATGACCATGTACTCGATATCGTCAAAAATGCTGCGAAATGTTTCCTCCAGCGCGATAAGAAATACTTCACCCCTCTGATCAGTCCACAATGTGGCATTTGTCCGCCAAAAATTGGACTACAACGTCCGCATCTGGTCAGGTGCGCCTAAAACATGTCAGGACCTGCTAGATATAATTCAAAACCTTGAGATAAAACTTATAGGGGATGCTAATATTACACAATCAATTAACATCCTTGAACTACGATATATTGTCTAATGTCTCACCTTGTTCTATCGTTATTTTAACCACCAGTGCTCGAATGAACTTGCCAGTAGCATTACGCCTCTTCAAACCGTCAACAGTAACACTCGTTTCGCTATGAATGCTCATCAGTTTACCCTCAAGTCCACTTTCGGACGTACTCTGAAATATCGTGATTCTTTCCTAAGCCGTACAACTCAATTATGGAATGCCCTGGCGAATTCTTTATTTTCTAATCATTATAACCTGCAAATATTTAAAACTAATGTACATCTCTCTGTTTCCTCAATAATTTTCCTTCGCCCGCGCTGTGTGCAATTATTATAACATTCCTTGAGTGCGCGCAGATCATAACAAAAAAAAATGTGTTGAAGACTTTAAGGGGAGATTCTTTGACATATTTTGAGAAAAAAAATATATGGGTTGGAGAACGAATGCATCCTCTCCGAGATACAGATTTTTTAAGCAAAGCTTTACGCTGCTCTGTTTTGACTCCTACTGAAAATACTTTATTTGTTTCAAAATAAATGTTGCCCTATAATCAATATGTAGTTATTGTAGATAAGAAGTGTGCCTAGTATTTACAAATAAAAGAAGTCAGATCATTTCATCCCAAGTCAGCAGTCTTCAAGGTATGACCCAACTTTTTCAAACTACGAAACTCAAAAAACTAACTACGATATTTAACAGGTGCTTTGGAATTTTTTCCCTTAAAGCAATTGGTATGATACAAGGTTTAATGGAAAAAAAATAAAAATGTGCAATCAATATTTGTATTTTTTTTCTGAAAAATGTTGAACAATTTTTAATTTGATATTTTACCTGTTTCAATGAATTTGGTTGTATCTTTGTAAATAGTACACGTTTCAAAGTTACAAAAAGTGGGGGTTAATTACATATTTTTTCCGAAAAAAATTATGACAAAGTCAAAATTAAAAAAAAAAAAACAATTACTTTAGATCTTCAATAATTTTAGAGCAACATTTACTTTGAAACATTTAAAGTACTCATATATTCGAGTTCAACAGGAGTCTAAACAGTGTAGCGTAAGGTTTTGCTTAAAATCTCTGTGTATCGGAGGATACATTACCGACACCGCACCCCAAGGAATCTCCCAATAAAGTTTTCAAAACATTTTCCGGAACACCCGATAAATACACGCTATCATAAAAAAACAAACATTTTTATTGGGCATATGGATGGACTTTTGAAAAGTCTAAAATCGTCGAACTTAAGAGTTTTCGGAGATATAAATATTGGTCTATTAAGTGATAGCAATGATTATGATAACATTTTTTTTGACTTCATCATACGGTGTCGATGAACCAACTCGTACCACAGATGAAACACAAACCTGAATTGATCACATTTTTGTTAGATTTCACAAAAATTGGTCTCATAAAGTCTAAATCGAAGTATTTGATTTTAGAATTACAGTTTAATGTATACTAAACCCCAAAATATATCAGTTATCTTCTAGTAATTTAAATAAATATGTTTCCTTTCCAATAAAGCGATTGCTCAAATTTATTTGATGCTTTAAGTCCGAATAATATATAGTAGAGTAAGCATTCACCGGGGTTCAATTAATTTTAAGGGGGTTTCTCCGGGTTGAAAAAATCGATTTTTTTTTTGCATAAATTGATTCCTTAAATTGTGTACTCGTATTATAGAATATGCTGGTAAAGTGATTTTTCTAAATTTGAAATCGTTATAAAGATACAGCAATTAGAAGAAGCAGATGTTCGGAGCGCTGAGTTGAGTAGTAGGAGGGCGGGGCTATTGTGACGTGTCGGCTTGATAACTGAGATCCTTCTATACAAATGTGCACTTATACAAGTACAGACAAGTTCAGACAAGTTTATACAAGTATAGAAGGAAATTTTTATGGTCACTTGTTTTGTCAAACTTCGCATTGCAGATTGATGGCAAGTTAAGATTTTCATAGTTTTAACCGTACTTGAAACTTTAAACGCGTTTCTCTCAAAATTGTGTTTTTCAAACTTTCCTCCTTCATATCTCGAGAACGGTCTGACCAATTCACTTGAAACTTATAGGGTAGACTCAGCTTAGAGTGACCTAGAATTATTTTTGAGTATTTCTATTTTTTTCGTAACGAAAACATAAAAAAAAAACACAAAATTTTAAACTTTTTATTCAGAAGTCTGCCAAAAACCCAATTTTCAATACTTTCAAATGATTTTAAGAGTGGTAATTCTTACGTTATTGCGCGCCGGAAGTTTTCTCACGCTAATAAATTCGCCGATTGATTGACGGGCCACGTGTTAATTTAATTCGTTCGTAGGTGCAAAGGTTCCGGCCAACTTCTTCAGTCCTAAATGCGCCACATCCAGGGACCAGTAGAACGTCGAGGACTATCTAAAACGTGGAGGCCGAAAAAGAGCGTCCTCTCAGGCCTCCCAAAAACTATATTGCATCTTCTGGAGTGACGAAGCCCACCTCAATGGACATGTGAATAGCAAAACTGCCGCTACTGGGCTCCACGAACACGGAACCCACTTTTAAACTGCCCTTACATTGTCCATAGGTAAGTGTTTGGTGCGCCGTATCGACGAACGGAATCATCGAGCCATATTTTTCCGAAAATGCCAGAGAACAGTCGATAAAGTGAACAGCGAAAATTATGCGAACATGATCACAGATTATTTTTTACCGCATTTGCGAGCACATCCATCTTACTCGTCCCACACGGGGTTTCAACAAGATGGAGCCACTCCGCATACCGCTAGCACCACCATGAGTTTGTTACGTGAAAAGTTTCCAGGGAAACTGATCAGCCGATTTGGAGACGTTCCGTAGCCACCGAGGTCTCCAGACTTAACTCCTTTAGATTTTTTTTTTGGGGTACCTTAAAAGCAAAGTTTACAATAATAATAGGAGGTCGCTGAAGGAAAATATCCGTCGCGAAATTATCGATATTCAGCCTAGCATACTGCAGCGTGTGGCACGAAATACGATGTACCGTTTTCAAAACAAAAGATCTTTTTTTTTTTATTCACGTTCAGAAACATAAATTTTCCACCGGACACCCTGTAGTTATTCACACAATCCTTTGGGTAAACTCGAAAAAATCTGGATTTCGGGGTTCAATTTAGAATTGTGTTTAAATAACAATAAAATGCTTTGTCTCTGTACCAAAAATATTGAAAGAAGTGACATAAAAATTGAGTGCAGTGACAGTTTCATGAAAAGTATGTTAATGTGTTAGTTACTGATCTCTAGTACATAAAAAAAAAACCTAAAACCTGGAGGTGCTCTCAGTGCACACCTTTGCGCAGAATCTTTTTTCATGAAGAAAATATATCTCTCCCGCTTTCTCAAAATTACCATATAGACACTCCAAGTGAAAAAAAACGTGTAAACATATCAATGGAAATGATATACAGGGTGAGTTTTTTAACTTGAGACATCCAAATTACTCGAAAAATACGGCAGTTTTTGGCCACCCTGAAGTGTGTATATCAATGACGTGTCCCAACAGCTGGGTAGATCCTCATTGTGCTTATACCTTACTGCGGTTACATAATACGAGTATTTTAATATGAGATTGAAAAAACCATATTATGAGAGCGTATCTATTTGCCGGAATCCGGTGGAGGTTTGGAAAATTCGGAGGTTTTGTTTCCAAGCTGTAATGCGCATCGCAAATTTTCTAGTGTGATGCGATACCAACCGGATAAATTTTCTTTGGACCCCAAATTAGGCCATCGCATTATAAAGCCTAGTACAATGAATGCTGTCATAAGCATAGGTGGTAGGTATTGACTTGGAACTGGCTAGTTCTTCCCAAGATTTTCTAGCCCGAAAGTCACACTGCTTTCGGTAAATTTTTGTGGACCGAAGAGGTTTTACACGTTCGCACACTGAATAGAATCATATAGCCGACATTAGGCAAACATATCCCTCAGCAGCGGGCGTTATCCATCACATACGGACGAGTTTGGGAGGGATGTCAAGACTAGACATCGTTTTAAAAAGCTCGTCTCTATAAATGCTATCATAGGCAGCCTTAAAACCGATAAGCAGGCGGTGGGTATCGATCTGGACTTCTTGGGTTTTCTCCAAGATCTGCCGGAGTGTGGAAATCTAATCGATTGTGGACTTTCCTGGCGTGAAACCGCACTGATAGGGTCCAATCAAGTCTATCCCAGAAGAAACATGTTTTTATCAGTGGTTTTGTTAAATGAATCCGGACTTGACCCCGTGCGACTTTTTTTTATTCCCCAAACTCAAAACTTACCTTAAGAGCAAGGGTTCGGCACGGTAGAAAATGTAAAATATTTTTCGGACGGCCACAAGAGAACTGTATTTTCTTTCGAACTCTCATATTCTTTTAATTTTATCAGTACTTCTATTAGATTGAAATCGTGTTTGTCTTTTAACATTTCTCCCTCACAATTTTCACAGATTTTATTAATCTTTTTTTATTGTTTTGTATTAACAGTATCCTGCAAAATATTTAATAGTAAGGTCGTACCTTAACTGATACTGTGTTTCCCTTATTCTTAAAACGCTCCCTATAGTTAGAGCCAAACCTTTGAAACAGAATGATCTATTTGTTGCTAATGGGTTTAATATTTAATATATAATCCTGCATTTCTATTATAAAATGGATACTTTTATCATTCCGTACAAGGGCTGGTTTTTCATTTAAAAGATAGAAAAGGCGATCTATATTTTTTTTTTTAAAATTCAGCAGTCGATTTCGCAAATTGGGCTATATGGCCTGCGAATTTCTTCAGTTTTATTAAAGCAATTCCACAGGATACAGATCTGCTTAAAACCTGTGCAGCCAGCTTCACGTTCATCTTTTGAAATTCAGTAGGGCGCTGTCAGTTTTGGGCATATTTTGGTAGTATTATTTTTTTCTGTGTTATAAAGGTATTAAATTACCTTCCAACTAACAATTCCATCAAAAGTGGTCAAATTGTATTTTATTAAGTTGTTCGTTTTAAAAACAGAGAGGGATAAGCTGCAAATATAAGGTTTTTTAAGGCTTTTACCAGACTCCTCCGTCAAACCAATTTCATCATATTTAATGTGCAATTAATGTGCCTTTTTTATGTGCAATAGTGTGTATTGTGCACTTTGTTTTCCTCCAGGATATTTTTCTTTGTGGATTGTTATTCAAATATAGATTCATATATTTACCTACTTTTCAGTTTTTAGAAATATGTAAATATGTATAATAGGTAGTTTGTGATTAACCTAAAAATCTTATTATAAATATATATAATGTAATACCTGCACCTAAGCTCTAGTTATTTTATATAAAAATTTAGTAGGTACAGTGAAAACTCTCTTTGGCGGACAGCGACCGTCGGAAATTTTTTGTCCGCTCAAGATAAGTGTCCGCCTAATGGAGGGGTCCCCTCCATTATGATTAAAGTTTTTTCTTTTTTTTAAATTAATTTATTAATTTAAGAGATCCAATTTCTTAGTAAATAGTACGATTTTATATTTGATTAAAGTTTTTATCAAACGTATTTAACAAACGAAGTTTTTTTTTCATGATTGGTACATAAATACAGTGAAAGCTCTCCTAACGGATACCTCTAATAGGCGGGCACTCCTCTTAGGCGATATTTTCTCGTTAACCGTTATGTACGCGCAAATTTTACATAGGACATAAAAAGAACGCAAAATAAAAAGACAACATTACTCAGCCTCTTGTCACACATCTCAAAACCGCAAATATATCATTCGGAGAAATCCCCAATTTAATTTGTTTTGTTTCTACGTACATATATGTATTTTATAACGTATTTTAGTATTTCACGTCCGTTGCTGAGGGGTCCGCATCCAGCTCAGAGAGTTACCTTTTCACAATTTTTAAAAATATGTTGTCCCGAGTCCGGTTAAAAGAGAGTTAAAAATGTTCGAAAAAGAATTGAAAAACCATGGTTAACGAGAAAATTTCCGTCTAAGAGGAGTGTCCGCCTATTAGAGGTGTCCGTTAGGAGAGTTTTCACTGTATATGTACACATACATATATATCAAGTAATACATATATGGATAAAATATACTGAAATAAAAATGTGCACTTCAATTATCACTTCAATTCAATTAAGTTACTTATTATAATTTATATGCACTGCAGATTAATAACACGAATAATATTTTGCTTGTCAAACTTCAATTACAAAATGTAACGAAATATTCCACTTTTTCCCGCCTTGTTCTTTCTTACATACGAGTACATACCCATACGCTCAAACAAAATACCAATTCATGAGAAATTATATAATTTTCGGTTGCAGTTGAATGAAAACAAACAGCCAAGTCTTCATACCCCTTCCCGCAAGCCCCTTGCACATGTTTTCCATATTCTTTGTGCCTCTGACCACAACTTGTGGTGAGAGAAAAAACTTTTTCAGTAAACAAAGCGAGAAAGAGAGAAAATAAAAAAAGCTTTATATTACTCCGAAAGCTCGTGTCGGCTAGGCGAACAAAAGTGAACCACTTTTTTCTACAGGGATGAGACTCGGAACGAAAATTCTGGCGGATATTTTTTGTACTTCAACCCCTACGTCAATTTCTAACAATTCGTTGGCTAGAACAATTCGTATGGGAAGCTGAAATTCGGTACGGAACAAGATTAATAAATTTTTTATAGAAATTTTTGTTTTCAAAAACGTATTGGGTTAAGATGTCGAGAAAAGATATAGGGATAGTTTAAATAGAATCGTGCTTTAAAAAATGTAAACAAAGTACTTGTTACGAGTAAACGCGAATAAATTGTTTTTCTTATTATTTCTTTATTCAATATTAAGTTCGTAGTGAAAAATATAAAGTGTTTATTTAATATATTGTTAAACAAGTCAATAAAGACAGTGGCTTAAAATCCTTAATTATGGAACCGACTCGAATGACAGATAGTACTCAAACTTGCACAAGTCATATTTTTGTAAGGTTAGATTCCCAATTTCCTCATAATTTATCTGATAAAGTATTTGATTATAAAATCTCGGACCATTGGATGACTAATTTAAATATAGCAATTTTTTAGACTAGAAATTCGGATAAATAAATAAATCCCTTTAAGACCGAAAACAAAGTTATTTACAAAGAACTAATAGAACACTTAAAGTATGAAGTCTGGGAGTCTGTCTATGCAGAAAGTAATCTCAGTTTAGCATATTGTAAAATGTTTGTGTGGGTACAAATAATAGAACTTATTCTTTTCAATACAAATCCCTTTATTCAGTACAGTTACAATTCACTATTTAATTCTTTTTCTCAGTACAATTCAATTTCTCAACCACTTATACTTTTCTTATCTTTTACTTAAACCACTTAATCACTTCAAATTACACTTTAGAACTAACTTGCATACCTTGGGGATGCTGGTATTTATACTCGAATGACATACTTCGAGAACAATCCTCGCCATCCAGCGTCCCATACAATTTCCAATTTGCTAGAAAATTCGATTCCACTCTCCAGTCAAGACTTTGTTATTCCAGTATCGAAATCTTCTGGGCTTCGACTATCGACATTTTCTGCTAGATGTCGCTGCTCACATTTAAGTGGTTATCACATTGCTCCCTCCCTACAGTTGTTCGTCCAGAACAACTTCGTCATTCAGCATCCCGTTGAAATGACACATTCTATCCAAATGGACCACTTTCAATTTTCCTCGATCCCCACGCTGGATCCGGTAGACAACGTCATTAATGCGGGTTATCAGCTTGTATGGACCTTCCCAGTCCTGTTGCAATTTTGGTGATTTGCCTTTCTTACGCTGAGGATTATACAGCCAAACCAGATCTCCTTCGTTGAAACCGGAAGATTTCGCCTTGATATCGTACCTAGTTTTCATGCGGCTGCTTGCTAGCTTCATCTTTTCTCTGGTGTCTTCATGCAATTTACGAATCCTGCTGCGTAAGTCATTCACGTAGTCGTTCACCTCTTTGGGCTCTGTCGGCGGGGATCCGAATTTTGCTTCACTTGGCAACCGAATTGTTTGACCAAATAAGATCTCGGATGGTGTGTGCCCTGTTGAGCTATGGACCGCGTTTCGGTAGGCCATTAAGAAGAGGGGTATGTGTCGATCCCAATCCCGCTGGCAGTTGCTGACAACCTTAGATAGATGCTCATTCAAAGTCCGATTGAATCGCTCGACCATTCCATCAGATTGAGGGTGTAGTGGCGTTGTCCTTGTCTTTCTTATTCCCAAATATTGACATATTTCTTGGAAGACTTTTGATTCAAAGTTTCGCCCTTGATCAGAGTGCAGCTCCATTGGGACCCCAAATCTGCTCACCCAGTTGTTGACTATCTGTTCGGCTACGGTCTTAGCCTCTTGATTTGGGATGGCAAACACTTCCGGCCACTTACTGAAGTAATCCATGACTACGAGAGTATATCGGTTTCCATTAAAGGTTTCGGGAAACGGCCCAGCGATGTCGATGGCTATTCGTTCGAAAGGTGCTCCGACATTGTATTGTTGCATTTGTCCATGTGGCTTTACTTTTGGACCCTTGGTAGCCGCACATCTTATGCACTTTTTGCACCAATTCTCGACATCTTGTTTAGCGCTTAGCCAATAGAAACGTTCCCTTACCTTTTCCAACGTCTTATTTATTCCCAAATGGCCTCCTGAGATTCCGTCATGTATTTCATTGAGCACTTGGTTGACTCTGGACCGTGACACAATTAGCTGCATACGAGATGTTGTCCCATCTGCACTTTCCCATTTTCTCTTCAGCAATCTATCTTGCACAAAAAGCGAGTCCCACTGCGCCCAGTATGCCTTCAGAGTTTGGCTCCGATCTGATATCTGCTGCCAGCTTGGTCTCGTGTTCTTTCCAGGCCAATATTGGTTCGATGTCATTGTCTGCCTGTTGGGAGGAACGGATTTCGTCTATACTCCAACCCTCTATTGACTCAGTCTTGATCATTTGGATAGTTGCCTGTTCTTTCGCTTCTTTACGGTTGCAGTGTTCGCATTTTACCCCGCACGGTCGACGAGAGAGAGCATCAGCATTTGAGTGGAGTGTTCCCTTGCGGTGTTGCACTTCAAAGTCGTAGCCCTGCAACTGCTCGATCCATCTTGCAACTTGGCCTTCAGGGTTCTTAAATTGGAGTAGCCATTTCAGAGCTGCGTGGTCTGTCCGGAGAATGAACTTTTGTCCGTAGAGGTACTTATGGAAATGCTTCGTAGCCAGAATTAAAGCCAGAAGCTCGCGCCGGGTTACAAAGTAGTTCCGTTCAGGTCTGGAGAGTACTTTGCTGTAATATGCGACCACTTTCTCTTGACCGTCATGAACTTGGGAGATCACAGCTCCGACCCCAACATTGCTAGCGTCTGCGTCCACGATGAACATTTTTCCGGGCGTGGGGTAACCCAAGATGGGGGCATTGCACAGCTGTCGCTTCAGTTCTTGAAATGCTTTTTCGCATTCTCCAGACCACCTGAACTGTCGGCCTTTTTCCGTAAGTTGATGCAGGCTCTTTGCAATGCCAGCAAAATCCTTTACGAACCTTCTGTAATACGTGGCGAGGCCCAAGAAGCTTCTCAGTTGGTGTTTACCTTTTGGAGAAGGCCAACTTTTCACAGCAACGATTAAGGTATATGGTGAAGTCCGCATAAAAATCCAATTGGCCGGAATAACATTCACTCACGCGTTTCTGGTAGCTGACATATGTGACGAGTGCATCATTGGTACAGACTTCATGAGAGAACATGGACTTGTAGTCGACTTGGGGGCACAAACCCTGAAATACGGAAACATGGAGATACCAATGATATACGGAAACGCCAATACCTCAGTCATAACAAACGAAATTTTTTTTCATGATTGGTACATAAATACAGTGAAAGCTCTCTTAACGGACACCTCTAATAGGCGGGCACTCCTCTTAGGCGATATTTTCTCGTTCAGTTATCAAATTCAGTTATCAAATTTGATTCCCTGACGAAAATTAATTATAAAACAACAAAATTTCATCTACATAAAATTGAGTTATAGTTCATGAATGAAAATATCTAGTATTAAATACTACTTTGATGGGCAAAGTAACAATGTTAAGAAACAAAAAAATTAGTGAAACGACTGTTTAAAGCCAAGCATATAAAGATTTTAGATTTTAAGCAAAAAATTCATTGAACCCCAAGTAAAATATAATATATTCCAAAATTCGGAAAAAATTAAACAATGGAAAGTTTCAAATTTCGAACCACAATTCGTTGTAAAAAAAAAGAACAAACACATATCAAGAACTACGAAAGCGCAAATAACAACTGATGATTCACAAATCTCTTTATGAGACTAGAAATTTTAAGCTGAATATGACGTATGAGACAGGAGACAGCGTGATACAAAATTGTAAAAAAAATTATCAGATGCAGTCCAAAAGCTACGAACATCGATTATCGCACATATAATTATTTTTATGTTTAGCATAATGTACTACGAGAACGGATGTAAGCCATTTTTCTGTATATTTTCCTTACAATTTAATTTTGTAACACTAGGGTGCCTGTGGCTCAAGTGGGAGTTTATTAGTTTCTAAATCGGAAGGTTCTGTGTTCTGTAGTCTGCCCTCGAAATACATAATTTTTTTCAGGAAACTAAGTTCAAGTGAGAGTGCTGTGATGATTGCCTAAAATACAATAAAAAGTTAAATTACAATATAAAATGTTGGAGGTGCAACCCATAGATAGAAAAGTGACCTCAATGTCAAAAATTAGCTTGGGCAAGAAAAATAGAACAGGCTTAGAAATTGGATATCTGAAGACTCAAACAAGGTATCAACTTTATTTAAACGCAGTTACAAAGACTATAACTTCTTCTAAAAATAAAGTCCTAAACGAAGTTTCTGCCACTAATATTAACAGAGCAATCTCCGTTAACAAGGGTCAGGGTATACCACAGTAAGATTTTTCTTAAATCCTCGTTAAATAATGTCAACATTGAAGATAGACCCTTAATTTAGAACGGTTTTTTTTCGTAGAATATACCCAATAATCATTTTCCAAATTATCCTAGACGACAGGGACATCCTGTATAGTTGAAGTGAATTGGGAAAAAGTTACTGGCTAGCGAAAAGCTTCAATGTTTAATTAATAATTTAAGCTGAATATACTCGTATATTTTTTAATAACTCAAAAAGTCATGGATATGTTTTTATCTTCCTCTTACTCAGAGCGGAGTGTCCTCCGCCTAACACGCAATTCCTTATTTTTGTCTCACCAAAACAAATCACCAATAAAAGCTTGACCGATCAGATATGGGCCCACCCAAAGGTCCACTGAGACGAACAAATTAAAAGTTTTTGAAAAAACTTTTTTTATCATATTTTATCATATTTTTATAGGCAAACAATCAAATTTAACTAATGTAAACAAATTTTACATTTATTCATAACTCATTTCGAAATATTCAAAAGCATAGTCGCGCAAGCCCAGCTTTTCTCATTTATATTTCTATTACACGCTATGATTTGGTTAATGTTCTTGAAGAGAGATATAATGCAATGACTTTTGTTCTCTAAAATCTTTTTGTGGACACAAAGAGTCAAAAAGAAATGCATAAGAAACTACGTGTTTGCAATTAACTTTGAAAATACAAATACATTGAATGCTTCTGTTTTTAATAAGCTTGTTTATATATAATTTCATAAAGAGGACAACAGAAACAATACAAATATCATGATGGAAAAAAGAGTCCCGTGTGACATGTCCCGTGCGACAGTGATTAAAATTAAATTTAAAAAAATGTATAAATTATTTTTGCGTAAAATCAAAACCATTTTTAAGAAAAATCAATGCACAACATTCTAAATTTAGTAACATTGAAAAGTTGCTTTAGGTTTCGCTGATATCGGCGTTTGAATTATTTGCCGCGAAACCAATTCAACATTAGCACTAATTATAGGACTAATTAAAAGTTATAAGTTAAACCTATTGTCAAAATAAAAATCCGTTTTATTTAGACTTTTTTTCCATTTTAAATGTGTTCGAAGGTCACGTTCGACATAGTGGAAATGTGACATATGTGACTCACTATATTTACGAAATCGTAGTTATTACTGCATTGTTGCTTTTTCTTGAATAACTCAGACAATTCTTGTCCGATTTTCGTTACATGTTATGTTATGTTATATGTTTTTTATTCAATTCATTTAACTTAAACACAAAGATAACAATGGATTATAAATGGATTATCATTAATGAATGAAATATAGTTGTCGTTCTATAATTTAATGAACAATAAGTCCTAAATTAGTGTTAAACGACTAAATCAATCATTTTGTAAAATGTGCTGTGACAATTAGTACTTAATATTTAAGAGAAAAAATAAAAAGAAATTGAGACTATAATTTATGTTACTAATATAAATTTAAAATATTAAAATCCGGACTTAATATATAATTATTAAAGAAAATGAGAAAGTAAATACTTAAGAAATAGAATTATTGATTCGCAAATTGTATGTTTGATTACTTCTAATTGAAATTTTACTACTCTGTTTAAAAAATTCTCTAAGAACTTTAAAGACATACAAGTGTCTTATTGGTAAAATCTTAAGTTTGACAAATAAGGGCCAACTATGAGTGCTACGATCACGGCTAGAAAGGATACGCACCAAATGTTTTTGTGCAATCAAAACAGGTCCGAGTGTATTCAAGAATGACCCTCCCTAACTAGTAATGTCGTATTGCAACTTCGAGTGTGCGAGACCATAATAGATTTTGGATAAGACATTTTTGGTACAATAAGGTTTGATAGGATATAGTTTACTAGCTACTAGATTCATGTGAGATTTTATAGTTTGGATATGATCCTTCAAGTTCAAATTATGATATATTAAAACTCCTAGATATTTATAAGTTTTTACGAACTCTATTTTAAAACACTTTTCAGAACATGAAATTTCACCATGAAAGTTTGTTTTACCACAAATACGAATATGTAGCGGTAGGCTAAAACTATTATAGTCATGTGCATGAAAATAGAGGTTATAATCGGTTAAAACATTTCCCGATATTTTACAAGTTAGCAGTTTCCTTTTTTCGCTAATAATTAACTTACGTGCGGCAAACCAATGTCTTAATTTCAAAATGGTTTTGGAAGCTGTGAAGGTTATATCGTCAGCAAAGGCAGTGGCTATGCCATTTAATTGTTGCTTAAAAAGGGAGTTGATATAAATCAAAAATAGAACAGGACCAAGAACAGAGCCCTGAAGGACGCCATTTTTTATTGAATGAGGTTTACGAAAGGTTCCATTTGTTTTTACTTTTTGTTCTCTATCTTTCAAGTACGTTTTGAGCCATTCGTGCATTATTCCTCTAAACCTAGCATTATGCAATTTATATTTATAATAACTGGTGGTCAACCATATCAAATGCTTTTGTCATATCTATAAATAAAGCCATTGTGGGCTTATTGTTATTATTTAGGCCTTCTTGCAACTGAGTGCATACTCTGAGAATAGCGTTCTCTGTTGATAATCCAAAACAGAACTCATTATGTTTCAAAAAACTTAACATTCTGACTTTAAGTATTTTCTATTTAAGCCATTTTTCTGTATATTTTCCTTACAATTTAATTTTGTAACACTAGGGTGCCTGTGGCTCAAGTGGGAGTTTATTAGTTTCTAAATCGGAAGGTTCTGTGTTCTGTAGTCTGTCCTCGAAATACATAATTTTTTTCAGGAAACTAAGTTCAAGTGAGAGTGCTGTGATGATTGCCTAAAATACAATAAAAAGTTAAATTACACTATAAAATGTTGGAGGTGCAACCCATAGATAGAAAAGTGACCTCAATGTCAAAAATTAGCATGGGCAAGAAAAATAGAACAGGCTTAGAAATTGGATATCTGAAGACTCAAACAAGGTATCAACTTTATTTAAACGCAGTTACAAAGACTATAACTTCTTCTAAAAATAAAGTCCTAAACGAAGTTTCTGCCACTAATATTAACAGAGCAATCTCCGTTAACAAGGGTCAGGGTATACCACA
The DNA here is from genome assembly GCA_949129095.1 of Volucella bombylans. NCBI lineage: Eukaryota > Metazoa > Arthropoda > Insecta > Diptera > Syrphidae > Volucella > Volucella bombylans. The sequence continues at coordinate 215,419,729 of OX422140.1, forward strand.
GTAAGATTTTTCTTAAATCCTCGTTAAATAATGTCAACATTGAAGATAGACCCTTAATTTAGAACGGTTTTTTTTCGTAGAATATACCCAATAATCATTTTCCAAATTATCCTAGACGACAGGGACATCCTGTATAGTTGAAGTGAATTGGGAAAAAGTTACTGGCTAGCGAAAAGCTTCAATGTTTAATTAATAATTTAAGCTGAATATACTCGTATATTTTTTAATAACTCAAAAAGTCATGGATATGTTTTTATCTTCCTCTTACTCAGAGCGGAGTGTCCTCCGCCTAACACGCAATTCCTTATTTTTGTCTCACCAAAACAAATCACCAATAAAAGCTTGACCGATCAGATATGGGCCCACCCAAAGGTCCACTGAGACGAACAAATTAAAAGTTTTTGAAAAAACTTTTTTTATCATATTTTATCATATTTTTATAGGCAAACAATCAAATTTAACTAATGTAAACAAATTTTACATTTATTCATAACTCATTTCGAAATATTCAAAAGCATAGTCGCGCAAGCCCAGCTTTTCTCATTTATATTTCTATTACACGCTATGATTTGGTTAATGTTCTTGAAGAGAGATATAATGCAATGACTTTTGTTCTCTAAAATCTTTTTGTGGACACAAAGAGTCAAAAAGAAATGCATAAGAAACTACGTGTTTGCAATTAACTTTGAAAATACAAATACATTGAATGCTTCTGTTTTTAATAAGCTTGTTTATATATAATTTCATAAAGAGGACAACAGAAACAATACAAATATCATGATGGAAAAAAGAGTCCCGTGTGACATGTCCCGTGCGACAGTGATTAAAATTAAATTTAAAAAAATGTATAAATTATTTTTGCGTAAAATCAAAACCATTTTTAAGAAAAATCAATGCACAACATTCTAAATTTAGTAACATTGAAAAGTTGCTTTAGGTTTCGCTGATATCGGCGTTTGAATTATTTGCCGCGAAACCAATTCAACATTAGCACTAATTATAGGACTAATTAAAAGTTATAAGTTAAACCTATTGTCAAAATAAAAATCCGTTTTATTTAGACTTTTTTTCCATTTTAAATGTGTTCGAAGGTCACGTTCGACATAGTGGAAATGTGACATATGTGACTCACTATATTTACGAAATCGTAGTTATTACTGCATTGTTGCTTTTTCTTGAATAACTCAGACAATTCTTGTCCGATTTTCGTTACATGTTATGTTATGTTATATGTTTTTTATTCAATTCATTTAACTTAAACACAAAGATAACAATGGATTATAAATGGATTATCATTAATGAATGAAATATAGTTGTCGTTCTATAATTTAATGAACAATAAGTCCTAAATTAGTGTTAAACGACTAAATCAATCATTTTGTAAAATGTGCTGTGACAATTAGTACTTAATATTTAAGAGAAAAAATAAAAAGAAATTGAGACTATAATTTATGTTACTAATATAAATTTAAAATATTAAAATCCGGACTTAATATATAATTATTAAAGAAAATGAGAAAGTAAATACTTAAGAAATAGAGTTATTGATTCGCAAATTGTATGTTTGATTACTTCTAATTGAAATTTTACTACTCTGTTTAAAAAATTCTCTAAGAACTTTAAAGACATACAAGTGTCTTATTGGTAAAATCTTAAGTTTGACAAATAAGGGCCAACTATGAGTGCTACGATCACGGCTAGAAAGGATACGCACCAAATGTTTTTGTGCAATCAAAACAGGTCCGAGTGTATTCAAGAATGACCCTCCCTAACTAGTAATGCCGTATTGCAACTTCGAGTGTGCGAGACCATAATAGATTTTGGATAAGACATTTTTGGTACAATAAGGTTTGATAGGATATAGTTTACTAGCTACTAGATTCATGTGAGATTTTATAGTTTGGATATGATCCTTCAAGTTCAAATTATGATATATTAAAACTCCTAGATATTTATAAGTTTTTACGAACTCTATTTTAAAACACTTTTCAGAACATGAAATTTCACCATGAAAGTTTGTTTTACCACAAATACGAATATGTAGCGGTAGGCTAAAACTATTATAGTCATGTGCATGAAAATAGAGGTTATAATCGGTTAAAACATTTCCCGATATTTTACAAGTTAGCAGTTTCCTTTTTTCGCTAATAATTAACTTACGTGCGGCAAACCAATGTCTTAATTTCAAAATGGTTTTGGAAGCTGTGAAGGTTATATCGTCAGCAAAGGCAGTGGCTATGCCATTTAATTGTTGCTTAAAAAGGGAGTTGATATAAATCAAAAATAGAACAGGACCAAGAACAGAGCCCTGAAGGACGCCATTTTTTATTGAATGAGGTTTACGAAAGGTTCCATTTATTTTTACTTTTTGTTCTCTATCTTTCAAGTACGTTTTGAGCCATTCGTGCATTATTCCTCTAAACCTAGCATTATGCAATTTATATTTATAATAACTGGTGGTCAACCATATCAAATGCTTTTGTCATATCTATAAATAAAGCCATTGTGGGCTTATTGTTATTATTTAGGCCTTCTTACAACTGAGTGCATACTCTGAGAATAGCGTTCTCTGTTGATAATCCAGAACAGAACTCATTATGTTTCAAAAAACTTAACATTCTGACTTTAAGTATTTTCTCAGAGTTTCGCAAAATTTGGTACGATAGATATGGATCTGTAGTTAAATACATTCCTTTTATTGCCTTTTTTGAAAAGTGGAATTACCTCAGCTAATTTTAGTTACTGGGGAAAACAACCACTGCTAACACTTAGGTTAAGCACGTAGCACAATACATCAATCACTTTCCAAACTATATTTTTTAATAAAATGTTTGTTATACCATCACTAGTGCAAGATTTTCTATTTTTTAAGGACACTATAAGTTTATAGAGCTCATTAGCATTAATGGTATTGAAAACAAAACTATTCGATTGCAAGTTATAAAAAATAATATTTGGAGGCAATGTACCGTTGCAGGAGCTATAGACTTTAACTGGTGGCTTTAATTGTTCTGAAACTTCTGTGAAAAGATCATTGAATTTATTTTAAATACATTCGAAATTAGATATAAGAACTCCATCAACTTCTATATCATTTATTTCTATAGCTTGCCTATGCTTCCTTAAAATGCTATCTATGACCCTCCATTCCTCCCTACTATTTTCATTTGTTTTTTCAAACATATTCGAATAATAATTGTTACGAGTTTCTATAACTTTTATGTAAATCTTTTTGCACAGAGTGTTGTAGTACCTTTTCAGTTTTTTGTTAAGTGGATGTTTCGAAGATTTAATCGCCCAACGATTTTTCCTTTTTATTTCTTTTAAGAGAGAGTTAGTCATCCAGGGTTTCAAATTAATTTTTTTATTAGAGACTAAGAACTCACTGAAATGAAGCATTATTTTCAGAATATACCGGTTCTCAGAATTCATATTTTAGTCTTTCTTTCAGCATCCTATAATAATCTATGATTAATTTTTTTTTTTGGGTATAAAAAAATATTGTTGGTTTGTATTTTTATGGATGCTAAGAGTTATCATATGATGGTCGGTAATTCTGTAGTCATAAACTGAACCATTTAACCCTCGACCCGTGTACTGGGCACTGAGTGCCCAATCGAAAATTCAAATCGAATTTTAAAGTATTTATTGGTCTATGACATGCAAAAGAGGGAAGATTTCCTAAAGAATACGATGCCCAAGTACATAAAAAACAACAGTTGAGCTTATGTTGTATTTAGTTTTCGTACCTCGGAGCTATAAAAAAAAAAGACCGTTATCGTGTACCTGGACACTCAGTGCCCAGGATTTCTCAGTATAGTGGTTTTCGAGATTTGCTCTCATAGAAATTTAAATTTAAAAAAAAAAGATATTTACAACAACAAATATATGAAAATAATCGCTGAAATAGAAAAAAAAAAATGAAAACCTAAAATACATTAAAACCTAAAGATATCACAAAATTTTCATTTTCAATTTTCGAGGTGAATGCAAGAACTTCACTGTCAAAAAGTTGATAGTGAATCCGGTTCTGTAACATTTATCTAATTAAACACAACCCAAAAAAACAGATTAGAAAATTCATTTAGTAACCTTAGTTTATGATTGTAAATTGATTTTTAGTTTATTGATTTTTATCATACCAACCAGTAAACCTGTCATTGAAAAGGACGCACTTTTCGGTAAAGTCAAAGGAAATATTTGAAGAGCGACTGTAAAAAGGGTCTATACATCTACCAAACTTCAATCTTATCAGCTAGTATATAAAAGATTCTAATGATTGTAATGCCAATAACAGCAAATAGCTATTGTGTCATTTTTTTTCGAGAATGTTAAAATTAAAATCAGGCAATATACGATTATTTTTTTCCATCATCTAGAAAATTCGATAATTCCTTTAAAGACACTGAAAAATCATATTTATGAAGCTGATAAGCGAATAAAAGAATATAAATTGCCTTGTTTATTGAGGAAGATAATCTCAGAATATCTGTACTTAAAAGCCAGAGAAATACATGGGCACACAATCAGAGTCCTATTTGATAATGGCATATACATAGTCTTTGGAAAAAAAATTCATAAGCGAGCAAACTGTACTTTTTTTTTCTTAAAATTACTTATATTTCCTAATTTTTTCTCTTTATATTACTAAAAAAATCATGCATTCGTATTGTATTCAATAGTTTATAATATAAAATAACAAAATAATAAAAGGAAACTAATCCGATGAAAATTCACTGCTTTTGTCATTCTTAATAGGAAAACATTCAACAAATTTAAAAGAAAATAATCAGATCCCACATCTCAGACTTAACGTATTCAATCAAAAGAACTAGTACAAATATCGTTTTGCACGAATTACATAATGGTAACTCTGATCCTTAGTTGTTCGGGATAGGGCCTTCTTAGCCCAAAGAAGCAGCGATTGGACAAAAAGAATTTTTTGTAGCGAGTCGTCATCCTTAATGAAGGATTCATTACTACGTGCTTGAGACTAAGTGACAGCCAAAACAACCAATTTTTCTAGACGAACCTACTCCGAAGAAGGCAAAGACATCCTCATCGGCTGGAAGAGCCATGGTTAGGATTTTTTGGGATTCGAAGAGAATAAGCCTCATGTACTTTTTGAAAAAAAGGAACCACGATCAAAGGGTAGTAGTACAACGAATTTCTACATTTTTGAACCGATTTGATAAGAAATTGACAGAGACATTAAACAAAATTTATTCCTTACACTGGTATTTATTGATTCACTCTGATGAATTCGGTATTGAGCATATTCGTACACCTCACCTCAGTGCGTTCAGAAGCGCAAGCAAGTGCCTATCCATTGTTGTATAAATTTTAGTTCTTAAATGAAGGTGCCCAAATCCTCTCTAAACTAGACCACAAAATTCGCCAGAAATTTGAAGAAATCATCTTTAAATCATTTGCTAAGAATGCTAAACCATACAATTTGAGGTCTAATACTCAGCGATTTATTCATCGAGAAGTATTCCGACAATGTGTCAAAATAAATAACTACGAAAGAAAATAATTACCAGAAATCCCTTAAGTCTAGAATTCTTAGGCTTATTAGCAAATGCATGTATATGCATTGGAAACTTTCACTGCGTGAAATGATAAATCTGGGACATACGAGTATGAAAATAAGACTACCGAAGTAATGATGAGCATATTCTTGTGTTGAGATATCCTTTTTCCAACACATTTTCATCGTGAGCTAGATTTTTGACTCTGTGGTAGCCACCTACACAAACAAAATCCTACATATTTATGAAAATGTATTTTTTCCACAACATCTCTAATCTTAAAAGAAAAGAGTTCGAAAATGTTTACGATTTTGAAAGTACATACGAAGATGATTCCTGCGAAGTACTCTCTCTTTTCTATTTCAGTTGTCACAGTAGAGTTCGAGCCGACCATAAGATCTGCACTTTGAAGAAAAGGCCATAAAGTTCAGGGAAGCCAGGAATGACTGCAACGTCTTTCTTAAGGGTATGCAATTTCAGTACGACCAAGAACTGAGGCAAAAAATACTACAACGTCCCAAAGGTAGTAAAAACATTTGGTTGTTCGTCAAAAACATAAGAAATTCTGCCTCATCCTCCAACCCAGCGATCATTTATAATGACTTTACAGTTGTGAGCTCCTTGGCAGCTGCATTGCTGCAAACTTTGCAGCTAGCTCAACCGACTGTGTCAAATCTCCGCTTACACTTAAGCAAAGTTAACACAAAGTGCAGATAATTGCACTTAATATTTCAAAGGCATTTGACAAAGTTGGACATTAAGCTTAATAAGAAAATGCTTGCATTTCGAATCGACGAATGTCTTTTTAATCCATGTAGAAATTAACTTTCGTAAGGTTCAATTGATGGTTGGGTGCTCTAGAAATAGGGGCGACCCTGAGAGGTGACAACTTGGCGATACCCAGTTTTGTAAATTTTTCTACGCATCAATTGTGCTTATTTTACCTCCAAATTGTAGCCATCCACTGGTCGATGTCCATCCGGACTCGACTTACCAAACTTATAACCGCAAGTTCTGACCAGCAGATACCCAGTTTTGTAAATTTTTCTACGCATCAATTGTGCTTATTTTACCTCCAAATTGTAGCCATCCACTGGTCGATGTCCATCCGGACTCGACTTACCAAACTTATAACCGCAAGTTCTGACCAGCAGACACTATCAACGGGACAGCGGATGAATTCCCCAAGATAGGACTGTGATGTTGGGGTAACTGCTCGGGCATCGAAAAAACCTATAGTTACGAAGCAATAACAAGCCTCGGATACGGGCGCATCTTTTGCATCGTAACAATCTGTATTAAAGTTAAATTTGTCAATATTAGCCTTATATGCGCCTTAGGCAGAGGAGAAAGATGACGACACCAAAGATAGTTTCTACGAGCTCTTGGACAAGACTTACAAGCAGTGCCCTAGCTATGTCATTAAAATGCCTTAGCATCAAGTATTGAAGACCAGTGGCAACATTTCCAAAAAGCCATCAGAGATGACGCCTCTGATGTGTTGGGTGTCACTCGGCCACCACAACGCAACCCCTGGTTTGATGATGAGGCAAGCACACGCACAAGCAGCTAAGTAAGAGGCATATAAAACGGCGTGGATAGAAGGACTAGAGCTGCTTACGAGCTTTACGAGCAGAAGAGGAGAGACGAACACCAGCTTCTTAGGAGGAAAAAGAAGGAGCATGAGAAGCGTGCGGTCGAGGAAATTTAGAGATGCCACTCCAGGAATGAGAGTTTTACCAAAAGGTACAAAATACATGACATGGAAACCCCGAACCGAAGCCTGTAGAGACGAAGAAGGCAACATAGTAGTAGAGACACAGTCGATGATGAGGATTTAGAAAGAGCATTTCTGTAGACTGCCTAACGACAATGATGAACCAAATACTGCTGTCCATCGATACCTTGATGTAAAAAAAGGATTCACACAATTCTTATCAATCACAAGAGGCACAATCTTTCAAAATTCCAATTACTCGCATTCGCCGATAAAATTGACATAATCGGAAGAAAGCAGCGTGATGTCAGTGGTGCTTTCGCAAGTATTGAGGAGGAAGCTGTCAACAGGATACCTAGCACCGGCATCTCGGACAGAACGTCACCCTCGACAGATATAACTTTGAGGTTGTTAAGTACTTTGTCTACCTAGGCTCCGCTATCAATTCAGACAATGACACAAGCGCTGAGATCAAACGAAGAATAACTCTTGCTAAGAAAGCCAATTACTAGCAAAGCTCTCTCTCAAACGACAAAAGTGACACTATGGCACACAGGTATGGACTTCATCAAAAATGGATGCTCTTGGCTGATTTTTTTTTTGTTTTTTTTTATTCAATATTACCCTAATACATGTGCAGGTTAATTCTAACTATTGAGTAAACAATTAAGGAATGTATTCATGCTATTAACATTAAATCTTTACCTTTTTGATATTTATGTTAAAATATCTTAAAATTTCTTTTATACTTGTTAATTCACCACATAGCAATTGAATTAAAACCTATCTCATCTATTGTGAATTATTGTAATGTAAATTTGCAAACAAGAAGTAGTGTTCGGAATCTCCTTCCAATAAATTCTCTCTCCAGGAGATCGAGCAGCTACTTTGTAAAATTGGAATCTATGATGAAAGAATTCGAAGACAAACCGTCGAAGTCGTGTCTTTGATTTTGAAAAGTTTTGCAGCAATTTCAAATAATTAAAAGTTAAAAGTCACGAAATTCGTTGAAGAAACTTAGTTCCTGTAAACTCTCAGGAAACATGTTGGTGCTGAAACCAGGGACAATTAGACATTTGGCTTTGTTCCCACATCTTTCAAGATCAACGAAAAAATATCAGAGGAAAGGCAGCAAAATCATCGCAAATACATAGCAGATCATTGGATAAAGGTGGTAAAATTATCATTTGTTTAAATTTTGCCGCTTGCAGATTTGTGTCTGAGTGGATGTACTTGTGACCTTAAAGCGACTGTGGAACCAAAAGATCATACCTGTCATTGCAACTGCTGAACCAGCTACGTCATCATCAACCATCAAAAGAATCACGCGTTAGGTTATATCATTATCCATCACCAAGAGAGCAAAGCAACAACTCTTCAGACCGATAGTTTTGGTGGGGAAATCTGATGACGTGCGGAGGATTAAAGTTGGGAGTTTGTAAGCTTTTTGAACAAGAGACACAAGTAAGTTCAAATGTTTGATCTTGTTTTTCACCACATCTGTATACGAGTACAAGACTAGTTAAGCTTTTAAGAAATTGTTGACAAGCGATTTTGTTGCCGGTAATTTGTTGCTGTGTTGTTAAGACCTTGTTGCTGACTTATTGTTGTTTTTCTACGATATTTGATTGCTGAAAACTTGGTGGATATCGTTGGTCAAAGAGAGTTTGGAACCGGTTAGAAAAGTTGCATAGGACTAGAGCGGAGGTACTTGTTGTATAGGCATTTTCAGTTCCATTATCATAGTTGTTTGGAAACTTGTTGCTAAAGTGTCTTGAAACCATTAGTTTCGTATACCTACCGTCCTTTTCTAATCAGCGACAAGACTACGGATTAATCCAATAAAAATATTATATCAATTTAGTTTGATTACGTTGAATCTTATTTATAATAGTTGTCGATTGTTAGAATGTCGGATCCAATTGTATCAGCTGATGGCAGTGGGGAGGTCGATGGTTCTACTGATGCTAAACAGGCAGCTGATAGTAGGCAGAAGACATTAGCAGATCTGAAGACGTTGAGGGCTGCCACAAAGCGAAATCTCACGCGAACAAGAAAGATTATTGATTAAAAAGGGGACTCGTTATCGACAACTGAGTTAGAATGCCGACTAGGTATACTAGTCGTATTTTAAGCAAATCCTGAACTTGTAGACATCAATAAAACGATATAATATAGGTGAGGAAGCAGACGCTAACGACAATTTCCGATCAGAAATTGAAGATAGTTATATTGGTTCGAAGGCAAAGATTATGGAGCTTTTGGCTACGTTGAAAGACAGTACGATCTCTGGTGAAAATTTAAACACAACTCTGTTTCATCAGCAGCCAATTTTGAGGTCGAAGTTAGAGCAAATAAATTTTCCTACATTTTCGGGGAAGTTTTCCGAGTACCCAAATTTCATTGGTCTGTTTAAGAATCTGGTTGATAAAGACGAGACGCTTGATAGTTCTTGAGAAGAATTTACGAAGATTCTAGATCGTTGTTGCAAGAACTTGGAGGGGAAAAAAACCCAAAGGATAGATCGGTTGTCTCAAAAGGGACAAAAGAAAATTATTCTCGTCCTAGTAATAGAGATCGGAGTATACGACACACTGCTTTGACAACACAAAGAGTGCATCAAATAAGTTGTTGGGCAGAGCTCCAGAAGTTGTCAGTAGCAAGTAGGTTTCACGAGGCCAAAAAGTTTGTGTTGTGTATAAATTGTTTGGAGAAAGGGCATTCAGTCAGGCGATGTTCGCAGCCGAAATGCAGTATCTGTTTCCTTCCACATCATCAGCTTTTGCATAGGTTCTCCTCAAACTCGAATGTCAATGAGGAAACAGCAGGGTCGTTAAACACTTCACGTCTTACAACGTTGCTTGGCCGAACTTCGAATCAAGTTGTCCTAGCGACAGCATTAGTCAGAGATCAGTCAGAGGCTTATCATCCAGTGAGTGCGCTTCTGGATTCTGCTTCATATCTAAATTTTATTACGGAGCATATGGCTCAAAGGCTAAGGTTGAATAGATTAAAGGCGGATGTAGAAATCAGTGGTATCGGAAAGAATGTCTCTAAAATAGTTTTTTTTTTAAGTCGAGGATTTCAGACTTTGAAACTTTATTAAAGGCATCACAGACCTTCAACCAAACAAGTAGTTCAACATTGAGAGCTGGAATTTTCCAAAGAATATTTTTTTGGCAGATCCGAAGTTCAATCGGGCATACAAGATTGATAAGTTGATAGGAGCGGAATGCTTCTACAAATTATTGTCGATTGGACAAATCAAGATGGAAGGATAGCCTACTTTGCAGAAAACGTTACTTGGCTGGGTAGTATCAGGTAGATACGATCTGTCGTTGGTCCTGAATGCTACAGTTTGCTTAGTTGGTAGTGAATATTCTGAACAAGACATGTAGTTGAACGAGATAGTTGAGCAGTTTTGGAAGATAGAAAATGTGGATTGCAAGAGCAGATTTCTAAGCGAATAAGAAACTGCATGCGAAGGACATTTCAAGAAAACTGTCATGCGGAATGCCCTTTTGTAGTAAGGTTACCATTTAAAGACAACCCTAAAGTGTTAGGAGACTCGCTCAAAATAGCTAGGAAACAGTTCTATGCATTATAAAGGTGATTGGATAGAAATACAGAAGTTAAGGAACAGTACTGTAAGTTTATGAAGGAGTACGAGGATTTAGGTCACATGCAAGAGGTTTCTGAGAATAAAATTTGGAAAATGGAATATTTTTCTCCTCACCAATATGTTGTCAGGCCTGATTCTTCGACAACGAAGTTAAGGGTGGTTTTTGATTGCAGTGCCAGTACTTCTTCTGAAATCTCTTTGAATGACATTTTGATGAAAGGCCCGGTAATCCAAGATACACTTTTTTCACTTATACTGCGTTTTCATTGTTTTCGATTTGCTCATACTGCTGATATTTCAAAAATGTATCGGCAAATACTCGTTGATCAACAGGATCGGAAATATCATTGTGTTCTATGGAGATCTTATTCGTCGGAAGAGCTAAAGGTATACCAATTAAACACTGTAACCTATGGGACAATGTCGGCTCCATACTTAGCCACCCGCTGCCTTAAAACGTTGGCGGAGATAAACATGGAAAGAATATCTTTAGGGTCAAAGGTAATAGGTGAAGATTTTTACATGGACGACCTTATAACAGGAGGAGATTCATCAGACGAGACGAGACTTTATCAAGAAGTCAGTTTGATTTTAAAGAGTGCAGGATTTGAGCTACGAAAATGGTGGACCAATGATGATGTCATGCTGAATAAAATTCCTGATGCCGATAAAAAAGTTCCACTGCCTGATGTAGCCGAATGTTCGGTCGGACTCTAGCTGCAGAATTGTTAGACATGCTATTGAGGACAGTGTTACCAAATCTTTCACATCTGATTATTGACCAGGTATTTCTTTGGACAGACTCTGAAATTATTCTTCGTTGGCTATCGGCGCATCCTTCAACGTGGGATGCCTTTATCGCAAACAGAGTGTCCAAGATACAATCAGATCTACCAGCAGCTAATTGGAGACATGGTAAACAAAATCCAGCGGATATTATTTTTAGGGGGTCATACGCAAATGACTTGGAGAAGAGTATCTGGTTTCGAGGACCAGAATTTCTGTACTTTCCAAGCGATCGGTGGCCAGTTCAAAAAGATTTTTCTATTCTTGCTAATGCACCAGGAAGGCGCAAAACAGTCACAGTTTTATTGACGAATAATATTTCAGAGCAAATTTCACAAATGTATCTGCATCATAGGGACGTATAAAGGACTTGCAGAGTTTTTGGATATGCAGTGAAATTCATAAATGCATTAAGGCACTCTAGGCGAAAACCGAATGATCAACTAGACCCGAAGATTTTCGCTGCCAAAAGGCCTAAACAAGATGTTATTCCACTAACAGTAAGAGAGATAGACGACGCACTTCTCCGTATCTTGTGGCACATTCGTCGCGGTGAATTCAAAGAAGAAATCTAGCAACTAGAAAAAGATAATTCGATTAAAATCTAAATCCTTTCCAACCTCTTTAAAACTCCTGAAAGTAGGTGGGCGTTTGCAGAATGAAGATATTCCTTATTACACCAAATGTCCTATTCTTCTTCCCAAATCCCACCCTTTCATTTATAATCTTGTTTTTTATTTACATAGAAAAAACTACCATGCAGGACCACAAGCGCTAATTGGTATAATACAACAACGATTTTGGGTACTTGACGTTAGAAGACTGGTGTAGAAGGTAGTTGACAGATGCGTCCTCTGCTTCAGGTATCGGCCCAAGTTGATGACGCAAATTATGGGAAGCTTTCCATTGGACCGAGTGCCACCAGCCAGGCCATTCCTGAAGACTGGAGTTGATTTCTGTGGGCCATTCTACGTCACACAAAAACTTCGTGGCCAACGTATCTGCAAGGCTTACGTTTTGACTGCTTTGTGGTCAAAGCGGCTCATTTGGAGGTGGTCTCAGCCCTAACAAGTCAAGGTTTCATCGCTGCTTTGAAAAGGTTCATTGCTCGGAGAGAACTATGCCAATAACTTTTCTGTGAGAATGCAACCAATTTTGTTGGAGCTCGAAACGAACTGAAGGAGTTCAAAGATTAATTCCTGCAACAGCAAAGACAAGATGCAATCGCTGCCTGGTGTGCTGGAGAACATATAAATTTTCATCACATCCCGCGACGAACGCCTCATTTTGGAGGACTTTGGGAGGCCGCTGTAAAGTCCGCGAAGTCTCATTTATTGCGAACTTTGGGTCAAGCCAGTTTGACGTTTGAAGAGCTTTCTACAGTGGTGACAGAAGTTGAAGCTATTTTAAACTCTAACACCTGGGTATTTCTTGATTGGATGCCATTCCAGAACCGTCATTTAGAAAATCTCATTGCAACTGTATGCCACAAAATTGATGGTCTTCCAACCCATCCCACACCGCACAACAGATACAATACTTCAATGTTGGAAGAATTGTTACAAACTGAAGCCGAATCATTGCCAGATCCAGTGCCGACAACTCAACCTTCACCACCACCTCGCACCAGCCCTTTGATCCAAAAATCGTACGGTGATATAATTGCTCCAACGCCAACCCCTCCTGTCGCCGCCCCACGGAAACTTGCTACACAATTTAACACGACGTGGACACCTTCAGAGTGGTAAGGTAGGCTAGACCGACTCCGCACAACGAATCAGATGTTCACCACCCTACTCATCAAAGGTGCTCCAAATTATGCAGATGTTGCTTGGATTTCCGAATTTTTCAAAAATGGTATGACATCACCATCAACCAATGCACAATATTCCCAACATCTCACCACAAAAACAAACGGAACTTCAAAATTAATATACCGGCTAAATACGAATGGTTATTTGTTAACTCATCCAACACCAACCTCAAGCTAGGAAATCTTTCCTTCTTTCGCATCTGCGGGTCTCCAAATTAATGGATCAACCAACCAACAAAAACGCAGAAAAAAAACAAAGCAAGGTCTCATCAAAAGATAATTATAAATGGCCCAGATCCATTCCCAATCCACATCCAAAACCTGACCCCAAATGGAGTCTTAAAACCAATATATTTCCCAATTTTTCCTCTCCCGTTTATATCCCTAAGCAACCCCCTCCACGTATCTCCACAAAAGCACCAAGTGCCTCTCTTCCATCCAAGCCCCCACGCGTTTCATTTAATTTAACCCATGCCCCTGATACCGTCACTGCTCAACCACCCACACCCCCTCCCACGGATAATAACAACTGTTTTCCCAATTTCGACCTTGCAACAGAAGCCTTTATCAGCTCGCATATCTTAAATCCCGCTCGCCTTCTCCCTCGGTTTCACGGGCCCCTGTCCCTCGTTTTTTTATAACGTTAAATTGACTCAAAAGAATATAGACACCACAGAATGCCGTTACGCTCTCTCTAGACTAAGGGATAAAAAAATATACGAAAATATACGTCTCTTTCTCGCATATCTTTACGACAAATCCGACTGTTTGCTTTGAGGGAAAAACCAAAACAAGTGTCATCATCTCCATTCAACAGGAAGGCCTTCCTACGGATATAACTAGTCTCAGAAAGCTTTACAACAGGTACCACGAAATCTTCGACACACCTCCTCAAAAGGTTGTGGATGACCTCGCTACTTTTCGCAACTATGTAAACTTTAAAAGAGTTTCTCACCTTCAGCGCAGCCGAGATGACCACGACAAATTTTTTCGTTCCTAACTTGCCTTCTTTGCCTGCATCTCATCTACACTCCCCTACTCCTCCACGCAACAAACTACCTCTTACATTTTACTACCAAAACGTAAGAGGCTTGCGCTCTAAAACTCGTGCTGTCTTGTCTAAATCACACAGTCTCTCTTTCGACGTCTATGCTCTTACAGAAACCAATCTGATCCCCAACATAAAGAGCCAGGAGCTATTTCCATCTTCTTATAATGTTTTCCGAGATGACGATCACTCTCTCCCTATGGTTAATGATCCTGCCATCACTAAAGTTGATTCTCCATGTAGAGGTGTCCTACTTGCCATTCACAATAACCTCAACTCTTCTCTCATCGCTATCTCTTCTTCTGTTAAACTTGACTTTGTTTCAATTAAAACACCACTTCCCAACAGGTCCCTGTACGTTATGTGTTGCTACATTCTCCCAGCTCAACCTATTGAATCCTACATCCTTGCTATTAAAGCAATTGACCAACTAATTGACCTAAGTGATTCCATCGACGATATCCTTATCTTTGGTGACTTTAATCTGCCCCTGCTAAAGTGGATTCCATCTTTCGCACCCACTTTCCTCCCTCTTTCATCTGTCCCTCACACAAAGGGAATTACCCCAAGTTTGGAAGACCTCTTTCATAACCCCGGTTCACAAAAAGGGATCAAAGGATGAAGTAACCAACTACCGTCCCATTGCTAAGCTTTCGCACATACCTAAAATGTTCGAAAGTTTTTTTTATGAATTTCTAAGCTTTCAGTGCAAGTCACTTATATCACCCAGTCAGCACGGATTTCTAAAAGGTAGATCAACTACTACAAACTTAGTTGAATTCGTATCCTTTGCGCTTTCAGCCCTAGAAAATGGCAACGAAATTGACGTTATTGCTACAGAGTTCGCTAAGGCCTTCGATAAAATATCACATCAACTGATCCTTTTCAAATTGGAATTTTATACGATAGAGTTAAACTTCCGTTTGCATATTGATGAGATAATCCTTAAAGCCAACTCATCGCTCGGTTTTATCAAACGTTGGTCTAAAGAATTTTGCAACCTTATGTGACAAGGTCACTTTACATTACCCTTGTCCGGCCCCTCCTTGAATATTCCAGCCAAGTATGGTCCCCCTTTCAGTGAATTCATATATCCCGAATCGAGAACATTCAACGTCGTTTTCTTCGGTTTGCTCTTCGTGGACTACCCTGGAGTGACCCATTTATCTTACCTCCCTATTGCGACCGCCTCAAACTTCTTAACCTGAATACCCTTGAAAAACGCAGAGACGTAGCTGAAATTCTCTTCAACTACAACTACTCTTCAAATTCTCTTCGACTACTCTCCGGTTCTGTGGACTGCGCTTCCCTTTACAATTCTATTTCCTTCAACACTAACCCTCGTAATTTACGCTGTCCTCGTCTCTTCTATATCCCAACCCACCGCACCTCTTATGGCTCTAACGAACCAATCTCCCGCATGCTCGTAAAGTCAACTCAAACCTCCCCCTTTTTGATTTTAACCTGAGCACTTCTCGTCTTAAATTTGATTTCCTCCACCATTCCCTTACTTCCTAACCCCTAATTCTTATTAGTATTTAAGTCCTAGTTTTTAATTTATTTTAAGCTTGTATTAAGCGAAATAAATGCGGGCGTTAGCCCCCACTAAATTAAATTAATTAAAATTAAATGAGACTGTAGTTACTTTAGAAAGGAGTTATAAGCGGAAAAAGAATTATTGGCAGCATAAACAGCCTCCCAGTTTTCAGATTCAAAACTTATTTTAGTAACGGTACGAGTGGGAACTCTAAATTCGCCTCTCAGTTCTTTTAAACCGCGTAATCAAATACCTGTCATGCAGTGATCCGTGATGTAGAGGTCAAGATTGACACCGAAACACTGATTGGGAGATATATTTCGAAAACGACCGAATACATGGTCTAGACAGGTATTTAAAATAGGTCTTGTAGGCTCATTCACAAAAGAAGTAAGACCATGTGCAGCTATAAAGCTCCGAAACTGAGGTTGATTTTAGGATGTCAATATTAAGATCACCTAGAATAATAAGGGTTTGAATATTAGTTTTTGTCAGAAATAGAATTAATTCATTTAGAAATGACTGAGTATCGTGGAAATGCAGTGTGTATATGCAGACGAAGTTAAAGATCTCATTGCATAACTTACAACTAACCTGCATTACATCCGCAGTCACAAACCTATGATTGTAAATATCAAATTCCAGAGAATCACTAACAGAAACCGCAACCCGCCTGCCGAATACGATTCATTTGTATTGTATTGTATTGTATATACCCGGGAATTAAAAATCAAATCGGGTAAATATACAAGCGCTTCAAGATTGCATACCAATAAATCAAAGTTTTGTCGCAAGCTACGTATGTTTTGATGACCACAAGAAAAGAATAAGCCTTAACAGAAACACAATGTAGTAAACTGTGACTTATACTACGTATAATGGAAGTTGAATTGTTGCTAGAAGGTTCGAAGATATCGTTTGTATCAAACATATTTAATGATGTTATTAAATGAAAAGGCTCTAATCGCCCAAGGTTACTAAATCATCAAACGATCTTATAGCAACAATTCTACCTTTTTCTACTTTCCTCAACAATATTTGTGAGTTTTGAAACCATAAATATTTGTAATTGTTTTTCATTTTAAATTTCTTAGCTTCCATAAATAATGCTCTAGTGTAACTAGGAAAAGAATGATTAATATAGATCCTATTAAAAGAATCCGGAGCAAATAAAGACGAGTTTAACTTCTTCGTTGCAGTCCTCTTGCTTTTCATTATCTTACTCTTAATATTTTGAGAAGAAAGACATACACAAACAACATCTTTGCTGTTAGCGTTGTTGTTCGAAATGTTGCCAGCAGAGTTAGTTGTTGATTTTTTACCACACTTTTGACGAAACAATGGTGTATATCAACTGCAGCGACAGGAACCTCTAATGCATCACGGAAAATTGTTTGTACACACTTTTGGGCATTGTTGTTATAGTTAATTTTTTTCAAACACACAATCTCATCATAGAGGAGTTGAAGGGTTATTGAACTTGCTGCTGGTTCATCATAATCGATTCGTAGTGTAGAGCAAGTTGGCGGTTCTTTTAGCGACCGCTTGCTGCTGCTCGGTGAGGGCTTTTGTTGTTACAAATTTAGATTGTGACTGAGGCTTCAGAGGTGCAATTTGTTATTGCAGAGACTTCTGACGAAGAGCAGTGCACTTGTCACAACGGTAAGGTAAACCCTGGGCACACATGTAGTCGAAATCAGCTGGAACTAATTTCACACAAGCGCAGTGGGAATACGCCTCACAGTCCGAACAAGCAATTTTCAAGTCGCAACTGTGTTCGATTTTTTTGTTGCACACGAGGCAGTGCATCTTACAGGAAACAAAAAAAAAAAACAAAAAAAGAGTGCCTTATTTGTTCCAGTATTTGGAAGAAGTTTGTTCCGAGTTGGAGAGAAAATTTGTTTAAAGCAAGTGAATTGCAGATAAAAAAGGTAAATGATATGAAAGTAGATTGTAGAATAATCAATTACATACAACGACATTTCCCGTACGTCATTTCGGTGAAACCAAATCAAGTGATTGTGGGTTATCAGGCAGCAATAAATTTATAAATTTAAAAGATGAAGCAAAGCCAATTTTTTGTAAGTCGTACGCGGTCCCATTTAGATTACGCGAAGATGTATCCATCGAAATCGATCGATTGGTAAAAGATGGTATTTTAGTACCGGTAAAAAATAGTTGCTGGGCTTCCCCAATTGTTTGTGCGCCTAAGCAAAAAGGGGGCATTAGATTATATATTGACTGCAAGGTCACTATAAATAGATTCATAGAAATGGAACGTTATCCGATCCCAAATATAGAAGATATTTTCGCAACCAAAAGATCATACCTGTCATTGCAACTGCTGAACCAGCTACGTCATCATCAACCATCAAAAGAATCACGCGTTAGGTTATATCATTATCCATCACCAAGAGAGCAAAGCAACAACTCTTCAGACCGATAGTTTTGGTGGGGAAATCTGATGACGTGCGGAGGATTAAAGTTGGGAGTTTGTAAGCTTTTTGAACAAGAGACACAAGTAAGTTCAAATGTTTGATCTTGTTTTTCACCACATCTGTATACGAGTACAAGACTAGTTAAGCTTTTAAGAAATTGTTGACAAGCGATTTTGTTGCCGGTAATTTGTTGCTGTGTTGTTAAGACCTTGTTGCTGACTTATTGTTGTTTTTCTACGATATTTGATTGCTGAAAACTTGGTGGATATCGTTGGTCAAAGAGAGTTTGGAACCGGTTAGAAAAGTTGCATAGGACTAGAGCGGAGGTACTTGTTGTATAGGCATTTTCAGTTCCATTATCATAGTTGTTTGGAAACTTGTTGCTAAAGTGTCTTGAAACCATTAGTTTCGTATACCTACCGTCCTTTTCTAATCAGCGACAAGACTACGGATTAATCCAATAAAAATATTATATCAATTTAGTTTGATTACGTTGAATCTTATTTATAATAATTGTCGATTGTTAGAATGTCGGATCCAATTGTATCAGCTGATGGCAGTGGGGAGGTCGATGGTTCTACTGATGCTAAACAGGCAGCTGATAGTAGGCAGAAGACATTAGCAGATCTGAAGACGTTGAGGGCTGCCACAAAGCGAAATCTCACGCGAACAAGAAAGATTATTGATTAAAAAGGGGACTCGTTATCGACAACTGAGTTAGAATGCCGACTAGGTATACTAGTCGTATTTTAAGCAAATCCTGAACTTGTAGACATCAATAAAACGATATAATATAGGTGAGGAAGCAGACGATAACGACAATTTCCGATCAGAAATTGAAGATAGTTATATTGGTTCGAAGGCAAAGATTATGGAGCTTTTGGCTACGTTGAAAGACAGTACGATCTCTGGTGAAAATTTAAACACAACTCTGTTTCATCAGCAGCCAATTTTGAGGTCGAAGTTAGAGCAAATAAATTTTCCTACATTTTCGGGGAAGTTTTCCGAGTACCCAAATTTCATTGGTCTGTTTAAGAATCTGGTTGATAAAGACGAGACGCTTGATAGTTCTTGAGAAGAATTTACGAAGATTCTAGATCGTTGTTGCAAGAACTTGGAGGGGAAAAAAACCCAAAGGATAGATCGGTTGTCTCAAAAGGGACAAAAGAAAATTATTCTCGTCCTAGTAATAGAGATCGGAGTATACGACACACTGCTTTGACAACACAAAGAGTGCATCAAATAAGTTGTTGGGCAGAGCTCCAGAAGTTGTCAGTAGCAAGTAGGTTTCACGAGGCCAAAAAGTTAGTGTTGTGTATAAATTGTTTGGAGAAAGGGCATTCAGTCAGGCGATGTTCGCAGCCGAAATGCAGTATCTGTTTCCTTCCACATCATCAGCTTTTGCATAGGTTCTCCTCAAACTCGAATGTCAATGAGGAAACAGCAGGGTCGTTAAACACTTCACGTCTTACAACGTTGCTTGGCCGAACTTCGAATCAAGTTGTCCTAGCGACAGCATTAGTCAGAGATCAGTCAGAGGCTTATCATCCAGTGAGTGCGCTTCTGGATTCTGCTTCATATCTAAATTTTATTACGGAGCATATGGCTCAAAGGCTAAGGTTGAATAGATTAAAGGCGGATGTAGAAATCAGTGGTATCGGAAAGAATGTCTCTAAAATAGTTTTTTTTTTAAGTCGAGGATTTCAGACTTTGAAACTTTATTAAAGGCATCACAGACCTTCAACCAAACAAGTAGTTCAACATTGAGAGCTGGAATTTTCCAAAGAATATTTTTTTGGCAGATCCGAAGTTCAATCGGGCATACAAGATTGATAAGTTGATAGGAGCGGAATGCTTCTACAAATTATTGTCGATTGGACAAATCAAGATGGAAGGATAGCCTACTTTGCAGAAAACGTTACTTGGCTGGGTAGTATCAGGTAGATACGATCTGTCGTTGGTCCTGAATGCTACAGTTTGCTTAGTTGGTAGTGAATATTCTGAACAAGACATGTAGTTGAACGAGATAGTTGAGCAGTTTTGGAAGATAGAAAATGTGGATTGCAAGAGCAGATTTCTAAGCGAATAAGAAACTGCATGCGAAGGACATTTCAAGAAAACTGTCATGCGGAATGCCCTTTTGTAGTAAGGTTACCATTTAAAGACAACCCTAAAGTGTTAGGAGACTCGCTCAAAATAGCTAGGAAACAGTTCTATGCATTATAAAGGTGATTGGATAGAAATACAGAAGTTAAGGAACAGTACTGTAAGTTTATGAAGGAGTACGAGGATTTAGGTCACATGCAAGAGGTTTCTGAGAATAAAATTTGGAAAATGGAATATTTTTCTCCTCACCAATATGTTGTCAGGCCTGATTCTTCGACAACGAAGTTAAGGGTGGTTTTTGATTGCAGTGCCAGTACTTCTTCTGAAATCTCTTTGAATGACATTTTGATGAAAGGCCCGGTAATCCAAGATACACTTTTTTCACTTATACTGCGTTTTCATTGTTTTCGATTTGCTCATACTGCTGATATTTCAAAAATGTATCGGCAAATACTCGTTGATCAACAGGATCGGAAATATCATTGTGTTCTATGGAGATCTTATTCGTCGGAAGAGCTAAAGGTATACCAATTAAACACTGTAACCTATGGGACAATGTCGGCTCCATACTTAGCCACCCGCTGCCTTAAAACGTTGGCGGAGATAAACATGGAAAGAATATCTTTAGGGTCAAAGGTAATAGGTGAAGATTTTTACATGGACGACCTTATAACAGGAGGAGATTCATCAGACGAGACGAGACTTTATCAAGAAGTCAGTTTGATTTTAAAGAGTGCAGGATTTGAGCTACGAAAATGGTGGACCAATGATGATGTCATGCTGAATAAAATTCCTGATGCCGATAAAAAAGTTCCACTGCCTGATGTAGCCGAATGTTCGGTCGGACTCTAGCTGCAGAATTGTTAGACATGCTATTGAGGACAGTGTTACCAAATCTTTCACATCTGATTATTGACCAGGTATTTCTTTGGACAGACTCTGAAATTATTCTTCGTTGGCTATCGGCGCATCCTTCAACGTGGGATGCCTTTATCGCAAACAGAGTGTCCAAGATACAATCAGATCTACCAGCAGCTAATTGGAGACATGGTAAACAAAATCCAGCGGATATTATTTTTAGGGGGTCATACGCAAATGACTTGGAGAAGAGTATCTGGTTTCGAGGACCAGAATTTCTGTACTTTCCAAGCGATCGGTGGCCAGTTCAAAAAGATTTTTCTATTCTTGCTAATGCACCAGGAAGGCGCAAAACAGTCACAGTTTTATTGACGAATAATATTTCAGAGCAAATTTCACAAATGTATCTGCATCATAGGGACGTATAAAGGACTTGCAGAGTTTTTGGATATGCAGTGAAATTCATAAATGCATTAAGGCACTCTAGGCGAAAACCGAATGATCAACTAGACCCGAAGATTTTCGCTGCCAAAAGGCCTAAACAAGATGTTATTCCACTAACAGTAAGAGAGATAGACGACGCACTTCTCCGTATCTTGTGGCACATTCGTCGCGGTGAATTCAAAGAAGAAATCTAGCAACTAGAAAAAGATAATTCGATTAAAATCTAAATCCTTTCCAACCTCTTTAAAACTCCTGAAAGTAGGTGGGCGTTTGCAGAATGAAGATATTCCTTATTACACCAAATGTCCTATTCTTCTTCCCAAATCCCACCCTTTCATTTATAATCTTGTTTTTTATTTACATAGAAAAAACTACCATGCAGGACCACAAGCGCTAATTGGTATAATACAACAACGATTTTGGGTACTTGACGTTAGAAGACTGGTGTAGAAGGTAGTTGACAGATGCGTCCTCTGCTTCAGGTATCGGCCCAAGTTGATGACGCAAATTATGGGAAGCTTTCCATTGGACCGAGTGCCACCAGCCAGGCCATTCCTGAAGACTGGAGTTGATTTCTGTGGGCCATTCTACGTCACACAAAAACTTCGTGGCCAACGTATCTGCAAGGCTTACGTTTTGACTGCTTTGTGGTCAAAGCGGCTCATTTGGAGGTGGTCTCAGCCCTAACAAGTCAAGGTTTCATCGCTGCTTTGAAAAGGTTCATTGCTCGGAGAGAACTATGCCAATAACTTTTCTGTGAGAATGCAACCAATTTTGTTGGAGCTCGAAACGAACTGAAGGAGTTCAAAGATTAATTCCTGCAACAGCAAAGACAAGATGCAATCGCTGCCTGGTGTGCTGGAGAACATATAAATTTTCATCACATCCCGCGACGAACGCCTCATTTTGGAGGACTTTGGGAGGCCGCTGTAAAGTCCGCGAAGTCTCATTTATTGCGAACTTTGGGTCAAGCCAGTTTGACGTTTGAAGAGCTTTCTACAGTGGTGACAGAAGTTGAAGCTATTTTAAACTCTAACACCTGGGTATTTCTTGATTGGATGCCATTCCAGAACCGTCATTTAGAAAATCTCATTGCAACTGTATGCCACAAAATTGATGGTCTTCCAACCCATCCCACACCGCACAACAGATACAATACTTCAATGTTGGAAGAATTGTTACAAACTGAAGCCGAATCATTGCCAGATCCAGTGCCGACAACTCAACCTTCACCACCACCTCGCACCAGCCCTTTGATCCAAAAATCGTACGGTGATATAATTGCTCCAACGCCAACCCCTCCTGTCGCCGCCCCACGGAAACTTGCTACACAATTTAACACGACGTGGACACCTTCAGAGTGGTAAGGTAGGCTAGACCGACTCCGCACAACGAATCAGATGTTCACCACCCTACTCATCAAAGGTGCTCCAAATTATGCAGATGTTGCTTGGATTTCCGAATTTTTCAAAAATGGTATGACATCACCATCAACCAATGCACAATATTCCCAACATCTCACCACAAAAACAAACGGAACTTCAAAATTAATATACCGGCTAAATACGAATGGTTATTTGTTAACTCATCCAACACCAACCTCAAGCTAGGAAATCTTTCCTTCTTTCGCATCTGCGGGTCTCCAAATTAATGGATCAACCAACCAACAAAAACGCAGAAAAAAAACAAAGCAAGGTCTCATCAAAAGATAATTATAAATGGCCCAGATCCATTCCCAATCCACATCCAAAACCTGACCCCAAATGGAGTCTTAAAACCAATATATTTCCCAATTTTTCCTCTCCCGTTTATATCCCTAAGCAACCCCCTCCACGTATCTCCACAAAAGCACCAAGTGCCTCTCTTCCATCCAAGCCCCCACGCGTTTCATTTAATTTAACCCATGCCCCTGATACCGTCACTGCTCAACCACCCACACCCCCTCCCACGGATAATAACAACTGTTTTCCCAATTTCGACCTTGCAACAGAAGCCTTTATCAGCTCGCATATCTTAAATCCCGCTCGCCTTCTCCCTCGGTTTCACGGGCCCCTGTCCCTCGTTTTTTTATAACGTTAAATTGACTCAAAAGAATATAGACACCACAGAATGCCGTTACGCTCTCTCTAGACTAAGGGATAAAAAAATATACGAAAATATACGTCTCTTTCTCGCATATCTTTACGACAAATCCGACTGTTTGCTTTGAGGGAAAAACCAAAACAAGTGTCATCATCTCCATTCAACAGGAAGGCCTTCCTACGGATATAACTAGTCTCAGAAAGCTTTACAACAGGTACCACGAAATCTTCGACACACCTCCTCAAAAGGTTGTGGATGACCTCGCTACTTTTCGCAACTATGTAAACTTTAAAAGAGTTTCTCACCTTCAGCGCAGCCGAGATGACCACGACAAATTTTTTCGTTCCTAACTTGCCTTCTTTGCCTGCATCTCATCTACACTCCCCTACTCCTCCACGCAACAAACTACCTCTTACATTTTACTACCAAAACGTAAGAGGCTTGCGCTCTAAAACTCGTGCTGTCTTGTCTAAATCACACAGTCTCTCTTTCGACGTCTATGCTCTTACAGAAACCAATCTGATCCCCAACATAAAGAGCCAGGAGCTATTTCCATCTTCTTATAATGTTTTCCGAGATGACGATCACTCTCTCCCTATGGTTAATGATCCTGCCATCACTAAAGTTGATTCTCCATGTAGAGGTGTCCTACTTGCCATTCACAATAACCTCAACTCTTCTCTCATCGCTATCTCTTCTTCTGTTAAACTTGACTTTGTTTCAATTAAAACACCACTTCCCAACAGGTCCCTGTACGTTATGTGTTGCTACATTCTCCCAGCTCAACCTATTGAATCCTACATCCTTGCTATTAAAGCAATTGACCAACTAATTGACCTAAGTGATTCCATCGACGATATCCTTATCTTTGGTGACTTTAATCTGCCCCTGCTAAAGTGGATTCCATCTTTCGCACCCACTTTCCTCCCTCTTTCATCTGTCCCTCACACAAAGGGAATTACCCCAAGTTTGGAAGACCTCTTTCATAACCCCGGTTCACAAAAAGGGATCAAAGGATGAAGTAACCAACTACCGTCCCATTGCTAAGCTTTCGCACATACCTAAAATGTTCGAAAGTTTTTTTTATGAATTTCTAAGCTTTCAGTGCAAGTCACTTATATCACCCAGTCAGCACGGATTTCTAAAAGGTAGATCAACTACTACAAACTTAGTTGAATTCGTATCCTTTGCGCTTTCAGCCCTAGAAAATGGCAACGAAATTGACGTTATTGCTACAGAGTTCGCTAAGGCCTTCGATAAAATATCACATCAACTGATCCTTTTCAAATTGGAATTTTATACGATAGAGTTAAACTTCCGTTTGCATATTGATGAGATAATCCTTAAAGCCAACTCATCGCTCGGTTTTATCAAACGTTGGTCTAAAGAATTTTGCAACCTTATGTGACAAGGTCACTTTACATTACCCTTGTCCGGCCCCTCCTTGAATATTCCAGCCAAGTATGGTCCCCCTTTCAGTGAATTCATATATCCCGAATCGAGAACATTCAACGTCGTTTTCTTCGGTTTGCTCTTCGTGGACTACCCTGGAGTGACCCATTTATCTTACCTCCCTATTGCGACCGCCTCAAACTTCTTAACCTGAATACCCTTGAAAAACGCAGAGACGTAGCTGAAATTCTCTTCAACTACAACTACTCTTCAAATTCTCTTCGACTACTCTCCGGTTCTGTGGACTGCGCTTCCCTTTACAATTCTATTTCCTTCAACACTAACCCTCGTAATTTACGCTGTCCTCGTCTCTTCTATATCCCAACCCACCGCACCTCTTATGGCTCTAACGAACCAATCTCCCGCATGCTCGTAAAGTCAACTCAAACCTCCCCCTTTTTGATTTTAACCTGAGCACTTCTCGTCTTAAATTTGATTTCCTCCACCATTCCCTTACTTCCTAACCCCTAATTCTTATTAGTATTTAAGTCCTAGTTTTTAATTTATTTTAAGCTTGTATTAAGCGAAATAAATGCGGGCGTTAGCCCCCACTAAATTAAATTAATTAAAATTAAATGAGACTGTAGTTACTTTAGAAAGGAGTTATAAGCGGAAAAAGAATTATTGGCAGCATAAACAGCCTCCCAGTTTTCAGATTCAAGACTTATTTTAGTAACGGTACGAGTGGGAACTCTAAATTCGCCTCTCAGTTCTTTTAAACCGCGTAATCAAATACCTGTCATGCAGTGATCCGTGATGTAGAGGTCAAGATTGACACCGAAACACTGATTGGGAGATATATTTCGAAAACGAACGAATACATGGTCTAGACAGGTATTTAAAATAGGTCTTGTAGGCTCATTCACAAAAGAAGTAAGACCATGTGCAGCTATAAAGCTCCGAAACTGAGGTTGATTTTAGGATGTCAATATTAAGATCACCTAGAATAATAAGGGTTTGAATATTAGTTTTTGTCAGAAATAGAATTAATTCATTTAGAAATGACTGAGTATCGTGGAAATGCAGTGTGTATATGCAGACGAAGTTAAAGATCTCATTGCATAACTTACAACTAACCTGCATTACATCCGCAGTCACAAACCTATGATTGTAAATATCAAATTCCAGAGAATCACTAACAGAAACCGCAACCCGCCTGCCGAATACGATTCATTTGTATTGTATTGTATTGTATATACCCGGGAATTAAAAATCAAATCGGGTAAATATACAAGCGCTTCAAGATTGCATACCAATAAATCAAAGTTTTGTCGCAAGCTACGTATGTTTTGATGACCACAAGAAAAGAATAAGCCTTAACAGAAACACAATGTAGTAAACTGTGACTTATACTACGTATAATGGAAGTTGAATTGTTGCTAGAAGGTTCGAAGATATCGTTTGTATCAAACATATTTAATGATGTTATTAAATGAAAAGGCTCTAATCGCCCAAGGTTACTAAATCATCAAACGATCTTATAGCAACAATTCTACCTTTTTCTACTTTCCTCAACAATATTTGTGAGTTTTGAAACCATAAATATTTGTAATTGTTTTTCATTTTAAATTTCTTAGCTTCCATAAATAATGCTCTAGTGTAACTAGGAAAAGAATGATTAATATAGATCCTATTAAAAGAATCCGGAGCAAATAAAGACGAGTTTAACTTCTTCGTTGCAGTCCTCTTGCTTTTCATTATCTTACTCTTAATATTTTGAGAAGAAAGACATACACAAACAACATCTTTGCTGTTAGCGTTGTTGTTCGAAATGTTGCCAGCAGAGTTAGTTGTTGATTTTTTACCACACTTTTGACGAAACAATGGTGTATATCAACTGCAGCGACAGGAACCTCTAATGCATCACGGAAAATTGTTTGTACACACTTTTGGACATTGTTGTTATAGTTAATTTTTTTCAAACACACAATCTCATCATAGAGGAGTTGAAGGGTTATTGAACTTGCTGCTGGTTCATCATAATCGATTCGTAGTGTAGAGCAAGTTGGCGGTTCTTTTAGCGACCGCTTGCTGCTGCTCGGTGAGGGCTTTTGTTGTTACAAATTTAGATTGTGACTGAGGCTTCAGAGGTGCAATTTGTTATTGCAGAGACTTCTGACGAAGAGCAGTGCACTTGTCACAACGGTAAGGTAAACCCTGGGCACACATGTAGTCGAAATCAGCTGGAACTAATTTCACACAAGCGCAGTGGGAATACGCCTCACAGTCCGAACAAGCAATTTTCAAGTCGCAACTGTGTTCGATTTTTTTGTTGCACACGAGGCAGTGCATCTTACAGGAAACAAAAAAAAAAACAAAAAAAGAGTGCCTTATTTGTTCCAGTATTTGGAAGAAGTTTGTTCCGAGTTGGAGAGAAAATTTGTTTAAAGCAAGTGAATTGCAGATAAAAAAGGTAAATGATATGAAAGTAGATTGTAGAATAATCAATTACATACAACGACATTTCCCGTACGTCATTTCGGTGAAACCAAATCAAGTGATTGTGGGTTATCAGGCAGCAATAAATTTATAAATTTAAAAGATGAAGCAAAGCCAATTTTTTGTAAGTCGTACGCGGTCCCATTTAGATTACGCGAAGATGTATCCATCGAAATCGATCGATTGGTAAAAGATGGTATTTTAGTACCGGTAAAAAATAGTTGCTGGGCTTCCCCAATTGTTTGTGCGCCTAAGCAAAAAGGGGGCATTAGATTATATATTGACTGCAAGGTCACTATAAATAGATTCATAGAAATGGAACGTTATCCGATCCCAAATATAGAAGATATTTTCGCAAATCTTGCAAACTGTAATTGTTTTTGTGTTCTGGACTTAGCAGAGGCCTATCAACAGCTTGAGTTAACACCAAACTCGCGAAAACTGTTGACAATTAATACAAGTAAAGGGCTTTTTCAATATACCAGGTTGCCATTTGGAGTTTCCAGTGCGCCATCTACTTTTCAGTCTGTCATTGACCAAGTTTTGGTTGGAATGGAAGGTGTATTTGGTTATCTCGATGATATAATTATAGGCGGAGAGTCTGTTGATCATTGCCGAAGTAAACTTGATGAGGTTCTAGACAGGTTAAACAAGCACAAAATAAAAATAAATTTCGAAGTGTTTTTTTTACAACTCTCAGTAGAGTATTTATTGCATATAGTGTGCCATAACGAAGTAACACCAAACCCGAAAAAAGTCGAGGCAGTTTCCAGAGCACCAAGTCCGTCAAATGTAAAGGAGCTTCAGTCTTACTTAGGACTTATAAACTATTATAGACGGTTTATACCGATACTCTCCGAAAAATTGAAGAACATGTATAGCCTCTTAAACAAACATAGTGAGTATATATAATTGGGATCATAATTGTCAAGCAGAATTTGAAAAATCAAAGCAACTCATTTTGCAAAATTATGTGTTAGCATTATACGATAAAGACAAGCCTATTGTTATTAACTCGGATGCTAATCCATATGGTGTTGCCGCAGTGTTATTGCATGTTGTGCATAGCGAAGAAAAGCCAGTTTTGTTTGCGGGCAGTACTCTATCGCCCGCTGAGAAGAACTATTCGCAGTTACATAGGGAAATGCTGGCGATAGTGTTCGTAGTTAAAAATTTTTTTAAGTATGTATACGGCAAACATTTCATTATATATACAGATAATCAAGCGGTAAGGGAAATTTTTAATCCGAGAAAGGGTACTTCTTCAGTTGCTGTTGCCAGGCTTCAAAGATGGGCCATCTCCCTTTCAATGTTTGATTATACCAAAAAACATAAACCAGCAAAAGATCTAACGTACGTGGATGCTTTATCCAGGTTGTCATTAAGTGGCGAAACAGATATTGAAAGTATATGCACAAATTCGGTAATTTTTTTTTAAGGAATCGCCAGTTGATATTACATTGGTTGCAAATGAAATTAAGAAAGATTCATTGATTGCCAAATTGTTTGTATTTATCAAAGATGGTTGGCCAAAACAGGTTCAAGAACATCTTATTAGGTTTTTTAAGGTGAGGAAGGAGCTAAGTCTGGATAAGGGTTGTATATTTTTTAGGAACCGAATTTTTATACCAGCAATATTCAGGCAACGGGTGCTATGAGTGGTGCACAGCAATCACAACGGGATTATTATTATGAAAAAAATGTGTCGATCATGTTTGGTGGCCACAAATTGACGCCGATATAGCTATTGTAGAAGGTAGCTAAAAAACTGCGGAGTTTGTTTAGCTACCTCAGTTATACCAAAAGAAAAGGTTATTTCAAACTGGCCCAAAAGTTCGTATCCTGAAAGGATACATCTTGATTTTTTCTTCTTTGCAGGGAAAATACTTCTTATATCAGTTGATGTGTTTAGTAGATTCCTGCATGTGATTGTTATGAATAGTATATCGGCTAAGAGCCTAATTAGCAGGCTTAATCATTACATTTTTTCAAATACCCATTTGAGATTCTAACGGATAATGGTCCCCCATTTGCATCATTTGAATTCAGGAATTTTTGTTGTAAAAATAAAATTAAGTTAAGTCATAGCCCAGCCTATCACCCGCAATCAAATGGGGTAGCCGAACGACATGTACGCACGACGAAGGGTGTTCTTAAGAAGTTTTTACTCAGCTCGAAATCAGGCTTACCGTTACAAGAAAAAGTAGATTTGTTTTTAATGAACCATCGCAACAATCCAAGTTCTACGTCTGACGGAACTCCATCTTTACTAATATTTGCATATAAGCCAAAAATCTTATGTAATAAATGATCGAAATCAGATGCAATTTAATAAAGAAGGCTTGGCAGGAAATCATAAAAAATTAAAAGAAGCGAAAAATACAGATAATACTACGCCTCACATTTATGCTTCGAAAGCTTTATATAAAGTAAGGTAGGAATGTCTAGGAATCATGTTAAGCAACTTAGAAAATGGTTACCGTGTAAAGTTGTAAAAGCTCTTAGCACTGTAAGATATATTATTAAGATTGGATTCCAAAATAAGGTAGTTCTTGCAAACCAGCTAAAGAAAATTGTTATCAGACCTAAGTATAATCAGTATTATTCTATTATTCCAAAATCAAACATAAAAGCAGAAAAACCCAAACAAGATATTGAAGACAATGTACAAGTACGTAGAAGTTAACGAAAGAAGAAGGAAGTCAAATACTACTACAAATAATAACGTGTGAATTTTTTTATACTTTTATTTTTTATAAGAAAAAAATGAATTATTGTGAAATTTTAGAATTACATATTATTTAATTACGAGTATTTGCTTTTAGGTAATAAGTTTTTCTTGCTATGTAATAAGTTGCTTATAGGTATAAGTTATAATTTCACCTTAAATTTTCATAAATATTGTAATATTGAAATATGGAATCGTTCGTAACTTTGTATAAACCCGGGAAGGTAATATGTATTGCTGCACTGTTGATTGCAGAAAGCCAACTTCAAAGTAACTAACAATTAAATGTAATTCTCTCTTGGTCTGCCACAGTGCAAAGTATGTATAAAGTAACTTTCAATGATAAGGAATTATTGTGGAATAAAGTATTTAAATAAATATAAAAGGACAAGTGTTATTTATAATAGTAAGTAAGTAAGTACCATTCAATTCAAGTTCTTTTCGATAGTTTTAAGCTTGATTCCCAAAAAATAAATGCTGCTGTTCCCCAGATTCCGTTTTGTCTTCGACACTCTCAATTTGTATTAATGATCTCTTATCTGCAGTATGTAGAACAGGACACTAGGTTAGGCTAGGTAAGAGTGGCTGTTGGAAATACCAACCCACTTAGGCCTATTGGCCCATTGTGATGCCACGTGCATCTATGATCTTCTTACTACTGGAACCAGTTTGAGCTTATAATAAATCGTAGGAGACTGTTAACGTCTATTTTTTCTAGATCGTTTAGGTCGTTGTAGAAGAAAGCCCTTAGATGAAGCTTCCTTCTCTGAGAGAGAGCTGGGCATGTGCAGAGTAGGTGGGGGATTGTCTCCTCGTCCATGCAGCTTCTACAGAAATCGTTAGTAAAAGCGCCAAGCCTTCTTGCGTGCTTGCCTATGAGGCAGTGTCCGGTAATGACAACTATTATGGCGCTGAGATGTTTCCTATCTAAAAGGATCAGACACTTAGATCGACTCAGATCCAGCCTTGGCCAAATCTGTTTGGTCGCTAGACATGTTTGTCCAGCAGTCCACCTAAGGTCTGTTCTTTTATTGGCATCTAGCTTTAGTGTTAGTTTGCACATAGCGATTGGTATACCTATACTACCTTTGTCCGGTAGGATAGGTAGAGTGGTTCCAGAGCGAGTTCATCGGCTCTGCAGTTCCCTGGAATGTCTATGTGGCCCGGCACCCAACAAAGGTGAATGTTGAACTGCTCTGCCATCTCCATGAGAGATGATCGGCATTCAAGGGCGGTTTTAGAATATAATGAGACCGAGTCCAGGGACTTGATGGCGGCCTGACTATCCGAAAATATGCGAATATCCTTTGCAGATATCACGTTTTTCTTCA
Organism: Volucella bombylans; assembly: GCA_949129095.1. Classification (NCBI taxonomy): domain Eukaryota; kingdom Metazoa; phylum Arthropoda; class Insecta; order Diptera; family Syrphidae; genus Volucella; species Volucella bombylans. Next base: position 215,451,661 of record OX422140.1, read on the forward strand.
GCCAGGACAGAGCTTCTTTAATCGCCAAAATTTTCGCCTGGAACACGCTACAGTGATTTGGAAGGCGGAAAGAGAGGCTTAGATTTAGCTTATCTGAGAAAACACCGCCACCAACTCCGCTATCGGTTTTAGATCCATCTGTGTAGAGATGGATTGACTTGTCCTCCATGGAAGCATCCTCCTCCCAGAATGATCTAGAGGGGAAGCTTACATAGAAGTTTTTGTCAAACCAAAGTTCAGGTATGGTGTAATCGGTGTTCTCTGTGAGGATTCCTAATGTATTAAGAATATTGGCGTGGCCAGATGAATTATTTGTCCACTGTTTAGTCGCTTTAAGGCGAATAGCTGCAGTCGCAGCTACTTGCTTGCTAAAAATGTCGAGGGATGTCAAGTGAAGCAGAATATCTAATGCCGCAGAGGGGGTAGATCGCAAGGCTCCGCTTGTGCATAGACATGCTGTTCTTTGGACTCTGCTTAGTTTAATGCGGTTGACTGCATTCTCCAAGGCCGTCCACCAGACAACCACCCCGTAAGCAAGTATCGGTCTTATGACCGAGATGTATAGCCAGTGGGTTATGCGAGGTTGAAGGCCCCATTTGTTCCCAATGGCTTTTTTGCAAGAGAATAAAGCTATTGTAGCTTTATTGACTCTTTCTTGAATATTAGGTTTCCAGTTTAGTTTCCTATCAAAAATGAGACTCAGATATTTTGCTGTATCGGAGAAAACTAAACTGGTAACGTTTATTGAAGGAGGGTCTATGATTGGAATTTTATATTTCCTAGAAAAGAGGACAAGATCAGTTTTATGGGGGTTTATTCCCAATCCACAGCGATCTGCCCAGCGGGTTAGTCTGTTGAGATTTACTTGGAGGAGTTCTTTAATGGTATTTAGATGTTTTCCTGAGACGGCTATGGCAACGTCATCCGCATAGGCAATCACTCTGCTACCACCCGCTTCCAGGTATATCAGTAGTTCGTTAACTACTAAGTTCCAGAGAAAGGGAGAGAGGACACCGCCTTGCAGCGTACCCCTATGACATATCTTTTAGCAGAAGTCTCACCCAGTTTGGAGTTGATTATCCTGCTTTTTAGCATTAGTCTAATCAGCTCCCCAAGTGAGCCGTCTACCTGCAGAGTTGACAGCGCAGTCGTGATTGCGGATGTGTTGACGTTGTTAAAGGCGCCCTCTATGTCTAGGAAAGCAACCACTGTGTACTCCTTAACAGGACACTAAAAATGCTGCGAAATCTCAAGGATTCATTAAGTAATGTAAAAAAATATTTTACTCATTTTAAGTAACCTCTTTGCATTTGGTAGATAAGATTCAAAACCGTGCGATAAAGCTCATAGGTGATGCTAATTTCACAGTGAGTTGACACTGCCAACGGAAACTGCCAGTAGAATCGGCCTTCTCAAATCTTCAGCCATTGCATACGCTACTAACCCTCAATCTCATTTTCGGGCGTAATTTCAAATATCGTTATTCCTTCCCAAGCCGAGCAACTCGCTTATGGCTCTACCAGTCTCAATATATCTCAGTAAATATTCAAAACCAACGTACATCGATGCCTTTCCTTCTTTCCTCCCTAATTTTTATTCGCTCGCTTTTTAAGGTGAAGAGTAAAAACCAAAAGTCGGTTGCACTGCAGATTTTAATTGTACGGTGAATAGCCTAGTTTATTTATGGTTATTGGTGAATTAATCCCGATATCGTTCAGAATTGTGAAATGACCCCCTCAACACGAAAATGAATTGTTTTGCTAGGGGACCACGAAGCATATATATTTTTAAGATATCTTTATATTAAGTAGATATATTACAGTTTTACTTATGTTTCAATATTTCGTTTTCATGTTTAAGAGGGGACTTTACTAAAAAAAAAAAAGCGATACAAAAATTCTTCTAAAAAATTTTATATAAATTGTATATTACTTTTTTGTGCATGTAACAAATGTGCAGTAAAACCAATAAGCGATTATGGTTTTCTATACCAAAACCAGTATGCGTAGAGTAAAACATTGCTGCTGTATCCGCCAGTGTTAATGATGACCTTGATTTGTTCATTCGTCGCTGTTTGTAGCTATTGGGGTTATGTTAATCGACTACGTGAAAGATTTTACGCAAGAATCTTGCACTAAAATCTTACAAAATACAGAGTGGGCCTTAGAAAAGCTGGAGGAAGATCCGCTTTTTTATCGCAAAATTGTTTTCAGCGACGAAGCTCCTTCCTGGTTGAATGGGTATGCTAAAAAACAAAACTTTGGTACGATGAGCTTTCCTGAGGTTGCCGGCAATGTGAATCGATGGACCAATTGGGAAATGAGTTCGGTGAGGAATTTATACCTCTCCTTTTGGACCGGTAAATTGGCAGGCTAAATCATGCGATTTGACGCCTTTAGAGTATTTATTTTACGGGTATACGTCAATTCACTCGTCTATACCGATAAACCAGCGTCAATTGCAGCCTTGGAAGACAGCATTGCACGTGTTGTTAATGAGATAACCAGCCAATATGCTCGAAATAGTGATTCAAAATTCGACTATCCGTATGGACCAAGCATTGATTTATTAACTCAAATAAAAATTTTATAGACTTTTGCAAGTTTCCTGTTTTTTGACAATTGAAAACCAAACGCTTAAAAAAATTACCCATTATATATGTATAATAATTTAATCTAATTAATGTAAAATCAGTCATATAAATAGTAACATATAAGAATTAACAACAAAACTGTACATACATTTTATTTATAAGTCTCTTGATTTCATTTCTAATAGATTTTACCACAGAATGTGAAAATGCAGTGATACAAATCTATATCGCATCTAGATCTTTTTTTCTAAAACATACTCAGAATTGTTAGTACGCATGTCTGTATATCTCATACACTCAGAACGGTGAATGAATTCACCATGCTAAAATATTTTTAAACGATAACATGTCAATAAACTCCTTAAAATTGCAACAATAGTAAACCAGATATGTGATAAGGATTGTCTTATAAACCAACGATGTATTGTTATAATTGTTAATTGCTAATTTGCTGGTAACAACCCAATAAAACTTAAATCGTATTATGGTTTTGACATAATTTATTTAACAACGGAACCTATTTTTTTCGCATAATACAAATCGTTTGAACAATTGTTGCGGTATACGCTCTTATTGAATCCAAATTAATTTATTAATACTGTATGGAGATTATAGTATACATATATAATCTCGAAAGCATTGTATATAAATAAATTTTTTAAAAAAGGGGAACATTTATTTATTGATTCTTGATTGTATGGTACAAAAATAAGTTTATAACTTCATAACATTATAAAATTATCATTTTCTTACACATATATACATCGCCTTGGTTATCTGTATTTTTTTTTTTACTATAACTCTGCACTGGTACTCTACAGTGGAATTCTGTATTGACAATATGTACTTTTATAATTACCTTATAATCAAATCGGCTCTTCGTTGGGGATCCATTATTCGCCAATCTGAACCAAATGAAAATGCTCTTTTGGCAGCTATCACGGCAAGATCAACATCAACCTTAAATACAGCGCTTATAACAGCAAAATTAACTTAATATACGACAATGTTTATTCTACCTTATCACCTTCGGCAACACCGGAAATAACTTTGCCGGTAGCAGGGTTAATGGTTTTAAAAGTTTTACCCGAAACTGCATCAACAAACTCATTGTTTATGAAAAGCTAAAGTTATGAAAATAAAAGACCGGTATAGCTGAAAATCTTAAAGTAAATTGAAGAAAAAGTAAACCTACTTTAGTATATTCAATTGGTTGATTTGGGTTTGCCATATTTACACTGCTTAAATTCCAAGTAATTTGGAAAACTATAGAGAATATTGCAAAATGAGTTTAATTTATATACATATAGCGCAATTCTCACGCTTTTTTCAAATTGGAATGAATATTAATAACTACGACAAGCATTACAGCTAAACTGACTATAGAGCAATACCATAGATAAATTAACCTATTTGTCAAACTCTACTAATCCATTTGCAAACCCTTAACTTTAGCACAGAACACTGTAACTTAATTACCAAACATTCTTCATCTCTATAACCTGTCAGAATGGTTAAAATGACAGCAAATTTCCCGTAATGTTCACTAGGTATGTATAAAAAAAGCAAAAGTAAAAGGAAAAATATTTTACGCTGGTAAATATTTATTTCAACGCGGTGAAAAAGGTAAGATAATAGAATATATAAAAAAACCTATATTTTTTTGTTTCAAGTGCACAAAAAGGGAATGGTTTCAGAATAAAATTAAAAAAGGACCTAAGAATCATATTTTGAACGTTTCATTTGAAGATACAAATTAAACGCGACTATAACAGTTCTGAAATCAAGCTTAAGCTTCTATTGTAAGTCAATTGTATAAGCATTTTGCATGCTTAGGCACAAACTCTTGACTCTGGACATTGATGAAAAAGATTGTTGATTAAGCTCATATTTCAAAATCAATTTCCTTGTTGTTCTCTTAGTTTGACATGTGTTAAGTAAATAAATTAATTAAAAAATACTAATAAGTAATAAATGAAAATTTTTGATCATATTTTAGTTTTTTAGGAAAATATTTGTTTTTCTAATTGAATTTAAAGGTTTTCCAAAATATTTCGAGAATGTTTTTTTTTTCACATATTATAAAGTACAGAAGGACTGATATTTTAATTGTTTATTTGTTCAAAAAAATTCCCCGAATACCAACATACAATGTGCAGCAAAACTTTTGATATTCCAACTTAATTTGGTTTTGTCGAAGGGAATCATGTTTATAATTGCTTTAAACAGATCTGTTTGTTTCTTATTTGTACTTTCTTAGAGGCAAAACAATAATATTTCGTTCAGAAAAAAAAAATGTAGAAATAAAAATGTACCGCTGAATGTAAAATGAGCACAGCTAAAGTGGTGATACCCTTAAAGAAAAGTGTTAGTTTATATCTTAGTTTTGTAGAAATTACCTAATATTTTGTTGAGTACACTTTAAGCTTTTAAACTTCCTTAAGCCGGTCTGGCATGGATTCAGTCAACTTCAACACCAGATATTCACTTGTTATTTCTTACCATTCCCCTAAAAACAAGGCTTTTCTGAGGATTTGATGTAATGACATGTTTTCGTAAGCTTTTCTCTAAATGGTTCCAAAGACGTTCGGTTGGGTTAAGATCGGGCTTTGCGGTGGTGTTATTACCAAGAGAGGGATTTTATGTATCAACCTCACCATTTGTGCGACACACTTGGCATCGTTGTCCTCTTGGAAGTAAAAATCTTTCGCAATAACCATTTTTTATGTATTTTGAAGCAAATTTGCTAAATTTTGTAGTATACTTTTTTTGTCATGATCTCAATGACTATGACTAAATTACTGATACCAAAAGTGTACATTTACTTTTTTCCTTGTGTTTTTGAATTCAACGCTTCATCTGGGTCTTCATGCTTTCGAAGGCCTATTCGATCCATAACTGTTAAATTTTGACTCTTCAGAAAAAATCCTAGAAGTCAAATCTTTTGTTCTTGTATTCTTCGGCAAAGTATTCTCTTTTTTATTTGCTTCGCCGACAAAATGTTTCCTTCAACCGGTATAAGACTTATACTCAGTTCGTCCATCTACGTACTGTGCACGCTGCTTTCGTTAGGCCGATTTGATCTCTTTGACATTCACTACAATCCCGCCAAATTTAGCATTACAACGTAATATTTGTGAAAGGTATAGCGTTGATTTTTTTCTTCTCGAAAATACTGAGCAACGAATTTGGAAAACACGTCTTTTGCAATGTCCATGTGCTACTTTGCTTTGTAGGAATTTCAAGTCCCTCGACACCAGCTTCACAGCGGCAGGTTTCTTACATAGACGACTTCTGAAACGGGCATGCCAATCGTACAGCATTGTTTACTTTAAAATCGGTCAAACGATAGCGTCACACAAATATAGGGTTTTCCAATAAGGATTTGACAACTTTTTTTTTTAAATAAAACGCAAACCATTTGAGATACATATTTCCAAAAATTTATTATCGGCTTGAAGTACAATCAAAACATTTATGAATGGAACTCGACTTCGTTCATATGGCCATCGCGGCCCCACAGAAAAGAGTCAAGCGGCGTTAAATCGCACGAAAGAGGTGCCCAATCGACTGGCCCATTTCTTTAGATAACACGCTCATCATACTTACTCTTCAATAACGCCGCCGGCATGCAAACCGCACCAAACAGTTATTTTTTGTGGATGAAGTGGTGATTCATGAAGCACATGTGGATTTTCACCCGACCAATAACGCATATTTTGCTTATTGACGAACTCATTGAGCCAAAAATGAGCTTCGTCACTGAAGATGAAATTCATCATCTTGGCGCATTTTCTCCAGAACCCAATCGGAGAACGTAAGTCGCTTCAAATGGTCCATCGGCTTCAATTCTTGAGTCAGCTTGATCTTGTATGGGTGTAACCCAAGATCCTTGAACGCCGTGGAATTGACTGATTTGGATCGTTTGCTACGGACGCCTGAACGGCAGCGATATTTTCAACACTTCGACCAACCCGTTGTCTCACTGACACGGCAAAATCACACAACGAATATGTAGACTCAAATTTTTGCACTAAACTTGTTATTGCCTGTCTACTAGGGCGAGAATTACGACCGAAAATTGGAGTTAACGATCTTAAAGTTGCAGTTACCGACTCCGAATTTCGGTAGAAATTTTTTATAATTTGCAGACGTTGCTCGTTCGTGTACTTTACCATGATGAAAATGTTGAGTTTACTGAATAAATTGACAGTGACAGTTTGAGGATTAGTGAAAGAGTGCGTTCACAAATTAAATCCAAAATTGTCAAGTCCCTATTGGAAACCCCTTTAGGTATTTCAAAATTGAAATTGTTGGCCGTAGATAATTTTTTTTTAAAATTCAGAAATTCATATAAGTTCGCCGTGTAATTCAGATTTTTTTTCTCTATTGTAATCTAAATGTGTCCAGTCACACCCATATTTAAAAAAAAAATATAATTGGTCAATTCTCTGTGGTACCAAATGGACTTATAAAGCACAAATTTTGTTTATTGTTTTGTTTGTTGCTGGTAAAATATTTTCAAAATTATGTAAATTGAACACATCGGCCAAACACATCAAAAGCAAACAGAGCCTTGAATATTCGCTTGTTTAAATGCAAACAGAACTAAATTTCCTTTTTGTCAAACGTCAAAATGGGCACGCAAATTGGTGGAAGAATATTCCACACGAAGTACAAATCGGCCATTTGCATTTGGAATCTCGGACCGTTCACAACAAAAAGTAAGTAGTATATATTTGAATATGAAGTGTTAAACTAAAACCATTGTATATGAATCTAATAGTACTATCACAGATGCTATAGTTTACATAGATATTGCACGCCCTATGAAAAAATCTAACAGGCAATTGCCTGTTTTTACTTCGAACTTCAACTTCTGAACAATTTGTATGAACAAAATGTATTATAAAACCGAAGTCAATTCTTGGGATCGTATGTGGTGTATTGTGTATACAGCCGACAAGTAGGCATGCGTCGCGCCGTGCATATGTGTCTGTGGTTTCTGTTTTCAACCCTTATCTTCATACATAAAACAACCACAGTTCACGGGGCTGCGCGGGGCCGCGCGCTCGCTGGCTGTGTAATTGCTTTACATCATTCGCCGTCGACTTTCGACCGATTTGGATGTTTATTTATGTGACTGAACAATTTTTCTTAGTAAATTTTGTCAGCGGTACTTTTTCAGCGATATAATATTTTGCAGTTTATTTTACGATAGCAATGGGTGACAAGAGATTATTTGGAGTTTCTTGTTCTGTTTGTAGGAAAACTAAAAGGAATTACCCTGACTTGAGAATTTCATTAATTTAAAATGAAATTTTAAATAATTTGTGGATGAAGGCATGTGGTTTTAAAAATGAAGGCAAATACTTTGTTTGTGGAAATCATTTTTGTCCCGAGTTTGTAGGATTATCTAATTTAAGGCTGAGCTTGAAGGCCGGATAGAAAAAATTTGACTGGATAGCTGGATCACGGATATTCACCGGTTATCCGTTATATGTCTAAGTTATTAAGCCAAATTTTGTTTAAAGCCGTTTTAATTACATATTCGTTTTCTGTTTTGTATTGCTCGAATTAAAGTGGTATATCTCTTTTGAGTGGTCGAACGAATGTTCAATTATAGTTCAAACACTTATGTATGTAGGTGCATTCTTCATATGAGCAGTTTTTATAAAATATACAATGAAATCGCCTTGGGCCGACAGCAACTGTGCAAAATTGTTGCCTACATAACCATACACTCAACTACAGTTGCCAAAATATCAGTCTGCTGACATGTTTAATCTTGCTTTGGTGTCCGCCTAAGAGAATATATTTTATTATTTATATGCGTGATTGCTGTCCGTATCCGTTCAAGGGAATGTCCATCGAAGGAAAATCGTAAACTATGCAACTTAGGTGTATGGAGCAATTTCCGTTCAAAAAAATATGTCCCTCTAAGGGAGTTGTCCGTCTAAGGGTGGTGTCCGCAGTCTGAGACTTCACTGTATATACATACGAGTACATATATGTAGTAAATGATTGGATGGTTCTGTAAGTGTTAATTGTACATAATATGTAGATATATTCATTCGGATGTGAAAGTACACATATTACACTTAATATTCTTTTCCACGTCACCCAAAGAGGTAGAATATCAGACTCGTTTTTTTTTATGAGGTATTCCCCCTCATAAAATTTTCTTCTCCGAAAAGATGAGTGGGTAGATGGCCTTTTTGGCGTCCACATTTATTGTTGCATAGCGGTGGGTGTACAGTTTCCAGTCTTCTATCCATTTGTCCTCCCAGTGCCTTATAATTTGCCTTCTTATGTACTTATTCGATTGGACGTAGAAGGAAACTAGAGGTTCTGCTGTCACCAATTTTGCAGCTCTATCAGCTGCTTCGTTGCCTTTGATACCTACGTGTCCCGGTATCCTCATAAGATTGATTTTGCTCTTGCTACCGATAAGTCGGTCCCGGATGGTTTCAGCTATTAGTGTTCTATTGTTAATATTTTTAATGGCTTCGATTGTTGATAGACTGTCAGTACATATTATGTTTTTTTGTTGTCTGCTAATTTTAAGGCCCTGAGTATTCCCTCAGCTGATAGAACTGAGGAGAATTCTTTAAGCAGTCCTTTAGAGAGAGTTTTTCCATCTTGATCAACAACTGCGAAGGCTACACCGACATTATTTTTTGATCCATCAGTAAACAGGAAGTTCCAATTAGCTTGTTGTTCGCTGTCCATGATTTGGGTATCCATGAGGTGGGTATTGAAGCAGTCGTGGTTAAGTGTCCATGGTGGGTGAAGTGGATTTTCACATTTTCGCGTTGATAATGGATAGCCGAAGTTTTTATCGTGCATTACAGCGTTGTAAATCGTTGATGGACACTTCGGTAATTTCCTCCGACCCACAGTTTTTTTTGATGTCGGCGATGATAGGTGTTCTGTAGGAGGGGCTTAAATTCTCTATTAGGAATGAGGTTAAGTGATCAAATCGCTGTTCAATGGATGGGAGTCCGGCATCAGTTAGGATGTTTTTATGAGCGTACTTCTGAAGGCTCTTTGGCTTAGCCGTATGGCTGCATAATACGTTGGTTTTATGAGTGCCAGCGATGACTGTGAGCATTTCTCATATATGCTTAATCCATAATCAATCTTTGATAGCTTTGTAGACCTAATGATGTTGATGAGAGAATTAATGTGACAGAAACTATTCTTAGAGGCTAAGCACTTAATGATATTGCACCGGGTAGTTGGGCTATTCATGAGAACGTCATTTTGAATAAACAATAGACTGTCAATGATCTGTTCCAATTCTAACTCCAACTGGATAATTTTAAAAATAATTTTGTTTACTATTTCATTGAAATAAAACTGAATTGAATTGCTTTGCTCGAGGTTTCTTTCTTCAACTTTGATCAAATTAATAGAATGGATTAGGTCATTTATTATACTGACTGTTATGTTTTGAAGTGCACCTCTATTTTTTTTTTCATACTTTATTTCATGTAAAAACTTAAAGCTAACATAATTTATTTAACCTACATCGATAACCAGCTTACCTAGTTTAGACATAAGGTTCTCATTTTCTTCCATACCATTTTTAATTCGAACGTTATTTCCCTTAATTATGTTTATAATTTCTGAATAATACTCAGCATTCTAGTTATCCATTGTCTCAAATAACGTTTTGAATCCAGTACCTATCAGGTTTACTAGTCTTCTACGTGCTCTAATCTGTTTGACCATTAAATTGTATATTATATGAACTTTGTGTTCAATTTTAAGCAAATTATTTCGAACTCCCTGTTGATATTTCTTACAATTGTATCGTTTATTTTCACAACGTGACATGCCCATATTTTGCCAAAAATCCTTCTATATTTTTTTCCTGGAAAGCAGAGCTGCTTGCGTAGCCACATGAAACGTGATAAGTCCAACTATAGTACATCATTTTTAATCCGTTTATTTTCAAAAAGTAATAAGTCTGGACATGACACGTTTTGAAAGTAAAACAGTAACAAAGTATTGTGATAACCACTCAAATGTGAGCAGCGACATCTAGCAGAAAATGTCGAAACTCGAAGACTCGAAGGTTTCGATACTGGATTAGCAAAGTCATCGACTGGAGAATAGAATCGAATTTTCTAGCAAATTGGAAATTGTATGGGACGCTGGGTGGCGAGGATTGTTCTCGAAGTATGTCATTCGAGTATAAATACCAGCATCCCAAAGGTATGCAAATCAGTTCCAAAGTTGAATTTGAAGTGTTAATTAGAAGAAGTGATTAAGTGGTTTAAGTAAAAGATAAGAAAAGTATATGTGGTTGAGAAATTGAATTGTACTGAGAGAAAGAATTAAATAGTGAATTGTAACTGTACTGAATAAAGGGATTTGTATTGAAAAGAATAAGTTCTATCATTTGCACCCACACAAACATTTTACATTGGTGTCAGAAGTGGGATAGGACTTATTGTGTGTAAAAAAAAAAAAAAAGTGTTTTCTGACTATTTGAAAAAGCTAGAATGGGTCGAAAACTATTGCAGTTGACCCTCGTCCAACTCAAATCCGAGTTGAACAAGAGAAGCCTCAGCGCCAGTGGAGGAAAAAGTGACCTGGTGCTTCGACTTCAGGAGGCTTTGAACAACGAGGGACATGATCCTTATGCATATTCCTTTGATGTTGACGAGGATGAACAGACAAGTACCGGCAATGACATGGCTGCAATGATGCAACTCCTCTTATTAAAAATGGACGAACAAAACAAAAAAATGGACGAACAAAACAAAAAAATGGACGAACAGAAGAACAGTCTCGACGAACAAAAGAAAAATCTGGAAGAACAAAAGAATAGCCTCGAACAAAAGCTGGACGAACAAAAGAAAAATATGGAAGAACAGAAGAACATTCTCCAGAACAGTCTGGAACAAAAATTGGACGAACAAACCAACAATCTGCACGGTCTTCAACAGAAAATGGATGAACAAAAGAATAATCTGGAAGAACAAAAGAACATCCTCCAGCAAAAATTCGAAGAAATCGATGACAAATTTGAAAGAATAGAGAAGAACGTTGATGACAAATTTGATAGAATAGAGAAGAATGTTGGCGAAAAATTCGAGGAAATGGACAGCAAAGTTCAGCAACTGGCAAAAGAGCGCGACACAGTGCGAAAACAGAAACTATCGGCTTGAAGTACAATCAAAACATTTATGAATGGAACTCGACTTCGTTCATATGGCCATCGCGGCCACACATTTCGGCCGAAACGGCCGCTGTTTCACGTTTCCAACGTCGTCGGCGTGTTGGCATAAACCAATGACTTAACGTAGCCCCACAGAAAAGAGTCAAGCGGCGTTAAATCGCACGAAAGAGGTGCCCAATCGACTGGCCCATTTCTTTAGATAACACGCTCATCATACTTACTCTTCAATAACGCCGCCGGCATGCAAACCGCACCAAACAGTTATTTTTTGTGGATGAAGTGGTGATTCATGAAGCACATGTGGATTTTCACCCGACCAATAACGCATATTTTGCTTATTGACGAACTCATTGAGCCAAAAATGAGCTTCGTCACTGAAGATGAAATTCATCATCTTGGCGCATTTTCTCCAGAACCCAATCGGAGAACGTAAGTCGCTTCAAATGGTCCATCGGCTTCAATTCTTGAGTCAGCTTGATCTTGTATGGGTGTAACCCAAGATCCTTGAACGCCGTGGAATTGACTGATTTGGATCGTTTGCTACGGACGCCTGAACGGCAGCGATATTTTCAACACTTCGACCAACCCGTTGTCTCACTGACACGGCAAAATCACACAACGAATATGTAGACTCAAATTTTTGCACTAAACTTGTTATTGCCTGTCTACTAGGGCGAGAATTACGACCGAAAATTGGAGTTAACGCTCTTAAAGTTGCAGTTACCGACTCCGAATTTCGGTAGAAATTTTTTATAATTTGCAGACGTTGCTCGTTCGCGTACTTTACCATGATGAAAATGTTGAATTTACTGAATAAATTGACAGTGACAGTTTGAGGATTAGTGAAAGAGTGCGTTCACAAATTAAATCCAAAATTGTCAAGTCCCTATTGGAAACCCCTTGAGGTATTTCAAAATTGAAATTGTTGGCCGTAGATAATTTTTTTTTAAAATTCAGAAATTCATATAAGTTCGCCGTGTAATTCAGATTTTTTTTCTCTATTGTAATCTAAATGTGTCCAGTCACACCCATATTTAAAAAAAAAAATATAATTGGTCAATTCTCTGTGGTACCAAATGGACTTATAAAGCACAAATTTTGTTTATTGTTTTGTTTGTTGCTGGTAAAATATTTTCAAAATTATGTAAATTGAACACATCGGCCAAACACATCAAAAGCAAACAGAGCCTTGAATATTCGCTTGTTTAAATGCAAACAGAACTAAATTTCCTTTTTGTCAAACGTCAAAATGGGCACGCAAATTGGTGGAAGAATATTCCACACGAAGTACAAATCGGCCATTTGCATTTGGAATCTCGGACCGTTCACAACAAAAAGTAAGTAGTATATATTTGAATATGAAGTGTTAAACTAAAACCATTGTATATGAATCTAATAGTACTATCACAGATGCTATAGTTTACATAGATATTGCACGCCCTATGAAAAAATCTAACAGGCAATTGCCTGTTTTTACTTCGAACTTCAACTTCTGAACAATTTGTATGAACAAAATGTATTATAAAACCGAAGTCAATTCTTGGGATCGTATGTGGTGTATTGTGTATACAGCCGACAAGTAGGCATGCGTCGCGCCGTGCATATGTGTCTGTGGTTTCTGTTTTCAACCCTTATCTTCATACATAAAACAACCACAGTTCACGGGGCTGCGCGGGGCCGCGCGCTCGCTGGCTGTGTAATTGCTTTACATCATTCGCCGTCGACTTTCGACCGATTTGGATGTTTATTTATGTGACTGAACAATTTTTCTTAGTAAATTTTGTCAGCGGTACTTTTTCAGCGATATAATATTTTGCAGTTTATTTTACGATAGCAATGGGTGACAAGAGATTATTTGGAGTTTCTTGTTCTGTTTGTAGGAAAACTAAAAGGAATTACCCTGACTTGAGAATTTCATTAATTTAAAATGAAATTTTAAATAATTTGTGGATGAAGGCATGTGGTTTTAAAAATGAAGGCAAATACTTTGTTTGTGGAAATCATTTTTGTCCCGAGTTTGTAGGATTATCTAATTTAAGGCTGAGCTTGAAGGCCGGATAGAAAAAATTTGACTGGATAGCTGGATCACGGATATTCACCGGTTATCCGTTATATGTCTAAGTTATTAAGCCAAATTTTGTTTAAAGCCGTTTTAATTACATATTCGTTTTCTGTTTTGTATTGCTCGAATTAAAGTGGTATATCTCTTTTGAGTGGTCGAACGAATGTTCAATTATAGTTCAAACACTTATGTATGTAGGTGCATTCTTCATATGAGCAGTTTTTATAAAATATACAATGAAATCGCCTTGGGCCGACAGCAACTGTGCAAAATTGTTGCCTACATAACCATACACTCAACTACAGTTGCCAAAATATCAGTCTGCTGACATGTTTAATCTTGCTTTGGTGTCCGCCTAAGAGAATATATTTTATTATTTATATGCGTGATTGCTGTCCGTATCCGTTCAAGGGAATGTCCATCGAAGGAAAATCGTAAACTATGCAACTTAGGTGTATGGAGCAATTTCCGTTCAAAAAAATATGTCCCTCTAAGGGAGTTGTCCGTCTAAGGGTGGTGTCCGCAGTCTGAGACTTCACTGTATATACATACGAGTACATATATGTAGTAAATGATTGGATGGTTCTGTAAGTGTTAATTGTACATAATATGTAGATATATTCATTCGGATGTGAAAGTACACATATTACACTTAATATTCTTTTCCACGTCACCCAAAGAGGTAGAATATCAGACTCGTTTTTTTTTATGAGGTATTCCCCCTCATAAAATTTTCTTCTCCGAAAAGATGAGTGGGTAGATGGCCTTTTTGGCGTCCACATTTATTGTTGCATAGCGGTGGGTGTACAGTTTCCAGTCTTCTATCCATTTGTCCTCCCAGTGCCTTATAATTTGCCTTCTTATGTACTTATTCGATTGGACGTAGAAGGAAACTAGAGGTTCTGCTGTCACCAATTTTGCAGCTCTATCAGCTGCTTCGTTGCCTTTGATACCTACGTGTCCCGGTATCCTCATAAGATTGATTTTGCTCTTGCTACCGATAAGTCGGTCCCGGATGGTTTCAGCTATTAGTGTTCTATTGTTAATATTTTTAATGGCTTCGATTGTTGATAGACTGTCAGTACATATTATGTTTTTTTGTTGTCTGCTAATTTTAAGGCCCTGAGTATTCCCTCAGCTGATAGAACTGAGGAGAATTCTTTAAGCAGTCCTTTAGAGAGAGTTTTTCCATCTTGATCAACAACTGCGAAGGCTACACCGACATTATTTTTTGATCCATCAGTAAACAGGAAGTTCCAATTAGCTTGTTGTTCGCTGTCCATGATTTGGGTATCCATGAGGTGGGTATTGAAGCAGTCGTGGTTAAGTGTCCATGGTGGGTGAAGTGGATTTTCACATTTTCGCGTTGATAATGGATAGCCGAAGTTTTTATCGTGCATTACAGCGTTGTAAATCGTTGATGGACACTTCGGTAATTTCCTCCGACCCACAGTTTTTTTTGATGTCGGCGATGATAGGTGTTCTGTAGGAGGGGCTTAAATTCTCTATTACAAATGAGGTTAAGTGATCAAATCGCTGTTCAATGGATGGGAGTCCGGCATCAGTTAGGATGTTTTTATGAGCGTACTTCTGAAGGCTCTTTGGCTTAGCCGTATGGCTGCATAATACGTTGGTTTTATGAGTGCCAGCGATGACTGTGAGCATTTCTCATATATGCTTAATCCATAATCAATCTTTGATAGCTTTGTAGACCTAATGATGTTGATGAGAGAATTAATGTGACAGAAACTATTCTTAGAGGCTAAGCACTTAATGATATTGCACCGGGTAGTTGGGCTATTCATGAGAACGTCATTTTGAATAAACAATAGACTGTCAATGATCTGTTCCAATTCTAACTCCAACTGGATAATTTTAAAAATAATTTTGTTTACTATTTCATTGAAATAAAACTGAATTGAATTGCTTTGCTCGAGGTTTCTTTCTTCAACTTTGATCAAATTAATAGAATGGATTAGGTCATTTATTATACTGACTGTTATGTTTTGAAGTGCACCTCTATTTTTTTTTTCATACTTTATTTCATGTAAAAACTTAAAGCTAACATAATTTATTTAACCTACATCGATAACCAGCTTACCTAGTTTAGACATAAGGTTCTCATTTTCTTCCATACCATTTTTAATTCGAACGTTATTTCCCTTAATTATGTTTATAATTTCTGAATAATACTCAGAATTCTAGTTATCCATTGTCTCAAATAACGTTTTGAATCCAGTACCTATCAGGTTTACTAGTCTTCTACGTGCTCTAATCTGTTTGACCATTAAATTGTATATTATATGAACTTTGTGTTCAATTTTAAGCAAATTATTTCGAACTCCCTGTTGATATTTCTAACAATTGTATCGTTTATTTTCACAACGTGACATGCCCATATTTTGCCAAAAATCCTTCTATATTTTTTTCCTGGAAAGCAGAGCTGCTTGCGTAGCCACATGAAACGTGATAAGTCCAACTATAGTACATCATTTTTAATCCGTTTATTTTCAAAAAGTAATAAGTCTGGACATGACACGTTTTGAAAGTAAAACAGTAACAAAGTATTGTGATAACCACTCAAATGTGAGCAGCGACATCTAGCAGAAAATGTCGAAACTCGAAGACTCGAAGGTTTCGATACTGGATTAGCAAAGTCATCGACTGGAGAATAGAATCGAATTTTCTAGCAAATTGGAAATTGTATGGGACGCTGGGTGGCGAGGATTGTTCTCGAAGTATGTCATTCGAGTATAAATACCAGCATCCCAAAGGTATGCAAATCAGTTCCAAAGTTGAATTTGAAGTGTTAATTAGAAGAAGTGATTAAGTGGTTTAAGTAAAAGATAAGAAAAGTATATGTGGTTGAGAAATTGAATTGTACTGAGAGAAAGAATTAAATAGTGAATTGTAACTGTACTGAATAAAGGGATTTGTATTGAAAAGAATAAGTTCTATCATTTGCACCCACACAAACATTTTACATTGGTGTCAGAAGTGGGATAGGACTTATTGTGTGTAAAAAAAAAAAAAAAGTGTTTTCTGACTATTTGAAAAAGCTAGAATGGGTCGAAAACTATTGCAGTTGACCCTCGTCCAACTCAAATCCGAGTTGAACAAGAGAAGCCTCAGCGCCAGTGGAGGAAAAAGTGACCTGGTGCTTCGACTTCAGGAGGCTTTGAACAACGAGGGACATGATCCTTATGCATATTCCTTTGATGTTGACGAGGATGAACAGACAAGTACCGGCAATGACATGGCTGCAATGATGCAACTCCTCTTATTAAAAATGGACGAACAAAACAAAAAAATGGACGAACAAAACAAAAAAATGGACGAACAGAAGAACAGTCTCGACGAACAAAAGAAAAATCTGGAAGAACAAAAGAATAGCCTCGAACAAAAGCTGGACGAACAAAAGAAAAATATGGAAGAACAGAAGAACATTCTCCAGAACAGTCTGGAACAAAAATTGGACGAACAAACCAACAATCTGCACGGTCTTCAACAGAAAATGGATGAACAAAAGAATAATCTGGAAGAACAAAAGAACATCCTCCAGCAAAAATTCGAAGAAATCGATGACAAATTTGAAAGAATAGAGAAGAACGTTGATGACAAATTTGATAGAATAGAGAAGAATGTTGGCGAAAAATTCGAGGAAATGGACAGCAAAGTTCAGCAACTGGCAAAAGAGCGCGACACAGTGCGAAAACAGAAACTATCGGCTTGAAGTACAATCAAAACATTTATGAATGGAACTCGACTTCGTTCATATGGCCATCGCGGCCACACATTTCGGCCGAAACGGCCGCTGTTTCACGTTTCCAACGTCGTCGGCGTGTTGGCATAAACCAATGACTTAACGTAGCCCCACAGAAAAGAGTCAAGCGGCGTTAAATCGCACGAAAGAGGTGCCCAATCGACTGGCCCATTTCTTTAGATAACACGCTCATCATACTTACTCTTCAATAACGCCGCCGGCATGCAAACCGCACCAAACAGTTATTTTTTGTGGATGAAGTGGTGATTCATGAAGCACATGTGGATTTTCACCCGACCAATAACGCATATTTTGCTTATTGACGAACTCATTGAGCCAAAAATGAGCTTCGTCACTGAAGATGAAATTCATCATCTTGGCGCATTTTCTCCAGAACCCAATCGGAGAACGTAAGTCGCTTCAAATGGTCCATCGGCTTCAATTCTTGAGTCAGCTTGATCTTGTATGGGTGTAACCCAAGATCCTTGAACGCCGTGGAATTGACTGATTTGGATCGTTTGCTACGGACGCCTGAACGGCAGCCATATTTTCAACACTTCGACCAACCCGTTGTCTCACTGACACGGCAAAATCACACAACGAATATGTAGACTCAAATTTTTGCACTAAACTTGTTATTGCCTGTCTACTAGGGCGAGAATTACGACCGAAAATTGGAGTTAACGCTCTTAAAGTTGCAGTTACCGACTCCGAATTTCGGTAGAAATTTTTTATAATTTGCAGACGTTGCTCGTTCGCGTACTTTACCATGATGAAAATGTTGAATTTACTGAATAAATTGACAGTGACAGTTTGAGGATTAGTGAAAGAGTGCGTTCACAAATTAAATCCAAAATTGTCAAGTCCCTATTGGAAACCCCTTGAGGTATTTCAAAATTGAAATTGTTGGCCGTAGATAATTTTTTTT
Source organism: Volucella bombylans (assembly GCA_949129095.1). Classification (NCBI taxonomy): domain Eukaryota; kingdom Metazoa; phylum Arthropoda; class Insecta; order Diptera; family Syrphidae; genus Volucella; species Volucella bombylans. The sequence continues at coordinate 215,470,200 of OX422140.1, forward strand.
TAAAATTCAGAAATTCATATAAGTTCGCCGTGTAATTCAGATTTTTTTTCTCTATTGTAATCTAAATGTGTCCAGTCACACCCATATTTAAAAAAAAAAATATAATTGGTCAATTCTCTGTGGTACCAAATGGACTTATAAAGCACAAATTTTGTTTATTGTTTTGTTTGTTGCTGGTAAAATATTTTCAAAATTATGTAAATTGAACACATCGGCCAAACACATCAAAAGCAAACAGAGCCTTGAATATTCGCTTGTTTAAATGCAAACAGAACTAAATTTCCTTTTTGTCAAACGTCAAAATGGGCACGCAAATTGGTGGAAGAATATTCCACACGAAGTACAAATCGGCCATTTGCATTTGGAATCTCGGACCGTTCACAACAAAAAGTAAGTAGTATATATTTGAATATGAAGTGTTAAACTAAAACCATTGTATATGAATCTAATAGTACTATCACAGATGCTATAGTTTACATAGATATTGCACGCCCTATGAAAAAATCTAACAGGCAATTGCCTGTTTTTACTTCGAACTTCAACTTCTGAACAATTTGTATGAACAAAATGTATTATAAAACCGAAGTCAATTCTTGGGATCGTATGTGGTGTATTGTGTATACAGCCGACAAGTAGGCATGCGTCGCGCCGTGCATATGTGTCTGTGGTTTCTGTTTTCAACCCTTATCTTCATACATAAAACAACCACAGTTCACGGGGCTGCGCGGGGCCGCGCGCTCGCTGGCTGTGTAATTGCTTTACATCATTCGCCGTCGACTTTCGACCGATTTGGATGTTTATTTATGTGACTGAACAATTTTTCTTAGTAAATTTTGTCAGCGGTACTTTTTCAGCGATATAATATTTTGCAGTTTATTTTACGATAGCAATGGGTGACAAGAGATTATTTGGAGTTTCTTGTTCTGTTTGTAGAAAAACTAAAAGGAATTACCCTGACTTGAGAATTTCATTAATTTAAAATGAAATTTTAAATAATTTGTGGATGAAGGCATGTGGTTTTAAAAATGAAGGCAAATACTTTGTTTGTGGAAATCATTTTTGTCCCGAGTTTGTAGGATTATCTAATTTAAGGCTGAGCTTGAAGGCCGGATAGAAAAAATTTGACTGGATAGCTGGATCACGGATATTCACCGGTTATCCGTTATATGTCTAAGTTATTAAGCCAAATTTTGTTTAAAGCCGTTTTAATTACATATTCGTTTTCTGTTTTGTATTGCTCGAATTAAAGTGGTATATCTCTTTTGAGTGGTCGAACGAATGTTCAATTATAGTTCAAACACTTATGTATGTAGGTGCATTCTTCATATGAGCAGTTTTTATAAAATATACAATGAAATCGCCTTGGGCCGACAGCAACTGTGCAAAATTGTTGCCTACATAACCATACACTCAACTACAGTTGCCAAAATATCAGTCTGCTGACATGTTTAATCTTGCTTTGGTGTCCGCCTAAGAGAATATATTTTATTATTTATATGCGTGATTGCTGTCCGTATCCGTTCAAGGGAATGTCCATCGAAGGAAAATCGTAAACTATGCAACTTAGGTGTATGGAGCAATTTCCGTTCAAAAAAATATGTCCCTCTAAGGGAGTTGTCCGTCTAAGGGTGGTGTCCGCAGTCTGAGACTTCACTGTATATACATACGAGTACATATATGTAGTAAATGATTGGATGGTTCTGTAAGTGTTAATTGTACATAATATGTAGATATATTCATTCGGATGTGAAAGTACACATATTACACTTAATATTCTTTTCCACGTCACCCAAAGAGGTAGAATATCAGACTCGTTTTTTTTTATGAGGTATTCCCCCTCATAAAATTTTCTTCTCCGAAAAGATGAGTGGGTAGATGGCCTTTTTGGCGTCCACATTTATTGTTGCATAGCGGTGGGTGTACAGTTTCCAGTCTTCTATCCATTTGTCCTCCCAGTGCCTTATAATTTGCCTTCTTATGTACTTATTCGATTGGACGTAGAAGGAAACTAGAGGTTCTGCTGTCACCAATTTTGCAGCTCTATCAGCTGCTTCGTTGCCTTTGATACCTACGTGTCCCGGTATCCTCATAAGATTGATTTTGCTCTTGCTACCGATAAGTCGGTCCCGGATGGTTTCAGCTATTAGTGTTCTATTGTTAATATTTTTAATGGCTTCGATTGTTGATAGACTGTCAGTACATATTATGTTTTTTTGTTGTCTGCTAATTTTAAGGCCCTGAGTATTCCCTCAGCTGATAGAACTGAGGAGAATTCTTTAAGCAGTCCTTTAGAGAGAGTTTTTCCATCTTGATCAACAACTGCGAAGGCTACACCGACATTATTTTTTGATCCATCAGTAAACAGGAAGTTCCAATTAGCTTGTTGTTCGCTGTCCATGATTTGGGTATCCATGAGGTGGGTATTGAAGCAGTCGTGGTTAAGTGTCCATGGTGGGTGAAGTGGATTTTCACATTTTCGCGTTGATAATGGATAGCCGAAGTTTTTATCGTGCATTACAGCGTTGTAAATCGTTGATGGACACTTCGGTAATTTCCTCCGACCCACAGTTTTTTTTGATGTCGGCGATGATAGGTGTTCTGTAGGAGGGGCTTAAATTCTCTATTAGGAATGAGGTTAAGTGATCAAATCGCTGTTCAATGGATGGGAGTCCGGCATCAGTTAGGATGTTTTTATGAGCGTACTTCTGAAGGCTCTTTGGCTTAGCCGTATGGCTGCATAATACGTTGGTTTTATGAGTGCCAGCGATGACTGTGAGCATTTCTCATATATGCTTAATCCATAATCAATCTTTGATAGCTTTGTAGACCTAATGATGTTGATGAGAGAATTAATGTGACAGAAACTATTCTTAGAGGCTAAGCACTTAATGATATTGCACCGGGTAGTTGGGCTATTCATGAGAACGTCATTTTGAATAAACAATAGACTGTCAATGATCTGTTCCAATTCTAACTCCAACTGGATAATTTTAAAAATAATTTTGTTTACTATTTCATTGAAATAAAACTGAATTGAATTGCTTTGCTCGAGGTTTCTTTCTTCAACTTTGATCAAATTAATAGAATGGATTAGGTCATTTATTATACTGACTGTTATGTTTTGAAGTGCACCTCTATTTTTTTTTTCATACTTTATTTCATGTAAAAACTTAAAGCTAACATAATTTATTTAACCTACATCGATAACCAGCTTACCTAGTTTAGACATAAGGTTCTCATTTTCTTCCATACCATTTTTAATTCGAACGTTATTTCCCTTAATTATGTTTATAATTTCTGAATAATACTCAGCATTCTAGTTATCCATTGTCTCAAATAACGTTTTGAATCCAGTACCTATCAGGTTTACTAGTCTTCTACGTGCTCTAATCTGTTTGACCATTAAATTGTATATTATATGAACTTTGTGTTCAATTTTAAGCAAATTATTTCGAACTCCCTGTTGATATTTCTTACAATTGTATCGTTTATTTTCACAACGTGACATGCCCATATTTTGCCAAAAATCCTTCTATATTTTTTTCCTGGAAAGCAGAGCTGCTTGCGTAGCCACATGAAACGTGATAAGTCCAACTATAGTACATCATTTTTAATCCGTTTATTTTCAAAAAGTAATAAGTCTGGACATGACACGTTTTGAAAGTAAAACAGTAACAAAGTATTGTGATAACCACTCAAATGTGAGCAGCGACATCTAGCAGAAAATGTCGAAACTCGAAGACTCGAAGGTTTCGATACTGGATTAGCAAAGTCATCGACTGGAGAATAGAATCGAATTTTCTAGCAAATTGGAAATTGTATGGGACGCTGGGTGGCGAGGATTGTTCTCGAAGTATGTCATTCGAGTATAAATACCAGCATCCCAAAGGTATGCAAATCAGTTCCAAAGTTGAATTTGAAGTGTTAATTAGAAGAAGTGATTAAGTGGTTTAAGTAAAAGATAAGAAAAGTATATGTGGTTGAGAAATTGAATTGTACTGAGAGAAAGAATTAAATAGTGAATTGTAACTGTACTGAATAAAGGGATTTGTATTGAAAAGAATAAGTTCTATCATTTGCACCCACACAAACATTTTACATTGGTGTCAGAAGTGGGATAGGACTTATTGTGTGTAAAAAAAAAAAAAAGTGTTTTCTGACTATTTGAAAAAGCTAGAATGGGTCGAAAACTATTGCAGTTGACCCTCGTCCAACTCAAATCCGAGTTGAACAAGAGAAGCCTCAGCGCCAGTGGAGGAAAAAGTGACCTGGTGCTTCGACTTCAGGAGGCTTTGAACAACGAGGGACATGATCCTTATGCATATTCCTTTGATGTTGACGAGGATGAACAGACAAGTACCGGCAATGACATGGCTGCAATGATGCAACTCCTCTTATTAAAAATGGACGAACAAAACAAAAAAATGGACGAACAGAAGAACAGTCTCGACGAACAAAAGAAAAATCTGGAAGAACAAAAGAATAGCCTCGAACAAAAGCTGGACGAGCAAAAGAAAAATATGGAAGAACAGAAGAACATTCTCCAGAACAGTCTGGAACAAAAATTGGACGAACAAACCAACAATCTGCACGGTCTTCAACAGAAAATGGATGAACAAAAGAATAATCTGGAAGAACAAAAGAACATCCTCCAGCAAAAATTCGAAGAAATCGATGACAAATTTGAAAGAATAGAGAAGAACGTTGATGACAAATTTGATAGAATAGAGAAGAATGTTGGCGAAAAATTCGAGGAAATGGACAGCAAAGTTCAGCAACTGGCAAAAGAGCGCGACACAGTGCGAAAACAGAAACTGCGAGAATGTTCTTTAAGCGGTCCAAGGAGAAAAGATTTGAAGCCTCCCTCATTCGATGGCCAGACCTCATGGTCTACTTATAAGAAGCAGTTTGAAATGGCTGCCTGTGCAAACGACTGGGACAATGAGGAAAAGTGCTTTGCCCTAACAATGGCCTTGCACGGTCCTGCAGCACAATTGTTGCAAACAGTAGATATCGAAAAGCACAAAGATTATGTGACTTTAGTACAGGCTATCGAGAAACGGTTTGGGGATAGCCACATGCAGGAGGTCTACAAGGTCCAATTGCAAAGCCGAACGCAGCAACGAGGAGAAACACTTCAGCAGCTCCAAGCAGACGTGAGTAGACTGGCACATCTGTCATACCCCACCGCAGGCCAGGAAATTATCGACGAAATGGCAAAAGATGCATTTATCAGGGGAATTGCAGATTCGAAGCTACAGTCAGCAGTAAGGATGGCCGGGAAAAGAACCCTTGCTGAAGCACTTGCCTTCGCTCTGGCGATGGAAGCAGCCAATCAGGCTTCCAGGGGAACACATTTCGTCAGGGAAGTAGCATCTGTCGAATGCTCCTGCACAAGAATTAGTGCCGAGGAACGAGATACTCGACGGGATAGACGAATAATGCGCTGCTGGAATTGCAATAAAATAGGACACCTTCAAAGGCAGTGTAAAGAACCGGTGCGACGAAAAGACTGCCCTCACTGTGGTGACAAGCAAATAGAGGAAGAAACCCGCAGAAACAGCTATCAAGAAGCCGGTCAACCTTCCCGAAATCATCAGTCGGGAAATGCTTAAGTACCAACTTCGCGGGGCAGAAGTTGGTAGCAGGAGTCGACGGCCCCAGGACCATCACCCAAGTCTCGCTGGCAAAACGATGCAGCGAAAGCCTTCTAGTAGAAGTAGTCAGTGGAAAAGAAAAATGGATGGCAACAATAGACACAGGTGCCACGGCCTCAATCATCAGGAGGAATCTTGTGCAGAAGTCTTGGCTGCATAACACTAGCAGTTGCAGCTTGCGAACAGCTACAGGAGCAACGATTAAGGTATATGGTGAAGTCCGCATAAAAATCCAACTGGCCGGAATAACATTCACTCACGCGTTTCTGGTAGCTGACATATGTGACGAGTGCATCATTGGTACAGACTTCATGAGAGAACATGGACTTGTAGTCGACTTGGGGGCACAAACCCTGAAATACGGAAACATGGAGATACCAATGATATACGGAAACGCCAATACCACAGTCTCAAATGTCGTTATCTGCAGCAATCAGAGTCTAGAGCCTTCGTCAGAAGCAATTTTGTGGGCAGAAGTGGAAGGTGGTCCTGGTAGCCACAGATTCTATTTGATGGAGCCAGAAAAGAAAAGAGACTTCATGGTGGGAAAGACCTTAGTGGAGCCAAAGAACAACATGGTCCCTGTAAGGATTCTAAATCCAAAGACATTCAGTGTAAAGGTGAAAAAGGGAGAGATAGTGGGAAAATGTGTACCTGTTGAGGCTATATCGACTACAACGGAAAAAAAGGGTGCAAAACCGGTCACAACAGTTCAGAGCATAAAAATCAAGAACAAAATTCTCAGCCTCTGTAATCTGGACGAAGATCAGCGAATCCTGGCAGAAAAACTAATCGGTGAGTACGCTGATATATTTGCTACACAAGACGGAGAATATGGACGTACGCATATTGTTCAACACCACATTGACACCGGAGACGCTCGACCAATCCGTCAACCTGCAAGGCGTCTTCCATTGGCAAAGCAAACAGAAGTTGCCGAAATGATGTCGAAGATGAAAGCTGAGGGAGTGATTGAAGAATCGCAAAGTCCGTGGGCATCTCCAGTGGTCCTGGTGAAGAAGAAAGATGGCAGCACGAGATTTTGTGTAGACTACCGACGTCTCAATGATGTCACTAAAAAGGACAGCTACCCACTTCCGAGAATCGATGACACTTTGGATATGCTTTCTGGAGCGAAATGGTTTTCAACACTTGACTTGAAGAGCGGTTACTGGCAGGTAGAGATAAATCGTGCGGATCGTGAGAAAACTGCCTTCACTACAGGAAGCGGTCTTTGGCAGTTTGCAGTGATGCCGTTTGGACTGTGCAACGCTCCGGCCACCTTCGAGCGACTAATGGAACGAACATTGCAAGGACTCACCTGGAAAACCTGCCTAGTATATTTGGACGACGTTATCGTCATAGGCAAGACGTACGAGGAGCACCGCGAAAATGTAAAAGAAGTGTTTGAGAGGCTACGAAGTGCTCATTTAAAGCTCAACCCAGAAAAGTGTGCCTTGTTTCGTCCGGAAGTAAAATATCTGGGTCACATTATATCAGCGGAAGGAGTAAGAACGGATCCTGACAAAATCGAAGCCGTGAAAAGTTGGCCTTCTCCAAAAGATAAACACCAACTGAGAAGCTTCTTGGGCCTCGCCACGTATTACAGAAGGTTCGTAAAGGATTTTGCTGGCATTGCAAAGAGCCTGCATCAACTTACGGAAAAAGGCCGACAGTTCAGGTGGTCTGGAGAATGCGAAAAAGCATTTCAAGAACTGAAGCGACAGCTGTGCAATGCCCCCATCTTGGGTTACCCGATGCCCGGAAAAATGTTCATCGTGGACGCAGACGCTAGCAATGTTGGGGTCGGAGCTGTGATCTCACAAGTTCATGACGGTCAAGAGAAAGTGGTCGCATATTACAGCAAAGTACTCTCCAGACCTGAACGGAACTACTGTGTAACCCGGCGCGAGCTTCTGGCTTTAATTCTGGCTACGAAGCATTTCCATAAGTATCTCTACGGACACAAGTTCATTCTCCGGACAGACCACGCAGCTCTGAAATGGCTACTCCAATTTAAGAACCCTGAAGGCCAAGTTGCAAGATGGATCGAGCAGTTGCAGGGTTACGACTTTGAAGTGCAACACCGCAAGGGAACACTCCACTCAAATGCTGATGCTCTCTCTCGTCGACCATGCGGAGTAAAATGCGAACACTGCAATCGTAAAGAAGCAAAAGAACAGGCAGCTATCCAAATGATCAGGATTGAGCCAATAGAGGGTTGGAGTATAGACGAAATCCGTTCCTCCCAACAGGCAGACAATGACATCGAACCAATATTGGCCTGGAAAGAGCACGAGGAAAGACCAAGCTGGCAGCAGATATCAGATCGGAGCCAAACTCTGAAGGCATACTGGGCACAGTGGGACTCGCTTTTTGTGCAAGATGGATTGCTGAAGAGAAAATGGGAAAGTGCAAATGGGACAACATCTCGTATGCAGCTAATTGTGCCACGGTCAAGAGTCAACCAAGTGCTCCATGAAATACATGACGGAATCTCAGGAGGCCATTTGGGAATAAATAAGACGTTGGAAAAGGTAAGGGAACGTTTCTATTGGCTAAGCGCTAAACAAGATGTCGAGAATTGGTGCAAAAAGTGCATAAGATGTGCGGCTACCAAGGGCCCAAAAGTAAAGCCACATGGACAAATGCAACAATACAATGTCGGAGCACCTTTCGAACGAATAGCCATCGACATCGCTGGGCCGTTTCCCGAAACCTTTAATGGATACCGATATACTCTCGTAGTCATGGATTACTTCAGTAAGTGGCCGGAAGTGTTTGCCACCCCAAATCAAGAGGCTAAGACCGTAGCCGAACAGATAGTCAACAACTGGGTGAGCAGATTTGGGGTCCCAATGGAGCTGCACTCTGATCAAGGGCGAAACTTTGAATCAAAAGTCTTCCAGGAAATATGCCAATATTTGGGAATAAGAAAGACAAGGAAAACGCCACTGCACCCTCAATCTGATGGAATGGTCGAGCGATTCAATCGGACCTTGAATGAGCATCTATCTAAGGTTGTCAGCAACTGCCAGCGGGATTGGGATCGACACATACCCCTCTTCTTAATGGCCTACCGAAACGCGGTCCATAGCTCAACAGGGCACACACCATCCGAGATCTTATTTGGTCAAACAATTCGGTTGCCAAGTGAAGCAAAATTCGGATCCCCACCGACGGAGCCCAAAGAGGTGAACGAGTACGTGAATGACTTACGCAGCAGGATTCGTAAATTGCATGAAGACACCAGAGAAAAGATGAAGCTAGCAAGCAGCCGCATGAAAACTAGGTACGATATCAAGGCGAAATCTTCCGGTTTCAACGAAGGAGATTTGGTTTGGCTGTATAATCCTCAGCGTAAGAAAGGCAAATCACCAAAATTGCAACAGGACTGGGAAGGTCCATACAAGGTGATAACCCGCATTAATGACGTTGTCTACCGGATCCAGCGTGGGGATCGAGGAAAATTGAAAGTGGTCCATTTGGATAGAATGTGTCATTTCAACGGGATGCTGAATGACGAAGTTGTTCGGGACGAACAACTGTAGGGAGGGAGCAATGTGATAACCACTCAAATGTGAGCAGCGACATCTAGCAGAAAATGTCGAAACTCGAAGACTCGAAGGTTTCGATACTGGATTAGCAAAGTCATCGACTGGAGAATAGAATCGAATTTTCTAGCAAATTGGAAATTGTATGGGACGCTGGGTGGCGAGGATTGTTCTCGAAGTATGTCATTCGAGTATAAATACCAGCATCCCAAAGGTATGCAAATCAGTTCCAAAGTTGAATTTGAAGTGTTAATTAGAAGAAGTGATTAAGTGGTTTAAGTAAAAGATAAGAAAAGTATATGTGGTTGAGAAATTGAATTGTACTGAGAGAAAGAATTAAATAGTGAATTGTAACTGTACTGAATAAAGGGATTTGTATTGAAAAGAATAAGTTCTATCATTTGTACCCACACAAACATTTTGTAGTATTGTATTATAATGTTGTATATGTATTTGAAAAAAATCAAACAGCATGATTGTGCAGATGTATTTTTTATAATATACAGCATTATTGTAATAAAACTGTTATTTTCTAATTCCCAACGAAAAAATTAAATTGATTTGGAAAGTGAAAGATTTAGTGTCTGTACAGAGTTTGTTTTTAAAAGAGCTTTTTTTTGCGCTAACCTGTAGAGAACATAGTCTGATTTTAAAGATTCTTTTTCATCGGCTTCTGAGGGCGAGCCTTCTGGCAGCAAGCTGATGAAAGGAGTTCGGAATACCCAAAATGAGCGCAACGTGACAAAATAAAAAAAGCTAGAGGGGAAGAATACACTACATTCAAAGGAAATGTGGTCCCAGCTAGAAAAGCTAAAGATTCATGCGGGTGAGTTTCTTTTGATATTTAGTGGATGCTCAATGTCTTTCAGTCGCTATACTTTGCAGATGAAAACGGCTTAAGTGCTTTGTGAATATTGACCAAAATGCGCGAGAAGAAAGGCGCAAAAGATTTCGCAGTCACCCGACAAAAAATGAGCAAGATATTTATGCAGAATCATTTGTGGAAGCAAGGCCAGTTGCTTGAAGTCGAACACGAGTTGGTTTGGACAACGAAAAAACAAAACCCAAAGTGACTTATAAATACTTTTCTATTAGTGCTGCTCGTCATGTGGAAGTATGCCAGATTTTCACTATAACGCGTTAGGAGTTAGACCGACTAGCTTTTCTGCAATCACATGGAAAGTCTCCCATTGACCATCGTGGATTCAACCCCAAAGCACATTCCAAGCCAGAGGTAATTATCGATAAATTATTTGAATTCATGAGATCTTTGCCAAAAACAGAAATACATTAGTAAAAAAGTTATTTTTATTTCCACAAATTTTATAGACAAAACTTTGGCTATCGGTTCGGACGACCACAGGTTGATGTTTGCTCAAATTGCGAGGAATTATCGGTGAAACAAAATTGTCATCTCTGTGCGATAATGTAAAAAGTGCAGGTGCTGCTGCTAGTTCATCTTCGCCGAGCAAGGAAATTTCATGCAAAAATTAAAGAAATAAGTGAAATCATTAAAAAATATGAAAACGATGCATATGGAATCATTTTTGTTTACATTCAAAATCTCCCACTGCCTCATATTCCTGTGCAAGAGATATTTTACTATAGGCAGCTATGGGTGAACGTATTCCTAATATTCGATATGGAAACAAAAAGAAGCGCGTTCTATCTTTACCATGAAGGCATAGCAAAGAAATCTCTCAATGAAGTTCGCAGTTTTGTTTGGCATTACCTCGAAAATAATATTCCAAAACTGCCAAGAAACTTTACGTATTTTCAGATGGTTGTGGGGAACAGAACCGAAACCATAATGTTGTACGTTTCTTGCACAGTTTAGTCTCAGAAATACAATATGAGAAAACTTATCAGTACTTCCCCGTACGTGGGCACAGTTTTTTACCTTGCGAGAGTACGTTTGGTGTTATTAAACGATTCTTGATCGAGTATACACTCCAGAGCAATACGGAGAGCACATTGAGAAATTAAATAGTCTCTTTACCGTCACTACGAGTATGTCAAAATAGAAAAAATGATAAATTCTTCCGTTTGGCGGCCTCTTTATTTCAAAAAATTGGTGTTGCCAGAGGAATCTGTCAGGGCAAAAATTGCCAAGGAGCTCAAAGATAGCTTTTAATATTTCAAACTTTGGAATGTTTGTTTAGTATACAAACAAAGTGGAAACACACGATTTCATCGATGGACTCGTAACGCACACTTTTAAACTTAGAAAGTTGAACAGCCCAGTGTCGCTCCCAACGGTTCTTGTATATGACAGTAGTAATAGTATTTACAAAAACAAAAAAAATAATGACATCCGCAAAGTGGTCCAGTACGTCCCGGATGAGTTCACAGAGTTTTACGATCGCATTCTCGCCTGGAAAACCACAAGCGCTCCTGAAGAAAACCGTTGCAATATTGAAGTTTGTTCTGATGTTGGAGAATGAAATAAGACATCCTTTCACTAAATTTTGTCAAGCATTTTTAGTTTCATCCTTTTTTGTCTTCTATTGATGATTGTTTAAACTTAACTACATGTAAAAATAGAGTTTTTTTTTAGTTTATTTTCAAAATTTGACATGTCCAAAACAGTTATTTATTTTCATCTTTTTTCATATGTGTCCTAGAAATACATTATAAGTGGAGCCTAGAGCACTTACTCAAGCCGTCCTCTATCATATTTTTGTTATAATTTATACTCCAAGAAAACAGAAATTAATTAGTTTTTTTCGTCTCCTGAAAGATGTTTAAATGTGGACATGTCACGTTTTGAAAATAAGTGATTCAATTGTTTATATGGCTTACATATGCTTCAATTATCGTATTTATTATATTCCTAATATTATCTATGTAATCATTTAATTCTCCTATATCGATTTTATTGACTAAAGTTAACTTACTTCCTATCTAACTTGTCCTTTGTGGTTAAAATATAGTCCACTATTGTCGTATAGTTTCATGATTTCGATGTTCCCGGCTGTGGACTTGCGGAATTCTGTAAAATACGGTCGTATATTAGCTTTATTATGTTTCTGCGTTTTATTTGCTAGCTTAACTAATACATAATAATCAGGTACATATAAAAGTAGTTCAAATTTACTCTCTAATTTTCCTTTCACTAAGTTTTTAACTAAAATTGTCTGTCCTACTTTATATTCTACAGGTTTTGCCACTCTTTTATCATACCGTATTTTTGCCTTTAGTTTGGCTTTAAGTTTCTGTTTTTGGCTGTCAACGAATTATTTAAAAGATTCTCCTTTAGTTCTCCAAATAATCAAATACACTTCGTTCGTTATTATCATCTACCTCTCTTGGTTTGTTTTCTGGATTTCCATAAACAAGTTCACATGGAGTGTACAGGGTACTATGCACAGTAGTGTTATAACAAAAGCTAGCATATGGCATTAGTTCATGCCAGTTTGTTATGTTATCTAATTCTTTTCCTGTTGCGTTCAGATATTCCAGCAGGCGACCGTGTGGCCTTTTTACTCCACCATTTGCCTGCGGATGGGATATGCTAGTTGTTATATGTTGTATATCAAGCATTTTACAAAATTCTTCAAATAGTGCATTACGGTATTATTAGTATTATTTTTAGTAGTCCAAAATTCAAAACCCATTCAGTAGCAGTTGCCTTAGCAACTGTTTCCATAGATTTGTCCTTTAATTGTATAAATTGTATAAATTTTGATAGATCATCTTATATTGTCAAACCAAATATATGTCCGCCATTTGTATGCTTAGCGGTACTATCAACTCCATATTTTTTCGGGAGCTTTCGGCTGAAGTTACTATTTTCATTGGATATCTTTTCGTCTGTCTGGAAACTTTTTCTGTTTGACAATGTTTGCGATTTCTTATGTATTCTTCAACGTCTTTGTGCATCCCTTTCCATTAGTATTATATTTTAAGTTTCGCATAGATTGCTTTCTGTCCTGTGTGGCCTCTTAATAAACCATCATGACTTTCTTTTATTATACGTTTCCTTTCTTCTAAATTAGTTATTTCTTTACAGGTATTATTTCTATTACACTCTTCTTCTACTAGATCATCAAGGTCTAATCCTTCTATTTGTTCTTCCTCTAATTCAACCTCGTTACTTGGAAATACAGTGCTATCCTCCCTCATACTATTAACTATGTCATCTATTATTTGATCCACTTCTTCGAGGCTTTCTATTTCCTGGCTATTATCTTTTCTATTATCATGACCTACATCTTCCTCTTGCTTCGAATCCTTTTTTATAACGGATCTCGTACTCAAACTCTTTCAACTTTAGCCTCCACCTGACGAGTCTAGATCCAAGATCTTTTACATTGAATAACCAATTCAATGGTCTATCGTCTGTTTGGACTATAAATTTCCTTCCGTATATGTACGGTCTAAACTATTTCGTGGCCCATAATAGGGCCAAGCACTCTTTCTCAGTAGTGCTGTAATTTTGCTCAACTTTGTTCAGTGTCCTACTGATATACTGTATGGACAAATCCTTTGTATCATGCTGTTGGCTGAGAACAGCACCGATGCCTTTATTTGACGCATCTGTTGTTATTATGAAAGTTTTTTTTAATAACGCGTTCAGAGACTCTGCAATTTTACTGAAGTTCTTAATGAACTTCCGGTAGTAACCTATCATATCTAGGAATGATTTAATTCCTTTTTTGTTTTCAGGAGCCTGCATTTGAATTATACTTTTTATCTTGTTGGGATCTAGCTTAACTCCTTGGTCAGTTATTACATTTCCCAGATACTAGAGTTCTTTGGGAAGAAATTCGCATTTGTCTGGTTCCAGCTTTAAATTAACAGCCCTAATTTGATCCAGTAGTTCCATTAGTTTTTCATTATGTTATTTGATGCCTTGTAACCCGGTTAGCACAGTGTTCATGAGGTGTAGAAAACATGCCGGAGCATTTTTCAAGCCAAACGTCATTCTTCAATTTTTCAAACTGACTACGCACTCTTCCTCGTGTACAGTTGGGTACCTGTACGTTATGATAAACACGGGAGAGGCACCTTCAGTAGTTTTAATCCGATGTTTTGTTATATTTGTATGAGTGAGCTTTTCATCCTTTATACTAAAAATGTCACTGTAATTTCTAATTATACCTAATATACTCTCTAACTCTTCTTTATTCATATGTTCTGTCCTAATATTTCCTGTTACCTCTGATAATCTCTGTTTTCTTACTTCAAAGTCTTCTAAATTTCTTCCGACAATTCGAATTTCACTAATGTTAAAATCTTCTTCAGTCGTATTGAGTACAGTGGCTACACATTCACTATTGTTGTTTTTGTTTATTCATTCTGATATAATTATTGTTTCCTTTATTGACTGTCTTAGCACAACTATTTTTAATTCTTTGCTGTTTTTTATTTTTACAACTCTGAACGCTTCAGACCTTCAGACCTTTGTTTAAGAAATTTTTCTTCGCTCAAATATTTTACATATTTCTCATTTCCTCATTTCTACTTCTAATCATGCCTTCTTTATAATGTATGGAGTAACCTCCATCCTTAAGAAAGTGGCTACCCAAAAGGCCGTCATAGTCATCAAGTAGATCATTTCCGATACCTTGCATTGTGACTGTAGTTGGCTTAGTTTTCCCTTTATTATTTGGAAATAATTTAATATCTTTAATAACTTCTCCCATTGTTTCATGAGGTTTACCTCCTAACCCCTTAAATTTAATAGTCAATATGGACTGGCTTGCCACAGTTGAAACATTTTATTTCCATAAAATTAATCTTTGCTAAATTTTTACTTGAACAATCCCTGCAATATTTGATTTGAGCCGTTGCTCTTCCTCTTTAGCATATCTACTCGCTTCCGCTAAAGTTCTAGGCTTTTGTGTCACTACTGCTAGTTTTTCTAGCAGTCTAATGATAAATACCGTGAGCCTCTCGCTCTTAATATAATCTATCTTTCCTTTAAAATCTTCTTCTTTTATATTATGTAGTTTACTCTGCATCAATCTTTTTTCTAATGTTGCTACTCTCTGTGTATACAATGTCACGGATTCGTTCCTATCTTACCTAATGCTAATCAACTTTCTATGTAATTGAAGACTACTATGCGGTCCCCCAAAAGACACCGTACCATTCTTCTTTCAACGCTTTCCAATCTTGTAAAGGGTTTTCCAATAGGGACTTGACAACTTTGAATTTAATTTGTGAACGCACTCTTTCACTAATCATCAAACTGTCACTGTCAATTTATTCAGTAAACTCAACATTTTCGTCATGGTATCGTACACGAACGAGAAACGTCTGCAAATTATAAAAAATTTCTACCGAAATTCGGAGTCGGTGACTGGAACCTTAAGAGCGTTATCTCCAATTTTCGGTCGTTATTCTCGCCCTAGTAGACAGGCAATAACAAGTTTAGTGCAAAAATTTGAGTCTACATATTCGTTGTTTGATTTTGCCGTGTCAGTGAGACAACGGGTTTGTCGAAGTGTTGAAAATATCGCTGCCGTTCAGGCGTCCGTAGCAAACGATCCAAATCAGTCAATTCCACGGCGTTCAAGGATCTTGGGTTACACCCATACAAGATCAAGCTGACTCAAGAATTGAAGCCGATGGACCATTTGAAGCGACTTACGTTCTCCGATTGGGTTCTATAGAAAATGCGCCAAGATGATGAATTTCATCGCAAAATCATCTTCAGTGACGAAGCTCATTTTTGGCTCAATGGGTTCGTCAATAAGCAAAATATGCGTTATTGGTCGGGTGAAAATCCACACGTGCTTCATGAATCACCACTTCATCCACAAAAAACAACTGTTTGGTGCGGTTTGCATGCCGGCGGCGTTATTGGGCCATATTTTTTCTTCGACGATAACGATAGTCACGTTACTGTGAATGGTCAGCGTTATCGCGCCATGATCACCGATTATTTTTGGCCCGAATTGTAAGATATGGACTTGGACGACATGTGGTTTCAACAGGATGATGCCACAAGCCACACAGCACACGCTACAATCGATTTATTGAAGAGTAAGTATGATGAGCGTGATATCTCAAGAAATGGGCCAGTCGATTCGCCGCCTCGTTCGTGCGATTTAACGCCGATTGACTATTTTCTGTGGGGCTACGTTAAGGCATTGGTTTATGCCAAAACGCCGACGACGTTGGAAGAGCTCAAAGTCAACATTGAACGTGAAATATCGGCCGTTTCGGCCAAAATGTGTGGCCGAGTCGTTGAAAATTTGGTCCAACGAATCGACCGCTGCAAATGTGCCTGCGGTGACTATATAAACGAAGTCGAGTTGCGTTCATAAATGTTTTGATTGTACTTCAAGCCGATAATAAAGTTTTTGAAATATCTCAAATTTTTTGCGTTTTATTTAATAAAAAATTGTCAAGTCCTTACTGGAAAACCCTAATCTTTCTTCATTAGGATTGTAATGGCATTACCATGAATTCTTGTTGTTATGAATTTAAAAAGTACTGGTTTCAAAGACGGCGATGCGAATTCCATAGCTTCATTGCATGCGTCAATGAAACTAAAAACCTCATCGCCGTTACTATTAAAAGTAGGGATAAATAATGTTCGAACACTGATTGATAGTTCAGACATTATTGAGTCTAAATTTCTTAAATCCTCAACTTCTTGGTTACTTTCGCTTCCTATCTCTTCTGATTCACTATCACTGCCGCCAGGGGACATAAAAGCTTTTCTTTTCCAACTAGAGAGTAATAAAATTATACAGTTGTTTCATCCCTGTAGAGAAAATCGTTCATACTTCACTCGTCCAGCCAACACGAGTAATATAAAGCTTTTTTTATTTTTTCTCTCTCTCTTGCTTTGTGTACTGTTTACTGAAAGATTTTTCTTCTCTCACCACAAGTTGTGGGCAGTGACACAAGGAATATGGAAAACATTTGCAAGGGGCTTGCGGGAAGGGTATGAAGATTTGATGTTTGTTTTCATTCGACAGCAACAGGACATTATATAATTTTTCATGAATTGGTATTCTGTTTGAGCGTATGGGCATGTATGTAAGAAAGAACAATTAAAAGGCGGGAAAAGTGGAATATTTCGTTACATTTTGTAATTGAAGTTTGACAAAATATTATTTCTGTTATTAATCTGTAATGCATATACACCTGTGTGCAAAATAATAGCAGTGTTAGATACCTAACTTTTTATTTTACAATAAAACCAATTTTATAGCACCTGTATTTTAATTATTTATTTTTTCTTTCTCTACATGGAATAACTTACGACTTAGTATTGAATTTGAAATTAATTAACTACCTATTCTTATAGAAAACCGAAAATATTAAGCTTCAGATAAAAACAAGTGTGTAAAAAAATTATTATTTAGAAAGGCTTACATTTTTGACTTGAATTTATTTTAAAAAAAAACTGAAAATTGAATATGTTGCACTTGCTTAATATTTCGTTGAATGACCTTTGTTTGCCAGAACTGCAGTACAACGAAGTGGCATAGAGTCGACTAAGCGCATGCACCTCTCTCTGGAAATACCTGCCCATGCAGATTGCACTGTAGTCCACAATTCACCAACGTTTTTTTGGTTTCGCCTTAAAACCTCTTGTTTAACATCAGCCCATAAGTTTTGAATGGGATGAAGATCTGGAGGACTGAGCAGGCCAGTTCAGTTTTCAGTTTTTATGCATTTTTATTTTTTTAACTTAAATTACTTTTATATGCTAAACAAAAAATGCTTAAAAATTAGCTTAAATTACTTAAAAATAATCTTATTCTAACTTACTGGCCCCATGCGGGCACTCTAAGTTAAACCTAATACTTAAACTATGTCTTTCGACGTTTCTTACAGACTATTTTTAATTTTATTTTAACATTATTAAAACTAGAATACTAAGAAAACAAATTTTAAGCAAAAAACTTAGTATATGGACATTACTGAGCAGGCCACTCCATGACATTATTCTCATTAATTCCAAACCAATTTTTAGCCAATTTACTGCTGTACTTGGGGTCATTATCTTGGTGATACACCCACTTAAGCGGCAACTTACTCTTAAGGTAAGTTTTAAGTTTGGGGAATAAAAAAAAGTAGCACGGGGCCCAGTCCGGACTCATTTGACAAAACCACTGATAAAAACATGTTCTTCTCGGATTGATTTGATTGAAGCCATCAACCTGATTGGACCCTATCAGTGCGGTTTCACGACAGGAAAGTCCACAGAAAACCCAAGAAGTCCAGATCGATACCCACCACCTGCTTATCATTTATAGAGACGAGCTATATAGAGCGATGTCTAGTCTTGACATCCCTGCCAAACTCGTCCGTCTGTGTAGGATGACGATGGATAAAGCCCGCTTCTGAGGGATATGTTTGCCTAATGTCGGCTATATGATTCTATTCAGTGTACTGTGTGAACGCGTAAAACCTCTTCGGTCCTCAAAAATTTACCGAAAGCAGTGTGACTTCCGGCCTGGAAAATCTTGGGAAGAACTAGCCAGTTCCAAGTCAATACCTACCACCTATGCTTATGACAGCATTCATTGTACTAGGCTTTATAATGCGATGGCCTAATTCGGGGTCCAAAGAAAACTTATCTGGGTGGTATCGCATCACACTAGAAAAATTGCGATGCGCCTTACAGCTTGGAAACAAAACCTCAGAATTTTTCCAAACCTCCACCGGATTCCGGCAAATAGATACGCTCTCATGTTTTTTTCAATCTCATATTAAAATACTCGTATTATGTAACCGCAGACTGGTATAAGCACAATAAGGACAATGGGACACGTCATTGATATAGACACTTTAGGGTGGCCAAAACCTGCTCCCATTGTAAAGTACATTTTATCGAGCAAAGATAACCCCGTCGTCTACCAAATCGTACACTCATTACTTTAGAGGAGTTCCTCTTTGTCTGGGTTTAATGCAAACTCCACAAATGACACCTTGTCGAAGATTACTACCAGAATAAGTTTAGGCAACCGGTGCTGCTTCAGTCTGGTGTAACAAATTGGATCCAAAGTCCCTGCTCCAAGGAACAAAATCATACTCTATATAGTATTGATTTTGCTATTTAAAATATGGCTCATTCATGGCTGTCGGGAAAGTATGTCCAATATATTTACTTACTTAGGTGGCCCTACAGTCCGGGGTGGACCAGGACCTCAATCAACAAGCCTTTCGACCTGGCGCAATTTTTCGCCAGCTGTTTCCATAGGTGTTGCACTCCAAGTTGGTTGAGATCCCATTCCACTTGTTCGCACTTACATATATTCGGCCGTCCCTTACTGCGTTGTCCCCGAGACTCGGAATTGAAGATTTTCGATCATAATATACAAATATTTCGCGTATAGTTTTAAAAATTCCCTTTAATATGACTTGAAAGAAAAGGAAGCAAATATGTACTCGTAAATATACATTTTCCGAATAAGTTCGATGTTGCTTGGGAATTTCTCAAATTTTGTAGATACTTAATGTCCTGAGCACAAAATTTGACAAAAATTCAAATCGGGTAATTACTCTTGCGCTCATGTACATATGTATATCTTCATCCACATAACATGTATTATCCCTTAAAGCGCCCTGTAGACGCTAAAACATGGTACTAGTAAACATGGTACCAAAAAAACCCGCAGACGATGAGACCAATTCACTCCAACATAATAGAACACATCTCTCCACAAAGATGGTAGGGTGTGAAAACACTCGAAAAATTCTTTCCAAACATCAGTATTTGGAATGTTCGCCTTTTTTTCTCAATTATTTTGTGTGTTTACACGACGAAATTCACTGATAAATAGCTTGCTAGAGTAAATTTTGGCAGATGAGAGCGCAGACACTCAAACATAGTATCAGCAATACAAAACTTCGCCCACAAACATCGACAAAAATCAAACCAGTTTTGATTTTAATGAGACCAAATTCTGATGTTGGTGAGACCAAAAAATTGGTACGCGTACCAGCCCGCAGACGATCAACATCAGCTAAAACTTGGTAGGATTTTCATAGCATCTTTTTGACATTTCTTTTTCTCATTCTTCTTTCTTTTTCGCATTTGCTTCATTATTTCTTTGGCTGTTGTTACGAGCACAACATTTCAGTATGGCGGATGAACTGAAATGGACCAATGAATTAACAGGAGGGCTCATTTTCTATTATGAAACACTGAGCGCCAAAGATGAAATGAAAGAGAGCTGTTAAATAACATGAAAAACCAAAGAAGGGGGAAAGGCCTTCGTGTAAAAATGTGCGCATCACTGAATGACAGTTCAAAAGAAAATAACCAGAACATGCGACGTGTAAAAGCGGACATAGGAGTGCGATAGAAAGATAAACAACTTTGCATGTGTGCGTGACAAGTGGCAAGAGCAAAAACCGAAAAGAAATAAAATGATTTTTCTGCTCTTTGTAAGAATTTGCAGCTTTTTAAAAAGCTCTTTTTTTTAGCTCGATTTCATTTTCATAGGACACAACTTCTCATATAAATGAGACATCTGTATAGATTTATTATCTGTGCTACGAGTATGATGACTACAACTTTTGCAACTGAGGAAAACAGGTAGTCTGAAAATTTTGAATTGGTAAATTATCCCCTGACCAATTCAAATGCTGGATGAAAATGAATGCACACAACGAGTATGATGACTACTACTTTTGCAACTGAAGAAAACAGGTAGTGTGAAAATTTTGAATTGGTAAATTATCCCCTGATAGACTCATATCAGAATGCCACCGAATGGCAAGCATTAAGCCAAATACACAGCTCATCGAATCATCATCACCGACAATTTCAATCAATTTAGTTGAACACAAACAAAATGGAAGATGCAATAATTTTGTGATTTTTAATTTTCTTAATATATTTTATACTTTATTTTTTCCGCTATGAAACCAATCCGATTCTAAATAATTTGACTAACTGTTAATGTATGAGTATAAAGGGTGTTACGGATAATGTGTCGAAGACTTTAAGAGCAGATTCTCTGACATATTTTGAGAGAACAATTATATGGTTGTGCAGAAATGCACCCCATGCGAAATAAAGAGGTTTTAGGCAAACCCTCACGATGCCCTGTTTTGTCTCCTATTGACAATAGCATCTTTCAAATTTATAATAACAAATGCGATATCGTTGAGCTCGTATTTATAAATTCTTTAATTGATTCATGGTAAATGTTGTCCCAAAAATTAATGTGTCGAAAGTTATTAAAGATCAAAAGTGATTTAAAAAAACTTCATCAACGCAATCATTTTTAACAGAAAAATATCTTGTTAACCCCCACTTTTTGCAATTTTGAAAGGTGTAAGTCATATTTACAAACAAAAATAAATAGTCGGATCATTTCATCTCAAGTTTTCAAGATACGGGACATTAAATTAAAAATTGTCAAACATTTTAGGTACAAAAATAGCAAATATTGAATCCACATTTTAATTTTTTTTTGTCATCAAACCTTTTATCATATTAAAATTTCCAAGTGTAAACCATTCTATGCCGAGCTCGTCTTGGAAAGGCACTAACAGTGTCCACTCTTTTCAGTTAATCCCAGACTTGGGACACTAAGTTGGCCAATTTTCAGGATATGCTGTATAGTAAATGGAAACCAAATCCGTCTAGCACTACTTGGATCACCTACAAAGGAGTATGAAACCATTCGACAGTTTTAGTTCAGGGTGCTAAAAGATTTTACTATGCTTCGAATACGTCCTTCTGTTCAAAAAAGCTTTGGAACAATCTTCGAGAGATTGGTATTACTAGTGCCAAAAGTAGTGCTAAATGGGAAGTAGATGCTAATATGTTAAATAACTTCTTTCTGTTGTCCACTAGCAACACAAACGATTTTGACTTATCTGAAAACCGATATTCGTTTTGATGTTTAGAAATAGTTGCAGTGAATGAAAACGATGTTTCAACCTGTATCGCAAATATAAAATCAAACTCTGTTGGAGAAGATGAGATACAATTTCGTTTCATTAAGATGATTTTTCCCTGCATTATTTGTCACTTGACCCACATTCTAAACCACTACATAGCAACATCAACTTTACCTAAATGCTTTTACTAAAAAAGCTTTTCCCCTTACTGCTGAAGATTACAGACCAATCAGCATTTTACCGGGCTTGTCAAAAGCCTTAGAGAAGCTCATAGTAAAACAGGTTCTCCAACACCCGTCATATCACAATCTGGTCTGATCTGGTTTCAGAGCTCGACAGAACTATTCGACTGCTATGGATAAAATACTGGATGATATAAGACTAAACTTCGACATGGGATATATAATATTACTTTGTTTACTTGATTTTCTATGGTTTTTGATAAAGTCAAAAATCAAATTCTCCGATAGAAATTAAAAAAATAAGTTTGGTGTAATAGTGTAATAAGCTTATTAAAAGGTTATTTAACTGACAGGTTTCAAGGGGTCGTTACCCCTGGTATGCTTTCATCGGTCTTGCCAGAGCAGCAAGGTGTTCCGCAAGGATCAATACGTGGTTATATTTTGTTCACGTTGTTCATTAATGACTTGCCATCTGTATGTAAGCACACTTCGGTACACCTGTATGCTGATGAAGTGCAGCTCTACGCGTCGCAACCAATCAATAATATAACCGAGCTCGCAAACGATATGAATAAGGATGTTGTCAAGATTCAGTCCTATTCGGAAGCAAATGGTATAAACAAAGTGTAAAGTTATCCCGATTTCGTATAAGTTACTATCTCGTTAGCAATTGGTCTGACTTACTTTTGTGTGGGAATAACCTACAAAATTGTGAAAAAAGTAACTAACCTTGGCTTTGTTATAAGTCATAATTTATGTAGACGAATATATGGATGTCTCCGTAAACTATGGATAACTGCAAGTTTTATTCAAATCGATCTAAACGAAAACTAGTCATAAGTTTAGTTCTACCGTTAATAAAGTTACTCGTATGCTGAAACTGTTACAGTAGTATCGATTTTTTAGCGCAACGTTAGCTACAGCTAATGATGCGGTAGGATATGTATACGGTATTCGTAGATACAATCATGGGTTAGGTTAAACAGGGGTGTGATGGATATGCCATCACACAGATACCTGGTACCAAAACGGGTCATCGCGATCCCTGTGGAACCAGTTGAATTTGTCTTCAAACGACAAAAACTTAAACATACACCCTGGTGAAATGTCCAATTTTCTTGCAAAAGCCAATAAGACCTTTGAAGTTTGTGCCGTGTATTTCCTCTAGGTTTTCGAAAAAGTATTTCCCTAAAAATTTTCTTCGACTACGCGATATTGCCTCGCATTCACACAGGATGTGTGTTATGTCCTCAACAGCTTGCAGATCACCGCAAAATCTGCCGATATCAGTATCTGATAATTTGAGTCTCTTTGCGTGTTGCCGCAGGAGACAGTGTCCTGTCTGGATTCCCATTACCGTCCTAAGCTTATCCCTGTTTAATTTTATTAACTTCCTAGTCTTTTGCCGTCAAAATTATATTTTATTATTATTATTAAGGTTGCTTTATTTCATATTTTCATTAACAAATCTTCAATTTTACAAATTCATTGTTGAAAAAAATGAAAATATGAAACAGTAGGCACAATCTATTGTCCAAGTGACAGGAGTTGAATGTACCAGTCTACATACAAACATATAATATTGATATTGATGGGGAGATTCAAAATGAAAGCAAAATATAGTGATAACCACTTAAATGTGAGCAGCGACATCTAGCAGAAAATGAAGATTTCGATACTGGAATAACAAAGTCTCGACTGGAGAGTGGAATCGAATTTTCTAGCAAATTTTCATTTGTACCCACAAAAACATTTTACATTGGTGTCAGAAGTGGGATAGGACTTATTGTGTGTAAAAAAAAAAAAAAAAACTGTGTTTTCTGACTATTTGAAAAAGCCAGAATGGGTCGAAAACTATTGCAGTTGACCCTCGTCCAACTCAAATCCGAGTTGAACAAGAGAAGCCTCAGCGCCAGTGGAGGAAAAAGTGACCTGGTGCTCCGACTTCAGGAGGCTTTGAACAACGAGGGACATGGACGAACAAAACAAAAAAATGGACGAACAGAAGAACAGTCGAGACCAACAAAAGAAAAATCTGGAAGAACAAAAGAATAGCCTCGAACAAAAGCTGGATGAACAAAAGAAAAATCTAGACGAGCAGAAGAGCAGCATTGAACAAAAATTCAACGTACAAACCAACAATCTGCACGGTCTTCAACAGAAAATGGATGAACAAAAGAATAATCTGGAAGAACAAAAGAACATTCTCCAGCAAAAATTCGAAGAAATCGATGACAAATTTGAAAGAATAGAGAAGAACGTTGATGACAAATTTGATAGAATAGAGAAATTCTTCTGGCGAAAAATTCGAAGAAATGGACAGCAAAGTTCAGCAACTAACAAAAGAGCTCGACACAGTGTGAAAACAGAAACTGCGAGAATGTTCTTTAAGCGGTCCAAGGAGAAAAGATTTGAAGCCTCCCTCATTCGATGGCCAGACTTCATGGTCTACTTATAAGAAGCAGTTTGAAATGGCTGCCTGTGCAAACGACTGGGACAATGAGGAAAAGTGCTTTGCCCTAACAATGGCCTTGCACGGTCCTGCAGCACAATTGTTGCAAACAGTAGATATCGAAAAGCACAAAGATTATGTGACTGTAGTACAGGCTATCGAGAAACGGTTTGGGGATAGCCACATGCAGGAGGTCTACAAGGTCCAATTACAAAGCCGAACGCAGCAACGAGGAGAAACACTTCAGCAGCTCCAAGCAGACGTGAGTAGGCTGGCACATCTGTCATACCCCACCGCAGGCCAGGAAATTATCGACGAAATGGCAAAAGATGCATTTATCAGGGGAATTGCAGATTCGAAGCTACAGTCAGCAGTAAGGATGGCGGGGAAAAGAACCCTTGCTGAAGCACTTGCCTTCGCTCTGGCGATGGAAGCAGCCAATCAGGCTTCCAGGGGAACACATTTCGTCAGGGAAGTAGCATCTGTCGAATGCTCCTGCACAAGAATTAGTGCCGAGGAACGAGATACTCGACGGGATAGACGAATAATGCGCTGCTGGAATTGCAATAAAATAGGACACCTTCAAAGGCAGTGTAAAGAACCGGTGCGACGAAAAGACTGCCCTCACTGTGGTGACAAGCAAATAGAGGAAGAAACCCGCAGAAACAGCTATCAAGAAGCCGGTCAACCTTCCCGAAGCCATCAGTCGGGAAATGCTTAAGCACCAACTTCGCGGGGCAGAAGTTGGTAGCAGGAGTCGACGGCCCCAGGACCATCATCCAAGTCTCGCTGGCAAAACGATGCAGCGAAAGCCTTCTAGTAGAAGTAGTCAGTGGAAAAGAAAAATGGATGGCAACAATAGACACCGGTGCCACGGCCTCAATCATCAGGAGGAATCTTGTGCAGAAGTCTTGGCTGCATAACACTAGCAGTTGCAGCTTGCGAACAGTTACAGGAGCAACGATTAAGGTATATGGTGAAGTCCGCATAAAAATCCAACTGGCCGGAATAACATTCACTCACGCGTTTCTGGTAGCTGACATATGTGACGAGTGCATCATTGGTACAGACTTCATGAGAGAACATGGACTTATAGTCGACTTGGGGGCACAAACCCTGAAATACGGAAACATGGAGATACCAATGATATACGGAAACGCCAATACCACAGTCTCAAATGTCGTCATCTGCAGCAATCAGAGTCTAGACCCTTCGCCAGAAGCAATTTTGTGGGCAAAAGTGGAAGGTGGTCCTGGTAGCCACCGATTCTATTTGATGGAGCCAGAAAAGAAAAGAGACTTCATGGTGGGAAAGACCTTAGTGGAGCCAAAGAACAACATGGTCCCTGTAAGGATTCTAAATCCAAAGACATTCAGTGTAAAGGTGAAAAAGGGGGGAAATAGTGGGAAAATGCGTACCTGTTGAGGCTATATCGACCACAACGGAAAAAAGGGTGCAAAACTGGTCACAACAGTTCATAGCATAAAAATCAAGAACAAAATTCTCAGCCTCTGTAATCTGGACGAAGATCAGCGAATCCTGGCAGAAAAACTAATCGGTGAGTACGCTGATATATTTGCTACACAAGACGGAGAATATGGACGTACGCATATTGTTCAACACCACATTGACACCGGAGACGCTCGACCAATCCGTCAACCTGCAAGGCGTCTTCCATTGGCAAAGCAAACAGAAGTTGCCGAAATGATGTCGAAGATGAAAGCTGAGGGAGTGATTGAAGAATCGCAAAGTCCGTGGGCATCTCCAGTGGTCCTGGTGAAGAAGAAAGATGGCAGCACGAGATTTTGTGTAGACTACCGACGTCTCAATGATGTCACTAAAAAGGACAGCTACCCACTTCCGAGAATCGATGACACTTTGGATATGCTTTCTGGAGCGAAATGGTTTTCAACACTTGACTTGAAGAGCGGTTACTGGCAGGTAGAGATAAATCGTACGGACCGTGAGAAAACTGCCTTCACTACAGGAAGCGGTCTTTGGCGGTTTGCAGTGATGCCGTTTGGACTGTGCAACGCTCCGGCCACCTTCGAGCGACTTATGCAACGAACATTGCAAGGACTCACCTGGAAAACCTGCCTAGTATATTTGGACGACGTTATCGTCATAGGTAAGACGTACGAGGAGCACCGCGAAAATCTAAAAGAAGTGCTTGAGAGGCTACGAAGTGCTCATTTAAAGCTCAACCCGGAAAAGTGCGCCTTGTTTCGTCCGGAAGTAAAATATCTGGGTCACATTATATCAGCGGAAGGAGTAAGAACGGATCCTGACAAAATCGAAGCCGTGAAAAGTTGGCCTTCTCCAAAAGATAAACACCAACTGAGAAGCGTCTTGGGACTCGCCACGTATTACAGAAGGTTCGTAAAGGATTTTGCTGGCATTGCGAAGAGCCGGCATCAACTTACGGAAAAAGGCCGACAGTTCAGGTGGTCTGGAGAATGCGAAAAAGCATTTCAAGAACTGAAGCGACAGCTGTGCAAAGCCCCCATCTTGGGTTACCCCACGCCCGGAAAAATGTTCATCGTGGACGCAGACGCTAGCAATGTTGGGGTCGGAGCTGTGATCTCGTGGTCGCATATTACAGCAAAGTACTATCCAGACCTGAACGAAACTACTGTGTAACCCGGCGCGAGCTTCTGGCTTTAATTCTGGCTGCGAAGCATTTCCATAAGTACCTCTACGGACAAAAGTTCATTCTCCGTACAGACCGCGCAGCTCTGAAATGGCTACTCCAATTTAAGAACCCTGAAGGCCAAGTTGCAAGATGGATCGAGCAGTTGCAGGGCTACGATTTTGAAGTGCAACACCGCAAGGGAACACTCCACTCAAATGCTGATGCTCTCTCTCGTCGACCGTGCGGAGTAAAATGCGAACACTGCAATAGTAAAGAAGCAAAAGAACAGGCAACTATCCAAATGATCAGGACTGAGCCAATAGAGGGTTGGAGTATAGACGAAATCCGTTCCTCCCAACAGGCAGACAATGACATCGAACCAATATTGGCCTGGAAAGAACACGAGACCAAGCTGGCAGCAGATATCAGATCGGAGCCAAACTCTGAAGGCATACTGGGCACAGTGGGACTCGCTTTTTGTGCAAGATGGATTGCTGAAGAGAAAATGGGAAAGTGCCGATGGGACAACATCTCGTATGCAGCTAATTGTGCCACGGTCCAGAGTCAACCAAGTACTCCATGAAATACATGACGGAATCTCAGGAGGCCATTTGGGAATAAACAAGACGTTGGAAAAGGTAAGGGAACGTTTCTATTGGCTAAGCGCTAAACAAGATGTCGAGAATTGGTGCAAAAAGTGCATAAGATGTGCGGCTACTAAGGGCCCAAAAGTAAGGCCACATGGACAAATGCAACAATACAATGTCGGAGCACCTTTCGAACGAATAGCCATCGACATCGCTGGGCCGTTTCCCGAAACCTTTAATCGAAACCGATATACCCTCGTAGTCATGGATTACTTCAGTAAGTGGCCGGAAGTGTTTGCCATCCCAAATCAAGAGGCTAAGACCGTAGCCGAACAGATAGTCAACAACTGGGTGAGCAGATTTGGGGTCCCAATGGAGCTGCACTCTGATCAAGGGCGAAACTTTGAATCAAAAGTCTTCCAGGAAATATGCCAATATTTGGGAATAAGAAAGACAAGGACAACGCCACTACACCCTCAATCTGATGGAATGGTCGAGCGATTCAATCGGACCTTGAATGAGCATCTATCTAAGGTTGTCAGCAACTGCCAGCGGGATTGGGATCGACACATACCCCTCTTCTTAATGGCCTACCGAAGCGCGGTCCATAGCTTGACAGGGCACACACCATCCGAGATCTTATTTGGTCAAACAATTCGGTTGCCAAGTGAAGCAAAATTCGGATCCCCACCGACGGAGCCCAAAGAGGTGAACGAGTACGTGAATGACTTACGCAGCAGGATTCGTAAATTGCATGAAGACACCAGAGAAAAGATGAAGCTAGCAAGCAGCCGCATGAAAACTAGGTACGATATCAAGGCGAAATCTTCCGCTTTCAACGAAGGAGATCTGGTTTGGCTGTATAATCCTCAGCGTAAGAAAGGTAAATCACCAAAATTGCAACAGGACTGGGAAGGTCCATACAAGGTGATAACCCGCATTAATGACGTTGTCTACCGGATCCAGCGTGGGGATCGAGGAAAATTGAAAGTGGTCCATTTGGATAGAATGTGTCATTTCAACGGGATGCTGAATGACGAAGTTTTTCGGGACGAACAACTGTAGGGAGGGAGCAATGTGATAACCACTTAAATGTGAGCAGCGACATCTAGCAGAAAATGTCGATACTCGAAGACCAGAAGATTTCGATACTGGAATAACAAAGTCTCGACTGGAGAGTGAAATCGAATTTTCTGGCAAATTGGAAATTGTATGAGACGCTGGATGGCGAGGATTGTTCTCGAAGTATGTCATTCGAGTATAAATACCAGCATCCCAAAGGTATGCAAATCAGTTCTAAAGTGAAATTTGAAGTGTTAATTAGGAGAAGTAATTAAGTGGTTTAAGTAAAAGATAAGAAAAATATAAGTGGTTGAGAAATTGGATTGTATTGAGAGAAACAATTAAATAGTGAATTGTAACTGTACTGAATAAAGGGATTTGTATTGAAAAGAATAAGTTCTATCATTTGTACCCACACAAACATTTTACAATATATTAGATACAGTATTTTAAAAACCAAAATTCAAAGAACAAAATTCATTAATAAATAAACTATTCATAGCTGAGTAGTCAAAGGGCAGTATCCATTTTTTAATACCATTAAGAAATACTTTTTCACTCTTTCGCATCTCATATTATCTGGAAGTAGGTTAAAAAGACGGGGTGCGGTGGCAAAGAATATCGTCCAAAATGAACTTTGCGAACTATAGGAACGGTTACAAAATTTCTAGTATTTCCTCGCAAACCATAGTTATCGATATTTCTAACTGCGTAAAAACCCGCATTTTGAAAAAATATTTTTAGTACTTTATAGCAGTAAAAATTCCTTAAAGGAAGAGCTTCAGGGTTTCTGAAGAAATTCAAACTTGGAGTTCGGCGATTTACTCTGTATAAGATTCGAATTACGTGTTTTTGTTTTATTAATAAAGGTTCAGTTTTATTAAAAAAAGCTCCATCCCACGACGAAATACCATATTCCAATTTAGATTTTAATAGACCGTTATATACAAGTCTTAAGGTTGATTGTGGACAGTAAAGGCTAAGGTTATACAGTTGTGTTACAACTTTATTAAGATATTGTTTGAGATAGAAACGCCAAGCGTGTCTTCGACTATCGGAAGTTCGGTAGCTGCTCCTCAGGCAGAGAGGTTTGGAAACATATCCGTGAACTTGGGTTAGGAAAACAAAGGCCTGAAACTACCGATGATATAGACTGCAACCACCTTAACTCAACTTTTTTAACGTCAAGTGATCCACCCTCAGTAAGCTTAACTACTTTCGACCAGCCACCGGATGATTGTAGAGAATCATACTTTGAATTCTACAGATTACGCGAGGAAGACGTTGCAGAAGCGGTACTATCGATCAAATCAAATGCTATGGGGATCGATGAAATTCATCCAAAATTTGTTAAGCTTCTGCTTCCATATTTACTGCCTTTTATAACACATATCTTCAACTCAATTTTAACGACGTCAGTCTTTCCCGCTCATTGGAAAGACGCTAAAATTATTCCTATTCCAAAGAAATCGAATGGAAATGCCGTGGAATTCAGACCTATCTCAATTCTGCTATCCCTTTCAAAAGTTTTTGAGAAATGTATTCTCAAACAGATTCAAATCTATCTACAGTGTAAAGAACTGCTTTGTGAGAATCAATCTGGCTTCCGTCAAAAACTAAGTTGCAAGACTGCGTTATTATTGGTAATTGACGAAATTAGGAAAGCTATTGATGACAACCATGCTACAATACTAACGTTACTTGACTTTTCGACAGCATTCGACACCGTTAATCACACTATACTTTGCTTAAAACTCAGAAAAGGTTTAGTTTACCAGGTTTTAGGACGTTGGGACAACGCGTTGTCCATCAAGTGGCCCTTGTGAAGCAGCCGGTAATTTTAATACCGCAACTAAGTAGAACTTATCAAGCAGTTTTTATTTCATAAGTTAATCACGATTGGTAGGACACTTTCCAATGAAAGACCCTACATATTCCGCTTTCTTAATGCGGTTTTAATTTATCGCGCAAGGTCCAACGGTTTAGTTCGTTGAAGACGGCGTAGTATGTTTCGTTCGTCCAAGATTTCTAGGACTGTATTGTTGATATGGCCGCTTAACCGGACTTTATGTTTTCGTGCGCAGTTCCTGACTTCATCTTCCACGAAAGGAACTCCGAGGTCTCGATGCAGGTCATTATTTCTTATAAACCATGGGGCACGCACAAATTGTCGTAGCACTTTATTTTCAAAAGTTTGTATTATATTTATATTTGATTTCTTAGTACAACCCCAGAGTTGTATACCATAGGTCCACACCGGCTTTAGCACTTGCTTATAAAGAAGCAGCTTGTTTTCTAAGCTTAGCTTGGAATATTTACCAAGTAGCCAGTACATTTCTTTGTGTTTGGCCTCTAGTTCTTTTCGTTTCTTTTTAACATGCGTTTTCCATTTAAGCTTCGCGTCAAGTGTCATTCCCAAATACTTAGCTTCGTTTGCAAAGGGGATACACACCGAGTTTATAGAAATGGGCAAGTGATTTATCTTTCTGTAGGTGAAGTCAACATGTACAGATTTTGTCTCATTAAGGGTAATTCGCCAGATCTTTGTCCACTCGTAGACTTTATTTAAAGCAGTCTGAAGTTTCGCCGTTGAGTCTTCTATTGATTCTCCAACCGCTAAGATAGCGGTGTCGTCAGCAAAAGTAGCGAGAACAGTATCCTCGACGTGTGGTATATCTCTTGTATATAAAAGGTACAAAAGTGGGCCCAGTACGCTTCCCTGCGGTACTCCGGCTAGGATATCTTTAAATTTCGAAACATCATTTCCGTATCGAACGCGAAAAATTCTATTTTCAAAATAGCTTGTCAATATATTATAAAGCTTTAATGGCAAAATTCGTCGCAGTTTGAACTTCAAACCTTCATGCCATACTTTGTCAAAAGCTTGTGAGACGTCAAGAAATACGCTCGAACAAATCTTTTTTTCTTCCAGGGATTTTTCAATTACATCAGTAATTCTATGCACCTGATCAATTGTTGAATGCTTAGTCCGAAATCCAAATTGATGGTCGGGAATAAGATTTTGGTTTTCGATAATTGGGAGAAGACGTTTTAGCAAAATCCTCTCAAAGATTTTCGACAGGATCGGTAGAAGAGAAATGGGTCTGTATGATTTTTTATCGTTTGGAGGTTTTCCTGGTTTGAGTACCATAATGACTTCAGCAACTTTCCACTGACTTGGCACGTATTCAAGCCTCAGAGCTGCGTTAATAATGTGTAAGAGCTTTATAAGTGCTTTTTGAGGTAGCATTTTCAGAACTTCTCCGGTAATAAGGTCATACCCCGGAGCCTTCTTTGGTTTTAATTAAGTCGGCAAAAACCTCCGCTTTTTCCTTATCCCCCTTAGCCCATTCGTTATTACCGACCTTGATTGGTGGCGCGGGGATTTTGGGCCTTTTTAAGCATTTTAAAGCTTTCCAAAGCGAGTAATTTGTTTCTTTTCCTGCCGTCAGGTTTTGAACATATGTATTTACTTCGGAATTTCTGTAACTTTTAAGAGTCTCCTTGAGCAGATTACAGAGCCTGTTTAGGTGAGTTTTATCCTGCGGCGCTCGAGTTGTTTGCCATCTTTTGCGAGCTTTTCTTTTTTCTCTTATCATATCTTTTACCTCAGGCGGGTAGTTTAAGTTACGTTTAGCCGTGCTTTTTCGTTGACAAGGTGTATTGTTCCACGCAGCACATTGGACTATTTCAACGAAAGAATCCACTTCGATTTCGAGTTCAAGTGCTGCTTTAAGTGAAACGTCTAGTTCTAGGTTATTATTAATCTCATTTCTGAATCCTTCCCAATTAGTATTTCGTCCAGTTAGTCTTAATGGTCCTTGTTTTTTAATAAACGTGTCGTTCATTGTCAGTATGACTGGAGAATGATCGGAGGAAAGATCGAAGCTTTCATCAACGTTTATATCCGAGTTACGAATTCCTTTAACAACGAAGAAATCGACAAGATCGGGTATTTTCGTTGTATCTGTTGGCCAATAAGTCGGCTTGCCCGTTGAATAGAAGTCACAATTGTGTTCCATACATGCTTTATAGAGTATTTTACCCTTTTGGGAGACACATCTTGATCCCCAAAAAGTGTGTTTGGCATTGAAATCACCACCAATCATAAAAGCCGATCCAAGAGAATTGAATATATTTTTAAATATATGTTTTGAAGGCGTAAATCGTGGAGGACAGTAGATGGCTGAAATAGTAAAGGAGTCCCGTACCAATTTTACGCGCACCGCAATTAGTTGTACAGACTCGAACTCTACTTTTATATCTTCGTTGTGCTCAAGAGACTCTTTAATGTATACAGAGGATCCGCCTCTCGCGTTTCCCGAAGGGTGATACGCGTAGTAATCTTTAAAACCTCTAATTTTTGCAGATGACCCATTTTTCAAGTGGGTTTCGGAAATCAAACAAACGTCAATGTCGTTTTTCCTTAATAATAACTCAAGTTCATAAAGTTTTTCTAAGATTCCGTTTGCATTCTAGGTGAGTACGTTTAATTTTTCCTTTTTCATTTTTTAGGCGAAGGACGTTTTTTATTGAACCTATTTTCAAACTTCTTTAGCTTATCTAAAATAAGTTCATTGATTTTTTTTTTGCTGCTCAAGCTGCGCGAGAATAACGGAAAATACTTGGGTAGCAGGATCTCCGGAATCTTTTGCCTTTAGCTTGGTAGCTTCAGCGTATGTAAGTTTTTCCGATGCTTTCTTTTCAACACTGGAATCAATCACTTTCGCCTTGGCGTTTTTAACGATATTTTGAGCAGATCCCGATGTTTTTTCTTTAGTTTTGGGCTTCTCTTTTTGTGGCTTAAACAACTTGTCACGTCTCAGAAAAGAGTTTAAATTTTCATTGCCCTCTACAAAACTTATATTTTCTTACTTAGAAGGAAGACGACAACATGTTGTAGCGGGAAACCGATGTTCATGCTATTTGCCTATAAAGAGGGGAGTACCGCAAGGCTCCATTCTTGGACCATTGCTTTTTTCGCTCTACGTAAATGAACTGCCAAAGGTTGTCGTGCATTGTGCAATTCATATGTTCGCCGATGATGCCCAGATCCACTTAAGTTCTCCCATGAATTTGGTTCACGAAGCCACTGCGCAGGTGAATGAAGATCTCCAGCGTATACTTGGTTGGTCAGCTAAGAACGAACTGCGTCTTAATGCTCAGAAAACAAAAGCACTTGTGATCCATAAAAGAAAACTGGACCTTACTCACTTTCCACCAATCCAACTAGCCCAAAGTCCAATAGAGTACGTCGACTGCGCCAACAACCTGGGCCTGATATTTAACCGGACCCTTACTTGGTCCACCCACATAAACGCCACTATAGGTAAGATATATGGTGGATTACGTGCTCTCTGGACTGCACATCGCTTTGTTCCTACACGGACAAGGCTCTTGTTAGTGAAAACCCTCCTAATACCGATTCTGCTATATTGTTCTGAAATCTTTTGCTGCCCCGACTACGACTCCAGACGAAAGCTCAATGTCGTATATAATAATATTGCCCGATTTGTATTTCACCTAAAACGATATGACCATATTTCCTTTTACTCAAAGCAAATCAGCGGATGTACATTTGATAATGTGCTCAAATACAGAACGCTAAGTCTCTTACATGGCATAATTCAAACTAAGCAACCAGCATACCTATTCAATAGGCTACGCTTCCTTCAGTCAGGTAGGTCATGTATGCTTTTTCAAACGAGCTATGCCTGCTTGACGTCTGAACGCCAATTCTTCGTAAACTCCGTACGGCTGTGGAATTCTTTGCCCATAAATATTAGGAAAATTAGAAGCATAAAACAATTTAAAACCTCTCTCTTAAAATACCTGGCCAATGAAACTAATTAGATTTAGAATTTTAAACGCTTAAAATGTTCAATTTGATTGTAAAGCCAATTGTTCTTTTCTATCCTTTTCTCTCTTTTACTTTATCTTACTTACCTTATTTTATTTTATTTTGTTATCACTTCCTGAATTCTTATTGTTATATATACTTGCACATACTTGTATCTGATATTTGAAAAATTTAAGGCTTCCACATTTAAAAGATTCCATTATCTAACCGTGTAAGCAATACTTACTTAGTAATAAATAGTAATAGTAATAGTAGTAATGTGCATGATTGCTCCAACTAAGCTTGTTATCTAAGATAATACCTAGATATTTAAAATTGTCGACGCACTCAACCTTAAAACAATTACTGCAACAAGGCGTTACATTGTTAAAGGAAAAAGTATTATCGTCGCAATTAAATAGGGGAAAGATTTTGCAACTCTGAGAGTGGTAAAATAACGGCAAATCATCACAAATTTTACTGTTAATACTGAATATCATAAATTTCGTTTTCTCGCTGATTTTGAGCTTGTGTATTGAAAACCATTTTCTCAGTAAATCGAGGTCATGGTTTACATCCGAGCAAATATTTAGCAAACTTTTACTTAAGTATGAGAGAGGACCTAAAACCGAACCTTGTGGAACACCAATCTCGATATTTTTCAGAGAGCTGTAAATTTTCTTGATTTTTACAATTTGCTGGCGGTGTTTTAAATATGAAACAAACCAATCATATATATAACCTCTAATACCGATATGGAACAGCTTTTCTAATAATATTGAGTGATCCACCATATCAAAAGCTTTAGTGATATCTATAAACAAAGAAGCTGGGATCTCTGATGAATTAATGCTGTGATATATTTCACTAGTTAGTTTTAGCAGTGCAGTTTCAGTGGACCTTCCACTTCTAAAACCAAATTGACAATCACTGTAAAAGTGTGTTCTTTTTAGAAACGACAATATTCTTGATTTAATACCCCTCTCAAATATTTTTGAAAATACTGGTAACAAAGATATTGAACGATAGTTATTTAAAATAGTATTGTCGCCGTTTTTATAGAGTGGCAATACTATTGCCGTTTTTAAAGATTGTGGAAAAATTCCTAACCGTATACTGCTATTAAAAATAAAACATAAAACATCAGAGATTGAAACGACATTTTTTTCAACATAAAACTTGAGATCTTATCACAAGAAGTAGAATTGGATGTTTTAAGAGAATAGATTATCTTATGGATCTCTAGAGCAGTGAATGGTGCACAGAAAAAACTGGCTGCTTGACTTTCCATATCCACTAAATCAAAAGTAAAATTAGACTGTGAGATTCGTCGAAAGACATAGATTAAGTATTACATTTAATTTAGAGTGCCGGTATGGGGCCAGTAAGTTACAATAAAATTATTTTTAAGTTATTTAAGCACATTTTTAAGCGTTTTTTGTTTAGCATATAAGAGTAGTTTAAGTTATAAAAATAAAAATACATAAAACTGAAAAAAAACTGGCTCGTGTAAGTAAAATTGTTGTTGGGTGCGTTTTGAGAAGAACTAATGTTGCAGAAGAAATCATTAAATAAACCAGCAATTTGCAAAGGATCGGAGATGGTTGAGTTGTTAACATTCAAAACTATTTCCATTTCTGAAGCTTTTCTATTAAGCATTTCGTCAACAACCCGATATTCTTTTTTGGAATTGCCAAGACTTGCAGTTAATTTACTACGAAAATAATTATCTCTGCAGTATGGGACTTCCACTTTAAGCTCTTTATTTAGCTTTTCGTAATATTGTTTTAACCTAGTATTATTTGAATGTTTTCTGCAACGAAGACAGAGTCTATGTTTTTTTCGGATTTTTTTCAGGAGTGAAAGAGTCATCCACGGCTTCAGACATTTATTTTTATTGCTTATGCCACTTTTTATGTGTTTGCTATTCGTGATATGAGACTGAAGCTTCATTAAAAATATGTTAAAAGCTATCAGCTGTGCTAAAAACTTATTCCCAAAATTCAAAGTTCAAACGGTTCTTGAGGACATTATAGTTGATCTTATCGAAAGTTACACACTCAGCTGGTTTGGTACGCGTAACATAACTATCCATTTGGATACTTGTTAAGTGATGGTCTGATAAATTTAGGTCAAATGAGGCAGTTTTGAACTTCATTTTGTTATTACGGTGAACCCTCGCAAATATGTGGTCCAGACACGAGTTCAAACGGGTAGGCTGAGACAGCAAAGAGTCAAAACCGAACGTAGATAGAGTCGTCAAGAAGTGATCGACGTCTGAAGAGTCAGAAAGTATATTAATATTAAAATCGCCAAGCAGAATTATATTTTTATAAGTTTGAGATTCCAAAAACCCAGAAAACTCTTCAATATAGGATTTTACTGAACATTTATGTACTCTATAAACGCAAATAAAACAATAATGGGTACCAGAAATTTCACAACTGAAGCTAATTACATCAGCACTTTGCAAATTATATTTTTTGATTTTTTTGCCTACTATGTCACTTTGAAAAAATACTCCAACACCGCCAGCTGCATATGAATCATTTCATGCTGCATCAAATAAAAAATTAGGAATGGGAAATTTCGTCTTCATAAATCCAAATTTCAGAAACAAAAATCAGATCAGGGAGATGGTCCAGTGACGAAAGATGAGTGGAAAATGTATCAAAATTCATTCTCAAACTGCGAATGTTCTGAAAAACCAGAAGGTTGTTCATTGTTTGGATGATCTATGCAATAGCAATTGTAATGTTCAGATAAGGAAGAAAAGTTAGTATTGTTATTCTAACTAATTGAAGAAGATATACAAAAATTGTTGTTTAAAGTATTATTAGGATTAATCATTTTAATATAATTGAAAAGTTAATTATATACCCCATAAATTTTTTGTAAATCTTCAAATGAGTATAATTTAATAGCTCTATCACCTTCCTTCTTTCTGATGAGAACGGTTGAATTTCTTACCCAAACAAATTTACATATATTGTTGCGTCGAAGTTCATTTGCTTTATTAGTAGAGATCTTGTAAAACCTGTGAGAATATCATTCATGTAGATTTTCCTGCTGCTGTCACTTTTCCCGCCATCTCCGCCGCCATATTTGGTATTTACACCAAGAAGCTCTTTCGAAATTTTGTCTCTGTTTAATCGCAATTTTCTCATTGTATCGTTTTTCCGCGATAGAGACGAAAACCTGACGCAAACAATATTGGCCGATTTTCTTTTATTCCCTACACTCACAGTCTTGACAAAAGAAGAGACAGTATTTTCTGAAGCGGATTGTTCTCCCATTGCAGTAAACAAATTGTTGACTTTTTCCACGACGTTAGAAGTAGTGACATCAGGAAGGCCAACGATATCGACAGCACATTGTTTCTCTTTCTGCTCCAGAAGGTTTATTTTGTTTTCCAGCAGCACCACTTTCTTACAAAGAGATGCATTGCTTTCTTCAAGAGATTGAATTTTCTTCAGTGCTTCCATATTGGCATGCTTAAGTTCCAGGATTTCGTTGAAAAGCATTTGCATTGTAATGTTTTGTTCACCTGTACTACTCTCATCATGGGTAGATAGTGTTGGTGTAACGTTGATGCTGTTGTTACTTGAATGAGGGCGATTGGATGATGCCCTTTGGAAGTAGTGGCGTTAGGAAAAGAAATAATAGGAGAATCCACGAGAATAGATTTTCTCCGCAGAGAAACATAAGATGGGCATTTGTAAGCTTGATTACTCTTTTTATAGTAATCGATCTCTTTTCTATCCATTTTCGCGCACTTCGCATGAAAATATTCTTTGCAACCTGCACACTGAATTTTATGTTCATGTCGTTCAACTTTTAGACAACATAAGCCGCACTTCATTTTAAATTCACTTTGTAAATGATTGCGTAAAAAATGAAATATTAACAACTTGAAGTTATAAATAATATGTATTATGTTTGATAACTGACTTAATTCAGAGAGCTTTCTCAACGTGTCTCCCCGTCAACGTTAGAGCTCGTAGGCCGAAGTGCCTTGGATACCCTTGTCCTTCAAGAGTTGACCCCCTTAGCTAGGCAGTCTTTGTAATTTTCTCCTCGATAGTGTCCCTCACTATGCAAAGGGGTTGTTTGATGTTGGCAACCTCACTATTGTTACAGTGAGGACAGCTAGGACCTCTGATTGGAAGACACTGCTTTCATCCGGTAGTCTTATAGACACTCTTAGTTCAAGGTCATCTGAGAAGATGCCAAGACCTGTGCCTTCCTCTGTGAAAATTGCAATTTCATTCAACCTGATTATTGCATTTTTTACAAAGTCCTCCCTCTGCGGATAAATTATAACGTACGGGATGTCGAAGTCGACCAGGGAGGTAATTTCATCCGTTACAAGTGGATTGCCTGGAAGTAGCTCCGTTACGACCTGCCATATCCGAAATTACTGCTCGTGAAGTAACCCAGTTTAGTGCGTCTTATTGCACTGTTGCCAGCAAGTTTTTTGATATGTAAATCAAGCGGTATTAGGTGCAAAAAGGTGTCCAATGCTGCCGTAGGGGTGGTACGGAGCGCATCTGTAATGGCTATGGAAGCCGTTCTTTGAACTGCCGCTAATTTTCCGTAAATCATTTTCTTCTTTGTTGCTTTCTACCATACTGGTGAGCCGTATGTAAGTATGTGTCTTACCAACACCGTCTACCGCCAATACACCATAGGAGGTTTTGTCCAGAATCACACCCAGATACTTCGTGCTGTCCGAAAGGGACAGTCCCACTCCGTTAAGTTTTGGGAGTTTACATTGCGGTACCGTGTACTTTCTGGTAAAAAGAATCAGCTCCGTTTTGGAAGGGTTGGCATCGAGACAGCAGCTTCTACCCAAGTGCTGATCGTCTTCATAATGTAGCTTAAAATATTAAGTACCTGCACTATTATGACCATATCATCTGCATATGCTGTGGTACTTATACCCACTGCACTAAGCTTTTTGAGGATGTCATTGATAATCCACAGGAGTAGAGATATGACTGCACCCTGAGGGGTTCCCCTGGTTACGGACATTCTGACCGAGCTTTGCCCAATGGACCAGTTTATTTTCCTGTGACTCAGTCAAAAAACCATTACTGCATCTATTCCTTATTGGTCTGAAATCTTTTGTTGTTATATGCCCCTGCTTGCCAGCATTAGGAATGAAAACCTTCTTAAATTCCCTCCAAGCTATTTGCATGTACCCTATTTCTAGACTGTATCTAAAAGATTTCATAATTTTTTCGGTTGCTACGGTGCTTTCTGTAGCATAATCGGTAGAATACCATCCGGACCGAGAGATTTGTACGGCTTAATGGACTAAATTGTACACCGTAATTTTTTCCTTTCAATAAGAAAGCCTATTTCCTCTTCGGAGAGCGAGAGAGATCAATGTTCTCAGAGTGCTGCAGCATGCCAGGGTCGTCTGATACTGAGAATCCCGGAAAGTGGGTTTCCACCAGTGTTGCCAGAACGTCTTAGCTACTTTCAGCCCAGGTTCCGTCTCTTTTCCTGAGGTTCCATTCGTAGTACTTCTGCCATGAAGCCCTTTTTCATTTTCTAACTAGGTACTTGAATTGCTTCTTACATTCGTAGTACTCATTCCATGTACGCTTCTGAAAAGCTTCGCCCTATTATAGAGTTTCCTGACCTCTTTCCTTTTTAAACCTATCTCCATATTCCACCATTTTGGTTGAGCCCTTTTAGGTGTTCTGTTAGCTTAGCAAATTTTCTCGAACGCCATTGATAGTGCCTTATTAATATTTTCTACCTCCCTATCTAATATAACAATATTATCGCAGGCGATTGATTGGGTATCCAGGTGTATATTTACCACTTCTGTATATTTGACCCAATCAGCCTTCCTAGGATTTCTTTGAATACTACATACCCTGTTCTGAAAGTTCACCTTGAAGCGTATCAATCGGTGCTCCAACATTGACGCTTCGTCAACTACTCTCCATTCCCTTATTTCTAACCCTTCTGTGTTTGTAGCAAGGGTGATATCTATGACCTCCTGCCTATTTTACACCACAAAAGTGTGTTACAAATATTTAAGTTGGAAGATAAAATACAATCGTACAAACACTTACCTCTTGGGCGGATATCACCGCTTCCGAATTGTGTATGATGGGTGTTTGCATCACAGCCCAGTAGCGGAAGTAGGCCGAGGACAGACAGAGTGGTTTGCCACATTCCTTTTCGCAGGTTACCGCTGTCAGATCCCCTGAGCTTTTTTTTTATTTTTTTTTTCAAAAAAGAACTTAACACTCAAATGGGTTTGAATACATTATTATAATGCCTCAGCATGTGCTAAGTTTTTTTTTGGAAAATGGGATAGAGAGAGAAAAAAAGATGTTTGGGCTCGTTGGTTATTTCGCTCCATCAGGGTGGAATCCAAGCTAATGCCTCTATTTGGTTTTTCATAAGGATGCATGTCCTGATCTTACCTTCTGCCTTGTAGAACAACTCAAAATTTTTCAGCCTAAGACCCTGGATCTTGTTGTCCTTATTGATCTAGGGCTCTTGTATGAGTACGGCTGTGACGTACTCCACCAGACAGGCCGTTGCTGCCTTACTGTGGTGCGGGTTTATCTGCAGCACTGCCATCATCTCCCCGTCTTTTCTCTTGGTTGATGGCTTAATCATCAACCTACCCATGCTGTACCTTACCGTACCTTCTGATGCATACTTCTAAAATGAAGCGTCTGAGGAAGTCCACAGAAGACACAAGCTACAACTTTGCGTACACCCTCTCAACCAACGCCATCGAATTGAAGTTTCATATGGTGGATAATTCATTCCGTAGGACGTCTTGGAACTTCTCCTCAACGTTTTTCCACTTGTATATTCTTAAACGACCACAAGGATCCAGCTCGTTAATCACGGCAACGAGAAACTCGTCTTTCGGGTCGCTTTGCCTACGACGTAATGTGGATGAAGTACCAGCTGTTGAGTACGGTCAGTGTTCACAGTGCGCCGGAATCCAATTGCCAGTTGCCCGACATTGAATCGGATCACCCACTTGCCTGATATTGAACTGAGTTCAACCCAAACGTGAATGCAACATAACACCTCTATTTTCTTTATTTTTTTTTGTACATACTTCCGTTCACTTACATTCATGTTTGCACTATATTTGCACAAAATTTAACTTGCACCATACGTAAACAATTGTATTTGCAAAATAAGCAAATTTGCACATTCGCACTTATTACTTTTGTATGTCATATTAATTAATAATATTTGAGTAAGCTAAGAATTATACTAAAGTAAGCAAATTCGTCGTATTGTATATTTTTGTATTGTTCTTAGAGTAAGCAAACTTCTTGTATAAATATCGCCCAATAAACATTGAAGAAGTAGATATAATTCGACAGTTAACCAAGACCTTTAATTTTCCAAGTGAGTCTGCTTGGAAGGCTGCCAACTTATCTCAATTCTGGTGTTCTAGTTTGTACTGGAAATACCACCAATAGTCACGGTACAGAACCGTTGTCTATTAAGTAACAATATACAGTAAAAGCACTATAAACATTTTGGTGACCCCGACGTGATTGCTAACTTGCTTCCCCCCACCAGTGGTAAGGAGCATTTAGCATTCACAAAATAACAAGAGCGTTCGCCAGGGCTAAACACTGGTGACTTCAGTTTCATGAATGAAGACTCAGGAGATAAGGTTCAGCAATATGCAACTGTCTCTCCTCCGGATACAGATCATCATGTTAATGATTCAATTTTGAACAAACCAGCTACCCTTGTCCGCCAATCATTGCAGAATAACCACATTTCAAGCTTAATTCGAAGGCAACAAGCGGCAAAGGAACTGCTACACAGAACTTTTCTTGGAACAGCATATAAAACAGCTGATAGATCCAGTGAATTCTATCACATCAAGATAAAAACTATAGAGCGTCATTGGGATGAAATACTGCAGTTGCATAATCAAATTTATGAGCAATCGGTAGACCCCACACTCAATGGATACAATGTGCAATAATTTTTTGACCTTGAAGATCAGACTCAGCAGAAACTCATTGAGTTATATGAGTTGTCTAATTAAGTTCAACACCAATCATCAATTCAGAGGAATTCAACTGATTTAAAATTGCCAAAGATAGTTCTGCCCACGTTCAACGGAGATTACATGAAATGGCGACAGTTTCACGATATTTTTGTCGAACTAGTACACAAGCAACCTATCGCAAATTGTCAAAAGATATTTTTCCTAAAAACAAGTTTGGTCGGTGATGCAGAAAAATTAATACGACATATAACACCAACAGAAGCAAACTATGAGGCAGCATGGAAAATCAAGCAAAACCAAGTCTACCGATAACGCAAATAAGCATATCCAAAGATCACTTACCACAGTCTCAAACACAACTCCATACCGGCACAAAGATTTAAATTGTTTAAGGAATCTAGTAGCTGTATAAATTGCCTAAGAGATGGACACACGAAATGTTCTTCTAGAGGTTGTAAAATGTATGAAAAGAAACACAACACACTTCTACACCTAGAACAATCTACGAAACCTGCAACGACCAATACATTCACTACAACAGACTCTTCATCAGCGTCAGTAAAGAAAGAATCGATTTCTTTAACAGCACAAGGAAATTATCGAAATCAGGCGTATGTTTTCCTCTCCACTGTGCTCGTCCGACTGTCAAACCAGCATTGTAAGACTATCGAGTGCAAGGCTAGATTGGATTCCGGATCCCAATTAAACTTTATAATGGAAAAAACA
This sequence comes from Volucella bombylans, assembly GCA_949129095.1. Lineage (NCBI taxonomy): Eukaryota > Metazoa > Arthropoda > Insecta > Diptera > Syrphidae > Volucella > Volucella bombylans. The sequence goes on from OX422140.1 coordinate 215,513,745, forward strand.
GTGAAAAATCTGGGATTAACACCAATCTCTCATGTAATGCATATCCAGGGTATTGGCCGGGAAATTCAACAGGCAAAGAAAAGAGTGAATATTCAGTTAGGATCTCGCCTCAACGCATTTTCTATAAGGATGGAGGCCCATGTACTGCCGAAAATAATATCAAATCAACCCAGCAAATCATTTGATACGTCATCCTGGGCAATCCCAAATAACATTCCACTTGCAGATCCCACATTTTATGAACCTGGTTCAATCGATGTGCTTATTGGAGCCGAGCTATATCATTCTCTTCTTGATGACAGGATCCGACAGTTTACACGAATCATTCGCAACTCAAGAGCAATTACAACGTTTATTGCAAACCGCTGGGTTTAGGCTTCGGAAGTGGTGCGCGAACCATCAAGTTCTCATACCAAACATACCAAACAATGATCGCGAAACCGAATTGAATTTCGACACCAGCATCGAAGAACATGTCAAAACAGTTGGAATGACTTGGTTACCAAAATCTGACAACTTTTGCATTAAATCTTCATGGGTCGGTAAAGAGCGTGTAACAAAACGAACTGCATACTCAGATATTGCTCATCTTTTCGATCCTCTCGGACTTATGGGCCCAATTGTAGTGACAGCTCAAATATTTTTACAACAGTTATGGGAACTCAAATACGATTGGGATGCAGCACTTCCACAAGAAATGCAAACTACGTGGTTGAATTATCGAGAAGGCTTAAAGGGTCTACACAACATCAAAATACCCAGGCACATATTTTCTCACAAAATACCTAAGAATGTTCAATTTCACGTATTTGCGGATGCGTCCGAAAAAGCTTATGGCGCAGTAACTTACGTCCGATCCCAGGACAAGATCAATTTGATTACAGTACGCCTACTATGCTCCAAATCCAGAATAGCACCTGCCAAGAAAACCAAAATATCACATGAATGTACTATTCCACTTCGCGCACAGTAGCCAAACTGGCGGCAGAACTAATTCATCGGCTGCAAACTGATTTAGAAATTAAACAAGATAAAATCTATTTATGGACCGACTCAGAGATAGTCTTTAATTGGATTAACACGTCATCATCAGCCACACTTCCGACGTTCATTGCCAATCGAGTCTCTATGATACAAGAACTCACATCTCCGCAACAATGGCGGCACGTAAGCTCTAAGGAAAATCCAGCTGACGTATTGTCACGGGGAATAGCGCCAGAATTACTGGAAAATCATACTCTATGGTTTTATGGACCGAGGTTTTTGCATGGAGCAGAATCAATCTGGCCACCTAAGTTTGCGAAGAAACCAGAAATTCATCAAGAAAATATTGCTCTGCCAGCTGTATCTCAGCCATTACCAGACTACGACATTTTAGGCACTCTCAATCATCGAAACTCATTTCACGGTGCAATACGCATCATTTCATACATGCTCCGAGTCAAGAGACCAAGGAACAAACAATGCGATATTGACAAGGGCAATAATCGGGACGCATCTCTCAACTGTAAAGAACTTGATCAAGCCTGGAAAATTGTGATTAGATTGATGCAGAAGGTCGAGTTCAAAGATGACATAATTCATCTCCAACAACACCATGAAGTTTCAAAAAACAGTCCGCTAGCAACTCTTACACCATTTCTAGATCAAGAAGGCATCATTCGCGTTGGTGGACGACTGGAGTCATCTGTCTTACAGTATAACGCAAAACATCCAGTACTGATGCCCTATTCTCACCCATACACGAAACTGTTGCTAATTTGAATTCACCAGGAGAATAAGCATGCTGGACCGCAAACTACCTTGGCAATTGCTCGACAAAGATACTGGCCAATAAAAGGTAAAACACTCGCTCGTTCGATCATTCACAACTGCGTGTTTTGGTCAAGATACAGACCAAAGCTTTTGTCACAAATGATGGGAAGTCTTCCAGCTGACAGGATCCAACCAGCGCGACCATTTTTGAATACAGGCATTGATTTTTGCGGACCCATATGGACACACTATAAGCTTAGGGGAAAACGACCCCAAAAATCATATATATCAGTCTTCTGCTGTTTTGCAACGAAGGCCTGTCATCTGGAACTCGTGAGTGACCTAACTTCTCAGGGATTCATTGGTGCATTAAAAAGATTCATGGCGAGACGAGGTCACTGTAAAAATATTTACTGTGACAGTGCCACAAACTTTGTAGGAGCTAGAAATCAATTGATGGAGCTGAAACAATTCATTGATTCAACCAAGGAAAAGGAACAAATTACAGCTATATGCACAGCCAAAGGATGTGACTTTAACTTCATTCCACCCCGATCACCTCATTTTGGAGGTTTGTGGGAAGCTGCGGTTAAGTCAGCTAAGCATTTGTTACAACACGTTTTGGCTTCTGCTTCATTAACTTATGAAGAGCTCGAAACATCAGTCGTAGAAGTCGAGGCTATATTGGACTCTAGACCAATAAGTTCAATATCATCTTCTCCGAATGATCTCACTGCTCTCACTCCAGGACACTTCCTAATTGGCGTACCAATGACCAGCAACATTGATCAATCAGCGAATCCGGAATCGCCTGCTCTTCTAACAAGATGGAAACTTGTGTCTTCTGTCAAAAATGAATTCTGGCGGCGTTGGTCGAGCGAATACCTAAGCCAGCTACAACACAGGTACAAGTGGAAAGAGAAATGTCAGAACGTAGAGCCAGGTCTAATGGTTATAATCAAGGAAGACAATCAACCAAGTCTTAAATGGCCATTAGGACGAATAATCAATACAGTTAATGGACCCGATGGCTTAGTCAGGGTAGCTGACATACACACGGCTTCTGGTGTGTTTCGTCGAGCTATACATCGATTGGCGCCACTGCCAATACATCAGTCATCTCAAGCCGATCCAGGGATAGGAAACTGTAGCAAACAGCACAACAATGACGAAGACCAAATAGCTAACTCATCAGCAAATAAATCGAACGGTAAAGGATTACTGGATAGTCCTCCTCTAAGCAAACGAAAGAAAACATTATCACTTGGTACCGCCTTAGTAGCATTATTGTTGGCTTGTGTATATACGCCAATGAGTACAGCAAATGAGACAGAAGTTAACAAATTCGAATCACAGCCGGGAATACATTTTGAAGGTCAAGGAACTATTAAGTTGATACATAACACCTGGAATCTAGTAGTTTACTACAACCTTGAGCCTTACAGAAGAGAATTTGAAACTCTCAAAAATAGTACAAAAATATTGGATCATCTTTGCCAGCAAATTTCATCAAAAAGTCTATGTACTCAAGTTGTTCAGCAATTTCAATTTATCAACCAGGAACTCACCGAGGAAAATTTACTACTTAGGACTACGCGCACTTCGAGGAAGGTCAGAAGAGGAGCGCTTGACATCGTTGGCAATATCGCGAACTCAGTATTTGGAGTGCTTGATTCTCGATATGCTGAAGAAATGGATAGAAATATTGAAAAGATTTATTCGAATGAAGATTACCTTAAAACGTTATTGAAGAACAACACGTCACTATTAGATTCCACTGTGGACATAATGAAACTTACCGAAGCAGATTCACTCAGAAGGCACAATTCACTCTTAATACAGCTAGAACAAATAACTAATCGTATAAATAATTTCACCAGATTAAGGTTCAGCAATTGTTTTCTTCTTGGTCAATCTACACTACATTAATAGTTGCTAATCTACAGCGCTCTCAAGCATCTATATTAAACGTGTTATCAGACACTCATCATGGAAGAATTCATCATTTATTGATTTCACCTTCACAAGAACTCATTAAAATTAAGAACCATCTACCACTACAACTTCGTCTTCCAGTGGAACCAGAAAACATGCTGCAACTTTACAAATTGATGTCAACAGAAGGGCGGATCACAGCAAATTATGTGATATTCAAGGTTAAATTACCATTGATTAGCCTGGACGAATTTTTGCTATTTAAGCTCATTCCAATTCCGGCAGTTGTCAACAATGTACTAATAGTCATAGATCCTTCATCAACGTTACTGGCGGTGAGTGCTCATCACGATCAATATTACCCAATGTCAGAAGACGAACTATCTATATGCAATCACATAGAAGATACACACCATTTATGTACCCAATCTCATCCAATTTACCGACAAGGAGCCAACATCAGCACGTGCGAATTGAACTTCCTGAACAACATATCATCATTATCAACATGCAAATTAAAAACTATTAAAACCACTTCAGTGTGGGCACAAATTCCTAAGACAAATCAGTGGATCTATGCGGTAATCAAAGAAACAAGGCTGAATATAATATGCAATCACCGTTCCTCACTGATCACAATTGAAGGAAGTGGCATTCTGAAGTTGAAACCAAATTGTATTGTCAAGCACGATCACATAACGATTCAAGCTCATCGCGTCTACTCGAACAACATGCGGGTGGCATACACCAGACTAAACTGAGATATAAACCTCACAAATGTGGACCATACGGTCGCACTTCAATACAGTGCTCCAATTATCAGCACTTATCAAGCAGAGTTGCAAGAAATACGTAAACAGATCAGTTCCTAACAGTTGGAGTTACCATATCCAACAGCATAATATCCGACATACTGCTCTCAGCTCTTCCGGGTTACTCCTAGCGATCGGACTCATTGTATTCTTAATTTGGAAATCCAGACGATGTATCCGTAGGCGAACAGAATATCCTATTCCATCTCCAAGAGGACTTCAACAGCCGAGCCAACAGTCATCTATCAACAAAACGATTAAACACAGTTCAATGGGTGTTTTTGTTTGTTTTAAATGCATTTTATTTACTTAATCATTAACTCTTACATACTAACAAAAAATGTTTAAATGCTAGCTTAAAATTACTTAACAATCTTATACTAACTTACTGGCCCCACACAGGCGCTCTAAGCTACTCTAAATTCTTATAACTATGTCTTTCGACTTTATTTACATTTTGCTTAGAACTATTTATTTTGAATACTTAAGGCTAAGAAAAAATATTTGTTAAGAAAAACTTAGCATATGGACATATTTTTTTATTTTTTATAAAAACTTAGTATCTAACTTAAAATAAACCTTAGCCTACCTAACCTAAATGCACAATACACACAAAAACACACATAGACATTATACACAATCATATACATAAATCAGTATACATTTTGTATACACTGATATATGTATATGTTTCTTAAATGCTAACCTAAACCTATGTAAGCTGGCCATCGCTATTTACTGAGCAAATAGATTGGTCAGCTCTGCCTCATTAGTGAGGTTGGTCCGTAATTGACGGAAACGATGACGAAACATCTTCCCCATCATTCAACCACCAGAAATGCTGGTGCTGCCGAACGACATCCCTCTTATCGCGATTCCCCACCGCCCTACTGAACCTGAGGCGATCCACACTGCCGTGTGCGACGTCTCTATTGTAGTTGAGTTGCCTGTACCCAGTTGTCAGAGGGACATGGAAGATTAACGGCTCCGCTGATCTATCCTGGATCAACCCTATCTGATCTAGGTAGAGGAATGCTTCCGGTGGAACGAAGCCGTCAGAGCGCACACTCTCGTGGTAAAGGTAATTGGGGTAGTAAGCCCCAGATATCAGGTTATTCGTCGAGGTCATTGCTCTTGCAATGTGCCTTCGAGTCAGCTTAATTACGAAATTGTCCACTCGTATTAGGTTCGCCCTATTGTAAAGGACCTCATTAGGATAAAATTTCTTGTACTCCGACTTTGGTCACAGTTCAATGGGGGGCAGGATGTTGAGTACGGTCAGTGTTCACAGTGCGCCGGAATCCAATTGCCAGTTGCCCGACATTGAATCGGATCACCCACTTGCCTGATATTGAACTGAGTTCAACCCAAACGTGAATGCAACATAACACCTCTATTTTCTTTATTTTTTTTTGTACATACTTCCGTTCACTTACATTCATGTTTGCACTATATTTGCACAAAACTTAACTTGCACCATACGTAAACAATTGTATTTGCAAAATTATTATTTTTGTATGTCATATTAATTAATAATATTTGAGTAAGCTAAGAATTATACTAAAGTAAGCAAATTCGTCGTATTGTATATTTTTGTATTGTTGTTACAGTAAGCAAATTTCTTGTATAAATATCACCCAATAAACATTGAAGAAGTAGATATAATTCGACAGTTAACTAAGACCTTTAATTTTCCAAGTGAGTCTGCTTGGAAGGCTTCCAACTTATCTCAATTCTGGTGTTCTAGTTTGTACTGGAAATACCACCAATAGTCACGGTACAGAACCGTTGTCTATTAAGTAACAATATACAGTAAAAGCACTGTAAACACCAGCCTTCGTCGGATCTGCTTCTCTTGCTGCTGAGACTTGCCACCCCTTCCACCGAGGTCCTGCCCTCTGTATTACCGGCGTGAGTACCAACTTGCTCACCGGTGAAGTCGCTCTCGTTAGTGAGTGTTCTTTCGAACACCTTCAGCAGCCGATGTTCCAGCTGCCTCCGCTACCCCTTCGAACGAGGTCCTGCCCTGTGTATCACCGGCGTGAGTACCAGCTTGCTCGCCGGTGAAGACGCTCTCATTAGTGAGAGTTCTTTCGAACACCTCACTATCGGTAGCCAGTAGCTCCACTTCCTCCATTTCTCCTACTAGGAGGGAAATGGATGAAGTCGAAATTTCGTCTTCACTCACCTCTAACTCTTCCTGGACTTGTGTTTTGTTGACAGACTAAACATTTCACGTCAACCAGAATATTTGCTCTTATTCCATCCTGCTATCGATACATTAACTCATCCCGACTATTTTTTATCAATTCAATTAAGTTATGGAACTCATTACCAATAAATATAATAAATATTTCAAATGCTACGCGCTTTAAAAAAATCTGTTTTTCTGCACTTCACTCCACTATAGTATACTCTTTTCGAACATCTCGCCTATCCCTATCCTACCTCTCACTAAATAAAATAAGACATTTTGTAATATAGATTAAAGATTTTATTTTGTAATGAAATTAACTTCCGATTTATTAGTACTAAGTACTATTATATAAGAGATTTCAATCTTAATGTACCATGCTTATTCATACATACTCGTATGTAGTAATAAATTGAACTGAATTTAATTGAATCATAAGAGATCTCTTGCTTTTTTCAGAATTGGATTTCTTTTACCTGGAAAAATGAGCGTTACCCACCCGAGGTGACTACTTTTAGCACTTTTAGAGGGCATAAAATGAAAAAATTTTTAAAAAAAATTATTGGCTATACATTGCGCAATAATAAACTTATTTTGCAGGGGGAAAATTCCGAAGCAGCTGTTAACTAGTTAATTTTATGGGCTCTTGTAAAAGAAAATTGTGAACTACGAACGTGCATATTGTGAATATTGTAAAATGTTCGTGTGGGTTCAAATGATAGAACTTATTCTTTTCAATACAAATCGCTTTATTCAGTACAGTTACAATTCACTATTTAATTACTTCTCTCGGTACAATCCAATTTCTTAACTGCTTATACTTTTCTTATCTTTTACTTAAACCACTTAATCACTTCTCCTGATTAACACTTCAGATTTCACTTTAGAACTAACTTGCATATTTTGGGGATGCTGCTATTTATACTCGAATGACATACTTCGAGAACAATCCTCGCCATCCAGCGTCCCATACAATTTCCAATTTGCTACAAAATTCGATTCCACTCTCCAGTCATCAATGGTTGAGACTTTGTTATCGAAATCTTGTGGTCTTCGAGTATCGACATCTTCTGCTCTGTAAATCCAGATGTCGCTGCTCACATTTAAGTGGTTATCACATTGCTCCCTCCCTACAGTTGTTCGTCCCGAACATCCCGTTGAAATGACACATTCTATCCAAATGGACCACTTTCAATTTTCCGCGATCCCGCTGGACCCGGTAGACAACGTCATTAATGTAACCTTGTATGGATCTTCCTAGTCCTGTTGCAATTTTGGTGATTTGCCTTTCTTACGCTGAGGATTATACAGCCAAACCAGATCTCCTTCGTTGAAACTGGAAGATTTCGCCTTGATATCGTACCTAGTTTTCATGCGGCTGCTTGCTAGCTTCATATTTTCTCTGGTGTCTTCATGCAATTTACGAATCCTGCTGCGTAAGTCATTCACGTACTCGTTCACCTTTTCGGGCTCCGTCGGTGGGGATCCGAATTTTGCTTCACTTGGCAACCGAATTGTTTGACCAAATAAGATCTCGGATGGTGTGTGCCCTGTCAAGCTATGGACCGCGTTTCGGTAGGCCATTAAGAAGAGGGGTATGTGTCGATCCCAATCCCGCTGGCAACCTTAGATAGATGCTCATTCAAGGTCCGATTGAATCGCTCGACCATTCCATCAGATTGAGGGTGCAGTGGCGTTGTCCTTGTCTTTCTTATTCCCAAATATTGGCATATTTCCTGGAAGGCTTTTGATTCAAAGTTTCGCCCTTGATCAGAGTGCAGCTCGATTGGGACCCCAAATCTGCTTACCCAGTTGTTGACTATCTGTTCGGCTACGGTCTTAGCCTCTTGATTTGGGATGGCAAACACTTCCGGCCACTTACTGAAGTAATCCATGACTACGAGGGTATATCGGTTTCCATTAAAGGTTTTGGGAAACGGCCCAGCGATGCCGATGGCTATTCGTTCGAAAGGTGCTCCGACATTTTATTGTTGCATTTGTCCATGTGATTTTACTTTTGGACTGCACATCTTATGCACTTCTTGCATCAATTCTCGACATCTTGTTTAGCGCTTAGCCAATAGAAACGTTCCTTTACCTTTTCCAACGTCTGGTTTATTCCCAAATGGCCTCCTGAGATTCCGTCATGTATTTCATTTAGCACTTGGTTGACTCTGGACCGTGGCACAATTAGCTGTATACGAGATGTTGTCCCATCTGCACTTTCCCGTTTTCTCTTAAGCAATCCATCTTGCACAAAAAGCGAGTCCCACTGTGCCCAGTATGCCTTCAGAGTTTGGCTCCGATCTGATATCTGCTACCAGCTTGGTCTTTCCTCGTGTTCTTTCCAGGCCAATATTGGTTCGATGTCATTGTCTGCCTGTTGGGAGGAACGGATTTCGTCTATACTCCAACCCTCTATTGGCTCAGTCCTGATCATTTGGATAGTTGCCTGTTCTTTCGCTTCCTTACCACTGACTACTTCTGCTGGGAGGCTTTCGTTGCATTGTTTTACCTGTGAGACTGGGATAATTACCCTGGAGTCGACTCCTGCTACAGACTTCTGTCCCGCGAAGTAAGCATTTCCCAACTGATGGCTTCGGGAAATTTGACCGGTTTCTTGGTAGCCGTTTCTGCCGGTTTTTCTTTCTATTTGCCTGTAAACCCAGTGCAGGCAGCCTTCTCGTCGTACTGGTTCTTTACAATGCCCTTTTAGATGTCCTACTTTATCGCAGTTCCAGCAGCGCATTCTTCGTTTCTCCCGCGGGATATTTCGGTGCACGGTAGTTAGTATTGAGCTATTTCCCTGATGAAATGCATTCCCTTGGAAGCCTGATTGGATGCTTCCATCGCCAGAGCGAAGGCAAGTGCTTCAGCAAGGGTTCTTTTTCCGCCCATCCTTACTGCTGATTGTAGCTTCAAATCTGCAATTCCCCTGATGAATGCGTCCTTTCCCATTTCGTCGATTATTTCTTGGCCTGCGGTGGGATATGACAAATGTGCCAGTCTACTCACGTCTGCTTGGAGCTGTTGCAGTGTTTCTCCTCGTTGCTGCATACGGCCTTGCAATTGAACCTTGTAAACTTCCCGCACGTGGCTATCCCCAAACCGTTTCTCGATAGCCTGCACTCGCTAGGGCAAAGCACTTTTCCTCATTGTCCCAGTCGTTTGCACAGGCAGCAATTTCAAACCGCTTCTTATAAGTAGACCATGGGTCTGGCCGTCGAATGAGAGAGGCTTCAACTCTTTTCTCCTTGGACCGCTTAAAGAACATTCTCGCAGTTTCTGTTTTCGCACTCTGTCGAGCTCTTTTGCCAGATGCTGAACTGTGCTGTCCATTTCTTCGAATTTTTCGCCAACATTCTTCTCTATTCTATCAAATTTGTCATCAACGTTCTTCTCTGTTCTTTCAAATTTGACATCGATTTCTTCGAATTTTTGCTGGAGAATGTTCTTTTGTTCTTCCAGATTATTCTTTTGTTCATCCATTTTCTGTTGAAGACCGTGCAGATTGTTGGTTTGTTCGTTGAATTTTTGTTCAATGCTGCTCTTCTGCTCGTCTAGGTTTTTCTTTTGTTCATCCAGCTTTTGTTCGAGGCTATTCTTTTGTTCTTCCAGATTTTTCTTTTGTTCGTCCATTTTTTGTAAGAGGAGTTGCATCATTGCAGCCATGTCATTGCCGGTACTTGTCTGTTCATACTCGTCAACATCAAAGGAATATGGATCAGGATTATGTCCCTCGTTGTTCAAAGTCTCCTGAAGTCGGAGCACCAGGTCACTTTTTCCTCCACTGGCGCTGAGGCTTCTCTTGTCCAACTCGGATTTGAGTTGGACGAGGTCAACTGCATTTTCGACCCATGCTAGCTTTTTCAGATAGTCAGAAAAAAATTTTTTTTTTTTCAATACACAATAGGTCCTATCCCACTGCTGACACCAGTGTAAAATGTTTGTGTGGGTAGAAATGATAGAACTTATTCTTTTCAATACAAATCCCTTTATTCAGTACAGTTACAATTCACTATTTAATTGTTTCTCTCGGTACAATCCAATTTCTTAAACGCTTATACTTTTCTTATCTTTTACTTAAACCATTTAATCACTTCTCCTAATTAACACTTCAGATTTCACTTTAGAACTAACTTACATACCTTGGGGATGCTGGTATTTATACTCGAATGACATACTTCGAGAACAATCCTCGCCATCCAGCGTCTCATACAATTTCCAATTTGCCAGAAAATTCGATTCCACTCACCAGTCATCAATGGTTGAGACTTTGTTATTCAAGTATCGAAATCTTGTGGTCTTCGAGTATCGACATTTTCTGCTCTGTAAATCCAGATGTCGCTGCTCACATTTAAGTGGTTATCACAATATTATACATTTTGACAGTTGGTTGTGTAAACATTATTGTTCCTGCTGCTTCTCGCGAATTTTATTTTTAAATAAATTTTTAAAATGAGTTTAATAGAGCTGTGGTTTGGTAAATCCGACGAAGAAAGTGCGAGCGAATGTTTGGAGCTGGCTCAAAGAAGGAGGTGAATAAGGGATTCTTCTAACCTTTGGAATTGGACCAAAGACTGTAAGTGTTTTTTTATGTGGAAATATACTTAATAGCTTATTTCTTATCTTTTGCAGGTCTCTTAAGTATTTTCGTCTTTCGAAACCAGGATTTAGAGAACTGTTAACCGAAATAGATTCCAAGCTGAAACCAATAATACGGGTATCGTCAATTCCCAATATCATCAAACTTGTTATCGCTTTATCGCATGGATCTTACCAAGTAAGTGTGGGAAATGAATCCTGTGTTGGTCTGGCTCAGTCAACCGTATCTCTAGTGCTGAAGGAAGTTTTCAAAGTACTAGAAACACATATTTGATAAAATTTAAATATTCGGAAGCAGAAAACCGTCGAGCGCGAATGTATTTTTTTGTAGGTTGTAGAATGGAGGTAGTTCCGTGGAATAATCTTTGTTTATATATTCAATGCTTAATGACTTTTGTACAGGTTTGTGATGATACCATGGGAATCCGCTATATCAACGTACGATATCCCGGATCGGCATACGATCCCTACATTTCCAACATGTCGGGATTAAAATTAATTTTGGAAAAGTGGCGTCACAATGGGAATACTAATACTTGGCTTTTAGGTATGGAAAAGTTTACATACATAAGTGCATATGAAAATTATATATACATATTTTGTTCATCTTTAATTGTTAAAGAAGACGCTGGAGATGCTCTCAAACCATACCTCATAACACCATATCGGGATCCAGAAGAAACATCGTTGGAGAACGCTTTCCCTTTTTAGGGCCAACAATTCCTTTTTGATGTCCTTTTCCAAATAATACCGTTTTTTTTCGTACTCAGGTGCCTTGGTGCTTGTTTTTATTTCATTCATTATTACTCGTGTTCTCATATCATTACAAAACGACTCCTGAGTTCTGGTCTGCTTCTCTAATAAAATTAAACTTTCCTGTATTTTTCATTTTGTCTTTTTTTCTGACTAGAATTTTTAACTAATACGTTGTTGCGTATTGGGATACATTTTTTGGGGTGTTTCCATAAAGCTATTCAGCATAAGTTCCGCGTCATCCATATCTTCATTCACTGAATGATCTTGGTGAATATAATCATTATTTTCATCACGCTCTTGATCAAACTCAACCCCAGGTGGATCCATTTAATTTATTTCTAGAAGACATATTACAGTTTCTTCCAAGTGGTTAAAGGTATGGAGCTTATTTGGGGAACCACCAGCAGTTGCTTTCATTTGCACATTATTATCGGACTTCTTCTTCTTGATCTTGAATTTGAAATCAGTCCAAACCTTAAAAAAAATTTACACAGATTATATGTTAATAAATGCATGATTGTTTTCTCATTACCTGATCCATTTTTCCCATGTACGTGTAGGAGTACCTAAACTATTCAATTCTATTGATATTTTCTCCCATCTTTTTTTTGCTAAAGTTTTTGTACAAATACCCTTAGCAATGTCCACATGTTCCGCCATGAATTTTACAAGTTGCTCCATCTGTTTTTTATTTGTTCGACTACTTTGAAACAATTTTAAGTTTGAAAGATCCGGAAGTATAAGGAACACCCTGCATATTTATGTAGAATCTTAACTAGTTTACTAGTGCGATTGTGCCATAAATTGAAATGATACGTTGATTGTGTCTGTTCACATTGGCTTGGGCAGGAAGATTACCCGAAAGAGAGGGAACGCTTTTTATAGAAGTGGGAAGAAAAAGGGTTACTTCCACCGAAAATCCATCATTGTTAAACAGGGTGGTGTAAATGTATACCGCTTCTAGAGGGAGATGTTGAAGCACAATGTTCGGTATGCCATCGATTCCCACTGATTTTTTACTTCTGATTGTGTCGAAGATCTCGTGGAGTTCTTTCTTCGAAATGAACGGGGGTAGGTCCCCTTCATTGACGATGACATTATATGCCATATTCTCGTCATTGAACTGGGTGAAACCCGAGCTCTCGAATCACCAGTTCTGTATGTCATTTCGCAGGTAGAAATTGTGCAGAAGGACTTGATTCTCCAGATCGTGATTAGAACCAATGACGTCATTGGTTTTATACACTTCCAGAAAAGTCGCTCCTATGGCCTCAACCTTCTCCTGATGATCCTCGATCACAAAGAAATTATCATCATCTGCGGCTTCATTTGGATATATGCCTGCAGTAGTCAGTATTCGTTCGTTGTCCGTAGTTCTAGGTATTTTAAGACACTGTAGGTCGTTTTGGTTTTTTCTCCTAAATATTTTGTTTATTCACGGGAACATACTCAGGTTGCTCGAATTTACAGCCCGAATTCTGTTGTTCCAGTACAAACTTACAGATGCTCTGTAATTCTCTCTTAACAATATTTGGAGGTTTTTAATTGACGACTCCAGTGTCCTAACCTCCACGTTCTGTCTGTCAGTAAACCGCCTATACAAGGTTTTGAGTCTTGATAGCAGTCTACTTTTGTGTCGGTGCAGTGCGTCGATGGTAGCATTGCGGAATAGGTCTTCGTTGGGTGTGTGTTCATACCGATGTATTGTAATGTCCATCGTTTGTTTAATTGTTTGGTCCATTTGTTTTAGGTACCTGTCAAGCTCCTCGTTAGACAGATTCCTATTGGACGGTGGGTAGAGCGAATTCGAGGCTAGTGCTCTTGTCAAGGTACTGGAGAAGCGTTTCCAGCGAGTCTTACTGTAATTATAAGAAAAGTTAGGAACAAACTCCTCCAACTCCGCAATTTCATTAGGAATTGTTATTTCGGTACTGAAACCGCAATGGTCACTGTCGTACACGAATGTATGCAGACAGTTTACCGTTTGAAGAGTACTCCCAGTCATTTGTATCCGTACGTCGTACAGCAATAGGTCCAAATAAGAGCCGTATCTGGGAAACGATGGACTGTCCGTCGCCTTCAAACCAAGTCTATACATGACACTGTGCTGGGCGCACCAATTGAGTAGCAGGTTCCCTCTAGTATTTGGTACATAATTTCCCCAATATCTATGTTTGGCATTAAAATCTCCGCCGATTATATAATAATTCTCTTCGGATTCCAGCCTAAGTAGTCTAAAGAGTCTATCGAGCTCTGAGATGAATATTGTGGATTGGAAAGCATCAAGCGCGTAGACAGATACCGTGTACAGCCACTTTCCGCTACGGAGAGGGATGCGCACGACACATGCCTCCAGCACCCGAAACCCATGCAAAACACCCTTATAAATTCTTCTAAATTTAAATTTTTTTCTAATAAAGATCGCGACTCCACCTCCTTGTGTTGAGTTGGGTCGGTTTCTTCTTCTACTATTGTATTTACTGTGTTCCACACTGTGCTTATCGGTAAGCTTAGTTTCTCTAGCGAAAAGTATATCAGGAGCTTAGTCTTGCAGCAACTTAAACAGCGCGGCTCTTCACTCGATCCTAATCAGTGAATTGACATTCACTGCAAGGACCCTCAGGGTTTGCTCCACCATATGCGTACCCATTATGACATGTGGTGCGTTAGACCCGGCAGCAGCGCGTAGATTGACGTTGAAGATGAGCCATCTGCCCTTGAATAGAGAGCAAGATAGCTAACATGTCAGTTGCAGCATCCGGTGCTCTTGGCGCTGGGGCCGAGGAAGCAACCGTGGCTTTTTGTACCATTCTACTCTTACCTGGTCGAAGGTAATTTGGGGCGTTACGGCTGGAGTTTGCAGCTGAGTGGATGGACGCTTATCCTCCGCTTTCTGCTGACGAGCCATATTTGCTTACTTTATATCTTGGAACTTGGGACAACCCCGATAGTTAGCGGTGTGCCCCGAGTTCTTGTATAAAGCACATGAGAGTTGGCTTTTGTCTGACTCTTTCTCCTGACCCAAAGCACATTCCTGAGAATTGTGGTTCTTTCCACACTTAACGCATCGAGGCTGCATTTGGCAGTTCGATGCGGCGTGGCCGAATCTTTGGCAGCGAACACATTGTATAATGTTATCACTCATTTTTAATTTCTCCCAGTGAACAACCTGGTAGTCCAGGACTTTGATACCCCTTAGACTATCCACTTTGCTGTTGGAAGTGAGCTGTACTAGGAAGAACGGTAGTTTCCGCTTTTCCCTTTTTGCTCTTGAAGTGGAAAAAGGCTTAACCCCCACAAATTTGAGATCTTCGCACTCTCTCTCTTGAAACAGTTTTAAGAGCTCCTCGGCATCAGTGGACGGTTCCAGTCCTTTCAATAGGACCGTTTTAAATTTATCACCTCTCTGTGTGTACGTGAAGTAGTCCGTCGTCGTTTCCTTCAACAGGTTTTGCATTTTTTTTATAGCCCTCCACTGAATTACAGTGGATGACGTGTCTGTCTGAGCCTAATCTTTTAATGATAAAGTTCTTACCTATGGCCGACTTACACAAGTCCTTGGTGTCCTGGACCTCCATGTTGTAGGTGTTGATTGGAGGCACTTTTTCTTTTTCTTTTTCAGCTGCTGTTGCTGTTGTTGCTGCTGAGGTTGTTGCTTTTGGTGCTGCATATTTTGATTTCTCTGCTGCTTTTGCAATGGGTCTTTTTTCTGCACATTATTTTCGTGCAGTTGTTGTTGCTATTGCTGTAGGAAGCTCGCCTTAGCTTCTTGCACCCTTTATCACCGGGCGGTTTGCTTAGCTTTAATAGCAAGCACCTTTTTTTGTAATTGCAAGATGCTGCTACTAATTGCATTCAATTCCTCTTCTTCATATTTGGACTCGGTGGAAGCCAACGAGGCAAAGTTGTTGTTACCCCCTTTATAATGTCTCGTTATATCAGAGACGTATGAGGATTTATCATCCGACTCATGGTGTCTTCCTTTTTGCGTTGCTATTGCTGCCGCAGACGTTGACGCCCCCCCAATTTCTTACTGAGCAGCATTTCGTTAGAGGTGCAAAGAGAGGGGCGTTTTGCTAAGTTAGACGTTGCACTGACTTTTTTTCCTCCGTTTAGTAGTTCTATCTGTTGGGTGGCCCGATTCAATATCACTTGTTACAGTGCCGTCCACTAATCCGACAATGGGGATAACGGGACGGTCTTTGTCACTCATCACGTGTCTTTTTGTGTCCAATTATCCAATTTTCTTATTTATTTTCAATTAAAAAAATTGAAAACTAAAAACGGGAAATGGTTTTCCACGGGCTGGGATTGAACCCGCACTTCTTAAAAATTATTCTAATCGCACTTCTAAAAAATTTCACCCGCGCACTACCGCATTTTTTTCTTTCATTTTAAATGCATTTTTATTATTTTGAATTCATTAATACGTACTTATACGCTATACAAAAAAATGCTTAAAAATTAGCTTAACCCTCTCATGTCATTTGTTGTCTACAGGCAACATTGTACTCATGTGCTTATAAGTCCCCTTATTTAAATTTTTTTGACTTGCGGTTTTTTGCAACATGCAGACTTATATTTTGTACAACCTATCAGCTTATTGTTTTTGTGTTAGCTGCGCACGTGTTCATTAAGTAGCCGTTCTCCCTTGAGTGAAAGCGTCACAATTTTTTTGCGGTAAAAGTGTTTAAACAAAAAGCGTGTTGTAAAACTAAAACAAATATTTTATTTCAAAACTAAGTGAACAGTATTCATAAATAAAGTTAAGAGAATTATTTAAAATAAAATAATCATGTGAAAAAAGTGTAGTTTGTGTCCAAAGCGTCTAACACAGACAGACATTGAAAAAATTATTAATTTTGACTGGAATGAGGGAAATAACGAACATCAAATTTTGAAATTATCATCGAAGAAATATTGCAAAGTGTAATTGATAACGGCGAAAATGTGGAAGGTGGTCTGATTGAGGAATTAATTGGAAAAGTTGATGACGGAAACGAAAATGATGAAGAGGTAATACAGAATGCGACGGAAAAAATTGATTTGCAAAGTTTGAGATGGAGAAGTTCGGAGCTAATGGAATATGATACTCCTTGGAAAGCTGAAGTGCGTAGTAACGAAGTAAAACAACCAATCGAATATTTCACCCAGTTCTTCGCAGATAAAGCCTGGCGGATGATTTGTGATGAAACAAACCTCTATGCGGTACAAACTGATGGAGCAGAAGTAAAATGTAATTGGGGTGGCCGTGGTGTAGTGGTACTAGCAATCGCTTCTCACTCGGAGGATCCAGGTTCGAGTCCTGCCCATGGCAAGTCAGTTTTTCATTTGTAATTGGAACTCAGACAGAAAAATTGTGCGTGTAAAGGCATAACACTGACACGTAGATTTGGCTGTTGTAGAGTTTCAAGCACAGAAAAAAAATACTGTGAATTTTACCTCGAATCACTCTGAGTGAAGCAAAACCTCTCCGTCCTATTCGGACTCCCACCCCCTGGAGAGCTAGTATCGAAACCAAACACACCTGAGTTTCAAACCACTACAAAACAATCTTCCTTTCTCTTTACCTTTCCGCCCGCGCCCTGGCAACAGTAAAAGGGTATCTAACCCCTTAGGAGCGCGTAAATTATAAAAAAAAAAATTTGAAATAAAGAGATACGAGGGCGGGTCAATAAGTCCGTGACTTTTGGAATAAAACACAGATTTTTTGATAAAAAAATAATTTTATTTTTCAACGTAGTCTCCCTTGAGCTCTATACACTTTGTCCAACGCTTCTCCAATTTTTTTATCCCTTCCAAAAAAAATGATTTGTCGAGGTCCTCAAAATAGGCCTTTGTTTGCGAGATGACTTCATCGTTGGAGTCAAATCTTTTTCCACCAAGCCATTTCTTCAGGTTTGGGAACAAGAAGTAGTCGCTCGGAGCCAAATCTGGAGAATAGGGTGGATGAGGGAGCAATTCATAGCCCAATTCATGGATTTTTGCCATGGCAACTGCACATGTGTGCACCCTTGCATTGTCTGTATGTTGGTATATTACTATATCTTGCTGTTATAAGAGTTCCGACATATAGAATGGCATGGACGCCAAATTTCAAATCGACATCCATAGCAAATGCTTTGTCTAGAACTCGCTTTGAGAAAATTAAAAAATATTTTCATCTCAACAATAACTCTGTTCAGCCTCAAAAGGGGCAACCTGGGTATGTTAAATTATACAAAGTTCGCCTATTGTTAAATTTTATAAAAACAAAATTTAACGAGATTTCCCAAGAAGAATTCCAAAACGTCGATGAACAAATGATTGCATATAAAGGTAATTTATTTTCTGTTCAAATATGCACGAAAAATCTAATATTAATTTATATATTTTTATTAGGTCAACAGTGTTTGAAGCAATATCTGCCAAATAAGCCTCACAAATGGGGATTCAAAATGTTCACTAGAGCTGGTGTATCTGGCATTATTTATGATTTCACCCTTTATATTGGGGAAGGAACATGCAAATCCTTTGGCTTGGGAATTTCATCCGACATTGTTTTAGACTTTATTTTATTGTTTTGTTTTAGACTATTCCTGAGAACCACAATTTCAAATTATTTTTTGACAATTGGTTCACTTCAATAAGCTTGATGAATGGTCTAAGACAAAGAGGTATGTTATCCGTTGGTACAATCCGAAGCAATCGATTGTAAAATTGTGCTCTAAGCAGTGAGAAGGAGCTTCAAAAACACGGACGTGGGTGAAGCGATTTCAAATATGAGTCAACGCACAATTTGTTTGCTTGTCGTTGGTATGACAATAAGAGTGTGCAAATGCTATCTAACAATGCAGGTAAAAACCCCATGAGTGAGTGCAAGAGATGGTGCCGAAAAGACAAGAAATTTACTCGTATATATATACCACATCCAGGCATAGTCGATTGCTACAACAAGCATATGGGGGCGTTGATCTTGCTGACATGTTACTAGAATTGTACAAAATCAACCATCGCCAAATAAATGGTACATGCGCATAGTATACTGGTGCATAAATTCTTGTGTAGTCAATAGTTGGTTCTTGCATCGAAGAGACCACAAAAATACAAACGCCGACAAAGTAAAGCATATGCCGCTATTAAATTTTCAATTGGATATTGCTATCGAGCTTTTGAACGCATCTCAAACAGTTTTACCAAGGAAAAGAGGTTGTAAGTAGTTGGCAGTGGCACGCTCGCGGTTGCTCGGCTCTAGCTCGTCGGATTGGGTTGGTTCTTGCCACTACCCCGTACATCGCAACTCAACTTACCTTTTTGTTTCGTGCCGAATTATAAAAAAAAGGAAAACAAGGATAGCCTGGAGAAGCTACGTTATTTTACGCGCGGACTTAAAATATAGGAGGGGAGAAAGATGATAGAAAAAAAGAAGAAGAGAAACAGCAGGATCACATCTGTGTGCCATCACCACTGTGCAAGACCGGGACTAGCACGATGTAGCTAACTAAACCAACACTAATCTAAACCCTAAATACCGAACTTAATTTTAACGAATAATACGAGTAACTAAACCTAAAGCTAACTTAACCCTATGTACCCTACACCGAATAATGCGTCCCAGTATCACACAGCGATGACAGCTCGTTACGACATGAAATAAGCCGGGTGTTGTTGGCTGAGTATGGCCTATGGCCAACCCACCCTTATCGCACTTGGATGCGACCAATTGCTACCATTCTGGCCAGATCTGTGAATGGTAGCCCCTAAACAAAATTCCTCCCAGTCGCCACCTGTAAAAAAAATCAGCGGAAGTCAGTCCCGTCATTTCCTGTCATGTCGTCATCGTTTGTGCGTCATGTCTAGTCCCAGTCGCCGCATCGAAGGACGGTCGGTCCGCCCATCCACACACCACTTGCTTCAAGCCAACTCCATTGTTATAATAAAAAAACCGTTCTTCAAATCACTACAAAATTCATTCTACGAGTATATTTATTATAAAAATAAAAAAAATTCACAAACGATTCATATATTATAGGTTGAACTGTTGAATTTTATTTTATTTAAGAATTATTATTAAGGCTACTCTTATCCTAGCCGCAAAACTTATATATATATATGACTTAACGGATTTCAGATCCCTCGTAGTTCTGGCGCCAGCACTTGAAGAACCTTTGCAATTTAAATTTTTTGTTTTTTTTTTGCGCACAAAACTAAAATTCAATAAAATTCAACAATAAAAAAAAAACAGCTCGCTTAACCGTAACTTTACTCTACACAATTTAATAAAAAAAACTCAAAATCTGTACCTACAATGTGTAGTGGTAGTAGCAAACGCTTCTCACTCGGAGGGTCCAGGTTCGAATCCTGCCCATGGCAAAATCAGTTTTTCATTGTATAATTGGAACTCAGACAAAAAAATTCTGCGTGTGAAGGCATAACACTGACACGTAGATTTGGCTGTTATAAGAGTTTCAAGCAATGAAAAAAATACTGGGAATTATATCTCGAATCACTCTGAGTGAAGAAAAACTCTCCGTCCTATTCGGACTACCACCCCTGGAGAGCGAACATAGAAACCAAACACACCTGAGTTTCAAACCACTACAAAAAAAAAAACAATTTTCCTTTCTCCTCCTTCTATCTTTCCGCCCGCGCCCTGGCAACAGTAAAAGGGTATCAACCCCTTAGGCGCGCGTAAATTATAAAAAAAAAAAAAAAAAAATCTTAAACTAAATTGGTTATTGTCCATACACATATACATGTATCTACTACACTAATTCAATAATTTCAAAACTCTTTTTTTTTCACTTGTCTGTCTGTGTTTTATACTTAAGTATCCTCTTTTTTTTACTTTTAATTTCTTGTTTTTTTTTTCTGTTGTTGTTGTTGTTGAGTTGTCCCGTGGAGCACCCCTTGCAGGCGATGTAGCTTTACGATTATATGGGGTGGGGGTTCGTACCAATGTCGCACTATCAACCGCACTAGAATAGCTTTTCGCCTACCAGCTTTTCAGTGGGTTGCCCTCATTGCACCTTTTTAAGAAACCTTTATGCGTTGGCGTAATAGGGAGGGGGTGGGGGTAGTTCAAATTTCTTTTTTTTTCACCGCGGCAGTCACTTAGTCACTTTGGATTTTCTTTTCTTCGTTTTGCCAGGGAGAATTTCTCGTCGTTGTTTTTTTTTTGTATGTTTTCGTTTCAAAAAAAAATCGCGGACATCCGGTGGATCAAAGAAGGAATCGGTCCCGTATATGCGGAGCGGGAAACTTTATACGCCGCAGTCAAAAAAAATTTTTTTATTATTTTTTTACTTTTTGTTTTGCGTTTGCTACGACAAAAAAATATCGACTGTCTCGACTTTTCGCAAAAAGGGGGAAAAAAGTTCCACCGAACACGACCTTGTCGCTGTGTCCCCAGACAGCCCAAAAAAAACCTCGATTTAGTCTGCTGATTGGATCAGCAGATCAAAACCCGTAAGGCCATTGACCTGTTTAATTGGACTCATTCTCTAAAAAATCCCATTGCTTTCCTATTTCGCTTCCTACCTCTTTCGTTTCCTATCTCGTTTCCTATCTCTTTCGTTTCCTATCTCGTTTGCTACCTCTTTCGTTTTCTACTCGGAAAATCTATTTCGTAAAAATAGGTTCCTGCCTAGATTAGGTTCTTCATCACAGCTCACAACCCACACATAAACATTAATATCTAAATTACTCCCACAAGATCTGTAGCCTTAGCGAGGCTTTCCACCTCTTTCACCAGAATTTAAATTAATCAAAACACAACGCTCTATACGATAAAAGGGACATATTCACCACGGGAACAAGAACACGGGGAGAGAGTGAGCCTACGAAGAAAGTGGAATGAGGGAACTCGAAAATAGAGGGACGTTTGACAGAGTCAGGTTTTGCTGTGAGTTGCGAAAGAGAGTTAGTAGGTCCAATTAACAGATTGGGAGGGGAAAAGGTCTGTTTTTGAAAAGGGGTCAGTTTAGTGGATTTGGTACACTGAGGGAACACAAATAGAACACCACAATTAAACATATTTATTTTTTTGTAAATAGGCTGACGCTACAGGCTCGAAAGCAGAGTGTGAGTGGTCGTGAACATTCGTAAAATAAAACAAGCCTTTTACAAGAATTGTTCAGACGAGCGTGCCTATTACTCTGATACGTGGTGCAAGGGCCCACTCCCTGAGATACTCTTTCTTATTTAAAACCTATAACTAAAAAAGATCACAGTCAATGATTATCACAGAATAACTCTCATACCTATCTAACTTATATTAATATCACAGCTTAATTCCTAACCTAATATAAATAAATAAATAAAAAATAAATAAAATAAATAAGGTGATGTAAATGACTAGAATAAAAGATAAATAAATAAATAAATAAGTCTATATATAAATAAAAATATAAATAAATATAATATAACTAAGTAAAATAAATAAATAAAATAAATAAATAAATAAATAAAGAAATAAATAAATAAATAAAATAAATAAAAAAAAATGTGTATAAAAATAATAAATAAATAACAAAACATCCAACAAAAACGGGTAGACTGCCTCAAGTATAAAGCCTCTGGAAATTTCGCTCCGTAACGACTTGTTGTCCCATCGGCGGTCTAGATAAAGTATTGAGAGGCTTGCAGCACTTGCAGACCTCGCAAGACTTGACGAGATTCTGGACATCAGATACCATACCTGGCCAGAAGTACACCTGCCTCAGGCGAGCAAGAGTCTTGTGAATCTCGCCATGTCCAGCGGCCATGCAACATGTGCTGCAGCCACCAAGCTCTCACGCAACTCCTTCGGAATCCAGAGTTTCCAGGATAAGTCGTCTTGTACCGGGTCTCCTGTTCGTATGTCAGTTCGCTTATACACAAATCCGTCTGAGACGCATGTGTCGGGAAGTCGGTCCTGGTTTTACGATTTTCTTCAACTCCTCATATTCCTCTGACGAAAAATATGGGGAGTTGAGATCAACCTGCAGAATGTCGGATTGGGTACTGATCTCTTCCATGTGGGCGCGTGAGAGAGTATCGGGCACTACGTTTAGGGTACCGTTTCTATGCTCGATCTCGAAGTCGAACCTTGAAATTTCAGGCTCCACCTGGCCAAGCGACTAGACAGATCCTTCGGTGTCATCAACCACTTCAGACTAGCGTATAGTAAAGGATAAGCCCTCAACATAGGCTCTAAATTTCTTCACTGACAAGACGGCCGCATAGCATTCAAGCTCTGTGACGCTATAATTTCGTTGCGCAGAATTTAGCTTCTGAGACATGAATGCTATCGGTCGTTCGTTTTTCTCTGCGTCCACATGGAATAGCACACTACCCACTCCAGTCGTCGACGCGTCGCACTGTATGTAGAAGCGTCTCTTAAAGTCCGGATTTGAGAGTATGTTTGAGATATGAGAGTTGCTTAGGAGTCTTCGGTACCGGAAATTTTTCTACCGTCGACACCTTGTCTGGGTCTGTTTTAAGACTGCCATCGCCAACGATGTATCCCAGATACTTTATTTCGCGATAGCAAAATTTGCTATTTTCGACGTTGATCGTCAATCCTGCTTCCCTCAAACACCTGGCCACCTCGGATAATAGTTTGGCATGAGATTCGAAATCTGGAAAACAAACCAAGAGATCATCGAAGTAGACAAAGACATTCTCCTTCAACCGATGGGGAATGACTTTGTCCATTAGCTGACACATTCTCTGGGCAGCATTACACAGTCCAACGGTATGACCGTGAACTGGTAAAGTGGACGCACAGAGACTGTGAACGCTGTCTTCTCCCTTGATTTGGCCTCCAGAGGAATCTGCCAAAACGCATCTTTTAAATCAATACCGGAGATGTACTTGGTATCTTGGTGGCGGCTTAGTAAACCGTCGATGTGGGGAAGAGGGTAGGCATATTTTTTTGTCACGGCGTTGACCTTTCGTGAATCTGGGCATAGGCGATTCTTCCCCGGTTTTCTCACCAAGACTACCAATGAACTCCAAGCACTACCGCTTTCTTCAATTACCCCTAATTCGACCATTCGATCCAACTCGTCATATAAGAATTTTTGTATCGAGTTTTTGTCGTTGTTTGATAGGAGCTTGGTGGTCGTCTACTTCAATCACATGTCGTTTTCGGTCGGCGATGGCAAGTTTAGTCCCGATATAATGTTAGGAGCGACCGCGAAGCTCTTCCAAAAGTCTACCCCTAAATACATTTCCTGTTGTAAATTCGGGACCACGAATATTTCTAAGTCCTTGGTTTTGCCGTGCCTTGAGACAGGAGAAGTAAACCGTTCAAGTATTTGCTGATGGTTGCCATCAGCAGTCCGTATATCGGCGATCATTTTCATCAGTGTAATGTTATGTCTCTTCAAAAAGTCAAGCGCCCCTTTTCCCAAGCAGGCTATGGATGCGCCACTGTCTAGCAGACCGAGGACATCCTCTCCCGCGATATTCACTTTGGCGA
The DNA here is from genome assembly GCA_949129095.1 of Volucella bombylans. Classification (NCBI taxonomy): domain Eukaryota; kingdom Metazoa; phylum Arthropoda; class Insecta; order Diptera; family Syrphidae; genus Volucella; species Volucella bombylans. Next base: position 215,538,247 of record OX422140.1, read on the forward strand.
ACGGTCTGTTGTCGTATCGTGTTGTTATCACAGTCTCGAATATTCTCCTTAGTCGTCGTCTTTTTATTGCACATTTTTCCCTTAGCCTATGTATTTTTTTATATTTTCTAGTATTCTCCACAGGCACTGTCACTTCTCCTCCGAAAATACGCTTCCTCGCCTGTACTCGTAAGTGTTGTCGGGCTATGCTGCAAGATCCTTACTGGCTGGGATTTTCGGGGTTCGCCGGGGTTGTGGTCGGTTTCGACGGACGACCCCCGGTATTCCCGCCGATCTGCAGGATTCCCTGACACTTAGCACAGTGGAAATTAATGTTCCCTTGCCCATAACTGAAGCAAGTAAGCGTATGAAATCCGGAAGGACAAGCCTGTGGATTCGTCGAATTTATCGTCGGCTCAGTTTTGTAGACGTTCGTTCTTTCTGTCCTTGGTCGGTCAGGTTTAATGTAAGTATTGGGTCTACTTTTGCGTTGATTTTGTAGAGCCGCTACCTCGAAGTCGTCGTTATCAGAGCTGTCTTGTTGGTCCTGTCTTGCTGGTCTTCCTCGTAAGGGTGGTTCGTCAACCTCTGTCACGTGGCGTTTATAACGTTGGTCTCTGGTGGACAAATACCTTTCCGCTCTTCTACACTCATCACGGAGGTCCTGTATACTCCGTATGGAGCAACCGAAGATAAGTGTCGCGACTCGGTCCTTAATGTTATGTCGCAGTATGTCTACCAGGTCCAGTTCGTGCGGTCGGTTGGTCATATGTATTGTCATGGACCGTATGTCGGCGTAAAAGTCGTCGAATATCTCATGTTTTCTATCCATGATGGATCTAAGAATTTCGTGATTACGTCGTTCGTCTTTAAATTGTTTGATCAGCTCAGCTTTAAGATCGTGAGCTGCTCATCCCCCCCAATTTCTTCTAAATATTCCCAGTACCATCTTTCAGCCGGGCCTGAAACTAGCAGCTGGTCAGAAGACACCCCATTCTTCCGCTTCAGAGTTTTAATGCGGAATACGAAACTCTCTACCTGCATCGTTTTGGACGTGCCGTCAAATATGATCCCCCACTTATGGATGGAAGTGCTCATCCTTCGGGCATCGTCGCGGTAGCAGTCTCCTGGAATGTCCTGGGCCCTGTCCATTTCTGGCAATCGACCATTTCGTCGTTCACGGTGGGTGTAAGTCCTGTTGTGGTATGGAGGCGATTCGGGTGCGTCTTGTCGGTCCCTAGTATTGCTTAGGCGTCTGTTAGTCGTCGTCATGTTACCCTTGGAAGATGAGGCAACTGAAAGCTCGAGACAGCTTATCCTTTCGCTCATGATGGCAATGCTCTTTTCGAACGTTGCCATCATTGCGGTCATCCTGTCGTCGAGTTTCGACATTACGTTGTCCTTTTCTCTCTCCATCTTCCTAGGGTAGGAGTTTTGTGGTCTGTATGTCATTTGGCTGTCCTCTGGTTGTTTCTGTCTACGTATGTTGTAGTCCTCGTCTTCGTACACTGTTCTGCGCCTCCCTCCTCTTCGTCTCTCGTTATGTTCGTCGTATGCGTCTTGTCGTTTCATTGGCACTCGTTTGCTTGTCGATGCTCGTGTTTGTCGATGCTCGTAGTTCTCTTCTTCCGAGGGATGGGAGCCAGATTCGTCTCGGAAATTTCCGGGATCGCGTTCAACACGGGAACCGCCTTGTGGGATGTTGGCTCTGACGCTTTCGCCTGTTGATTTTGTTCTCGGCGATCTGGACTAAATCGTAGAAAGTCGTACGAGAACGTCGTGAGGACCAGTCCATCAGCTGGTCCGGCATTTGCTTTGGGCCGCGTGTGTCAATGGTTACCCATTCTAAACACATCGTTTCTCCATGGAGATTGTGTTGCGACTCCTAGGAGACTGCTGTCTGAGCTGTCCCTTGGAGCTCTCCGCTCATCCTCGAAATCAAAACCGCCAGTAGCTACATCGCCCGAAGAAGTGTCCCTAGGGACTGCCCCTGTCTCGTTATGCATATCGATAAGAAATTTCCTACGACTTACCTTCCTTTTTTTTGACAAGAAAATAAAATAAATGCAGTGTGTGTATGCCTTGAAATTAATATTTTACGTATAAACAAATGTATTGTAATTCAAAAAAAAGATTAAAAAAATTGCATAAAAAAGATAATTTCAAAAAAAGGAAAGAGGATACCTAATAAAAATGAAAAAAAAAGAAATATATATAATATATGTAATGGCAAGATAAATAATTTAAAAATGGAAAGTATTGTTATGTATATTGGTGAACGATTGAATTTTATAAATCGCGTTGGTGTGTGGAACTTGGGAACCGATTTTCCAGTCACTCTCAATGGGTACTACAGTCGGTATAAGTATAGGACGTAATGTACTGTCTTGTCGCGTATTGTGGAAACGGGTTTTTCAGTATCGCAACGAGTGCTGAAGCATAACCCTTATCTTCCCTCCACACTGAGTATATGGCTGAACCAAATCCCAGGCTGGCAGAGAATGTCCAGGTTATACTTCAATACGACTAGAAGTTCATGATCTCAAGCCCACGCCTCACGATAAGTCACCCTAGGGCTAACTGTATCGGACAGCAGTCAGCTTATCGACCTCTCACTTCTAGTCCGCTTTTGGATACTTTACAGACTTCCGATTACCTCACAAAGTCCCTTGGCTTCTCGCCTGGAGACCGGACAGCCACCGTTGATCTGCTCAGAAACCAAAAGTATAATCAGAATGTGATCTTGGAGAAATAAAAGATAGATAGGAAAGTACAAATTTTGAAAAAGAAAAAAACTAGCGGACTAGCCGTTTACGTTGGGCGCCATTGTAAGGGAGTCATAAACGTTGGGCGCCATTGTAAGGGAGCCGTTTACGTTGGGCGCCATTGTAAGTAGTCAGTTGACCACGGAGGCATCCATGATGCAGGAGTAGTTGGCAGTGGCACGCTCGCGGTTGCTCGGCTCTAGCTCGTCGGATTGCGTTTTTTCTTGCCACTACCCCGTACATCGCAACTCAACTTACCTTTTTGTTTCGTGCCGAATTATAAAAAAAAGGAAAACAAGGATAGCCTGGAGAAAGCTACGTTATTTTACGGGCGGACTTAAAAGATAGGAGGAGAGAAAGATGATAGAAAAAAAGAAGAAGAGAAACAGCAGGATCACATCTTTGTGCTATCACCACTGTGCAAGACCATGACTAGCACGATGTAGCTAACTAAACCAACACTAATCTAAACCCTAAATACCGAACTTAATTTTAACGAATAATACGAGTAACTAAACCTAAAGCTAACTTAACCCTATGTACCCTACACCGAATAATGCGTCCCAGTATCACACAGCGATGACAGCTCGTTACGACATGAAATAAGCCGGGTGTTGTTGGCTGAGTATGGCCTATGGCCAACCCACCCTTATCGCACTTGGATGCGACCAATTGCTACCATTCTGGCCAGATCTGTGAATGGTAGCCCCTAAACAAAATTCCTCCCAGTCGCCACCTGTAAAAAAAATCAGCGGAAGTCAGTCCCGTCATTTCCTGTCATGTCGTCATCGTTTGTGCGTCATGTCTAGTCCCAGTCGCCGCATCGAAGGACGGTCGGTCCGCCCATCCACACACCACTTGCTTCAAGCCAACTCCATTGTTATAATAAAAAAACCGTTCTTCAAATCACTACAAAATTCATTCTACGAGTATATTTATTATAAAAATAAAAAAAATTCACAAACGATTCATATATTATAGGTTGAACTGTTGAATTTTATTTTATTTAAGAATTATTATTAAGGCTACTCTTATCCTAGCCGCAAAACTTATATATATATATGACTTAACGGATTTCAGATCCCTCGTAGTTCTGGCGCCAGCACTTGAAGAACCTTTGCAATTTAAATTTTTTGTTTTTTTTGCGCACAAAACTAAAATTCAATAAAATTCAACAATAAAAAAAACAGCTGATTAACCCTAACTTTACTCTACACAATTTAATAAAAAACTCAAAATCTGTACCTACAATCTATCTTAAACTAAATTGGTTATTGTCCATACACATATACATGTATCTACTACACTAATTCAATAATTTCAAAACTCTTTTTTTTGCACTTATCTGTCTGTGTTTTATACTTAAGTATCCTCTTTTTTTTAACTTTTAATTTCTTGTTTTTTTTCTGTTGTTGTTGGAGTTGTCCCGCGGAGCACCTCTTGCAGGCGATGTAGCTTTACAATTATATGGGGTGGGGGATCGTACCAATGTCGCACTATCAACCGCACTAGAAGGGCTTTTCGCCTACCAGCTCTTCAGTGGGTTGCCCTCATTGCACCTTTTTAAGAAACCTTTATGCGTAGGCGTAATAGGGAGGGGGTGGAGGTAGTTCAAATTTCTTTTTTTTTCACCGCGGCAGTCACTTAGTCACGTTGGATTTTTTTTTCTTCGTTTTGCCAGGGAGAATTTCTCGTCGTTTTTTTTTGTATATTTTCGTTTCAAAAAAAAAATTGCGGACATCCGGTGGATCAAAGAAGATATGCGGAGCGGGAAACTTTATACGCCGCAGTCAAAAAAAAATTTTTTATTATTTTTTTACTTTTTGTTTTGCGTTTGCTACGACAAAAAAATAAAAAAATCCAATGCAACCTTGTTGCTCTATCTTCCGATATCGACTTTTCCCAATAGGGGGAAAAAAAGGTTCCACCCAACACGACCTTGTCGCTGTGTCCCCAGACAGCCAAAAAAAACCCGATTTAGTCTGCTGATTGGATCAGCTGATCAAAACCCGTAAGGCCATTGACCTGTTTAATTGGTTTCATTCTCTAAAAAATCCCATTTCTTGTTTAATATTTCGCTTCCTACCTCTTTCGTTTCCTATCTCGTTTCCTACCTCTTTCGTTTTCTACTCGGAAAATCTATTTCGTAAAAATAGGTTCCTGCCTAGATTAGGTTCTTCATCACAGCACACAACCCACACATAAACATTCATATCTAAATTACTCCCACAAGATCTGTAGCCTTAGCGAGGCTTTCCACCTCTTTCACCAATTTAAATTAATCAAAACACAACGCTCTCTACGATAAAAGGGTCATATTCACCACGTGAACAAGAACACGGGGAGAGAGTGAGCCTACGAAGAAAGTGGAATGAGAGAACACGACAATAGAGGGACGTTTGACAGAGGCAAGTTTTGCTGTGAGTTGCGAAAGAGAGATTAGTAGGTCCAATCAACAGATTGGGAGGGGAAAAGGCCTGTTTTTGAAAAGGGGTCAGTTTAGTGGATTTGGTACACTGAGCGAACACAAATAGAACACCACAATTAAACATATTTATTTTTTTGTAAATAGGCTGACGCTACAGGCTCGAAAGCAGAGTGTGAGTGGTCGTGAACATTCTGAATTCGTAAAATAAACTAAGGCGGCCTTTTACAAGAATTGTTCAGACGAGCGTGCCTATTACTCTGATACGTGGTGCAAGGGCCCACTCCCTGAGATACTCTTTCTTATTTAAAACCTATAACTAAAAAGATCACAGTCAATGATTATCACAGAATAACTCTCATACCTATCTAACTTATACTAATATCACAGCTTAATTCCTAACCTAATATAAATAAATAAATAAAAAATAAATAAAATAAATAAGGTGATGTAAATGACTAGAATAAAAGATAAATAAATAAGTCTATATATAAATAAAAATATAAATAAATATAATATAAATAAATAAAATAAATAAATAAATAAATAAATAAATAAATAAATAAATAAAATAAATAAATAAATAAATAAAAATGTGTATAAAAATAATAAATAAATAACAAAACATCCAACAAAAACGAGTAGACTGCCTCAAGTATAAAGCCTCTGGAAATTTCGCTCCGTAACGACTTGTTGTCCCATCGGCGGTCTAGATAAAGTATTGAGAGGCTTGCAGCACTTGCAGACCTCGCAAGACTTGACGAGATTCTGGACATCAGATACCATACCTGGCCAGAAGTACATCTGCCTCAGGCGAGCAAGAGTCTTGTGAATCCCGCCATGTCCAGCGGCCGGTGCAACATGTGCTGCAGCCACCAAGCTCTCACGCAACTCCTTCGGAATCCAGAGTTTCCAGGATAAGTCGTCTTGTACCGGGTCTCCTGTTCGTATGTCAGTTCGCTTATACACAAATCCGTCTGAGACGCATGTGTCGGGAAGTCGGTCCTGGTTTTCTGTTACGATTTTCTTCAACTCCTCATATTCCTCTGACGAAAAATATGGGGAGTTGAGATCAACCTGCAGAATATCGGATTGGGTACTGATCTCTTCCATGTGGGCGAGTGAGAGAGTATCGGGCAATGATGAAGAGGTAATACAGAATGCGACGGAAAAAATTGATTTGCAAAGCTTGAGATGGAGAAGTTCGGAGCTAATGGAATATGATACTCGTTGGAAAGCTGAAGTGCGTAGTAACGAGGTAAAACAACCAATCGAATATTTCACCCAGTTCTTCGCAGATAAAGCCTGGCGGATGATTTGTGATGAAACAAACCTCTATGCGGTACAAACTGATGGAGCAGAATTAAAATGTAATTGGGGTGGCCGTGGTGTAGTGGTACTAGCAATCGCTTCTCACTCGGAGGGTCCAGGTTCGAGTCCTGCCCATGGCAAGTCAGTTTTTAATTTGTAATTGGAACTCAGACAGAAAAATTGTGCGTGTGAAGGCATAACACTGACACGTAGATTTGGCTGTTGTAGAGTTTCAAGCACAGAAAAAAATACTGTAAATTTTACCTCGAATCACTCTGAGTGAAGCAAAAACTCTCCGTCCTATTCGGACTCCCACCCCTGGAGAACTAATATCGAAACCAAACACACCTGAGTTTCAAACTACTACAAAACAATCTTCCTTTCTCTTCCTTCTACCTTTCCGCCCGCGCCCTGGCAACAGTAAAAGGGTATCTAACCCCTTAGGCGCGGGTAAATTATAAAAAAAAAAAAAACTGAAATAAAGAGATATGTTGGTATATTACTATATCTTGCTGTTATAAGAGTTCCGACATATAGAATGGCATGGACGCCAAATTTCAAATTGACATCCATAGCAAATGCTTTGTCTAGAACTCGCTTTGAGAAAATTAAAAAATATTTTCATCTCAACAATAACTCTGTTCAGCCTCAAAAGGGGCAACCTGGGTATGTTAAATTATACAAAGTTCGCCTATTGCTAAATTTTATAAAAACAAAATTCAACGAGATTTCCCAAGAAGAATTCCAAAGCGTCGATGAACAAATGATTGCATATAAAGGTAATTTATTTTCTGTTCAAATATGCACGAAAAATCTAATATTAATTTATATATTTTTATTAGGTCAACACTGTTTGAAGCAATATCTGCCAAATAAGCCTCACTAATGGGGATTCAAAATGTTCACTAGAGCTGGTGTATCTGGCATTATTTATGATTTCACCCTTTATATTGGGAAAGGAACATGCAAATCCTTTGGCTTGGGAATTTCATCCGACATTGTTTTAGACTTGGCGTTCAATATTCCTGAGAACCAAAATTTCAAATTATTTTTTGACAATTGTTTCACTTCAATAAGCTTGATGATTGGTCTAAGACAAAGAGGTATATTATCCGTTGGTACAATCCGAAGCAATCGATTGTAAAATTGTGCTCTAAGCAGTGAGAAGGAGCTTCAAAAACACGGACGTGGGTGAAGCGATTTCAAATATGAGTCAACGCACAATTTGATTGCTTGTCGTTGGTATGACAATAAGAATGTGCAACTGCTATCTAACTATGCAGGTAAAAACCCCATGAGTGAGTGCAAGAGATGGTGCCGAAAAGACAAGAAATTTATATATATACCACATCCAGGCATAGTCGATTGCTACAACAAGCATATGGGAGGATTTAATCTTGCTGACATGTTACTAGAATTGTACAAAACCAACCATCGCCAAATAAATGGTACATGCGCATAGTATACTGGTGCATAAAACCGACCTTTGTTTTTGAAAAGGGGTCAATTTACTGGATTTGGTACACTGAAGGAACACAAATAGAACACCACAATTAAACATATTTATTTTTTTGTAAATAGGCTGACGCTACAAGGTCGCCCATCATCACTCCTTGCAAAGATGGACTCAGCTCCATCATCACCATCTTTACCATCGGCTCCTTCTTCACCAACACTTTCGACGGCCTCTGAATCAAGCTTCTCTAAAAGAGCATATATTGCAGAACCTGCAAAATCAGTAAGATTTGACAATCTTGGCCATTGGGTAGAATGGGGAGCAAAAGGCCGTTGCCTTCTATGTCATGCTGGTTTTCCGTGCAGCAAATGCAATGTTTACCTATGCCGCAATCCACAGAAAAATTGCTTTGTATCATTTCATACTTAAATTTCAATAAAAATTGCTTTCAAAAATAATTTTCATATTTTTTTAAATTTACCGTTATCGATCAGTGTTGCCTACAGGCAACATCCTGTAACTAACAAACTAGGACATCAAGGACTTTGAATTTTTGCTCAGTTTATATTTGAACCAAGATTAACACATATTTGTCTTAAAAAATTTTTTATACCCACCCAATTTTATTATGACATGAAAGGGTTAATTAACTTAAAATTATCTTATTCTAACTTACTGGCCCCATGCGGGCATTCTAAGTTAAACATAATACTTAATCAATGTCTTTCGACGTTTCGTACGATTACAATTTTTTTTCTATATTTATTTTAACTAAAACTAAGAAAACAATTTTATTTAATGCAAAAACTTAGTATACGGACTTTTTTTTTTATAAAATCTTAAAAACTAAACCTTATAAACTATCTACATATAAATAAATCTTAACCTACTTAATCTACTTAACCTACTTAAATTAACTTATTGTATATATCACACAATTTTTTTTTCCTAGATGCGTTACCCCTTCTTTTAGAGAAGCTGTTACCCATCTAAGTTCTTATATAAATTTGTTTTTTTGCATTTTCTTTTATAATTTTTTATTTTTTTTTGTATTTATTTTTATTTTTTTTCTCTTATATCTACCCTAATCCTACTTAAATCTATGTAAGCCTATGTATTAGGCTAACTGACTTTGCTTCCGAGTGAAGATATATAATTCGACGAGTCAACTTAATGACGAAATTGTCCACTCTTATTAGGTTCGCCCTATTGTGCAAGACCTCATTAGGATAGAATTTTATGTACTCAGACCCCAGACAAAAGCGTCCTAAACAAAATGGTTTCTGACTTCTGAAAATTGATCTTCAACTTACAGTCATCGCAATATCGTTTAATTCTATCGAAGTCACGTTGCAAGAGTATATTAATGACCTTAATCTTTGGACCTGTTCTGTACGCGATTAAATCGTCTGCGTACGCTATGGCATGGTGAAGTGAACATATCAGATCACTTGTGTAAATGTTGAATAGGATCGGCGAATTTACCGCAAGTTTTTGCAGACCGTTTTTAATGTTAAATGTTCCAGCAGAAGTCACATCGCCATTCTTCACGATGAACTGTCTACTGGAGAGCATATCAAAAGGATATACAGCAATGGTTTACTAATGCCCAACCTGTCCAGCTTGAAAAAGAGTCCCTCTAACCATACGGTATCGAAGGCTTTTTCCAAGTCAATCAGGCAGGCACTAGTGCACCTTTGTTCCATTGGATATCAGAAATCAGTTTAGACGCAGCATGAATAACATCATGTCCACCTCTTCTATAGGGAGATGTCGAAGCACAATGTTCGGTATTTCATCGGTTCCCACTGATTTCTTACTTCTAAGCGATTCGAAGATCGTTTGAAGTTCTGCCTTCGAAATGAACAGTGGTAGTACCATTTTATTGGTGATGACATTATTTGACATATTCTCCTGAACTGGGTGAAACCCGAGCTCTCGAATAGCCAATTCACTATTTCATATCGAAGGTAGAAATTGTGCACAAGGACTCGATTTTCCAGGTCGTGGTTCGGGCCAATGATGTAATTCGCCTTATATACTTCCTGGAAAGTCGCTCCTATAGCCTCTACCTTCTCCTGCGGATCCTCGATCACAAAGAAGTTGTCATCATCAACAGCCTCATTTGGATCGATGCCTGCTGCTATATGTATGTTCTCGTTGTCCGTCGTTCGGGCGATTTTAAGACACGAAAGGTCGTTGTGATCTTTCCTCCAAAATATTTTATTTATTTGCGGGAACATATTCGGGTTACTGGTGTTTACAGCCCGAATTTTGTTGTACCAATACAAACTTAAAGATGCTCTGTAATTTTCTTTTATTAATACTTGGACGTTTTGATCGAGGACTTAAGCGTCATAATCTCCGGGTTATGTCTGTCAGTAAACTGTCTGTACAAGGTTTTTAGCCTTGACAGCAGTCTACTTTTGTGTCGGTGCAGTGCGTCAATGGTTGCGTTGCGGAATAAGTCTTCATTGTCATATACCGAGGTATCGTTTTGTCCATTGTTCGTTTAATTGTCTCGTCCATTAGTTTTAGATACTTGTCAATCTCCTCGTTTGACAGATTTCTATTGGACGGTGGGTAGAGCGAATTCGAGGAGAGTGCTCTCGTCAGTGTTCTGGAGAAGTGTGTCCAACGCACCCTACTATAGTTGTAGGCATGCCTTTGAACAAACTCGTCCAATTCAATATTTCGGTACTGAGTCCGCAATGGTCACTGTCATACACAAAACTGCGTAGTCAGTTTATGGTTTCTTGGCTTGTGCATGTCAGGTGTATTCGTGTGTCAAACAGCGGGAGATCCAAATAGGACCCGTGTCTAGGAGACGACGGGCTATCCGTCGCCTTAAGGCCGAGTCGATACAGTATACTGTGCTGACCCCACCAATTGAATAGTAGGTTCCCTCTAGTATTTGGAGTATTATTTGATAAGGTAGATTGAGTAGCCTTAGGTGCATAAACAGACACCATGTACAACCGCTTTCCACTACGGAGAGGGATATACACGATGCATGCTTCCAGCACCTGGAACCAACGTACTACACGGCTGTATACTCTTTAGAAACGCAGTCCTTTTCTCACAAATATCGCGACGCATCCTCCTTAGTAGAGTTGGGTCGGTTTCTCCGTTCTATTTTGTATCTTCTGTGCCTCATTTTGTGTCTCTTGGTAAGCTTAGTTTCGCTAATCAAAAGCACATCAGGGGATTGGTATCTAAGCAACTTAAATAGTGCGGCTCGTCGTTCGAACCTAATCAGTGAATTAACATTCACTGCAAGGACCTTCAGGGTTTGCTCCGCCATGTACGTACCCATTACGACTAGAGGTGCGTTAGGCCCGGCAGCAGCGCGTATATTTGATCTACCCGCTTAGCCTGTTCCTGTATTTGACGCTGAAGCTGAGCCATCTGCCCCTGAATAGAGAGCAATATAGCCAGCATGCCAGGTACAGGTTCCGGTGCTCTAGGCGTTGGGGCTTGAGAAGCTACCTTTGGTTTTTGTAGCGTATTTCCCCTACCTGCCGCCATTTGGGCGTAGGTAACGTGGGGAGTAACGGCTGGTGTTTGTGTCCGCACGAGTAGACGTTTAACACTTTCTGCTGCCGAGCCAGATTTACTCTTTTGATGTATTGGAATTTGGGACAACCCCGATAATTTGTGGTGTGTCCCGTGTTCGTACATAACGAGCAAGAGTGGCAAGGCTTTTTTCTGACGCTCCGTCCTTACACAGAGTGCATTCCTCGGACTTGTGGTTCTTTCAGCACTTCACGCATTGAGGATGCATTTCGCATTTTGACGCGGCGTGATTGAACCTTTGGCAGCGAACACATTGTAAAATGTGGAATTACGAAACTCAGTGCAAACCTTAGCCGAACTAATAAAACCCAAAGTAAAGCATATGGATAAACAAATTGCTGGTCTAATCGAGTTAGACTCCGGGAGATCCTGGAATGAAGAAACTCCCTTACGTCACCTGGATAAAGTGTTAAGTGACATCGAAGCCATCTGTTCTACGCAAGTTATATCCAACCAAAAAACTTGCGAGTTAATAAGCTCTCTGCGTGACGACATTGACATTAATTTAGAGTCCTCGTCACGCAAACCACCATCTCCTAAACAATCTGATCCTATGCTCGAAGTTATCTTCGACAAAGTGAACGGTGTCAGTGATAAACTTACTGCGACTCGATCCCTCGTATGCGTTATTGGACATCACATCGCAATAATAAACAGCAAAATCGTTGACCCACCAAACCTTCCCTATAGAAATCGCTAATGGCTGAATTAACTGAAGTGGATTCACGCTCACCCCCACATACAAGTCGTCTGCGGACGGTTCGACCTACTGATTCTTGCGAAGTTTCTTCCAACTTGACAATAAAGAACACATCTTTGTCAACCCCTCTAATCGCTGCCCCACGGAAGCTTATCAATTACTTCAACTCAACTTGGACACCTTCCGAATGGCAGCGTAGACTTGATAAGCTTGCTTCGAAGAATCAATTGGTCACTACGCTTCTTATCAAAGGCGCCCCACCAAATGCTGATGGTGATTGGATCTCGAATTTCTTCGTAAAGAAATATAAGCGCAGCTTCAAGCTCAATATTCCGGCCCAATACGAATGGCTCTTCCATAATACAGCTAGCAACAATTTCAATCTTGGGAAGATGCGTGTCTGCAAAGGGTTGGAAAATACCACCAAGAAGCAAGATAAAGTCAAGCAGTCTGTCTTACCTAAACCATCTATTAAGTTAGCAAGTAAATCCAATTTGCCAAAACCAACCTCCTCTTCTCAAAACAAACCCAGCACCAATTGGAGCTTTAAAGCTAAAATTTTTCCTAATTTTAAGCCTGCCACCCATACTCCAATTCCCTCTATTCCACTCCAAACCAAGCCCCCAGCTTTCATTCCCAGCATTCAACCGCTAACACACACGCCTTTCCCAAATTTCAATTTCAAAACCGGAGCTTAATATCTCAATTTCATTAGTTCCCACATCATAAATCCCTCATCGGAAAATGTGTCTAAAGCTTCTTCAATTACTGCTGCTTCGCCCCCAACATCTTCGTCCACTATCCCCATTTTTGACCCTCTTCTGCCTCCCGCAGTTAAAATAACTCAACAAACAAATCCGACTCAGTTTGCTATGATGGAAAAACGAAAACAAGTGTCATGGTCTCCATACAGCAGGAAGGTGCCCTACTGACCTTAAAAATCTGTGGAACTTATATACGAAGTTCCACGAGATTTTCAATATATCTCCCTAAAAAGTCTCAGACGACCTTGCTGCTTTCGGTAACTATGTGCACTCAAAAAGGATCTCACATCTTCAACGGGGCAGAGCTGACAACGACAAACTTTTTCATCCCTAACGTGCTACCATTTCCAGTGTTCCAATCATCCACTCCCACGCGCTCTCGAAATAACCTTCCTCTTACCTTCTACTATCAAAACGTAAGAGGACTGCGATCTAAAACCCATACTGTCTTGCGCCAGTCTAACGCTCTCCCATTTGAGGTCTACGCTTTGACCGAAACTAATCTAATTCCCGATATAAAGAATCAAGAATTATTCCCCTCTAGTTTCAACGTTTTTCGAGACGACGATCTTACCCGTCCAAAAGATGATTCTCCGTGTCGAGGTATGCTACTGGCCGTCCACAGTGACCTAACCTCTTCTCCAATCGCTGTTTCTACTTCTTCTAAGCTTGACTACGTTTCAATAAAGATAACACTCCCCTGCAGGTCCCTGCACGTTATGTGTTTTTACATCCTACCGGCGCAACCTATCGAATGCTACCAACTCGCTATCGATGCAATTGATCAAATAATTAATTTATCTAATCCTCTCGATGATATAATCGTATTCGGCGATTTCAATCTACCTCAATTGCGTTGGACTCAATCAGAGGATGATTACGGCAAACCAAAACTCGAGTAAGGAATACCTCTTCTTGGATAAGCTTACAGACTCTAGCTAATGTCAAATTAGTGGGATCTCCAACTATCTGGGTAGGCAATTAGACCTCATTTTCACCACTGACCCCATAAACTCGTCTGTCTCCCTCTATCCTCTTTCACTATCGACCATTGATAACTTTCATCCGCCACTTCTTCTTTCTCTATTCCACCACTCTCCTATCCAGCATTCCCCATCTGCAGCTGCCTCTTCTTACGACTTTCATAAAGCGAATTTCTGCAAAATTAACGAATATCTTAGTAAGTGTTCTTTTAATTTCACCAATATGTCCCTCAGTGATGCTCTCTCTATCTTCTACAGAGAATTATTCAATTCTAGTTCTCTCTACGTCCCCTTTTCGCGCAATAAAAAACCTTCTACGAAGGGGGCTCCGCTTCGCTCTTTACGTAACAAGAGAAACAAATTATGGGCAGTTTTCCTTCGATCCAATTCCTTTGCTGACTATTCCAACTACCTCGGGTTATGCCTTCAAGCAATACCTTGATAGTGCGCAATCAAGGCTTATAAACGATCCAAGTCTTTCTACCAATTCGTTAACCACAAAAAAAAATCCGACGGTTTTCCTCCATCCCTCTCATACGAAAATATATCATTAACTGATCCGCATACCATAGCCAACTCTTTTGCTACTTTTTTTAAGCAATCTTTTGCCGATAATTCCTCCGTACCTGATCCCTCTTATTTCAACCCTATTGGCCGCTCTATTTCTCAAAGTGTTGATCATACAGTGATAGAAAATAAATTACAACAACTTAAAGATGAATACTTACCCGGCCCAGATGGCCTTCCATCTATATTTCTTAAAAAGTGTCCCTCAACACTTTCCCACCCCCTTTCAAATCTCTTCCAGTAATCGCTCTCTCAAGATGAATTTCCACAGATATGGAAGTCTTCTTTCATACACCCATACACAAAAAAAGGGGATTAAAGAGCGAAATCACTAATTACCGCCCCATAGCTAAACTTTCACATATATCCAAACTCCTTGAAAGCATTTTGTACGAAGCCTTAAGCTCCCAGTGCAAATCTCTTATTTCCCCTAATCAACACGGCTTTCTGAAAGGTAGATCATCTACCACTAACCTCGGCGAATTCGTGTCCTCTTTTATAACAACTGATTTCAGTAAGGCTTTTGACAAGATATCTCACAAACTAATCCTGTTCAAATTGTCCGTCTTGGCCTTTGGACCCATTTTGCTAAAATGGATATCTTCTTACCTGGCCACTTCAGGTGTTCCTCAAGGTAGTCACCTAGGACCACTAATCTTCATCCTAACTATTAACGACCTTCAAAGACTCATGCAACACTCAACACTTTCTCTCTAAGCTGACGATACCAAATTTTGTAAACCCATTTCCTCACAACAAGACTCCAGCCTCCTTCAAATAGATCTAAATAGTTTTCCATCTGGTGCATCAAGAACTGCTTAGAACTCAATATCTCCAAATGTCATACGATTAATTTCTCACGTAAGTGCAAGAAGTCTCCTCAACGAATTTACCATCTCCACGGCCAACCTATACCTCTTGGTGAATCCATCCGCGGCTTATGCGACAGGCAGTTTAATTTCCGCTCGCATATTGATGAGATAATTTCTAAAGCAAACTCATCACTTGGTCCAAAGAATTCTGCAACCCGTAAGTGACCAGATCATCACTCACGTTCGCCCCCTACTCGAGTACGCTAGCCAAGCGTGGTATCCCTTTCAACGAGTTCATATATCCCGTATTGAGAGCATCCAGCGTCGTTTTCTTCGATTTGCTCTTCGAGGTCTACCTTGAACCCGCTCTCTCTCTCAAATCCGATCTCCTTCACCATCCCTAGCTTTAAGCCCTAGTGATAAGTCCTAGATATCGCTAAACTTTAATTTTTCTTTTAGTTTTTAAGCTTGTATTAAGCAAAATAAATGGGGGCGTTAGCCCCCACCAAAATTAAATTATATTACTCCAGCAGGAACAAGACAACGAAGAGGGTTAAGGTAACTCTCGAAACGAAAGCGAAGAGTCCAGCAACGATTTTCCCTAAAACGACTTACCCAACAACGACCTGCCAGACAAGATTCGCCCAAAGAACAATTACCCAGTCACGACCTGCCCAGCCAAGATTCACACAGCAACGACCTAATCAGAAATTATTTGTTGAGAGAATGAGAGCCTTTTCTATTCCCTGTGCTTTTGCCTCAGTATAATTAACAAAGTTATACCGATGTAAATAAAAAAAGTACGATCATATATCAGATATGATGTGAACAACGCTTGATAGTTTTATTAGAAGTGACAGAAAAAATCTTACAACCGGAAAAGTCGAGCAAAAAAACGTAATAATGTTCGTAACGTAATGTAAATTGTTAATCCATAGTGTTATGTAATGTAATGTGAGTAATTAAGAATTGATATGTTCAAGAATACAATGCTGTTTTGTAATAGAATAATAAAATGATATGAAATGCAATTATGTCTTAACATACTCCCACCCTTGAAGGGACTCAGATCCTTCAATAGGAAGACGACGGATTCTGGTTGTAGCTCGCTGAGTCTCACCGCTGCTTGTCTTTAGCGTAACCAGGCGCACGACACCGTCCTTGCCGGGATGCACCTGTGTAACTCGCCCAAGTCTCCACTTAAGAGGAGGGAGATTCTCGTCCTGAATTATCACTATATCACCGACTGCAATTGATGTACCCGCCTTCATCCATTTGGTACGAAGCTGGAGGCTCTGCAGATACTCCCGAGACCATCTAGTCCAAAACTGCTGAAAGTACCACTGGAGCTGCTGGTAACGATTGAGAGAGCTAATATTAGTAACGTGCTGCAGGTTCGGTTCCACTATTGCGTTTAGGGCTGTACCAATGATAAAGTGCCCAGGTGTAAGGGCTTGAATGTCATCAGGGCTTTCGGACATTGGAGTAATCGGCCTGGAATTTAAAATAGATTCAATTTGAATGATTAAAGTGTTAAGCTCAGGATAAGTAAGTGACGAATTTTGCAAGATCCGCTTCATATGAAATTTAGCGCTCTTGACGGCGGCCTCCCACAAACCTCCGAAGTGTGGAGATCTCGGCGGTATGGTTTTCCATTCTATTCCATCAGCAGCACATGCACTGATTATTGCATCCCTATTTTCATGCTTAAGGAACATCTGGTACAGTTCATGCAACTCATTCCGGGCCCCGATTAAGTTGGTAGCATTGTCGCTGTGGATCACTGAACACAAGCCACGGTGGCCGACAAATCGCTTTAGGGCAGCGAGGAAGCTCATTGTCGTCAGATCCTCAACTAGCTCCAGATGAATAGATCTTGTTACAAAGCATACGAAAACCGCCACATATGCCTTCACCGGTGACGTTCCACGACGACGAAAATGTATTTGGAAGGGACCACAGAAGTCAATTCCTACAATGTTAAAGGGCCTCGACTGTTGCACGCGTAGCTGGGGTAAATCTCCCATAATTTGATAGTTGATCGATGGTTTAGCTCGGACGCAACGAACACATTGCCGCACCACTTTGCGAACAACCAGCCTCCCATGCACTGGCCAAAACCTTTGACGAACTATGCTCAGGAGCGCTTGAGGACCAGCATGATGATTTTTGATGTGAAGATGGGTGACTAGAAGCGTGGTCAACAGGCCATCCTTTGGTAGCAAAATGGGGTGTTTGGCGCTGTACTCTACAGATGAATTTGCTATTCTTCCACCAACGCGTAGTACTCCCTGATCATCTAGAAACGGTGAGAGTGAGTTGATATGACTTCTTGCTGATAGCTGATTCCCGTTGGATAAAGTTAATATTTCAGTTTGAAAATCCTTGAGTTGAACGTGTTTTACTAAACCCTTAAGTGCCTTGTGAAGCTCTTCTGCACTTGGAGGCCCAGATAGGCGATGTCTTCTATCCTTGGTTGTTGAATTTGTTTGAAATCTAAAAAGATAAGCAACAATTCTAAGCAGTGCGTTATAATTGTGAGAATATTTAATGCTTTCAATGAAATGCGCTTGAATTTGTACAGATAGAACAAGTTTAAGCTTTCTTCTCTCCAATGGTGGGTTCTCAAAAACTAACTGAATTTCAGAGGAGGGCCACTGGTCGTTTGGAAGTGACAGAAAGGATGGTCCATTAAACCATGCGCTGCAGTTTATGATGGTTGACGGGTAAGCGCCTCGTGAAATGATGTCGGCAGGATTAGACTCCGATACGATGTGTCTCCATTGAGAGATGTGAGAATTTTGCTGAATGGTGGCAACCCTGTTCGCCACAAACGTCTGCCAGTTGCACGATTCCTCCGCGATCCAATTCAAAACAATGGTGGAGTCAGTCCAATAAGTGATATCTTCAAACTGGAAATCGAAGATGTCCTTTAAACGCTGCACAAGTTGAACCATCATAACTGCGGCACATAATTCCAATCGTGGTAAACTGATTCTCTTCACTGGTGCCACCTTTGATTTAGCACACAAGAGCTCCACTCTCACAGTGCCATCTTCGTCGATGGACCGTACATATGCGCAAGTACCATATGCGTTTTCAGAGCTGTCAGAGAATGCGTGCAATTGATAGTTCGCAGACTGACCAAAAAAGGTGCGCCGAGTGATTTCCAAATTGTCGAGCTCCTGCAAATTATTTCGGAAATGGATCCAACGTTGATGACAATCTTGGGACAGCGATTCGTCCCAATTGAGTTTAAGCCGCCATAACTGCTGCATAAAAATTTTGGCTAGAACGATGACAGGATTTATCAAGCCTAGGGGATCAAACAGTTGCGCTATGTCAGAAAGTACTGTCCTTTTCGTGATAGCCTTTTGAGATGTGGGTGCAACTTTATAATGAAAATTATCCGTTTCTGGGTTCCAAATCACTCCTAGTGTTTTAATCGCATCGCCGTGTTTAATTTTGAAGCCCTTCTCCCGATCACCCTGTGGTATATTCTCTAGCAACTCTAAGGAATTTGAGCACCATTTCTTAAGACTGAATCCACCCTTACTAAGCATTACAATTAGCTCTTGCTGAAGCGCTTTTGCTGCAATCAACGAATTAGCTCCAGTAAGAATGTCATCAACATAAAAATCAGAGTTGACAGACTTGGCAGCCAGGGGAAATTGAGACCCTTCATCTATTGACAACTGTTTTAGTGCACGTGTTGCCAAAAAAGAGGCAGAGGCAGTACCAAATGTCACTGTGCACAATCGATATATTGCAACGTCATCATTTGAGCTTGATCTCCACAAAAGGCAATGAAAATTTCTATCAGCTGGGTCTAGCTGGACTTGATGATACATTTTTGTAATATCAGCTGTGAACACGTATTTGTAAATGCGGAATCTCAATGCAATCGATAACAGCTCAGGTTGTATAACTGGACCAACCATGAGAATCTCATTCAGAGATTTGCCTGAACCGGTTTTTGCAGACGCATCACACACAACACGCAGCTTTGTAGTAGAGCTGGATAATTTCAACACTGAATGATGAGGCAGAAAATAGTGGGGCTCAGTTAAATCTAACTTTGGCGCAATCTCCATGTGAGAGCGGTCGAGTAGTCCATTCATAAATTCAGAGTACAGTTTAAATAGTTCCGTGTCTTTTCGAAATTTTCTTTCAAGGGAGATAAGTCTTTTTAGTGCAATATCAAATGAGTTACCCAGTAAACTTGGACTTTGTTTGAAGGGCAACCTTACATTATATCGTCCAGATTCCAACCTAGAATAATGAGCAGAAAAATGGGCTTCACATTCTTTCTCCTCTTTCGTTAGAGTTGACTGCAGTGCATCGAAGTTCTCAATTTGCCAAAATGCTTTTATAGAATTGTCCAACAGTTCATCGGATGGCAGAAGTGAAGATTCTTGGGTAAATAGACTGAAGTGATTGGAGATATTTGCAGTAGGAATTTTGCCTGCTACTACCCAGCCGAGCATAGTGTTTTGTAAGATCGGCAAATTTGGTCCCAATTTGATTTGACCAACGCAGAGTAAATTGTAGAATAAGTCGACGTCAAGAAGTATGTCTATTCGCTGTGGAACATTAAAGAGTGGATCCGACAAACGAATATTTTTTGGAATATGCCAGTAATGTATGTCGATTTTGTTATCAGGTAGAGGGCCAGTGATTTGATGCATTACGAATGCTTCTAGTGTCGAGGTAAATCCATTAATGCGAGACCCAATGGTCAGGGTAACTTTGTGTTTAGCTAAAGTTTCGGTGTTGTTAACGCAAGTTAGTGAAGTTCGAGAAAGGCGACGAGGTAGTCCTAAACGCTGCATGAGCCTTTCAGAGATCATATGTATTTGGGAGCCGGAGTCTAATAATACACGGCAAGGTACTGGCTGTTTAAGTTTGTTGAAAACATTCACAACTGCAGTTCCTAGAATATTGTTTTCAGCGCAGCTAGCGTGCATGGAGTAA
Source organism: Volucella bombylans (assembly GCA_949129095.1). NCBI lineage: Eukaryota > Metazoa > Arthropoda > Insecta > Diptera > Syrphidae > Volucella > Volucella bombylans. The sequence continues at coordinate 215,558,559 of OX422140.1, forward strand.
TTGGGAGCAGGATTTATGGTAGCAGAAGTGGTTGCATGACTCTGATAAGAGCCCGTAGGTGGATTTATGGCTTGGTTACGATTTGATGAATGATTACTAAGGGGGGTTTGCGGTACCTGCGCAGTCACGTTTTGACCCAGGTGCAAGAGCGTATGGTGTTTATTTCCGCACTGACGACAAGAACTTGATGGGCAATTAGCGCCTGAGTGTTCGGTGGTTTTCAGGCAGTTGAAGCACAAATTTAAATTTTTTATCTGCTGAATACGTTCTGGGACGGACAAATTTTGAAGTTTATGACAACGATAAATGAGATGACCTGGACTAGAGCAAAAATTGCATGTGATTTTTGTGGCAATGAATGACTTCGGACTACCTTTATGATTACTCTTATGATTTCTACTTATATCCGATTTCGGAGATGTATCATAGTTAAATAAATGATTTGGTACATTACCTTCTAAATGCTGAGCTCTCTTCTTTAAGAAATTCGTCAATTCCAGAAGACTTGGAAGCCGATCAACAGGTGCTTCATCGTGCCACTTACTTAGAGTTGATGCGTCCAGCTTCGTTGTGATAATAAACACAATCAAATCATCCCAATGATCGACTGGCCGCTTGAGATTCCTTAGTCCCGTCAAATGGTTGGTGATTTTGTCTAATAAACTCCGTAGTTCCACTGCCGATGCCTTCTGAGCCTTCGGATGGTTGAAAATGCGCTGCAAATGCTCCTGTGCGATGACCTTTCGATTTTCGAATCGTTCCTTTAATCTTGCTAACGCCACATCGTAATTGTCGTCCTCGATCTTGAGTCCTTCTATTGGTGCAATTGCAGTTTCGCTCAGCTTCGACACCAGGTAGTGAAATTTCGATTGCTTCGAAAGCGCAGGATTGTCGTGCACCAATGATACGAATTGATTGTACCAACCCATCCACTTAGTAACATCACCTGAAAATGAAGGTAATTCAATTTTTGGTAATTTGATTGAATCAAGTCGCTGATAATTGGAAATGTGCGATACATCCATTGGTTTATCCCTTTCCTGCTGATTCTGATTAATGAGAACCTTTAACGTTGCAACTGTAACATAATACATTTCCTCGTACTTGGATCGCTCCGGTTTGGATATTTCCTCAAAGTCATTATCCTCAATTTTTGACTGCACCTCTTCAAACACATGAAAGGCTGACTCCAGGGCCTCCATGCGGACTTGAAGTTCGGGTAGAGATAATGATGATGGATCATCGTTCGCTTTGATGGCAAAATCCCTTACTCTATTTATTTGATTCATAGTTACCAATCTTCGATTTTTGAGACCTTCCAATGTTTTTAACTTCTTCGTGTTCACCTTTGACGTAGCAGCATCAGCGGACGATAATTTTTCGATGACTGATGATTTTTCCGATGATTCCTCCTCAGACGGCATGGTTATGTAGTGCAAGACACGTTCTAACCCAACTTTTAATTTTATATATTGTGATGAAAATCACGTCGGGGTCACCAAAATATGTTGAGAGAATGAGAGCCTTTTCTATTCCCTGTGCTTTTGCCTCAGTATAATTAACAAAGTTATACCGATGTAAATAAAAAAAGTACGATCATATATCAGATATGATGTGAACAACGCTTGATAGTTTTATTAGAAGTGACAGAAAAAATCTTACAACCGGAAAAGTCGAGCAAAAAAACGTAATAATGTTCGTAACGTAATGTAAATTGTTAATCCATAGTGTTATGTAATGTAATGTGAGTAATTAAGAATTGATATGTTCAAGAATACAATGCTGTTTTGTAATAGAATAATAAAATGATATGAAATGCAATTATGTCTTAACATACTCCCACCCTTGAAGGGACTCAGATCCTTCAATAGGAAGACGACGGATTCTGGTTGTAGCTCGCTGAGTCTCACCGCTGCTTGTCTTTAGCGTAACCAGGCGCACGACACCGTCCTTGCCGGGATGCACCTGTGTAACTCGCCCAAGTCTCCACTTAAGAGGAGGGAGATTCTCGTCCTGAATTATCACTATATCACCGACTGCAATTGATGTACCCGCCTTCATCCATTTGGTACGAAGCTGGAGGCTCTGCAGATACTCCCGAGACCATCTAGTCCAAAACTGCTGAAAGTACCACTGGAGCTGCTGGTAACGATTGAGAGAGCTAATATTAGTAACGTGCTGCAGGTTCGGTTCTACTATTGCGTTTAGGGCTGTACCAATGATAAAGTGCCCAGGTGTAAGGGCTTGAATGTCATCAGGGCTTTCGGACATTGGAGTAATCGGCCTGGAATTTAAAATAGATTCAATTTGAATGATTAAAGTGTTAAGCTCAGGATAAGTAAGTGACGAATTTTGCAAGATCCGCTTCATATGAAATTTAGCGCTCTTGACGGCGGCCTCCCACAAACCTCCGAAGTGTGGAGATCTCGGCGGTATGGTTTTCCATTCTATTCCATCAGCAGCACATGCACTGATTATTGCATCCCTATTTTCATGCTTAAGGAACATCTGGTACAGTTCATGCAACTCATTCCGGGCCCCGATGAAGTTGGTAGCATTGTCGCTGTGGATCACTGAACACAAGCCACGGCGGCCGACAAATCGCTTTAGGGCAGCGAGGAAGCTCATTGTCGTCAGATCCTCAACTAGCTCCAGATGAATAGATCTTGTTCCACGACGACGAAAATGTATTTGGAAGGGACCACAGAAGTCAATTCCTACAATGTTAAAGGGCCTCGACTGTTGCACGCGTAGCTGGGGTAAATCTCCCATAATTTGATAGTTGATCGATGGTTTAGCTCGGACGCAACGAACACATTGCCGCACCACTTTGCGAACAACCAGCCTCCCATGCACTGGCCAAAACCTTTGACGAACTATGCTCAGGAGCGCTTGAGGACCAGCATGATGATTTTTGATGTGAAGATGGGTGACTAGAAGCGTGGTCAACAGGCCATCCTTTGGTAGCAAAATGGGGTGTTTGGCGCTGTACTCTACAGATGAATTTGCTATTCTTCCACCAACGCGTAGTACTCCCTGATCATCTAGAAACGGTGAGAGTGAGTTGATATGACTTCTTGCTGATAGCTGATTCCCGTTGGATAAAGTTAATATTTCAGTTTGAAAATCCTTGAGTTGAACGTGTTTTACTAAACCCTTAAGTGCCTTGTGAAGCTCTTCTGCACTTGGAGGCCCAGATAGGCGATGTCTTCTATCCTTGGTTGTTGAATTTGTTTGAAATCTAAAAAGATAAGCAACAATTCTAAGCAGTGCGTTATAATTGTGAGAATATTTAATGCTTTCAATGAAATGCGCTTGAATTTGTACAGATAGAACAAGTTTAAGCTTTCTTCTCTCCAATGGTGGGTTCTCAAAAACTAACTGAATTTCAGAGGAGGGCCACTGGTCGTTTGGAAGTGACAGAAAGGATGGTCCATTAAACCATGCGCTGCAGTTTATGATGGTTGACGGGTAAGCGCCTCGTGAAATGATGTCGGCAGGATTAGACTCCGATACGATGTGTCTCCATTGAGAGATGTGAGAATTTTGCTGAATGGTGGCAACCCTGTTCGCCACAAACGTCTGCCAGTTGCACGATTCCTCCGCGATCCAATTCAAAACAATGGTGGAGTCAGTCCAATAAGTGATATCTTCAAACTGGAAATCGAAGATGTCCTTTAAACGCTGCACAAGTTGAACCATCATAACTGCGGCACATAATTCCAATCGTGGTAAACTGATTCTCTTCACTGGTGCCACCTTTGATTTAGCACACAAGAGCTCCACTCTCACAGTGCCATCTTCGTCGATGGACCGTACATATGCGCAAGTACCATATGCGTTTTCAGAGCTGTCAGAGAATGCGTGCAATTGATAGTTCACAGACTGACCAAAAAAGGTGCGCCGAGTGATTTCCAAATTGTCGAGCTCCTGCAAATTATTTCGGAAATGGATCCAACGTTGATGACAATCTTGGGACAGCGATTCGTCCCAATTGAGTTTAAGCCGCCATAACTGCTGCATAAAAATTTTGGCTAGAACGATGACAGGATTTATCAAGCCTAGGGGATCAAACAGTTGCGCTATGTCAGAAAGTACTGTCCTTTTCGTGATAGCCTTTTGAGATGTGGGTGCAACTTTATAATGAAAATTATCCGTTTCTGGATTCCAAATCACTCCTAGTGTTTTAATCGCATCGCCGTGTTTAATTTTGAAGCCCTTCTCCCGATCACCCTGTGGTATATTCTCTAGCAACTCTAAGGAATTTGAGCACCATTTCTTAAGACTGAATCCACCCTTACTAAGCATTACAATTAGCTCTTGCTGAAGCGCTTTTGCTGCAATCAACGAATTAGCTCCAGTAAGAATGTCATCAACATAAAAATCAGAGTTGACAGACTTGGCAGCCAGGGGAAATTGAGACCCTTCATCTATTGACAACTGTTTTAGTGCACGTGTTGCCAAAAAAGAGGCAGAGGCAGTACCAAATGTCACTGTGCACAATCGATATATTGCAACGTCATCATTTGAGCTTGATCTCCACAAAAGGCAATGAAAATTTCTATCAGCTGGGTCTAGCTGGACTTGATGATACATTTTTGTAATATCAGCTGTGAACACGTATTTGTAAATGCGGAATCTCAATGCAATCGATAACAGCTCAGGTTGTATAACTGGACCAACCATGAGAATCTCATTCAGAGATTTGCCTGAACCGGTTTTTGCAGACGCATCACACACAACACGCAGCTTTGTAGTAGAGCTGGATAATTTCAACACTGAATGATGAGGCAGAAAATAGTGGGGCTCAGTTAAATCTAACTTTGGCGCAATCTCCATGTGAGAGCGGTCGAGTAGTCCATTCATAAATTCAGAGTACAGTTTAAATAGTTCCGTGTCTTTTCGAAATTTTCTTTCAAGGGAGATAAGTCTTTTTAGTGCAATATCAAATGAGTTACCCAGTAAACTTGGACTTTGTTTGAAGGGCAACCTTACATTATATCGTCCAGATTCCAACCTAGAATAATGAGCAGAAAAATGGGCTTCACATTCTTTCTCCTCTTTCGTTAGAGTTGACTGCAGTGCATCGAAGTTCTCAATTTGCCAAAATGCTTTTATAGAATTGTCCAACAGTTCATCGGATGGCAGAAGTGAAGATTCTTGGGTAAATAGACTGAAGTGATTGGAGATATTTGCAGTAGGAATTTTGCCTGCTACTACCCAGCCGAGCATAGTGTTTTGTAAGATCGGCAAATTTGGTCCCAATTTGATTTGACCAACGCAGAGTAAATTGTAGAATAAGTCGACGCCAAGAAGTATGTCTATTCGCTGTGGAACATTAAAGAGTGGATCCGACAAACGAATATTTTTTGGAATATGCCAGTAATGTATGTCGATTTTGTTATCAGGTAGAGGGCCAGTGATTTGATGCATTACGAATGCTTCTAGTGTCGAGGTAAATCCATTAATGCGAGACCCAATGGTCAGGGTAACTTTGTGTTTAGCTAAAGTTTCGGTGTTGTTAACGCAAGTTAGTGAAGTTCGAGAAAGGCGACGAGGTAGTCCTAAACGCTGCATGAGCCTTTCAGAGATCATATGTATTTGGGAGCCGGAGTCTAATAATACACGGCAAGGTACTGGCTGTTTAAGTTTGTTGAAAACATTCACAACTGCAGTTCCTAGAATATTGTTTTCAGCGCAGCTAGCGTGCATGGAGTAATTGGGAGCAGGATTTATGGTAGCAGAAGTGGTTGCATGACTCTGATAAGAGCCCGTAGGTGGATTTATGGCTTGGTTACGATTTGATGAATGATTACTAAGGGGGGTTTGCGGTACCTGCGCAGTCACGTTTTGACCCAGGTGCAAGAGCGTATGGTGTTTATTTCCGCACTGACGACAAGAACTTGATGGGCAATTAGCGCCTGAGTGTTCGGTGGTTTTCAGGCAGTTGAAGCACAAATTTAAATTTTTTATCTGCTGAATACGTTCTGGGACGGACAAATTTTGAAGTTTATGACAACGATAAATGAGATGACCTGGACTAGAGCAAAAATTGCATGTGATTTTTGTGGCAATGAATGACTTCGGACTACCTTTATGATTACTCTTATGATTTCTACTTATATCCGATTTCGGAGATGTATCATAGTTAAATAAATGATTTGGTACATTACCTTCTAAATGCTGAGCTCTCTTCTTTAAGAAATTCGTCAATTCCAGAAGACTTGGAAGCCGATCAACAGGTGCTTCATCGTGCCACTTACTTAGAGTTGATGCGTCCAGCTTCGTTGTGATAATAAACACAATCAAATCATCCCAATGATCGACTGGCCGCTTGAGATTCCTTAGTCCCGTCAAATGGTTGGTGATTTTGTCTAATAAACTCCGTAGTTCCACTGCCGATGCCTTCTGAGCCTTCGGATGGTTGAAAATGCGCTGCAAATGCTCCTGTGCGATGACCTTTCGATTTTCGAATCGTTCCTTTAATCTTGCTAACGCCACATCGTAATTGTCGTCCTCGATCTTGAGTCCTTCTATTGGTGCAATTGCAGTTTCGCTCAGCTTCGACACCAGGTAGTGAAATTTCGATTGCTTCGAAAGCGCAGGATTGTCGTGCACCAATGATACGAATTGATTGTACCAACCCATCCACTTAGTAACATCACCTGAAAATGAAGGTAATTCAATTTTTGGTAATTTGATTGAATCAAGTCGCTGATAATTGGAAATGTGCGATACATCCATTGGTTTATCCCTTTCCTGCTGATTCTGATTAATGAGAACCTTTAACGTTGCAACTGTAACATAATACATTTCCTCGTACTTGGATCGCTCCGGTTTGGATATTTCCTCAAAGTCATTATCCTCAATTTTTGACTGCACCTCTTCAAACACATGAAAGGCTGACTCCAGGGCCTCCATGCGGACTTGAAGTTCGGGTAGAGATAATGATGATGGATCATCGTTCGCTTTGATGGCAAAATCCCTTACTCTATTTATTTGATTCATAGTTACCAATCTTCGATTTTTGAGACCTTCCAATGTTTTTAACTTCTTCGTGTTCACCTTTGACGTAGCAGCATCAGCGGACGATAATTTTTCGATGACTGATGATTTTTCCGATGATTCCTCCTCAGACGGCATGGTTATGTAGTGCAAGACACGTTCTAACCCAACTTTTAATTTTATATATTGTGATGAAAATCACGTCGGGGTCACCAAAATATGTTGAGAGAATGAGAGCCTTTTCTATTCCCTGTGCTTTTGCCTCAGTATAATTAACAAAGTTATACCGATGTAAATAAAAAAAGTACGATCATATATCAGATATGATGTGAACAACGCTTGATAGTTTTATTAGAAGTGACAGAAAAAATCTTACAACCGGAAAAGTCGAGCAAAAAAACGTAATAATGTTCGTAACGTAATGTAAATTGTTAATCCATAGTGTTATGTAATGTAATGTGAGTAATTAAGAATTGATATGTTCAAGAATACAATGCTGTTTTGTAATAGAATAATAAAATGATATGAAATGCAATTATGTCTTAACATACTCCCACCCTTGAAGGGACTCAGATCCTTCAATAGGAAGACGACGGATTCTGGTTGTAGCTCGCTGAGTCTCACCGCTGCTTGTCTTTAGCGTAACCAGGCGCACGACACCGTCCTTGCCGGGATGCACCTGTGTAACTCGCCCAAGTCTCCACTTAAGAGGAGGGAGATTCTCGTCCTGAATTATCACTATATCACCGACTGCAATTGATGTACCCGCCTTCATCCATTTGGTACGAAGCTGGAGGCTCTGCAGATACTCCCGAGACCATCTAGTCCAAAACTGCTGAAAGTACCACTGGAGCTGCTGGTAACGATTGAGAGAGCTAATATTAGTAACGTGCTGCAGGTTCGGTTCCACTATTGCGTTTAGGGCTGTACCAATGATAAAGTGCCCAGGTGTAAGGGCTTGAATGTCATCAGGGCTTTCGGACATTGGAGTAATCGGCCTGGAATTTAAAATAGATTCAATTTGAATGATTAAAGTGTTAAGCTCAGGATAAGTAAGTGACGAATTTTGCAAGATCCGCTTCATATGAAATTTAGCGCTCTTGACGGCGGCCTCCCACAAACCTCCGAAGTGTGGAGATCTCGGCGGTATGGTTTTCCATTCTATTCCATCAGCAGCACATGCACTGATTATTGCATCCCTATTTTCATGCTTAAGGAACATCTGGTACAGTTCATGCAACTCATTCCGGGCCCCGATGAAGTTGGTAGCATTGTCGCTGTGGATCACTGAACACAAGCCACGGCGGCCGACAAATCGCTTTAGGGCAGCGAGGAAGCTCATTGTCGTCAGATCCTCAACTAGCTCCAGATGAATAGATCTTGTTACAAAGCATACGAAAACCGCCACATATGCCTTCACCGGTGACGTTCCACGACGACGAAAATGTATTTGGAAGGGACCACAGAAGTCAATTCCTACAATGTTAAAGGGCCTCGACTGTTGCACGCGTAGCTGGGGTAAATCTCCCATAATTTGATAGTTGATCGATGGTTTAGCTCGGACGCAACGAACACATTGCCGCACCACTTTGCGAACAACCAGCCTCCCATGCACTGGCCAAAACCTTTGACGAACTATGCTCAGGAGCGCTTGAGGACCAGCATGATGATTTTTGATGTGAAGATGGGTGACTAGAAGCGTGGTCAACAGGCCATCCTTTGGTAGCAAAATGGGGTGTTTGGCGCTGTACTCTACAGATGAATTTGCTATTCTTCCACCAACGCGTAGTACTCCCTGATCATCTAGAAACGGTGAGAGTGAGTTGATATGACTTCTTGCTGATAGCTGATTCCCGTTGGATAAAGTTAATATTTCAGTTTGAAAATCCTTGAGTTGAACGTGTTTTACTAAACCCTTAAGTGCCTTGTGAAGCTCTTCTGCACTTGGAGGCCCAGATAGGCGATGTCTTCTATCCTTGGTTGTTGAATTTGTTTGAAATCTAAAAAGATAAGCAACAATTCTAAGCAGTGCGTTATAATTGTGAGAATATTTAATGCTTTCAATGAAATGCGCTTGAATTTGTACAGATAGAACAAGTTTAAGCTTTCTTCTCTCCAATGGTGGGTTCTCAAAAACTAACGGAATTTCAGAGGAGGGCCACTGGTCGTTTGGAAGTGACAGAAAGGATGGTCCATTAAACCATGCGCTGCAGTTTATGATGGTTGACGGGTAAGCGCCTCGTGAAATGATGTCGGCAGGATTAGACTCCGATACGATGTGTCTCCATTGAGAGATGTGAGAATTTTGCTGAATGGTGGCAACCCTGTTCGCCACAAACGTCTGCCAGTTGCACGATTCCTCCGCGATCCAATTCAAAACAATGGTGGAGTCAGTCCAATAAGTGATATCTTCAAACTGGAAATCGAAGATGTCCTTTAAACGCTGCACAAGTTGAACCATCATAACTGCGGCACATAATTCCAATCGTGGTAAACTGATTCTCTTCACTGGTGCCACCTTTGATTTAGCACACAAGAGCTCCACTCTCACAGTGCCATCTTCGTCGATGGACCGTACATATGCGCAAGTACCATATGCGTTTTCAGAGCTGTCAGAGAATGCGTGCAATTGATAGTTCGCAGACTGACCAAAAAAGGTGCGCCGAGTGATTTCCAAATTGTCGAGCTCCTGCAAATTATTTCGGAAATGGATCCAACGTTGATGACAATCTTGGGACAGCGATTCGTCCCAATTGAGTTTAAGCCGCCATAACTGCTGCATAAAAATTTTGGCTAGAACGATGACAGGATTTATCAAGCCTAGGGGATCAAACAGTTGCGCTATGTCAGAAAGTACTGTCCTTTTCGTGATAGCCTTTTGAGATGTGGGTGCAACTTTATAATGAAAATTATCCGTTTCTGGGTTCCAAATCACTCCTAGTGTTTTAATCGCATCGCCGTGTTTAATTTTGAAGCCCTTCTCCCGATCACCCTGTGGTATATTCTCTAGCAACTCTAAGGAATTTGAGCACCATTTCTTAAGACTGAATCCACCCTTACTAAGCATTACAATTAGCTCTTGCTGAAGCGCTTTTGCTGCAATCAACGAATTAGCTCCAGTAAGAATGTCATCAACATAAAAATCAGAGTTGACAGACTTGGCAGCCAGGGGAAATTGAGACCCTTCATCTATTGACAACTGTTTTAGTGCACGTGTTGCCAAAAAAGAGGCAGAGGCAGTACCAAATGTCACTGTGCACAATCGATATATTGCAACGTCATCATTTGAGCTTGATCTCCACAAAAGGCAATGAAAATTTCTATCAGCTGGGTCTAGCTGGACTTGATGATACATTTTTGTAATATCAGCTGTGAACACGTATTTGTAAATGCGGAATCTCAATGCAATCGATAACAGCTCAGGTTGTATAACTGGACCAACCATGAGAATCTCATTCAGAGATTTGCCTGAACCGGTTTTTGCAGACGCATCACACACAACACGCAGCTTTGTAGTAGAGCTGGATAATTTCAACACTGAATGATGAGGCAGAAAATAGTGGGGCTCAGTTAAATCTAACTTTGGCGCAATCTCCATGTGAGAGCGGTCGAGTAGTCCATTCATAAATTCAGAGTACAGTTTAAATAGTTCCGTGTCTTTTCGAAATTTTCTTTCAAGGGAGATAAGTCTTTTTAGTGCAATATCAAATGAGTTACCCAGTAAACTTGGACTTTGTTTGAAGGGCAACCTTACATTATATCGTCCAGATTCCAACCTAGAATAATGAGCAGAAAAATGGGCTTCACATTCTTTCTCCTCTTTCGTTAGAGTTGACTGCAGTGCATCGAAGTTCTCAATTTGCCAAAATGCTTTTATAGAATTGTCCAACAGTTCATCGGATGGCAGAAGTGAAGATTCTTGGGTAAATAGACTGAAGTGATTGGAGATATTTGCAGTAGGAATTTTGCCTGCTACTACCCAGCCGAGCATAGTGTTTTGTAAGATCGGCAAATTTGGTCCCAATTTGATTTGACCAACGCAGAGTAAATTGTAGAATAAGTCGACGCCAAGAAGTATGTCTATTCGCTGTGGAACATTAAAGAGTGGATCCGACAAACGAATATTTTTTGGAATATGCCAGTAATGTATGTCGATTTTGTTATCAGGTAGAGGGCCAGTGATTTGATGCATTACGAATGCTTCTAGTGTCGAGGTAAATCCATTAATGCGAGACCCAATGGTCAGGGTAACTTTGTGTTTAGCTAAAGTTTCGGTGTTGTTAACGCAAGTTAGTGAAGTTCGAGAAAGGCGACGAGGTAGTCCTAAACGCTGCATGAGCCTTTCAGAGATCATATGTATTTGGGAGCCGGAGTCTAATAATACACGGCAAGGTACTGGCTGTTTAAGTTTGTTGAAAACATTCACAACTGCAGTTCCTAGAATATTGTTTTCAGCGCAGCTAGCGTGCATGGAGTAATTGGGAGCAGGATTTATGGTAGCAGAAGTGGTTGCATGACTCTGATAAGAGCCCGTAGGTGGATTTATGGCTTGGTTACGATTTGATGAATGATTACTAAGGGGGGTTTGCGGTACCTGCGCAGTCACGTTTTGACCCAGGTGCAAGAGCGTATGGTGTTTATTTCCGCACTGACGACAAGAACTTGATGGGCAATTAGCGCCTGAGTGTTCGGTGGTTTTCAGGCAGTTGAAGCACAAATTTAAATTTTTTATCTGCTGAATACGTTCTGGGACGGACAAATTTTGAAGTTTATGACAACGATAAATGAGATGACCTGGACTAGAGGAAAAATTGCATGTGATTTTTGTGGCAATGAATGACTTCGGACTACCTTTATGATTACTCTTATGATTTCTACTTATATCCGATTTCGGAGATGTATCATAGTTAAATAAATGATTTGGTACATTACCTTCTAAATGCTGAGCTCTCTTCTTTAAGAAATTCGTCAATTCCAGAAGACTTGGAAGCCGATCAACAGGTGCTTCATCGTGCCACTTACTTAGAGTTGATGCGTCCAGCTTCGTTGTGATAATAAACACAATCAAATCATCCCAATGATCGACTGGCCGCTTGAGATTCCTTAGTCCCGTCAAATGGTTGGTGATTTTGTCTAATAAACTCCGTAGTTCCACTGCCGATGCCTTCTGAGCCTTCGGATGGTTGAAAATGCGCTGCAAATGCTCCTGTGCGATGACCTTTCGATTTTCGAATCGTTCCTTTAATCTTGCTAACGCCACATCGTAATTGTCGTCCTCGATCTTGAGTCCTTCTATTGGTGCAATTGCAGTTTCGCTCAGCTTCGACACCAGGTAGTGAAATTTCGATTGCTTCGAAAGCGCAGGATTGTCGTGCACCAATGATACGAATTGATTGTACCAACCCATCCACTTAGTAACATCACCTGAAAATGAAGGTAATTCAATTTTTGGTAATTTGATTGAATCAAGTCGCTGATAATTGGAAATGTGCGATACATCCATTGGTTTATCCCTTTCCTGCTGATTCTGATTAATGAGAACCTTTAACGTTGCAACTGTAACATAATACATTTCCTCGTACTTGGATCGCTCCGGTTTGGATATTTCCTCAAAGTCATTATCCTCAATTTTTGACTGCACCTCTTCAAACACATGAAAGGCTGACTCCAGGGCCTCCATGCGGACTTGAAGTTCGGGTAGAGATAATGATGATGGATCATCGTTCGCTTTGATGGCAAAATCCCTTACTCTATTTATTTGATTCATAGTTACCAATCTTCGATTTTTGAGACCTTCCAATGTTTTTAACTTCTTCGTGTTCACCTTTGACGTAGCAGCATCAGCGGACGATAATTTTTCGATGACTGATGATTTTTCCGATGATTCCTCCTCAGACGGCATGGTTATGTAGTGCAAGACACGTTCTAACCCAACTTTTAATTTTATATATTGTGATGAAAATCACGTCGGGGTCACCAAAATATGTTGAGAGAATGAGAGCCTTTTCTATTCCCTGTGCTTTTGCCTCAGTATAATTAACAAAGTTATACCGATGTAAATAAAAAAAGTACGATCATATATCAGATATGATGTGAACAACGCTTGATAGTTTTATTAGAAGTGACAGAAAAAATCTTACAACCGGAAAAGTCGAGCAAAAAAACGTAATAATGTTCGTAACGTAATGTAAATTGTTAATCCATAGTGTTATGTAATGTAATGTGAGTAATTAAGAATTGATATGTTCAAGAATACAATGCTGTTTTGTAATAGAATAATAAAATGATATGAAATGCAATTATGTCTTAACATTATTTACTCAGCATCAGGTAATATTTTCTCCGTTCCGAAACGACATAGCGCGAGGAAAGGGATAACCAAACAGGTAAAATGTCAATTAACAATTTTAGTTTTAAAGGTATCGAAGAGGCACTCGGAGCATTCGATGGCTCTCCCTCCGAGTGTATTACGTAATGGATAAAAAGTTTCGAGCAAATTTCCAGTACGTGTCAATGGAATAAAGTCTAACGTTTTGTTTACTGTCGAAAACTTATGAGAGGAGTAGCTAAGTTGTTTGTTGAAGCTACGTCAGAGATAACCAATTATACCACCTTAAGAGATCATCTTAGATCCGAATTCTCCGATGCACCATCGAGCATTCAAGTGCATAATATGTTATCTAAAAGGAAGAAACTTGAAGACGAATCCTACATCGAATACGTGTATAAAATGATGCAAATAGCTAAAAAAGCCAGTGTGGACGAGCGATCTATAGTCTCGTACATTATTACGGGCATAAAAGACGACTCACATAGTGTCTGATTTTTAACGTAAACCACCTGTCATGGAGACTTATGTTAACGGTCGGCCCATACATCCATGGGGCAACGATACGCCTTGCCATCGATCTGCCGCCTTCCTGAGATACCAAATCGGAACTGTGTTGCCGGCACAAGTTCAACCCTTGGTATGAGTCGAGGCCTACCTAAAACCTCTTAAATCTCTTAGGGTCACAGCACCCAGTACTTATTGCGACTCTACATTGGGTCAACCAAAGGAAGACCCTTCCCGCGACTTTGGGATTAAAGCACAGCCACCATGATGCTCCCACAAGGGGGTCTACCTCTTCAAGTCAGACCCGGACCGAGATCCGGAGGCTGATGACTCCCATGGTACCGTGATTTAAGTCCTGGTAGGAACTACCAGTGGTCCAGCCGCCAACAAGACCTATGACCGGCAACTTGTGACTGATTAAATCGTAGCAACCTTCGGTAGCGTCATCTGAAGATGTTTACGATAAGACCAGTACTTTGCTCTGCCCCCGTTTATTATTAGACAACGTCATTGATGGGCGAAGCCTTTATAATTAGGCGGGGGGCCGACGACTCATATCAAGAATCTATTCTTTACGAAGCCAAACCCATCAAAGATCTTAAGGCAAAACTCAAGGTCTTCCAATCAATCCAAGAGAGTGCGCGCCATAAATAGCTGAGTGTATTTAAACACCCTAATATCCTTCCATTCGCACAAAGAAGATGTATGTCCATTTAAAGCCAATGTTATACTTTGTTTCCCTTGTAACCAGTTTGGGCACATCGGCCAAAATTGTCCGAGTAACAACAACCTTGCTGACACAGGCATATACGCCAACGGTTCACAGAAGAAGTCAAATTAACACAGTCAGGCATTACATTAAGGTGTTTTGGTAATACTTCGAGTACTAATAACTTGACGCTAAGGTCTTTTACCAAAATTATGTTTACTGGTGAGAATGAATTCCAAATTACTTGCGAGGTTGTACCAGATCAGTGGATGTCGGTAGATATGATCATCGGCAAGGGCGTACTTTCGACTGCCAGTCTTTCAATAGTCCAAGGATTAGTCAAAATCAAGCCAGTCGATTTTTTGACCTGGGAACTACCTTTTTACGAAGATTCAGAAGTGCCTATTATTAAAAACAACCCTCTGAAATATGATATCAATGCAAGTATAAGTCCGAGTGTGCGTAACGGTATTATTTCTTTGATCTCTAATTATAGACCGATCAAGCCGCAAAAATCAACAATTTAAATGCGTATCGACCTAGAAGATACGAGTAGTATCCCAGTACATCAACCACCGCCACGATTAGCATCACTAGAACGAGGAATTGTAAGAAAACAAGTCACTGAGTGGCCAGAAGAAAACATCATTCGGCCAGCAGCTTTGATTACGCTAGCCCAGTCGTACTACCGTGGAAATAAGACGGGAGCTATCGTTTTTCCATAAATTTTCGTAAGTTAAATGCCAAGTAATGCGTGATCGATATTCTTTATCTTTAATTGAGGATATTTAGGATTCACTCAAGACTGCAACGATTTTTAGCACTTTGGATGTGCACAACGGATTTTTTCACGTGGACATCGATCCTGACAGTATCAAATACACGGCATTCATAACACCGGATGGGCAGTTTAAATTTCGTAAGGCGCCTTCGGGTTATGTAATTCGCCATCGGTATTTCAAAGGTTTGTTAACCCCATTTTTCAAGAACTTCTTCGTGAGAACCTGATCCAAATTTACATCGGTGACATAATAATATAATAATAATAGAAACTTTGAAGTGGTCAATGGAATTTAGTTTAAATTTCTGCTACGTAGCATTACATTTTTGGGTCACATAGTAACAATACGACCCTCCGAAGATAAGACGACAGCCATACGCCGATTCCCCGATCAACGAAACACCAAACAAATTCAGAGTTTTCTGGGATTAACTAGTTTATTTCGAAAATTTTTCACCCGCTTAGGGAGATGATAAAACAAGGAGTAAAATTCGAGTTCGGCAGGAACAAAAATTTGCTTTCGAGACTTTTAAAGATATCCAGCCCTATTATGAATTCCGAGAGAACTTTTTGTTCCCGCGAACTTTTTCCTTCCCGGGAAAATGTTCCTGCTATTGTGAATTTCCACCGGACTGATTTTCCCTCGGACTGAATTCGAAATCATGTTCGAACATTTTAACAGCTGCCATTTATCAGAAATCAGTTTGTTTTTTTGAAAAAAAAGAGAAATAATAACAATTATGTTTATAACTGGAATTATGGTTCTAATTATGGAGGAACAAGAAAGACAAAAAACCGAGATACGCGCAATACGAATAAGTCTAAGAGATAAATCGAATCCTTTGGAATTGCCACCATGTAAGCTATAATTCGTTTTTGCAAAATATTTTTTTCAAATTGTTGACTTATTTAATTAGTCAGCACTTTAGGGTAAACAAACCCGTTTTTAAATATCTACAGGGTGAGTTTTTTAACTTGAGACATCCAAATTATTCGATAAATACGCGATATCGCGAATAATGTTTCAGACAAAAGTCACAAGTGTAGGAAAAATCCAAATCCACCGACAGAAGAAATTCACCCAGCAGCAATAAAATACCACTTTCAAGTTTGACTTCAAGTTCTTTATTAATTACACCGTGCCTACAACCATTTGGTACAACTCGCTGACGATTATTACTCTTTTCTACTGCAGAAGTGCAGCCTCCTTTTATACCAGCACGAGAGCTATGGTGAGTACCGTTTCTTGCACTGGTTCGTTCATTATCAGCCAATGGCACGCTTGATGACCATCGGCCGATTTGCATGCCGTTCTGTATTATCATCGCATGATGGTCTGATGCGTAAGCTGCATTGTTGTTCGAGTGGTATGTTTGGAGTCGTCTGATGATTGTCATCCGATAGAGTGTGGGATGACTGGACTGGTGGTGTGGTGAGTAAGCCGGATTGTTGTTGGAGTCGTATGATTGAAGTTCGTTTGCGTGGGATGACTGGCTGCGAGTGCGTTGGTATGGAAAAGGTTTACACAAGGTTCTGAAGGGGACCTAAGATGGTGACCACGAGTTTGACCTTGAGCCCCATTTTCAAGGCGAAACGAAGATCACTTTTGATTTTTTAACGGAAACCCCTATTTTTTTTTGACAGATTCGTAATCAGCGTGAAAAATTACAATTCTTTTACATGAAACACTTTTTTCAAAAATGCGTAAAGTTATTCGTCTTTTCATATCCCCACGTGTTGTTGGCTTTTTTCTGTAAACCTCACCTTTTTAAGTAGCCCCACAAGAAAAACTGAGAATTCAGTTTCAGACTTTCGTCTGAAACATTTTTCGCGATATCGCGTATTTTTCGAGTAATTTGGATGTCTCAAGTTAAAAAACTCACCCAGTATTGGATGTTTTAATAGAATCCTTGCTACCATCAAAAAAATCGTTTGCAATCCCTCCCATAGTAAAGCTGAGCTCATGCTTGCGTTTCTTTGCGGAAGGTGGCTACCAAAAAGGAGTTGAGAAGGAGCATGATTTAAAAATATTTGAGAATAAGCTGTGTCCAGTATGGATCAAAATGAACACGGCACCTGAACAGACAAGTACTACAAAGCTTATATGTTATGAAAAGTTTGGTATTCCTGGTGTGCTGGGAGATGTAGATGGGACGCACGTGTCACTGAATTCCCCTCCAAACAACAATCATTATTTTTATAATAGAAAAGGATTTTACAGTTTAAATGTTCTGCTCGTAACAAACTCTTTCCTTAATAAAATGTTGCTTAAGTAGAATACATATTTCGCAGTTCTGCGACCATGAAATGCGTATTACTTTTATCGATGCACTTATTTGGAAAGTAAGCGATCTACGAAAGTGGATGGAACAACAGTATGTGAGTGGTGAACCGAATTTCTGGCTTTTAGGTAAACACCTTTGAAATCAAAATTAATAAATTTTTACAACTTCATGTATTTTAAAAGGTAATTATGTGTATACCTTAGAGTCTTGGCTTCTTACTTCCTTTAGAAGTTTAGAAGAGGGATCTCCTGAAATGGAGTACTAAAAAACAGATGGAGATGCCTTCTTGGCTCTAGAGCACTTTACTACCTTCCTGATAAAGCAACTAAAATAATAAAGGTGTGTTCCGCTTTGCACAATATTTGCATACACTATAAAGCAGATGTTTCAATGGAAAATCTCCCAGAGATATTTGGCATAGACATATGCAAATATGCCTAATGAAACTAATATTCCTTACGACTCAGTATATTTGGCGGAAAGTCAACGTATACGGAGAGAAATAGGCTGCTTTCCAAAATTCAAACTAAATGCGCATTGCGAATTGCGACTGCACCTCGCATCTGTAATGCAAGCATGCGATGCTTTTATTATGCGATGCGTATCCCGTTGCGTTACGAATCATGCTGTTTTGGAATGTTACGTGATGAGCAGTGTAAATTGTTTTTAACCGTAAAACAATGTGTTTGATTGGAATTCATATAATTAATCATTTGGTAAATAATTGTGGTGCTTGTGACAACTAGAGCTGAATAGCTTTTCAAACTGCAGCCTCGTTGTATAATAATTAAGTGTAAATCTCGCTTTTTGTCCATTGATTTCTGCATATAAATAATTATAATAATATAATTGAATGCTTTCATTTATTTAAAAGAATACTTACTTCTCGGAATTCGCCATTATACCTCAAATTGCATAAACCAAAGAAACAACTGTCATTTGCATCGTACTAGTTCATGATGCGCTGGTTGTTTTTCCTTGCGCAGTAAATACATTCACAATGAATTTCGGGACGTACTGCGTTCTGTCACTAGTTTGGGTTTGCGTTTTGCATGGTTGCTGATGCAAAAAGCAGGCAGTACTACATTTTGGAAAGCAGCCAAAGCTGCAATTTTATAACCCCTCATAGAAAAAAAAAACACATGAATCATAAAACATATTTACATAAGAACATAAAGAAAAATACAAAAACAAGACTTAATTTTATTATTTCATAAATTAGTACATATACATTTAAATAAAAAAAAAGGAATTCAGTTCATTATTGCATTTAATTTAAGAAGTTAGCTATTTACTTATAACTCTAACCCATTTTTTTCAGCTTGGCTTCTTCTATGTCTATCAGTTGATTGATCAGTTTGACTTTGATTTTTTGCTCGATTTTTCGCAGTCTTTCCATCTCTTGGTTATGGCGCTTGGTTTCTTCTCGTAGTCCTCTATTTTGATCACAAAGGCGGTTAATGGAACGATAAATTGTTTTTATATTTGCTTCCATTGCTTCCTGGTAGTTTTTTATAATGGGAACTATCTCACCAAGAATATCACAAAGCTCTTCTTTTTTTTCTAATTTTCCTTTACGCTGGTTTGTTGGTAACACTTCCGGGTTTTGACATAAGTTTTCCTTATTGGAATTATCAAATGTGCCTTCACTGTCTGACTGAAAATTCTGGTTATCTAAAGAAGAGGTGTGGTGTTCCATCAAAAGAGCGTCATTCAGTTCTAGGTCGTCTTTCGTTTTGTTGTTCTCTTTCGCATTGAAAGTTTCATCAACCCTTTGCATTTTAGAGCAAGACGGTAACTGGAATTTTAAGGCAATAGGTGAGCCTTTCACTGACTGGCTCATTACACATATGTTTATCACCGCTTCTTCCTTTGAGGAGAATTTGTATTCCTTATAAAATCCTCCTCCAGTTATATTTTTTGATTTAAGGATTTTCGATAATTTTTTTTAATCCATTAAGAAATAAGAAATTATTACCTCAAACCAAGAACCAGATAAATGTTCAGATATATTCATTTGAATCTGTCATAGTGCATACCTTCTTTTATTCCAATGTCGTTTTCACTGGTGGTCCAACACTGTTTAATTCTTTTTCGAGGTTTGTCCACATTTTATTTTGCTCCTTCTTACTCCGCCTGGTGAAGCCGTTGGCAATATCTGGATATTTCTCCATCCAGCCTTTTATTAGACGCATTCGACCTATAAATGATAATAAATTGACGCTCATAAATATCTTCCAAAAAATACAAACAAAATACTCTTACATTTTGGGGAAAAATTGCGTATTGGTTTAGCTTTGATAGATTTTCCCCTAAAAAAATGACAGATAAAAAGTTCGGGGTAAATTCTGTGAAAATTTCCATCGGAAAGTTATTCATAATAAGGAGAACTTTTTCCTTTTCCTTTTGAACATTGTTCACAATACCGGGTTCCGGATAAGAGAAAAAGTTCGGGAAGAATTTTATTCATAATAGGGCTGATCATGAGCAGCGAACCAGTCTGAAGATTTTTAGCCTCAAGTTTGAGACGGAGCTACACGCCGACGCGTTTAAAGTACAGCAGAGGTATGATCCTGTTACAAAGGTGCCCAGAAGATCAAAAATTCCAACCGCTATTTTATTATAGTTTTCGGACTGACAATGTAGAACAGCGATCCTCAAGCTACGAGTTGGAAATTTTAGCGATAGTTCAATCATTGAAGCGATTACGGCTTACCTCCTAGGGATGAAGTTTTCTATTATCACGGACTGCCAAGCATTTGAGATGACCATGAGAAAACGTGATATTAACATCGAAAAGGTTCAGCGATGCAGCATGTCGACGCCCTAAGCCGATGTACAGCTGTATTAATTAAAGAAAATGGTTTACTTCAACGAGTACGCAATGCCCAAAGAGAAGATTCAACCTACGAAACGATATTTTGTATAAGTACAAGGAAGGGGATTACTATTTAGTATTGTCGAAATCGATGTATAAGGAAATAATCTAAAAACTCATTTCGAGGGACACCGTAGCATAAGGCAGGTAATTGATATAATTAGCAGAAATTATTTTATACTGAAACTAGCCGGTTAGTGTTAGCGCTACCTTCCGGAATTGTGTGCATTACATTTTGGGCGATCGGAAGACAGAGAAACAGGAGGGTTTCATGTATCCAATAGACAAGCCAAATACTCGTATTACACTGCGCATATACCATGTAGACCACCTAGGGCCTATGCCATCGACCTCGAAGAACTACCAGCATTTGTTCGTGATAGTGAATGCCTTCTGGGTATATCCGGTAAAAACGACTAGCGCTGAAGAAGTCATTGCTAAGATGGTACTTAATAGTGAAGTATTCGGTAGCCCGCAGCGGGTCAACAGTGATCGTGGATCCGTTTTCACTTCCAACGCATTTCACACCTATTACAGCGAACGGAATATTCAGCACGTAACAATCAATAAAGGGATTCCCAGAGACAAAGGCCAGGCCGAACGCATTAACATGACCATAATTTCTGTGTTCACGAAGTTATCCATAGAAGATGCAGTGTTCCAGCACTGCATGATCGTCCGGAGGACGAAGAGGAATCCATTCAAATTACTTGTAGGCGTATCAATGCGAAACGAAACAGATCCTAGCCTAGCGAGATTGCTGAAATAATAATTAGTCTAAGATTTCGAAGAACAAAACAATATGCTTCGTAAAGAAGCAAAAAGTCAAATTATCTCGGTACCAAAGGAAAATCGTAAGAATTTTAACCGTCAAAGGAAGCCGGCAGCAATATACCGTCCAAAGGATTTAGTTGCTATAAGGAGAACGCAATTCGCTCCTGGGCTGAAGGTTTTTCCAAAGTTTTTTAAGGGAAAAAGGCAATGATAGGTACGACTTAGTCAAAGTAGGCAATCACGTAAACTAAAAGTTGACATTGAATTTAAATTTCCTTTTAATTAAAAAATCCTTACTTTATATTAAAAAAGAAGTTCACATATTAAATAAAATAATTATCATTAATTTCAATCGCGTTGGTCTATTTTTCCTTTGTCGTTTGTTACAATATGTAAAAATTTATTTTATTCAGGTTTCTGTTGCAAAATGCTGCTGTTTTATGTCTTGCAAAAGATTATATACTCCAATCTGATAAGAAAGTCATAACATTGAGCGGGTTATAGAAAAGGTGTGTGATGAACTTCAAATGTTCAAATGAGGATAGCAAGACCTGCCACTGGAGACTTCTGAAAAGTTCAGGATTGCTGTTCACAAAAAGGAAGACAAAGAGAAAATGCTCTGAGACATTTGTACAAATTCCGTCAAGGAGATTTCGTGAAAGTAGGTACCAAGTGATTTATATCGATGAATGATATTAACAGCTCAAATTTAAGAGGAATATCTTGGACCGACCGCAGTTGTACAAACTTAGATTACGTTATATTTGTAATATCGACAAAACCATCATGTGCAACAATCCTTTTTTAAAATATGGTGTAGTGAGTATTTGCATCTTCTGTAACAACGAAGTACATAAGTGTAAGAATGAATCTCAAAATTTAACTCCAAACACTCTTATTCTGTCAAAGTTGAAGTAATCAAAGGCAAGGATGTATTGGTTCGTGTGGCCAACATCAACATCAAGATACAAGATTCGACTTCAAACATCCTCAAGCGAAACACAATGGAAATTAAGCAGCACTTCCAAGCATTGAACGAATATGTAGAAACCTTAGATGGCATCGGTGTTAAATAGCGGTTAGCATCGTTAACTTTATATTGAATCTTAATTATGTATCACCAATTTCCAACAAACGCAAGATATTACCCTTGATGTGATACTTGGCCTAAATCATGCTAAGATTAATCCTCATATAGTTACTCCGAAGCGACTTTATAAGCAGTTGCAGAAATGTTCAAAATGACATTCAAATGACAAATCGCCCTTGAAATGCTTTCAAAGACTGTCAGATAATTCTTTATTCTTATTGTAGTTCCCATTCTTCAGCTGTAACTCTGGTTAGAGACAAATTCGTTGCACTACTTAAAATGGAGTTATCATATTGCAAATCCATAGCAGCCACCTGTGCAATCATGTAAACGGCGCTCGCATTAACCCATGGCATTTTAAAAGAAGTACCATAACAAGATCGGTGGACGGGCTTTAAAAAATCTAACTTTTGGATCTTTTCTTTTGTGTACAATACTGCAGGTCTTATTTGTCAGGGAGTTATCAGCAGCATTGCTTTATCTGGCAATGGAATAATTGAGTTGAAAGGAGTCTGCATGCTTAAAATCGGGAAAACAATCATCAATGGTCATACGGCTTACAACACCACCATAACTAACTCATTCATTCCAAGTGCCAAACTCAACTGGATCACATCACGCATTTTAAGTGTAATAATATATCCTTGAGTGTTAAGTTCTTTAAAAAAAAAGAACGCAATATATCCAGGATGTCAATCCACCAGAGGTAAGGGATATTGATGAAAATCAATTTGATAATCTTCGGAAAAGGATTGACGATCTTCTGACCAGGTCGGAAGTGAAAAACAAATCTACTACAATGAACCTTCATGACTATCAGCACTACGCTTCAACTTATCTGCTGTAATTGGGCTGGTAATTCCTTATTTCTACCGTCTTAAATATACCATTACCAAGCCGCACAGCCTTTCGTTTCGAAGTCGCATTATAAGTTCAGTGTTAGAAACCTCAAGAAGGGGGAGTGTGTATAAACTTGGATCAAGTTTTATTTGTAACGAGAGCTACCGTACTACCAAAATCTATTTTCTGCTTTATGTTCCTATCACGCAATTCTGTGTACTCGTAAATGTAATCCGAGATCGTGCGGCCGCTGAATTTTGTCTGTTCCCACAAGTTTGTTTATTTATTTGGAAACATTGAAGGCCTTAAGACAACCATCGATAATTTAATGGCTATCACGATGCGATGCTCTTTGAAAATTTCGCGAAATAACTCAAAGAGCAGGTTCTGGACCTTCTGGATAAACCATCAGTAATTGCAGTAGACAACGACTCACATCATAATAATTTGAAAAACAGAGCTGTACGATCAGTGATTCTGACCGCTTTGATATAAAAATGTACTTTATTTTTTGTAGGGAAATTTACATATAAAATTAAATGGAATTGGGGGTTATAGATTCGGTGGGTTTTCCGGGTGTACTATTTTTTACGACTTTTTCCACAGTGAGAGGGCAGATGACGCAGCGTCAGGATACGACGAATAAAAAAGTGAAAAGAGGCTCAAACTGAGCTTTTACTGCTTTTTATACAATTCAATTGGTACAAAATTTAACGAAAGCTAGCAATCATTAAATACAATAAATATGGCGGCTCAATATTCGTAGGCGCCAAGTTTAAATATTAACGAAATTACAATGAAGATTATCGATTTAATTCAAACAATTTACAATTTAATAAATATCGTTGTTGTGTGTTGTTGATAAAGTGCTCCAAAATTCCGCCCCCCTTGAAAGGTTCCTTTCAAACAGGAATGACAGCAAGATTGCGAATTGGACTCGTAAAACGCCTTTTGTCGTCCGGATGTCAGCAACTCTCATTTTGCCATCATTGAAGGGAATATTTTTAATGACTGTTATGAATAATCACAACAACAAGCATCAAACAACAAACGACGAACAACGCACAAATTAAAACTCTGCATTTTTTTGAGAACTAAGCAGTGCATTCCAAAGCGCACAGCTTATTAAGTTACTTGCACATGCCACGTAACTGAACACCTCGTACGATTTGTTTCTTAGCCTGCTTAAGGTGTGTAAATAATGTAGAATAAGCAAAATTGTAGTATTTAAGGCAAAATTAATTTAAATAAAGTTCAGTTCGTTAAAATAGTTGTGTTGTTATTGACTTCCCCCCACCAGTGGTAAGGAGTCAGAATATTCTCAACTAAACATTGGTACTTCGAAGCCATAAGAAAGGAAAGCGTCACCAGGGCTACAAACATTGGTGAAAATACATACCCAGTCATAACTAAAAATTAACAAAAACGAAAAAAAGCGTTACCAGGGCTAGCAACACTGGGTATTTTTTTTGTGAAATAAAATTATAAAAAAAGAACAAATAAAAAAGTAACAAAAATATGGAGGATGTGGATGTTTACCTTATCGTCGCAAGACAAAAATCTTTTGCAACGGAACTGGAGAAAATACAAACAAATTTCGGAAAAGACAGCACATCTAGAAAGACAACTCGCTACATACAGGAAAGACTACAGAAAATCGAAAAAATCTGGACTGAATTCCAAACCAATCACCAAAAAATTAAAGAGGTGATTAAACCGGACACACCGTACATACACAGAGACACCGTTCAAGTGGTTAAATCTATGTACGAAAAATTGAAAAATGCCTTGGAAAATGTATCTTCGGCTAGTAGTAATGAAGAAGAACTAGCAGGAAATGAACAACAGACACAGAGGCTCAAAAAATTGAACATTAAAATAGCGGCGATATCAAGGAGCATTGATGTTTTCGAGCAGACATTTCATAAGTATTCAAAAGAAGTTCATGAATACCAACAGAAAATATTGCTGGAACAGTGGAGGAACCTAACTGAACTCCACGAAGAATTTTTGTCGAAAGCATCAGAACAGGATTATACGATTCCCTACATGCAGGAAAATCGTTAGGAGGGAGTTGAAGATGATGTAAACAACTGTCTCTAACAAATGGCATTGAAATCATCAGAAACAAATAATCAAAACCACTCCTCTTCCACTCCAGAAATCCGCCTTCCCCAATTGAGAATACCAATATTCAAGGGTAATTATTTAGAATGGCAATCGTTTTGCGACATTTTTACCACATTAATTCATAACAAAGTTACTCTGGGCGTAACAGAAAAAATGGAGTATCTTAAAACTCACTTAGAAGGCGAACCTCTTCAGTTAATACAACATTTCACAATATCAAGTGATAATTATCAAAATGCCTGGGAAACCTTAAAAATCATTACCATGCATCTGGACAGAATGTTTAAAGGAAATCATACTGGGAACCATCCATCATCAAATCATCTTAAGCAAATCATGGACGCAAATAAAGAAGGGATTGCGGCTCTGAAAACCATGGGCTTCGACACTTCCTCATGTGGACCAATCATTGTTCATCTTATATTGAAAACATTAGATCCAGAAAGCAGGAACTTGTTTGAGCAAAGCATTGAAAACCCAAACAAGATGCCCACTCAAGAAGCACTCTTTGAGTTTCTAACAAGACGATACCGAGCATTGGAAGTATTGTCGTCATCAAAGCAGAAGACACCAAGAGAGGAATTGAAATTTACAGCGCGCAACTGCCATATTGGAACAGCAACTGAATGCGCATTCTGCAAAGGTGAACATGCTGTTTACGTTTGCAATAAATTTTTGAGCTGGACCCCAAAAAAGCGTTATGAACAAGTGAAATCAGCAAAACTGTGTGTGAATTGCTTACGCCATGACAAACAGAGTGCATGCCTCAGCAAGAGACTGTGCAAACATTGTAATAAAAGGCATAATTCACTTTTGCACATGGAACATTTCGAAAAACGAAAACCTAATATAACTCAATCAGAGCAACCCCAAGTTAACCAGGGCGATCATAACCAAAGCGTCCTCCTTGCCACAGCCATAATCATTGCTAAAAATAATAACGGGGAAAGCAGGCAAATAAGAGCCCTTATTGATCCAGGCTCACAAGCTACTTTGATCACAGAAGAAGTAGCTCAATCGCTTAGACTATCTAAAGAAAGAGTGTTTGTACCTGTTAGTGGTCTAGGAGCAACAGATGCAGGAACTGCACGTAGTAAAGTAAATTTCTCCATATCATCAAGAGTAGCATCAAAATTCAAGATACACGTAGAAGCCCTTGTTCTACCAAAACTAACAAGATTGCTGCCAGCCGAGAAAACAATAACTTTAAAAGCCAAACAGTTTCAAGAGCTTACCCTTGCCGATCCAGGATATAATGCTCCAGGTACTATCGACATGATACTAGGTGCTGACATATATGGAGAAATAATCCTAGAAGGAGTGCGAAAGGGCACAAAGGGTTTTCCAATAGCACAAAATTCTCATTTAGGGTGGCTCATAACAGGTCGAACATCTTCCCAGAAAGGCTATGGTGTCAGGGTAACTGGGATGGTAGTACAAACCTCCTTAGAAAAGCAGATTCAACAATTCTGGGAACTAGAAGAATTTCAAGACCGCAACTATCTAAAAGAGGAAGACCAGGAATGTGAGCAAATATACAGTGAAACTCACTACAGAGATGATAATGGTAGATATGTGGTGAATATGCCATTCAACATAAAATTGATGCAAAACCATAAACTAGGAGATTCTAAAAATAAGGCAATAGCCAGGCTACGTCAACTGGAACAGCAGTTTAGTAAAGATTTGAAATTAAAAGAAGGATACACAAAGTTTATGAAGGAGTTTTTAGACCTTGGACATATGGTCGAAGTGCCTCTAGCCAACAATACCATAAGTGATGTATACTACATGCCGTACCACGCAGTTCATAAACCTGATAGCACGACAACAAAGCTACAGGTTGTGTTTGATGCATCGGCTAAAACTACAACAGGCGTGAGTTTAAACCAACTCATGCTGGTGGGGCCCAAGCTGCAAGAAGATTTAACAACAATCTTATGGCGATGGAGACGTCATAAGTACGTTTTCACAGCGGATATAGAGAAAATGTACCGCCAGATAAAGGTCAACAACTATCATCAGGATTATCAACGAATTTTGTGGCGAAACTCAGAAAGGGAACAGATAAAGGAATACAGACTCACCACTGTGACATATGGAACAGCATCGGCCTTCAAAACCCTTCAACAATTGGCCATTGATGAGCAACAAAGGTATCCAATTGGATCTGATATCCTTAAAAATGATTTTTATGTAGATGATCTGATGTCTGGAAGAAGCACGTTGAGCGAATGCAAAGAAGCAAAGGCACAGCTCGTTCAACTTTTGAAAGAAGCAGGATTCAATCTCCGGAAATGGGCAACGAACAATATTAAGCTACAAGACAGAGAAGTTGATAATTAGGGGCACCGAGAAATTGAAATTAATAAAGAAGACACAATCAAGGCACTAGGTATACACTGGAGTTTTTCGTCTGATACACTTCAATTTAAAGTCAAGAAAGAACCAAATCAACAAACTTTAACGAAGCGTGCCACACTTTCGGAAATAGCTAAGTTGTACGACCCGTTGGGATGGTTGGCACCTGTCACTATTAGGGCAAAATTATTAATGCAAGAACTATGGAAGACCAACATACCGTGGGATGAACCTTTAACTTCAGAGCTACAACAATCCTGGAATAGTCTCAGAAATAATTTGAACACTATTGAAGATATAAAAATCCCAAGATGGATGGGAACTAATAAGAAACACAAAATTGACTTATACTGGTTTTGTGACGCTTCAGAATCCGCTTACGCTGCAGTAGTGTACTCCAGAATATCTCTTCAAGATGGTTCATACCGAATAACATTATTGATGGCAAAGACAAAGGTCGCACCTATCAAAACAAAAATTACACTTCCAAAACTAGAATTGTGCGGAGCCCATTTGCTATCAAGGTTGCTCTGGGAAACGCAACAGGTATTCCGGACACAATTGGGTGATGTTTTTGCCTGGACAGATTCGACGATTACCCTAGCATGGATTAAGCGATGTCCTTCTACGTTAAAAACATTTGTAGCTAATAGGGTATCGCAAATTCATGAAAAAATTACAACAAAGCACTGGAGACACATTACATCGTCTGAAAATCCCGCTGACTGTGCCTCTAATTGCACCAAACCAATTGAAGGATCACTCGTTATGGTGGACTGGCCCCGAATGGCTAAAGCTCCCTTCATCCCATTGGCCGGCAGAAGTAGCTGTTGACGTTACAGTTCCTGAGGTAAAGATAACTATGACACTGTCGGTGTTTGAGGCCTCATGCATGTTCACAAGATTTTCCTCATACAACAAAGTTATAAGAGTTACTGCGTACTGTAAACGCTTCATTTCAAAGTGCAAAAGGACGAATACACACGTAGGACCATTGACAACAAAGGAGTTAGAAGCCAGTCGTAAGACCGTCATACGCGTCGTTCAACAAAGGGAATTCAAAGAAGAATGGGCCTGTCTGCAAGGTGGACGTTTCCTAGACAGAAAGAGTAAGCTGTTATCATTGAATCCTCTAATGAACAAGGACAAGATTATAGTAGTCGGAGGTCGACTGGAAAATGCACCTCTGACAGAATCCCAGAAACATCCAAGTATACTACCATACCGTAGTATTTTTACAAGGTTGTTGGTGAAACACACTCACGAAAAAACATTGCATGGAGGTATTCAACTGACCTTAGGAACTATAAGACAGCCCTATTGGATTTTGCAATCAAAACGAGTTGTCAGGAAAGCAATTCACGAATGTGTACGATGCCATCGCTTTAGAGCAATAAATAAAGCTCAAATAATGGGAATATTACCAACACCAAGAGTAACACCTTCGAGACCCTTTACTCATTCTGGTGTAGACTATGCCGGCCCACTAAAAATTCTTTTGTCCAAAGGAAGAGGTAATCGCACTACAAAGGGATACATAGCAGTTTTTGTGTGCTTAGCTACTACGGCTATTCACATAGAACTAGTAAGCGACCTCACATCAGAGGCGTTTTTGGCTGCCATCCGAAGATTTACATCAAGAAGAGGTGTATGTTCAGATATTTACTCTGATTGTGGCACTACATTTATAGGAGCAAACAAAGAGATACAGAGCTTAATCAAGTTGACTATAGCACAGTGGAGAGATGAAATCACTGAGAAGTTGGCAGTTGATGGTATCAAATGGCATTTTATTCCGCCTGCTGCCCCACACTTTAGCGGACTATGGGAAGCAGGTGTTAAGTCGGTGAAATATCATATGAAAAGAATAATTGGTGAAACAACGCTTACGTTTGAGGAACTTTCAACGCTACTTACCCAAATAGAAGCATGCCTAAACTCTCGACCCCTTACCGTTGTAAGCAACGATATTGAAGATAAGCTGATACTCACTCCAGGTCACTTTTTAATTGGATCTGCGCTCAACGCCTTACCTGAACCAGTAATTGACCAAACACGTAGTTACGGCTCCCGGTGGATGTTAATCCAAAAAATGACTCACGACTTCTGGAAAGCTTGGTCGAATGACTATCTATCACAACTTCAACAACGCTCCAAATGGAAACAGAAGGAGGCAAACTTAAGTGTCGGTGACGTAGTTCCCATTAAAGATGACCGACTGCCACCTACAAAATGGCTACTAGGAAGGGTGACGGAGGTACACCCAGGAAAAGATAAAAGGGTTCGAGCTGCAACAGTTCTGAGTAACGGCTCACACTACAAAAGACCGATTGCTAAACTATGCCCATTACCCAATAATGAACTAAATACAGCTGAAGAGAATGCAATACTTCAAACTCAAATTGCAACTAAAGATTTAACAAATTGCAATCAAATAAATACAGATACTCAAGGCCAGGGAAAGCGCTCTGGTAGACATAATATAACAACAAACAATCCTCTTTTTTGGATATGCTTAATAGCAGCATTTATCACCACAGCTATGTCTGATCAGAATATGAACCAAGTCCACGTCAATCAAATCGAAACTCAGCCTGGTATATTCTTTGAAGACGTTGACCACACAAACATGATCGCCAGTACATGGAAAGCTATCGTGTTTTTTAATTTGACAAGCTACAGGTCCGAATTTTACACATACAAGGAATGCGTGAGGCGGATGCAAGACGTTTGCATTAGAAATATATCAGAAGGCTTTACAGTTCCTTGCGATAATACCTTGGCACAATTCGAACAATAATTGCAGCAGATAGAACTGAATAACGATGTGCTATTGCACGCAAACAACGTGCCATTAAGGAGTAAGCGGTCACCATCCGACTTCATGGGAACTGTAGCAAATGATCTCTTTGGAGTGCTGGATCAACGATTTGCTCAAAAATACGAGCAAACAATTGAAATGGTGCAAGGAAATGAAGAACACATATTACAGTTAATGAAGAATCAAACTACCATCATCGATTCAACAATCAATATATTCAAGAAAGAACGAATGTCCAACCAAAAACAACAAGCCTTTCTGACTTTTCTTATAAATGACTTGAATAAACAACACGATAAGTTCAACTCATTTAAAATTTTGGTATCTACCGCAATGAATGCAATGTTAATGATGATTAACTACCAGACCACTCAAAACATAATGCTGGATATTGTACTATCAACACATCAGGGCAGAATGCATCCTCTTATACTTAGTGTAAACCAGCTGCAGAATGAATTGATAAGGATACATGACAACATCCCTCGCACATAATGATACCGGGGGAACGACAACATGAACCGATTCTCCAACTCTATAAAGACCTTCATCCAAAGGGAAGAGTAACAGATGAAAACATTATTATTGAAATCACGATTCCCTTACTGTTCAACGAGGAATTCAAGGTTTTCAATGTGTTACCAGTACCAACTTGGCATAACGGGAATTTCACGTACTTAGTACCATCATCAGAGTACCTATTAGTTAGTCTACAATTGGATCGATACTACCCTATGACAAAGCAAGAAATCAATTCCTGCAAGCAGAGGTCAGCTGGCATGTACTGGTGCAATTTAGTCCATCCAATTTATACACCTGGCTCCACCATTAGTGCATGCGAGATGAGCATACTTCAACACAACAACTTACTCTCAACAGCCTGTACTACCCATACAGTTCCTGCCAGAGCATATTGGGTAGAGATGCATCATCCTAATACCTGGATATTTAGCATGCCCTTTAAAAGAAGTGTAGACGTTATCTGTGACCAAGAAACGAAGCAGATCTCATTATTTGGCAGCGGAACCATAAGTCTGCAAGAAACCTGCATGATACGTCAAGAAGGGGTGATTATCATTGGGAAACGAATTCTGTCAAGTCGATTGCAAGCATCGTTTTTGCCAACAAGCAACATATCGCAGCAGCTGACGAATTTCACGCATATGAGGCAAGAAGCTCCAGTTCTACGGCCAGACATATTTAAGGATATTGGCAAGGTAGAAAATGCTCTTGAAGTCCAACAAGGTCAGGAAAAAATGCTGCTGTTACTGAGGACACACAAGATCCAACATTACACCACCATCGGCTCTGTTACGACACTGCTCTTTATAGCTGCATTTATTTTCATAGTTATAAACATAAGAACGCGATTCTTCAAGCATAAACCAGGTAAAACCACAAGCACGCAGCTACATAGCATTGAACCCTCTACAACCCGAAAACTTGATGAATCAGACTTCTGCGTGACGTCCATTTAAGCCGGCCCCAGCATGTTGTGAATAATCACAACAAGAAGCATCAAACAACAAACGACGAACAACGCACAAATTAAAACTCTGCATTTTTTTGAGAACTAAGCAGTGCATTCCAAAGCGCACAGCTTATTAAGTTACTTGCACATGCCACGTAACTGAACACCTCGTACGATTTGTTTCTTAGCCTGCTTAAGGTGT
Source organism: Volucella bombylans (assembly GCA_949129095.1). Classification (NCBI taxonomy): domain Eukaryota; kingdom Metazoa; phylum Arthropoda; class Insecta; order Diptera; family Syrphidae; genus Volucella; species Volucella bombylans. The sequence continues at coordinate 215,590,741 of OX422140.1, forward strand.
GTAAATAATGTAGAATAAGCAAAATTGTAGTATTTAAGGCAAAATTAATTTAAATAAAGTTCAGTTCGTTAAAATAGTTGTGTTGTTATTGACTTCCCCCCACCAGTGCTAAGGAGTCAGAATATTCTCAACTAAACAATGACTCTACCAAGCAATCACTTCTGGGGAGGAAGGTTATCGTCATGTACGATGACCATTGCGTCAGATCCAAATTCTGCTGAGGGGAGGACCACTTTGACCGTTGCTGAAGTTCGTTGACGTATTGGTTTGACCAGCGCTTCCAGAAATGAGATTTGACAGCGTTTATGCGATGCCATCTTTGAAGGTAGCTGATATCAGATACATCAACTAGTGCTTCGGGAATGGCCCTTAGTGCTTCAAAATCGTTGCGATCGGTCCATAGCGAAGATATTGGCCGGAAATTCATCATGGCGTCAATCTCGACCAATGCTGTTGAAATCTCTTCAAATGTTAGCTTAGCGTTGTGAAGACTACGATACAGATATCTTTTTGCAACCTTGACGGCGGTCTCCCAGAGCCCACCGAAATGTGGAGTCTTAGGTGGGATGAAATGAAAATTAATATTGCCATCAAAACAAAAGTGATTAATGATTTCAAGTGATTTTTGTTGAAACAACATTTTGCGGAATTCATTAAGTTTTGAATCAGTCCCCACAAAATTTGTAGCGTTATCACAAAAAATTGCATATGGTAAGCTTCGACGACCACTCATCCGCTTTAAAGCCGTAATGAATGCGTCTGCAGATAAATTTGATATAGCTTCAAGATGGACAGCCTTTGGTGCAAAGCAGACGAAAACCGCAACATGAGTCTTGTAGGGAATCTTGCCACGAATCCTATAAAAAGTATAAATCGGTCCACAAAAATCCACACCAGAATGAGAAAAAGACCGAGACGAGATATGTCTTTCAGCCGGTATATCACCCATGACCTGTTGAAGTAGCTTCGGATGGTATCTTGTACAAGATACGCACTTTCTGATTCGTCTGGATGGTTTTTACTAAACAGTGCGGTTTTTCTCTTTTGCAACGTAAGGAATTCCGAAGAAAGTTCTTCATTCAAGTGAAGTGTCCATTTTTCAGTGTCTTCTAACAAAAAAGAAGGTCCAGAAAACCATACGAGTTGTACATCCTCTTGAAACAATATCGGCAGGGTTTTCTTTTGTGGGAACATGTCTCCAGACGATATTCTGCTGGTCCTGGATTTCCGCTAGTCGATTTCCTACGTAGTGAGTTTTGACAAATGCGTGGAAAGGCAGTGCAACACATTGCAAAAGAAGATTTTCGAGTACGATGTTTTGAAGATTGGTTCGAGAGAAGGTGAGCACCACACAGTTCTAATCGTGGGAGTTGTTTCCTTTTTGCCGGTGCAACCCTAGACCTGGCTACCAAAAGTTTGACCCATACCGAAACTGAGTTATCGATAGTTCTGGTGTAAATACAACATAAATATGCGTGTACTATAGAATCGCGTCTCAAAATCCATGGATTTGTATTTCCTTCGTACTATATTTGCTGATAAAACGAACCGCGGAACAGAAATATTTTTGAGCGAATTTAAATCCAACATAAATTGACACCACTCTGTTTCAATATTATGTGGAACTGCTGCATCCCAGTCTAACTTTTCAATCCAGACCTTTTGGAGCAGGATTTTTGCAACAATGATTATTGGTCTTAGCAACCCCATTGGATCGAATAGAGCAGATGATACTGACAACATAGATCTTTTCGTACAACTGGTACTCGTATATGTGCGATTATTTTTGTAGCTAAACGAAAAATGGTCGTTTTTGGGATCCCAAGTGATTCCCAAGGTACTTGTTTCACTTGGGTCTGCTATATTTATATTCTTGTGTTTCGGATTCTGTTGTTCAACATTCAACCCAACGCTATGTCACTTTCAGAGTTCAAGGGCTGCTGACATCAAAATTGCTACCACTTCCCTTTGTATCTGACGTAATTCATCGAGACTTTCAGCTCCATTGGGCATGTCATAGACATAAAAGTCCGAGCGAATTATTTTGGATCCTAATTTTTTATTTTTAAATTTATATGCTAGGTACATGTAACAGTATTCAGCTCGTTTTCCCTCCATAAAATATATTGATACTTAATATGAGAAGGATGCATTAGTATCTGTCTATACATTTTAACAATATCTGCAGTCAAGGCGTATCAATGAAAACGAAATCTCAGTAGAATGAGGAACAAATCGTCCTGAATGGTCGGACCTGTCATGAGGATTTCATTAAGGGATATCTGTAATGATGTCCGGCATGAGGCATCAATTACTACTCTTAGTTTAGTTCAAGTGCTTCCTGGTATCAGAACTGCCTGATGAGGAAAGTAATAATGAGATTCCTTCAAGCTAGGCATATAAGACATATGCCTTATATCCTATATTCCTGCAGATATTTAACATATTCAGATTTTAGTGAAGGATCTTTGGAAAATCTGCGCTCCAACGATAAAAATATAATCAAAGATATGTTGTAAGAATTTCCGATGCACCCGGAATCTTGCTGAAATGGGAGTTGAGCCATTAGTCTTCCACTAGGTAGTTCTTCGATAGTTTTCCGAAAGTGTGTTTCACAATCTGCATGTTCTTTTGTCAACCTTGACTTGCGTGCATCCACTGTTTCCAGCTATTAAAACTTTTCGACAAATGCATCTAGTGGGTCTTCCGATGAATTTGCACAGAACATCGGTTTATCGGGTTGCAGTTGGCTACTGTATTTGCCAGATACGATCCATGCGAAATGTGTATTTTGCAGCGAGGGAATTTCCGGTCCGAGCTTAATTTGACCTGCCGGAAGTAGTTCAAAAAGGTTTCAGCTCCAAGTAGAATGTCGATCGGCGATGATATGTTAAAATGCTCATCTGCAAGTTCAATATTGTTGGGTAAGTTTCAGTCTTTTACCTTAAGTTTTGAATAAGGTGGTATCCTGTAATGGTTGGTGTAACGAGGAATTGCAAAGAAATTTCAAAATTATTGAGTCTTGAGCAAAGGGTAGTTTGAGTAAGGAATTTAATCTTGGTTTCAGTTGATCCGATTCCGACTATATCCATATTTTTCCCTTGCCTATGTAAATTTAAGGAGTTAGCGAAGCGCTCCTTTATAAAATTGACTTGTGAACCTGAATCCAATAACACGCGGTCCATTTGAAAACTTCCGAAGCCGTCCTTGACCAAAATCAAAGCATTCGCTAGAATCACCTGTGCTGTCCTAAAGGCGGATTTCTTCTCCAACGCAGAATGGGAAGCTGCAGAACTAGTAGATATTTGGATATTTTCCAAGGTCACTGTTGGCTGTTGTTGAATTCGATGCAGCAAAGTATGGTGTGCTTGCTTACATGTTCTACACCGATATGTTGATGGACACTTAAATACAGTGTGATCCAAACAGCTTAAACAAAGGGATAGCTTCTTAACGTTTGCAAAACGATCTGATATAGTGGAACAGTTGCTAATTAACATATATGGTTGGTTTCTTTACAAAATGCACACGATCTTTGCGTCACAGTCAAAGAAGTTTGCAGACGTTGATCAAAGGACGATCTGGTTTTATTTGGCCATTTCCTATAATGGTCCGAGTGCAGCTGCAGACCATCGCGTGCTTCCAGGTATTGGCATCGTTTATTTAAAACTTTAGCACACGCATCCAAACTTGGAACTGTCTTAAAGTCGCACTGCTCATCCCACTTGACTCGAGTTTCTTCGTCGACTTTGGACATCGTGATGTAAATAATTACAGCATTACATATGTCTGCATGAGTTCCAATTGACTGTAAAGAATCGAACAATGCAAAGACGCTGTCACATAAACTACGTAAAAGCGATGCTGATGGCTTCGAAACCTTAGGGTTGAGATATGTTTTCCAAAAATATAAAACAATCGTTATCGTAGCGATCTTTGAGTCGAGCAAGTGCCTTAGGGTAGTCAACCTCTGTGACCTGAAAAGCTCTTATTGTGCTTGACCACTTAAGCAAGTGAGTAAATAATTAAACTTTTCGATTGTTGAAAGACTTGGATAACTGTCTAAGAGTTTAGTATACGAGTTAATGAAGTTCTTAAATTCTGAATAATTGCCAATTTAGGCAAGTTTAATTTTTGCAAATGGTTGACCGATTGTGGAACTGAGAATGTAGTTTCTAAATTTTCGTTTGGTAGAAATGTAAAGTTTTTCAAGCTCACCCCTTGCCGTATCCTAAACAACTAAAAGTTGTTTAAAGTAAGATTCCATTATACCTAAGCGACATTCTAATTCTGTTGGTGACAATTCATCTTTGATACTATTTTTTATTCTGGTTATGTTTCCCCTGCTTTAACTCCTCTATCGATGGTTCCGACATTATGAAAAAGGATCAAAAAATACAATTGATAATGAAGTTTGCCAAAGTACAGAAACCTGACGAACGTGAAATGATTTTTTTCTGCAAGGTGAGAGCTATTTTTCGAATGAGCGAAAGTTATTTTGCGAATGAACGAAAGCTATTTTGCGAATGAGCGAAGACAGCCAAATTGAAAAATATGTGTGGAATGTATGAAACTGCGACATTAACTTTGTGTATTCTAATTTTGATCTTCTACCGACAAGATGTACGCATTAATATTATTGTGGAATATGCACTCGTATATTATGAGTAATACACTTCAATGTTGTTTCAGCATTTTTTGTTTTTTATAAAATCAATGTAATTCAATTTAATGTGAATAAAAAAATTTGCATGCAGTATATCTCCTCGTATGTCGAATGTGCGTTTCGTGTAATTTTTGTGTTTAATTGATTGAATCGATATTTTGCTGATAATAAAGTAGTTTCACCCAACGCACATTCGAATATATGAAGTGCTTCTTACGTACCTTTGCAGGGAGGATACATATCTTTCCCTGTACTTTGTAGTCGATGGGAGAATAAATGTCTTTTGGCTGTCCTTTCCTCTTCCTCCTTGGTGGTGATGATTGGTGCTTCCAAAGTAACTTTCGCCTTGCCGAACGCGACTCACTGTCTCAATGTACTTGCTTTTTTTTTTTTTTGTAATATGTATCGAATACCGATACAACTCGAAACCGGAAAGATTGCTCCACGTTGAGTGCCAATATGTACGATCAACGATTCTGACCGCTTTGATGTAAAAATTTACTTTATTTTTTGTAGAGAAATTCACATCAAAAATTAAATGGAATTGGGGGTTATAGATTCTGTGGGTCTTTCCGGGTGTACTATTTTTTACGACTTTTTCCACTGTGAGAGGACAGATGTCGCAGCGACAGGAGACGACGAATGAAAAACCAAGCATGAACAAGGGAAAAGAGGCTCAAACTGAGCATTTATTACTTTGTATACAATTAAATTGGTATACATTTTAACGAAAGCTAACAATCATTAAATACAATAAATATGGCGGCTCGATATTCGTATTAACGAAATTTAGTACAATGAAGATTATCGATATAATTCAAACAACTTACAATTCACAATTTACAATTCAATTAATATCGCTGTTGTGTGTTGTTGATAAAGTGCTCCAACAAGAGCCTTTTTTTTATGTTTTAAATAGCGCCCCCTCAAGGGTTTAAGGTACCCTTGAAATGATCGCATACGGCGCGTCACTTGCTGGTCGTGCTGCACGGACTTTGGGATAGTGGCAGCTGACCGACGTCAACTACAGCGAGGCCTGGGAGCAGCTAAATTAAATGTACAATCAAAAGTATTTGATAGGGCGTCATCATCTGCGCCAGTTTCTGCGTCTCCCTGAGCTAAGCGGTAAGTCATCAGCGAATGATCTGTAGAGGATGTCTAATACGACTCCTGAGGTCATGCGTCAGTTGAAGGCATTAAGTTTGCCAGTAGAGGCCTGTGACTTCTTCTTCACACACATATTGAATGAGAATTTCTACCAGGAGACCTCACGTCAGTGGGTCAAAGTTATCGGCGATGCTTGATTTCATCGACAAGCAGGCGGCTCCGTTACCTAACGTAGCAGGTGCTCATAAGAACAGTACAGGAAAAGATCGCGTTCGTACAAAAGTAGAGGTGGCTGATAAAGAAGACACGGCCATGGACACTGCGAAAGGTCAGGGTACAGGGGAGGGCAACGCAGGCACGTACAGGAGATTAACGACTTATTCGATATAGATGTACAGACTAGGCGTACAGATGTAGAGGCAGTCGACAATCAGAGTCATGTTCCGTTTGCCTCCAAGTTAGAGAAGAACTTACAGGTGAAAGAGAACTATATGACGAAAATGCGTGGAAGCATTCAGTTAGGTCATTTACAGATTGTGGATAGAGAGGCACGTACAGATGCGGCGGTATATCACATACAACACCATTGTATAGAAAATAAATTTCATATAGTCTATGATGCAAGTTGTCCTGCAGATAAAGGTATATCATTAAACGATGTACAGATGTTAGGTGAAAATCTGCAGAAAGACCTACATGGAATAGTAGCATCGCATTGCAGTATGCGATAAAGAAAATGTTTAATCAAGTCAGACTTAGTACAGAGAAGTGGGACTTGCAGTGCATCTTTTGGAGAGAGAGCAGTCACGAGTCATTACGTGAATACTGATTGACCATATTGGCAGTCAGGTCGGTAGTACAGGCAGCAAGAGAAGCGCAAGACCAGTTCCCAGAGGCAGCGGAGGCAATCCAAAATTACTACTACATGAACGATAGCACTACAGGCGAATCAGATGAAATCAAGGCAATAAATTTAGCCAAAGAGATGAACAGAATATTGAAAAGTGCAGGTTTCGAGTTGTGCCAGTGGAAATCGAACTCCGCTGGATTCATTTAAGAGATGAACGCTGGCACTAGTGAGCTGTCCATGGTGTTTTCGGGGGAAGAGAAATCATCTATTTTAGGACTAAAATGGCTAACTGTGTTTGATTACACTCACCAAGAGAAAGATTGTTAGTTGTATAGCTCAATTCTATGACCCGAATGGTTATATTTCTCCAATCACGATTGTGGGAAAGATCATGATTCAAAACATTTGGAGATTGAGTATAGGATAGGATGACCGTATACCCGTAGAGATAGAGTAAAGATGGAAAGAGTTATGGGATGAGATAACTCTCGTAGAAAAATTTCATATAGACAGATGGTCAGGTACTTCGGAAGAGTTAGACATATAGATGCATGGATTTTCTGATACTTCAACCGCAGCTTATGGAGCCGTCATTTACATACGCACAGAACAATCAGATGGTACAAACTATTAGCACTGATAATAAATCTATATAGATGTCTCATCCCTGCAGAAAAAATGGTTCACTTTTGTTCGGCTAGCCGACACGAGCTTTCGGAGTAATATAAAACTATTTAATTTTCTCTCTTTCTAGCTTTGTTTACTGAAAGAGTTTTTTCTCTCTCACCACAAGTTGTGGGCAGTGGCACAAGAAATATGAAAAACATGTGCAAGCAGCTTGCGGGAAGACTTGGCTATTTGTTTTCATTCGACTGCAACAGGATATTATATAATTTTTCATGAATTGTTATTTTGTTTGAGCATATGAGTATGTATGTATGTAAGAAAGAACAATTAAAAGGCGGAAAAAGTGGAATATTTCGTTACATTTTGTAATTGAAGTTTGACAAGCAAAATATTATTCGGAGGAGAACAAAGTGCGAAAGAGCACATTGCGGTGGAACCGAAAATGAGTTTTCGGATAGGAAATTATTTCGTTTCCTTGAAAAAGACACTCGTAAATATGATGAATGGTTAGCTTTGACGGAGGAGTCTGGTAAACATATAAAATGCCTTAAAAAACCTTAAATTTGCAGCAAACATTTTGAAAATTAATTTTTGGGAAAAAAATATTTAAAAACAAACGCATATCCCACTCTCTTTATAAAACGGAGCGAGAGTGTTTCGAACTCTGAAGACGGTACTATTTGCTTTGATCCAGTCAAAGCTAAAATTACGTATGAAAATTACAAAGATTTAAAACTGAGTTCGAATAATCTTTATATACAAATATTTCGCGTACAGTTTTAAAAACTCACTTTTACATAACTTACATTTTCCGAATAAGTCCGATGTTGCTCAGTGCTTGGAAATTTATCAAATTTGTAGGTATTTAATGTCCTGGGCACACAATTTGACAAAAATCCAAATCGGGAAATCGCTCTTGCGCTTATGTACATATGTATATCTTCAACCCCATAACATGTGTTAGCCCTTAGCAACTCGATCTTCAAATTCCAATCACTTTTATAGTGTGGTGCAACATCATACTCACCCCCTCCAGCACTTCCACTTTCACGGACCATCGATCTCATGATCTTAAAAATTATATTCCTATCCCCATTTAATTTACATTGCATAACAAGTTACAAACAAAATAACAAGCACACGTACATAAACCCAAGCAAATCGGTTATACTGGGCAACGTAAACGTATGTTGCCTTTGCAAATCGCAGTCCATTCAAGTTGAGATGGGCGAATTGTTTTTTTTTATTTATTTCTTTCGTTCACGTATTGATTATGCATAGGAGTGTGATAGGAGATAAACGACTTTGCATGTGCCAATTTACTGGTGTGCTTGGGATCATTATCTTGGTAATACACCCACTTGAGCGGCAACTTACTCTTAAGGTAAGTTTTGATTTTGGGGAATTAAAAAAAGTCGCACGGGGCGCAGTCCGGACTCATTTGACAAAACTACTGATAAGAATATGTTCTTCTGAGATTGGTTTGATTGGAGCCATCGTAAACAACTTGATTGGGCCCTGAGGGATATGTTTGCCTAATGTCGGCTATATGATTCTATTCAGTATACTGTTTGAACGCGTAAAACCTCTTCGGTTTTCAAAAATTTACCGAAAGCAGTGTGACTTCTGGCCTGGAAAATCTTGGAAAGAACTAGCCAGTTCCAAGTCAATACCTACCACCTATGCTTATGACAGCATCCATTGTACTAGGCTTTATAATGCGATGGCCTAATTCGGGGTCCCAAGAAAACTTATCCGGTTGTATCGCATCATATTAGAAAATTTGCGCTGCGCCTCACAGCTTGGAAGCAAAACCTCAGAATTTTTCCAAACCTCCACCGGATTCCGGCAAATGGATACGCTCTCATACTCGTAATATGGTTTTTTCAAGCTCATATGTAACCGCAGACAGGTATAAGCACAATAAGGTATAAGGGACACGTCATTGATATAGACACTTCAGGGTGGCCAAAATCTGCCGCCATTGTAAAGTACATTTTATAGAGCAAAGATAACCCCGTCATCTACCAAATCGTACAATTTGTCATTGCCAATACTCATTACTTTAGGAGGAGTTCCTCTTCGTCTTGCTTTAATGCAAACTCTACAAATGATACCATGTCAAATATTACCACCAGAATAAGCCTAGGCAACCGGTGCTACTTCAGTCTGGTTTAACAAATTGGATCCAAAGTCCCTACTCCAAAGAACAAAATCATACTCTATATAGTACTGATTTTGCTAGTTAAAATATAGTTCATTCATGGCTGTCGGAAAAATATTTCCAATATACTTACTTACTTAGGTGGCGCTACAGTCCGGGGTGGACCAGGACCTCAACCCATTTCACTTTGAATCTTAACCAAAAACTTCCTTTTGAATTTCTTTAGAGCTCATAAATGTTTTTTTTTGGAAACTCGAACAATTCTCCGATCGTCAGCCTCATTAGTCTTACGCGGTCTTTTGCGTCTTACTACCTGTTCTGTAGTTTAATGTTTTTTACTGTATTTTACCGCGTTGAAGACCATTGTTTTTGAGCAATTCATCCTTTTCCCGATTTCTGAAAACGATAAAATCTCGATAGTACTCATTTTTAAAATGTCATCCCTTAGCTGTGGTGTGCAACTCCTATTTTTGTCCATTTTTTCTTAAACTAAGCTCTAAATTATCGAAAATGAATTTGTTTTTACTTAATTTTGACAAAAATTTGAATGTTTACCGATTATTTCTGTTAATATCACAATTTTTTTCATAAAATAACTGCGTTTCTTATCGTCGTTCTTAATTAGGTCGGTTTTTATGGGTTGGCATCTTCATTTTATTGTAGTGGCGACTTTTTCTAATTTTTTTAGTCGTTCCTAATTAGTTCGCCACAAACATACATACATACATACATACATACATACATACATACATACATACATACATACATACATACATACATACATACATACATACATACATACATACATACATACATACATACATACATACATACATACATACATACATACATACATACACACATACATACATACATACAAACATACATACATACATACATACATACATACATACATGCATACATTCAGGAGAATGAGATCAACGGAGAGAACACATTCCGGAAGAGCTCGATGGTGAGATGATCTCCGGCTAGACAGCCGCCATCGCCCCAGAGGAGTCCTGATGGAGAAGCGGCGCCTCAAAGAAATACGTGGATGGTGCTGGATCCGAATAACCAGCCCCCCGTGTTTCACAAATTAGGGGAACAAATAAAAGCCCTAGTGGAAATGCTGGAGGATGGTAAAAGGCGATCAATTCACCAACCAATGCGGGATGCAATAGAAAGCATCAAAACGCTCTATGAGCTCTCGGCGAACGAGATGCGTGATAGCAAGCCCAAGAAAGTTATCAGCAAAGAAAACACCTCCCAAACATCCCCATTGCTTAAGGTGATTTCGGGGCACAAACGAAGGCTAAAGCCTATAGAGTCGCCGTACTCGAAACGCCGGCCGAAGTCGCCGCCTATAGTGGAAGCGAAGAAGGCATCACGTGGCAAAGTGGTGCCCCATAAACAAAGCAATGTCGGAAAGAGCAAGAAGGCCCATCCCAAGAAGCCCGCCACTTCGACAATGAATGAGCAGGCCACAAATGGTCAAATAACCGCTAGTATGGCGAGCAAAGAACAGGCAGAGGGCGACGACAGCGCCTGGTTGAAGGTTCCCAAAAAGAAGCCAAGAATGCCCGCGCGCGAAAAAGCGCGACCTGACGCAATCGTGGTGGCAAGCAAGGGCGAACTTTCATACGCCGAAATACTTCGCAGGGTCAAAGGGGACCCCAAACTCCATAACCTGGGTGAAGCGGTTACAAAGATTAGGAGAACCCAGAAAGGAGACCTGTTGTTCCAGCTGCGCGAATCTGGTGACAGAACCGAAGAATTCAGGAGTAAAATCGGCGAAAATCTTGACGCAGAAGCGGAAATCCGCACTTTAGTGCAGAGATCCACGATTGAAATCAAAGACCTTGACGAAGTCACCACCAGAAGTGACATCTGCGATGCAATCAAAGCGCAGTACAACATTGGAGTTGCCGAAGGAAATGTGCTCAGTCTTAGGAAGGGCTACGGTGGCACGCAGATCGCGACAGTGGGCCTACCAGCAGAGATGGCGAACAAAGTGCTGGAATCCGGTGAAATCAAAGTCGGCTGGGTAAATTGCCGTATTCGCGTTCGAAAGACCCTCACCAAATGCTTCAGGTGTCTGGAGTTTGGCCATACGGCGCGCCAGTGCAAGAGCGAGCATGACCGATCCAAGCTGTGCAGAAACTGTGGAGAAGAAGGTCACATAGCCAAAGAATGCAAAGTGGACGCATTATGCTTCTGGTGTAAGATGGTTACGCCAGAAAACGCTGGACACGTGGCTGGTAGCAGCAAGTGCCCGGTACTCAAGAAGGCACTGGCCAAATTAATACTCGTATGATAAATGCTGTCCAGATAAATCTAAACCACTGCGCAGCCGCGCAGGACCTTCTGGCGCAAACAGTAAGGGAGAAAAGAATCGACGTAGGCCTAATAAGCGAACCGTATAAACCCATAGATGATAACACAAAAAAGGCCGCGATATGGACCTGCGGGAATTATGCCCTGCAGTCAGTCGGCCATCGGGGAGACCACTTCGTATCTGCTAAGATAAATGGTGTACATTCTTATAGCTGCTATGCACCCCCCAGTCTATCATTGGCGGATTATATGAAGCTGTTGGACGACATTGTAGCTGACGCACGAGGAAAACACCCAGTTATTATTGCTGGGGATTTCAACGCCTGGGCTACCGATTGGGGAAGTAAAACCACAGACGTAAGAGGGAGAGTTCTCCTCGAATCCTTCGCAAGACTGGATATAACTCTGGCCAACGATGGCGCAGCTGAAACGTTCCGAAAGGCAGGCAGAGGGTCAATCATCGACATCACATACATGAGCAACTCACTCCTGCGGAAAGCCAAATGGCTAGTCAGTGAAGAATATACCCATAGCGATCACCAGACTATCTTATTCAATGTCGCAAAGAGAAACGCAGACTGTGCCCCACGCTAACAGGGCCAAAGTGGAAGGACACGCTGCTTGACAAAGATATGTTCAAGGAAATACTAAACACCAGCGCAACAATGAACAATGGACCGGCTGAAGCCCTTTCTCATCAGCTAATCCAGATCATCACCGCAGCGTGCGACGCATCAATGCCCAGAAGATCTGTCAGTAAAAGAGGCGAGCCTTGCTACTGGTGGACCGACGAGATTAAACAGCTCAGAACGAAGTGTCTACAAGCACGACGAAGATCTCAGAGATCCAGAGGAAGAGAAGATATCCAAGAACGACTAACCAACTTTAAACTGGCGAGACGGGAACGGGAAAGTGCCATTAAAAAGAGTAAGTCAAGGAGTTTTAGACAGCTCTACGACGGGGCTAACCTAGACCCCTGGGGCTTAGCGTATAGGGTGGTGATGAAAAAGCTCAAAGGCAACAGGTCCACTAACCTGCCCTGCAATACTAAGGACTATAGTAGAGCACCTATTCCCGCATAGACCAACTACTATGGTCACCATCACAAGGGAGACCAATATGGAAGATATCCCTGCCATCACGTCGGAAGAACTTTTTGCTGCTTGCAAAAAAATTGGAGACACCAAAGCACCTGGACCAGATGGCACTGGTGACAAATAAGTGTAGGAGAGTGTTAGTATCAGCTCACAGGCTCTGTGCAATCAGAGTGATCAGTGGATTCTGTACAATCTCCTATGATGCAGCCTGTGTTTTAGCTGGAATGATCCCAATAGACATCCTCGCGGATGAGATGAAGAGGGTGTATCTTAGGCGATCATCCAACCGGCAAGAGGCAAAGAGGGTCAAGGAAGAAGAAAAGGCAGCATCCGCAATGCTGTGGCAAACCAGGTGGGACCGTTCCACAAAAGGCAGGTGGACGTACAAGCTTATTCCCATCACAGAAACATGGACAAAGAGATCATGGGGGAACTGTAACTACCATATCCCACAGTTCCTGTGTGGGCACGGCGGTTACCGGAAATACCTCCACAGATTTGGACACGATAGTTCGCCGCAGTGCCCAGAATGCCAAAATGAGGAAGAGGATGCGTTGCATGCAGTGTTCTACTGCAGACGCTTTGCAGAAGAAAGGGTAAATCTGCCAAGTCCAGAAAATCTCATTAGTCACATGACGCAGTCAGAGGACAAGTGGATGGAGATCTGCTCATTTATAGTGCGCGTACAGTACGCGCTGCGAAGAGCAGAAGCCCTAAGAAGAGCTCAAGAGGCGGTGTTTCTTTTGTAATCTTATACACACTCTATTGAAAATAAAAATGGGTAAAAGCAAGGAAAAAACGTATTTTTACTTTCGTTATAAAAATTTGTATATTCAGTTTTTTGCGCCAAAAAAAAAACCCTTATGTCAAGTGACATTAACTTACAAAAACAAAACAAATTATCTTACATTGAGTGTTAAAACATTGTTAGGAATAGTATTCCAATATTCTATTTACATTTTAAATTTACATTTAAATTGGATAAAATTTTAACCCTCAACATTCTCCCCGGCCATGAACGAAGTTCAGCATTTCTCTCTGCTACATGCCTTTTGCCATCTCTGCATGTGGGGTTTGCACTACATTATCTGCTTCGATTTTGTATATCATCCAGATCATCTCACTGTTTGTTTCCTATGGAGCAACTTATTTTTATTAATGAGACAAAACAAGACAATGAGAAAAAACAAGACAACATATAGAGTGAATAGATGGTAGTGGCTAATTTATCAGTTTGTTGCTTTCTCCTTCGTTTGCATGCCCGAGCAAATTCACCACGATCGTTGCATGGGTTGTTTACAATTCGGCATCATAATGAATTTTGGTCGTAGTCATGACTCGTGGCGCATTAAGTGTTGTTTTCCTTCCTTTGTTTTTGTTTTGTAGTGTATAACTTTACTTTTAAGTTGTTTTCGGTTTTATTTTGTATTGTGTCGTTTTGTTTGGTGTTCTTTTGATTTCATGTTTTCCATATGACCAGTGCGATGGGTCATTGAAAGGAAAAGAAAAATTAGTGTGTAGCATACATATTTACGTGCATGCCTATGGGCTTGGGAGCGTTTGTCATTTGTGTGGTAAACTCCATTCCATTGATAAATGGAAATGGTAAGTGCTAAGAGAGTGTGTGTGCTATAAATTATAGCCTAGAATATAGCTAAGCAATCGAGTTGGCGCGACGTTGGATTTGGGTGAGTTACTAAGTTTTTGTTGTTTATTCAATTATGGCTATGCATTGTTATTTTTCTTAGTTGATATTCATTAGATATGTATATATATGTATATGTTTTTTTTTTTTTTTTTATTTTTTTTTGCGAGAATGAGTACGCATGAGTGGAAGATTATTTTCTTGTGTGTAGTAAATGTTTGCCCCTTTTTCGCATGTGTCCCGTGCGATAATTTTATCATGTTGAATGTGTAATGTAACGTGCAAACTATTTGTAGAAGATTTGAGTAGGTATTTTGTACGTAATCTATATTAAATGATATTTGGAAATGTAAATAATAGTGATTGATCATCGAAGTTGAATTTAATAATTGATTTAAATTTTGAGTGGTTAATTCAACTTTGTTATGTGTTGTGTATTCAGTATAAATTTGTTTGTTTTGTATACCATTTGATGTTATGTGAAGTGTAGATTATCTTTTCAGTTCCATGAATATTCCCAGATGTTTTTGTTGCGTTCGGTGTCCATCGATGTTTTAGGCTGTTGTTCTGTTTAAATTATTGTTTCGTGTGCATGTGTTTCGTTGCTAGGAAGCGGACAGATTTTCGTAATCGGTGTTTTTATTTCTCGCGTTTTTGATCCTGTTGATATTTTGACTGTGACTACTCGCACTAAGTTGTCGGTTCCGTAGTGTAGTTGAGTGATTCGTGCAAGACTCCACTTACCCGGCGGAAGTCTTTCGTCGCGTAGCAGCACCAAATCCCCTTCTTTGACGCCTTGTGCTTCTCGTTTGGTCCATTTCGGACGCTGTTGAAGTCTTGTGAGGTATTCGGTGCTCCATCGCTTCCAGAAAGATTGGCTTAAACCTTGCACTCGTTTCCATCTGTCAAGGTAAGAGAGTTTCTCGATTTCGTATTCCGGTTGTGGCGGTGTTATTAGCGGTGCTCCGATTAGGAAGTGACTTGGAGTTAACGCTTGCAGATCGTTGATGTCTTCCGATACAGGACACAAGGGTCTCGAGTTGAGACACGCTTCAATTTGTGTCAGAAGCGTGCTGAGCTCCTCATAAGTAAGTACTTGGTTACCAGCGACTCTTTTTAAGTGGAACTTAATCGACTTGACACCAGCTTCCCATAGACCTCCAAAATGAGGGGAAGCGGGTGGATTAAAGTTCCATTTCGTACCTTCACTTGCCAACGCTTCTGCACAAGTCTTCCAATCGAACTGCGCCGATTTCAAGAGCTTCTGCAGCTCCGTATTCGCACCTACAAAATTCGTGCCGCAATCGCTATACATAGCCACACATAAACCTCTTCGCGCTGTAAATCTCCGGAATGCTGCGAGAAACGCCTGGGTCGTTAAGTCGCTTACGACTTCGATATGTACCGCCTTGGTTGCCATACACACGAAAATTGCGAAGTATCCTTTGAGTGTTTTCGCGTTACGTCCTCTCCAAGACCTAACATCAATCGGGCCAGCATAATCGACCCCTGAATGACTGAACGGTCTCGAAATCCTAACACGAGGAGCAGGTAGATTCCCCATCAGTTGCGCCATTGGTTTTGGTTTGAACCTGAAGCATATATTGCAACAATGTATATGCCTTTTGACGGCGGTTTTGATGCTGAAGATCCAAAATCTTTGACGCAGATACGAAACCATCTTCTGAACTCCTCCATGCAGTGTTTTTTCGTGCGCGTCTTTTATAATTAATTTCGTTAAATGATGTGTTGGGTGTAATAGCATAGGATGCTGTTGATCGAAGTCGAGGTCTGAGTTCTGTAGTCTGCCCCCCACTCTTATAATCCCCTGCTCATCGATGGTTGGGTTGAGCGACTTAAAACCCTTAATTTTGTAAAAGTTGTTCTTTATCTCAGTGGGAAACATCTTCTGCTGTACAGTACGAACTGCTGTTTGTACAGCTGTTTGTAGTTCCATCGGTGAAAGTGGGCCCTTCTCTCTCTCTTTATTGACGAACCTTCTGCAGTACGCAATTATTCTCAGCAATTTGCCTAGGTTTGAGCATCGTTCAATAAGGTTTTCCACAGAGTCCTTCTCGCTCATCGCACAGTGTACCTTTACTGACCGTTTGCCTTCTTCAGTTTCCAGCGTGTCGGGTTGTTTTGGAGAGATAAATTCCCAAGAATCGCGTAAGAATGACGGTCCATTCCACCAAAGGTCATTTTGTAGCAGACGTGATGGGAGAATTCCACGTGATGCCATGTCTGCTGGATTGTGTTCCGATGGTATGTGCCTCCAAGTGTCGCTGCTAGTTTGTCTCTGGATTTCAGCGACTCGATTGCGCACGAAGGTTTCCCATTTTGATGGCGGAGCCTTTATCCAACATAGCGTGATCTCAGAGTCTGTCCATGCGTACGTTGCACAGTTTCCCAACCTCATAGCTCTAACTGTTTCATACAGAAGTTTTGCCAACAAAAGTGCTCCACATAGTTCCAACCGTGGAAGAGTGACAGGATTTACTGGAGCTACCTTAGTCTTTGACATGACCAGGTGCATCTGAACCTTGTTGTTTTCGTCAAGTACACGTAGGTAGGTCGTCGCTACGTAGGCCTTTTCCGACGCGTCACTAAAACCATGTACTTCTAGGCTGATGTCATCCATACTAGTGCCAATCCATCTCGGAATGCGCAGTTTTTCGATCACAGGAAGCTCTTGCCGAAACAGAAACCATTCGCGTCGCAACTCCTCAGGGATGGGTGTGTCCCATTCCAGCTTTTCTGCCCATAGATCCTGCATTAACATCTTGACCTAGATGATACATGGAGAGAGCCAACCTAATGGATCGAACAACCTCGCAATTGATGACAACACCGTTCTTTTCGTGACGTCCTTCTCCTCAGATTGAGCTACTTGATATGTGAACGAGTCGCCTAGTGGGAGCCATTTCATCCCGAGTGTTTTCACGTAGTTAGCTTCATCGAAAGGCATAGAGAAGTCTACTTCACGATCTGCAGCTGGAATACCGTGCAAGAGTTCCTGGCTGTTGCTGGTCCACTTTCGTAGGCAGAAACCTGCCGATGCGAGAACCTTCTTGATCTCATCTCTCTTCCTTAAGGCTTGTTCAACCGAGTCTGCTCCAGTAATTACATCGTCCACGTATGTGTCGTTGCGCAGGATAGATGCAGCCAGAGGGTAATCATCTTCTTCATCGTCAGCCAGTTTTTGAAGGACTCGAATTGCGAGGTATGGAGCTGACGCTGTCCCAAACGTGACGGTTTGCAAGCGATATGTCCTCACTTGCTCCTTGGCATCGTTTCTCCAGAAGATGAGTTGATAGTCAGCATCCTTGGGATTGACCCTTACTTGGCGGTACATCTTTTCCATGTCCGCAGTAAACGTGAAACGGTGTTTTCTCCAACGCAGAATTATGTCTATAATATTTTCTTGTATTTTCGGTCCCACCATCAGGTGATCATTCAACGAAGAGCCAAAAGATGTTTTGAAAGCCGCATCAAAGACGACTCTCAACTTTGTGGTGGTACTGGATTCTTTGAAGACCGCATGATGGGGGATGACATAATGATATGGTGTCGCTGTAACCTCACAGGTATTGTTGACCTCCGTTGCATGACCTAGCTTGATGTATTCCATCACACATTTTTTGTACCCTTCGTGTAGTGTCGGGTTTAGATAGAACCTCCTTTCCAATTGATGGAATCTTCGTAGTGCTCCTTGAAACGTTGAACCTAAGGCTGGATATTCAATGCCTTTGAACGGGAGTCTAACCTGATATCTGCCATCAGGTAAGCGCTTTGTGTTCATAGTGAAGTGTTGTTCACAAGCTCTATCTTCTTCTGACTCGTACTTTTCGAACGGCTGATCTTCGATCTCCCAGAATTTCCGAAGTTGCGTATCAAGATCACGAAACTGAACGAAGCTTCGTACCTTCGCTGGGGGTTCGACTGCCGCCTTGCCGAACAAGATCCATCCCAATTGAGTCTTCTGGGCGATCGGTGCTATACAATTTTGCACTCTTACGATCTCGGGTAAAAGTATTTCTGCATAGACATCACTACCCAAAAGAATGTCTACAGCTGCAGGAGAGTGGTAGCTCGGATCTGCTAAGGTGAGCCCATTTATATGCTTCCATTTATTGAAATCTATCTTATGGGCCGGAAGAAGCCCAGTCAGGGATTTAAAAACAAAGGCTCGGGTGTGTCCTTCATACCCTGAATGCAACGATCCAAAAAATAAGTCAACATAGTTGTGGCATGCTCCACTGCTGACCTTCCCCAGCCCCGATACTTCAATAAATGTCCTTTTTTTTCGAAGGTTAAGCAGCTGAACTGCTGCTCCTGTAATGAAAGTTGCTTCCGAACCTGGGTCAATTAGTGCTCGTAGATTGATGAAGCTTCCCGAAACTGCTTTTACCTTCACTATTGCGGTTGCCAGAAGAACTTGTGTATTGGTGTTGTGTTGTGTGTAAAAATTGTTGAGTGTTGAGCTTGTTGAAGGTTGCTGTTCAATAACAGGGTGATACGGTGGTGCGTTAGGGTTGATTGTTGAGTTTTGATAAGAGTTGTATGTGTTGGGTTGCGTGGAAGACTGATGGGTTTGTGTGTATGTGTGGGGTGGTTGAGAGTGTGTATGTGGGTTGTGTGAGGTGCTGTTATGGGGTATGTAAGTGGACTGTATGTGATTGTGTTGTGTTGAATGTGCAGACATATTGGTGGATGGTGAGTTCTGAGGGTGACCTTTGTGTAGCAAAGAGTGGTGTCTTTGATTGCAGAAGTAGCAGCAAACACGACTTGGGCATTGTTGGGTCTGATGGCTATATGCCAAACAGTTTTCGCATATACCTAACCTCCTAACAGCATTTGCACGGTCCCTCACTTCGAAGGTCAAAAAACGGTTACAGTTTCGCAGTGAGTGTTGCCCCTTATTGCATACACCACAACTGTACTGCTGTTTTTGTTTTTGGCGAGTAGTGAACGCGTTTTTTACCTGTCGAGTTTGTTCCACCTTCGGAACGGGCATCTGCTTCTGCTGATCAACAGCCTCCAGGGTTCTAAACCTAGCTTCCAAGAAGGCAGCGAACTCATCAAACGTGGGAAGCTCTTTTTGCGATCCCAATTTTTCCTCCCATAAGTGCTGAGTAATAGCTGGCAGTTTTTTCAGCATGACATATATCACAACTATATCCCAATGTTTGATGTTTACTCCTAGATTTGTCAGTGCATGTAAGCACTCAGTAGAGACGTCCAACAGGTGTTTCAGATTGGCGGACTTTTCAACACTGACAACAGGTTGTCCAAAGAACAGCTTCAGTTGTGTGTTAACCAAAACACGTTTGTGGTCATACCTACTGGTGAGTATTTCCCATGCCTTTTCATAGTTCCCATTATCCAAGCTCAGATGCTGTAAAAGCCGCTCAGCTTCTCCTGATATGCTAGATTTTAGATAATGCAGCTTTTCTATTTCGGATAGTGCGCGGTCGCTATGGACAAGAGAATGGAAAATATCGTGAAATGATCGCCAGTTTTCGTAACTACCGGAAAAAGAGGGTAAATTAATTTTAGGAAGTCGAAGCTCATGTTTTTTGCCCGCAGAAGATCCATTCCCCGAGCTATTAGAAGGAGCAGAAAAACCGGGAACCTTATCAAGGGCCTCTAAAACAGATGCTCGGTATGTCAAATACAATTCCTTGATTTGGTCAAAAACAACTTCAATTTTCTCACTTTCAGCGTCTGTGGTTGCATTCGTGATGCCAGCTATGTTAGCCTCGTTACTCGCTTTGAAGTTGGATTCAAGAATGGAAAGTCGACCTTCAAGGTAATGGCCATTCCCCTTGACCTCCTTGTTCGCTTTCTTGAAATTGGCTTCATCTTTGGTAATTTGCCCCAACAAATTCTTTAAAACTTTGTAGCTCATTTTAATTTTTATTATTTTTTTTTTTTTTTTTAGATATAGCCAACTACTCTACTCACTCACCTGGATTCTGAATTGAATTATATATGTATTTTCGCGGTGCGGGAAATTTGCGATTAGCAGTAAACTCCTTATTGAATGTCTTTATTATAAATGTCTTTTATTTTAAATTTTGTTTCTCTTCTGCACAATCCGGTTCGAAAGGACCAATGTTTCTTTTGTAATCTTATACACACTCTATTGAAAATAAAAATGGGTAAAAGCAAGGAAAAAACGTATTTTTACTTTCGTTATAAAAATTTGTATATTCAGTTTTTTGCGCCAAAAAAAAACCCTTATGTCAAGTGACATTAACTTACAAAAACAAAACAAATTATCTTACATTGAGTGTTAAAACATTGTTAGGAATAGTATTCCAATATTCTATTTACATTTTAAATTTACATTTAAATTGGATAAAATTTTAACCCTCAACAGGCGGCCTCGTAGAATAGAGCATAATTGCTAACCGGCCCCGCGAAGTAATACCTCCATCTCCTAGCTTTTGGGTAAAGAGATGGCACCGTGGGAAACCATAGCTCCACTGGTACCTACCAGTGGACACTTCAATTTCAACACTGCCTTTTAGGCATTACGACTGAGCCCAGTAAGGTCGTAATTATGGTATACTGGAATCAAATCTCTAGAATGATTGACATATGGGCTGACGTTTGCAGTATTCTGTTACCTGAGTAAGCAGGAGTGAAATCCTGTTGAAATGGCTTTCAGGCTAATGCTGTGAACGCCCCCGTCCCGTTAAAACCCTGGCAGGCCTCAAAGTACGTTCAATGTTTCGTCGCCATTAAGTTGGTGGTGTAGGTCCAGATGTAACATTCCTGGTTAGCACCGATCCGGCTCTGGCACATAACCCCATAAGGGTCTGTGTCAACCCTTGCATGGCCTCACTGCGTGCATAGATAACCATGGGATCGCTAGGTGACTACACACCCGAGCATTGACAGCGGCTTTGAGTGCGGACCCAACAAAAATGAACACAAATAAACAATATCAACATCAACAAAACCAGGAGAATGAGATCAACGGAGAGAACCCATTCCGGAAGAGCTCGATGGTGAGAAGATCTCCGGCTAGACAGCCGCCATCGCCCCAGAGGAGTCCTGATGGAGAAGCGGCGCCTCAAAGAAATGCGTGGATGGTGCTGGATCCGAATAACCAGCCCTCCGTGTTCCACAAATTAGGGGAACAAATAAAAGCCCTAGTGGAAATGCTGGAGGATGGTAAAAGGCGATCAATTCACCAACCAATGCGGGATGCAATAGAAAGCATCAAAACGCTCTATGAGCTCTCGGCGAACGAGATGCGTGATAGCAAGCCCAAGAAAGTTATCAGCAAAGAAAACACCTCCCAAACATCCCCATGGCTTAAGGTGATTTCGGGGCTCAAACGAAGGCTAGAGCCTATAGAGTCGCCGAGCTCGAAACGCCCGCCGAAGTCACCGCCCTTAGTCGAAGCGAAGAAGGCATCACGTGGCAAAGTGGCGTCCCAAAATCAAAGCAATGCCGGAAAGAGAAAGAAGGCCCATCCCAAGAAGCCCGCCAAATCGACAGTGAATGAGCAGGCCACAAATGATCAAATAACCGCTAGGGCGGCGAGCAAAGAACTGTCCAAGGGCGACGACAGCGCCTGGTTGAAAGTTCCCAAAAAGAAGCCAAGAAAGCCCGCGCGCGAAAAAACGCGACCTGACGCAATCGTGGTGGCAAGCAAGGGTGAACTTTCATATGCCGAAATACTTCGCAGGGTCAAAGGGGACCCCAAACTCCATAACCTGGGTGAAGCGGTAACAAAGATTAGGAGAACCCAGAAAGGAGACCTGTTGTTCCAGCTGCGCGAATCTGGTGACAGAACCGAAGAATTCAGGAGTAAAATCGGCGAAAATCTTGGCGCAGAAGCGGAAATCCGCACTTTAGTGCAGAGATCCACGATTGAAATCAAAGACCTTGACGAAGTCACCACCAGAAGTGACATCTGCGATGCAATCAAAGCGCAGTACAACATTGGAGTTGTCGAAGGAAATGTGCTCAGTCTTAGGAAGGGCTACGGTGGCACGCAGATCGCGACAGTGGGCCTAGCAGCAGAGATGGCGAACAAATTGCTGGAATCCGGTAAAATCAAAGTCGGATGGGTAAATTGCCGTATTCGCGTTCGAAAGACCCTCACCAAATGCTTCAGGTGTCTGGAGTTTGGCCATACGGCGCGCCAGTGCAAGAGCGAGCATGACCGATCCAAGCTGTGCAGAAACTGTGGAAAAGAAGGTCACATAGCCAAAGAATGCAAAGTGGACGCATTATGCTTCTGCTGTAAGATGGTTACGCCAGAAAACGCTGGACACGTGGCTGGTAGCAGCAAGTGCCCGGTACTCAAGAAGGCACTGGCCAAATTAATACTCGTATGATAAATGCTGTCCAGATAAATCTAAACCACTGCGCAGCCGCGCAGGACCTTCTGGCGCAAACAGTAAGGGAGAAAAGAATCGACGTAGGCCTAATAAGCGAACCGTATAAACCCATAGACGGAAGCAGCCGGATAGATGATAACACAAAAAAGGCCGCGATATGGACCTGTGGGAATTATGCCCTGCAGTCAGTCGGCCATCGGGGAGACCACTTCGTATCTGCTAAGATAAATGGTGTACATTTTTATAGCTGCTATGCACCCCCCAGTCTATCATTGGCGGATTATATGAAGCTGTTGGACGACATTGTAGCTGACGCACGAGGAAAACACCCAGTTATTATTGCTGGGGATTTCAACGCCTGGGCTACCGATTGGGGAAGTAAAACCACAGACGTAAGAGGGAGAGTTCTCCTCGAATCCTTCGCAAGACTGGATATAACTCTGGCCAACGATGGCGCAGCTGAAACGTTCCGAAAGGCAGGCAGAGGGTCAATCATCGACATCACATACATGAGCAACTCACTCCTGCGGAAAACCAAATGGCGAGTCAGTGAAGAATATACCCATAGCGATCACCAGGCTATCTTATTCAATGTCGGCAAAGAGAAACGCAGACTGTGCCCCACTCTAACAGGGCCAAAGTGGAAGGACACGCTGCTTGACAAAGATATGTTCAAGGAAATACTAAACACCAGCGCAACAATGAACAATGGATCGGCTGAAGCCCTTTCTCATCAGCTAATCCAGACCATCACCGCAGCGTGCGACGCATCAATGCCCAGAAGATCTGTCAGTAAAAGAGGCGAGCCTTGCTACTGGTGGACCGACGAGATTAAACAGCTCAGAACGAAGTGTCTACAAGCACGACGAATATCTCAGAGATCCAGAGGAAGAGAAGATTTCCAAGAACGACTAACCAACTTTAAACTGGCGAGACGGGAACTGGAAAGTGCCATTAAAAAGAGTAAGTCAAGGAGTTTTAGACAGCTCTGCGACGAGGCTAACCTAGACCCCAGGGGCTTAGCGTATAGGGTGGTGATGAAGAAGCTCAAAGGCAACAGGTCCCCACAACTAACCTGCCCTGCAATGCTAAGGACTATAGTAGAGCACCTATTCCCGCATAGACCAACTACTATGGTCACCATCACAAGGGAGACCAATATGGAAGATATCCCGGCCATCACGTCGGAATAACTTTTTGCTGCTTGCAAAAAAATTGGAGACACCAAAGCACCTGGACCAGATGGCACTGGTGACAAATAAGTGTAGGAGAGTGTTAGTATCAGCTCACAGGCTCTGTGCAATCAGAGTGATCAGTGGATTCTGTACAATCTCCTATGATGCAGCCTGTGTTTTAGCTGGAATGATCCCAATAGACATCCTCGCGGATGAGATGAAGAGGGTGTATCTTAGGCGATCATCGAACCGGCAAGAGGCAAAGAGGGTCAAGGAAGAAGAAAAGGCAGCATCCGCAATGCTGTGGCAAACCAGGTGGGACCGTTCCACAAAAGGCAGGTGGACATACAGGCTTATTCCCATCATAGAAACGTGGACAAAGAGATCATGGGGGAACTGTAACTACCATATCACACAGTTCCTGTCTGGGCACGGGGGTTACCGGAAATACCTCCACAGATTTGGACACGATAGTTCGCCGCAGTGCCCAGAATGCCAAAATGAGGAAGAGGATGCGTTGCATACAGTGTTCTACTGCAGACGCTTTGCAGAAGAAAGGGTAAATCTGCCAAGTCCAGAAAATCTTATTAGTCACATGACGCAGTCAGAGGACAAGTGGATGGAGATCTGCTCATTTATAGTGCGCGTACAGTACGCGCTGCGAAGAGCAGAAGCCCTAAGAAGAGCTCAAGAGGCGGCCTCGTAGAATAGAGCATAATTGCTAACCAGCCCCGCGAAGTAATACCTAACGGCAGTCCCGCGGGGAGAGTGGTTGAAGGTCGTAAGGGTGTGGATTAGTACGTAGGCGCACTCCTGGCATCGAACATTCGGGTGTTGCGAATCGTGCATGTTGGTGGCACGGGCTACCGCATCTATGAAGATTACCACATCCATTGGCGCAACCAAAAAAAAAAAACAAAAAAACATGCATACACACATACATACATACACATACATACATACATACACACATATACATACATACATGCATACTTCAGGTCGGGGTTAGAATAGACCTGAGGTAAGGTATGCCTGTCGTAAGAGGCGACTAAAAATCCATTCGTGTTCCAGAGGCATAACATAGCGTTATAGCTCTAAATGACCTGAGCTGAAGCCTGAATGACGCTGAGGGAATGCATCCAAGCATGGTTATCGGAACACCCAGATGGAGGCTAACTGCGAAACCCAATAAGCAGCCCCCCATCCGGAGGGCGGAGAAGGAGGGCTTGGCTGAAAAGGTCAAAGGAATCCCTATGAACTCTCTGTGACAAGACGAGCAAGCACCGTCTTACAAGTAAGTGCTCCCCACCCCACAAGGTGGCAACGAGGGATACAGCAAGAAGCAAATGGCGAGATCCGGCGGTACCCGCCACAAGGTAAATGGTGCAGTCTCTCCACCCGGAAGTGACTGCACACGCATGTAGTTATTAAAATAAATTGAAAATTACCGTAAAACATTAAGACTGAGCCCAGTAAGGTCTTAATTATGGCATACTGGAAAAATAATTGGAATGACAGCTATGAGGGCTGACGTTTATAGTATTCTGTTACCTGAGTAAGCAAGAGTGAAATTTTGCGGAAATGGCTTTCAGGCTAATGCTACAAGCGCCCCCGTCCCGTTAAAACCTTGGCAGGACTCAAAGAACGCTCGATGCCTAAAGTTGGTGGTGTAGGTCAAGATGTAACATTCCTTGTTAAAACCGATTTGGCTCTGGCACAACACCTCATAAGGGTCTGTGTCAACCCTTGCATGGCCTCACTGCTTGCAAAGACAACCATGGAATCCTTAGGTTACTACACACTCGGACATCGATAACGGCTTTGAGTGGGGACCCAATCGAAATGAATCCAACAAAAACCAAATCAACGGAGGGAATATAAGTGGAAGAGAAAGGTAATGAGGAAAATCCCTTTCAAAGGAGCTCAAGGATGCTAAGGTCACCAGACACCGCACCAGCACCTTTAGGGAGAAGCACTGAAAACAGTGTTCTTTCTTAGCAATATATGGATCTGCGATAGGACAAAGCACGCTGCTATATGGATATGTGGAAGGCATGCCTTTCAAGAAACTAACGGACTTACGGACAAAGACGGGCCAAAATAAATGGCATATATTTTTACAGCTGCTATGCACGTCCAAGCTGGACCATTAACGAGTACCAGGCAATGCTAGACAATCTATCCGCCGACGTTCGTGGTAGAGCCCCTGTGGTTATCGGCGGCGATTTTAATGTATGGGCATCGGAGTAGGGTAGCAGACTTACAAACGCCAGAGGCCGTAGTCTGCTAGAAAGTTTTGCAACTCTTAACATAGGCATTGCAAACCAAGGTCGTGCAAACACATATCGTAAGGCAGGAACGGGCTCGATTATAGACATTACGTTCGTTAGCAACTCCCTCTTGCGAAACATAAAATTGCGAGTCAGCGAAGAATACACGCAAAGTGATCACCAAGCAATAATATTTGAAACGAAGGAGAAGAGTATCGTGCAACGCGCTAAACGAACGGGCCCAAGATGGAAGGACACACACTTCGACCTGGACGCGTTCGAAGAAATGATAAATACCGGAAACATAATTCAAAGCGGAACAGCTGACACCTATATACAACAACTCGTCCGCATTCTCACTACTGCGTGCGATGCATCAATGCCCAGAAGAACGGGTACTAGGGAAGGAACACCATGCTACTGGTGGAGTGAGGAACTAAAAAACCCTAGAGCAAAGTGATTAAGACACCGACGCAAAGTCCAAAGATCTAGGGGAAGAGATCGCTTTGAAGAACACCTTATTGGCTTTAGAAAAGCAAGACGTGACCTAAAAAAGGAAATCAAGGAGAGCAAGACAAGATGTTTTAAAAAACTTTGTGAGGAAGCCGACATAAACCGTTGGGGTACAGCATACAGGATCGTCATGACTAAGATAAAGGGCAGCAGGTCGCCTCAAATAACATGTCCAGCAATCCTAAGCTCCATAGTAGACACCTTTTCCCCCGAAGTACATCATTAGGGAGTCTAACACGGAGGACATCCCAATAGTCACAGCGGATGAACTCATAAACGCATTCAGGAAGATAGGCGACAGTAAAGCGCCCGGACCTGATGGCACACCAAATAAGGCACTAAAAGCAGCTATTTATAAGCGGCCAGACATGTTTATGGAAACAATTCAAAAATGTCTTGAAGAAGGAATTTTCCCGGATGCTTGGAAACTACAACACCTAGTCCTGCTTCCAAAGGGAACAAGCCACCTGGGGAACCGTCCTCGTATCGCCAAATATGCCTTCTAGACACAATGGGAAAGATACTGGAGCGGATAATATATGCTAGACTGCTCGCGGTAGCAGAAGAGAGAGGAGCACTATCAGACTATCAGTTTGGGTTCAGAAAATCGCGGTTTACTGTTCAAGCCGTAAAAACTGTGGTTGACATTGTGGCCGAAGCGATACAAGGAGAAAGATGGCGGTATGGTACAAAAAAATACTGTGTAGTGGTGACTTTGGACATCGAAAATGCCTTTAACTCGGCAAACTGGGCGTTCATCAGAAAATCACTAGCCAGTATGAGTACGGCATATTACTTGCTGAGGATATTAGAAAACTACTTTACCAACAGAAAACTGAGGTATGAAACTGATGAAGGGTTGAAATACTACAGCGTTTCAGCTGGGATTCCACAAGGATCAGTACTCAGTCCACTTCTATGGAACATTTTGTATGACGGAGTGCTAAGGCTTATGTTGCCGAGAGGAGTTCAAGTTATCGGATTTGCAGACGACATTGCCGTCGTTACGGTGGCAAAAGAAATAAAGGAGATAGAGTCTGCCACAAATGTAGCGATTATTCGCATCAAAGACTTGCTAGTATCCGCCGGTCTAGAATTAGCGGACCATAAAACGGAAGCCGTCTTAATTACCAGTAGAAGAATTGTGGAATACGCCAATATACGGGTGGGACATCAAATAATCCGACCGAAAGAATCAATCAAATACCTGGGAGTAATACTTGATAACAGATTACAGAGTTCAAACCACATGTAGAGTACTCCAGTAACAAGGCTTTACTGCTGCAAGGAGCACTCCCTGGAATACTACCAAACATTGGTGGACCTGGATACGCTAGGAGGAGTCTCCTCTACATGCGTGTGCAGTCACTTCCGGGTGGAGAGACTGTACCATTTACCTTGTGGCGGGTACCGCCGGATCTCGCCATTTGCTTCTTGCTGTATCCCTCGTTGCCACCTTGTGGGGTGGGGAGCACTTACTTGTAAGACGGTGCTTGCTCGTCTTGTCACAGAGAGTTCATAGGGATTCCTTTGACCTTTTCAGCCAAGCCCTCCTTCTCCGCCCGGATGCTTGGAAACTACAACACCTAGTCCTGCTTCCAAAGGGAACAAGCCACCTGGGGAACCGTCCTCGTATCGCCAAATATGCCTTCTAGACACAATGGGAAAGATACTGGAGCGGATAATATATGCTAGACTGCTCGCGGTAGCAGAAGAGAGAGGAGCACTATCAGACTATCAGTTTGGGTTCAGAAAATCGCGGTTTACTGTTCAAGCCGTAAAAACTGTGGTTGACATTGTGGCCGAAGCGATACAAGGAGAAAGATGGCGGTATGGTACAAAAAAATACTGTGTAGTGGTGACTTTGGACATCGAAAATGCCTTTAACTCGGCAAACTGGGCGTTCATCAGAAAATCACTAGCCAGTATGAGTACGGCATATTACTTGCTGAGGATATTAGAAAACTACTTTACCAACAGAAAACTGAGGTATGAAACTGATGAAGGGTTGAAATACTACAGCGTTTCAGCTGGGATTCCACAAGGATCAGTACTCAGTCCACTTCTATGGAACATTTTGTATGACGGAGTGCTAAGGCTTATGTTGCCGAGAGGAGTTCAAGTTATCGGATTTGCAGACGACATTGCCGTCGTTACGGTGGCAAAAGAAATAAAGGAGATAGAGTCTGCCACAAATGTAGCGATTATTCGCATCAAAGACTTGATAGTATCCGCCGGTCTAGAATTAGCGGACCATAAAACGGAAGCCGTCTTAATTACCAGTAGAAGAATTGTGGAATACGCCAATATACGGGTGGGACATCAAATAATCCGACCGAAAGAATCAATCAAATACCTGGGAGTAATACTTGATAACAGATTACAGAGTTCAAACCACATGTAGAGTACTCCAGTAACAAGGCTTTACTGCTGCAAGGAGCACTCCCTGGAATACTACCAAACATTGGTGGACCTGGATACGCTAGGAGGAGTCTCCTCTACATGCGTGTGCAGTCACTTCCGGGTGGAGAGACTGCACCATTTACCTTGTGGCGGGTACCGCCGGATCTCGCCATTTGCTTCTTGCTGTATCCCTCGTTGCCACCTTGTGGGGTGGGGAGCACTTACTTGTAAGACGGTGCTTGCTCGTCTTGTCACAGAGAGTTCATAGGGATTCCTTTGACCTTTTCAGCCAAGCCCTCCTTCTCCGCCCGGATGCTTGGAAACTACAACACCTAGTCCTGCTTCCAAAGGGAACAAGCCACCTGGGGAACCGTCCTCGTATCGCCAAATATGCCTTCTAGACACAATGGGAAAGATACTGGAGCGGATAATATATGCTAGACTGCTCGCGGTAGCAGAAGAGAGAGGAGCACTATCAGACTATCAGTTTGGGTTCAGAAAATCGCGGTTTACTGTTCAAGCCGTAAAAACTGTGGTTGACATTGTGGCCGAAGCGATACAAGGAGAAAGATGGCGGTATGGTACAAAAAAATACTGTGTAGTGGTGACTTTGGACATCGAAAATGCCTTTAACTCGGCAAACTGGGCGTTCATCAGAAAATCACTAGCCAGTATGAGTACGGCATATTACTTGCTGAGGATATTAGAAAACTACTTTACCAACAGAAAACTGAGGTATGAAACTGATGAAGGGTTGAAATACTACAGCGTTTCAGCTGGGATTCCACAAGGATCAGTACTCAGTCCACTTCTATGGAACATTTTGTATGACGGAGTGCTAAGGCTTATGTTGCCGAGAGGAGTTCAAGTTATCGGATTTGCAGACGACATTGCCGTCGTTACGGTGGCAAAAGAAATAAAGGAGATAGAGTCTGCCACAAATGTAGCGATTATTCGCATCAAAGACTTGCTAGTATCCGCCGGTCTAGAATTAGCGGACCATAAAACGGAAGCCGTCTTAATTACCAGTAGAAGAATTGTGGAATACGCCAATATACGGGTGGGACATCAAATAATCCGACCGAAAGAATCAATCAAATACCTGGGAGTAATACTTGATAACAGATTACAGAGTTCAAACCACATGTAGAGTACTCCAGTAACAAGGCTTTACTGCTGCAAGGAGCACTCCCTAGAATACTACCAAACATTGGTGGACCTGGATACGCTAGGAGGAGTCTCCTATCTAGAGTAGTCAGCTCAGTCCTCTTATACGCTGCTCCGGTCAGGGCGGGAGCACTCGCCATAAAAGCAAACAAGAGAAATCTGTTGTCCGCATACATGCTCAGTGCATTAAGAGCGATCTGTGAATTTCGAACAATCTCGGATGAAGCATCCTTCGTGATAGCAGGAATGGTACCGATCGACATTGTCGCGGACGAGATGTTGAGAATTTATAATAGAAGATGCAGGTGAAATTGCAAGAATAAAAGGAGAAGAGCGAGCGGCTTCAGCAGATGGACCTA
The DNA here is from genome assembly GCA_949129095.1 of Volucella bombylans. Taxonomy (NCBI): domain Eukaryota; kingdom Metazoa; phylum Arthropoda; class Insecta; order Diptera; family Syrphidae; genus Volucella; species Volucella bombylans. The sequence continues at coordinate 215,621,481 of OX422140.1, forward strand.
CAAGTTGATCCCGAACATCGAGACCTGGACAAAACGAGCACATGGGGATAACAACTACCACCTTACGCAGTTCCTATCTGGTCACGGCGGCTATCGTAAATACTTGCACCGATTCGGACACGATAGCTGACCTTTGTGCCCAGAATGCTCAAACGAGGAGGAAGATACGGAGCTCGCCATATTTCATTGCGGGCGTTTTTCGCAGTGGAGAATTAATCTGCCCAGTCCAATACTACTCATAGACCAAATGTTGCAGTCGGAGGAAAATTGGATGGAAATCGGCACATTTGTGACAATTCTGTAAAATGAGCTAAGAAGAATCGAAAAAAGTAGAAGAGCTGAAGAAGCAAATACAAGAAGAATAGCATGATCTGCTAACCAGCCCTGAGAAGTAATACCTAACGGCAGTCCCGCGGGGAGAGTGGTTGAAGGACGTAGTGGTGTGGATTAGTATGTAGGTGCACTCCTGGCATCGAACATTGGGGTGTTGCGAATCGTGCATGTTGGTGGCACGGGCTACCTCATCTATCAAGATTACCACATCCATTGGCGCAATCAAAAAAAAAAAACATGCATACATACACACACATACATACATACATACATACATACATACATACATACATACATACATACATACATACATACATACGCTTTAAACCCCACGTCGAGTACGCTACTAAGAAAGCATCGCTGATGCAGGCGGCACTCGCCCGAATGCTACCGAACATCGGCGGACCTGGATACGCCCGAAGGATTTTGCTGACCAGAGTGGTCAGCTCAGTACTTCTATACGCTGCTCCTATATGGGCGGGTGCGCTGGTGACAAACGAGTGTAGGAAAGAGTTAGTATCAGCTCACAGGCTCTGTGCAATCAGAGTGATCAGCGGATTCTGTACAATCTCCTATGATGCAGCCTGTGTTTTAGCTGGAATGATCCCAATAGACATCCTCGCGGATGAGATGAAGAGGATGTATCTTAGGCGATCATCGAACCGGCAAGAGGCAAAGAGGGTCAAGGAAGAAGAAAAGGCAGCATCCGCAATGCTGTGGCAAACCAGGTGGGACCGTTCCACAAAAGGTAGGTGGACGTACAAGCTTATTCCCATCATAGAAACATGGACAAAGAGATCATGGGGGAACTGTAACTACCATATCACACAGTTCCTGTCTGGGCACGGCGGTTACCGGAAATACCTCCACAGATTTGGACACGATAGTTCGCCGCAGTGCCCAGAATGCCAAAATGAGGAAAAGGATGCGTTGCATACAGTGTTCTACTGCAGACGCTTTGCAGAAGAAAGGGTAAATCTGCCAAGTCCAGAAAATCTCATTAGTCACATGACGCAGTCAGAGGACAAGTGGATGGAGATCTGCTCATTTATAGTGCGCGTACAGTACGCGCTGCGAAGAGCAGAAGCCCTAAGAAGAGCTCAAGAGGCGGCCTCGTAGAATAGAGCATAATTGCTAACCAGCCCCGCGAAGTAATACCTAACGGCAGTCCCGCGGGGAGAGTGGTTGAAGGTCGTAAGGGTGTGGATTAGTATGTAGGCGCACTCCTGGCATCGAACATTCGAGTGTTGCGAATCGTGCATGTTGGTGGCACGGGCTACCGCATCTATGAAGATTACCACATCCATTGGCGCAACCAAAAAAAAAAAAAAAAAAAAAACACAACACACATACATACATACATACATACATACATACATACATACATACATACATAAATACATAGAACTCAGACAGAAAAATTCTGCGTGTGAAGGCATTGTAGAGTTTCAAGCACAGAAAAGTAAAATACTGTGATATGCCTCGAATCACTCTGAGTGAAGAAAATCTCTCCGTCCTATTCGGACTCCCACCCCTGGAGAGCAAACATTGAAACCAAACACACCTGAGTTTCAAACCACTACAAAAACAATTTTCCTTTCTCCTCCTTCTATCTTTCCGCCCGTGCCCTGGTAAAAAAGTAAAAGTAAAAGGGAATCTAACCCCTTAGTTAATTATAAAAAAAATAAAAAAAAATTATGATATACTGGAATCAAATTTTTAGAATGATTGACATATGGGCTGACGTTTGCAGTATTCTGTTACCTGAGTAAGCAGGAGTGAAATCCTGTTGAAATGGCTCTCAGGTTAATGCTGTGAACGCCCCCGTCCCGTTAAAACCCTGGCAGGCCTCAAAGTACGTTCAATGTTTCGTCGCCATTAAGTTGGTGGTGTAGGTCCAGATGTAACATTCCTGGTTAGCACCGATCCGGCTCTGGCACATAACCCCATAAGGGTCTGTGTCAACCCTTGCATGGCCTCACTGCGTGCATAGATAACCATGGGATCGCTAGGTGACTACACACCCGAGCATTGACAGCGGCTTTGAGTGGGGACCCAACAAAAATGAAGAAAAATAAACAGCATCAACATCAACAAAACCAGGAGAATGAGATCAACGGAGAGAACCCATTCCGGAAGAGCTCGATGGTGAGATGATCTCCGGCTAGACAGCCGCCATCGCCCCAGAGGAGTCCTGATGGAGAAGAGGCGCCTCAAAGAAATGCGTGGATGGTGCTGGATCCGAATAACCAGCCCTCCGTGTTCCACAAATTAGGGGAACAAATAAAAGCCCTAGTGGAAATGCTGGAGGATGGTAAAAGGCGATCAATTCACCAACCAATGCGGGATGCAATAGAAAGCATCAAAACACTCTATGAGCTCTCGGCGAACGAGATGCGTGATAGCAAGCCCAAGAAAGTTATCAGCAAAGAAAACACCTCCCAAACATCCCCATGGCTTAAGGTGATTTCGGGGCTCAAACGAAGGCTAGAGCCTATAGAGTCGCCGAGCTCGAAACGCCCGCCGAAGTCACCGCCCTTAGTCGAAGCGAAGAAGGCATCACGTGGCAAAGTGGCGTCCCAAAATCAAAGCAATGCCGGAAAGAGAAAGAAGGCCCATCCCAAGAAGCCCGCCAAATCGACAGAGAATGAGCAGGCCACAAATGATCAAATAACCGCTAGGACGGCGAGCAAAGAACTGTCCAAGGGCGACGACAGCGCCTGGTTGAAAGTTCCCAAAAAGAAGCCAAGAAAGCCCGCGCGCGAAAAAACGCGACCTGACGCAATCGTGGTGGCAAGCAAGGGTGAACTTTCATATGCCGAAATACTTCGCAGGGTCAAAGGGGACCCCAAACTCCATAACCTGGGTGAAGCGGTTACAAAGATTAGGAGAACCCAGAAAGGAGACCTGTTGTTCCAGCTGCGCGAATCTGGTGACAGAACCGAAGAATTCAGGAGTAAAATCGGCGAAAATCTTGGCGCAGAAGCGGAAATCCGCACTTTAGTGCAGAGATTCACGATTGAAATCAAAGACCTTGACGAAGTCACCACCAGAAGTGACATCTGCGATGCAATCAAAGCGTAGTACAACATTGGAGTTGTCGAAGGAAATGTGCTCAGTCTTAGGAAGGGCTACGGTGGCACGCAGATCGCGACAGTGGGCCTAGCAGCAGAGATGGCGAACAAATTGCTGGAATCCGGTAAAATCAAAGTCGGATGGGTAAATTGCCGTATTCGCGTTCGAAAGACCCTCACCAAATGCTTCAGGTGTCTGGAGTTTGGCCATACGGCGCGCCAGTGCAAGAGCGAGCATGACCGATCCAAGCTGTGCAGAAACTGTGGAGAAGAAGGTCACATAGCCAAAGAATGCAAAGTGGACGCATTATGCTTCTGGTGTAAGATGGTTACGCCAGAAAACGCTGGACACGTGGCTGGTAGCAGCAAGTGCCCGGTACTCAAGAAGGCACTGGCCAGATTAATATGATAAATGCTGTCCAGATAAATCTAAACCACTGCGCAGCCGCGCAGGACCTTCTGGCGCAAACAGTAAGGGAGAAAAGAATCGACGTAGGCCTAATAAGCTAACCGTATAAACCCATAGACGGAAGCAGCTGGATAGATGATAACACAAAAAAGGCCGCGATATGGACCTGCGGGAATTATGCCCTACAGTCAGTCGGCCATCGGGGAGACCACTTCGTAACTGCTAAGATAAATGGTGTACATTTTTATAGCTGCTATGCACCCCCCAGTCTATCATTGGCGGATTATATGAAGCTGTTGGACGACATTGTAGCTGACGCACGAGGAAAACACCCAGTTATTATTGCTGGGGATTTCAACGCCTGGGTTACCGATTGGGGAAGTAAAACCACAGACGTAAGAGGGAGAGTTCTCCTCGAATCCTTCGCAAGACTGGATATAACTCTGGCCAACGATGGCGCAGCTGAAACGTTCCGAAAGGCAGGCAGAGGGTCAATCATCGACATCACATACATGAGCAACTCACTCCTGCGGAAAACCAAATGGCGAGTCAGTGAAGAATATACCCATAGCGATCACCAGGCTATCTTATTCAATGTCGGCAAAGAGAAACGCAGACTGTGCCCCACTCTAACAGGGCCAAAGTGGAAGGACACGCTGCTTGACAAAGATATGTTCAAGGAAATATTAAACACCAGCGCAACAATGAACAATGGATCGGCTGAAGCCCTTTCTCATCAGCTAATCCAGACCATCACCGCAGCGTGCGACGCATCAATGCCCAGAAGATCTGTCAGTAAAAGAGGCGAGCCTTGCTACTGGTGGACCGACGAGATTAAACAGCTCAGAACGAAGTGTCTACAAGCACGACGAAGATCTCAGAGATCCAGAGGAAGAGAAGATTTCCAAGAACGACTAACTAACTTTAAACTGGCGAGACGGGAACTGGAAAGTGCCATTAAAAAGAGTAAGCCAAGGAGTTTTAGACAGCTCTGCGACGAGGCTAACCTAAACCCCTGGGGCTTAGCGTATAGGGTGGTGATGAAGAAGCTCAAAGGCAACAGGTCCCCACAACTAACCTGCCCTGCAATGCTAAGGACTATAGTAGAGCACCTATTCCCGCATAGACTAACTACTATGGTCACCATCACAAGAGAGACCAATATGGAAGATATCCCGGCCATCACGTCGGAAGAACTTTCTGCTGCTTGCAAAAAAATTGGAGACACCAAAGCACCTGGACCAGATGGCATACCGAATAAGGCATTAAAGATGGCTATCAAGACGAGACCGGACATCTTCTTAGCGACGATGCAAAGGTGTCTAGAGGAGGGGATATTCCCTACGCCATGGAAGCTACAACACCTAGTGCTGCTTCAAAAGGGCAATAAGCCACCCGGAGAACCATCATCGTATCGCCCAATATGTCTGCTTGATACTCTAGGTAAGATCCTAGAGCGTATTATATACAACAGACTGCTGGCGGTGGCGGAGGAAAACGGAGCGCTGTCAGATCACCAGTACGGCTTCAGAAAATCTCGTTCTACCATCGATGCAATAAAGGCGGTAGTAGATACAGCAACTGAAGCAATACAAGGGAATAGATGGAAATGGGGGACAAAAAGATACTGCGCAGTAGTAACGCTCGACGTCAAAAACGCGTTCAACTCGGCGAACTGGTCGTTTATTAGGAGATCCTTGGCCAGGATGAATACACCATACTACCTCTTGAGGATAGTCACGGACTACTTCAGTAACAGGAGATTAAAGTACCATACGGACGATGGTGCTAAGCACTACAGTGTTTCCGCGGGAGTCCCACAAGGCTCGGTCCTTGGACCTCTCCTGTGGAATATAATGTACGACGGAGTTCTGCGACTAACCCTGCCTGAGGGAGTCAAGGTTATTGGCTTCGCTGACGACATAGCAGTGGTTACAGTAGCCAAGCACATCCACGAGGTGGAGTCTGCCACAGACGAGGCAGTTTCAAAGATAAAGGAATGGCTGGAGTCTACGGGTCTGGAAGTAGCTGCACACAAGACTGAAGCTGTACTAATAACCAGTCGCAAGGCGGCGGAATACGCGAACTTCCGCGTCGGAAACCAGACAATTAGATCCAAAGAATCCTTAAGGTACCTTGGAGTCATGATCGACAATCGGCTGCGCTTTAAACCCCACGTCGAGTACGCTACTAAGAAAGCATCGCTGATGCAGGCGGCAGTCGCCCGAATGCTACCGAACATCGGCGGACCTGGATACGCCCGAAGGATCTTGCTGACCAGAGTAGTCAGCTCAGTACTTCTATACGCTGCTCCTATATGGGCGGGTGCGCTGGTGACAAACGAGTGTAGGAGAGAGTTAGTATCAGCTCACAGGCTCTGTGCAATCAGAGTGATCAGCGGATTCTGTATAATCTCCTATGATGCAGCCTGTGTTTTAGCTGGAATGATCCCAATAGACATCCTCGCGGATGAGATGAAGAGGGTGTACCTTAGGCGATCATCGAACCGGCAAGAGGCAAAGAGGGTCAAGGAAGAAGAAAAGGCAGCATCCGCAATGCTGTGGCAAACCAGGTGGGACCGTTCCACAAAAGGCAGGTGGATGTACAAGCTTATTCCCATCATAGAAACATGGACAAAGAGATCATGGGGGAACTGTAACTACCATATCACACAGTTCCTGTCTGGGCACGGCGGTTACCGGAAATACCTCCACAGATTTGGACACGATAGTTCGCCGCAGTGCCCAGAATGCCAAAATGAGGAAGAGGATGCGTTGCATACAGTGTTCTACTGCAGACGCTTTGCAGAAGAAAGGGTAAATCTGCCAAGTCCAGAAAATCTCATTAGTCACATGACGCAGTCAGAGGACAAGTGGATGGAGATCTGCTCATTTATAGTGCGCGTACAGTACGCGCTGCGAAGAGCAGAAGCCCTAAGAAGAGCTCAAGAGGCGGCCTCGTAGAATAGAGCATAATTGCTAACCAGCCCCGCGAAGTAATACCTAACGGCAGTCCCGCGGGGAGAGTGGTTGAAGGTCGTAAGGGTGTGGATTAGTACGTAGGCGCACTCCTGGCATCGAACAGTCGGGTGTTGCGAATCGTGCATGTTGGTGGCACGGGCTACCGCATCTATGAAGATTACCACATCCATTGGCGCAACCAAAAAAAAAAAAAAAAAAAAACACCCAAGGCTAAGCTCAGGCTACTGGGGGGGTCACAGGTGGCGGATGGTGATCGGCCTGCAGATATGCAGGTTAGCTGCGACCTACCAGTGGACACTTCAATTTCAACACTGCCTTTTAGGCATTACGACTGAGCCCAGTAAGGTCGTAATTATGGTATACTGGAATCAAATCTCTAGAATGATTGACATATGGGCTGACGTTTGCAGTATTCTGTTACCTGAGTAAGCAGGAGTGAAATCATGTTGAAATGGCTTTCAGGCTAATGCTGTGAACGCCCCCGTCCCGTTAAAACCCTGGCAGGCCTCAAAGTACGTTCAATGTTTCGTCGCCATTAAGTTGGTGGCGTAGGTCCAGATGTAACATTCCTGGTTAGCACCGATCCGGCTCTGGCACATAACCCCTTAAGGGTCTGTGTCAACCCTTGCATGGCCTCACTGCGTGCATAGATAACCATGGGATCGCTAGGTGACTACACACCCGAGCATTGACAGCGGCTTTGAGTGGGGACCCAACAAAAATGAACACAAATAAACAACATCAAAATCAACAAAACCAGGAGAATGAGATCAACGGAGAGAACCCATTCCGGAAGAGCTCGATGGTGAGAAGATCTCCGGCTAGACAGCCGCCATCGCCCCAGAGGAGTCCTGATGGAGAAGCGGCGCCTCAAAGAAATGCGTGGATGGTGCTGGATCCGAATAACCAGCCCTCCGTGTTTCACAAATTAGGGGAACAAATAAAAGCCCTAGTGGAAATGCTGGAGGATGGTAAAAGGCGATCAATTCACCAACCAATGCGGGATGCAATAGAAAGCATCAAAACGCTCTATGAGCTCTCGGCGAACGAGATGCGTGATAGCAAGCCCAAGAAAGTTATCAGCAAAGAAAACACGTCCCAAACATCCCCATGGCTTAAGGTGATTTCGGGGCTCAAACGAAGGCTAGAGCCTATAGAGTCGCCGAGCTCGAAACGCCCGCCGAAGTCACCGCCCTTAGTCGAAGCGAAGAAGGCATCACGTGGCAAAGTGGTGCCCCAAAATCAAAGTAATGCCGGAAAGAGAAAGAAGGCCCATCCCAAGAAGCCCGCCAAATCGACAGAGAATGAGCAGGCCACAAATGATCAAATAACCGCTAGGACGGCGAGCAAAGAACTGTCCAAGGGCGACGACAGCGCCTGGTTGAAAGTTCCCAAAAAGAAGCCAAGAAAGCCCGCGCGCGAAAAAACGCGACCTGACGCAATCGTGGTGGCAAGCAAGGGTGAACTTTCATATGCCGAAATACTTCGCAGGGTCAAAGGGGACCCCAAACTCCATAACCTGGGTGAAGCGGTTACAAAGATTAGGAGAACCCAGAAAGGAGACCTGTTGTTCCAGCTGCGCGAATCTGGTGACAGAACCGAAGAATTCAGGAGTAAAATCGGCGAAAATCTTGGCGCAGAAGCGGAAATCCGCACTTTAGTGCAGAGATTCACGATTGAAATCAAAGACCTTGACGAAGTCACCACCAGAAGTGACATCTGCGATGCAATCAAAGCGTAGTACAACATTGGAGTTGTCGAAGGAAATGTGCTCAGTCTTAGGAAGGGCTACGGTGGCACGCAGATCGCGACAGTGGGCCTAGCAGCAGAGATGGCGAACAAATTGCTGGAATCCGGTAAAATCAAAGTCGGATGGGTAAATTGCCGTATTCGCGTTCGAAAGACCCTCACCAAATGCTTCAGGTGTCTGGAGTTTGGCCATACGGCGCGCCAGTGCAAGAGCGAGCATGACCGATCCAAGCTGTGCAGAAACTGTGGAGAAGAAGGTCACATAGCCAAAGAATGCAAAGTGGACGCATTATGCTTCTGGTGTAAGATGGTTACGCCAGAAAACGCTGGACACGTGGCTGGTAGCAGCAAGTGCCCGGTACTCAAGAAGGCACTGGCCAAATTAATATGATAAATGCTGTCCAGATAAATCTAAACCACTGCGCAGCCGCGCAGGACCTTCTGGCGCAAACAGTAAGGGAGAAAAGAATCGACGTAGGCCTAATAAGCTAACCGTATAAACCCATAGACGGAAGCAGCTGGATAGATGATAACACAAAAAAGGCCGCGATATGGACCTGCGGGAATTATGCCCTACAGTCAGTCGGCCATCGGGGAGACCACTTCGTATCTGCTAAGATAAATGGTGTACATTTTTATAGCTGCTATGCACCCCCCAGTCTATCATTGGCGGATTATATGAAGCTGTTGGACGACATTGTAGCTGACGCACGAGGAAAACACCCAGTTATTATTGCTGGGGATTTCAACGTCTGGGTTACCGATTGGGGAAGTAAAACCACAGACGTAAGAGGGAGAGTTCTCCTCGAATCCTTCGCAAGACTGGATATAACTCTGGCCAACGATGGCGCAGCTGAAACGTTCCGAAAGGCAGGCAGAGGGTCAATCATCGACATCACATACATGAGCAACTCACTCCTGCGGAAAACCAAATGGCGAGTCAGTGAAGAATATACCCATAGCGATCACCAGGCTATCTTATTCAATGTCGGCAAAGAGAAACGCAGACTGTGCCCCACTCTAACAGGGCCAAAGTGGAAGGACACGCTGCTTGACAAAGATATGTTCAAGGAAATATTAAACACCAGCGCAACAATGAACAATGGATCGGCTGAAGCCCTTTCTCATCAGCTAATCCAGACCATCACCGCAGCGTGCGACGCATCAATGCCCAGAAGATCTGTCAGTAAAAGAGGCGAGCCTTGCTACTGGTGGACCGACGAGATTAAACAGCTCAGAACGAAGTGTCTACAAGCACGACGAAGATCTCAGAGATCCAGAGGAAGAGAAGATTTCCAAGAACGACTAACTAACTTTAAACTGGCGAGACGGGAACTGGAAAGTGCCATTAAAAAGAGTAAGTCAAGGAGTTTTAGACAGCTCTGCGACGAGGCTAACCTAAAGCCCTGGGGCATAGCGTATAGGGTGGTGATGAAGAAGCTCAAAGGCAACAGGTCCCCACAACTAACCTGCCCTGCAATGCTAAGGACTATAGTAGAGCACCTATTCCCGCATAGACTAACTACTATGGTCACCATCACAAGAGAGACCAATATGGAAGATATCCCGGCCATCACGTCGGAAGAACTTTTTGCTGCTTGCAAAAAAATTGGAGACACCAAAGCACCTGGACCAGATGGCATACCGAATAAGGCATTAAAGATGGCCATCAAGACGAGACCGGACATCTTCTTAGCGACGATGCAAAGGTGTCTAGAGGAGGGGATATTCCCTACGCCATGGAAGCTACAACACCTAGTGCTGCTTCAAAAGGGCAATAAGCCACCCGGAGAACCATCATCGTATCGCCCAATATGTCTGCTTGATACTCTAGGTAAGATCCTAGAGCGTATTATATACAACAGACTGCTGGCGGTGGCGGAGGAAAACGGAGCGCTGTCAGATCACCAGTACGGCTTCAGAAAATCTCGTTCTACCATCGATGCAATAAAGGCGGTAGTAGATACAGCAACTGAAGCAATACAAGGGAAAAGATGGAAATGGGGGACAAAAAGATACTGCGCAGTAGTAACGCTCGACGTCAAAAACGCGTTCAACTCGGCGAACTGGTCGTTTATTAGGAGATCCTTGGCCAGGATGGATACACCATACTACCTCTTGAGGATAGTCACGGACTACTTCAGTAACAGGAGATTAAAGTACCATACGGACGATGGTGCTAAGCACTACAGTGTTTCCGCGGGAGTCCCACAAGGCTCGGTCCTTGGACCTCTCCTGTGGAATATAATGTACGACGGAGTTCTGCGACTAACCCTGCCTGAGGGAGTCAAGGTTATTGGCTTCGCTGACGACATAGCAGTGGTTACAGTAGCCAAGCACATCCACGAGGTGGAGTCTGCCACAGACGAGGCAGTTTCAAAGATAAAGGAATGGCTGGAGTCTACGGGTCTGGAGGTAGCTGCACACAAGACTGAAGCTGTACTAATAACCAGTCGCAAGGCGGCGGAATACGCGAACTTCCGCGTCGGAAACCAGACAATTAGATCCAAAGAATCTTTAAGGTACCTTGGAGTCATGATCGACAATCGGCTGCGCTTTAAACCCCACGTCGATTACGCTACTAAGAAAGCATCGCTGATGCAGGCGGCACTCGCCCGAATGCTACCGAACATCGGCGGACCTGGATACGCCCGAAGGATCTTGCTGACCAGAGTGGTCAGCTCAGTACTTCTATACGCTGCTCCTATATGGGCGGGTGCGCTGGTGACAAACGAGTGTAGGAGAGAGTTAGTATCAGCTCACAGGCTCTGTGCAATCAGAGTGATCAGCGGATTCTGTACAATCTCCTATGATGCAGCCTGTGTTTTAACTGGAATGATCCCAATAGACATCCTCGCGGATGAGATGAAGAGGGTGTACCTTAGGCGGGGCCCCCGCCCAATTATCAAGGCTTCGCCCTTTAATGACGTTGTCTAATAATGAACGGGGGCAGAGCAAAGTACTGGTCTTATCGTAAACATCTTCAGATGACGCTACCGAAGGTTGCTACGATTTGATCAGTCACAAGCTGCCGGTCATAGGTCTTGTTGGCGGCTGGACCACCGGTAGTCCCTACCAGGACTTAAATCACGGTACCATGGGAGTCAGGAGCCCCCCGGATCTCGGTCCGGGCCTGACTTGTTAGAGGTAGGCCCCCTTGTGGGAGCGTCATGGTGGCTGTGGTTTAAACCCAAAATCGCGGGTAATAGTCTTCCTATGGTTTTCCTTGGTTTTCCTTTTGGTTTTCCTTGGTTTTCCTTTGGTTGACTCAATGTGGAGTTGCAATAAGTGCTGGGTGCTGTGACCCTAAGAACAGTAAGAGGTTTTAGGTCGGCCTCGACTCATACCAAGGGTGGAACTTGTGCCGGCAACACAGTTCCGAATTGGTATCAAATAATGATTATCATTGTGAGCGATGGCAAGGCGTATCCTTGCTCCCATGGATGTATGGGCATCCCGTAAGTTTAAGCCCACATGGCAGGTACTTACGTTAAAAACATGAGACATCTGTAACTTAGGCGATCATCGAACCGGCAAGAGGCAAAGAGGGTCAAGGAAGAAGAAAAGGCAGCATCCGCAATGCTGTGGCAAACCAGGTGGGACCGTTCCACAAAAGGCAGGTGGACGTACAAGCTTATTCCCATCATAGAAACATGGACAAAGAGATCATGGGGGAACTGTAACTACCATATCACACAGTTCCTGTCTGGGCACGGCGGTTACCGGAAATACCTCCACAGATTTGGACACGATAGTTCGCCGCAGTGCCCAGAATGCCAAAATGAGGAAGAGGATGCGTTGCATACAGTGTTCTACTGCAGACGCTTTGCAGAAGAAAGGGTAAATCTGCCAAGTCCAGAAAATCTCATTAGGCACATGACGCAGTCAGAGGACAAGTGGATGGAGATCTGCTCATTTATAGTGCGCGTACAGTACGCGCTGCGAAGAGCAGAAGCCCTAAGAAGAGCTCAAGAGGCGGCCTCGTAGAATAGAGCATAATTGCTAACCAGCCCCGCGAAGTAATACCTAACGGCAGTCCCGCGGGGAGAGTGGTTGAAGGTCGTAAGGGTGTGGATTAGTACGTAGGCGCACTCCTGGCATCGAACATTCGGGTGTTGCGAATCGTGCATGTTGGTGGCACGGGCTACCGCATCTATGAAGATTACCACATCCATTGGCGCAACAAAAAAAAAAAAAAATACATACATACATGCATACATACATACATACATACATACATAAATTACATACATACATACATACATACATACATACATACATACATACATACATACATACATACATACATACATACATACATACATACATACATACATACATACATGCAGGAGCGATAGACTATGAGCAATCAATATTATAAACAACGATAAGAGTATCAATAAACAATGAGTAATTTACGGTCGACGACCACCATCTGCGCCAATAAATCGTCATTCAATTCGAGAAGATACAGTTTCAGAAGTATGAGTCGTCAGTCGTCGGATGTTGACCCAGACGTTTGGGGTTTGTTTACAAAGTGCATTGGTTTGCGAAGAAGACAGTGTTACGAATGGAAGTTGTGCGACCTACATTTGGAAGCATAAAAGCCAGCGTAACATGAACAATGTTGTCTTTTGAAGATACAATGTCGCCAATGAAAACAATCGTTATTATGGTAATTGGGGTAAGCGGTGGATGGGCTTTGTTGATGTTAGCCCTGAAATGGTGGACGTGGCACAAGCTGCTAAGTGCCGTTGGCATCTGGGACATGCTGGACTGAACTGATGACTAAGTAGAAGATCACTATTTAAAGGCGGCGTACGATGGAAGCGAGGGTAGTCCAACAACCTAGTGGTAGCACGGAGGTCGTCGATCAGAGTAAAAACAATAACTAAAATACAAAACAAATTGTAAAAAAAACAAATATACGAAATAAAACGCTTATTTAGATCGCAAAAAGTAACGCGCCTTTCAATTTTAAAATATTATCGTCCCCCACATGGGGGCTCAACCGGGATATCTTTCCCAAAAATAAGTGAACAGTAATAGGTAAAATTGAGAGGGCTAAGGTCAAGATAGTCAAGACGGTTAAGAGCGGTGAAGACAGGAGAACGAGTAGACTCAGCTAAGTAAAGAAGTGAATGGAAGACCTGACCGTGAGAGAGCTACAGCAGTTTCTAAAGAGAAAAGGACTGTCATATCGGTATAACGTAAAAACCGACCTACTGGTACGTATTAAAGAAAAGTGTGGGGAAGAGGTTACAGTGGGGGACATACTAGGCGGGGATAGTAAAGACGAGTGCAAAGAGCTAGAAGTGAGCGAAGACGGCCCAGACTGCGAAATTAGCAAAGACGAACAGGAAGAAGCAATGCCGAACGAAACTAATAACTTTGGTTTCAGAGACGTAGAGGACTCACTAGAGCATTTCTCAGGAGAAGCGGGGAAAAACATAACTGTATGGCTGAAAGACTTTGAAGAAATCGCAACGATGTGCAATTGGAACAACATTCAGAAGTTTTTGTATGCAAAGCGGCTACTGAAAGGAGCGGCTAGACTTGCTACGGAAGTAAGGGAAGGCATCTCGGACTTTTCAGCATTGAAAACACTTCTTCAAAAAGAATTCAGCACCAAGCGAAGTAGCATCGAGGTCCACCGGGCCTTGGAATGCCGAAAAAAGAAGACAACGGAGAGTTTGCTTGAGTACTTGTACTCCATGCAACAGCTGGCCAACGAAGGAGGGATCGATGAACCGTCACTAGTGGAGTATGTTCGAAACGGAATTCCGGACTCTGTACAAGACAAGACAATACTGTACGAAGCCACAACAATGGAGGAGCTGAAGAGGAAGTTGGATTGCTACCGTCAGATGAAGAAGTACATACCAGCCAACCAACCTCACAGCACAAATAAGCAATCGAGGCCTATAGCAAACAATATGAGAACAGACCAAGCAGGATCAGGGAAAAGATGTCACAACTGCGGTTCGAGGTCACACTTGGCCGCGGATTGCCCAGATAGACAGAAGGGGACGCGTTGCTTCAAGTGCAACATGTTCGGACACATCTCAACAAACTGTCCGACCAAAGAAGAGAAGCCCTCCACTCAAGGGGAATAACACACGTAAACCGCATAGAGAAAGACGACCGCCACATCCCGATAAAAGTAAAGGGTAAACTCTATCACGCTTTCGTTGACAACGGCAGCGATGTGTCCATCATCAGCAAGGCATTCCATGATAAGATAGGCGAAAAGAAACTAGAACAACCGGGAATGACCCTGAAGGGTTTTGGAGATCGACCACGAACAACTCTAGGTTCGTGCCTGTTAGAAGTGGAAGTCGGGGCAGAGAAGCATTGGATCCGGTTTCAAGTAGTACCTGACCATTGGTTGCCAGACGAGGTGCTGTTAGGGAGAGATTTCTTAAAGAACATCGAACTGATCATTAGTCATGGGCAAATTAGCATCAGCAAGAGCGAAGCTACTACAAATAGAAAAGTCCCCGAATACCAGTTACCGGAAAACGACGTCCGTCGGGAAAAACCCAAAAGATTTGAGGTGAAAGTGGACAACGAGGCATACATAGATGTCATAGGCAACATAGTGAACGAGTACAAGCCGGAGCGTCCGGCCAAGTCATGCGTAGAAATGAATATCATATTAACCGACGAGATTCCAGTTTATCGCAAGGCGAGAAGGCTTGCACCGCCAGAACGGGAAGCTGTGAGAAAACAAGTCAATGAGTGGCTAGCTGAGGGAGTGATAACACCAAGCCGGTCAGAGTATGCAAGCCCGATAGTTATGGTAAAGAAGAAGGACGGGACGTAAAGGTTATGCATCGACTACCGGGAGCTGAACAGAAAAGTGATCAAAGACAGGTTTCCAATGACGGTGATGGAAGAGGTGTTCGAACCATTACACGACGCAAAGGTCTTTATAACCTTAGATTTACGGGATGGGTTTTTCCATGTAGATGTGGCTGAGGACAGTAGACGATACACGGCGTTTATAACCCCAGACGGGCAGTACGAGTTCCTGAAGGTGCCGTTTGGCTTGTGCAACTCTCCAGCCGCATTCCAGAGGTTCATCAATATGATATTTCGAGAATTGATACTTGAAAAATACTTATTGATATACGTGGATGACATCATCATTTTTGGTGAGTGCGAAGACGAAGTACTGCAGAAACTCAAAGTTGTGCTGAGCGTAGCCGAAAAATACGGACTGAGAATCAAGTGGGAAAAGTGCCGGTTCCTGTCGCGCACTGTAGACTTCCTAGGGCACGTCGTAGGCAATGGGACTATAAGGCCGTCGGAAGAGAAGGTAAAGGCAGTGCAGAGGTTTCCAGTACCAAAGAATGTGAAACACGTACAAAGTTTTCTCGGTCTGACAGGGTTTTTCAGAAAATTCGTAAAAGGATATTCCAAAATAGAGAAACCACTGACAGATCTATTAAGAAAGGAGAATAGATTTAAATTCGGGGAAGAAGAAACGGTAGCATTTAACGAATTGAAATCTTATCTTTCCAGCGAACCCATTCTAAAGCTGTTTGATCCCGAGCTACCCACGGAGCTCCATACTGACGCTAGCCTAGAAGGGTATGGTGGGGTTCTACTACAGGAACACGAAGACGGGATGTTGCATCCAACATTCTTTCTAAGCTTCAAAACCAGTCAATCCGAAAAAAGGTTTACCAGCTACGAACTGGAGGTCCTGGCAGTGGTCAAATGTCTAGCGAAGCTGAGGGTGTATCTGCTAGGGAAGGAATTCACACTGATGACGGACTGCAAGGCATTCGAAGCAACAATGAAAAAGAAAGACCTATGCCCACGAGTGGCTAGATGGGCGATCATGATGCAAGAGTACTCAATGAAGGTCATTCATCGAGCAGGGACAACGATGAGGCACGTGGACGCCTTAAGCAGATATCCAATTATGAGAATCGAAGATGGTCTTATCCACAGGATAAAGACCAGTCAGGCCAAGGATGAGTACTGCCAACTTGTACTTAATCTAATTGCAGCCACGGGTGCATACAAAGACTATGAGACGAGGGCCGGGCTACTATACAAGTTCGAAGAAGGCGCACACTTGCTGGTAATACCAAAACGCATGCAGAAGGAGATCATCCGGGGTGTTCATGAGCGGGGACATATGAACGCTAGGAAGGTGGAAGCGGTAGTGAGGCAGGACTACTTCATACCCAAACTGAGGAAATGCGTACCCTGTATACTGGTGGCTAAGAAGAGCGGTCGAATGGAAGGCTTCCTGCATCCAATCGAAAAGACTGACGTACCACTTCACACACTGCATGTTGACCACTTGGGTCCACTACCGTCAACCAGTGTTTCTTCCGTAATTTTCAATTCAAGAGATTCCTTACCGCTGGTGGGGGGAAATCTTTTAAGTGAAACTACTTCGTTGACTCTTAATAACAAAAAGCGATTTTATTTATTGAATAGCTTCAATTTATACAGAAATTTTGCTTACTTTAACAAAAAGAAATTTGTACAGAAAATTTGCTTATTTAACAAAAAAGAATAAATATACAATTGACACTCGAGCGTGACAGATAAACGTACTTTTTGTCTATTCGACACTTTACGTATTGTGCGGTTGCAACTTGAGTCATTAAATTGTTGTTGTCACAACATGCTGGGGCCTCTCTCAAACTGACGAAACACAAAAATCGGTGTCTGAAAAAGTTCCTCCACCTTCAATCCGCTTCTCATCTTTAGACTGTTGACGTAAATTGTAACAGCTACTCCCAGAAATACCGTTGACCCCAGAAGAGAATATTGATGTACCCTATGGGTTTTTATTTCCTTCAGAATATGTTCTTGACTTCGTTGTAGCTCGATCGAATGTTCTAATTTTGAGATCTCTAACGACATATCGGTTTTCAATACAATGGGACTTTGCTCTCTTTTATAGTTAAACGTAGTTAACTTTTTAGAAAGATTGCAAGATGGTAGAAAAGAAGATGTTATTTTTTTGATCATTGTTTGTCTACCAATGATTGTCATCATTTGATCATGGATCATGCAATCTGCCGGCAATTTCAATATCCCACTACCCTTTAAGGTAGTGTATGATGGATTAAAGTCACAGTCAATGTTGATTGTAGTTGTACCCGGAACACTATATATCCAAGAATTCGGATGATGCATTTCAATCCAATATGTTTTAATCGGAATGTTGTTCGTCAGGCATGAGTCCAAAAGCTCAGTGTTGTGGTGAATTAGGCTCATTTCACAAGAGCTGACCGAAGCTCCTGATGTATATATTGGGTGTTGAAGTCTACACCAGTAATTATCGAGGTGTCTCTCCTTGCAAAGGGAGAATTCAGATCTATCAAGAGGTTAAAAATGGTTTCCCTTTAGATTCACAAGCAAGTAGTCTGAAGTTGCCACAATGCAAGTGAAATTCCCACTATGGAAAGTAGGAACTGGTAACACTTTATATATCTTAAATTCCTCATTAAAAAGAAGTGGGAGTGTTATTTCTATTATTATATTTCTGCCAGTCAACCTTCTTCTTGAACTCAAGCTTTTGTAAAGTTGAAGGATGGATTCATGCTGCCTCTTTCCTGGTATCATTAATCAACGCGGTATGTTTTCGTGTATCCTTGTCAATTCATTTTTAAACTGTTGAACTGTCAGAATTAGTGGATGTACCTTTCCCGTTTGTGTTGACAAAATAATGTCTAGTAAAATATTCTGTGTTGACTGATAGTTAAACATTATCAGAATAGCGTTGATAGCAGTTGACGAAAATAGCTTCAAATTGTTGTATTTGTCTACATTATCCTTAATTTTGGCTACCACTTCATTCAGCGATTGAATCTGTTGTCTTGTGTCCAACTGTTCCCTTTTGAATATATTTATGGTAGAGTCAATTATGGTTGTTTGGTTTTTCATGAGTTGCAGCACATGGTTTTCGTTTCCTTGAATAGCTTCAATTGTTTCTTCATACTGTTTGGCGAACCGTTGATCAAGTATTCCAAATAACTCGTTCGTAATCGTTCCTACAAAGTCAAATGGAGAGCGCCGTTGTCTTCGCATAGAGTCATCATTCGCATGCAATAAAATATAGCTGTTTAGTTCAATTTGCTGAATCTGGCGCTTAAATTGGCTTAGTATCCCTTCGCACATTATTGACTTGACTTCAGCTATATCTGTGGGTGAGCACATTGTTTCCATTTGATTAACACTTTCCTTATAGGTTTCGAACTCCAACCAATATGATGTCATGTTGAAAAATACGATGGTTTTCCAAGAGCTCGAAATAAGACTCGCTCGTCCTACATCCTCAAAGTATATTCCTGGCTGGTTTTCAAATGGAGTGATTTCGACCTTATGTTGTTGATCAGTTGGAGTAGGTTTGACTGAGTTCATGATTCCTAACAGTATAAAAATCCAAAACAGTGAGCTAGGTTTCTTATTCGATGAGGTTTTAATAGTTGTTAACACTTGTGGTTTTCCTTTGCTTTCTCGAATCCTTACCAGGGTGAACTTCAGAAATTCTACCCATTACCCAGGTTGTTGGTGGTAATCGATCTTCCTTGATGAGAACAATGTCACCAACCTTGAAGTTCTCTTCCTTCTGTTTCCATTTCGTTCGCTGTTGAAGCTGAGACAAATATTCAGAAGACCAAGTTTTCCAGAAGTCTTGGGTAATTTTTTGTAGCAGCTGCCAACGGGAGCGGTATGTTTTAGTCTCATCGATAATTGGTTCGGGTGTTGCATTAATAGCGCTTCCTATGAGAAAGTGGCCAGGAGTAAGAACGGTCAGATCACTTATATCGTTTTCGATTGCCGTTAATGGTCGGGAGTTAAGGCACGCTTCTATTTGAGTTAGCACAGTTGTCAATTCTTCAAATGTCAATGTTCTGTCTCCAATCACTCGCTTAAGGTGATATTTGGTTGATTTTACACTTGCTTCCCACAATCCACCAAAGTGAGGTGACGCTGGTGGTATAAAGTGCCATTGGGTTCCATATATTGCGAGTATGACCGATGTATCCCTTTCAGATTGTTTGATTGAAGCTCGTAGTTGCTGTTGAATTTCTTTACTGGCTCCGACAAACGTTGTGCCATTGTCACTGTAAAAATGCGAACATATTCCCCTCCTCGAAGTAAATCGTCTTACTGCTGCTAAAAATGCTGCTGAAGTAAGATCACTAACCAGCTCAATGTGTACTGCTTTAGTTGTAAAGCAAACGAAAATGGCAATGTAGCCTTTTGTTGATCGGTTGTCTCTTCCTTTATTGATAAGTATTTGAATGGATCCTGCATAGTCAATTCCTGTGTGTGTGAAAGGTCTTGCTGGGGTTACTCTAGCAGCTGGTAACACACCCATTTGTTGAGAGTTTGGTTGTGCAATGAAACGATAACATCTTATGCACTTGTGTATAACTTCTCGGATTGCTCTTTTTGCTTGTGTTATCCAATACTGTTGTCTCAGTTTTGCAAGTGTAAGTCGAACACCACCGTGTAGTGTGCTTGCATGTGCGTCTTCAATGAGCAATTTTGTAAGTTTTTCACCATGCGGTAAAATATATGGGTGTTATTGTGAATTCGATAATTCTGAATTTTGCAAACGACCACCAACTACCAAAATGTCGTCATCATTTAATTGGGGGCTCAATGATAGTATTTTACTTCGTTTATCCAACTGCTTTCTTGTCTTAATGCACCTTAGCTCTTCGGGAAAAACTCTTTGTTGTATAGCTCGTATGATCGCGTTGCGAGCATCTTTGAGTTCCTTAGCTGACAAAGTGGTTATTTCCTTAATAGCGCATTTAGTTCTAGTTTGAGAGTCCTTTACTTTTTTATACTGCTGCACTCTAGTTTGCTTTGGCTTGTGATCTTTGCAACTGGCAATAAATCTTCTGCAATAGGCCGCTACTCTTATTAACTTGTTGTAACAAGAATATCTTTCAGTTATATCATCAGTGATTTGTATCCTTACTGTCATAACCTTTCTTGTTTCGGGAACGTCGACCGATGCATATTGGTTTTGTGATGGCC
Organism: Volucella bombylans; assembly: GCA_949129095.1. Taxonomy (NCBI): domain Eukaryota; kingdom Metazoa; phylum Arthropoda; class Insecta; order Diptera; family Syrphidae; genus Volucella; species Volucella bombylans. The sequence continues at coordinate 215,642,057 of OX422140.1, forward strand.
AATTATCAGAATTTCCTTCTAGCCATTTTGGACCCTTCCACCATAGTTGATTGTTCACCATAAATTCAGGTAAGCAACCTCTAGAAGCACAGTCAGCTGGATTTTCTGATGATTGCACATGTTTCCATGTATACCCTGTTGGCAACAAACGTCTTCCAGGTCGATGGACATTTCTGAATCCAAGCTAAGGTTATTGTGGAATCAGTCCAGGCGTAAACATTACCAACTTGTGTGCCATATGTCCGTAATGTGTCTGTCATTAATTTTGACAGTAAATGAGCTCCGCATAACTCCAATTTGGGAAGTTGAAGTTTCATGCGTATCGGCGCAACCTTTGTTTTTGCGCTTATAAGTCTGGTAACAAAGTGACCATTGGACAAGGAAACTCTGGAGTAAATTACCGCTGCATATGCTGCTTCTGAGGCATCACAGAAACCATGAAGCTCGATTTTCTTGCAATTGTCCGACTCTATCCATCTTGGAATTCTAATTTTTTCGACTTCAGTGATATTCTTCTTTAACTTGTTTCATTGTTTTTGTAACTCCACTGGAAGAGTTTCATCCCAATCGATTTCCGACTTCCAGATTTGCTGCATCAGAATTTTTGCTTTTACCGTTACTGGGGCTAACCAGCCAAGAGGGTCGTACAGCTTAGCTATTTCGGATAAAGTTTGACGTTTTGTCTGTGACATCTGCTTTAAAGTGATCGCGTCTAAGTGGGTCTTAAACTGGAATGTGTCACTTATTGGGCTCCAATGGATGCCTAATGTTTTGATGGTGTCATCAACGGCAAAATCGACTTTGTTTACATTTCTTGATTCGATTGGAATATCCTTAAGCAGTCTTTTGTCATTTGCAGCCCATTTTCGCAGGTGAGACCCAGCCTTCTCTAACATATCAATGAGTTGCCTTTGTGCTTCTTTGCATTTTGTGATTGTGTCTTGTCCGGACATTACGTCATCAACGTAAAAATCATTTTTCGCTATTTCCGAGGCGACTGGAAACTGCAGTTTTTCGTCTTCAGCTAGTTGTTGTAGCGTTTTTATTGCCAAATATGGTGCTGACGCTGTACCATAAGTAACTGTGGTAAGTTTATACTCCTTGATGGTTTGGTTTTTGGCACTTCGCCATAATATCCGCTGATAATCTTGATGATCCTTATGTAACTCAATTTGGCGGTACATTTTCTCTATGTCTGCACTAAAGACATATTTGTGTTTCCTCCATCGCATTAATATAGTAGCTATATCATCTTGGAGCCTTGGGCCTACTAGCATTAAATCGTTTAGGCTTACATCGGTTGATGTTTTAGCTGATGAAGACGACTCGTAATTTTGTGGTTAAGCTGTCCGGTTTTATGACAGCATGATGAGGCATGTAGTATGGTTTTTTCTCCTGCGGATTGTTTGATTCCACTTCGATCATGCGACCGAGCCTTAAGAATTCGTTCACCTCATCAGTGTATTCTTGCTTGAGTTGTGGATTTCTATCGAACTGAGCTTCAAGTTGACAAAATCGTGCAAATGCTCTGTTTTTTGATTCTCCTAATTTGCTGGTATTAGTTGTTTCTTTATTAAAAGGGATTTTTACTACATATCTCCCATTGTTTTTCCGGTAGTGTGTTTCTTTATAGAACGCTTCACAGTCTATCTCCATTTGTGTTTGTTTTCTTGGTTGTGAAACTTCCTCCAACTCCCAAAATTGTTCTAGTTGTTTATCAACTGATTTTTGGGCTACAAGTCCAATGATTCCTTTACTCCAAGAAACTTCAGATTTTGCTCGTCCTGATATAAGCCATCCTAACCGTGAGTTTTGGGCTATTAGGGAAGTTGTGTCATCCCTTCTTATACCATCGAGAATAACATCTCCAAATATATCGGCTCCGATAATTAAGTCTATAGTTCCAGGAATATCGTAGGTTGGATCTGCCAGCTCTATACCTTTAAGGTCTCCAAAGCTCACGCGTTTTACTTGGTTTGATGGAAGTTGGCTTGTTAGTTTAGGCAGAACAAGGGCTTCAACCTGGAGGTTGAGCTTTGATGGAAACCATGAAGTTATTGTGAACTCGACTTTGTGTTTGGACGTGCCGGTTTTCATAGCGCCTAAGCCACTCACTTCAATGTTCACTTCTTGTTTCTTTAGCTTTAATAATTGCACAACTGATTCCGTTATTAACGTTGCTTGAGCACCTGGGTCAATAAGTGCTCGTATCTTGACACTGTGGCCATCACTGCTGCTTGCATAGACAATTGCTGTTGCTAGAACAACATTTTCATCTAGGTAACTATGGTTCACCTGTTTTTGTTGCATTTCCATATGCAACATTGTATGATGCTTCTTGTTGCACTGTTTGCATGTACGTTTGCTTGGACATTGAGTTTGCTTAGCATGTTGCAAGCAGTTATAACAAAGTTCCGCCTGTTTGATTTGTTTACATCTTTCACTTGGCGTTAAGTTGTTGAATGTTGGGCATTTGTATATTATGTGATCGCCCTTGCATATGCGGCATTGTGTTACTGCCTTGGATCTGACGTGGAAATTACGTATTGTGTGTTTTGCTTCATCCCCACATTTTTGTTGCTTTTTTGCTGGATTCAGAACTTCTAAGGCTTGGTAACGTCTTTCCATGAACTCCAAAAGCGTTTTTAAATCGGGCATTTTATTGGGTTCTGTGAGGCTTTGCTCGAACAAATTTCTGGATTCTAGATCAATTGATTTTGTTATCAGGTGTACAATCATTGGGCCCCATGACGTGGTATTGAAGCCCATATTGTTTAGAGCAGCTAAGCCCTCCTTGATAGCATCCAGAGAATTTTTAATATTATTAGCTGATGTCGAATTTCCTTAATGCCCGGAACTGAGCATTTTGTCGATGTGAATTGACACAATTTTTCGTTCGTTATTATATCGAGACTTGAGCGTTTTCCAAGCACTCTCGTAGTTCTCACTCGAAAAGGTAAATTACTGAATTCAATGAAGAGGTTCGCCTTCTAAGTGAGTCCTTAAATATTCCATTTTTTCTGTAGTACTTAGACTACTTTTGTTATGAATTATTGCAACAAACAGATCGTAGAATGATTGCCACTCCAAGTAATTTCCTTTAAACGTAGGAATTTTTATTGGAGGTGGTCTAGACTCTGTTTGCCTTGTTTCTTCTCCTCGGTTTTGTTTGTTAATTTCACCTAGCCTGGTCGCCATTTGATGAAGAAATCGATTTATATCTTGTTTCACACCTTTATAGTCATTGTTAGTGACATATTTCGAATTGAGATCAGCTTCCGTAGCATTTGTCATGAATTCTTCATGAAGGTTAGTAAGATTATTCAGTTGCTCTAGCAGCATTTTCTGCTGGTAGTCATGAATTTCTTTGGAATACTGCTCTAAAGTTTCTTCAAATTCTTCAATATTTGATATCACTGCTTCAATTTTTAGTTGTAGTTTTCTTAGTATATGATTTTGGGTTGCTGAGTTTTCCGTTGAACTTGATGTACTAGATAACTGTGCTGGCTTAGTGACTGGAGGAATTATGGCCACCAAGTTGGTTTTGAGTATTTCATACATTTCCTTGACTCGTTCAAACGTATTTCTTCCCATATACGGAGTGTTGTGTGCAATTACATTCTTTACTTTTTCATGATTAAAAGAAAATTTTTCCCAAATTTCGTCAATTTTTTTGATTCGTTCGTCTTTGTACTTCTGAGTTTTTCGGGATGCGCTGTCTTTTCCAACACTTATTTTTATTTTCTCTAGCTCCTCTGCTAACTTCTTCTGTTCTGCAATAATGATGAAGACTTCGGTTTCATCTATTTTGGAATCCATCGCTGTTATTTTTTATTTAATTAATGTTCTGTTTGATTTGTTTAATTATGTTATACCAGTGTTTTAAGCCCTGGTATACGCTTGAAATTCGTGAGATAATGTTAATAATTTTTCTGTTTTCTCTAACCAGTGTTAGTTGCCCTGGTAACGCCTTATGTAGTATTTGTTTTATGTTTTTCGCTCGAAGGACCAATGTTTCTTCCGTAATTTTCAATTCAAGAGATTCCTTACCGCTGGTGGGGGGAAATCTTTTAAGTGAAACTACTTCGTTGACTCTTAATAACAAAAAGCGATTTTATTTATTGAATAGCTTCAATTTATACAGACATTTTGCTTACTTTAACAAAAAGAAATTTGTACAGAAAATTTGCTTATTTAACAAAAAAGAATAAATATACAATTGACACTCGAGCATGACAGATAAACGTACTTTTTGTCTATTCGACACTTTACGTATTGTGCGGTTGCAACTTGAGTCATTAAATTGTTGTTGTCACAACAACCAGTAAATTCTATAATTATCTGTTTGTAGTAGTGGATGCGTTCACCAAATTCACCTGGATATACCCTGTGAAGACGACTAAGAGTGAAGAAGCAATCAGGAAGCTGGAAATGCAAAGTGAGACGTTTGGTAATCCAACGCGGTTGATTTCAGATAAAGGCGCAGCATTTACAGCCAATGCATTCAAGGAGTATTGCGAGCAGAGTGGAATTCAGCACGTGATGACGACAACCGGAGTACCACGCGGTAACGGCCAGGTGGAAAGGATCAATAGGATAATAATTGGGATGCTATCCCGAATATCAGCAAACGACCCAACCAAATGGTACCAACAGGTGAGTCAAGTCCAAAAGGCTATAAATTCGACGATATCAAGGTCGACGAAAAAAAGTCCGTACCAACTCATGTTCGGAGCTACTATGCGAACAAACGAGGACATGGAGATGAAGAATCTACTGGAGGAAGCGATCTTAGATGATTTTGAGACCCCCAGAACCGAAATGCGTAAGGAAGCCAGGGAAGAAATACTGAAGATACAGACGGAGAATCAGCGGAACTACAACAGGAAACGTAAAGCGGCCACCAAATATCAAATTGGCGAACTGGTGTCCATAAGACGAACACAGTTTGGAGCTGGGTTGAAGTTGCGCGCTGAGTACTTGGATCCTTATGAAGTAACGAAGCAAAAAAGTAACGAACGGTACGAGGTTAAGAAGGTGGGCCATCACGAGGGTCCTAATACTACCAGCACGTCAGCGGATTACATGAAGCCGTGGTTACGCATGGAAAACGAAGACCTAGAAAGTGACGACGAAGATGACGAGAAAGAATCGACATCGCCTGAGGACAGTCGATTTCACTAGGATGGCCGAATGTAGGAGCGATAGACTATGAGCAATCAATATTATAAACAACGATAAGAGTATCAATAAACAATGAGTAATTTACGGTCGACGACCACCATCTGCGCCAATAAATCGTCATTCAATTCGAAAAGATACAGTTTCAGAAGTATGAGTCGTCAGTCGTCGGATGTTGACCCAGACGTTTGGGGTTTGTTTACAAAGTGCATTGGTTTGCGAAGAAGACAGTGTTACGAATGGAAGTTGTGCGACCTACATTTGGAAGCATAAAAGCCACCATAACATGAACAATGTTGTCTTTTGAAGATACAATGTCGCCAATGAAAACAATCGTTATTATGGTAATTGGGGTAGGCGGTGGATGGGCTTTGTTGATGTTAGCCCTGAAATGGTGGACGTGGCACAAGCTGCTAAGTGCCGTTGGCATCTGGGACATGCTGGACTGAACTGATGACTAAGTAGAAGATCACTATTTAAAGGCGGCGTACGATGGAAGCGAGGGTAGTCCAAGAACCTAGTGGTAGCACGGAGGTCGTCGATCAGAGTAAAAACAATAACTAAAATACAAAACAAATTGTAAAAAAAACAAATATACGAAATAAAACGCTTATTTAGATCGCAAAAAGTAACGCGCCTCTCAATTTTAAAATATTATCGTCCACTACATACATACAGACATACATTACATACATTACATACATTACATACATACATACATACACATACACATACACACACACACACTCAAACATACATGCATACACACACAACCCATCTCCTAGCTTTTGGGTAAAGAGATGGCACCGTGGGAAACCATAGCTCCACTGGTACCTACCAGTGGACACTTCAATTTCAACACTGCCTTTTAGGCATTACGACTGAGCCCAGTAAGGTCGTAATTATGGTATACTGGAATCAAATCTCTAGAATGATTGACATATGGGCTGACGTTTGCAGTATTCTGTTACCTGAGTAAGCAGGAGTGAAATCCTGTTGAAATGGCTTTCAGGCTAATGCTGTGAACGCCCCCGTCCCGTTAAAACCCTGGCAGGCCTCAAAGTACGTTCAATGTTTCGTCGCCATTAAGTTGGTGGTGTAGGTCCAGATGTAACATTCCTGGTTAGCACCGATCCGGCTCTGGCACATAACCCCATAAGGGTCTGTGTCAACCCTTGCATGGCCTCACTGCGTGCATAGATAACCATGGGATCGCTAGGTGACTACACACCCGAGCATTGACAGCGGCTTTGAGTGGGGACCCAACAAAAATGAACACAAATAAACAACATCAAAATCAACAAAACCAGGAGAATGAGATCAACGGAGAGAACCCATTCCGGAAGAGCTCGATGGTGAGAAGATCTCCGGCTAGACAGCCGCCATCGCCCCAGAGGAGTCCTGATGGAGAAGCGGCGCCTCAAAGAAATGCGTGGATGGTGCTGGATCCGAATAACCAGCCCTCCGTGTTTCACAAATTAGGGGAACAAATAAAAGCCCTAGTGGAAATGCTGGAGGATGGTAAAAGGCGATCAATTCACCAACCAATGCGGGATGCAATAGAAAGCATCAAAACGCTCTATGAGCTCTCGGCGAACGAGATGCGTGATAGCAAGCCCAAGAAAGTTATCAGCAAAGAAAACACGTCCCAAACATCCCCATGGCTTAAGGTGATTTCGGGGCCCAAACGAAGGCTAGAGCCTATAGAGTCGCCGAGCTCGAAACGCCCGCCGAAGTCACCGCCCTTAGTCGAAGCGAAGAAGGCATCACGTGGCAAAGTGGTGCCCCAAAATCAAAGTAATGCCGGAAAGAGAAAGAAGGCCCATCCCAAGAAGCCCGCCAAATCGACAGTGAATGAGCAGGCCACAAATGATCAAATAACCGCTAGGACGGCGAGCAAAGAACTGTCCAAGGGCGACGACAGCGCCTGGTTGAAAGTTCCCAAAAAGAAGCCAAGAAAGCCCGCGCGCAAAAAAACGCGACCTGACGCAATCGTGGTGGCAAGCAAGGGTGAACTTTCATATGCCGAAATACTTCGCAGGGTCAAAGGGGACCCCAAACTCCATAACCTGGGTGAAGCGGTTACAAAGATTAGGAGAACCCAGAAAGGAGACCTGTTGTTCCAGCTGCGCGAATCTGGTGACAGAACCGAAGAATTCAGGAGTAAAATCGGCGAAAATCTTGGCGCAGAAGCGGAAATCCGCACTTTAGTGCAGAGATCCACGATTGAAATCAAAGACCTTGACGAAGTCACCACCAGAAGTGACATCTGCGATGCAATCAAAGCGCAGTACAACATTGGAGTTGTCGAAGGAAATGTGCTCAGTCTTAGGAAGGGCTACGGTGGCACGCAGATCGCGACAGTGGGCCTAGCAGCAGAGATGGCGAACAAATTGCTGGAATCCGGTAAAATCAAAGTCGGATGGGTAAATTGCCGTATTCGCGTTCGAAAGACCCTCACCAAATGCTTCAGGTGTCTGGAGTTTGGCCATACGGCGCGCCAGTGCAAGAGCGAGCATGACCGATCCAAGCTGTGCAGAAACTGTGGAGAAGAAGGTCACATAGCCAAAGAATGCAAAGTGGACGCATTATGCTTCTGGTGTAAGATGGTTACGCCAGAAAACGCTGGACACGTGGCTGGTAGCAGCAAGTGCCCGGTACTCAAGAAGGCACTGGCCAAATTAATATGATAAATGCTGTCCAGATAAATCTAAACCACTGCGCAGCCGCGCAGGACCTTCTGGCGCAAACAGTAAGGGAGAAAAGAATCGACGTAGGCCTAATAAGCGAACCGTATAAACCCATAGACGGAAGCAGCTGGATAGATGATAACACAAAAAAGGCCGCGATATGGACCTGCGGGAATTATGCCCTACAGTCAGTCGGCCATCGGGGAGACCACTTCGTATCTGCTAAGATAAATGGTGTACATTTTTATAGCTGCTATGCACCCCCCAGTCTATCATTGGCGGATTATATGAAGCTGTTGGACGACATTGTAGCTGACGCACGAGGAAAACACCCAGTTATTATTGCTGGGGATTTCAACGCCTGGGCTACCGATTGGGGAAGTAAAACCACAGACGTAAGAGGGAGAGTTCTCCTCGAATCCTTCGCAAGACTGGATATAACTCTGGCCAACGATGGCGCAGCTGAAACGTTCCGAAAGGCAGGCAGAGGGTCAATCATCGACATCACATACATGAGCAACTCACTCCTGCGGAAAACCAAATGGCGAGTCAGTGAAGAATATACCCATAGCGATCACCAGGCTATCTTATTCAATGTCGGCAAAGAGAAACGCAGACTGTGCCCCACTCTAACAGGGCCAAAGTGGAAGGACACACTGCTTGACAAAGATATGTTCAAGGAAATACTAAACACCAGCGCAACAATGAACAATGGATCGGCTGAAGCCCTTTCTCATCAGCTAATCCAGACCATCACCGCAGCGTGCGACGCATCAATGCCCAGAAGATCTGTCTGTAAAAGAGGCGAGCCTTGCTACTGGTGGACAGACGAGATTAAACAGCTCAGAACGAAGTGTCTACAAGCACGACGAAGATCTCAGAGATCCAGAGGAAGAGAAGGTTTCCAAGAACGACTAACCAACTTTAAACTGGCGAGACGGGAACTGGAAAGTGCCATTAAAAAGAGTAAGTCAAGGAGTTTTAGACAGCTCTGCGACGAGGCTAACCTAGACCCCTGGGGCTTAGCGTATAGGGTGGTGATGAAGAAGCTCAAAGGCAACAGGTCCCCACAACTAACCTGCCCTGCAATGCTAAGGACTATAGTAGAGCACCTATTCCCGCATAGACCAACTACTATGGTCACCATCACAAGGGAGACCAACATGGAAGATGATAACCCGGCCATCACGTCGGAAGAACTTTTTGCTGCTTGCAAAAAAATTGGAGACACCAAAGCACCTGGACCAGATGGCATACCGAATAAGGCATTAAAGATGGCCATCAAGACGAGACCGGACATCTTCTTAGCGACGATGCAAAGGTGTCTAGAGGAGGGGATATTCCCTACGCCATGGAAGCTACAACACCTAGTGCTGCTTCAAAAGGGCAATAAGCCACCCGGAGAACCATCATCGTATCGCCCAATATGTCTGCTTGATACTCTAGGTAAGATCCTAGAACGTATTATATACAACAGACTGCTGGCGGTGGCGGAGGAAAACGCTGTCAGATCACCAGTACGGCTTCAGAAAATCTCGTTCTACCATCGATGCAATAAAGGCGGTAGTAGATACAGCAACTGAAGCAATACAAGGGAAAAGATGGAAATGGGGGACAAAAAGATACTGCGCAGTAGTAACGCTCGACGTCAAAAACGCGTTCAACTCGGCGAACTGGTCGTTTATTAGGAGATCCTTGGCCAGGATGGATACACCATACTACCTCTTGAGGATAGTCACGGACTACTTCAGTAACAGGAGATTAAAGTACCATACGGACGATGGTGCTAAGCACTACAGTGTTTCCGCGGGAGTCCCACAAGGCTCGGTCCTTGGACCTCTCCTGTGGAATATAATGTACGACGGAGTTCTGCGACTAACCCTGCCTGAGGGAGTCAAGGTTATTGGCTTCGCTGACGACATAGCAGTGGTTACAGTAGCCAAGCACATCCACGAGGTGGAGTCTGCCACAGACGAGGCAGTTTCAAAGATAAAGGAATGGCTGGAGTCTACGGGTCTGGAAGTAGCTGCACACAAGACTGAAGCTGTACTAATAACCAGTCGCAAGGCGGCGGAATACGCGAACTTCCGCGTCGGAAACCAGACAATTAGATCCAAAGAATCCTTAAGGTACCTTGGAGTCATGATCGACAATCGGCTGCGCTTTAAACCCCACGTCGAGTACGCTACTAAGAAAGCATCGCTGATGCAGGCGGCACTCGCCCGAATGCTACCGAACATCGGCGGACCTGGATACGCCCGAAGGATCTTGCTGACCAGAGTGGTCAGCTCAGTACTTCTATACGCTGCTCCTATATGGGCGGGTGCGCTGGTTACAAACGAGTGTAGGAGAGAGTTAGTATCAGCTCACAGGCTCTGTGCAATCAGAGTGATCAGCGGATTCTGTACAATCTCCTATGATGCAGCCTGTGTTTTAGCTGGAATGATCCCAATAGACATCCTCGCGGATGAGATGAAGAGGGTGTATCTTAGGCGATCATCGAACCGGCAAGAGGCAAAGAGGGTCAAGGAAGAAGAAAAGGCAGCATCCGCAATGCTGTGGCAAACCAGGTGGGACCGTTCCACAAAAGGCAGGTGGACATACAGGCTTATTCCCATCATAGAAACGTGGACAAAGAGATCATGGGGGAACTGTAACTACCATATCACACAGTTCCTGTCTGGGCACGGGGGTTACCGGAAATACCTCCACAGATTTGGACACGATAGTTCGCCGCAGTGCCCAGAATGCCAAAATGAGGAAGAGGATGCGTTGCATACAGTGTTCTACTGCAGACGCTTTGCAGAAGAAAGGGTAAATCTGCCAAGTCCAGAAAATCTTATTAGTCACATGACGCAGTCAGAGGACAAGTGGATGGAGATCTGCTCATTTATAGTGCGCGTACAGTACGCGCTGCGAAGAGCAGAAGCCCTAAGAAGAGCTCAAGAGGCGGCCTCGTAGAATAGAGCATAATTGCTAACCAGCCCCGCGAAGTAATACCTAACGGCAGTCCCGCGGGGAGAGTGGTTGAAGGTCGTAAGGGTGTGGATTAGTACGTAGGCGCACTCCTGGCATCGAACATTCGGGTGTTGCGAATCGTGCATGTTGGTGGCACGGGCTACCGCATCTATGAAGATTACCACATCCATTGGCGCAACCAAAAAAAAAAAACAAAAAAACATGCATACACACATACATACATACACATACATACATACATACACACATATACATACATACATGCATACTTCAGGTCGGGGTTAGAATAGACCTGAGGTAAGGTATGCCTGTCGTAAGAGGCGACTAAAAATCCATTCGTGTTCCAGAGGCATAACATAGCGTTATAGCTCTAAATGACCTGAGCTGAAGCCTGAATGACGCTGAGGGAATGCATCCAAGCATGGTTATCGGAACACCCAGATGGAGGCTAACTGCGAAACCCAATAAGCAGCCCCCCATCCGGAGGGCGGAGAAGGAGGGCTTGGCTGAAAAGGTCAAAGGAATCCCTATGAACTCTCTGTGACAAGACGAGCAAGCACCGTCTTACAAGTAAGTGCTCCCCACCCCACAAGGTGGCAACGAGGGATACAGCAAGAAGCAAATGGCGAGATCCGGCGGTACCCGCCACAAGGTAAATGGTGCAGTCTCTCCACCCGGAAGTGACTGCACACGCATGTAGTTATTAAAATAAATTGAAAATTACCGTAAAACATTAAGACTGAGCCCAGTAAGGTCTTAATTATGGCATACTGGAAAAATAATTGGAATGACAGCTATGAGGGCTGACGTTTATAGTATTCTGTTACCTGAGTAAGCAAGAGTGAAATTTTGCGGAAATGGCTTTCAGGCTAATGCTACAAGCGCCCCCGTCCCGTTAAAACCTTGGCAGGACTCAAAGAACGCTCGATGCCTAAAGTTGGTGGTGTAGGTCAAGATGTAACATTCCTTGTTAAAACCGATTTGGCTCTGGCACAACACCTCATAAGGGTCTGTGTCAACCCTTGCATGGCCTCACTGCTTGCAAAGACAACCATGGAATCCTTAGGTTACTACACACTCGGACATCGATAACGGCTTTGAGTGGGGACCCAATCGAAATGAATCCAACAAAAACCAAATCAACGGAGGGAATATAAGTGGAAGAGAAAGGTAATGAGGAAAATCCCTTTCAAAGGAGCTCAAGGATGCTAAGGTCACCAGACACCGCACCAGCACCTTTAGGGAGAAGCACTGAAAACAGTGTTCTTTCTTAGCAATATATGGATCTGCGATAGGACAAAGCACGCTGCTATATGGATATGTGGAAGGCATGCCTTTCAAGAAACTAACGGACTTACGGACAAAGACGGGCCAAAATAAATGGCATATATTTTTACAGCTGCTATGCACGTCCAAGCTGGACCATTAACGAGTACCAGGCAATGCTAGACAATCTATCCGCCGACGTTCGTGGTAGAGCCCCTGTGGTTATCGGCGGCGATTTTAATGTATGGGCATCGGAGTAGGGTAGCAGACTTACAAACGCCAGAGGCCGTAGTCTGCTAGAAAGTTTTGCAACTCTTAACATAGGCATTGCAAACCAAGGTCGTGCAAACACATATCGTAAGGCAGGAACGGGCTCGATTATAGACATTACGTTCGTTAGCAACTCCCTCTTGCGAAACATAAAATTGCGAGTCAGCGAAGAATACACGCAAAGTGATCACCAAGCAATAATATTTGAAACGAAGGAGAAGAGTATCGTGCAACGCGCTAAACGAACGGGCCCAAGATGGAAGGACACACACTTCGACCTGGACGCGTTCGAAGAAATGATAAATACCGGAAACATAATTCAAAGCGGAACAGCTGACACCTATATACAACAACTCGTCCGCATTCTCACTACTGCGTGCGATGCATCAATGCCCAGAAGAACGGGTACTAGGGAAGGAACACCATGCTACTGGTGGAGTGAGGAACTAAAAAACCCTAGAGCAAAGTGATTAAGACACCGACGCAAAGTCCAAAGATCTAGGGGAAGAGATCGCTTTGAAGAACACCTTATTGGCTTTAGAAAAGCAAGACGTGACCTAAAAAAGGAAATCAAGGAGAGCAAGACAAGATGTTTTAAAAAACTTTGTGAGGAAGCCGACATAAACCGTTGGGGTACAGCATACAGGATCGTCATGACTAAGATAAAGGGCAGCAGGTCGCCTCAAATAACATGTCCAGCAATCCTAAGCTCCATAGTAGACACCTTTTCCCCCGAAGTACATCATTAGGGAGTCTAACACGGAGGACATCCCAATAGTCACAGCGGATGAACTCATAAACGCATTCAGGAAGATAGGCGACAGTAAAGCGCCCGGACCTGATGGCACACCAAATAAGGCACTAAAAGCAGCTATTTATAAGCGGCCAGACATGTTTATGGAAACAATTCAAAAATGTCTTGAAGAAGGAATTTTCCCGGATGCTTGGAAACTACAACACCTAGTCCTGCTTCCAAAGGGAACAAGCCACCTGGGGAACCGTCCTCGTATCGCCAAATATGCCTTCTAGACACAATGGGAAAGATACTGGAGCGGATAATATATGCTAGACTGCTCGCGGTAGCAGAAGAGAGAGGAGCACTATCAGACTATCAGTTTGGGTTCAGAAAATCGCGGTTTACTGTTCAAGCCGTAAAAACTGTGGTTGACATTGTGGCCGAAGCGATACAAGGAGAAAGATGGCGGTATGGTACAAAAAAATACTGTGTAGTGGTGACTTTGGACATCGAAAATGCCTTTAACTCGGCAAACTGGGCGTTCATCAGAAAATCACTAGCCAGTATGAGTACGGCATATTACTTGCTGAGGATATTAGAAAACTACTTTACCAACAGAAAACTGAGGTATGAAACTGATGAAGGGTTGAAATACTACAGCGTTTCAGCTGGGATTCCACAAGGATCAGTACTCAGTCCACTTCTATGGAACATTTTGTATGACGGAGTGCTAAGGCTTATGTTGCCGAGAGGAGTTCAAGTTATCGGATTTGCAGACGACATTGCCGTCGTTACGGTGGCAAAAGAAATAAAGGAGATAGAGTCTGCCACAAATGTAGCGATTATTCGCATCAAAGACTTGCTAGTATCCGCCGGTCTAGAATTAGCGGACCATAAAACGGAAGCCGTCTTAATTACCAGTAGAAGAATTGTGGAATACGCCAATATACGGGTGGGATATCAAATAATCCGACCGAAAGAATCAATCAAATACCTGGGAGTAATACTTGATAACAGATTACAGAGTTCAAACCACATGTAGAGTACTCCAGTAACAAGGCTTTACTGCTGCAAGGAGCACTCCCTGGAATACTACCAAACATTGGTGGACCTGGATACGCTAGGAGGAGTCTCCTCTACATGCGTGTGCAGTCACTTCCGGGTGGAGAGACTGTACCATTTACCTTGTGGCGGGTACCGCCGGATCTCGCCATTTGCTTCTTGCTGTATCCCTCGTTGCCACCTTGTGGGGTGGGGAGCACTTACTTGTAAGACGGTGCTTGCTCGTCTTGTCACAGAGAGTTCATAGGGATTCCTTTGACCTTTTCAGCCAAGCCCTCCTTCTCCGCCCGGATGCTTGGAAACTACAACACCTAGTCCTGCTTCCAAAGGGAACAAGCCACCTGGGGAACCGTCCTCGTATCGCCAAATATGCCTTCTAGACACAATGGGAAAGATACTGGAGCGGATAATATATGCTAGACTGCTCGCGGTAGCAGAAGAGAGAGGAGCACTATCAGACTATCAGTTTGGGTTCAGAAAATCGCGGTTTACTGTTCAAGCCGTAAAAACTGTGGTTGACATTGTGGCCGAAGCGATACAAGGAGAAAGATGGCGGTATGGTACAAAAAAATACTGTGTAGTGGTGACTTTGGACATCGAAAATGCCTTTAACTCGGCAAACTGGGCGTTCATCAGAAAATCACTAGCCAGTATGAGTACGGCATATTACTTGCTGAGGATATTAGAAAACTACTTTACCAACAGAAAACTGAGGTATGAAACTGATGAAGGGTTGAAATACTACAGCGTTTCAGCTGGGATTCCACAAGGATCAGTACTCAGTCCACTTCTATGGAACATTTTGTATGACGGAGTGCTAAGGCTTATGTTGCCGAGAGGAGTTCAAGTTATCGGATTTGCAGACGACATTGCCGTCGTTACGGTGGCAAAAGAAATAAAGGAGATAGAGTCTGCCACAAATGTAGCGATTATTCGCATCAAAGACTTGATAGTATCCGCCGGTCTAGAATTAGCGGACCATAAAACGGAAGCCGTCTTAATTACCAGTAGAAGAATTGTGGAATACGCCAATATACGGGTGGGACATCAAATAATCCGACCGAAAGAATCAATCAAATACCTGGGAGTAATACTTGATAACAGATTACAGAGTTCAAACCACATGTAGAGTACTCCAGTAACAAGGCTTTACTGCTGCAAGGAGCACTCCCTGGAATACTACCAAACATTGGTGGACCTGGATACGCTAGGAGGAGTCTCCTCTACATGCGTGTGCAGTCACTTCCGGGTGGAGAGACTGCACCATTTACCTTGTGGCGGGTACCGCCGGATCTCGCCATTTGCTTCTTGCTGTATCCCTCGTTGCCACCTTGTGGGGTGGGGAGCACTTACTTGTAAGACGGTGCTTGCTCGTCTTGTCACAGAGAGTTCATAGGGATTCCTTTGACCTTTTCAGCCAAGCCCTCCTTCTCCGCCCGGATGCTTGGAAACTACAACACCTAGTCCTGCTTCCAAAGGGAACAAGCCACCTGGGGAACCGTCCTCGTATCGCCAAATATGCCTTCTAGACACAATGGGAAAGATACTGGAGCGGATAATATATGCTAGACTGCTCGCGGTAGCAGAAGAGAGAGGAGCACTATCAGACTATCAGTTTGGGTTCAGAAAATCGCGGTTTACTGTTCAAGCCGTAAAAACTGTGGTTGACATTGTGGCCGAAGCGATACAAGGAGAAAGATGGCGGTATGGTACAAAAAAATACTGTGTAGTGGTGACTTTGGACATCGAAAATGCCTTTAACTCGGCAAACTGGGCGTTCATCAGAAAATCACTAGCCAGTATGAGTACGGCATATTACTTGCTGAGGATATTAGAAAACTACTTTACCAACAGAAAACTGAGGTATGAAACTGATGAAGGGTTGAAATACTACAGCGTTTCAGCTGGGATTCCACAAGGATCAGTACTCAGTCCACTTCTATGGAACATTTTGTATGACGGAGTGCTAAGGCTTATGTTGCCGAGAGGAGTTCAAGTTATCGGATTTGCAGACGACATTGCCGTCGTTACGGTGGCAAAAGAAATAAAGGAGATAGAGTCTGCCACAAATGTAGCGATTATTCGCATCAAAGACTTGCTAGTATCCGCCGGTCTAGAATTAGCGGACCATAAAACGGAAGCCGTCTTAATTACCAGTAGAAGAATTGTGGAATACGCCAATATACGGGTGGGACATCAAATAATCCGACCGAAAGAATCAATCAAATACCTGGGAGTAATACTTGATAACAGATTACAGAGTTCAAACCACATGTAGAGTACTCCAGTAACAAGGCTTTACTGCTGCAAGGAGCACTCCCTAGAATACTACCAAACATTGGTGGACCTGGATACGCTAGGAGGAGTCTCCTATCTAGAGTAGTCAGCTCAGTCCTCTTATACGCTGCTCCGGTCAGGGCGGGAGCACTCGCCATAAAAGCAAACAAGAGAAATCTGTTGTCCGCATACATGCTCAGTGCATTAAGAGCGATCTGTGAATTTCGAACAATCTCGGATGAAGCATCCTTCGTGATAGCAGGAATGGTACCGATCGACATTGTCGCGGACGAGATGTTGAGAATTTATAATAGAAGATGCAGGTGAAATTGCAAGAATAAAAGGAGAAGAGCGAGCGGCTTCAGCAGATGGACCTACAAGTTGATCCCGAACATCGAGACCTGGACAAAACGAGCACATGGGGATAACAACTACCACCTTACGCAGTTCCTATCTGGTCACGGCGGCTATCGTAAATACTTGCACCGATTCGGACACGATAGCTGACCTTTGTGCCCAGAATGCTCAAACGAGGAGGAAGATACGGAGCTCGCCATATTTCATTGCGGGCGTTTTTCGCAGTGGAGAATTAATCTGCCCAGTCCAATACTACTCATAGACCAAATGTTGCAGTCGGAGGAAAATTGGATGGAAATCGGCACATTTGTGACAATTCTGTAAAATGAGCTAAGAAGAATCGAAAAAAGTAGAAGAGCTGAAGAAGCAAATACAAGAAGAATAGCATGATCTGCTAACCAGCCCTGAGAAGTAATACCTAACGGCAGTCCCGCGGGGAGAGTGGTTGAAGGACGTAGTGGTGTGGATTAGTATGTAGGTGCACTCCTGGCATCGAACATTGGGGTGTTGCGAATCGTGCATGTTGGTGGCACGGGCTACCTCATCTATCAAGATTACCACATCCATTGGCGCAATCAAAAAAAAAAAACATGCATACATACACACACATACATACATACATACATACATACATACATACATACATACATACATACATACATACATACATACATACGCTTTAAACCCCACGTCGAGTACGCTACTAAGAAAGCATCGCTGATGCAGGCGGCACTCGCCCGAATGCTACCGAACATCGGCGGACCTGGATACGCCCGAAGGATTTTGCTGACCAGAGTGGTCAGCTCAGTACTTCTATACGCTGCTCCTATATGGGCGGGTGCGCTGGTGACAAACGAGTGTAGGAAAGAGTTAGTATCAGCTCACAGGCTCTGTGCAATCAGAGTGATCAGCGGATTCTGTACAATCTCCTATGATGCAGCCTGTGTTTTAGCTGGAATGATCCCAATAGACATCCTCGCGGATGAGATGAAGAGGATGTATCTTAGGCGATCATCGAACCGGCAAGAGGCAAAGAGGGTCAAGGAAGAAGAAAAGGCAGCATCCGCAATGCTGTGGCAAACCAGGTGGGACCGTTCCACAAAAGGTAGGTGGACGTACAAGCTTATTCCCATCATAGAAACATGGACAAAGAGATCATGGGGGAACTGTAACTACCATATCACACAGTTCCTGTCTGGGCACGGCGGTTACCGGAAATACCTCCACAGATTTGGACACGATAGTTCGCCGCAGTGCCCAGAATGCCAAAATGAGGAAAAGGATGCGTTGCATACAGTGTTCTACTGCAGACGCTTTGCAGAAGAAAGGGTAAATCTGCCAAGTCCAGAAAATCTCATTAGTCACATGACGCAGTCAGAGGACAAGTGGATGGAGATCTGCTCATTTATAGTGCGCGTACAGTACGCGCTGCGAAGAGCAGAAGCCCTAAGAAGAGCTCAAGAGGCGGCCTCGTAGAATAGAGCATAATTGCTAACCAGCCCCGCGAAGTAATACCTAACGGCAGTCCCGCGGGGAGAGTGGTTGAAGGTCGTAAGGGTGTGGATTAGTATGTAGGCGCACTCCTGGCATCGAACATTCGAGTGTTGCGAATCGTGCATGTTGGTGGCACGGGCTACCGCATCTATGAAGATTACCACATCCATTGGCGCAACCAAAAAAAAAAAAAAAAAAAAAACACAACACACATACATACATACATACATACATACATACATACATACATACATACATAAATACATAGAACTCAGACAGAAAAATTCTGCGTGTGAAGGCATTGTAGAGTTTCAAGCACAGAAAAGTAAAATACTGTGATATGCCTCGAATCACTCTGAGTGAAGAAAATCTCTCCGTCCTATTCGGACTCCCACCCCTGGAGAGCAAACATTGAAACCAAACACACCTGAGTTTCAAACCACTACAAAAACAATTTTCCTTTCTCCTCCTTCTATCTTTCCGCCCGTGCCCTGGTAAAAAAGTAAAAGTAAAAGGGAATCTAACCCCTTAGTTAATTATAAAAAAAATAAAAAAAAATTATGATATACTGGAATCAAATTTTTAGAATGATTGACATATGGGCTGACGTTTGCAGTATTCTGTTACCTGAGAAAGCAGGAGTGAAATCCTGTTGAAATGGCTCTCAGGTTAATGCTGTGAACGCCCCGTCCCGTTAAAACCCTGGCAGGCCTCAAAGTACGTTCAATGTTTCGTCGCCATTAAGTTGGTGGTGTAGGTCCAGATGTAACATTCCTGGTTAGCACCGATCCGGCTCTGGCACATAACCCCATAAGGGTCTGTGTCAACCCTAGCATGGCCTCACTGCGTGCATAGATAACCATGGGATCGCTAGGTGACTACACACCCAAGCATTGACAGCGGCTTTGAGTGGGGACCCAACAAAAATGAACACAAATAAACAACATCAAAATCAACAAAACCAGGAGAATGAGATCAACGGAGAGAACCCATTCCGGAAGAGCTCGATGGTGAGAAGATCTCCGGCTAGACAGCCGCCATCGCCCCAGAGGAGTCCTGATGGAGAAGCGGCGCCTCAAAGAAATGCGTGGATGGTGCTGGATCCGAATAACCAGCCCTCCGTGTTTCACAAATTAGGGGAACAAATAAAAGCCCTAGTGGAAATGCTGGAGGATGGTAAAAGGCGATCAATTCACCAACCAATGCGGGATGCAATAGAAAGCATCAAAACGCTCTATGAGCTCTCGGCGAACGAGATGCGTGATAGCAAGCCCAAGAAAGTTATCAGCAAAGAAAACACCTCCCAAACATCCCCATGGCTTAAGGTGATTTCGGGGCTCAAACGAAGGCTAGAGCCTATAGAGTCGCCGAGCTCGAAACGCCCGCCGAAGTCACCACCCTTAGTCGAAGCGAAGAAGGCATCACGTGGCAAAGTGGCGTCCCAAAATCAAAGCAATGCCGGAAAGAGAAAGAAGGCCCATCCCAAGAAGCCCGCCAAATCGACAGTGAATGAGCAGGCCACAAATGATCAAATAACCGCTAGGACGGCGAGCAAAGAACTGTCCAAGGGCGACGACAGCGCCTGGTTGAAAGTTCCCAAAAAGAAGCCAAGAAAGCCCGCGCGCGAAAAAACGCGACCTGACGCAATCGTGGTGGCAAGCAAGGGTGAACTTTCATATGCCGAAATACTTCGCAGGGTCAAAGGGGACCCCAAACTCCATAACCTGGGTGAAGCGGTAACAAAGATTAGGAGAACCCAGAAAGGAGACCTGTTGTTCCAGCTGCGCGAATCTGGTGACAGAACCGAAGAATTCAGGAGTAAAATCGGCGAAAATCTTGGCGCAGAAGCGGAAATCCGCACTTTAGTGCAGAGATCCACGATTGAAATCAAAGACCTTGACGAAGTCACCACCAGAAGTGACATCTGCGATGCAATCAAAGCGCAGTACAACATTGGAGTTGTCGAAGGAAATGTGCTCAGTCTTAGGAAGGGCTACGGTGGCACGCAGATCGCCACAGTGGGCCTAGCAGCAGAGATGGCGAACAAATTGCTGGAATCCGGTAAAATCAAAGTCGGATGGGTAAATTGCCGTATTCGCGTTCGAAAGACCCTCACCAAATGCTTCAGGTGTCTGGAGTTTGGCCATACGGCGCGCCAGTGCAAGAGCGAGCATGACCGATCCAAGCTGTGCAGAAACTGTGGAAAAGAAGGTCACATAGCCAAAGAATGCAAAGTGGACGCATTATGCTTCTGCTGTAAGATGGTTACGCCAGAAAACGCTGGACACGTGGCTGGTAGCAGCAAGTGCCCGGTACTCCAGAAGGCACTGGCCAAATTAATACTCGTATGATAAATGCTGTCCAGATAAATCTAAACCACTGCGCAGCCGCGCAGGACCTTCTGGCGCAAACAGTAAGGGAGAAAAGAATCGACGTAGGCCTAATAAGCGAACCGTATAAACCCATAGACGGAAGCAGCCGGATAGATGATAACACAAAAAAGGCCGCGATATGGACCTGCGGGAATTATGCCCTGCAGTCAGTCGGCCATCGGGGAGACCACTTCGTATCTGCTAAGATAAATGGTGTACATTTTTATAGCTGCTATGCACCCCCCAGTCTATCATTGGCGGATTATATGAAGCTGTTGGACGACATTGTAGCTGACGCACGAGGAAAACACCCAGTTATTATTGCTGGGGATTTCAACGCCTGGGCTACCGATTGGGGAAGTAAAACCACAGACGTAAGAGGGAGAGTTCTCCTCGAATCCTTCGGAAGACTGGATATAACTCTGGCCAACGATGGCGCAGCTGAAACGTTCCGAAAGGCAGGCAGAGGGTCAATCATCGACATCACATACATGAGCAACTCACTCCTGCGGAAAACCAAATGGCGAGTCAGTGAAGAATATACCCATAGCGATCACCAGGCTATCTTATTCAATGTCGGCAAAGAGAAACGCAGACTGTGCCCCACTCTAACAGGGCCAAAGTGGAAGGACACGCTGCTTGACAAAGATATGTTCAAGGAAATACTAAACACCAGCGCAACAATGAACAATGGATCGGCTGAAGCCCTTTCTCATCAGCTAATCCAGACCATCACCGCAGCGTGCGACGCATCAATGCCCAGAAGATCTGTCAGTAAAAGAGGCGAGCCTTGCTACTGGTGGACCGACGAGATTAAACAGCTCAGAACGAAGTGTCTACAAGCACGACGAATATCTCAGAGATCCAGAGGAAGAGAAGATTTCCAAGAACGACTAACCAACTTTAAACTGGCGAGACGGGAACTGGAAAGTGCCATTAAAAAGAGTAAGTCAAGGAGTTTTAGACAGCTCTGCGACGAGGCTAACCTAGACCCCAGGGGCTTAGCGTATAGGGTGGTGATGAAGAAGCTCAAAGGCAACAGGTCCCCACAACTAACCTGCCCTGCAATGCTAAGGACTGTAGTAGAGCACCTATTCCCGCATAGACCAACTACTATGGTCACCATCACAAGGGAGACCAATATGGAAGATATCCCGGCCATCACGTCGGAATAACTTTTTGCTGCTTGCAAAAAAATTGGAGACACCAAAGCACCTGGACCAGATGGCATACCGAATAAGGCATTAAAGATGGCCATCAAGACGAGACCGGACATCTTCTTAGCGACGATGCAAAGGTGTCTAGAGGAGGGGATATTCCCTACGCCATGGAAGCTACAACACCTAGTGCTTCTTCAAAAGGGCAATAAGCCACCCGGAGAACCATCATCGTATCGCCCAATATGTCTGCTTGATACTCTAGGTAAGATCCTAGAGCGTATTATATACAACAGACTGCTGGCGGTGGCGGAGGAAAACGGAGCGCTGTCAGATCACCAGTACGGCTTCAGAAAATCTCGTTCTACCATCGATGCAATAAAGGCGGTAGTAGATAAAGCAACTGAAGCAATACAAGGGAAAAGATGGAAATGGGGGACAAAAAGATACTGCGCAGTAGTAACGCTCGACGTCAAAAACGCGTTCAACTCAGCGAACTGGTCGTTTATTAGGAGATCCTTGGCCAGGATGGATACACCATACTACCCCTTGAGGATAGTCACGAACTACTTCAGTAACAGGCGATTAAAGTACCATACGGACGATGGTGCTAAGCACTACAGTGTTTCCGCAGGAGTCCCACAAGGGTCGGTCCTTGGACCTCTCCTATGGAATATAATGTACGACGGAGTTCTGCGACTAACCCTGCTTGAGGGAGTCAACGTTATTGGCTTCGCTGACGACATAGCAGTGGTTACAGTAGCCAAGCACATCCACGAGGTGGAGTCTGCCACAGACGAGGCAGTTTCAAAGATAAAGGAATGGCTGGAGTCTACGGGTCTGGAAGTAGCTGCACACAAGACTGAAGCTGTACTAATAACCAGTCGCAAGGCGGCGGAATACGCGAACTTCCGCGTCGGAAACCAGACAATTAGATCCAAAGAATCCTTAAGGTACCTTGGAGTCATGATCGACAATCGGCTGCGCTTTAAACCCCACGTCGAGTACGCTACTAAGAAAGCATCGCTGATGCAGGCGGCACTCGCCCGAATGCTACCGAACATCGGCGGACCTGGATACGCCCGAAGGATCTTGCTGACCAGAGTGGTCAGCTCAGTACTTCTATACGCTGCTCCTATATGGGCGGGTGCACTGGTGACAAACGAGTGTAGGAGAGAGTTAGTATCAGCTCACAGGCTCTGTGCAATCAGAGTGATCAGCGGATTCTGTACAATCTCCTATGATGCACCCTGTGTTTTAGCTGGAATGATCCCAATAGACATCCTCGCGGATGAGATGAAGAGGGTGTATCTTAGGCGATCATCGAACCGGCAAGAGGCAAAGAGGGTCAAGGAAGAAGAAAAGGCAGCATCCGCAATGCTGTGGCAAACCAGGTGGGACCGTTCCACAAAAGGTAGGTGGACGTACAAGCTTATTCCCATCATAGAAACATGGACAAAGAGATCATGGGGGAACTGTAACTACCATATCACACAGTTCCTGTCTGGGCACGGCGGTTACCGGAAATACCTCCACAGATTTGGACACGATAGTTCGCCGCAATGCCCAGAATGCCAAAATGAGGAAGAGGATGCGTTGCATACAGTGTTCTACTGCAGACGCTTTGCAGAAGAAAGGGTAAATCTGCCAAGTCCAGAAAATCTCATTAGTCACATGACGCAGTCAGAGGACAAGTGGATGGAGATCTGCTCATTTATAGTGCGCGTACAGTACGCGCTGCGAAGAGCAGAAGCCCTAAGAAGAGCTCAAGAGGCGGCCTCGTAGAATAGAGCATAATTGCTAACCAGCCCCGCGAAGTAATACCTAACGGCAGTCCCACGGGGAGAGTGGTTGAAGGTCGTAAGGGTGTGGATTAGTACGTAGGCGCACTCCTGGCATCGAACATTCGGGTGTTGCGAATCGTGCATGTTGGTGGCACAGGCTACCGCATCTATGAAGATTACCACATCCATTGGCGCAACAAAAAAAAAACAAAAAAAAAACACATACATACATACATACACACACATACATACACACACATACATACATACATGCATACATACATACATACATACATACAGACATACATACATATGTACATACATACATACAAAAATACATACATACATACAACAGTCCCCGACCAAGAGCGGCAGAGAAGGAGGGCGCGGCTCAAAAGGCCACAGGAACCCCTAAGAACTTTCTGCGACAAGACGAATCGGCACCGTCTTCAACTATGTGCTAACCCATCTCTTAGCTCTTGGGTAATCTGAGATGGCACCATGAGAAACCATAGCTCCATTGGTACCTATCAGTGGACACTCCAATTTCATCACTGCCTTTTAGGCATTACGACTGAGCCCAAGGTCGTAATAGGGGGTGGCCGTGGTGTAGTGGTAGTAGCAAACGCTTCTCACTCGGAGGGTCCAGGTTCGAATCCTGCCCATGGCAAGTCAGTTTTTCATTGTGTAATTGGAACTCAGACAGAAAAATTCTGCGTGTGAAGGCATTGTAGAGTTTCAAGCACAGAAAAGAAAAATACTGTGATATACCTCGAATCACTCTGAGTGAAGAAAAACTCTCCGTCCTATTCGGACTCCCACCCCTGGAGAGCAAACATTGAAACCAAACACACCTGAGTTTCAAACCACTACAAAAACAATTTTCCTTTCTCCTCCTTCTATCTTTCCGCCCGCGCCCTGGTAAAAAAGTAAAAGTAAAAGGGAATCTAACCCCTTAGTTAATTATAAAAAAAATAAAAAAAAATTATGATACTCGTATACTGGAATCAAATTTTTAGAATGATTGACATATGGGCTGACGTTTGCAGTATTCTGTTACCTGAGTAAGCAGGAGTGAAATCCTGTTGAAATGGCTCTCAGGTTAATGCTGTGAACGCCCCCGTCCCGTTAAAACCCTGGCAGGCCTCAAAGTACGTTCAATGTTTCGTCGCCATTAAGTTGGTGGTGTAGGTCCAGATGTAACATTCCTGGTTAGCACCGATCCGGCTCTGGCACATAACCCCATAAGGGTCTGTGTCAACCCTAGCATGGCCTCACTGCGTGCATAGATAACCATGGGATCGCTAGGTGACTACACACCCAAGCATTGACAGCGGCTTTGAGTGGGGACCCAACAAAAATGAACACAAATAAACAACATCAAAATCAACAAAACCAGGAGAATGAGATCAACGGAGAGAACCCATTCCGGAAGAGCTCGATGGTGAGAAGATCTCCGGCTAGACAGCCGCCATCGCCCCAGAGGAGTCCTGATGAAGAAGAGGCGCCTCAAAGAAATGCGTGGATGGTGCTGGATCCGAATAACCAGCCCTCCGTGTTCCACAAATTAGGGGAACAAATAAAAGCCCTAGTGGAAATGCTGGAGGATGGTAAAAGGCGATCAATTCACCAACCAATGCGGGATGCAATAGAAAGCATCAAAACGCTCTATGAGCTCTCGGCGAACGAGATGCGTGATAGCAAGCCCAAGAAAGTTATCAGCAAAGAAAACACCTCCCAAACATCCCCATGGCTTAAGGTGATTTCGGGGCCCAAACGAAGGCTAGAGCCTATAGAGTCGCCGAGCTCGAAACGCCCGCCGAAGTCACCGCCCTTAGTCGAAGCGAAGAAGGCATCACGTGGCAAAGTGGCGTCCCAAAATCAAAGCAATGCCGGAAAGAGAAAGAAGGCCCATCCCAAGAAGCCCGCCAAATCGACAGAGAATGAGCAGGCCACAAATGATCAAATAACCGCTAGGACGGCGAGCAAAGAACTGTCCAAGGGCGACGACAGCGCCTGGTTGAAAGTTCCCAAAAAGAAGCCAAGAAAGCCCGCGCGCGAAAAAACGCGACCTGACGCAATCGTGGTGGCAAGCAAGGGTGAACTTTCATATGCCGAAATACTTCGCAGGGTCAAAGGGGACCCCAAACTCCATAACCTGGGTGAAGCGGTAACAAAGATTAGGAGAACCCAGAAAGGAGACCTGTTGTTCCAGCTGCGCGAATCTGGTGACAGAACCGAAGAATTCAGGAGTAAAATCGGCGAAAATCTTGGCGCAGAAGCGGAAATCCGCACTTTAGTGCAGAGATCCACGATTGAAATCAAAGACCTTGACGAAGTCACCACCAGAAGTGACATCTGCGATGCAATCAAAGCGCAGTACAACATTGGAGTTGTCGAAGGAAATGCGCTCAGTCTTAGGAAGGGCTACGGTGGCACGCAGATCGCCACAGTGGGCCTAGCAGCAGAGATGGCGAACAAATTGCTGGAATCCGGTAAAATCAAAGTCGGATGGGTAAATTGCCGTATTCGCGTTCGAAAGACCCTCACCAAATGCTTCAGGTGTCTGGAGTTTGGCCATACGGCGCGCCAGTGCAAGAGCGAGCATGACCGATCCAAGCTGTGCAGAAACTGTGGAAAAGAAGGTCACATAGCCAAAGAATGCAAAGTGGACGCATTATGCTTCTGCTGTAAGATGGTTACGCCAGAAAACGCTGGACACGTGGCTGGTAGCAGCAAGTGCCCGGTACTCAAGAAGGCACTGGCCAAATTAATACTCGTATGATAAATGCTGTCCAGATAAATCTAAACCACTGCGCAGCCGCGCAGGACCTTCTGGCGCAAACAGTAAGGGAGAAAAGAATCGACGTAAGCCTAATAAGCGAACCGTATAAACCCATAGACGGAAGCAGCCGGATAGATGATAACACAAAAAAGGCCGCGATATGGACCTGCGGGAATTATGCCCTGCAGTCAGTCGGCCATCGGGGAGACCACTTCGTATCTGCTAAGATAAATGGTGTACTTTTTTATAGCTGCTATGCACCCCGCAGTCTATCATTGGCGGATTATATGAAGCTGTTGGACGACATTGTAGCTGACGCACGAGGAAAACACCCAGTTATTATTGCTGGGGATTTCAACGCCTGGGCTACCGATTGGGGAAGTAAAACCACAGACGTAAGAGGGAGAGTTCTTCTCGAATCCTTCGCAAGACTGGATATAACTCTGGCCAACGATGGCGCAGCTGAAACGTTCCGAAAGGCAGGCAGAGGGTCAATCATCGACATCACATACATGAGCAACTCACTCCTGCGGAAAGCCAAATGGCGAGTCAGTGAAGAATATACCCATAGCGATCACCAGACTATCTTATTCAATGTCGCAAAGAGAAACGCAGACTGTGCCCCACGCTAACAGGGCCAAGGAAGGATACGCTGCTTGACAAAGATATGTTCAAGGAAATACTAAACACCAGCGCAACAATGAACAATGGATCGGCTGAAGCCCTTTCTCATCAGCTAATCCAGACCATCACCGCAGCGTGCGACGCATCAATGCCCAGAAGATCTGTCAGTAAAAGAGGCGAGCCTTGCTCCAGACACCTGGTGGACCGACGAGATTAAACAGCTCAGAACGAAGTGTCTACAAGCACGACGAAGATCTCAGAGATCCAGAGGAAGAGAAGATTTCCAAGAACGACTAACCAACTTTAAACTGGCGAGACGGGAACTGGAAAGTGCCATTAAAAAGAGTAAGTCAAGGAGTTTTAGACAGCTCTACGACTGCCATCACGTCGGAAGAACTTTTTGCTGCTTGCAAAAAAATTGGAGACACCAAAGCACCTGGACCAGATGGCATACCGAATAAGGCATTAAAGATGGCTATCAAGACGAGACCGGACATCTTCTTAGCGACGATGCCAAGGTGTCTAGAGGAGGGGATATTCCCTACGCCATGGAAGCTACAACACCTAGTGCTGCTTCGAAAGGGCAATAAGCCACCCGGAGAACCATCATCGTGTCGCCCAATATGTCTGCTTGACACTCTAGGTAAGATCCTAGAGCGTATTATATACAACAGACTGCTGGCGGCGGCGGAGGAAAACGGAGCGCTGTCAGATCACCAGTACGGCTTCAGAAAATCTCGTTCTACCATCGATGCAATAAAGGCGGTAGTAGATACAGCAACTGAAGCAATACAAGGGAAAAGATGGAAATGGGGGACAAAAAGATACTGCGCAGTAGTAACGCTCGACGTCAAAAACGCGTTCAACTCGGTGAACTGGTCGTTTATTAGGAGATCCTTGGCCAGGATGGATACACCATACTACCTCTTGAGGATAGTCACGGATTACTTCAGTAACAGGAGGTTAAAGTACCATACGGACGATGGTGCTAAGCACTACAGTGTTTCCGCGGGAGTCCCACAAGCGTCGGTCTTTGGACCTCTCCTATGGAATATTATGTACGACGGAGTTCTGCGACTAACCCTGCCTGAGGGAGTCAAGGTTATTGGCTTCGCTGACAACATAGCAGTGGTTACAGTAGCCAAGCACATCCATGAGGTGGAGTCTGCCACAGACGAGGCAGTTTCAAAGATAAAGGAATGGCTGGAGTCTACGGGTCTGGAAGTAGCTGCACACAAGACTGAAGCTGTACTAATAACCAGTCGCAAGGCGGCGGAATACGCGAACTTCCGCGTCGGAAACCAGACAATTAGATCCAAAGAATCCTTAAGGTACCTTGGAGTCATGATCGACAATCGGCTGCGCTTTGAAACCCACGTCGAGTACGCTACTAAGAAAGCATAGCTGATGCAGGCGGCGCTCGCCCGAATGCTACCGAACATCGGCGGACCTGGATACGCCCGAAGGATCTTGCTGACCAGAGTGGTTAGCTCGGTACTTCTAACCCTGTTCCTATATGGGCGGGTGCACTGGAGACAAATGAGTGTAGGAGAGAGTTAGTATCAGCTCACAGGCTCTGTGCAATCAGAGTGATCAGCGGATTCTGTACAATCTCCTATTATGCAGCCTGTGTTTTAGCTGGAATGATCCCAATAGACATCCTCGCGGATGAGATGAAGAGGGTGTATCTTAGGCGATCATCGAACCGGCAAGAGGCAAAGAGGGTCAAGGAAGAAGAAAAGGCAGCATCCGCAATGCTGTGGCAAACCAGGTGGGACCGTTCCACAAAAGGTAGGTGGACGTACAAGCTTATTCCCATCATAGAAACATGGACAAAGAGATCATGGGGGAACTGTAACTACCATATCACACAGTTCCTGTCTGGGCACGGCGGTTACCGGAAATACCTCCACAGATTTGGACACGATAGTTCGCCGCAGTGCCCAGAATGCCAAAATGAGGAAAAGGATGCGTTGCATACAGTGTTCTACTGCAGACGCTTTGCAGAAGAAAGGGTAAATCTGCCAAGTCCAGAAAATCTCATTAGTCACATGACGCAGTCAGAGGACAAGTGGATGGAGATCTGCTCATTTATAGTGCGCGTACAGTACGCGCTGCGAAGAGCAGAAGCCCTAAGAAGAGCTCAAGAGGCGGCCTCGTAGAATAGAGCATAATTGCTAACCGGCCCCGCGAAGTAATACCTAACGGCAGTTCCGCGGGGAGAGTGGTTGAAGGTCGTAAGGGTGTGGATTAGTACGTAGGCGCACTCCTGGCATCGAACATTCGGCTGTTGCAAATCGTGCATGTTGGTGGCAGGGGCTACCGCATCTATGAAGATTACCACATCCATTGGCGCAACCAAAAAAAACAACACAAAAAAACATACATACATACATACATATGTACATATGTACATACATACATACATACATACATACATACATACATATATACATACATACATATACAAAGAAGGATAAATATGTAAGAATTTACGTTACTGACAGTACAGTCTTAGGTCTCAGCAATAAAAACGGAAAAATGTACAGTTAGTTTAGTTATTCCAGGGAAAAATGTTAGCTTGCCAAATATGCAGCTGTGCAAATCATATCCAATTTTTATTATTTTTCCCTCATTTCTGTTTTAGCTTCCAAGATATTCAGATCAGGTTAGTAAAATAGTGTTTTTATCAAATAAATTATTTTCATAGGCAGGTTTTTTTATTCAGTTTTCACTAAATTTGCGTTGAAGAACTGGCTGGCAATAAGTACGATACCCGAACAAAGGAGCTGGTAATTGAGACTTCTAAAAACGGATCGAAGCAAAGAAAGATAGCTAAACGATTCAAGATTCACGAATATCCCGGATAATTACAAAGTTCCGACAAAATTTATCAATTCTTCATTCTGGTGGTCATCCCCGAAAAACAGTCATGCAAACAGATAAAAAAATTATCAACATTATCCGGCAAGACCCTTTCCGGTCTTCAACTGCAATCGTTAAGGACCTCAACTTGTCAATCGATGAAAGCACAGTTCGTATACGTGCAATAGAAAGTAATTTGAGGGCATACCGAGCTGTTAAGAAGCCTCTGTTAACCTTGAAACACCGTCAAAAAAGGTCTCTTCGTTTGATAAGAAACTGCTTCTAATTTGCTATTATTTAGAGTACAATTTGCTCATAAATATTCAACTTGGTCCCTGACACAGTGGAGAACCGTTTTATTTAGCGATGAGAGCAAACTTAATATCTTATCTACCGATGGTATTGGTTACGTTCGCCGAAAGGCAGGTACACGGTTAAATCGGGAAAACATCCGAGCTACTTTGAAGCATAGGGTTCCGTTATGGTTTGCGGATGCTTCTCGGCTCAAGCATGTGGTCCCTTACACCAAATAACTGGAATAATGGATCGTTTTGTGTATAAGGACACCTTAGACACAGCCATGCTTCTGAGGAAGAGTTGCCGTTGTTATGGAGGTTTCAACACGAAAATGACCCGAAGCACACCTCAAAGTTCGTTAAAGAATTTTTAGGGGCTCGGGGAGTAAATGCTTTAGATTGGCCTCCACAGTCCCCCCACTTAAACCCAATCGAAAACTTATGGGGAATCCTAAAACAGCGGAAAAAGGGGCAACGGTTTACTTCGCAAAAGGTTCTTTATGAAGCTTTAAAGGATGACTTGAAAAAATTCCGAGTGAGTTAACAAACTCCCTTATTGCTTCCATGCCGAAAAGGTTGTGATGAACAAAAAAAACTTGCATATGTTTTGCACAGCCTTAAAATAAATAAATTTGCGTTGAAGAACTGGCTGGCAATAAGTACGATACCCGAACAAAGGGTTTTCTTATGTTTTACGAAGTATCAAGAGTACATATTTTAAATTTCTTTGTTTCCTTTTAAGTATTAAATTGTAAGTAATACTTTTGACTGAAAGTTTCATTAGAATTCTTTCTTTAGAGCAATTAATAAAGGATGTTATTGTATTTGAAAAAAATTGCAAATGTTTTGCACACTACTGTACATACATACATATATATATATATATATACATACATGCATACATACACTCATACATACATACATACATACATACATACATACATACATTCATACATTATACATACATACGCACATACATACATACATACATACATTCATACATACATACATATGTATCCCCGAAATTTGTTGACTGCCACCCGATGGCTAGTGCTTCTATTTTTGTTGTAAAATAGTTCTGTTCTGCCTTTGACAATAGCCTTTAGCGTATTCAATAGGATGTTCCTCTAATTTCTCTCCCTGGACCAAAGCTGCTCTTAAGTTTATATTAAATGAGTTTAGTTCTTCTTCACCACATTTCCATATAGCATTTTTTTTTTGTCAGGTTACTTAGAGGCTTGGATATTTCTGCAAAATTTACCACAAATCGTCTATACCAAGAGCATGTCTGCAAGAAAGAGAGAATCTCTTGGACGTTTTTCGGTTCTGGTCTAGCTAATATTGCTGATGTTTTCTCTGGATCCATTTCTACACCATGACTTGGGATGAGGTGGCCTAGGTATTTTACTTTGGCGCAACGGAATCTCGATTTTTGTCGGTTTACTTTGAGTTTGAATAAGGCCAGGCGCTTAAAAGTTTTGAGAAGGTGCTCACGAAATCACTTGAGCAGACAATATCATCATGATAGAACAAGCATATCCCGAAGTCCTACTATATTTTAAAACTATCCATCAATCCTTGGAATGTAGCTGGAGCATTACGTAATCCAAATGGCATGCGGTGGAAGCAATACATCCCAAAAGGTGTTATGAATGCAGTTTTTTCCACATCTACTTTGGCAACTCTAATTTGATAGTAACCGGATTGAAGGTCCAGTGTGGATTTGCATGTGGTTTTCTTTGTCGACTGAAGTAGATCATCAAAGCTCGATAGTCCACACAGGCCCGTATGCCGCCATCCTTTTTGGTGACAAGTACAACTGGAGAAGCCCAAGGTTATTCGCATTAGTCGATTACGCCAGATTCAAGCATTTTATCCAATTCAAGTTTGAGCTCATTCTTCCGTATCGGAGAGAGTCGGTAAGGCGTTGTAGCAATAGGGGAGTGATTTCTGTTTTTATTCTGTGTTCCGCATATGGTATTGGTTCTGACAGAGGTTCGAAAATTGAGAAATTTTCAAGAAGAAGGTTGTTTATTTCATTTCTTTCTGAATCGTTCAGATCAAATCCTTCGTCGTCTCTTATATTTACCTATTGAAAGGATTTCAGTGAAGTACGCATCTGTGTCCATCTTTGTTGCTGCTCTGGTTTCGGGAAAAGATGTTGTTAGGTCTGTCTTTCCGGTGTAATGACGTAACGTAAGATGTCGCGGAAAATCTCGTTGATGGCATGTGGAGAATAATCATTTTGATGGTCCTGCATTACTTCTTCGTTCCCATGGTTGTGGCCCATAACTTTCTTCCAAAAATTTGGTGACTTTTGGTGTCGTCTATTGCGTCTGGTGCCTATTGCCTATTTCTTGTTCCATTTTCAGTGCTGGAGAGACAGTAGTGTATGTGGTATTGAAGAAGTCGTATTGTTGTTGATAAATATATAAATTAAAATAAAATTGTCAAATGTAACAAAAACATAGAAAATTTGTACACTTAAAATATTTAAACAAACACACTCACGATAACTCTCTCATGAGATAAAATTCCTTATGTCAAAAATTAATATAAAAGCAAGACATTTTTACATAAAATAAATCTTCAAGTTTATAACGTTCAAGCAAACAGTTTGTTTTATTTAAAATATTTTTCTACACAGTTTTTCTATACAGTTTTTCTACACAGTTTTCTACGCAGTTTTCAAATCAGTACATTAATTAACTACACAGTTGATACTGTTGATATACAGTCTAACTAAATACAACCCGGTAAAACAAAATAACCAGTGCCGAACATTTTGGTCCTTCGAGCCGGAT
This sequence comes from Volucella bombylans, assembly GCA_949129095.1. NCBI lineage: Eukaryota > Metazoa > Arthropoda > Insecta > Diptera > Syrphidae > Volucella > Volucella bombylans. Next base: position 215,675,056 of record OX422140.1, read on the forward strand.
TTGAACCAGCGACCTATGAGCCATAGAAAAAACATAATCAGCAAACATTTTGGTGTATGGTGTTAAATTTACAAACAATTACAAATTTTAAATTAAATAATTAAATCAGTGGGTGGCCCCTTAATCTAAAAAAAAAAAATTAATTTTATAAATACAACACGTTGCAAGTGAGGAATCAGAGCTGGAAAGGAAGAAATCCACGGAGTGGGACTCAACAAAAGGATTCTAAAGGAGAGCTTTTAAGGAGGGATACAATACAATAATTTAGAAGATATAAATCAAAGTGAGTACATTCTGATCGTTACTTATTTGCACATAAGCATACAATATATACAATAGTATTTTTAAATTTATTGAAAAAAAAACATGGGTGTATCAAAATTATTTGTAAAAACCTGCAATCAAGTCTCAAAAGACTTTGAAAATTTTAAAAAAACCGTAAGCCCTACTCGCCGTACGAAAAATTACATTAGCACGCGCCTCGATCTCTTAGAAATTAATTTATCGAATATTAAAAAAAGATATGAGATAATTTATGATAATAAGGAGATTGAGAAAGAAGTTTTGGAACAATTAGATTTTACATATGATGAGGCAAAAGAAGTATACGTTCTGTACAAGTCACAACTTTTAGATGAGCTGCAGAAACTGGAAACATCCACTCAAACAAAGCCTGAAGAGTGTTCACAACAATCAGAGTCTAAGAGGTCCCATGAGGTTCACCTTCCGAAAATCCATCCGCCTTCATTTACAGGTGAATATGAAAACTGGCGTTCATTCCACGACCAATTCGTTTCACTCGTACACAGCAACACATCCTTATCTAAAATAGAAAAATTACACTATTTAAAATCATGCTGTAAAGAAAGTGCTGGTACATTACTTGATCACGTCAATGTGGACGACGTTAGTTACGACCAAGCGTGGGAACTTTTAAAATCCCGCTATGATTTCAAACGGATTTTAGTGAACCAGGAATTGAAGTTGTTTTATGATCTGCCAGTCGTCCGAGAAGAATCTGCCATCGGAATCCGTGAACTTTTGGATAACTCGACGAAAATTTTACATTCACTGAAGAATCTTGACTTGCCAGTGCAGCATTGGGATGTAATTATCATATTCTTGCTGTTAAAGAAACTTCCGAAATCAACTCAGTCATCGTGGGAGTCTTCTCTGGGGACAAAAAAGGAAATTCCTACTTTCAAAGAATTTTCTGAGTTTTTAGAGACAAAATTCCGAACACTAGAGATAGTGGATCAGCAACAAAATACAAAGCCCCCAACACAAAAAAGGTCTCACAAGAACGTCTTCCATACCAATACGGTGGCAAAGGAAAATTTCAGTTGCAAGGTTTGCCACGAAGGTATTCATTCATTGCGAACCTGTAACAAATTTTCAAATATGGATGTAAGAACCAGGCAGCGTGTTGTTAAACAATTAGGTAATTGTTTTAATTGCTTGGCTTATAGCCACAAAACAAATAGTTGTCCGAGCAACAAATCCTGCCATTTTTGCAAGAAGCGTCACAATTCCATGCTTCATTTTGACACAAACAACAATTCAAATCTGTATAAGCCTCACCCACAATCAGCTTACCCTTCTAATCAGTTACAACCAAATTACAACACACAGCAATCATTCTCTCACTCTAATTAAATACACAACACTAACCAATTCCCCCTTGCTCAAGCATCGTCGCAACCATCCACTCATATCTACCCAAATAATAGTAATAATAATACAATTATGCCCCAAAACCCAAACACACAGAATAAATACCAATACCAAACACACCATATATCAACCCAAAACAATCTAAATGCAGCTTCATTTAACCCTTCTGATGAACAACAGTCATCGGCAAACTGCTTCCACAATAACGACCATACCAACACACAAATTTTATTGGCAACAGCTATCGTCAAGGTGAAATCTGCTAATGGCGACTATATTAGCCTGCGAGCTTTGCTTGATCCTGGATCACAAGCATCATTTATCACCGAATCAGCGGTACAACTTTTAAGGTTGAAAAAACACAAAACGTGTTTTGATGTCCAAGTTTTAGGACAAGTTAATAATGGTTCCTGTCAAAACTTTGTTGAACTCAACCTGGGTTCCAAATACTCAGACTTTAGGACTTCGACACGAGGTTACGTATATAAAACCTTAACAGGGTTTTTGCCGAGTCGCGAGGTGTATCCAAATAGATGGGCACACCTACAAGGTCTGAAATTAGCAGACCCGACCTTTAACCGACCCTCCAGTATCGATTTACTGTTGGGAAATGATATATTTTGTGAGGCGGTTTTACCTGACATTATAAGAGGAGCAGAGTTAATTGCACCCATCGCCCAAAAAACCCAGTTTGGCTGGGTAATATTAGGTAAAGTTCCCCTCGAAACACCACCCTCAATTCAGGTATTCACCCAATTTTCCGACATAGACACCCAATTAAGGAAATTTTGGGAAATTGAGGAATCACCATGCGAAAAGGCCAATAACTAAGATATGTCCACTACCATGTAACGCGACCAATACATAGTATAATGCAAATGCACGCAACGCGAAAAACCGATATATTACACTTAAACTAAAACAAATAATATATTCAATATAACAAAAAAATGAATAATAAATAAAATAAAACAAATAATATATTCAATATAACAAAAAAATGAATAAAAAAAAAAAAAAATTCGCATAAACTCAAAATATACTCACTATGAAATACAGTGCACTTTAATAAACTTGAAATTACCGGCCCATCAACTTATGCATATACACATATGCAAACCCCTGGTCCATAAAAATAATTGGGGCAATATCAGCTTCAACTGTCCAGTTTTCAAATCCCAAATTTCAATGCGTCTTCTGTGCTGCTTTCACGGTTAGCTGCAAATATTCAAGAAAACGAAACTTGTTAAATAAGAAATAAAATTCAAAATCTAAAGACAAATTACTCAATCATCATCACAACAAAACATAATAAATCATGCAACAAATCTCACAGTTGAACTAATGTCTACATATCAAAAAACTATCACATCAATGTCACCGAATTAACAAAATCCACAACAAAACAATAACCCATAAATATTTAAACATTCAAATTTCTGCATCTCAAACAATAATAAAATACCCGCTAATTCACAACTCAAATCATCGTTTCATTTAAAGTCAAAACCTTAAAATAATAAACAATAACAAATAATTTATTCCCTATCTCATGCAATTTTCACTTTTGACATTTCATACACCCATACACGCAATAGAATTAAACTCTTCAACAATTAAACTAAATAAATCTTATTAAGCCAATAAAATCAAAATAAAATTACAATATAAAATATAAATACATATACCTAAATTTACATAAAACAGTCCACTAAAATTTTAAAAATCTACACAACACTTTGCAAAACAATCATACATACGTACAACATGAACATATGATCTAAATATATGTGTGTACATACGCTCAACTCAAATATAGGTCATACGTGCAATCTCTACACAAATCATATCTGGGTCATTCACTTATCGAAAGCACATACACACACACACACATACAAACCATATAACAATCAATCAAAACACAAGTCCCCAAAATAATAAAATAAAAATTTATGTATAAAATCTAACCACAAGCATCACACACATCACCAATAAAAATACACATTTCACACAGAATAATCATAAACTAAATAAAATAAAATAAAGAAAAAAGGGAATCAAAAAAAACAAACATTAATCAACACAAAAACCAAATGGCACCGGTAAAGTGCGTACACAACACATAATCAACACAATAATAAACAAAAAAAAGGATAAATAAACTAATGAAATTATAACATTGAAACATCACTCATCTGGATTTTAAAGCACATACGAAAATAAACGAATTATAATCAAAATTCCCGCACTAAAGCACAAAAAAAAAAAAAAAAATTTAAATAAAACAAGCACGGCTGCCATTACAGATTACGCACAACTTGTCAATGGACAGCCATCACAATTGAATTACGCACTCTTCTTCAACTATGCATTTTAAAGAAAGTAGTGCAAAGAGGACAACACTATACAATTGAACCAATAGCCAAACATTAGCATAAGCATTCAGCCATATAAGTATAGGGGTGCTCCTTTCACTTTTGTGTCTCAATGTGTTTTGTGTTGTCTGTCCCTTTTGCAAAATTTATTAATTTGGTTTCCTTTCATGTGAGCCTTCAATAAAGTAGCAGATCTTCAAGCATGTAGCAGATGATCGAGCCAAAGGGTGTTCCAGTACAAAGGAGAAAATAATTGCGAACTTTGTTCACGGCGGGGAGAATGTTGTTGATAAATATATAAATTAAAATAAAATTGTCAAATGTAACAAAAACATAGAAAATTTGTACACTTAAAATATTTAAACAAACACACTCACGATAACTCTCTCATGAGATAAAATTCCTTATGTCAAAAATTAATATAAAAGCAAGACATTTTTACATAAAATAAATCTTCAAGTTTATAACGTTCAAGCAAACAGTTTGTTTTATTTAATATATTTTTCTACACAGTTTTTCTATACAGTTTTTCTACACAGTTTTCTACGCAGTTTTCAAATCAGTACATTAATTAACTACACAGTTGATACTGTTGATATACAGTCTAACTAAATACAACCCGGTAAAACAAAATAACCAGTGCCGAACACGTATTGCTTATTTGGTTCGTTTTCAAAATACCAGTAAGGGTTTGTTGTTTTTTTGCTTTTGGGAGTGCGATGAAAATAATTGGGCGTACTCGATTTAAAATAGTAATTGGGGTTGACGTCATACAGATTTCGCTATGTTTTACGTTTTCATCCGCTAAATTTACGCTTGCGCTCATTTCGTAGACAGGTGTTTTGTTTCGGAGGAGATGCTCGAAAAGATACTGACCAGCTACATTAGTGCGCGCTGCGGTGTCAATATTATGCAATACCCTTTTGACCGTGGGACATTATTGGAATTGTTGTGAAATCATTCCCTGTGAGTTTTTTATCAGATTAAAGGAAACTGTATGTGGACCTTTTGGTAGATCCTTGCATGTGGGACAATTTAATTTCAAGTACCCTGGAGCTTTGCAATTGTAGCAGTAAATACCCCCTGTAACACAACATAACTCAATAAAATTTTGTTATAAAAATGAAGATTGTAACCCTTAACCTAATTGTAATGAATTTTGTTATAAAATGAAAAATTTATCTTTATTTATCAATAATGAACTTTTGTAAAATATTTGTAATATAATATATATTGCTATGTTTGGATCTCGGCACCGATATACGGTGATGCAAACGATAACTTTACTCTCTCTGGGATCCCGCTATCCCAGCTGTGGGTTCCACCAGGTAGCGCTTTGACGGCAGCTAGACCTGGGTGGGTTAAAAAAAAAGGCGCCACGTGATTTTTCCCCCGGAATCACGAGACCTTCACAGAAAGAAAAGAAGGAAAAAAAAACTTCCCCGAAGAAAAAAAAACGAACGAAAAGAAAAAACCAGAATTACAAAAAAAAAACAGATTTTCTCAACGTTATAAAGCTCCGTTGGAGCTCGACGATTTATTTTTGTTTTTTTGCTTAGCGGTACACTCGTCGATAGAGTGACCCGCTATTCTTTAAGTCGTGAACGAAAAAAAAAACTATAGTTAACGGTGGCGTGTCCCGTCTGTTCTCGGGAATTTTACGCACGCGCGGCCCACCGGAGTCTCGATTTTCAACCAAACAAAAAACGCGTTTAAATTATCTATTATTTCACTACACTATACTTATCTTTTATATTCCTGGCGGTGTTGTGCTCCTTCCTGGCACAGTGCCTCGCTCCCTCTATCCCGCTACTCCCGCTACTAAAATCCTCGTTCCTGTCCTTTCTCCTTGTCCGTATCCTTTCTCCGTTTCCCTTTAGTTCCTTTTTTAATTTTTTATTTTATTTTTATATTTTTCTTGTAACTCACGCTTCTACTCTACAAAAAAAATCTCGAAAGCTGCTCTACTAAATTGCCTTCCGCAATTCTCAAACTTCAACAAAAAAAAACTCTACTTTGCTCAAAACTCGCAAAAAATACAAAAACCGCAATTAAAAAAACTGTGCTGACCCTCTCAGTATGCTGGTCCTCACAAAAGTGAGTTCCAGATCTTTTACGATCCACAACTCCCGCCAGACACACACACACATTCACACGCACATTCTCTCACACATTTATACAGCACTAGTGGATCCAACGACGGGATTTCTAGCTACAGCACTAGCAAGCTTTGCTAGTGTGTGCCCCCGTGTCCGACTAGGCCTCTCACACATACCATTTTCCACATTCATACTAAACTCCTCAGTCTCGGGGTTCGCTCCCAGTTCCAGTAATGACTGGGAACTCCGCTGAGCGAGTTTATGGAAGCTGTGGATCCTAACTATTTCCTACTCTTAGGTGCTACAACTAGAGATTGCGAAAAGCAGAGTTTCTTTCTTTTCTGCTAACTGGGTAATTTTCCCCCATCGCATTACACAAAAAAAAAATTTTGTTAAAATTAAAATGAGACGAAGGAGAAAGGAATGGGATGGGATGGTAGCTGGAGTGTTGGGACGAAAGGAAAAAGTGTAGACACAATCCAGAAGGGATTGTATCTCGATCCAACCATCCGTTGGATCGCCGCCCCTCACAAAAGAAAAGTATACTGCCTGTGAAAATTATAATTTTTATATTTCTAACCGCGGATCCCTAACTACTCCGGTGGATCGGCGTTCAGATTTGGGGGGTGGGGACTAACCAATAGCGTGTCACTCCTTACAATTATTTGTTTATTATTTTTTGTAATTGGGCCCTTTTGCCCTCTGGCCTCTCTGCCAGTTTGTACTTTTTTGTTTTCTTTTGCAATTGTTATTCGTTATTTGTTGAGTGTTTGCTGGTTGTTGTTGGTTGGTGTTCTTTGTTTATGTCTGTTCCCTCGGTGGAGGCGGCTTTAATACTTGGCCGTCCGCCTACACGCCTCTGCTGCTCCTCCGGTGCTTCATCGGTGGGGTGCTGGCTTAAAAAGGGGTCGTCATCCTTTCACCCATCGAACCTAACTTTTAAAGCTGGTACGTCATCGGGGTGTGCATACTGGCCGTCCGCCTGCACACCACTGTTCTTTGTTGCTCCCTCGTTGGGGTGTTGCTATAAAAGAGATCGTCGTCTCTTCACATATTGATCAAGTGGCTTGGTGTTAGCTCCAGCTAGCTGCATCTACATCGGTTGTGTGATGTGATGCCGGTATCCGCACCCACATCGGTAGCAGGATGGGGTGTTGTTCAAGCCTCGTGTTGTTGGCTTTCGTTGGGGTGTTTGTTCCAGGGATCGTCTTCCCCCAGCCGTCATCATCGTGTTGGGATGTCTGGATTGAAAGGACCGTTCGTCCCCACCAGTCGGCGACTTTCACACGTCCTGCTTGATGCTGCCCGTTGCGAGTCTCCCGTCTAGTTATGGGCTCCGACAACGGTGTTCCTAGTGGACCTCCTGTCGCACCCTGGGGTTCCTCTCGTAAACCTATGTGGGTTGTTTTCCGAGGTCTGGGGTTGGTGGGCCACTGGCTGATGGGACCATGGCTGCCCTCCACCTCCGCCAGAGCTCGGTGTTCCCACTCAAAGAAAAGAATGACCGAAAGGGACTTACAAGGAAAAGAGAGCCAAACTTGTTGCGGGAAATTTTACCGCAAAAATATATTTCTTATTGTATTGGCAACCCTTAAATAATAAACAGCCAGAGAGCTTTAACACAAAAAAGCTTTTCTTGAAAAGCTCACCTCTTCACTTTGAAGAAGTGTATAAAACCGAGCACGATCAAAGCCAAAGTCACTCAGGTTTGGATTACAGTCTACTGAAAGGAAAAATGTCACACTTGAGCTGACTTCAGTACGACGGTCAGGTCTTTTTCTACCGTCTACAGCAAATCTGAACGAATTTTTGGAACTAAATATACTATTTGATTTTGTACTGAATAAAAACATAAATTTTGAAATAAATATAGAATACTAAATTTTGTAAAAAGTGAGTTTCCTTTTTCCCTATAATTTATTTAACAACTACCTTTGTTGGGTTGCCGGTTCAGCGCATTGCTGCGGTTTTCGAACAGCACAACTCGCGGCAGAGAATCCAACAAAGCGGCGCCTTATTGGGTGGGAATTCCTGCGTGTCCTCTCCTACGATCCCTGCGAGAGCAAAAGTCTCGTGTTATACCCCTGCATTTGGTTTGATTTCTGACTCCGCTCTTTGTTTTTTCCGACACTCTGTTGTTGTGTGGCCCAGATGATTGCAGAAGTTTTTTTTTTATATAATTTACGCGCGCCTAAGGGGTTGGATACCTTTTTTACTGTTGCCAGGGCGCTGGCGGAAAGGTAGAAGGAGGAGAAAGGAAAATTGGTTTTTTGTAGTGGTTTGAAACTCAGGTGTATTTGGTTTTGATATTCGCTCTCCAAGGGTGGGAGTCCGAATAGGACGGGGAGCTTTTCTTCACTCAGAGTGATTCGAAGGTTTAATTCACACTACTTTTTTGTGCAGCGACGTTTATTTTCTGTGGTTGTTTTCTCAATTTTCTGCTCGAGTTTCTCGGCCATGCTATGCTATTAATTATCCCTTGAAAGGTTGAAATATTTTCGCGTGGCACACCATCACGAATACTTATATGAAATAGTCCATAGATCAAATCGATCATCATTGTTTCTGATGGCTTAGGATTTGGCAGTTGAGCTAGGAGAGCTCTTTTCTTTCTTATAAATTCATCCGTACTCTCTTTCCTATTTTGCTTACTTTTGAAGATTTCTTGATATATCCTATATGCTTGGATGGAGCGTAAGCGCTTCTTAGTAAAGATAAAACGTTTTGCCACCAACTATGTGCGTCACCTTCCAGAAGTAGAGGGAATCCTTTAATAGCGTCTTTGTCGGTTATGTATTCGATATTCTTATAGCATGTTATAGTTGCGATGAATTCTTCAACTTTTATTAGATCTGTTTTACCATCAAAACGACTGGTGCAGTTATTAAAACTTCCAATTCGCAGAAGTAACTTCTTTACTTGATCTTCCGTGTAAGTTGCTATAACTTTCTGCTGTTGTTACAAATCGTGTAATTCTTCCGTGTTTGTTGTTGTTGTTTTTTTTTTCTAAAAATCGAAATTTCAGCCCCACGTTAGCCGCCAATGTAGAGCTAAGCAAAGGTAGGTCGGGGTGTTCGACGTAAAATTTTGGCTTTTGGATCAAAAAATATTCAACCAAACGAAGAAAAGAAAAAAATCGTTGCTTCTGTAACAAAAATCTTTATTAGGCTGAAAGGCATGCAGAGGCTTAGGTAACTTACAATATTAATTCAATAAAAGCTTTTACATTCACAAGTTTGTTCTTTGGCATTGCCAGATATATCATATATTATATAAAATTAATTCGGAACAGTACTGCCAGTTTGGTAAAAGGAAATAAAATAAAATAATTCAAGTAATTCAATAAATCAATTCATAATAATTCAAAAAGGTGGTGTGGTATAACTACAATATTTGCCGAATTCTGTTCCACAATTTTATTCCTCGGTATTAATATGTAAGTACATCAATCGGCTTCAAGTGCTACAAAAAACAAAGAAATGAGGAATATCATAAAATGTCATTTTTATACACCACATATATGGATGATATCGTGCCTAAAATTATGTAGTTATAGAAATAATATATATAGAAGTTATAACTTGTAGTGTATTAAACCTAGAGCAACCAAACTGGGCTCGTTTGATAGCTACTTGATTGGTGGTTAATTCGTATTTAAACACTATTATCACTCACACTTTCATTTTCGAGATATTGGTATTTAAGAACAAAATCGTTTAGTCTTTTTAATAAATTTTTGAGAGAATCGCATTTATCTCGAAATATGTGTGCAAATATTTTTTTGCTTCTACAAAAAATTACTGTAAAATAAGTGCGCTTTCGTTTACAGTTATAATAAATTATTACAAATAAATAAGTAATGTTATTGCTAATCGTAATTTACATAATCTTAAATCTACAACAGTGGCTCAAAGTATCCTCCATCAGACCGAATGCAAGTTAATGCTCATTATTGAATTGTTCTTGTAATATTAATAGTTGGTAAAGTCTTTTTGATATTCTGTACCGCTGCTGCAATCAGTTCTTGTAATTCAGTCTTATTTTAAATGAATATAACCGTTCCTTCATCGGAACGTAGGAATCCAAAACTATAAAATCTGATGATCTTGTAGGCCAATATATTGGACCACCTTTTCCAACCCATGGAATTTTTCATACAAGTAGTCCTTAACTATTCTGCCATAGTGACAGCACCATCATGTTGTTCTTCTTTATGCAAGCAAAACAAAATAAAACAAATTGCAAATAAGATTCACTGTTTAATGTTTGTGGAAGTATGAAAAGCCCAATTATCTTATTACCAATTACACCTGTCCACACGTTTACTCTGAACCGATGTAGAAATGATGTTGTTCTTGGTGCATGCGGATTTCCATTCGCCTATGTGTGTAAGTTATGGAAGTTGGTAATGCGACTCATCTGTCCATACTTTCAATAAATGTATTGTCATCGAAATGTCGTTCGATATCTGTATCCCAAACCGGACCACCGGACGCACTAACTGCGTTGTCCCCGAGGCTCGGAATTGAAGATTTTCGATCATAATACACAAATATTTCGCGTAAAGTTTTAAAAATTCCCTTTAATATGACTTGAAAGAAAAGGGAGCAAATATGTATTCGTAAATATACATCTTCCGAATAAGACTGGCGTCCAAGTCCATATTTTCCAATTCGGGTCAAAAATAATAGGTGATCATGGCGCGATGACGCTGACCATTCACAGTAACGTGACGATCGTTATCGTCGACGAAAAAATATGGCCCAATAACGCCGCCGGCATGCAACCCGCACCAAACAGTTATTTTTTGTGGATGATTTATGAAGCAATGTGGATTTTCAACCTGACGAACCCATTGAGCCAAAAATGAGGTTCTTCACTGAAGATGATTTTGCGATGAAATTCATCATCTTGGCGCATCTTCTTCAGAACCCAATCGGAGAACGTTCGTCGCTTCAAATGCATCGGCTTAAATTCTTGAGTCAGCTTGATCTTGTATGGGTGTAAACCAAGATCCTTACATCACGCAACGAATACGTATACTCAAATTGTTGCACTAAACTTGTTACTGCCTGTCTACTAGGGCGAGAATTACGACCGAAAATTGGAGTTAACGCTCTTAAAGTTGCAGTCACCGACTCCGAATTTCGTAGAAAATTCTTATAATTTGCAGGCGTTGCTCGTTCATGTACTTTACCATGATGAAAAGGTTGAGTTTACTGAATAAATTGACAGTGACAGTTTGATGATTAGTGAAAAAGTGCGTTCACAAATTAAATTCAAAGTTTTCTAGTCCCTATTGGAAAACCCTTGACATAAACCCAAGCAAACCGGTTATACTGGACAATGTCAACGTATGATGCCTTTGCAAATCGCAGACCATTCAAGTTGAGATGGGCGAATTGATTTTTTTTATTCATTTCTTTCGTTCACTTATTGTTTTTGCATAGGAGTGTGATAGGAAGTAAACGACTTGGTATATGTGAGTGACAAGAGCAAAAAGCGAAAAGAAGTAAAATGATGTTTCTGCTTTTTGTAAGAATTTGCTGCTTTTTAAAAAGCTATTTTTTTTAGTTCGATTTCATTTTCATAGAACACAGTGGTGGTGGAAGTGTTGGCGGGATTGGTGATGAAAGTGTTGATGGAAGCGGTATCGCTTTGTTTTTTTTATTTTCCTTAATAATCAACAAGAAAATTATATTAGATTTTTATAGTTTTAGGCAACTTGGATTCACAAAACTAAACCTGTCGCAAGAAAAAGCCGACATTATGAGCCCAAAAATAAAGCGAGGTTAATTTTTCGCTAATTTTCAAATGAAGACAAAGGGGTACAATTTTCCAGAAAATTTTGTTGACAAAGAGGAAATGAGTCTCATTTACGAGGAGGAAGTGCATGTGCAGGATTATCCCACGTTCGACTCATTTGCTGCCGAATCACATATGCAATCATTTTCGGCATTATATCTGTCGATTCCATTAAAATTAACACCACCATCTCAACCATCAACACCATCATCTCAACTATCAACATCGCCCTCTCAACCATCAGCCTCCAGATGTAAGGAAAATAAAATAGAAAAAGCCCGAGAGAACTAATCCAACTACAATAGAAGAAAAGAAAATTAAAGCGGCGGGAGCTATGATGACTTAATAAATTAAAAAAAGAGAAATGGAAATACATACTATAATAGAACAACAACTGGCCATAGAACCACAAAGATTAAATCAAAGCTTTTAAGTGTGCTATTTTTTGTATTTTGTTTTATTTTACTTTAAGTTTTTCTGTGTTTCTTTTAAAGATATTTGAAGTATGAATTTAATTAAAAAATAATGAAATATCATACAAAGAAATAAGGAAAATAAGGAAAAAAAATAAAAAAAAGGAAAGCAACAAGTTTCGTTTTCTGATACCGCGAAATGTATTTCGTCTTGCACTTCCCCTTTCAGGTAATTTTTTTTGTGTTATTAGTATCGTCCCCAAATATGTGAATGTGGTTGTGTAATACTATGCAGGCCACTACAATGTTGTTGACCAAATTAGGATTGCCTTCATCGATATGCTTAAGGCGACGAAATCTTCCTTTTAGCAACCCGAATGTTCTCTCGATTGTTATCCTTACACTGTTGAAACGTTTGTTAAACTGACTCTGCTGTTTACTTAGATGGCCATTGTCACTAAAATGAGTCACTAAATTCTCCAAAAGAAGTTAAGCCGCATCACCCACGAGATGGTAATCTTTGTTTACAATACAATTTATGTGTACAATAGCATACCTTGCAATATAACAAAATGTATGTCATTTTTCAGTTTTCTGTTTGAAAATTTATTCCTTTTTTTGCGTGATTCACCGCTTCGAAAAATGTACTTATTCACACAAAAACTTGTGTCAGTTACCAGGGTCCCTGTTTCGGGGCGAATGTTTTCGGATTTCACGACGGCATCATAGGGCAATTGCGTAATTTGACAATTTTCTATATCGCGCAGTAAATATCGATCGTGAGGTACGACCTATGGATAATATATGGCCCCTTATATTTGGGCATTAGCTTCTTGTTGATCCTAACGGTGGTATCAACATTTTTTATTACAACATAGTCAGCTTCTTTGTAGATGCGTGCAGGTTGATGGTGGTCCTTGAACTGTTTTTGATTATATTCCTGCGTTTTAATAATTCTCTTAGGCGCGCTTTCTCTTAACTTATCTAGATTTCGCTCAACATCTCCTACATCTTTTTACTCAAGGAATTCGGTTAACTTGTCAACTACTACTCCCCGCTGATTTACACCGAATAAAAGCTTACTAGGGATGGTACCTATTGATCGGTTCACTGTATTGTTTAAAGCATACTCGACTTGGGATAACATTTGCACCCAATTGCTCTGCTGAATTGGTTCACTAAGCTTCCCAAGCATAGGTGTCAATATTCGGTTAACCGGTTCCACCTGACGATTAGCTTGAGGTGAATGAACGGCGACCTTAATGTGAGATATGTTCATATCAAAAAGGAATGAGCTAAACTCTAAAGAAGTAAAACACGCTCCTCTATCTGAAATTACTCTAGAGGGTCTGCTGTACTTCAAAGTACTTCTTTAGAGCGCCACATACTTCCTTGGGACTTGTTGATATTACTGGATCACGAACTTCGTGAGCACATCGACTTCCAAAAGAACATATTTTCGTTTCGACTGAACTGCAGGCAATGGCCCGAAGTGGTCAAGGTGTATTGTATGGAAAGGGAGCGGCTTCTTAGGAATGTTAAATAGGTTACTGTCACGGGACTGCACTGGGGAAGAGTACATAATGCATCGAATACAGTGCAATAGTGCATACAGACCTGCTCATAACACTCAGTAAGGCCCATATGGCCAATTTTTTCACGAATCAAATTTTCAAATTTTTTTTTTCAAATTCAAATTTCTTTATTCATATGTATATACAAAAGTTACAAATTTAAAATACGATTTTACATGCATTTGATATGTACATATAGAATAGTTAGTGATACCTTTATTTATGAAAAATAGAGACGATGCCACATTATAAAAAAAAATAAAAAAATTACTTTGTGTGGGGTGTACAAAGGTAGAAAAACAGAAGTTCAATTCAAGAAAAAGAGGAAAGAAGAAAAAAAATAATCTTTAACAAATTAAAAGCGCTTACATACAAAATTGAATGTAAATGGCAGAAATAGGTAAATATATAGTAGAGCAAATGAGCAAATCATTTTTATTTATTTACTTTACTATATTTTAAATTGGATAACTTAGTAGAGTTTCGATTTCATGATGATTAAAACTAAGAAGCCATGATTTAACTACTTTAGTGAATGCGGACAAATTTCTTATGGATTGCATTTCTAAGGGCAGAGTGTTAAATAGTTTGCATGAAACAATGGAGTAAAAGTTTCTGTAATTTTTAGTGCGAAAAGCAGGCACATTTACAACAAAGTTTGAATGGCTGCGTAAGCTGTGAAAGTCAGAAATTGGACTCTCTAGATACCCGCCTCTCATGAAAAAGACCTTAAGGACTTTAAAATAGAATAGATGGCGCAAAGGGAGAATGTTCAAGGCCCTGAAAAGGTCCATTGTGTGCGCATAACGGTGAAAAGCACAAACACTACGATACGAATCTGTCTAATAAGATTCGTTTCCATTTCAGATGGAACGTAAAAGCAAAGGCAAGCATTCTTAAGTTTTCTAAACATGATGCCGTCCTTAAGTACGTACGATCCTAAATTCTCCGCACATAATTTGTCCCTTAAAGCCAGAATGGTTGAATCATGGTTCTGCGAAGCCCGCAACAGAAAATCTATATCCTCAGAATCAACTACGGATATCACACGACATCGGCTCAGCGCGTTGACATGACCCATATTAACCCCGCTTTTATGTTTAACTTTGTAGTTATAGTTCTCCAGTTCAAGGTCGCGCCTTGAAATTCGTGGGTTAGCACTTTTTTTATTTAGGGTTAAAGTGAGAGAACTGCAATCGGTAACTACCGTAAATGGGATTCCTTCCAAATAAGCTCTAAATCGACGGAGTGCGGATATTATGGCTAAAGTCTCAAGCTCAAAGCTATGGTACCTATCTTCTTGAGCCGTAGTACTTTTTGAGAAGTAGGCGACTGGGTGAAATTTCTCATCATTTTACTTCTGAAGGAGTACTGCAGCATATCCCAGCGAACTTGCGTCACAGTGTAACTCTGTTCGGGTCATAAATGGATAATACTGGAGGAGACGTTAAGCAACGTTTAAACTGGCGGAAAGCATGTTCGCACTTTTCGGATATGTTGAAGTTTCTATCATCCTTCTTCATGAGGTCGTAAAGGGGCCTAGCCATACGTGAGAACGAGTTGACGGCACGTCTGAAATAAGAACATAAACCCAAAAAGGAACGAACTTCTTTATTATTCTTTGGAATAGGATACTGTTGTATTGCTTATATATTCGATTCACAAGTGATTCGCTTGGTGTGATCCCTTGACCGGTAACTTTATATCCTAGGTACTCTATTTGTGAGAATGCAAAGTAACATTTTGAAAGCTTAAGTTCAAGCCCATTTTTGGAAAGACACTGTAAGACCTCGCGTAATATTTACATTTACACTGGCTATCAATATGTCGTCCATATATACAATTATTAGCTTGGCTTCAATGAACTGTCGGAGCACGCGAGTAAAGACACTAGGCGCACTCTTCAGACCAAAAGACATTTTTAGAAACTCATACTGTCCGTCTAGTGTAACGAATACGGTAAAACGTGTTGAACGAGCGGACAGTCTCATTTGGTAGAATCCGCTCTTAAGGTCTAGTGAAGAAAAAACAATTCTTCCTCCTTGGTATTCGATACAATCCTCAATAAGAGCATCACGAATGGTATGCTAATTCAAAGCGCGATAGTCAATGCACATTCTAGTCACACCTGACTTTTTCTTAACCAAAACTACGGGCGACGTGTACGGTGAGTCGCTAGGCTTAATTATACCTTTTATTAATACATACGAGTAAGTCCTTAACAATCTCGTTTACTACTTGTTTTTCCGTGAAAGACAATCGTCGAGGACGACAAAATGTTGGAGTATCACTTTCCAGTCTTATCTCCACCTCATAATCTACCGGCGCTACTTGTGATTTTAGGGAGTTCAAATAGCATTCTCTTGGCGGGAATTTGGTCAGTTGTAGAACGATCTAGTTCTGGGTTAATCTCAATCCCATCTACCAATTCTATCTCTATTTTGAAAATTTCATCGTCGTTCGCGTTACGACTCGCGTTCATAAATTTCATCTTTAAACTTAACTTTCCTCACGATCGGATTACCAACATAAGGTTCACTGCCCCCTTTGAAATCTTTATCAATAATGAAAACCATTCTATTATCTACATAAGTTTGAAAGTAAGTGCACAACTTGGAATCAGTGAAAAGATTTTTATTTAAATTCGCCTCACTGTGTGGATTCATCACTCCAGCGGGATCACTGGGCCAGTTGCCGGTAAATTTCGTTTCTGCTCACACGAACGTCAAATTCGGACAAGAGCTCCTTCAGAGTCTCCCAAGAATCCACTCTAACGGTCCTTAGTAGCACCTTTGCGGTTCCTTGCAAGAGTCGACGTGCTGCCAGATATGTGAATCGCTCATCTTTGAAACAGCACGACATCTTCAAAGTCCGTTATCCACCTACGGACACTGTAGGAATTGCCACCGGTAAAGGAGGGGATCGCGTTTTCGACGTCGGAGAAATCGACCTGTCGCCTCGGTATTTCCATCTCCGCTAGCTCCTTCCTTAATTCCGCAATATGCTTCTCTAAGAAGTCGCTGAAGTTACCTTTCTTCTTTTGCATCAATCTCGGAGGGTATCTGATTTTCCTGAAGTGTATTCCTATATATATACGTATTCCTTGCCAAAGTCGGAGGGATGTGCTCAGTTGCTTCGGGAGCGTCATTTGCATTAACATCGGAGGGTTCGGTTGTGAGCACATCGGAAGTTCCATTGGCGGAGGTTATGTTTCCAACGGTGAGCTCCACGGAGGTATGCTCAACTGTAGAAGCGGAAGTTTCGTCAGCTGAAGGGTTTCCGGTTGACTTCTGCACTGATCTGGTTCTTACTAGGGTGGATGATACGATGGTTCCAGTACTTATTCATACAGAAACTTGAAAGAGAAAGAAAACAGGAAACGGGAGACAATATGTCACTCACCAGGGTCCCTTGTTTTGAGCGAACATAGTTGCGGTTGCGCATTCACGCGGGCTCAGGGTAGTACGCACATTTTCTTTACAATATATACAAATATAGTCTACTACAATATATATAGGCGCACTTCCAAGGTCAAACTTGCAAAATTCGTAGAAAAATCGCCAGAAAATTGTTAATAAATAATGAACTATTACAAATAAAAAAAATTCTACGTACTTATTTAGACAATATATTTTTAAAGATATAGTTACGTAAGAGAATTGTTTGAATTGCTTGAAAATTGACGTTATGGGTATTACCATAAACGCCTTTAAAATTTTCAAGAGGCTCGCTGCCTACCTGGAGGCCTTGTATTATACTTTGAAAAACAAGTACTTCGAGACATAATCTTTTGGGATGTCATTTTTGAGGTCCTAAGGGACCTAAAATAATTTTTAAAAAAAATTATTTTTTGAAAATCATAGAAAATCCGCTTATTTAACATCTATACTGAAAATTTGTTGTAGCTTCTTCTCAATATTTTCGATGCGCACGGTGTTTCCAATTCTTTGCATGAGGTTCTATGAGACAAAATTCGTAAAAATTGTTTAAATAAAGGGTATACATGAAAAATAAGTCCGACTCATCCAGAAGAAGGCACGAAATTCATCCAAGGAATACATTGGATTCGTAGTAGTTAAGATGCATAAGTCAATTATTGTTTTCCCTTTTATTTTTTTTAATAATATGAATTAGTTATTAGCAATTCATCAATAAGTTTTAAGTTAGAATTGAAAGTAAATATCTAATTGTGACGTATGTGACATACATATGTATGGAAAGCCAATTTCATTTGTAGGTAAATATACGCTTAATTATGTTAGGTCGGACTTAAATTTCAGTACATGGAGTTCTGAACGCACTTATTACTTGCATCTTCTTTGTGCCTGTTTACATTGGCGACGGGATGAAAGTCCTCACCATGAACGTCGTGTTCAGATTGTCATGGGGTTGAAAGACTTTTTGACAAGTGGAACACTTGAATCGGAGCATTTTTAATTTTTAAATTTGAGCAGTTGGCCTGAAACCTACCTTTTTTCCTATTCTTCACACATCCTTACTCATCAACGATCAAAATTAAAATGAAAAAATATGTCAGAAATGTAACGATTTGGAAAAAACCGATGTGTTGCACCCGAGAATCCACTTTAGAAATGGGTTTTCGGTGGAAGTAACCCTTCTTTTTCCCACTTAAATAAAAAGCGTTCCTCTCTTTCGGACAATCTTCCTGCCCGCGCCAATGTGATCAGGCACATTGTCATGGGGTTGAAAGTCTTTTTGACAAGTGAAACACTTGAATTGGACCATTTTTAAATTTGAGCAGTTGGCCTGAAACATACCTTTTTTCCTATTCTTCCCACTTCCTTTCTCATCAACGATGAAAACTAAAATGAAAAAATATGTCAGAAATGGAACGATATGGAAAAAACGAAGTGTTGCACCCGAGAATCCACTTTAGAAATGGATTCGCGATGGAAGTAACCCTTCTTCTTCCCACTTCAATAAAAGGCGTTCCCTTTCTTTCGGGCAATCTTCCTGCCCGTGTCAATGTGAACAGGCACTTTTACTTTTACAATGGAAAGTCATGCAACAGATGAAGTAACTGAGGTACAAATTGTCAGAAAAGTTGCTCACTGAAGTACATAGATGGCAGACTTTCTAGATATTGGAAACCCAAAACCCCCTTTTCGATTGATCGCCTTTATCCGTGTGACCTTGTCTGTGAATACGTGTGAGTCCAATCAATGAAATTTCCTTCCCATTTTACTCAAAATCCGCCCATTTTATTCAAAAAACGTTATCTACATTACACATACTCGTACATTCACTCAACATCAACAAAGTGTACGCTGTTACCATGATAAGCAAATTTAGTAAGTATCTCGTCGCAAGACCAATTGTAGACAAGAAAGAAACGATGGACAGGAGGTTCAAAAATTGCTTAATGTGACTCATAAGGTCTCAACCAATCTCTAGGTAATGTACCTAGAAAGATCTCATTGAACTTTCAATGAATACAATAGGTACTTATAGATATAAGTAATGAAAAATCTGATTGGCATTATTGGGTCTGTTCCTTTCTTTATTGTTATAATATAACTCCTGAAATTGTACATGGTTATTGCCCATTTAAACTGATTATCGTATACATTTAATTACATGAGTATGGCCAAAATAGAGCCGCTAGAAGCATATTACAAAGAATTGAATGATTTTCAAGAATTCACAATATGCACGCGAGTTATGATACAGTCAGACCCCCCAAGCAGTTCCTATGACTACTGCTGCAGCAAAATCGATCTCCGAATCATGAATATTTCTGACTCAGTTTGTATTTCAAATACAAAATAAACAATCATCCTAAACGGAAATCACTTAATGCAAACATAAGTATTGTCGGCGTATCAGAAAACGGGACCACTTAATGTAACATAAGTATTCGTATCATATTATCAACTCAGTAGTCTCAATACTAGCATATAAGTCTATAGGTAAACAATAAAGTAAAAATTAAGATTGACTCGAGAAATCGAGTTCAGTTGAAACTGAACCACGAGACAAGTAATCTCTGTATAGAGTAGAATAAACTATATTAAACTTAACTTCGTGTATTATTGGAATAATCTATACTAAACTTAACTGGCACAGTCGGTAAACAGGTCAGAATTTTTTTTAATAATTCAGTGAAGTACAAAAAGATCTTCTTCTTGTATAATTACTAAAAAAAATGTAATTAAAGAATAATAAAAATAATGACAGAACAAATGCCTTGCGGCAATAACCCAATTATTGGTGCAAAACCAACAACAGCAACAGACGTTGATCCAGCAACGAGTCGAAAGAGACTGAAAATCGGAAAAAACGTTTGAGTGGAAGAATTACCCAGCTTTATGGCAGCAATTGATCGTGTCAAAGCAGACTACGGGGCGGAAGAATATACATTTTTCAAAGTGGTGTACGACATGATAATAGGAGGTGCAGCAAAGAATTATCTCGAGTTATACTCAGCAGAAAGAGTTCGACTCTAGAAGCGGAAGTGTTTAGACGTGATTAGAGTGCACTTGCAGAGACATAAATATACATATAAAGTGGTTTACCTAGAGCAAGTATACAAAAAAAATCAATTTGATTTATTAGTGAGATAGAGACTCAAAAGTGAATAAAGACATATTGTTATTCCAAAATAAATCCAATTACCGAAATAATAAACAGTGAAAATAGATAAAGCAATGATACTAAATAAAATTCGCGAAGCTGTCAACCAACAAGTGAACATGAGCTTAGCAAAACGTTCTCCTCTCTCTGCAAACACAGAGAGCCGACAAGCTCCCAATTCAGCCGAATGGACTCTAGTTACTACAACAACAACTACAATGAGTCTATTAGAAAGAGAAAGACACAACTATCAGCAGAAGAGGATGACCATAGACATCATAAACAGCCTTACCTGGAAAACAATCCTTTCTTGCCACTAACAGGTCGTGACACAGACACGCAAGTAAACAGCTCCAACATGACACATTCTCGAAGGGAAAAATCCAATCTCAACACTGTTAAGAACATTAGTAAATGTACTAATATATTCTGCCCACCTATATTTATTTTTGGTGTTAATTGCAATACCATTTCGGAATTAATTAAATTATCTGCTTCAGAATGCAGTACTAGTGAAATAAATTATAAATTTATAAACCTAGGATATCTTAAAACAAAAGTGTACATAAATGATTTGAATGTTCATAAAATGATTATAGATAAACTGCGCGATAAAGGTGTAGGTGCTTATTCATTTCCTCCTAAAGATACCAAAAAGCAATCTGCAATTCTTAAGGGATTAGATAGTGGCGCACCTATAGATACCATTCATCATGCATTGAAAGAGGCATGCTCTAATATTACAATAAGCAAAATAAAGACTTTTTTCACCGCAAGAACAAAGCAACAACAAATTAAATTAAACATGTTTCTTGTTCAACTCGAGGTAGGGGAGTCCACTAAGGAGTTTACTTTAGGAGTTTACTTTATCAAAGGGTTTTTTGGGAGAGAAAGCGCAATTCGCCTATAATTAGATGCTACAGGTGCCAAACACTCTTCTGAAACTTGCATTGAATCGTTCAAGAGTCTTAAAGAAAAAAATGCTGAGCTTCCCATACCCAAATGCATTATTGCAAGAAAGTAGGTCACGCAGCTAACTCTATAGATTGTCCAGCATATATTGAATACAAAGAAAAGGGAGACATTGAACCGCAGAGAAAGAACAGTTGTTAGCAATAACAAGCAAGTTGACTTTAACACAGCTCAAACAATAGCATATTCAAGCAGATCATATGCCTCCATATTGAAATCCTCTAATTTTGTAACAGAGACTGATAAAAAGGCAACAGGATGCCTTAATGACTTCATTAAGGAATCTCAAACTTTGTTCAATATTCCATTCCAAGATCTCTTAAAAAAAATTAGACAATTCAGGCCAAAGTACAGCCAAATTCAATCTACAGAAGACAAAATGTTTACATACCTAGAGTTTGTAGCTTCTATTGTTGTATAATGGTTTTTTCAAATATGAACATTATATCAATGAATTTTAATTCAATTATTTCGCATGAAAGGAGATTAGCACTATTAAGCATCCTTAAAAATAAAGAAACCACAAATATGCTTTGTCTCCGAGACGAGATTACAAAAAAGGCACAAGCCTAAATTTGAAGGCTACAATATCATTAGAAATGACCCAGGAAGGGGAACCGCAATAGTATTAGACAATAAGTATGAATATAAGGAAGTGCCATTTATTTGTAGTATTTTCTCAGTTTGTCTAGCTTCAGTCTCTTCTCAATTCTTGTAGAAATTTACCAAGCGAACTAGACAGACTTTTTTCTCTTTTCAACTCATTCGATGGAACTGTTCTCGGAGGAGATTTTAATGTGAGACATCCTCATTGGGGAGACAGAACTCAAATCAGCAACGGAAGTTCATTTTATAACTGGTTTCAAAGCAACGCTTTCTTAAGCTTTGACTTAATCACCCCTAATAGTCCTACCTTCCCGCGATCTTCATCCGTAATAGACTATTTCATTGTCTCAGCTAGTTTTAATAGCTCTTCTACACCTTGTCATACCTTTACTACCCCTTCAGATCATTTTGGAATCTCAATAAAATTAAGGCTTCTTAATTTCTTACCAATTTTATTACCTCCACCCACTTTCAGGTCATTCAAAAATACCAACTGGGACCGTTTTAGAATAAGTTTACACACAAACTCTCAACAATCAATTTACCTGATTGTAGAAACATCCCAAACAATGAAATAGACTTACTCATAAATGAATTGAATTCGAAAATGACTCAGACTATAAACTCTAACTCCACTGTTATCGAAAACAAACAGTACAAATACAATTACATATCAGAATTCACAATAAAACTAATCAAAGTTCGTAGCCAATGGTAAAGAATTTTTCACAGACACCTTAATAGAGTTAATCAGGAATATGTAGAACTATCTTCTAGAATTAAATGCTTAAGCAAAATTATAAAACAAAATATCAACATAGAAACAAATAACACATTTTACGCAAGGCTGCGAAACATAAAGCCTTCCTCTCATGCATTTAAGGAAATCGATAGAATCCAAGGTAGAACATTTTTTGGTAGTGATGTCTCTAGGGACACTCTGTTTAATAACGGACTAATGCTGGTTGATAACCAGGCAAAGTTAAATACGTTTAAAGATCATTTTTCTTCCCTTTACACAGAAAAGATACCTTCTTTTGACCCCGATTTGACGAATGAAGTTTACACAGTCGTATCACAGTTCAATGACCAAAACTCATCCTCCTTGACTACATTTTGCCCAACCTTACATGCGATCAATCCTGGCATACCTCCGTTTACTTCTATTGAAAAAAATCAACTTCTACGTACAGGCCTCAACAATAAACACTCTTCCGGTATAGACAAATTTTCGAATTACATACTAAGGAAAAGTTGTTGTTCTCTCGACCAAATACTGTCCTACATCTTCAATCACTGTATAAACAATGGTTACTTTCCCGCTATCTGGAAAAAAGCAAGAATTATACCAGTGTCAAAAAAAAGAGCAGCTAATGAAATAAATCAATTTCGTCCCATTTCACTGTTGTCGAATATTGGAAAACTTTTTGAAAAAGTTTTGGCAGAAAATATAGACGCATTCTGTGAAGAAGTAAACGTAATTCCAAATATACAATTCGGTTTTCGAAAAGAACACTCCACAGAACATGCGATACTTCTTCTATCCGACAAGATAAACCAAAACTTAAGAAATAAAAAATGCACTGTCAGTCTTGATATTGACTTAGAAAAAGCATTCGATTCGCTCTGGCACAGTGGTCTCATATTCAAACTAATTAAACTAAATTTTCCAGTCTGGCTAACGAAATTGTGTCTATTAAGCAAAGGAATCAAATATTTTTCCCGTCAAATCAGGAGTTCCACAAGGATCAATAATTACCCCAAAGCTGATCATTATTTTCCTCTCAGATTTCCCATTTCAGGATCCTATGGACTCTGATCCAGGCTCTATTCTATATGCAAATGATACGATTATCCTTGCGAGTGATACAAGGCCACAAAATGCCCTAAATATAATAAAAGATAAAATTCCTCTGCTAGAAGGATACTTCAAAAAATGGGGTGTTACTATAAACAGAAATAAATGTGGCATCACCTGCTTTAGAAATGCAAGTGGAAAAGGACATCGACTAGCGGTGAAGGCGAGTAAGAAACTAACCTTACCAATTGCTAACAATATTATATTATCTCCTCGTGACGAATTGAAATACTTAGGTGTTCAATTTCAAAACAGGTTCTTATTTAACAAACACGCAAGAAAGATGATATTCAAAGCTAAAGCTATAACAGCAATTTTGAAACCTTTATTGCAATCGAAAGCTTTACCAAAAAAAAACGAAAATTCTTCTCTATAAGATCGTCATCAGACCTGTCCTCGCATACGGATTCTGCGTTTGGTTCACTATTTCTCCTACAGTGGCCAAAGAACTCGAGACTTTCGAGAGAAAAATGTTGAGATTCTGTTGCGGAAAGTACAGAAAGGCGAACAAAAAATGGTTTTCGAACAAAGTGCTATACGAGCAATGCAAAATAACACCATTAATGCCCTACCTTATAAGCCTTACTCTCAAAAAGCTCCAGCGAATGGAAACTCATCCGAACAGCCTTGTGAGATCCTTAATTGACTCCCACAGGCTTAATGCAATTGAAGATAATTACTACCTCTCTCCTTTTAATCTATTCAATA
The DNA here is from genome assembly GCA_949129095.1 of Volucella bombylans. Taxonomy (NCBI): domain Eukaryota; kingdom Metazoa; phylum Arthropoda; class Insecta; order Diptera; family Syrphidae; genus Volucella; species Volucella bombylans. Next base: position 215,699,734 of record OX422140.1, read on the forward strand.
GATCTAATCCCTTGACCCTACCTGTCGAAGGAGGAAACCTCCTCATTCCCTTTTATGAAAAAGCCTCTTCTAACAACCTAAGGGGTTAGCAATACCAATATCTGGTATACAGAAATAGCTCACATCATTTTGATATGTAGATTCATAAGAATAAAGTATGTATATTAAAATAACTCTGCATAATTCTAAAGGGCAATTGTATGCGACCACTTACTATTATATTATATATTATGTATATAAATATATGAAACGTTATAGATAGATATAATAATGTTATATCTATCAATGTCTTTGTTTATTTTCATGTTCTTACTATGTTCTAGTCAATAGTTTAGGTCTCAATCTTTGGTACGCCGAGAGCAAGCGTAACATCATTAGTTTTAGTTACTAACCTTTTAGGGTTGAACACTTACGTGTATGCATGTAGTTATGCAAATAGACCTAGCCAGACATAATGTTAAAAGTCGGCTACTTATCTCAACTATGTAAAACTTATTTAATAATTCAATTTGTAAAAACAAAGTCTCAATAAAAACACATTCATTCATTCATACACAGCAGAAACGTGGGAGGAAGTGAAAAAAACTTTTGAAACAACATTATCGCCAGAAGAAGGACCAAATGAAATAAACAACATGAAGATAGCATCCGTAAGTGAACTAGTTAATAAGGCAAACAAAATTGTAGATGATATTACACTGTACTGTTCTATATCTGAAGAAGGACCCACTATGAAAGAAATTTTTGTCAGGTGTTCTAATACAAAAAATTAAAAAGGTATTTCTTGTCGATATTATAAGAGAAATTTTTGTCAGGTGTTCTAATACAAAAAATGAAAAAGGTATCTCTTGTCGATATTATAATCGTAGATCTAGATGAAGGGAATTTAAATACGAAATATATTAAAGAAACCCATTGTAAACAAAACTATCAAACAAAAACATATAATAAAGCCAATGAGTATATAAATAATTCATATAATAATAGAGACAAAAAAGAGGAATCAGGAAATTTTTAAAGAAACAATTCAGGAAATTTCAAGCGAGAAAATTCAGGAAATTATAACAGAAGTGTAAATTAAAAACATTATCACGAAATAAAAGAGATAAATAGTATACAAAAACATCAAAATAAAAGCCAGGGACCAGAACCAATGGACATAAACCAATTAACTCACGAAAATAAAAAAGTAGAAACAGTTGAAGAGAATTTTAAGAGAATCTTAACACTTTTTAACAAGACATATCTAAGCTTAATAGACACTGGTTCAACAGTAAGCATATTAAACAAAAATAAATTTGACGAATACCCATTAACCATATTAAGAGATAGGGAAGCAATAGTAAACACAATATTTGAAAATAAAAAAGTAACGCAAAAGTAAGTCGCACTAGGGACCCCCAAAAGAATTCAATAGTCCAGCAAACGGCAAAATGAAGTGGACACTAATAGACTCGAACAAACCATTTGACATATTATTAGGTATGGACTGGATAAGCAAACACATTAAAAATATTGACATAATGAACGGACAAATAAAATTACTAAACTGAGTAATTTTGAATTCATTACAAACAATAAAAAAAGAAGAAAATTACGACGGGCGTTCAATATATTCTCGGTATCGATATGAAGGAAAATGCGAATTCAATTTAAATTGTTTTTATTTTTCAACATAATCTCCCCTAACATCAATGCATTTGTTACATCTTGAGATAAGCTTTTTTAAACCCTCAAAAAAATAAATTTCCTCTTTCTCTGCAAAATACCCATTTATTGCCGACTTGAGTTCTTCATCATCCGAAAATCTTTTTCCACGAAGACATTTTTTCAAATCCGGAAACAGGAAATAATCACTAGAGGCAAGGTCTGGACTATAGGGTGGGTTTTGGATTTCTTCGAAACCACAATCTTGCGCAGCAGCCTTGGAAACTCGCGCCGTGTGAACAGGAGCGTTGTCATGAAGAAGCAACACACCCGCTGCGAGTTTACCCCGTCTTTTCTTTTTAATTTCCTCACGCAAATTATGCAAAGTGGAAGCGTAGGATGTGGCGTTGATGGTTTCACCTTTTTTTTTTGTACTCAATGAGCAAGATTCCCTTTGAGTGCCAAAAAACTGTGGCCATGAGCTTCCCACCAGACGGAGTGACTTTGAACTTCTTCGAGGGGTCTGTTCCTTTTTTATGCCACTGCATGGACTCTTGTTTGCTTTCAGGGTCATAGTGGTGGACCCATGTTTCATCCCCAGTAACAATTCGATCCATAACACTGTCCGCGTTCTCACTACACATCTCCAAAAGCTCTCTACAGCATGCGATTCTCACTTTTTTCTGAGGCGCTGTGAGCATTCGTGGCACCCACCTTGCACTGACCTTTGAAAGGTTAAGATGGTCATGAAGAATGGTGTGAATGGTACCAATTGAAAGCTTGGAGATTTCTGCCATCATTTTCACTAGAAGTATTAGAAAACACAATAATAAAATTAGACCATTTGAATAAAGGAGAATCGCAAAAATTAGAAAATTATTGGACAGATATAAAAATCTCATATTCATAGAAGGAGATAAGTTAACAAACACAACCCCTGTGATCCATGAAACAAATACAACTGCAGACGAACACGGGTGGTCGTGACTCAAGTGGTAGTGGACTGGCTTCCAAAACGGAAGGTTCGGTGTTCGAATCCCAGCATCGCCCGAAAAACATTCATTTTTTTCGGTTAACGAAAATCAAGCAAGACGAGTAGTTGACTAGAAATCAACAACAAGCCAACTTCCACGAATTTAGAATTTAGTCTCCCCATTAAATGTTCGATGCCACCCATGGAGCGAAATAACCACTGAGACCAAACATCTTTCTTTCTCTTTCTATCCTATTTTCCAAAAAAAACTTAACACACATGCTGAGACATTATAAGTGTATTCATACCCACTTGAGTGCTGAGTGTAAGAGTGTAAAAAAAAAACAAACTCAAGAATATACAGATTACCTCCAGAACAAGAAGAAGTAATTCGACGACAAGTCAAAGACTTACAAAGACAGGGAATAATTAGGAAAGGTAGATGTAAATATAGCTCTCCAGCCTTATTGATTAAAAAGAAATTGGACGATACAAAAATACAAACGTACAGGCTAGTGATCGATTATAGAAGACTAAATCAGCTGACGGTGGACGACAAATACCCACTATTGATTTAGCGACACGCTACCACCAAATATTGATGGAAAAAAAAGATATACATAAAACCGCCTTCAATACACCTTGTGGGCTATACGAATACGTTCGTATGCCATTTGGCCTCAAGAATGCTCTGGCTACATTTCAGAGGGTAATGAATGTGTTCGTGAACACAATGTCAATGGATATTTAATTTTATTATTTTGTGAGACTTTACTGAATTTGTAATAATTATTGTAACTGAGCTACAAATGAATTTGAATATAAGTACTAAGTCTAATGTAAACAGTTAAACGTAACGTAAGGTTATATTTGCTATATACGACACTTATTATTAAATATGGATGTGATTTCCGGTCGTTCACGGACTTTCATAGAGTGTAGATGTGTTTCGGCTTTTCTCTCGCGATAAGTTAAGTAAAGTTTCAGTTTTGCGTTTTAATATAAAGTTTCTGTATACGCAGTTGGTCTAGTGGAAGCATACGTGGTGTGACAATCTCGAGCCCTGGGTTCCCGTTAGACAATTGTTTTTTTTCTTCTATACTGTAACAAGTGACAGTGTAGATAAATAAGAACAAAAAAAAAAACAGAAGAATATGTGTGATAGAGAGCGTTCTGCTCTCCCACTGTCGGTAAAAGCTAGTGGTAGCAGAAAAAAAGTGGAGGAAAATTTAACGTCAAGCACGACCTACAAGTTATGGTAGCAGACTGCGATGCCAAGCGGAGGAGGAATCTACGTCCAACCACCCATCTGGTTAAACGCCCCTCTCTGATGAAATCCTTCGAAAAGCTGCCGGGTGGATTAAGGGAGGTGGCGGCATCAACATCAATAACGGCAGCAACAAACTCTACATGTCATGAGTCGGACATTGATGACGGCTCATATGTATCACATGGGGGCAAAGGTCGTTTCATGGGAAACGACAACAGTTTCGCAGCTCTGGCTATCTCAGAATCGGACGATGAAGAGAATGAAGTTGAAGCTATATATAGTAGCATCAGAGAGCTAGAGGCAAAGGTGCTTGCCATTAAAGCAAAACAAACAGCTAGACGAGAAAAGGAGCAGTTATGCTCCCAACAACCAGAACAACAACAACAGCAAAAGATTGCAAACCAGCAACAGTTACAACAGCAAAACCAGAGCAAACAAACACAAAAACAAAAGCTAACACAACCGCCACGAAACAACAAAAGCTGAAACAGCAGCAACCACAACAACAGCACCGACAACTACATCAGCAAAAGCAACAGCAGCAGAGACAACAACAACAGCAATAGCAGAAAGCCACCAAACAAGAAGCGCCACCAATTAACACCTTTAAATTGGAGTTAAAGGACACCATTGAATTATGTAACATAACGTAGGTTCCAGGTGCTGGAAGCATGCATCGTGTATATCCCTCTCCGTAGTGGAAAGCGGTTGTACATGGTGTCTGTCTATGGGCCTAAGGCTACTCAATCCACCTTATTTATCTCGGAGTTCGAGACGCTTTTTCGATTCCTCAGACTGGAATTGGAAGACAACTATTTTATTAACGGCGGAGATTTCAACGTCAAACATTGTGATTGGGGAAATAATACAACAAATACTAGTAGGTTCCCTACTATTCAATTGGTGGGGTCAGCACAGTGTAATGTATCGACAGATAGTCCGTCGTTTCCCAGACACGGGTCCTATTTGGATCTTCTGCTGTTCGACTCACGAATACAACTGACATGCACTAACCAACAAACTACAAACTGTATACGCACTTTCGTGTATGACAGTGACCATTGCGGTTTCAGCACCGAAATAACTGTATCAAATGAAATTGCGGAATTGCATGAGTTTGTTCAAGGGCATACCTACAATTATAGTAGGGTGCGTTGGACACACTTCACCAGAACACTGACTAGAGTACTCTCCTCGAATTCGCTCTACCCACCGTCCAGCAGAAATCTGTCAAACTAGGAGATTGACAGGTATCTAATACTAATGGATGAGACAATCAAACGAACAATGGACAAAACGATACCTCGGTACCAACACACTGACGAAGAAAATTTATTCCGCAACGCAACTATTGACGCACTGCACCGACATAAAAGTAGACTGCTGTCAAGACTAAAAACCTTGTACAGACAGTTTACTGACAGACATAACGCGGAGATCATAACACTGAAGTCGTCGATTAAAAGCCTCCAAACATTAATAAAGGAAAATTACAGAGCATCTGTAAGTTTGTATTGGAACAATAAAATTCGGGCTCTAAACACCAGCAACCCGAATATGTTCCCGCAAATAAATAAAATATTTCGGAGAAATAACCAGAACGACCTACAATGTCTTAAAATCGCCCGCACGACGAACAACTAACAAATACTGGTAGCAGCGGGCATAGATCCAATTGAGGCTGTTGATAATGACAACTTCTTTGTGATCGAGGATCTGCAGGAGCAGGTAGAGGCTATAGGAGCGACTTTCCAGGAAGTGAACAAGGCGAATGCTATCATTGGCCCGAAACACGATCTGGAGAATTGAGTCCTTGTGCATAATTTCTACCTTCGAAATGAAATTGTGAATTGGCGATTCGAGAGCTCGGGTTTTACCTAGTTCAGTGACGAAAATATGGCAAATAATGTCATCACCAACGATAGGTTATTACCCCCATTCATTTCGAAGGAAGAGCTCCAAACCATCTTCGAATCACTTAGAAGTAAGAAATCAGTGGGAACCGATGAAATACCGAACATTGTGCTTCGACATCTCCCTCTAGAAGCGGTGAACATTTATACCATCCTGTTTAATGATGCAATAAATAATGCACATAGTCCAGCGCGTTGGAAAACTGCGGTGGTACATCCCATCCCCAAAAGGGAAAAAGACACTTCCAATCCGGCGAATCTCCGCTTGATCAGTCTTCTTCCAAACATCAGTAAGGTTTTCGAGAAGGTGATCAATAGAGTCCTGACTAAGTGGGTTGAGGACAAACATATAGTTCCGGATAATCAATTCGGTTTCAAGGCGGGGCATGATATTATTTATTCTGCATCTAAACTGGTTTCTGACATCCAATGGAACAAAGGCAAGAACCAGTGCGCTGGTGCCTGCTTGATTGACTTGGAGAAGGCCTTCGATACCGTATGGTTAGAAGGACTCTTTTTCAAGCTGAACAGGTTAGGCATTAGTAAACCACTGCTGTATATTCTCTTTGATATGCGGTATACAACAAGGTGCGGTGAATTCGCCGATCTTGTTCAAAATTTACACCAGTGATCTGATGGGTTCACTTCACCATGCCATAGCGTACGCAGACGATGTAATCGCGTACAGATCAGGTCCTAAGTTTGAGGTCATTAATATACTTTTGCAGCGTGACTTCGATAAAATTAAGCGATGTGATGACTGCAAGTTGAAAATCAACTTTCAGAAGTCGGAAACTATTCTGTTTAGGACGTCCTTGTCTGGGGACTCTAGGGATATCAGAAAGAATTGGGACTCTCGATCGTGGGGCAGCACGGGCAGGTTCTTGCTTGTCGAAATGTAGTCAGATACCTTGGGATCTGGCTAGATCAATTTCTGTATTTTAACAAACATATAGATGCTTTTGCCCGTACAAAGAAACTATTTTATAACAGCCAACTTGATGTGAGGGTGAAGGGAATCTGCTACATGGCCCTTATCAGGCCCATGCTTGTATTTGGATGTCCCGTGTGGTTCAACGTGAGAGCCAGTTTATTGGAAAAGATTCGGGTGTTTGAAAGGGCTTGTCTTCGCTTATACGGAACACCAGAATCTGAGTACATACATTTCTATCCTAATGAGGTCTTATACAATAGGGCGAACCGAACAAGAGTGGACAATTTCGTTATTAAGTAGACTCTTAACGAAATAAAAAAGTATATAAAACCAAAAAAAATAATATAAAATGAAAAAAAAAAAAATATATATATATATATACATATATTTATATTTAAAATGTATATATATTATGTATATATATATATGAAATATATATATATTATGTATATATATATATATATACACGTAGATGTAAGTAGGTTAAGTAGGTTAAGATTTAGTTTTGGGTAGTATGTAGGCTTTTAGTTTAGTCCATATACTAAGATTTTACACATATTTTCTTAGTTTAAGCTGTAGTTAGGTCACTGTAGAATAAGAATAAAATCCGTCATAAACGTCGAAAGACATAATATTTAAGTATTATGTTTAACTTAGAGTACCTGCATAGGGCCAGTAAGTTAGTTTAAGATAATTTTAAGTTATTTAAGCTAATTTTTAAGCGTTTTTTGTCTAGCATGTAAGAGTAAGTTAAGTAATATAAATAAAAATGCATATAAACTGAACTGAACTGATGGATGTGATTTCCGGAGACTAACAAAACTCTCTTTGCTGTATTTACCGAAACCGAAAAGACGTGCCTTTTATTAAACCGCATTTTTCAACCAATTATCTCAACCCCACACATACATAGGACAAGATAAAACCCTGCACACCCCAACAGAAAGAAATCCTTAGGGATTTCATTAATAAAATAAGTGTCGTATATCTTGATGATATACTAATTTTCTTCACTTCATTGGAGGAACACATATTTAATATTGAACAAATTTTTCAAAAGCTAAGTGAGCATAATTTGAAACTAAAAATAAATAAATGTTCATTTTTAAAAAAGGACATCCAATTCTTTGGGCATATACTGATAAACCTAATTCTGAAAAAATTAAAGCCATAAAAAGTTTAAAAATTCCTAAAACGGAAAAACAGCTCAAAATCTTTTTGGGAGCTACGGGTTATTACAGAAATTTATGAGGAATTATTCGGCAGTAGCCTACCCCATGATAAAATACCTTAAAAAAGGCTGTAAAATTAATTGCAATGATCTACAATACCACCTTGATCAAAAAGTAATCAAGTGATCGGAATAGCCACCGTGTGGCGCTCCCATTGTTCCGATTTGAGTTCTGTTTTTTTGTTAAAAAAATTGATTTAATAGTGCGCGAACGTTGAATATGTTGGAAAAGTGTTTCGGCAACGATTCTCTAAGGAAAACGCTCGTTTACTAGTGGCACGAGTGGTTTAAAAGTGGTCGTGAATCAATCGAAGATGATGAACGCAGTGGCAGACCATCGACATCGAAAACCGACGAAAACATTGATGGAGTAAAAGAAATGTTGGTCAATAACCGCAAATTAACCATCAGAGAGATAGCGGAGGACTTAAATATTCGTCCAAGACATTTTGGTTAATGATTTGGGTTTCCGTCGTGTAGCAGCAAAGTTGGTGCTAAAAGACCTCAATTTCATGCAAAAAAGGGACCGTTTTGACGTCGCAAAAGAGATGATTTGCGAGACTGAATCCGATCCCACATTCATCAAAAGGATCATTACTGGAGATGAGACGTGGGTTTATGAGTACGACACGCAATCCAGACATTAGGCAAGTGAATGGCGTTCACCAAATGAGCCGAGACCAAAAAAACCACATCGTTTTCAGTTAAAAAAGAGGCAATGCTCACGGTTTTGATGGATTACAATGGTATAGTGCATCATGAATTTTTGCCAGAAGGCTAGACAGTAAACAAAGAGTATTATTTGGGCGTTATGAGTCGTTTGCGTGAATCAATTCGCCGAAAGAGACCAGAATTGTGGGCAGAAAACTGGTGGATTTTGCACCATGATAACGCATCTTCGCACAGTGCCATCCATCATTATTCGTAATTTTTTGACGAAAAATGCAACAAATACCATCCAACAGCCACCGAATTCACCTGATTTGGCTCCCTGTGACTTCTTTCTATTCAATCAAGTTAAAAAACCACTACGGGGTGCGTTTCAGCAGCCGAGAGGAAGTAATGGAAAAATCGCAGGAAGCACTGACGGACATACGGAAAACCGAATATAAAAAATGTTTCGAGGATTGGATGAAGCGCTGGCATAAGTGTGTTGTAGTCGATGGAGATAACTTTGAAGGGGACAATATAGATTTAGATGAATAAACTTGTATTCTTAATTTTCTGAATAAATTCCTTTTGATCAAAGTTTATTTAAACAGATTGAAATCATTGACCAACCCAATACCTCTCAGTACCGAACTGACCACCGACTGGTGGTTTCGGTTAACAGAGATCCCACTGTAAAGGAATACTACCATTCATGTTAACATTTTCCATTTCAAGCAAAATTCATTCGTTACAGTAATCGACAAACTAACAAAATTCGCGACGGCGTACAAATTGGCGAATGACAAAATCGATAATTATAGAACACTTTGCCAAATTTGGTAAACCTAAAACTATTATAACGGACAATGAATTCAAAGCCGAACAATTAATATAATTTTTGGAACAAGAGCAGGTAGACATACATTTAACTACACCCAACAGTCACACTGGCAATGCAGATATTGAGGGATTACACTCAACACTAATAGAGAATCTAACAGCAATTGACGACAACGAACTATTGAGAGAAATGAAAATGCAAATAGTCATAAATAACTATAACGATAGTTATCCTTCAACAATTAAATGTACACCCTGAAAACAAGACAAGTAGGGCCGATCTAAAATTACAAAAGAGTAAGACATAAGGATGCTCCATACTTCAGAATAACAGAACTAAAAAAATGTTTATACTCGTAATATTAATTTAAAACAACCCAAGAGAAACGTCGCACCAATTACATTTAATACAGACGATGACAAACTAAGCACAACTAACAGAGTAGGGGACAACTCCAATATTAAAGATTTAATAGATTTCTATATCCCATATGATAATATAGGGTTTTCCAATAAGGACTTGACAAATTTTTTTAAATAAAACGCAAATCGGCGAGTGAAATTAATCATGTCAAAAATGCTTTAGACAAGGTTTTGGTTAATCTGTAAGCTTCTTGAAAATTGCTAGGAAAAAAAAATTGGATCAACCACTGTCAAATTTCGTTGATCGTCGAGGATCACTAGGAGCATCAAACAAATTGAATAAGGAAATTGTCGAAAGAATAAAAAATCATGTTAATCCTGCCCACGAAAGTCACTATACTAGAAGAAATAGGAGCTGCAAGTATTTTTATTGTATTGTATTGCAAATATATAGATTGTATGTATTGTAATATGTACTTTGGGTCTAAATTAAATGAGATTTGGTGTCGGAATTGGCCGGGAATGATTATGTTATCTGAGTGTGCGTCTATACGACACCTTGACCTCATTACTTTCGAATCGTCATAGCAACGTTCGTTTTAAAGTTTTGTGTTACGCACGTCGTGTATGTTTCTGGAATGTACATATGTACATATGTAACATATATATGGTGATAACCATTTAAATCTAAGCAGCGTCATCTAGAGACTTCGATACTCAAAGAGCAGAAGATTTCGATACTTGAATAACAAAGACTCAAACATTGGTGAATGGAGAATGGAATTGAATTTTCTTGCAAAATGGAAATTGTATGGGACGCTGGATTGCGAGGATTGTTCTCGAAATATGTCATGCGAGTATAAATATCAGCCTCCAAGTCAGTTCATGACCTGAATTTGAAGTGTTAATTAGGAGAAGAGATTAAGTGGTTTAAGTAAAAGATAAGAAAAGTATAAGCAGTTGAGAAATTGAATTGTATTGAGATAAACGATTAAATTGTGAATTGTAATTGTATTGAATAAAACGATTTGCATTGAAAAGAATAATTTCTATCATTTGTACCCACACAAACGTAGTCATCCATGCAGTTGTTCACCTTCTTAGGCTCCGTAGGTGGGGATCCGAATTTTGCTTCAATTGGCAACCGAACTGTTGGACCAAATAAGATCTCGGATGGGGTGTGTCCTGTTGAACTATGGACCGCGTTTCGGTAGGCCATTGAGAAGAGAGATATGTGTCGATCCAAATCCCGCTGGCAGTTACTGACGACCTTAGATAGATGCACATTCAGAGTCCGATTGAATCGTTCGACTATTCCACCAGATAGAGGGTGTAGTGGCGTTGTCCTTGTCTTCCTTATTCCCAAATATTGACACACTTCCTGGAAGACTTTTGATTCAAAATTGTGCCCTTCATTATAGTGCATTTCCATTGGGACCCCAAATCTGCTCACTCAGTTGTTGACTATCTGTTCGGCTACGGTCTTAGCCTCTTGATTTGGGATGGCAAACGCTTCCGGCCACTTACTGAAGTAATCCATGACAACGAGGGTATATTGGTTACAATTAAAGGTTTCGGGAAACGGCCCAGCGATGTCGATGGCTATTCGTTCGAATGGTGCTCCGACATTGTATTGTTGCATTTGTCCATGTGGCTTTACTTTTGGACCCTTGGTAGCCGCACACCTTATGCAATTCTCAACATCTTGTTTAGCGCTTAGCCAATAGAAACGTTCGTTTACCTTTTCCAATGTCTTGTTTATTCCCAAATGGCATCCTGAGATTCCGTCATTTATTTCGTGGAGTACGTGGTTGACTCTGGACCGTGGAACGATTAGCTGCATAACAGCAATTTACGGTGGCAGTGTTCGCATTTTACTCCGCACGGTCGACAAGAGAGAGCACCTGCATTTGAGTGGAGTTTTCCCTTGCGGTATCGCACTTAAAAGTCGTAGCCCTGCAACTGCTCGACCCATCTTGCAACTTGGCCTTCAGGGTTCTTAAATTGGAGTAGCCATTTCAGAGCTGCATGGTCTGCCCGAAGAATGAACTTTTGTCCGTAGAGGTACGTATGGAAATATTTCGTAGCCAGAATTAAAGCCAGAAGCTAGCGCCCAATGCGTAATTCTTTTCAGGTTTCGAGAGTACTTTGCTGTAATATGCGACCACTTTCATTTGACCATCATGAACTCGGGAGATCACAGCTCCGACCCCAACATTGCTAGCGTCTGCGGGGCATTACACAGCTGTCGCTTCAGTTCTTGAAATGCTTTTTCACATTCTCCAGATGACCTGAGCTGTCGGCCTTTTTCCGTAAATTGATGCAGGCTCCTTGCAATACCAGCAGAGTCCTTTACGAACTTTCTGTAGTATGTGTAGAGTCCCAAGAAGCTTCTCAGTTGGTGTTTATCTTTTGGGGCAGGCCAACTTGTCACGGTTTTGATTTTGTCAAGATTCGTCCTTACTCCTTCTGCTGATATAATATGATATAATGATATAATGCTCCTCGAACGGCTTGCTATGACGATAAAGTCGTCCAAATACACTAGGCAGGTTTTCCAGGTGAATCCTTGCAATGTTCGTTCCATTAATCGCTCGAAGGTGGCTGGAGCGTTGCACAGTCCAAACCGCATCACGGCAAACTGCAAACCCCCTGTAGTGAAGGCAGTTTTCTCACGATCCGTATGATCTTCAAGTCAAGAGTTGAAAACCATTTCGCTCCAAAGTGTCATCGATTCTCGGAAGTAGGTAAATGCCCATTTTAGTGGCAACGTTGAGACGTCGGTAGTCTACCTAAAACTTTGTGCTGCAATCTTTCTTGTTCACGAGGACCACTGGAGATGTCCATGGACTTTGCGATTCTTCAATCAGACACCATTTCCTCAACTTTGCTAATGGAAAACGCCTTGTAGGTTGACGGATTGGTCGAGCGTTTCCAGTGTCAATACGGTTTTGAAGAATGTGCGTACGTCCATATTCTCCGTCCTGTGTAGCAAATATATCAGCGTACCCACCCATTAGTTTGTCTGCCAGGAAACGCTGCTCTTGGTCCAAATTACAGAGGCTGAGGTTTTGTTTTTGATTTTCATACTCTGGACATTCGCGACCGGGGTTGGATGACTTGTTTTCGTTGTGGTCGATATAACCTCAATAGGTGCACATTTCAGCACTATCTCTCCCTCTTTTACCTTTACGCTGAATGTCTTTGGATTCAGAATCCTTACAGGGAACCATGTTGTTTTTTGGTTCCACTAAGATCTTTCCCACCATGAAGTCTTTCCTATTTCTGGCTCCATCAAATGGAATCGGTGGGTACCAGGAAAGGTGGCACTTTTGCCCAAATAATTGCTTCCGACGAAGGCTCTAGAATATTATTTCGGCAGACGACGACTTAAGATGGAAGTGTTGGCGTTTCCGTATACCATTGGTATCTCCATGTTTCTATATTTCAGGGTTTGTGCCCCAACGTCCACTACTAGTCCATATTCACTCATGAAATCTGTACCAATGATCCACTCGTCACATATGTCAACCACCAGAAACACGTAAGAATATGTTATTCTGGCAAGTTGGATTTTTATGCGGACTTCACCATATTCCTTAGCCGTTTCTCCGGTAGCTGTTGTCAAGCTGTAGCTGCTTGTGTTATGCAACCAGGATTTCTGCACCAGATCCCTCCAGATGATTGAGGCCGTGGCACCAGTGTCTATAGTTGCCATCCATTTTTCCTTTCCACTAGAAGAAAATCATCTTTTTGCTGGCGAGACTTGGATGATGGTCCTGGGGCCGTCGATTCCTGCTACCAACTGTCCTATTTATTAATTTGCCCCCATTTATTTCGCTTAACGCAAGCTTAAACTAGGACTTAAAAACTAACAAGAGTTAAGGGTTAGGAAGTAAGGAATCAAAATGTTGGAGGTTTGAGTTGAACTTACGGAGCATGCGGGAGATTGGTTCGTTAGAGTCATAAGAGGTGCGGTGGGTTGGGATACAGAAGAGACGAGGAAAGCGTAAATTATGAGGGTTAATGTTGAAGGAAATAGAATTGTAAAGAGAAGCGCAGTCTACAGAACCGGATAGTAGTCGATGAATGAAGAGAATGTCTCTGCGTTTTTCGAGGGTATTCAGGTTAAAAAGTTTGAGGCGATCGCGATAGGGAAATAAGATAAATGGGCCATTCCAGGGTAGTCCACGAAGAGCAAATCGAATAAAACGACGTTGAATGTTCCCGTTTCGGGATACATGAATTCGCTGAAAGGTGGACCACACTTGGCTGGCATATTCAAGAAGGGGCCGGAAAAGGGTAATGTAAAGTGAGCTTGTCACATAATGGTTGCAAAATTATTTAGACCAACGTTTGATAAAACCGAGCGATGAGTTGGCTTTAAGTATTATCTCATTAATATGCGAACGGAAGTTAACTCTCTATCGTATAAAATTCCAAGGTCGCGAAGGGATTGAACCTGGGGTACAGGTTGGTCATGCAGAAAATAAAGTCGAGAGGGGGATTGATTGGACTTACGAGACAAAGTCATAGATTGGCATTTGGAGGCATCAAAGCAATTTTTTAGACACCAGGGGGAAAATCTATCGAGGTCTTCTTGAAGGAGAATAGGCGTAATGGATACGGAGCAGTGATTGATAATCCTGTCAAGAGAGAAGTCAATTTGAAAAGGATCAGTTCATGTGATATTTTATCGAAGGCCTTAGCGAAATCTGTAGCAATAACATCAATTTCGTTGCCATTTTCTAGGGTTGAAAGCGCAAAGGATACGAATTCAACTAATTTTGTAGTAGTTGATCTACCTTTTAGATATCCGTGCTGACTGGGTGATATAAGTGATTTGCACTGAAATCTTAGGACTACATATAAAAAACTTTCGAACATTTTAGATATGTGAGAAATCTTAGCAATTGGACGGTAGTTTGTTACTTCATTCTTTGATCCCTTTTTGCAAACCGGGGTTATGAAAGAGGTCTTCCAAACTTGGCGGAATTCGCCTTGTGTGAGGGACAGAGATGAAATAGGGGAGAAAGTGGGTGCGAAAGATTGGAGGCACACTTTTTGAGAAATATTGCTGGGAGCCTATCTGGACTGGATAAAAATTCATCAATGAAATTTTGTAACTTTTCTCCGATAAGGGTGGGATCAAAAGGTTGAGAGAGATAGGGGCCAATGGAGAAATTGGGAAGGTACTTAAAATATATGAGGTCGGGTAAGAAGAGGTTGTCTGAAAATGACTGTTTACAAAAGTTTGCAAAATAGTTGGCAATAATAAGGTCGGTTGATGATATATTATCGAGCGTGAGAGGGGGGGGAGGAGGGGATAACCGTCTAATTTTCTTTTGTAGTTGACGAATGATAAAATGTCTTAGGATCGTTGATAAGGTTGGGCTGCGCTGTGTTGAGAAAGCGCTGATAGAGGCAGTCATAGAGCTGGCTGAATTGCAGGTAAGTTCAGAGATAGCTAGAGTAGTCATAATAAAAATTGGTACCAACAAAAGTTGCCCATAATTTGTTTCTTTTAGTACGTAAAGGGCGAAGTCTTCTGTTGTACTATGGAGAGGAAATAGATGATATTTTATGGCAGGGGACGTAGAGAGAAATGGAATTAAATGTTTCACTGTAGAACATGGGGACAGCATCAGATAAGCATAGGTTCGTATAATCAAAAGAACATTTGCTGAGATAGGTATTGATTTTGCGAAAATTAGCTTTATGGAAATTGTAAAAAGAGATGGTAGTTGAAGAATTGGACAGGGATGGAGAGTTATGGAAAAATGATGGAAGAAGAGGGGGGTGAAAATTGTCGACAGTTAATAGGATAAAGCGGCAGAGCAGAACGCTACTGTGGAGTTAATAGGATCACTCGTGAAAATGAGGTCTAGTTGCCTACCGATAGAGTTAGGACAGCCACTTACACAAGCTTGGGTCAGTTATGCTTTCAATAAAAAGGCATTCCACTGGCGTTTGACGTGGTAAAAAATAAGTGATCATCCGATGGAATTCACTTCGCAGTGGCAGATTAAAGCCACCAAAGATAAGGATATCGTCGATAAAATGACTTAGGTCAATTAGTTGGTCAATTGCTTTACTAGCGAGGATGTAGGATTCGATAGGTTGAGGTGGGAGAATGTAGCAACACATAACATACGGGGATCTATTGGGAAGTGTTATTTTAATTGAAACAAAGTCAAGTTTAACAGAAGAAGAGATAACGATGAAAGAACAGTTGAGGGTATTGTGAATAGCAAGTACGACACCTCTACATGGAGAATCACCTTTAGGGATGGTAGGATCATTAAAGATAGGGAGAGAGTGATCGTCATCACGGAAAATATAACACGAAGATAAGAATGGCTCCTGGCTCTTTATGTCGGGGATCAGATTGGTTTCTGTAAGAGCATAAACGTCGAAACAGAGACCGTGTGATTTAGACAAGACAGCACGAGTTTCAGAGCGCAAGCCTCTTACGTGTTGGTAGTAAAATGTAAGAGGTAGTTTGTTGCATGGAGGAGTAGGGAAGTGTAGATAAGATTTATTTATTTATATATTTCCAAAGAATCTTTTACATTCGGCTTAAAAGCCTATAATTAATAGTAAAAGTTAAAAAAAAAATAGTTAGACTTAAATTCAAATCAATTGTAATTATTATTTATACATTCAGTTATTATTGATTTAAAATGACAAACTAAATTCATATTCATAATGAAAAAACAAAATTCTTTATTACACTAAATATTAAATTTAATTATTTACTAAGTATCTAAATAAAACCGTCTCAAATTGTGTGGTGCCGCGAAGCCTTCTAATGAAAGAGGTGTAAGGAGTCAGTTGGCCACGGAGGCATCCATGATGCAGGAGTAGTTGGCAGTGGCACGCTCGCGGTTGCTCAGCTCTAGCTCGTCGGATTGGGTTGGTTCTTGCCACTACCCCGTACATCGCAACTCAACTTACCTTTTTGTTTCGTGCCGAATTGAAATAAAAAGAAAACAAGGATAGTCTGGAGAAAGCTACGTTATTTTACGGACGGACTTAAAAGATAGGAGGAGAGAAAGATGATAGAAAAAAAGAAGAAAAGAAATAGCAGGATCACATCTGTGTGCCATCACCACTGTGCAAGACCGGGACTTTCGTGCTTAAAACTAACTAATCCTACACTAACCTAATCCCTAACTACCGAACTTAATTTTAACGGATAATAACTAAACCTAAAGCTAACTTAACCCTACGTACCCTACACCGAATAATGTGTCCCAGTATCATACAGCGATGACAGCTCGTAACGACCTGAAATAAGCCAGGTGTTGTTGGCTGCGGATGGCCAACCCACCCTTATCGCACTTGGATGCGACCAATTGCTACCATTCTGGCCAGATCTGTGAATGGTAGCCCCTAAAGAAATTCCTCCCAGTCACCACCTGTAAAAAAAACAATCAGCGGAAGTCAGTCACGTCATATTCGTTATGTCGTCTTCGTGTGTACGTCACGTCCGGTCACAGTCGCCCCATCGAAGGACGGTCGGTCCGCCCATCCACACACCACTTGCGACAACGGTTTTACTCCATTATTATAATAAAACACTTAACTCAACTCATGGCAATACAATGGATTTATTACAAAAAAAAAAAATTCACAAAAAAAGGAACTTAATATCTAATGTGTAGTTTTCTTTTTCTTTGAATTCTATTTTTTTTAAAAAAATAAAAAATTCTGTATGGCTACTTTTAGTCTAGCCAAAAATCTTATCTATATACCTAGGACTTACCGGGTTTCAGGTCCCTCGTAGTTCTGGCGCCAGCACTTGAAGAACCTTTGAAAACTCAAAAATATTTTTTTTTCTTGCGCACAAAACCAAATTCAAATAAAATTCAAAAGAAAAAAAATTAACACCCGCTTAGCCCTAATCTTACTCTACACATTAAATAAAAAAAAAACAACTCAAATCTATATCTTAACCTATTCACTAAATTCACTATCCTTGTATTTCATGTTTTTTTTTTTTGTTATATATATATATATATATATATCTATGTATGTATATGTACAAATGTACCTTTTTTTCTTTTCAATAAAAATATATATATATTTTTTTTTTGTCAATTGATTGATTTACTCCTATGTACATATGTATTTTATCTTCTTGTGTTTTTTTTTTGTCTATTCTGTTGTTGTTGTTGTTGTGGTTGGTTTCCCGCGGAGCACCTCTTGCAGGCGATGTAGCTTGGAGTTTTCGGGTGGGGGATCGTATTTCGCACTACGATTTTATTTTTTTTTTAATTTTGTTGTTTTTTTTTTTTTTTTTGCACCACACCAGCAAGGACTTTTCGCCCACCAGCTTATTTGTGGGTTGTCCTTATAGCACCGGTAACAAAGAAATGACACCGCGTAGTTGTAATGGGGGGGGGGGGCTTTCCCGTGGGAAGATTTCCGCGCCCGGTGGGGGTTTTTAGTTGTCTTCCTTTTTTTTTGTACAAGAAAAAAAAAAATTCCTATGGTATACGACCTTTTTTTTTTTTTGTTTGGGCGAAGTTTCCGGATTTATTTATTTTTTTTTTCCGACACTAGCGAAATTTTCGCGCACACCAGACGCAAATAATTTTTTTTTCTGTCTCGAGGGCTTTTTCGCACACAACTCGCTTAATCAAAAGAAACTCGAGAGTCAAGCAAAAAAAATAATCTAAATTCCACGACCGACACAATCGATCCGAAGTCTCGAAACCCAACTCGCCAAAAAAAATCTCCCCACTACAATTGAAAATCGCACGACCTTGCCGTTGTAATCTTCTGATACCCAAACCAACGGCTGGTCGGCATCGAAAGATGATCAGCTGATTTTCTACTAAATGTCATTGACCTTCCTAACTAGTTCTCTTCTTAATTTTTCTTTGATTTCTTATTTGTCTATCTTTATTCCCCATTCTAATTTCTGCCTCTCAACTGTGTGTTCATGCCTAAACTTATACCTATAATAAACTACCTCCCACACGATCTACCTCCTTAGCTAGGTTTTCCACCACCTCCTCCTGAATTTAAGGTAGTCAACACAACTCTCTCTACGACAAAAGGGACATATTCACCATAGTAACAAGAACACAGGGAGAGAGTGAGCCTACGAAGAAAGTGGAATGAGGGAATTTGAAAATAGAGGGAACTTTAATAGAGTCAGGTCTTGTATGAGTTGGGAAAGAGAGATTAGTAGGACAAACTAATGGATTAGGAGGGGAAAAGGTCTGTTTTTGACAATGGGTAAATTTATTGGATTTGGTACAGTGAGGGGACACAAATAGAACACCATAATTAAACATATTTATTTATATTTATTTTTATTTTTGTTAAAAGGCTGACGCTACAGAGGGTAAGCTATTTCACTGCTTTATGGCATAAACGAAAAACTGACGCTCCGAGTTTCTGCAAGTGAACCTTGGTTGCAGTATCATAAAAGAACCAGATGAGTCAGTAAACTGTATTTTTTGAATTAGATATGAAGGTTCTTTGTTTAAAATGATTTTGTTCAATGTTTTAAGGGAAAAATACTTGAAATACGTGTAAAGATTACAGCCTAGTATGTTATTTGTGTAGTTTTAAATATGGTCATATCGTTGGAGATTGTATACATATCGAGTTATATTATTGAACGCCAGTTCGATTTCTTTTCGTTTCTGAGTTGTGGTTAGTAAACAATTGGCACCCATATGTTGTCATAGGAAGGATCAAAGTTTTTGCTAACCTAAGTCGAACGTGTTGAGGAGTAAATTGCTTCGAAAGTGAAAGACTCCGTAAGGATCCATATATTTTTATAACAACAGTTTGAATATGGTCATCCCAGGTAAGGGTAGAATTAAATAGAATGCCTAAGTCCATAGCTTTATCGACATATTCAATTTGTTCGTTTCCGAGATAAACTGCAGGAAAGTAGCTGTTATCAAGTTTATTTTTATGAATAATTAAGCATTTAGACTTTTGTGGATTGAGGTGAAGAAGACTATTTGTATTGGACCAGCGAAGTATTCTTTTTAAATCAGAGTTAAATTTCACAACACCGTCTTCAATCATGCCTAACTTATAGCTTATACGAACTTGAGCATCGTCAGCATACAAATAGTTGAAGTTCATAAAGTTGAAGATCATTAATAAAGATCGTAAATAAGAATGGACCAAGTATGGATCCCTGAGGAACCCCACAGAAAAGATTTAAATCATGGAACGTTTTATTACCAATAACAACAGCTTGGCTTCTTCCACTAATGTATGATAAAATCAGTTTTGCATCTGTGTGAAAACCGAAACTGTTGTATTAGTTTTTTCATAAGTCTTTTATGATTAATTTTGTCGAACGCCTTCGAAAAATCTTAGAGAAAAATGAAACCAAGTCATTATCCATAGCATTTCTAATATCGTCTGAAATCGTAAGAATAGCGGATACACAACTGTGGTTTGGTCTAAAACCGGATTGATTTTCACTTAAAAGTTTGAATGTCTTGAAAAAGGTTGAAATTTGATAGTGTAAAATTTTTTCTAAAATCTTTGGGAGAAATGACAAAATTGAAATTTGTCTAAACTCTTCTTGAGATAAATCCGGCAGGTTTCATTTGCTTCACCAGTGCTGTTGCTGGCTGCGAGATTGGACCCCGTGCTGCCGTTTGGAATGTAACCCTCAGCAGTAAAACGCAATATTCACAAAGTTTCTTTAAAAGCGGAGGATTTATTCTCTGAAATAATATTGTTTCAATGCAATTCCCATGACTAAAAAACTTACTCTTTTTGGCAACACGTTCGGCGGCTTGGGCTTCCAATCTTCTTCTCAGCAAGAATCGAATAAAAAGTGGTGATTTTTCAAATAACACATTCGGTCATGGGTTAGTTTGTTTTGATTTTGAGTATCCTTGTTCGTTTAGAAGTCCAAGCAGCCGACGTTTACCAATATTGTAATATTTTAATTTATCGACTAAACTTTTCAACAATCCACCCCCCGTGAGGCACATGGACCCTCCAATGCCTCATCAACGTCCAAAACCGCAAGCTTTACCGCTGGTCTCCGAAGAATTCCGGTCGTGGTCTTAACCTCAGCGGAGCGAACTTGACCATCTACTCCGGGAAACACTTTGGTAATTCGTCCTCTCTTCCACTGGCTTCTCGGCAAGTCCACTTCGCAAATGAGAACCAAGTCTCCTACGCTGAGAGTTCGAACCTTTTCGAACCACTTGCCCCGTCTGGTGAGATCTGGCAGGTACTCCCGGATCCATCGTCTCCAGAAATGGTTCTTGATCTGTTGAGACACCCGCCATTGTTTTAAAAGGCAGAGCGCTCTGTTGTCGACTTCACTTGGAGATTGCGTCGAGTTTGAAACACCCAGTAAAAAGTGATTCGGAGTTAGGGGCTCTTCATCTTCGGACGAAACTGGAAAGTGCGTGAGTGGACGGCTGTTAATGATGTTCTCTGCTTCCAATAAACTACTGAACAAGGTTTCAGGTTTAGGCGCTATTTCGTTTAGTGTGTACGACAATGCTCTCTTCATAGAGCGAACGAGCCTTTCCCAACATCCTCCTGCGTGCGGATTCAAGGGACAGTTAAAAACCCAGTCGATTCCTCTCGAACAAAGTTCCGTCTTCAGAGCCTCGTTATCAAAAATTTCAGCAGTCAGCAGCTCCTTTTTCGCACCAATGAAGTTAGTGCGGTTGACACTTCTGATTTGTAGTGGAACCCTTCTCCTATTGACGAAGTTTCGGATGCACAAAATGCAGGCATCCGTCTACAAATCAGACACAATTTCAAGGTGGATGGCTCTTATGGTCATACAAGTAAATAGCGCGACCCATCGCTTTTCCTTCCGACGACCGAGACCGAGTGAGACGGTCCTTGGGTAATTGTCCCATCAAAGGTGGCAGTGGCTGAGCAGCTCGAATGCGGCAATATGTGCATTGGGTTTTAGCTTTCTTGACGGCAGAGCGAACGCTCGGCACCCAGTACTTGCGTCGTAATCCGTCGGCAATCGTGTCATCGTTTTGATGATGCATCAGGCGGTGATAATGATCAAGGATCAACTTCGTTAGCGGATGTATCTTCGGCTGGATGATCGGGCGTCTGGCGGCAAATGGTATGGTCGTGGCAGCATCTACACGACCGTATACTCGGAGCAGCCCATCGTCCGCTAAGTACGGTGTTAACTTGAAAATGGAACTGTTCTTTTCGATTGGCAAATCATCTCTACGGCGAGCGAGTTCCTGACTAAAGGCATCTTTCTGGGCTTGGAGGCACAACTTTATATCTGCCTCATTCAGTTCCCTCTTTCAATCGATCTTCGTTGGCATGCTTGAACGAACCGAAGCACCCAGGCCATAGTTCTTTGCAGCTTACGATACCTAGAGAATCTAGAGAAGTCAATGGCTGAGGTACTCACCACAGTGTGTAGAAGCGTCTTGGGTCGCTGCTCCCCCTTGCACACGTGACTGCTGATATCGTCTGGTGGTACAGGTCAGTACTGTTCAGACATTAGCAGGAATTTTGGACCACTTATCTAATTGCTGTCAACTTTAAGTTTGGGTGGATATCTTGCTCGTGTCGCCTCATCTACTGGGTTGAGTCTTGACGGAATCCAACGCCATTGGCTTACCTTGATGCTTTCAAGAATCTCGGTAATTCGAAAGGCCACAAACTGCTTTTATTGGCGACGGTCTGATTGAATGACTGTCTTCGAGTCGCTACGAAATACGCGAATCTTGAATGCTAACTCATGATGTTCTACAATAGCATCGCAGAGTCTTACTCCCAAAATGACTGCTGACAACTCGAGGCGAGGAATGGAAGTTAATTTTTTCGGCGCGCACCTCGTTTTGCCGCAGACAAATGATAAATACACATAATGAAGAACTACATTATGGGCTGACGTTAAGTTCGAATCATGACATCTGGGAATCCTTTACTGCGTGAGTGTTTGGAGCTTTGCCTTTCACTGCTGTCAATGTTCATAAATGTCCTTAGGGATAGGCTGGTCCCTGCCAACACCGTGTTTCCAAACCGCTTGCAACCATAACTTGATATGAATTACAAAGTTGGCAATCATTCCAAACGGGTCAAACATTGACATAGCGATGCTCAGGAACTCTCTTTTAGTTGGACACCTGAAGTCCGACATAACATCCTGGCTGACACGAGGAAACTTCAATTTGAATGTGAAGACATCTTCGATTGGTTCCCAACACATACCGATAACCTTTTCCATCGCGGCATCCATATTCATGTTTTTTTTTATTAATTCATTATTCTCTTTTACAAATGAGTACCTACATAATTCTTAAGTTCATACTTATAAATAATGGAGAATAGTTAGTGACATTTTTTATTTTGCTGATAATAGCAATAAATAGTGTTAAATTCCACTTTTTTTTTTTTTTTTTTATCATTGTGGGGTGACAATATTCGAATTCTTATTGCAAAAACAGTGAATGTAGATTAAAAATACACACAAATATAAAAATAACAAAATTCAAACAATTATGCAAGGTAGGTGAGCAAAACTTCAATCTCATCATGGTTAAAATCAAGAAGCCATAATTTAACTTTATTTAAAAATTTGTGAAGGGATTCTATGACTCTTATATTGAAAGGAAGACTATTAAAAAGTTTACAGGATACAACTGGGTAGGAGTTTCTGTAGTGAGTAGTGCGAAAGGCTGGAATTTCAACAACATGGCGTGTAGAGCTACCTAAATTAGGATTATCAGATATTGGACTCTGCATATAGCCACCTCTCATAAAAAATATCTTAGAGACTCTGAAATAGAATAGATGTCTTACTGGCAGTACTTTCAAAAATCTAAACAGCACCATGGAATGGGTCAGGCGGTGAGCATTACTAATTCTTCTTATGGCACACTTTTGCAGGACTACGAGTGGCTTTAGATTGGTCATATAAGCACCTCCCCAGCAGCTTATCCCATATTGCAGTTTCGAGTGAAAAATTCCATGATAGACAGTCTTAAGAGTTTTATTGGAACAGCATTTTCTGAGGCGATAAAAACACCGAATGGAAGAGCGTAAGTACTGCTTCAATACCAAAATATGATCAGTCCAATTCATGTTATGGTCGATAGTAATACCAAGATATTTAAAGTTCCTAACTACTTCAATTTTAAAACAATTCGAGTTACATGTGGCATTTTCATTAAAAATTGATCTTGATAATTCTGCAGTACAAACACAATTAATTAAGTTGAAACGCGGACAATCAAAGGAGTGGAAAAAGGTATCGACATCTGGCGACTCGGGCGAACTCAATCTAAAAAACATTAACTTTGTTTTGCTACTTACAAGTAACCTGTGTGCAGCAAACCACACTCTCAACAGATGAATATCATGGTTGATTTCTGCTATTAGATTTAGAGGGCTTGTTGAGCCGTATGCGATGCCAAGGTCATCTGCAAATGCCGCGACTCTACCTGCAAAAGGTAGCGCAAACAAGGAGTTTATAAAGATTAAAAACAAAATGGGACCCAACACAGACCCTTGGGGTACACCTAAGCTAAGTTCCTGAGGGCTGCTAAGAGAATCTTCTATTATTACTCTTTGTTTGCGATCCTTTAAATATGACGCAAACCAATTGTAGATAAAGCCACGAAAACCTGCACCGTACAATTTGTCCAAAAGAATGTCATGAACAACCATGTCAAACGCTTTCGTAATATCAACAAAGAGGCCAGCGCAAGATTTATTACCGTCCAAAGCTTTGCTGATAAAAGAGCAAAAATACAAAAGTGCATCTTCAGTAGAACACCCTTCCCTAAACCCAAACTGTACCGGACTGAAAAATTTTATTCTTTGTAGATGAGCACACACTCGTTTTTTTACAGCTTTTTCAAAAACTTTCGAAATTGAGGAAAGCAAGGAAATAGGCCTGTAATTGTTTTTTTCCTTTCGATCGCCCTTTTTAAAAAGAGGTAACACGTTGGCACATTTCAATTGATCAGGAAAAATACCACTTAAAATACTTAAATTAAACAGATGTGCTAGTATGTCAACTAAATAGGGTGCAATTTCCTTAAACGAAGCGTTACAAATGCCATCATTCCCACAAGATCTCGAGTTGTTGAGAGAGTAGATAATCTTTAAGACTTCTAACCCCTGAATTTCATCAAAAAAGAAGCTGCTTGTACTCGTCGATTCTTCCACCACTTGATCCCTTGCACAACGATTGCAAATCGACTTGCTGTTTGGTTCCACTGTTTGCCCGACAGAAGCAAAAAATGCATTAAATGCGTTAGCTACTGCTACTGACTCCACAATCTCGGCACCTTCGGCACTCAGCACAATGGGATTGAAATGATAAGAAGAGGTGTTATTAATTATACTATTGACAATTTTCCATTCCTTTTTTGGGTTACCTTGTGCATCACGAAATTTTGACAAATAGTAGTTGTCACGGCAGTTTGAGATTTCCTTAATAATATTCTTACTCATTTTCTTGAACCGATTTTTTAAATTGGATTTGCGCATTTTGTTTTTGAATTTAATTTTTTTCAGAATATTAGCATTTACCCAGGGCTTTAACCTAGTTTGCGAAGTTTTTACGTTTACAGTGAAGCTAGAGGTTTTAACATATTTTGAGGATGTTCAAAAACGAGTCGTACGCTTTAGAAGCATTAACCACGGCATAGACTTCCTCCCAATTCTCAAAACGCAATTGGTTTTTTAGCAAATCATACCTTATTTTAGTAACCGACTGTGGAGAATTACTACAAGTTTGGTTCATACCAGTAAAACCTTTAAGTAATATACCAGTCATACAGTGGTCAGTTATTTGCAAGTCAAAGTTGATACCAAAAAAATCACTTAGGAGGATTTTCGAAAAACGACCGAAAACATGATCAATACACCTACTTGAGTTGGGCCTTGTAATTTCGTTTATAAAGGATGTAAGACCATGCACAGCTGTAAGGGCAAGGTAGTTGTCAGACACAGTACTAGAAGTAAGTATGTCAATGTTGAAGTCACCTAATATGACAAAATTAGACCCTTTCTCATTACTTAAAAAATCTGAAAAGTCGTCCAGAAAAGATTGAGGAGTGGTAGTTTGTAATCTATACACACAAACAAAATCCAAAAATACACTGCGTACACCGATAGTAATTTTAATTAGATCTGCACTAGCCATGCTGCATTGCTCCACATTACAATCTTCACTTGTGTATATATCTCGCACAAAAACTCCTACACCACCTGCTGGATATAATTCATTTGGGTTTGCATAAAATTTATAACCGGGGATAGAATAGTCGTCAATTTCACAAGAGAAAATCCATATCTCAGAAATGAATATCAAATCAGGCAAATATTCAAAAGCTTCCAGATTGCAGACGAGTAGATCGAAATTTTGCCTCACACTACGGATATTTTGATGAACAACGAAAAAGGGTTTGCTCTCATTTGAATTAAAGCGAAAAATGTTATCACAATTACTATTAATGGTCGAAGTGATTGGGTTATTGCTATCTAGATCGATGTTATTATTAATGTTAAACATAATAAAGGTTAATAAAAAAAATCAAGAACAAGACAAATTAGTCTTGGAGTTTTACTAAATCATCGAATGATCTAATAACAATAACCCTACCATTATCAACCTTACGCATCAATATTTGGGAGTTTTGAAACCACAAATATTTAAATTTATTAGCTACTTTTACTTTTTTTGCTTCCATAAGTAAAGCACGATTAAATTTAGTTAAATTATCATTCAAAAAAATATTACCCCTTTTCCCCTCTACAAATAAACCAGCATTCAGCTCCTTGTTTGCAATCCTCTTTCCCTTCATAATCTTTTGTTTCACGGCTTGAGATGAGAGATGTACGCATAAAACGTCACGACATGCCTCTTTGCTGGATCCCGCGGTGTCGGTGGGACTGGTGTTTGAAGAATCGATGTTCTTCCGTATTCGCTTCACAAAGCATTTTGTTATTTCTGTGGGTTCAACAGAGATATTCAGCCCGTCAATAAGAATCTTCTCCAAACATTCGCTGGCATTGTTGTTGTTTAAACCCGGCACACCAACGATCTCAATTGAATTCTCTAAACATTTTTGTTTTCTCCAGTTGAGTCGATTTTCAAGAGACATCACCTTCGATTTCAATTGCGTGTTTTCCTCTTTGAGATCTGCGATCATGCCAAGTAAATTTGTGTTGATTTTTTTTAAATTGATAATCTCTTTGTAGACCATGTCTAGGGTTATTGCACTCTGGTGACGTTGTGCACTAGCGGCTGTCTCTGCGTTAGAAACCACTTGTTCATTTGCTTCTCCAGATGACTCATGCACATTCGAACACATAAGAGAATTTGGTTGCATATCATCGGACTTTGATCTTGGTTCTGTTACTGCTGCTACCGTTTTCTTACCAAGTCTAGTTGGCTGCTGACGATGACGGTTTGCCTTAGATGACGATGCACTTTTCAGTGGTACTTCTGTATGGTGTTGTTGCAGCGATTCCCGACGAAGAGCGGTGCACCTATCACATCGGTATTTAATGTCGTTAGCGCTCAAGTAGTCTAGGTCGATTGAATTGATGTTGACACACTCGCAGTGGAAAATCGAATTACAGTCCGAACAAGAGATTTTAGAGGCACAGGTGTGTTTTATTTTCTGATTGCAAACTAGGCAGTTCATATTGGCAAAGTAGTTATTTTAGGAATAAGAAATTAAGACTTAAGTTAAATTAGACTAGAGTGTTCAGTGTGCACCCCACGACAGACACAACAAAACTGACCATGATAGGCATGCTCTCCTCATCTCTCCAAAGGAACCGTTGAGAGTGTTGATCTTCCGGTTGTATTACCACTTGGTGGAACATTTCCTTAATGTCGCCGGTCACTGCTACAGGCCGCATTCGAAAGTTGAAGATAATTGCTAAAAGCGGCTTCAGATCATCCGGACCTTTTAATAGAAAGGTGTTAAGCGAAACGTCATTCACCTTAGCGGCTGCATCAATCACCAATCTAGCTTTGTCTGGCTTGTGTGAGTTTTTCACCCCAAAATGCGGTCCTCGGTGTACTTAGAGTTGCTTCAGCTTCAGTTAGCTTCTTAGCGTATCCCTTTTCTAAATGCTTCTTTATGATGTCCTTATACGCCGTGGCAAAGGCAGGTTCCTTACGTAACTTGCTTTCGAGGCTTAAAAGCCGTCTCTTGGCCATTTCATAGCTCCTTGGTACTTCGGCCGAATCTTCCTTCCACAATAGACCCATCTGGTAGTGACCGGCCACTTTCTTAGTCGTGTCAGAGAGAAGTTGTAGTGCTCTTTTGTCAGCGGCAGACACCAAATGTTTCGTAGGGTTTTTCACTCCAAAATTCTCCAGGCTGAAGTACTCCTCCACCATCAGGTCTAGACATAGATCATCTTCTAGCTGCATCTGGTTGACATGTAGTACTGAGGCATAATTACTGCTCTTGAATATTCCCGACGAAGTTCTGCCGTAGATGACCCAGCCGAGTTTGATTTCTGTGATGACTGGCTCCACATCTGCGGGTTCGATTGTGCGCAGTGCCGCTCCCAATCGGCAATTATCAAGGCCGATCAACAACTGTGGCTTTGCGTTGATGTTTTTTTTTTCTATTTTTTTTATAATTTACGCGCGCCTAAGGGGTTAGATACCCTTTTACTGTTGCCAGGGTAAAGGTAGAAGGAGGAGAAAGGAAAATTGTTTTTGTAGTGGTTTGAAACTCAGGTGTATTTGGTTTCGATATTAGCTCTCTAGGGGTGGGAGTCCGAATAGGACGGAGAGTTTTTTCTTCACTCAGAGTGATTCGAAGTTATAATTCGCACGAGTTTTTTTTTTTGTGGTTGAAACTCTACAACAGCCAAATCTACGTGTCAGTATTATGCCTTCACACGCAGAATTTTTCTGTCTGAGTTCCAATTACACAAATGACTAACTTGCCGTGGGCAGGATTCGAACCTTGGACCCTCAGAGTGAGAAGCGATTGCTAATACCACTACATCGCGCCCACCCCCTAATGTACTCCGCGAATGAAGGGATATTTCGGTACTGGTACAACACCTGCACGTCGGCATCAGTAAGTGTCTGAGTCGGCAAGTCCAACTCACTGACGGTTTGTACCCCATTCATTTTAAACATTCATCTTAACTATAGTCTGTGTTGCCTGGGGCAGAGTAAACGACGAATAGGTATGAGCTGCACTCACGATCATAGTTGCTGGCATTGACAGCTGCTGTGGCATGGACGTCGGTGGAAGCCATGAGTGCGGTGTGTACTGGGTTTCGATGACACCGGTGGACATTTCAGGAACTGTGGATGTTTTAAGTACATTGGCACTTTGACACAAACCCGCTGATGAATATACTGGAAATTGGTGGTTTGTT
This sequence comes from Volucella bombylans, assembly GCA_949129095.1. Lineage (NCBI taxonomy): Eukaryota > Metazoa > Arthropoda > Insecta > Diptera > Syrphidae > Volucella > Volucella bombylans. The sequence goes on from OX422140.1 coordinate 215,728,924, forward strand.
GGAGAAACGGTGGAAATGGACGTAGACGCAGCAGTGGAAGTTGTAGTGGGCATGGCTTGCTGTTGATTGATGAGTTGTTCTTGTAAACGAATTCGATGCTGTTTTTCTGTAGCGGCATTGGCTTCGGCAGTCTGTAGTTGCTCACGCAGCTCTTGTATCTCCCTCGTTATGTCGACGATTGTTTCTTTCATTTCTGTCTCGCGTTCAATGTCTTCCGTTGACGAATCCTTCTCCAAAATAGTTCCCATTTTGCTGGAACGCTCCTTTGCTTCAGGATCACCAATTTTTTGGCAGTGGCGGGGACTTCTCCTCGGTTGTGTGTCGTTCGGCATTGACGACGGTGGCGGCGAACGTGAGTTTTTCGTTGGCGGCATTAAAGTCAATTACTGAATTGAATTGATTTTGAGAATCCCTGTTCGTTTAGAAGTCCAAGCAGCCGACGTTTACAAATATTATAATATTTTAATTTATCGACTAAACTTTTCAGCAAGTGCTTTATATAGGGTCAACAACTGGCAAAATCCCATTCAAGGATCCACTAAAAGTTTGAAAATCATCATTTTCAGGGTCAGCATCCAGAAAAGTTTCATCTACAAATGAAATATTAGAATTGTCGCGGCTGGCGACTGGAAGGGATACGATTTAACTCTTCCGAATCCGAGTTTAAATAAATGCTGAACGTCGCAATTTTGTTTGGAGAAGAGTTTATTTCTATAAGGAATCAATTTGTACATTTATTACAATATTGTATGAGAATTCTTACCGCAGTTTTACTCCCTTCTTTCCTTTTCGGCTGACAAATGGTAAATGCGTCAAATTAAATGATTTGCGCTTGTAGGGCGAATACGAGCAATAAAAAACAAATAAATGTCAGAAAGAAAGAAAGAAGAAGAGTAAGGCTGCGTTTACATTGATCGGAGTTTACACTTGTCGTTCTGCAACATCCCCCCCCCCCCCGTGGATCGAACCCGATTCACTAGTATTCAAGTCCAGAACGGCGAGCTTTGATGCAGGTCGTCTTATTAGTCCTTTAGATGTACGGACGTCGGCCCTTCGGACTTCTCCATCGGTTCCTGTATACACATTCTCGATCCGACCTCGACACCACTGCCTCCGTGGTATGTTCACGTCGCAGATGAACACCAGGTCTCCTTTAGTTATTGATCTTGACCGTTGACACCATTTGGCTCGGCGTGTCAGAGTTGGCAGGTACTCAGCTACCCACCGTTTCCAAAAACGATCCCTTAGTTCTCGGGCTATTCGCCATTGTTTTCTTAGACGGCATAATTTCTCCAGTGGCTCGTCTGCACTCGGTGTCTGAGCTGTATTTGCAGAGCCGAGCAGAAAGTGGTTCGGCGTGAGCGGCTCCTCTTGATCGGGTTCAACTGGCAGATGTGTAAGTGGGCGAGAATTTACCACATTTTCGGCTTCTATTACAAGGCACTGTAGAGTATACTCGCGTGGCGATACTTCCTTGAGTGTGTGGAGTAGCACCCGCTTCACGCACCGTACCATTCGCTCCCACACTCCTCCCTCCGATGGATTGGCTGGACAGTTGAACACCCACTCAACTCCTTTGGTAGCCAGCTCGTCCTGCACACGGTCACAGTCAAACACTTCAGAGAATCGTTTTGCTTCCTGGTTGGCGCCAATGAAGTTCGTCCCATTGTCAGAACGAATTCTTACAGGGACTCCACGGCGGTTGATAAAATTTCGTATTGCCAAAATGCATGCGTCGGTTGATAAATCGTAGGCAATCTCGAGGTGAATGGCGCGTACAACCAGGCAGGTGAAGAGCGCTACCCAGCGCTTCTCCGTACGGCGTCCAATCGAAACAGTAAGTGGGCCAAAGAAATCCAAACCGGTATATGAGAATGGTCTCACAAACGGCGTAAGTCGGTCCTCAGGCAAAGGACCCATCACTGGAGTAACTGCTGTGGCTTAAGAAATCCTGCACTTGGAGCAGTTGGCGATGACTTTGCGCATAATTTGACGTAGACGGGGAATCCAGTATTTCAGACGAATATCGCAGATCGTCGCTTCAATGTTCTGGTGCTTCATCCTACAGTGTTTATCAGCAACTACAAGGGCCGTAAACCTATGGGCAGATGGCAATATGATCGGTCGCTTGGCGGCGTAGGTGAGCCAGCTGGCTGCATCGACTCTACCATAAACTCGGAGGATGCCATCGCTATCGATGTAGGGTGAGAGTTGGCACAACGTACTTCCCTTTGGTAGCGCTTCGTTTGACCTAATTTGTTTGAACTCTGCGGGGAAGGCTTCCAACTGAGCCCGGCGACACAATAACTTTTCGGCTGCATTGAGCTCACAAGCTGTTAGTCCATTGTCCTCATAGTTACGGGAGCGTTTGCGGCATCGAGCCAAGAATCGCAGTACCCAGGCCATTGTTCTCGTGAGCCTGTTGAGAGAGGAAAAACGATTAAAGTCTATGATATTTGTACTCACGGCGATCAGCGAATATTTTGGGCGAAGCTCTTCTTCATCTTCCTCACGATCAATGGGGATGGTGGTGGCATTGGTAGGCCACTCGTCTTCCTTCCTCAGCAGAAATTCGGGACCTCTTAACCAACGTGATGATGTGCTGAAGTCGAGATGACTAGCCGACCGCGTAGCTTCATCAGCAGGGTTCTCATGGGTTGGTACCCACCTCCAGTTCATAGAATTAGTGGCCGCTAGTATCTCCGCAATTCTATGCGCCACAAACGGTTTATATCGACGGTGCTCACTACATATCCATTTGATGACTGTTGTTGAGTCACTCCAGAGAATGCTGCGAGCAACACGTACTGAATGTTGCTCCATTACAGTTGTCATCAATCGTACTCCCAAGACGGCTGCTTGAAGCTCAAGACGTGGGATTGTCAGTGGCTTCAGGGTAGCACATTTTGTTTTAGAACAAACAAATGACGTTTCTACCCCATCATTCGCATTAACCGCTCTCCAGTACGCCACTGCAGCGAAGGCATCCTCGCTAGCGTCAACAAAAACATGCAGCTGGAGATCATGCGGTAAACCATTTCGAAAATAAAAGCGTGGGACATTGAATTCGACTACATCTGACAGCTTTGACCGCCATCTGTTCCATCCTAGGAGAACTTTATCTGGCAACGATTCGTCCCATGGTATATCATGTCGCCAAGCTTCTCGCATCAGCAACTTGCCAGCGATAGTAAAATGGCTTAGGAATCCCAAAGGATCGAAAACTGACATTATGACACTTAGCAGTTCTCTCTTTGTAGGGCTCCTTTCTCCAGCAATGACATTTTTATCGACGTGGTGGAACCTTAACTGGTACCTGAAATTGTCACTGGCCGGCTGCCAGAACATACCGAGTATTTTCTCAGCTTCCAGACTACTTTTAGCATTCACGAACACAGCAGCATCACTGCCCTGCAAGGCATCTAGAACCTTTGGCGAATTCGAAGTGAAGTTCCTTAGTTCGAAACCGGCATCCTTGTGGATCTCCTTTACCTGCAGCGATATTTCGATGGCTTGTTCGATGGTGTCAAAACTATCTACAAAGTCGTCAACGTAGTGATGGTCCGTGATAGCCTTAATGGCACGAGGGTTGTGAGTTTTATGATCCATAGCGTTGATGGTCTTAATGTATTGGGCTGCACAGGGCGAACATGAAGCCCCAAACGTCATGACCACCATTTCGTATGTGTCAGGCTGCCTTGAATCATCGCCATCACGCCAAAGAAATCTTTGGGCGCACCTGTCCTCTGGCTGAATTAGTATTTGGTGGAACATCTCCTTAATGTCCCCACAGACGGCCACGGCTCCTTCACGAAAGTAAAATAATACTGACGGCAACGGTTGGTATTGTTGAGGTCCTTTCAACAGGTGTGAGTTAAGTGATGTTCCCTTTACCTCGGCTGCGGCATCAAACACAAGGCGTAGTTTGGATGGCTTATTTGGGTTCACCACTCCAAAATGTGGCAGATACCATGTCTTCGGACCAACTTCGGCGGCTTCAGCTGGCTGCAATTTACGGGCGTAGTTCTTCGTGATGTAAGATTTGATGGTTGAACTATAGGCGGCGGCGAAGCTCTCATCTCTCTTCATCTTGCGTTCTATACCAGTAAAGCGCTTGAGTGCCATGGGAAGGCTGTCGGGCAGGTTAATATTATCAGCCCTCCACAACAGTCCGGTTTGAAATCTTCCATTAATCCTTTTCGTTGTTGACTGCAGGATATCTCTAGCTCGAATGTCGGCGTTGCTTTCGATGGGAGGTGATGGCCTTACTCAAAAGCTCTCGGTTTCAAAATACTCTGCAACCAGTTTGTGCAATGAATCAATGTTCGATGTATATGTGAAAAGGCATGACGGTATTGAGGAAGCAATCTTTGTAGTTGGGCCGAACACTACCCAACCGAGTTCCGTATTTGCAGCGTATGGACCATTTTTGTTTACTATCTGGAAATCATTTGGCAGACCCAAGTGGCAGTGGTCCAGACCAATTAACAGCTTAGGTTTGGCGTTGGAATATGGCTGCAACTTCAATCTCCCGAAGCGGCTGTTAAGACTACGAAGTTCGCTATCATTCAAGCTTTGAGTCGGTAAGTTGAGATTTGTCACTCCGTGCACGTTTCGCAAGATATGCTTCTTATATTTACCAGTTCCACTGACATAGACATCGACTAGCACTGTCTGCTCTTGAGCCTGTATTCCTCCAATCCATTGCATATTTAGGCTGTGACGTTGACCACGCAGACCTAGCTCCTTTAGCAAATCGGCATCCAACATTGTTATTGATGATCCTTCATCCAATAAGTCATATGTATCGACGGATTTGTTTGGACCATAAAGCGTAACTGGTAATACACGAAACAGCAAACGGTCGTTTTTTGCAACATCCTGCGTAGCCAGCAATGTGTTACCAGACGTACATGCAATTGGTTCCTCTGTTGTTTCATCTTGTAGTTGTTGTTGCTGCGGCACAGAGCGCGCGGTTAATACTTCGTGGAGCAGCTCATGATGTCGTCTCTGACAACCATTGACGGGACAAAATCTCTTACTGCGACAGACGCGTGTTGCATGTCCGGGTTTTAGGCAAGTGAAGCACAAGCGATTTAGTTTTACTTTGGACCACCTCTCGGGTACTGATAAGTTAATAAATCGCTTACATTCGCTGACCTTGTGTTGACCTTGACACGTAGGACACTTTGGAACAGATGGGCGATGATTCCCCGCGGCATGTAGGATTGGCATCCGTTTCTTCGCCTCTCTGTTGACACTATCTTGCACAGTACAGATTAAATTGGCCATGTCAGTTAGCCAATCGCTGAAGTTTGCAATCGTCGGATATGGTTGCACTTGACTAGCACATCTGGCCCACTCCAGCCTCTTAGTCATTGGAAGCTTGGCGACTAACTCTTCCAATAAGGTTGGATTCGACATATGCTGATGGCCATTCACTGTTTGGAGAAACACGGCAAGATTTTTCACTTTAGTCGCAAATGGAATAAGACGAGTTACTGCACTTTCACTGATCGGCGCAATCTCACGTACCTGGTTCAATTGGCTTCGTATTAGCTGCTCCGGGCGACCGAACCGAAAGCGAAGTTGATCGATAATCGCATTCACATTATCGGGATGGATTAGGAGAGATCTAACAGTCTCTCTTGCTTCTCCTGTTAGAGCTTTCTGCAACCGCTGGTTGTTTTCCAGGTTTGTGTAGTTGTATGCAGCTGTTGACTGTACGAATGCAGTTAGGAAGATGGGCCAATCCTCAGGCTGTCCACTAAACGCTGGAAGCTCCTGAACCTTTCGAGATACCATAGCTTGTGAGGAACATCCAGAGTTCATAATGTGTTGCTGCGGTATGGCGTTGTAAATCGAAGACGGCGGCTGTGCATAAACGTTATTCGACGTGTGAGCATAACTCGTATTTCTTGCAGTCGCATTCAAGTAACCGTAATTGCGGGCGGCATGGTGGTATTTGTTGATGGCATACTCGTTGTCGTTGTTGGCCGTGTGTAGATGCTACTGTGGGGACCTTGTCTTGGCGGAAGCGTGTATGTTATTGGTTGAAGGTCAATCGGTGAACAGGCCATCGTTGAAATTGTTGCATCTGACATGGTAAATGGCTGAAATGATGGCGATGTCCCGTATATTGATGACCTTGTACCGCTATTTTAAACGATTGGCATTGCAAATCGCTTTCCCTCAACCTTTCTTGCATGTTTTTTTAGCTGATTTTCCAGTGAGACGATTTGACTTTGCATTTTCAGCAGAATGTCCTCGGTTTGTGCTGCGGCGGCAGTGGCACTATTTATGGGCGGAGAACATTGTTCTTTGGTGCTGAAGGCAGCGCTCGTGGAGGCAACCGTCGTGGACATCGTAGCTGAAGTTGTTACTATATTGGTATTCATGGTACTTACGTGCTTCTCATTGGTGGTAACCAGGTCAAAGGCGGCGGGGTTTTCTTTATCAATGTGAATTGCAGCTGTGGAAATGGCTATAGAAGGTTCTTGCTGAAAACGGGGACTTCTTCGTGGTGGCGGCGGCGTACGTTGCATTCGGCAGTCGATATTTGGCTTTGTCGTAAGAATTCTGCCGCGGCGGCAACGGCGGCTTATTGCAGTACGTAAACTGCGAAATAAAGAATTGTCGCGGCTGGCGACTGGAAGGGATACGATTTAACTCTTCCGAATCCGAGTTTAAATAAATGCTGAACGTCGCAATTTTGTTTGGAGAAGAGTTTATTTCTATAAGGAATCAATTTGTACATTTATTACAATATTGTATGAGAATTCTTACCGCAGTTTTACTCCCTTCTTTCCTTTTCGGCTGACAAATGGTAAATGCGTCAAATTAAATGATTTGCGCTTGTAGGGCGAATACGAGCAATAAAAAACAAATAAATGTCAGAAAGAAAGAAAGAAGAAGAGTAAGGCTGCGTTTACATTGATCGGAGTTTACACTTGTCGTTCTGCAACACTACTGCTTTGAACTTTGGAGAAATTTTCATTTAAATATTTGGGACATACATACAGGGAACAATGTTCTCTTTGTCGACCAACACCAAGCTCTCGAATATTTTTCCATAAGGTTTTTGATGTTATGTTTTTGTTTAAGCGTTTTGAATACAGTCTTTGATTCTTTTACTTTTTTGTACACATTTATTCGTAAGGCTCGAAAGGTAGAGAGCAATTCAGAAACGCGAAACCGCTTCCATCGCATGTACGCTTGATCCCTTTGTTTAATAAAAATAAGTAAATATGTCAGCCGTAAACCAAGATTTTCTTTCCATACCAGAAAGTTTTGTTTTCAGCGGTACATGCATATTAAAAAGTTGGTTTACTAAAGTTTGAATAATCGTCCGGTGATGCCATTGAAAAAATCATTTGGCAGTTTATTTCGTGAATACTATTTTCTAGGGCATTTATATTAACAGCCTTAAAGTCTCTATACTTATAGACTGTTGATTTAACCTGTGGAGCAACTTTAAAAGCCGCAAACATTAAATCATGCCTTGAGAATGCACGTGTCTCAAGTTGAGAATAAAGCAGAACGTTGCCGATGTTATTGACACAAAATAAATCTAAAAGTGTAGAAGTATTTGATAAAAAATGTGTAGGATTTACAGTGTTGACTATTAATAAGCAAAAACTTTTTATTTTAGTGAGAAAACTAAGTGAGGTATCTTTCTGAAGTAAATCACAATTGAAATCTCCACAAAAGATCATTTCTAGGTAAAGAGACGAGAAGCGCTCAAGTTCAAAATATAACTTGCAAAAGTCAATATGTTTATTGGGGCGATAAATAACTCCAAGCAAACAACTGCTTGATCCGTTTGGAATATCAATGGAACAATATTGATATGTATGCTGTCTCGAATATAAATTGCTGTACCACCTACACGATTACATCTATCTGAACGCATTAATTTGTAACCAGATAAACTGTATACAACATCTTTTATTTCAGTTTGAAACCAGGTTTCAGAAACACATATACTCGTAACATCTATATTTGACCCCACAAGCACATCCCTAAATTCATCAATTTTTGCATGCAAGCTTTGAGCATTTATATGACAAACCTTTAGGCCATCACATTGTTTGCACAAAACTTTAAGCGTAACTCGCAGTTTTTTGGAGCATTACTATTAATACTATTACTAGTCATTTTCATAAAACATACATAAAATTAGCCTTACAACTCTTCAAAAGAATGATTCCACACCAACGACAGAGACGAAATTCAGATAAAAGACAACAATTAAGAAAAGATTCAAACAAATTCAAAATAATAGATAGAAAAGAAAATTCAAGAAAAAAGAAGACAAAAATACAAATATTGATCTCCTCCAGCTTACGATTCTCCTCCATGATCATTATCTTCATCGGCAATGGAATTTAAGCTTTCAATGGAATTGATTAAAAGCGATTTGTCTGCTACAGTTGCTGATTTTCACGTATGTAAACTTTTCCGCTTCGAGTATAGGCACTCAAAAGTTTTTTAGCTCGTTTGAGTTGAAGAGCTTTTCGAAGAATTAAATGATTACATGACGTTAAGCTTTCGTTTACGTAAATTCGGCTATCAGATGGTATTCCAACATCACGTAAGCATGTGTTCGATTTTGTTGCTTTCCAACGAGAATGAATTGAACGAAGCAGAGAGTTCTTGTCAAAGACACTCTTCAATTTTATTATTATTGCAGTGCCGGGTGTTGTTGTTCCTTTGGGCTGTTGGTGTTGGTGTACAGTTCACAGAATGACACAATTTCTGAAACAAATCGTGCAGATTCTCATCAATTTCTCTTGGTATTCCAAGAAGGATGGCGTCAGCTGACATTTTTTCGCGTTCTAACTCATCTACGCGTTGGGCAAGTAACAAGTTATCTACTACTGCAGGTGGTTCAGGTATCATTTCAAGCTGTTGGACTCTTTTTGACAGATCAGCTATTGTTTTGTCCACCATTGCGAAGTGCTGTACAAAATCGTTTTCAATTTTGTCAAGTTTTTCGGTTAACCTACGATTTTCATCCAGTATCAATTCTTTTAATCCTTTGATGTGTTGTTCGATCTTGAGTTCCAAAGATGTTTTGTTTCCTTATGTGTGTTTGCTTGTGGACGCAGTAGGCTTCATTGCATTTGTTTGTTATTGTTTTCCCCCATTTCGCGTTTCATGTATTTTATATATAGATGACGGAGTGTTTGACATGTTGCAGGTACACAGATGGTTAATCAAATTTAGAATTTATAGGTACACAGAATACAAAAACTGAATGAACTTTTGCACGACTTTATTTGTCCTGCGGTTATAACCAGCTAAATTAGGCTTTTATGTGATTATTCGTGTTTATTATTTAAAAAAACTTAAAAAAAAATATTGCTCTATGAATTTCAGCGTGACACACATTTGCAGATGCAGGCAAAGAAGGCAAGTTAGGAACGAAAAAAATTGTCATGGTCAGCTCGGCTGCGCTGAAGGTGAGAAACTCTTTTGAGGAGGTGTGTCGAAGATTTCGTGCTACCTGATGTAAAGCTTTCTGAGATTAGGTACATCCGTAGGATGTAGGGTGGAGACCATAACACTTGTTTTGGCTTTTCCCTCAAAACAAACCGAGTCGGATTTGTCGTAAAGATATGCGAGAAAGAGACGTATTTTTCCGTATATCTTTGTATTCATTAGCTTAGGGAGCACGTAAAGGCATTCCGTGGTGTCTATATTCTTTTAGGTCATTTTAACATTAGTCGGCAAAAGGGGATCAAAAATCGGGACTGGAGCCCGTGAAACCGAGGGAGAAGGCGAGCTAGAACCGATATTTAAGATAAGCGAGCTGAAGTTTGGGTATTTGGCTCCTGTTGTAAGGTCGCAATTGGGAAAACAGTTGTTAGTATTCATGGGAGGGGGTGCAGGTGGTTGAGCAGTGACAGTATCAAGGGCAGGGGTTGCATTATATGAAACGCGCTGGGGCTTGGATGGAAGAGAGGCACTTGGTGGTTTTGTGGAGATACGTGAATAGGGTTGCTTAGGAATATAAACGGGAGGGGGAAAATTGGGAAATATTTTGGTTTTAAGGCTCCAGTTGGGGTCAGATTTAGGATGTGGATGGGGAATGGATTTGGGCGATTTATAATTATCTTTTGATGAGACGTTGTTTCGTTTTTTTTCTAAGTTTTTATTGGTTGGTTGGTCCGTCCATTTGGAGACGGCATCTTTCCTAGGTTGAGGTTGGTGTTGGATGAGTAAACAAATAACCATTCGTATTTAGCCGGTAAATTAATCTTGAAATTCCATTTATTTTTGTGGCGAGATGTTAGGAATATTGTGCTTTTTCTGATGGTGATGCAATAACTCTTTTTGAAAAATTCAGAAATCCAAGCAGCATCTGCATAATTTGGGTCACCTTTGATGAGTAGGGTGGTGAACATCTGATTCGTTGTGCGAAGTCGGTCTAGTGTGCCTTGCCACTCTGAAGGTGTCCACGTCGTGTTAAATTGTGTAACACGTTTTCGTGGTGCGACAACAGGAGGGGTTGGCGATGGGCTGGTGAGAGGATTTTACAGGTTGGGTTGTTGGTACCGGATGTGGCAATGATTCGGCCTCGGTTTGTAATAATTCTGCCGAAATTGAAGTATTGTAAGTGTTGTGCGGTTGGGAATGCGTTGAAAGACCATCAATTTTGTGGCATACCGTCGTTCCAATGAGATTTTCTAAATCATTCAATACTGTTCTATTCATGCCGAGTTCATCATTAAGCTCACCGATCTTATCGAATATGATATCAAGCACGGACTCGTAATGATTTGAGAGTTGATGATTGGATGTGGAGATTGGATGTGGATGATTGCACATGAATATCGATGTCTTCATGGAGAGAGTTGATGGAATTACATGTTTTCGTGTTGGAATCCATCATTGCGAATCGATTGATATAAATTCACTTAAGACTGTATCAAGGTGGCGCTTGTATGTTTCTTGATTTCTGGATCTTGCACTTTCTAGTTGAATTAAACGTGAAATCAATGCTATGGAACCTTCCGCACATCTTATACTTTGTTCAAAGATTGATAGTTTGTTCGTTATCAGTCTGACGAGTGAGCTATGATTGGATTCATTGGAGTCACTGAGGCACTTGATTGCAAGGAGCACATATGAGAGAGAAATACTGATACACTCATTACAGAAGAACAGCAAATTTTCGGAGAACTCTTTAAGGATGACCGTGTTTCTTTTATTTCGGCCGACACAAATAGCATGGAATATTTTGCCGCAGATCCCCTTACAGGCAACAAAGTCAGCATTATTGTCGTTAATGGAGCAGTTGATTAATCCACAAGAAGACATGACGAAGACCAGGAAAATAAAAAGCCGATTGTGGGGAAAAACTGCACAAAACGCACTGTCGCGAAATGAACAGATTAGTAGGTCAACAGTAAAAAAAGGGCACGTTAGCGGTAACAATTTTTGCGTAAGAGATTAGCTTATTAGATTAATTTAACTAGAGTAAATAGGAAATTCACAAATTACGGAGTAAAGTAAAGTAAAGTGGCGGTTTGAACTTAACAGTTCCAGCAGCGTATTCTTCGTCTATTCCGTTTCTCGATAGCCTGTACTAAAGTCACATAATCTTTATGCTTTTCGATGTCTATTGTTTTCAACAATTCTGCTGCAGGACCCTGCAAAGCACTTTTCCTCATTGTCCCAGTCGTTTGTACAGGGAGCCATTTCAAACTGATTCTTATAAGTAGACCATGAGGTCTGTCCATCGAATGAGGAAGGACTCAACTCTTTTCTCCTTGAACCGCTTGAAGGACATTCTCGGAGTTTCTGTTTTCGCAACGTGTCGAGTTCTTTTGCTAGTTGCTCAACTTTGCTGTCCATTTGTTCGAATTTATCGTCTACATTCTTCTCTATTTTATCAAATTTGTCATCAATATTCTTCTCTATTCGTTCAAATTTGTTGCCGATTTCTCCTAACTTTTGGTCTAGAACGTTATTTTGTTCTTCTAGTTTTTGTTCTAGACTATTCTCTTGTTCGTCGAATTTTTACTCAATGCTATACTTTTGTTCTCCAGAGTTTTCTTTTGTTCATCGAGACTGTTTTTTTATCGTCCATTTTTAAAAGAGGATTCATTACCGGTACTTATCTGTTCACCCTCATCAGCATCAAAGGTGTATGTATCAAGATCATGTCCTTTTTTCCTCCACTGGCACTGAGGCTTCTCTTGTTCAAATCGGATTTGGGTTGGACGACTGCAATAGTTTTGTTGTTATTTTTTTTTTTTTTACACACAATAAGTCCTATCCCACTTCTGTGTTGGTACAATCTTAGATAGAACTTATTCTTTTCAATACAAATCGCTTTATTCAGTACAGTTACAATTCACTATTTAATTGTTTCTCTCAATACAATCCAATTTCTCAACTGCTTATACTTTTCTTATCTTTTACTTAAACCACTTAATCACTTCTCCTAATTAACACTTCAAATTGAACTGATGAACTGACTTGCATACTTTTTGGATGCTGATATTTATACTCTAATGACAGATTTCGAGAACAATCCTCGCCATGCAGCGTCCCATACAATTTCTATTTTGCAAGAAAATTCGATTCCATTCTCCATTCACCAATGTTTGAGTCTTTGTTATTCAAGTATCGAAATCTTCTGCTCTTCGAGTATCGAAGTCTTCTGCTATGTAAATCTAGATGACGCTGCCCACATTTAATTGGTTATCACAATAATATACGGTAATAGTTGTATACATCTTAACACCAGTCGTATGCCAAAAGATTCTGATCACGTTAAAAACGTCAAACTTTAAGATGCGGTTTTGGCATATCTCAAAACTTAATTAGTCACATATGCAATAAAGCGGGGCTCTCATAATTGGGTTCCTCTTTCGAAGGCGTTGAAAATCGAAGCCAATATATTTAACATGAAGTTAATAATAATACATATACAGGGAAATTAATTGTGAAATAGAACCATTAATCCTAGTTGATAGTGACTTATAGGATTGCAAGGAAACCAGTGAAAAGAAAAAATAAAAATAATAATAGAAATGCTTCACTCAAAGTTGGGGAAGACAATAGCAACTGGACGGTATCCAAATTGATTAGTGTGTGGTTGGAATCGAAGTTTAATATAAAAAACTCGGATGTCTTACTGCGTTTGTAGTCCGATCAATCGGCTCTAAATCTGATTTCCTCACCAAATCTATAGGAAATTGTGATCGTAAAAATTTTCGAGGTACAAAATACTAAAATAAGAATGGCATATTCCTACAGAGCTAATAACAATTTTGCAAATGCTAGGGAATGTATGCCTAGAAGATCTGGCGCCGTAACTACAAATAATGATTTTCCGCAAAATGTTGCGACGAGAATGGAAAGTTTTTCGGCTTCAACCATGGAAGTGCCATTCACGTATAGTTGCTAGGTGTTTAAATTTTGTTTTAATGACAGCAGACAGTATTGTGTTTTGGAATCATTAAATTCCACTCTGTTGACAGTTCCCCTGTTGGTTACGCTGTTAACATCGGAATTTAATGAGCTCAGCATACGCCGCAGAGCAGGGACGTGAGTCCCGAAACGAATATGAAAAGCAGAGAGTACTGTCGTCAGCAAAGGAAAATATTGGATTAGAAGTGGCAGACAAGAGATCATTGATAACAATTAAAAAGAGTCTCGGAGAGAGAACGGAGCTCTGGGGTATACCAATATTTATTTTGCGAATGCCTGACTTGAAACTATCCAAGACAACTTGAATTTAACCTTCCAAAAGGTAGTTTCTTATCCATTGAAGAAGTGTGTCGTCGATCCCAAATGCACACATTTTTAACTAAGGAGCCTAACTAACTAACTAACCTAAAAACCAAGATGTATCTTGGTTTCGCCAAATTGAGGTATTCCTTGGTTCCTCTTGTCGGTGACACATGCCATCAAATCACCAGTGGACCTTTTGCTACGAAAACCATACTGTCAGACATTGAGAAGTATTCGTGTTTCGAGATATTTCATGAGCTGATATTTTATCAGCGTTTTCATGACCTTGAAAAGAAGGAACGTAAGTGCGATGGGTCCGTATGAGGAGAGAGAAGCAGATTCGTCTTTTTAAGGACGGGCTGGACAAATTATGTTTTCCGTCTGCTGAGAAAGAGTCTTAAAAAGCAGGATCGATGGAAAAGCTTACGTGTGGTTTTGCCTGCATGAAAGAACACCTCTTCAGAAGAACGGGAGATATACAATCTGGACCTGCGGATTTTTGTATGCTGAGATCTTTAATTACTCTTACTACTACATGAGTGCGAAAGTAGATTCGTCCCATTGAAGGTTCGACGCACTCAAGTGTAGGCGGAGACAAAGCATAATCTGGAAGTGTTAAACTGGCCTCAAAGTGTACAACAAGCAGACTAGCCTTGTCTAAAGAGCTGACAGCTGGAATGTCATAGTGAATGAGCGTTGGGATCGAGGATGAGGCAGAATTTCTGATGTTTTTGACAAAAGACCAAAAGCTTATACTACATTTTGGACATTGTAGTATTTTTTTCCCTAACTTTTGGTCATACTGAAACTTCACACGCTTAAGATAGACATTGCGGTCATTCGTGGCTCGTTTAAACTTTTTTCGGTTTCCTCGGTCGGGTTGGTCTTGAACGACCAAAACAACATTTCTCTAATCCTGACAGCCTCTTTACAGCTTGAGTCGTACCATGCCTTTTCTTTTGGTTTGATACTCTTCATCCGATGAGGGACAAATGATCTCATTCCAAAGAGAATAGTGTTTGTGGTTATATCAGCAGCGGCATCCATGTCGTTATCGAGGAAACATAACGACCAGGTAAAATTGCTAAAGAAGCTGTTATGTCCGCTCCAATTGGCTTTCTCGTATTGCCATACGGTTCTTTTAGAAATCTTTTCTCTAAATTTGTGGTCGGTGTACGAAGGCAGCTTATCTGGTTAGCAGCTGGCCATAAGAGATATAGGGCCAATAAAAGGCGATGGAGCACCCGCTCTGTCAAGTTATTTCGAAAATTTCTTGCCAGCGATGCTTCTATGTCCGGGGACCCATGTTATTGTAATTTTTTTGGGTGCTGCAACATTCAAGATAATCTCAAGATAACAAACCGACATTAGCTAAAATTTAAATGACTTTAGAGCAGGGATTCCCAAAGTGGGAACCCTTGGGTTCGAAATCGGTTTCCCAGGGATCAACATAAACGAAAACTGATTTTGGGAGTCGACGAGGTCTAAAAATCGACCCCTATTAATTAAAGCAAGTTCTTATTTGAAACGTTCAAGATACTGTATAAGTTGTGTTACGTGTACCAACTTGTTATAAGAATAACTAATATTTTAGTAGGAAGTATCATTGTTGTGCTTTTAAAGAACTTAACAAGTCGACAAGCGTGCACAAGTTCGAACAAGATAAAAAACTCGGCAAGTCAATAGGCGTGGATAAGTTCGTACAATATATACATATATGCGATTTAACACGAACTAAATCATGATCAAGTTCAAGTCCAAACATGCTCCTGATATTTTACTATATAACAAGCTTGCACTTAGGTTGAAAGTTCATTTTTGTAATTCGTTGGAACTTGAATATCAATAATAATACACTCATCTACAAGATTACAAAGAGATTACATAGCTAATTAAAGTGAATTAAAGTAAAGTGATTGAAAAAAAATTTACAAAATCCTTTTTACGAGCATTAGTAGCGTAACCACACATCTCTGCAGTTTATGAAAAAGTAACAGTGTAACATAGGTACCAAAAAAATGTTTTAATATTTTGCTAAGTATTTTTTGAAATTACTTTAGAAAAGTTGTTACCTAAAATTATAAAGGTTCAGTTTTATGATGGCAGACACGACAAAACTGCAGACAATACAGTTTGGACTACTTGAAGTTTCTATTTATTTCATCTCTTCTGTAAAAAGTCAAATTTTGTTTTTAAATAAATAAACTGTTTATAAACACTGTGTGGAGAAAAATACAGTATAAACTGGGTAAAATAAAACAAATGCCTTTTCAACGTTATAAAATAGAGTTTTTTTTATTCTTGAATGATTTGCTATTTATACACAGTTATCTGACGTTTTTGATTGTGATATTTATTGCATGGTATATATATGCATATATTTCAATAATTTGTGTTTACTTTGACATTTTTAATACAAGTTTTTGTTTGTTTACATGTCGAGTATTTGCTCAGTTTATTATTTTAAATCTCAAACAATATAAGTAATAATATTAATAACAATGTGAAACAGCTACAACATTCTCCCCGGCAGTGAACGTATTGTCGAATGGTAAAGTTGGAAAACGCCCTCTGGAAGGAGATACAACAAAAGAAATATAGACATCATCGTCCGTCATTCACGAAAAAAACGCGCATTTTGGGTGATTTAATTGCAATTTGTTTTTATAATTATTATTTATAGATACCGTTTTATTAATTCGAAGTTACAGTGATTGTGTTCCCTATGATGAATACCAATATAATTTACGAGTCCCCAAAGGAATTAATCATATCAGTGTACGACGTCGTGCAATATTTTGATGGTGTGAAGCGATCTATTCAGGAAGGTGAGGAAATATTCAAAGCCGGATGGATCTATGCGATTGGTATATTACCAATATCAGTGGATGAAATAATTGGGCTTGTAGTCGCAGTGTCAATTATGACTTCAAGACCCCATGAAGTGAAGTTGAAAAATCTTACAAAACAACAAGAGGCTTATATATGCACTTGCACCTGCAAAGCCGGGGAAGACAAGAAATGCAAGCATACTCGTATACCCGCATGTCTTATTCGAATAATAATGGGAAAGTATTTGGTTTTCTTTAAGATGACGACTGCAGATAAAGAAATATTTTGGAAAGGGCTTTCCCATTCGAAGCGCCATTGACCACGTCTTCAACAAATTTAGTTCTGTCCGAACTTTCTTTGCTATGTAGTGCATGGGGATTTCATTTCCTTTGTAGTAATTGCACTGAGGCACTCCACAGTGCGGGAGATCCCTTTTTCTGATTTTGAGTTCCATTATCATACATAAGCTATTATGACAGCTACTGAATATACGTACTTCCTATCGGCTGGCGAGTAAATCTTTTTTTTAATAATTAAATATACGCATTTCGGCAGTTTTTATCAAAGTGAAAAAAGTTATTTCGTGATAGTGACACTAGTAGAAGTTTTCTTCCATTACATATTAAATAAATAAATTAAAACATAGTTATTTAAGTTTTCATGTGCTTAAACCGTTTATTATTATCATAAAGTTGAAAACGTTATTCATACATCAAACCAAATCAAACCATATCAAACATGTCTAACTCCAAACGAGGTAGAACAAATCCCAAGTCTGATATACCCACTAACTCTCCTCGCGCCTCCCTCGACAAACCACAACAAATTCCAAAAAAATGTCAGTCATCGATGCCAACCTATGGGAAAAAAATGGATGAAAAATTAAAAAATCAAAGTGAACTTATTATTTGCCTCATTTCCACGAAAATTAAAGAAAATAATGACATACTTACTTCTAAAATTGAAGCACAGTTTGCTGAATTTAGAAAAGACATAACTAATATTAGCTCAACTTGAAAAATCTAACTCGGCGTTGCAAAGTGACATCAAAACAATTAAATCCGAAGTTGTCCTCATTAATAATTCGTTATCAGAACTTAAAAATGAAAAAAAATATACAGCATGAAATTTCTGAACTGAAGTCGCAACTGAATGAAATAAAACTTGTTCAAGAAGCAACCGAAACAGAAGCATCTCCCGTGATGCAGTGCTATTTGGCATAGCATATACTCCTAACGAAAATTTAAAATTTTTCTTTAACCATATGTGCCATGTTATTCATTTTATTCATTAACCATATGTGCCATGTTATTCATTTCCGCACGCGCAATTCGACCACAATAATTTGTAAATTGCGACAGGAACTATGTTCTAACTTCCGCAGCGAAATATCCTAAGGTAAACAAAAACAACTTAATTTACATGACATCGGATTAAGATCGGATTCTAACATTTACCTCCGTGAGTGTCTGTCTAAATCAAATTACGAGTATATTAAATGTAATTTAATGGAGATGTTTTTGGTTTTGGCTTTGTTTTATCTTAGCTCATTTATTTCACAAGAATACTTAGTTTTTCGTTTTCTTATTGATATGTTTGTTTTACGTTTATTCAGCAGTGTTTAATATTTTAATTAATTCTAGGCGTCACTAACATATAAGATAATTATTTAATCTTAAAGTGTATGATTCCAATTTACAAATAAACAATTATCTGAAAACAAAACACTATTCACCAAGGAACAAATCAATCAGACAATAAACACTAACCTTAGCATTAATAAGTACTGATTAAATTTTTTAATATTTTTTACTTTCCTTTGATTATTTTTTATTTCAATTTAACACTTCTTCGCTTTTCTTTTCTTTCTTTTTAATTTATTGAAACCACAAATAGTTTTTTCAACAATAAAACATACACAAATGCTTATGGCTATCAAAATGTGATAAATCGTTTGTTCTACTGGTCACCAGGTTTATGCCTCCAGTTGTCAATTATCTCGTTTTTCGTTGAATGATATATGAACATCCTATGGTTCGGTTCTTTTCTATTTCTATGACCGTATTATATGCTAAAAAGGGATGGACAACATAAATGACATATAGGGACACAAAGGGAAAGTAGCATCCCTATATGCGAACGCTGAATTTGCAGAGGAATCTCAGATTTTGCACAATGTTGTTCTTGTCGCTCTCTTACTCTGCTCACATGCAAAGTGCATTGGTTTTCCTTGTTCATTGATCAAGTCGGGTAGTGTTTGAATATCGCAGCCGGCGATTTGTAAAAGTTTTATTTTTTTCTTTTCTTTTGTAAGTGTAGTGCGGAGTTTTTTTTATCGATTATTTATATTAATTAATTTTGAATCAGGATGATAATTTCAGGTGAGTTTTTGCAATAAGTATAATTATTTAATGGAATATAAATAATATATTTCATTTTATTTAATGACATTTTGTGTTGAGCATATGTGTATGTGTGAATGTGTTGTTTAGTTACGCATTTTACCGATGCTGTGTAATTGGGTCGAATTTTGTTTTGTTTTTTTTTTGTTTTGATTTAGTAGATTCGTCTTAACTCTTGAGTAAGTGATGTGAATCAATTAATATGTTAAGATTTGTGACAAATTTAAATGAATTCTTGTGATAAAGTATGTGTATATATTTCTTTTGATGCATGACGGTTGTGTGGCTTAGGCGTGCGTTAAAATAAGGAAAAAAAAGACACACAGTAGTTTTCTTCACGACAGTTTATTACGAAAAAAGCCCGGTAACATAGATCGAGGGCCATATTTATCCCATTATAGGGCACGGTACATATGTACTACTTTAGCGCGAGGATCATCGGATCGTAAGACCACTATTCAAAACAAGTTTGTATACCTAATCACAGTGTGTTGCGCAAAAACGATGCCACTGTCATTTGAATAAGAAATAATAGCCTACAATCGGCCATCCTGACCGGAAATCGTCCAGATTACATTACTTAATGAACTAACAATAAAAAATTAAAGCGATTATAAATTCGTATGAACTTATAAAATTAAGAATCTTTTAACAATCAGATATACATTTACAAGAATTTTTTTTTAGTTTTCGATCAATTGTTCTCTTTACAAATTATTTTCGTGCGAATACATATGTACATACATATGATTATACAATTAAAATTAAATTCTTATTAACCTATCAATTTAACATTATTTTCACAATTAGATACATTTTTTTTTAAATTCTTTACATATCATGCGAATATTTACATATGTTCTTACATTTAAACCAAAATCAAATATATATATATATATATATATGTATATATGTAAAATAACACGAAATGAAGGTCAATTATACATTACATCATTCAAAACTTAATCATGCCTGGTAAAAATTCATTGACAACATTGGCAAGTGTACTGCAGTCAATTAAATTTCTTCATTTTCTTCTTATTTATTATTATTATTTCTCTTTTTTTCTATGTCCTTTCGTCACCATGCTTCAAGGTAGTACCCGTCATCACATACAATCGCATATTGTTCGGAGAGCTTATAGCTTTATGAGGTAACCTTGTCAACGGAAAGCCGTCTATGTCACCAATAGCGTACCTGTCATTTGGCAGAACCTTCTTAACTTGATATGGCCCTCTGTACTTGGCTAATAACTTTTTATTTATGCCCGGAATAGTAACGGTATTTTTAATCATGACATAATCGCCTAGATTATATATAGTTGGTTTTTTATGATGTTTATCGTAATAAACTTTATTACTCATTTGTCCCCTTTCGATGTTTCTTTGGGCCCTATCCCTAACGACTTTTATATCTATAACTTCAGATCTTAAGTTTTTCATGAAAAAGTCCTTGATCTTATCCAAAACCTTCCCTTTTGGTCTCTACCAAATAATAGGGTGCTTAGAGTAAAACCAGTGCTTGAAAGCAAATACAACTTTATCTAAGTCTTTATTCCAATTACTATTATTATGCGATTAAGTCGTTCCACCTGATCATTAGATTGCGGCGAGTGAGTTGCTACTTTGACATGCTGAATATTATTATCATTCACAAAATCAGTAAACTCTTTAGAGGTGAAACACGTTCCACGATCAGATATGATTCGGTTAGGCCTAGAAAAATTTGCGAAATATGTTCTAAGACAAGGTATTGTTTCTTTACTTTGCGTGCTTTTTACCGAATACAACTTTACAAATTTCGTAAAACCATCTACTACTACTAGGATATGTTTTTTGGTGGATCGAGTGGTGGGGAATGGACCAAGGTAGTCGACATGAACAGTGTCAAATGGTAGACATCCTTTAGGGATAGGATGCAGGATTTTTTCTGCTTTTCCTGATTCGGGAGCGAAATAAATGCATTTTAGGCACCCTTTATAAATGTCTTAATTTTGTCCTTCATCTTGGGAAACCAATATATCCCGGACAAGTGCTCAAAGCATTTCTCAACCCCCAAATGGCAAAGCGCTTCATGGTGAGTCCTGATAACCTGTTCCTCCATGTGTGACGGGACATAAAAAACTATTTTCTCTTTCGTTTTTCTATATATCAACCCATCCACCATTTCGAAGCATGGACTTTCAGACTTACTTAATTCTGTGGCTATTGAAGCAATTTTCTGGTCATGTCTTTGTGCCGCTGCTAGAATGAACTCAAAGGATTCATCATCTATGTGCAAAATATTAAAGGATCTACTCAGTGAATCTACATGGGACATGCGATCACTTTTCCGATGTTCGACAGAATAATCCTACGATTGCAATTCTAACGCCCACCTTGAAATACGAGGGTTGAGCAATTTTTTATTTAACGTTAGAACAAGTGCTTGGCAATCTGTAATGATCTTGAAAGGAATGCCCAGTAAGTATATTCTAAAACGTTTAAGTGCATATATTATAGATAATGTCTCCTGTTTATACATTATCGATTATACATATATTATATCGTACTCTTATTATTATTATTTTTATTATTCTTGAATTAAATGAATTTAAAATTGTGAATGACTAAAAAATTAATAACAAAATCCCAATATTTCCAACATATGTATATGTACAGGGCTGAATTCCAAAATTGTATAACAGATTTTGTACTTAGAAATGAGAAGAAACGATTCGGCACCTTTTTTGATCAGACCGCCATCCAATAAAGTTCGTCGATTCCACAGTTAGAAATTTGTGTGTTTTCTTTAAAATTATTTATGAAAATTAATTTAAAATTTAAATAATTGAAGTCCCAAAAACTATTGCGGACATTTTTTGGTGCCGAAACCCGGGAATAGTTAATTCCCATACATCAATTATATATCACCAAATTATCATCATCATCAATCATCGCGATTGCATCGAGGGAAATTATATACGTATGTATGTATGTATACATGTGAGCATATTTGCAAAAAAAAAAACATTAAAAAATAAAAAATTAAGGCATAAAAACCGAGCCTAATAAAATCCATAAAAGTTCTTACTTGCCGTGTATTCTTCCGGCTTTCATTTTTTGGGTTTGTCCATTTAAGTACATACATAAATTTCATCCACAATTTATTGCATCGCTATAATTGGTGAATAATTGGTATCTCATGAGATAAAATCCCCAAAGCTAGAAATTCGATCTATGTAATGCAAATCGATGGTGAAAGCTCATTGGTTAAGAAGTTTTTTTTTGTTGTTGACTTTGCTTTCTATCAATCAATTTCGTTGTTGAAAAGCTCCCATTACTGCTTCTGCCGCTGCTGTCACATCGTTCGCTGTAACATTGTGCTGAGGGACAAATCGTTGTTGGTCGCTTTGGAAGAAATTATTCTTCAGAAGGAAAATTAATTTGTTGATTTTACTGGAATTGTTCGGTGGTACATCTTGGATTCAAAGTCTTCGCTGGAATTTCCCCAACAGTAATTTGCTGGTGTCAGAGACAATTTTCGTTGGGTTTATATATAGTTGTTTGAATCGCTTGACATTATGGCTAACCAAGAGGATGTTGCTAAAGGAGGAGAGCTTGCGGGCGGGGGGTTAGAAATTCCACTACAGCGATCAATTGCTGAGTTTAAAGTCATTCGGTCTTCCACTAAAGGAAATATAACTAGAATCAAGAATTTAATTACTGCAAAAGGTTCTACTATGTCTAGTGCAGAGTTAGAATGTCGTTTGGGCATAATTGAGTCCTATTTTAAACAGGGTTTAAACGTGCAATTGTCGTTGGAGAGAAGTAACATCGTCGAGGAAGAAAAATTAAACCATAGAGTTGAATTGGAGGACATTTATGTTTCGACGAAATCGTTAATTCAATCACTGTTGTTGGGCCGGAAGGGTAGTTGCACAATTGCGGACGGGTTGAATACTTCGTTTGTGGCACAACAGCCTGCGTCCCGGTCGAAGTTGGAACGTGTAGCTTTACCAACGTTTTCTGGTAAATTTTCGGAGTTTCCAAACTTTATAGGTATCTTTACAAGCTTAGTTGACAAGGACCCCTCGTTAGATGCCTTACAAAAATTTAATTACTTGAGGAAGTACCTATCGGGTGCAGCTTTTAATGCAATTAAGGAGTTTGATTTAACTTCCGAAAATTACGATAAGGCTCTTAACCGTTTAAAAACTCGGTTTGATAACAAAAGTTTAATTTTTCAAGAGCACCTAAACGGAGTAATGAGCATGAATAAAATATCGAAATGTGTTGCCCAAAGTCTACGCAACTTAGAAGATAGTTTTAATTCGCATCGAGCGGCAATGCTTTCTATTGGAAGTTATGAGAATATTTGTGATGCCTTCTTCATTGCGTTAGCATTAGATAAGGTGGATGCGGATACTAAAGCGAAATGGGATGAATCAGTCGATCATTCAAAACTTCCAACGTGGGAGGAGTTTTCAAACGTATTAGATCGTCGATGTCAAACTTTGGAGTCGAAAGAATCCAAGCTTTCCAGCCCGCAAGTAAATATAATTCCATCTGGTAATCGATCTCGCTTTCGTAACAATCGGCGAAGTGGACAGATGCAATCATCATTCGTTGCGCAGTCGGTATCTTGCGAATTCTGCTCATCCAATTCTCGTGAGATAAGCGCTTGCGCTGCCTTCAATAAACTTCCAGTGGTTACCCGGTTTCACGAAGTGAAGAAGCGGAGTCTTTGTATCAACTGCCTGGCAAAAGGGCATTCAGTGCGAAGATGTCAAGCAGCGAAGTGCAGGGTATGTTCGATGCCACATCATCAGTTGTTGCACCGGTTTACGACAAATCAATCGTCGACCATCGTTAATGAAACTGCCGATCATTTGTCATCAAGTACGTCTGGCAATGTCCACGTGGCATCAAGTGTATTTAGGAAAGACCCTTCTCAGGTAATACTAGCTACGGCGCTGGTATACATGCGTAATTTTTGTGGTCAATGGTACCCTGTGCGTGCGCTTCTTGATTCAGCATCGCAGCTTAATTTTATTACGGAGGACATGGTGCAGAGGTTAAGGTTGAAGAAAAGTCAATCTAAGATAGTAGTTTCGGGTATTGGAAAGGCGGATGCCGCAATAAACTACAAGACAGAAGCTACTTGCAGATCTCGAATTTCTGAGTTTGAGCTACAGTTAGATTTATTAGTCTTAAGAAACATCACCAATACTCTTCCTGCAAATCAGTTGGATATATCAAATTGGAAAATACCGAAAAACATTTCACTGGCGGATCCCAACTTTAATCTTCCAAGTCGCATAGATCTGCTAATAGGGGCTGATAGTTTTTTTCAGTTGTTGTGTGTCGGCCAGATAACATTGGGCCCTCAGCTTCCTATTCTCCAGAAAACTTTATTGGGATGGATTGTTTCTGGCAAATATGAGCGCTCTTCTAATCCTCGAGCTATCTGCAGCTTAGTTTCTTGTTCGGATTTCGACCTAAATGAGGTAATCAAGACATTTTGGGAGATAGAGGAGATAAATCGACAGCAGCCATTTTTGTCAAAAGAAGAGTAGAAGTGTGAGAAAGAGTTTTTGAAAAGCGTACGCCGGCAGGAAGATGGAAGATTTGTAGTGAATTTGTTGTTAAAATCAGATGGTAGCAGCTTGGGAGATTCATTCGGTCATGCTCAGAAGCGATTTTTTAATCTGGAGAGAAGACTATCAAGAAATAAGGACATCAGGGCAAAATATATTGAATTTATGAAAGATTATGAAAGCTTAGGACATATGGAAAAAGTTCCTAAAGATAAAGTTCATCACATCAAATATTTTGCGCCGCATCAATTTGTGCTGCGACCTGACTCCTTAACTACAAAGTTAAGAGTTGTCTTCGACTGTAGTGCCAAGACAACTTCAAATTTATCATTGAACGACATTTTACTAAAGGGTCCAGTTATTCAAGACGAATTGTATGATCTAATTCTACGTTTTCGTACGTACAAATTTGTCGTCACTGCCGACATCTCAAAAATGTATCGACAGATACTTATCCATGAGGAAGATCGGAATTATCAAGGTATTTTATGGAGATACTCAGGGCAGGAGGAAGTTGGCGCATATCGCTTGCGGACTGTCACATATGGCACAACTTCTGCCCCGTTTATTGCTACAAGGTGTCTCAAAATGTTGGCTGATCAAAATGTATCTAAGTATTCGTTGGGCGCTAAAATAATTAATGAAGACTTCTACATGGATGACATGATCACTGGAGGAGATTCATTAGAAATCATATCAAGAATCTATTCAGAGGTTAAAACGATTTTGTTGAGCGCTGGTTTCGATCTTAGGAAATGGTGTAGCAATAGTTCTGAAATCATGAAAACGATCACGAAGGAAGAAACGGCAGACACTTCGTTCTTGAGGATAAATGACAAAAATGTCATTAAAACCCTTGGTATTACCTGGAATCCAGAAACGGATGAGTTCCAATATGCAAGGCCAAAGGAAAATGGGTCAAAAACGATAAACAAGAGAACGATATTATCCGAGTTAGCGCAAATTTTCGATCCATTAGGTCTTATTAACCCTATAGTGGTAAAGGGCAAAATCGTCATACAGGACATTTGGATTCTTAAAAATGGTTGGGAGGAATCTTTGCCTATGGAGATACAAACTCGTTGGGAAGAGTTTCGGAGGGAAGTATCTAATATTAACAATATTAAGGTGGATAGGTACATTTCACTTCCATGTTCGGAGAAGACCAGGGCTGAGATACATGGATTCTCTGATGCGTCCTTGCGAGCGTATGGGTGTTGTGTATACTTGAGGATCAGCGATACTATCGGAGAAATTAAATGTACACTTCTCAGCGCTAAATCGAAGGTAGCTCCTATTAAAACAAAATCTCTTCCTAAGCTGGAACTTTGTGCTGCTACTCTGCTCGTTGAGTTGGTCCTAAAGGTAGTCCCCAATCTTAACATTTTAATCGAAAACATTTATCTTTGGACAGATTCCGAAATTGTATTGCGCTGGATCTCCGCTTATCCATCGTCTTGGGAAATATTCGTTGGTAACCGCGTTTCGAAAATCCAGTCCTTATTACCCACAGCCAACTGGAAATATGTCAATACCAAAAACAATCCGGCGGATATAGTATCACGTGGTGCTTACAGCTCGGAACTTATCAACAGTATTTGCTTTACTGGACCCCAATTTCTATACCAGAGTAAGGAAAACTGGCCAAGGCAAAAACTATGGATTCCAGGTATGGAAGTTGAAAATCAGCAATCAACTGTCCTGCTATCAAACGCAGATGAAACTGGCGCCACACGTGAAATATTTATAGAGAACTTACACGATTTAATAGTTTCGAAAAAACCAATAGAATTTTCGGATACGTCATTAAATTTTACAATAATTTGAAAAACAGAATAGCCAAATCATCTAACCCCCTAAAAAGCGAAAATTATCGGAGCTCGGCACTTACATCGGACCAATTGGAAGACGCATTTCTTCGTATGATCTGGAGCATTCAGCAGTTTCATTTCCGGGAGGAAATAAGAGATTTGTGGAAAACAAAGAAGATCAGCCCAAAAAGTGCCATCAGTAACCTCAACCCCTTCCTTGACACTGAGCACAAAGTCGAACTCCTTCGAGTAGGTGGGCGTTTGCAGAATGCAAACATTCCGTACAGTTCCAAATGTCCTATCCTACTCCTTAAAAATTCCATTTTTGTTCAAAATGTCGTTGTCCATTTACATATAACTAATTTTCATGCAGGTCCTCAAGCTTTAATTGCGATTATCAGGCAGCGCTTCTGGATAGTCAACGCTCGTCATCTGGCAAAAAAAGTAGTGGACAAGTGCCTTCACTGCTTCAAATACCGGCCGAAATTAAGGCAACAAATTATGGGCAATTTACCTGCATGCAGAGTCAACGTCTCCAGGCCGTTTGCCATTTCTGGCGTGGATTTCTGTGGGCCATTTCATATTTCACAGAAGCGACGAGGGTATTGCACGCACAAGGCATATGTGGCAGTCTTTATATGCTTTGCGACAAAAGCAGCTCATCTCGAAGTTGTATCGGACCTGTCAACGCAAGGCTTCATCGCGGCACTGAAACGATTTGTCGCTCGAAGAGGACTGTGCAGCGAGATTCATTGTGACAACGGCACAAATTTTGTTGGGGCTCGCAATGAGCTTAAAGAACTACGTGCATTATTCTTGGAGCAGCAAACACAGGACCAGATACAATCGTGGTGTGCTGCCGAGCGCATTCGGTTCATTCACATTCCACCCAGATCCCCACACTTTGGAGGTTTGTGGGAGGCGGCTGTAAAGTCCGCCAAAACACACATGTATCGGACAGTCAGGTTAGCGTATCTGACATACGAAGAATTCTCAACCATAGTAGCGGAAGTTGAGAGTATTTTGAATTCTCGACCACTTTGTGTTCTTAGCCCGGATCCAAACGATGAAAGTGTTCTAACGCCAGGTCATTTTTTAATTGGTGTACCTTTAAACTCCATTCCAGAACCGACAATTCAACAAGATGTATCGTTGCTTGACAGATGGAAGAGACTTACTCAAATCAAACAACACTTTTGGTCAAGATGGTCTAAGGAATATGTACTGGAGCTTCAAAAGCGAACAAAATGGAAAGCTTCAGTTGAAAATATTGGTGTTGGAAGACTAGTGCTGATCGCAGACGATAAATTGCCGCCGCAGCAGTGGATGATGGGTCGAATCGAAAAAATTTTACCTGGTAGCGACTCAAAGATACGGGTGGTAGACGTTCGTGTGAGAGGCAGTATATTACGGCGACCAGTTCATTCCTTGGCTCCATTGCCTATTGATTGAAGAGATCTCCACCATGTCAGTCTCTTCAAGGCGGGCATGATGTTTATACATTAGCGATTATACATATATTATATCGTACTCTTATTATTATTATTTTTATTACTCTTGAATTAAATGAATTTAAAGTTGTGAATGACTAAAAAATTAATAACAAAATCCCAATATTTCCAACATATGTATATGTACAGGGCTGAATTCCAAAATTGTATAACAGATTTTGTACTTAGAAATGAGAAGAAACGATTCGGCACCTTTTTTGATCAGACCGCCATCCAATAAAGTTCGTCGATTCCACAGTTAGAAATTTGTGTGTTTTCTTTAAAATTATTTATGAAAATTAATTTAAAATTTAAATAATTGAAGTCCCAAAAACTATTGCGGACATCTCCAGTTCATAACTATGATATCTACTTTCAGCATCAGTCGCAATTTTGTAGAAGTAAAAGACGGGGTGAAATTTACCATCACTTTGCTTTTGTATTAGAACCGCCCCGAACCCAAGCGTGCTCGCATCATGCAACAGAGTTGCATTGTGCGGGCTATAAATGGATAAAACTGGTGCTGAAATCAACTTAGTTTTCAATAATTTAAAGACCTCTATTTCTTTAATCCAAAGACAAACGTAGTATCTTTCTTTAGCAGGTCATAAAGCGGCTTTGCAACATTTGCAAATTTAAAAATGAATTTTCTAAGATAAGAACAAAGACCCAGCAAGCTATGAACATCTTTGGAAGAAGTAGGTATTGGAAAATCTCGAATACCCTTGGGGTTTGTATCGTTTGGACTAACACCATTTTCTGTTATTTTATGACCTAAATAATTAATTTCATTTTCAAGGAAAAGATATTTGTCCAGTCTGAGCTGCAATCCTTTGTTGACGACAATATTGATGACTTCTTGAAGGACATCTAGATGTTCTTCTATTGTTTCGGTCGCAATAAATATATCATCTAGATACAATAGAATTTTCGACTCTGAAATCATTATACCAAACAAATGCTTCATGTAGCGCGCAAATACCGAGGGGGCATTTCTATGGCTATATGGCATTCTTGTCAATTCATATTGACCAATCGGGGTGGTAAAAGAGGTATATTTTGTCTAATACGTTGCTAACAGCGTCTGGGTTTACTGTGCCCCCGATGTGCCCCCGACCACCACATTTGAAACAAGTGAACTGCTTTCTCTGATGTGAAACGATGGCAGGTGTACCACTTGCAACTCGTTCGATAGGGCGATCCTTTGTCTGTTATGAATTGGTCTGATTCTTGTAGCGATTGTATATCTGCGATGTGCTAGGTGTAGCTGGTAAACTGTCCCGACTGTTGTGCTTGAACTTTTCATATTTCCTCAATGCGTGCTTGAGTTGCTCCATGTTGTTGGCGTTGTATAATATACTTTTATTGACTTCGGTATCAGGTATGCCTTTGATAATAAATTGTATCAAATCCTCTTCTACAACAGGGTTATGGGATGCAATTTCCTGCATTGACAGTACGTACCGCTGTACTGTTTCGTCGCTAAATATATCCGCCTTTGTCACTACACTTTTAAACTCACCCAAGCGAGCGTCTTTAAGTTCCATCCAGTTGCGTAATTTCAGAGATCTTATGAACAACCTTGCCGTGCCACTCAGGAGTCTCTTTCCAAATATGAATTTTGTACGGTCGTCTAAATGAAGGATTTCAGCGTACTCTTCAAAATGTTCCACCCAAAGACATATAACATGTGGCCTTTGACTGGGGCTTGCGTCCTCCATCTGCAATTCCTTGAGTTTACGCTTTAAGGCAATAATCTCTTCCTTTTTCTTGCACGCGTCTCGAAGTCGGTTCAGCTCTTCATCAAGGTCGTTACCATGTAATATCGACTGGTTATCCTCCTGCTCATATTCTTGCTCATCAGACGACGATGCCACGTTTCTCGGATTTTCGGGGTTAGCACACTGAATAAGTTTTTGAAGATCTTCGTCTGAATAGGCATGAACTGCCTCTCCCACTCGTAATCTTAGCACTGCCTTACTACCACTAGTCGGCAACTTCAACCATCGCAAAATATTTTTTAGGCCATTAACAGTAGCCGCTTCCACGAACAGGTTAAACACTTCAGACATATTTGAAATGCTTTTCACAATACTCTCAAAATTAAATTTCTTAAAATTTAACAAACGACATTACATTAACTTGAACGATAAGCGGATGATCAGATCCTACTTCTGAAACTGTGGCGTAGGCGTGCGTTAAAATAAGGAAAAAAAGACACACAGTAGTTCTCTTCACGACAGTTTATTACAAAAAAAGCCCCGTAACATAGATCGAGGGCCATATTTATCCCATTATAGGGCACGGTACATATGTACTACTTTAGCGGGAGGATCATCCGATCGTAAGACCACTATTCAAGACAAGTTTGTATACGTAATCACAGTGTGTTGCACAAAAACGATGGCACTGTCATTTGAATAAGAAATAATAGCCTACAGTTGTTTTGATAAAACAGACTTGTCTGGTTTGTATGATTGACGTATGTGTGAATTAGTGTTAAGTGTGTGGGATTAGTTCGATATGTGTGTGTATGGTTATTGCCGATGGATGCTGTTGCATTTAATATTACAATGTGGATATATGATTGGATTTGTGTTGAGTAATTTAGTGTGAAACTTGTGGATTCTGTATTGAATGAATCAGTCGTTCACGGACTTTCATAAAGTGCAGATGTGTTTCGGCTTTTCTCTTGCGATAAATGAAGTAAAATTTTAGTTGTGCGGTTTGATACAAAATTATTATTTTTTTGTTTTGTTCTGTAACAAAAACAAGAGACAGTGTAAGTAATGAGAAAAGAAGAAATCACGTGATGTGTGATAGAGAGCGTTCTGCTCTCCCACTAGCGGTAAAAACTAGTGGTAGCAGAAAAAGAATGGATGAAAATTCATCGTCAAGCAACCTAAAAGTTGTGGTAGCAGAAGGCGATGCCAAGCGGAGGAGAAAGCTACGGCCAACCTCCAATCTGGTTAAACGTCCCTCTCTGACGAAATCCATCGAAAAGCTGCCGGGTGGATTAAGGGAGGTGGCGACATCAACATCTACAACAGCAGCAACGAACTCTACATGTCATGAGTCGGACATTGACGACGACCCATATGTATCAGATGGGGGCAAAGGTCATTTCATGGGGAGCGACAACAGATTCGTAGCTCTGGTTGTCTCAGAGTCGGACGAAGAAGAGGATGAAGTCGAAGCTGTATATAGTAGCAACAGACAGCTACAGGCAAAGGTGCTTGTCAGTAAGGCAAAACAAACAGCCAGGCAAGAAAAGGAGCAACAACAACAAGTGCAGCCACAACAAGTGCAGACACAACATTCGCAGCCACAACAAGGGCAGCAGCAAAAACAGCAGCAGCAGTCACAAAAACGGCAGCAGCCACAACAGAAGCAGCAACAACAACAACAGCAGCAATAACAACAGTAGCAGCAACAACAACAACAACACCAGCAACAACAACAACAACAACAGAAACAGAAGCAACAAAAGGTTCCACCCATAAATACTTTTAAGATGGAACTAAAGGAAACGATAGAACTATGTAGTCGTAAGCCGGCCATAGGCAATAATTTTTATATTAAAAGACTTAGCGTAGATAGGCACGCGATCTACTGTAACACAGTGGAGCGCTACCATAAAATTAAAAGTTTGTTGAAGGATTCGACGACGGAGTTCTTCTCATACACCCCGAAAGGGGACAAGCTGCAAACAATGCTGCTAAGGGGATTAGAACCATCGACTGATCGGGGGGAGCTCTTTGCACTGCTGAAAGAGAAGAAGTGCGAAGGGCTCCAATTCGTAGGGGTCAAGCCTTATACCAAAGGGAGAGGCGGCAACTGCCGATTTTCCTGGTCCAGCTAACTCCCACCAGCAATCTGGATGGTTTAAGGAGTATTAAAGTCCTAGACTACCAGGTTGTATACTGGGAAAAATTAAAGACCATTGTAAAATGTTTTCCCTGCCAAAGGTTCGGGCATGCCGCTTCGAACTGCAATGCAGCCTCGATGCGTGAAGTGTGGAAAGAACCACAAGTCCGAGGAATGCGCTCTGGGTAAGGACGGAGCGTCTGAAGAAAGCCAACTCTCTTGTGCTTTATGTAGGAACACGGGACAAACCGCAAATTATGGGGGTTGTCCCAAATTCCAGTACATCAAAAGAATAAATCTGACCCGGCAGGATGTTAAACGTCCACCCTTGCATTTGCAAAC
This sequence comes from Volucella bombylans, assembly GCA_949129095.1. Lineage (NCBI taxonomy): Eukaryota > Metazoa > Arthropoda > Insecta > Diptera > Syrphidae > Volucella > Volucella bombylans. Next base: position 215,760,995 of record OX422140.1, read on the forward strand.
TCCAGCCGTTACTCACCATGTTACCTACGCCCAAATGTCGGCAGGTAAGAGAAATACGGTACAACAAGCGAAAGTTGCTTCTCAGGTCACAGCGCCCAGAGCACCGGAACTAGTACCTGACATGCTAGCTATGTTGCTATCTATCCAGGGGCAGATGGCTCAGCTCCAACGTCACTTAACTGAACAGACCGCGCGGTTGGATCAAGTATACGCGCTGCTGCCTGTCGTAACGCACCTTTTGCCGTAATGGGTACGTACGTGGCGGAGCAAACCTGGAAGGTCCTTGCTGTGAATGTGAATTCACTGATTAGGCTCGAAAGACGAGCCGCACTATTTAAGTTGCTTAAAGACCAAGCCCCCGATGTGCTTTTGGTTAGCGAAACTAAGCTTACCAAGAGCCAAAGAAGATACACGGAGGAGGCGGTGCGATTTTCGTTAGAAAAAGTATACGTTCTAAAAGAGTATACAATCAAGTAGTACGTAGGTTCCAGGTGTTGGAAGCATGCATCGTGTATATCCCTCTCCGTAGTGGAAAGCGGTTGTACATGGTGTCTGTCTATGCACCTAAGGCTACTCAATCCACTTTATTTATCTCAGAGCTCGAGACACTTTTTCGATTTCTGAGGCTGGAATTGGAAGACAACTATTTTATTATCGGCGGAGATTTCAATGCCAAATATAGTGATTGGGGAAATAATACAATAAATACTAGAGGGAACGCACTATTCAATGAGTGGGGTCAGCACAGTGTAATATATCGTCTCGGGCTTAAGGCGACGGATAGTCCGTCATTTCCCAGACACTGGTCCTATTTGGATCTTCTGCTATTCGACTCACGAATACAACTGACATGCACTAACCAACAAACTACAAACTGTTTACGCACTTTCGTGTATGACAGTGACCATTGCGGTTTCAGCACCGAAATAACTGTACCAAATGAAATTGCGGAATTGCATGAGTTTGTTCAAAGGCATACCTACAATTATAGTAGGGTGCGATGGACACACTTCACCAGAACACTGACTAGAGCACTCTCCTCGAATTCGCTCTACCCACCGTCCAACAGAAATCTGTCAAACGAGGAGATTGACAGGTATCTAAGACTAATGGACGAGACAATCGAACGAACAATGGACAAAACGATACCTCGGTACCAACGCACTGACGAAGAAATTTTATTCCGCAACGCAACTATTGACGCACTGCACCGACATAAAAGTAGACTGCTGTCAAGACTAAAAACCTTGTACAGACAGTTTACTGACAGACATTTTTTTTTTTTTTTTATAATTTACGCGCGCCTAAGGGGTTGATACCCTTTTACTGTTGCCAGGGCGCGGGCGGAAAGATAGAAGGAGGAGAAAGGAAAATTGTTTTTGTAGTGGTTTGAAACTCAGGTGTGTTTGGTTTCTATGTTTGCTCTCCAGGGGTGGGAGTCCGAACAGGACGGAGAGTTTTTCTTCACTCAGAGTGATTCGAGATATAATTCCCAGTGTTTTTTTCATTGCTTGAAACTCTTATAACAGCCAAATCTACGTGTCAGTGTTATGCCTTCACACGCAGAATTTTTTTGCCTAAGTTCCAATTATACAATGAAAAACTGATTTTGCCATGGGCAGGATTCGAACCTGAACCCTCCGAGTGAGAAGCGTTTGCTACTACCACTACACCACCCCACCCCTATAACCCGGAGATCATGACACTGAAGTCGTCGATTAAAAACCTAGAAAACATTAATAAAGGAAAATTACGGAGCATCTGTGAGTTTGTATTGGAACAATAAAATTTGGGCTGTAAACACCAGCAACCCAAATATGTTCCCGCAAATAAATAAAATATTTCGGAGAAATAATCAGAACGACCTTCCATGTCTTAAAATCGCCCGAACGACGAACAACGAACAAATACTGGTAGCGGCAGGCATAGATCCAAATGAGGCTGTTGATAATGACAACTTCTTTGTGATCGGGGATCCGCAGGAGCAGGTAGAGGCTATAGGAGCGACTTTCCAGGAAGTGAACAAGGCGAAAGCTATCATTGGCCCGAACCACGATCTGGAGAATCGAGTCCTTATGCACAATTTCTACCTTCGAAATGAAATTGTGAATTGGCGATTCGAGAGCTCGGGTTTCACCCAGTTCAGTGACGAGATAAGATATGGCAAATAATGTCATCACCAACGATAGGGTATTACCCCCGTTCATTTCGAAGGAAGAGCTCCAAACGATCTTCGAATCACTTAGAAGTAAGAAATCAGTGGGAACCGATGAAATACCGAACATTGTGCTTCGACATCTCCCTCTAGGAGCGGTGAACATTTATACCACCCTGTTTAATAATGCAATGAATAATGCACATTGTCCAGCGCGTTGGAAAACTGCGGTGGTACATCCCATACCCAAAAGGGATAAAGACACTTCGAATCCGGCGAATTTCCGCTCGATCAGTCTTCTTCCAAACATCAGTAAGGTTTTCGAGAAGGTTATCAATAGAGTCCTGACTAAATGGGTTGAAGACAAACATATAGTTCCGGATAATCAATTCGGTTTCAAAGCGGGGCATGAGATCATTCATGCTGCGTCTAAACTGGTTTCTGATATCTAATGGAACAAAGGCAAGAACCAGTGGACTGGTTACCTGATTACCTTGGAGAAGGCCTTCGATACCGGTCGGTTAGAAGGACTCTTTTTCAAGCTGGACAGGTTGGGCATTAGTAAACCACTGCTGTATATTCTTTTTGATATGCTCTCCAGTAGACAGTTCATCGTGAAGAATGACGATGTGATTTCTGCTGGAACATTTAACATTAAAAGCGGTCTGCAACAGGGTGCGGTGAATTCGCCGATCCTGTTCAACATTTACACGAGTGATCTGATAGGTTCACTTCACCATGCCATAGCGTACGCAGACGACATAATCGCGTACATATCAGGTCCAAAGATTGAGGTCAGTAATATACTTTGCAGCGTGACTAAGACAAAATTAAGCGATATTGCGATGACTGGAAGTTGAAAATCAACTTTCAGAAGTCGGAAACTATTGAAATTTGCATTGTATACATTCATACATATATTGTCACTTCTGAACGCACTTCTGTTACGTAATGAAGTTTTCTTTTATTCATTCTTTCTCTCATTGTTCTTTCGTTTTTCTTTTATAAGCCTCATTTGTTCTTCAACTGTGTAGCAAGAAGCATTTAAATAAAGTTCTTTAAATAACCTTTTTATTTCAACTGCAACGAGGGATAACAATTTAACAGAAACCATTCTGTTTAGGACGCCTTTTTCTGGGGCCTCTAGGGATACCAGAAAGAATTGGCGAAAGTTCTCGATAGTGGGGCAGCACGAGCAGGCACTTGCTTGTCGAAATGTAGTCAGATACCTTGTGGTCTGGCTAGATCAATTTCTGTATTTTAACAAACATATAGATGTTGCTCTGGCCAGAGCCAAAGGTGCTTTTGCCCTTACAGAGAGACTGTTTTATAACAGCCAACTCGATACGAGGGTGAAGGTAATCTGCTACATGGCTCTTATCAGGCCCATGCTTGTATTTGGATGTCCCATGTGGTTCAACGTGAGAGCAAGTTTATTGGAAAAGATTCGGGTGTTTGTGAGGGCTTGTCTTAGGACTTGTCTTCGCTTATACAGAGCACCAGAGTCTGAATACATAAAATTCTATCCTAATGAGGTCTTATACGAGAAGCGTTCCTCTATTTAGATAGCAATCTGATCCAGAACAGATTGGCGGTGCCGCTAATCTTCCACGTCGCTCGAACAGCTACGGACAGGCGATTTACCTACGACAGAGACGTCGCATATGGCAGTGCGGAGCGTCTCCGGTTCAGTAAGGCGGTAGGGAGTCGTGACATGAGGGACGTTGCTCGGCAGCACCAATGATTCTGTTGGCTTGTTGAAGGGGAGGAGGCTTCGTCGTCGAACTCCTCCAGTGATAATTAGCTCCATGTGAAGCAATGTGGGCCATACTAATTTCTTTAGCCATGGCCGGCTTACATAGTTTTAAGTAGGTTTAAGTTAGATTTTAAGAAAAAAAAAGTAAATAAAATAAAATAATAAAAAAAAAATTTAAAAAAAAATATGTACGTAGTGGACGATAATATTTTAAAATTGAAAGGCGCGTTACTTTTTGCGATCTAAATAAGCGTTTTATTTCGTATATTTGTTTTTTTTTTACAATTTGTTTTGTATTTTAGTTATTGTTTTTACTCTGATCGACGACCTCCGTGCTACCACTAGGTTGTTGGACTACCCTCGCTTCCATAGTACGCCGCCTTTAAATAGTGATTTTCTACTTAGTCATCAGTTCAGTCCAGCATGTCCCAGATGCCCACGGCACTTAGCAGCTTGTGCCACGTCCACCATTTCAGGGCTAACATCAACAAAGCCCATCCACCGCCTACCCCAATTACCATAATAACGATTGTTTTCATTGGCGACATTGTATCTTCAAAAGACAACATTGTTCATGTTACGCTGGCTTTTATGCTTCCAAATGTAGGTCGCACAACTTCCATTCGTAACACTGTCTTCTTCGCAAACCAATGCATTTTGTAAACAAACCCCAAACGTCTGGGTCAACATCCGACGACTGACGACTCATACTTCTGAAACTGTATCTTCTCGAATTGAATGACGATTTATTGGCGCAGATGGTGGTCGTCGACCGTAAATTACTCATTGTTTATTGATACTCTTATCGTTGTTTATAATATTGATTGCTCATAGTCTATCGCTCCTACATGTATATGCATGTATTTATATATTATGTATATATATATTATGGATATATATATATATATATATGTATGTATGTATTCATGTATGCATTAGATGTAAGTAGGTTAAGATCTATTTTTTAAGTAGTTTGTAGTTTGTAGGTTTAGTTTTAATTTTTATAGATAAAAAAAAACAGTCCAGACACTGAGTTTTTTTGAATAAAAATTTATTTTCTTAGTTTTAATAAATTTAAAAATAAAAATAAAAGTAGACTGTAAGATTCGTCGAAAGACATAGTTTAAGTGTTAGGTTTAACTTAGAGTGCCCGAATGGGGCCAGTAAGTTAGTATAAGATAATTTTAAGTTATTTAAGCTAATTTTTAAACGTTTTTTTGTCTAGCATATAAGAGTAATTTAAGTGATAAAACTAAAAATGCATATAAACTGAACTGAACTGATATGGAATGAATGTGTATTTGTCTATTTTGTTGAAGACTTTAATTCTATTGCGAGTGCGGGTGTATGAAATGTCAGAAAGGTGAAAATTGCATGAGATAGGGAATTAATTATTTGTTATTGTTTATTATTTTAAAGTCATGACTCTAAATGAAATAATAATTTAAGTTGTGAATTAGCGGGTGTGTAAGCGGATATTTTTGTTATTATTTGAGATGCAGCAATTTGAATGGTTAACTATTTATGGGCAATTGTTTTGCTGTGGATTCCGTTAATTTGATGATACTGATGTGATAGTTTTCTGATGTGTAGACATTAGTTCAGTTGTGAGATTTGTTGCATGACTTATTACGTCCCGTTGTGATGATGATTGAGATACCTTGACAAATAGTCTGGATATTTTCTACGAAACACCAAGGAATTAGATGGGTACGTACATATTTGCGCAACAGTTGATGGGCGGCTACAACTGGTAAATTTTAATTTTGTCAAAGTGGACTGTATTGCATGGTGAGTGTGTAAGGTTTATCTTATTATGTGTATACTGTATATATTTTGAATTTAAAGATTTTTTATTTGTTTTTTAGTTTAACCCTTTTAGTGCCGGGCGAAATGGAGGTGCCTATGCGAGAAAAACCGGCCGAATTTCACAGTTTTACAAGGGTTCGGGAAAATGCTTATAAAAACCAAACGAGAAACGATATTTACATGATTCAAAAAGCTGCGTATTATAGATGAAATACAGAACGAAACAATGACACTAGTTTTTTTGTACTCATTTGAGAATTATAGAAAAAACAAAGGTATATATGTTTATAAATGAAGTAAAAGTTGAGTTCTCTCGTACAAAACGTGTTTGCACATACAAACAGCCATCTTTTCACCACAATTTTATATGGGTCAATTATAATGAAGCATATACTTTGTATTTCCAATATATTTTGTAACAAGATAAACAATATTACATAACAAAAATAAAACATAACTTGAAGGTACACGGTAGGCGCCAGGCGGATTATCTCTTTCGAAATATGTAATTGTTATCGGTAATATAACATTGCTGAAACAAGGTACACGGTAGGCGCCACGGTAACTTCACGGAAATCTCTCAGCTCTTCCTCGGTATCGTTTCCCTCTAATTCTGATTCGCTATCATCGCTCGCTTCACTATCACTGTAGATCCTACGTGGATGCCGACTTCCTGGTGCCACGATTTCTTCCTCGTCACTATGTGCTAGATCCAACTGGTCAACCATTCGGACTATTTCCGCGTCATCCATGACGGGTTTTTTTATAAAACGGTTGATGGTAAAATTTTCCTCAAAAGCAACAATGTTTGACACAAGCGAAAAACAACGGTAATAACACAAAACACGCTTTCAAACTGTAAATGGGACGAAATATACTGTTCACATCAACGATCGTGGAGAAACTAACTGATCCTACGTTTCGCTGCGGCAATGCGATGTTATTTTGTGTTATATAAAACACTGTCGACAAGTACCGATAAGGGTCCAAATCCACAGCGATTTACGCCGCAGATCGAATATCGCCTGAGTGGCGACCATCGGTGTTTATGTTAGACTTCGGTACCTCCAAGCGATAGGAAAAGGTCGTCGTCCACAAAGAGTTAAAACGAAAAACTATTTTTTTTAATTCTCTCATAGTGAAATTAGATCATTTATAACGTATTACAAATTTATTTTGAGATAGAGTTCTCCCGCAATGCGAATAGTAAAGCGCTACGAGGCGCGGGCCGATATATCGGCTCTGGCACTTCTCGCGAGTGTAGCAGGAGCCGATATATCGGCTCCCGGCACTCAAAGGGTTAAGTATAATATATAGTATCGGTTTTTTCGTGTTGCGTGCAAAGTTTCTTTTTGGCAATATACTATAGAGTATAGAGTATATTGGTCGCGTTACATGGTAGTGGACATATCTTCGTTATTGGCCCTTTGAATTCTCCTGTTTCAATTTTTAACTTCACTACTCGGATTAGCTCCTGGATAATTAGTTCTTCATGATACGAGCTAAGAGGCATTTCGATGGTGGAAGCCGTTCGTCCTTTAGCAGGACTAAGTCTCCAACTTTGGGTTGCTTATCCGTTTTTAACCACTTTGGGCGATTTTGGAGACGAGTTAAATACTCACGGCTCCATTTCCTCCAAAACGATTGTAGTGAGGCTTGTAATCGTTTCCATCGGTCGATGTATACAATTTTTTCACGTGCTAGGTCTGCTTCTGGCACAACGTTGTATGAAGTCCCGATCAAAAAGTGCGCTGGTGTAAGTAAAACCGTCGAAGTTGTCGGTTAACGGACAGAAGGGTCTCGAGTTGAGACATGCTTCTATTTGAGATAAAAGTATGCTGAGCTCCTCGAAGGTTAACGCTTCGGTCCGGGCAACTCGTTTTAAATGGAATTTGACTGATTTCACTCCTGCTTCCCATAGTCCCCCGAAATATGGAGAAGCAGGAGGATTGAAATTCCATTTAGTTCCTAATTTGCTAATTGAATCGGCGATATCATTGTAGTTGTACTGGGCAGACTTAAGCATTTTCAGTAGCTCCGTATTAGCTCCTTTGAAATTGCTACCTCAGTCGCTATACAGGTCGGAACAAATTCCGCGTCGTGGTGTGAATCGTCGTAATGCCGCAAGGAAGGCCTGGGTATTCATGTCTGTTACGGCTTCGAAGTGAATGGCTTTTGTTGCTAAACAAATAAATATTGCAAAATATTCCCTTCCAGGCTTTTACTTCCATGGGTCCAGCATAGTCAAAACCTGTATGCGTAAAGGGCCCTGATATGGTTACCCTTGGAGTTGGTAAATTTCCCATTAGCTGTTGCATGGGCTTGGGTTTTTATCGAAAGCATATGGTGCATTGGTGGATGTGTTTTTTTACCATTCTCTTTACATTAAAAATCCAAAATTGATTTCGCAAGTAGGCGGTCATTTGTTGTAGGCCACCATGAAGCGTTTGTTCATGTGCATTGTTGACGATGAATTTCGTGAAGTGGTGGTCTGGTTTTAAAATCATGGGGTGCATTTGGTCATAAGTCAGAGCATAATTCTTTAATCTGCCTCCTATTCTTATGATTTGTTCTCCATCAATATAAAGGTTGAGAGTTTTGTACACTTTGGTTGACTTATTTTTACGCAACTCGTTGAATATATCAGGAAGCATTTCCTGCTGCACCATTAGTACAGCTGTGTGCAAGCTAGAGTTGATGTCACTTGACACGTGACAAGACTGATTTTAACCTTGAATTTTCTGTTTTCCGTGTGTTGTTGGTAAATCTTTTCACATAAGCTAAAATTCGTAAACAGTTTGTGAGTTTCGAGTGAGTTTGGATTAATTTTAAAATGACATTTTCATTATTTATAGCGAGAAGAGTTTTGATTTCTCTTTTCTCTTCTTCTGTATCGAGTTGCGTGGGCTGTGTTGGAATGGAAAATTCCCATCGTTCTTGAAGAAAGGCTGGACCTTCCACCAGAGTGCGTTATTTTGAAGTATTGAGGGAAATACACCACGCGATACAAGATCCGCTGGATTGAATTTGGTAGGGATGTGTCGCCAAATGCTGACATTCGTCAGTCTCTGAATTTCAGCTACTTGATTTGCGATAAATGTTTTCCATCGAGTCGGTGGTGCAGATATCCAACAGAGGGTGATTGTGGAGTCAGTCCACGCATATGTTTTGATATTTTACACTGGGAGAACAGATAGGGTTTAGCTCAGTAGCTTTGCCAGGAATACTGCACCACAAAGCTCCAATCTTGGCAGTGGAACCCTATTGAGTGGCGCTACTCTGGTTTTGGATATGACTAAATGTGCATGTGTGATGTTGTTGCAGTCCAAAACACGGAGATAGACCACAGCTCTATACGCCTTGATCGATGCATCACTGATGCATCAAATTTTTTTTTAACTGCTTGGATGGAATCTGCACGAGACACGAGATCATCAATGTACATATCTTTCCATATCATTTGAGCTGCTATTGGATATGTGGCCTTTTCGTCATCAGCGAATCCGGATCTGGCGATACATGTTCTCGATGTCTGTTGTAAAGATAATTTCGTTTGTTCTCCATCTTAAAACAATCGATATAAAATCCGTCTGTGTTTTAGGGCCCGTCGTCAGATGATCATTTAATGAGCTGCCCTCCGCAGTCTTGAATTCAGCGTTGTAGACCACCCGCAGTTTAGTAGTTGTGCTCGATTCCTTGAAGATGGCATGATGTGGCACAACATAATGGAAAGGCGATTTAAGTGTGGGTCCTGGATGATGCTCACTTCTTCCATCTGGTTGAGCTGTAAGTATTCATTTATTATATACATTTATTATAGTCCTTGTAAAGTGTTGGATTTTTTTTGCAGTTTTTTTTCCTGCCTATAGAACATACTTAGGCTATTCTTTTGGGTTGAAATGAGTGCTGGACGCTGACCTCCTTTGAAAGGGAGTGCAACTTCAAAACGCCCTCCCGGTAACCATTTGAAATTTTGTAAAAAGTGTTCCTCGCAAGCATTTTCTCCTTCAGTTTGGAAGCAGTTTGCCGATGACTGTTGTTCATCCGAAGGATGAAATGAAGCTGCATTTGGATTGATATATGGTGTGTTTGATATTGGTATTTATTCTGTGTGTTTGGGTTTTGGGGCATAAATGTTTTGTTATTATTATTTGGGTAGATATGAGTTGCGAATATGCTTGAGACGGGGGAATTGGTTAGTATTGTGTATTTGATTAGATAGAGAGAATGATTGCTGTGTGTTGTAATTTGGTTGTAACTGATTAGAAGGGAAAGCTGATTGTGGGTGAGGCTTATACAGATTTTAATTATTGTTTATGTCAAAATGAAGCATTGTGACGCTTTTTGCAAAAATGGCAGGATTTGTTGCTTGGACAACTATTTGTTTAAAGGCTATAGGCCAAACAATTGAAACAATTACCTAATTGTTTAACAACATGCTGCCTGGTTTTTACATCCATATTTGAAAATTTGTGACAGGCTCGCAATGAATGAATATCTTCGTGGCAAACCTTGCAACTGAAATTTTCCCTTGCTATTGTATTGGCATGGAAGACGTCTTGTGAGACCTTTTTTTTTGTTGGGCGCTTTGTGTTTTGTTGCTGATCCACTATTTCTAGTATTCGAAATTTTGTTTCTAAAAACTCCGAAAAATTCTTTGAACGTAGGAATTTCCTTGTTTGTCCCCAGAGAAGACTCCCATGATGACTGAGTTGATTTCGGAAGTTTCTTTAACAGCAAAAAAAATGATAATTACTTCCCAATGCTGCACTGGCAAGTCAAGATTCTTCAGTGAATGTACAATTTTCGTCGAGTTATGCAAAATTTCACGGATTCCGATGGCAGATGCTTCTCGGACGACTGGCAAAACATAAAACAACTTCATTTCCTGGTTCACTAAAATCCGTTTGAAATCATAGCGAGATTTTAGAAGTTCCCATGCTTGGTCGTAACTAACGTCGTCCACATTGACGTGATCAAGTAATGTACCAGCACTTTCTTTACAGCATGATTTTAAATAATGTAGTTTTTCTATTTTAGATAAGGATGTGTTGCTGTGTACGAGTGAAACGAATTAGTCGTGGAATGAACGCCAGTTCACATATTCACCTGTAAATGAAGGCGGATGGATTGTCGGAAGGTGAATCTTGGACCTCTTAGACTCTGACGGATGTGAAAACGCTTCAGGCTTTGTTTGAGTGTATGTTTCAAGTTTCTGCAGTTCATCTAAAAGTTGTGACTTGTACAGAACGTAAACTTCTTTTGCCTCATCATGTGTAAAATCTAACTACTCCAAAACTTCCTTCTCAATCTCCTTATTATCATAAATTACCTCATATCTTTTTCCAATATTCGATAAATTAATTTCTAAGAGATCGAGGCGCGTGCTAACATAATTTTTCGTACGGCGAATACGAGTCTTTTTAAAATTTTCAAAATCTTTTGAGACTTGGTTGCAGGTTTTTACAAATAATTTTGATACACCCATTTATTTTAATAAATTTAGAAAATACTATTGTATACATTGTATGTGTATGTGCATATAAGTAACGAGCAAATTGTACTCACTTTGATTTTTATCTACAAAATTATTGTTTCCCGGATATCCCTCCTTAATAGCTTTGCTTTAGAATCCTTTTGTTGAGTCCCACTTCGTGAATTTCTTCCTTTCCAGCCCTGATTCCTCACGAATATTTATTAATTTTTTATTTTTTTTTTATTTATGGGGCCACGCACTGTTTTAATTATTTAATTTTAAAATTTTAAATGGTTTTTATAAATTTAACACCACAAATTGTTTGCTGATTATTTTCTTCTATGGCTCAGAAGGACCAAAATGTAAGCCGTTAATTCAGTAATAAAAACTGTGTCGAGAAAAATACTGTCTATTGCAAAATACAGTATAAACTGCGTAAAATAAAACATCTGCTTTTTTAACGTTATAAAATAGAGTTTTTTTTTATTCTTGAATGTTTTACTATTTATACACAATTATCTGACGTATTTGATTGTGATATTTATTCCATGATATAACATATGCATATATTTCAATAATTTGTGTTTACTTTTTTATATTTTTAGTACAAGTTTTTGTTTGTTTACATGTCGAATATTTGCACAGTTTATTATTTTAAATCTCAAACAATATAAGTAATAATATTAATAATAATGTGAAACAGCTGAAACACGAGGTGCCTCATATGTGAAAAAGTATTCAGTAACGATGCCATGAAGCCTTCAAAAATGGAGGACCACTTATCAACAGTACATGCTGACAAAAAAAGTATGCCGTTGTCCTTCTTTCAAGCACTTAAAGAAAAACTAGACAAAAGGCCATACATAAGATGGATGTTTGCGTCATCATCTATGCAAGACGTCAATGGTTTACGAGCGTCCTATAATATATCTTTACTAATAGTGAAGACGGGGAAACCCCACACAATTGGAGAGCAGCTTATTTCACCAGCCATTGCGGAGGTCCTCAACAATGTGTTACACATGCCCGCATATGATATTATTAAGAGAATTTCCTTTGAGCAATAACACCGTTCAGAGGCGAATAGACAGACTCCAGCTGGACGATTCTACCTTACCCGGCAATGAAGCTCTGTTGCTAGGATATCTTCGATATACTAAAGATGAAAATATGTGCCAAGAACTGCTTTTTACTACTTATTTAGAGACTGATACCAGAGGAGAATCGATTTTCCAGACCGTGGAACGTTTTTTTTATCGACAAAGCTATTCCATGGAAGAACACTGTTTTTGTTGCGACTGATGGTGCACCATCTGTGGTTGGCCGTTATCGTGATTTTATAGCCCACTTAAAGCGACAAGTGCCTGAGGTACTGGTCATTCACTGCGTGATTCACAGACAGCATTTAGTAGCAAAAAATTCGAGTCCTAGATTGCATCAGTCTTTACAAATGCTGTCAACCAGATTCGAAGCAGTTCTTTGAACTCTCGGTTATTTGTTCAGTTATTTGAGCAAAACGACGAAGTCTTTACACGGTTACTTCTGTACACTGAAGTTTACTGGCTATCAAGAGGCTCTTGTTCAGCAAGATTTTTAGCTACATTTGAATCTGTGTGGGAGTTTTTACAAGAAAAATATCCGTATTTGAAAGAAAATCTGAACAATTGTAAAACAGATATTTATTACTTGACTTATATCTTTGGTATGTTCAACAAAGTTAATTTGCAGCTGCAGGGTGACGATCTCGACTTGATTAAAATAAAATCAGTAATATCGGCCTTTGTGGGTAAACTCATCCTTTATAAACAAATTTCAGGCAGGAAAGAATATTCACAATTTCCGCATTTGTCAAAATTACCAGAAATGCTCCAAGACGATGTTATTTTATCATATGTCACTCAAGTGAGTGAACGCATTACACAAGGATTTTACTAAAAGGTTTGAGGAACTAAATTTACAATTTCCTCAATGGATAATAAATCCGTACAATCTGGTCTATCATCGTAACCGATCGGAGAAAAGTTCCGATCGGAGGATTTATTTGCTTCCTGGTATCCGAATCGTAAACGAAATATAGACGTTTTTGAAAATAAAACATTTTCAAAATAGTTAAAGAATCATAGATACCGTAGCGATATTTTTGGAAGCAGGAATATATGAACAGAGAAGTTTAAGAAAAGAAAAAAGAAGATTTTTGAAAAATGTATAACTATATAATTATATATAAATGTATAAATGTAACTTTCAGATGCAGCGTAAGCCAAATTATTTCATTTTGTAAAAGTACTCTTAGATGATTCTGCCTTAATTTTTACTTACAGCTTCAAAAAATGGCTCCCCTGAGTACCCATGCTTGCGGAACTTTTGTGACATTTCGGAATCGGAAATCGGAAAAATAATCATGTCATCCATCGGAATGCATCGCGTAAATTTGAGACGCGTTGCTGTTATTTTGGCTCTTTGCAGTCATGCTTTGTCCGATTAGGTCATCGGAACAGATACCATGATACAAAATTCGTAGAAATCGGAGAAATCGCAGGAAATTCCATTCCAATCGGTTAGGATGGTAGACCCCAATATCACAGTTATGGAAGAAGTCAATATGATAATCCAAGAAGAGTTGATTACCATCAGCACAGACGTGGAGCATAAGCAGAATTTCAACCAAAGCTATCAGAAGTTCTGGTTGCAACGCAACATTGAAACACAGTATCCTGCATTGTGGAACATTGCTGAAAAATGCCTTATCGCTTTTCAATCATCATACCTAGCCGAAAAAGGCTTCAGTGTGGTTACAAACATTTTGACAAAACAAAGAAACCGTCTAAAAGTCAACGAACTTGGAGATTTCATGCAGTAATTCACCAATATTGAACCAGATTTAACTAGATTGTTAGAAAGTCACAAGGTTCATCCATCACACTGAATTTTTTTATATTTTTTTTACTTATTTTATTACTATTTTAATGTTTTTTTTTTTTAAATAATTACCTACTTAAGTATTTTTACTTAATTTGTATTAATAATTATTAATTACACTTGATGCTCACTGAATTTTATGTCTATTTATTTTGTTAAATTTTGGTGAGAAAATTATGTCAAGGTCATTATGTCATAGTGTACACTATGTTAGATCGCTCTTACCTTTATTTGGTACAGACCTTGATATTTATGTTACCCTTCGCAGATGTGTCTGCAATGAAAATCTTAATTCGTCTGCGATTTTCAATCCGTCTTCAAGTAATTTCGTATATGCAATATCTGCTCGGCAATCTTTCAACAAGGTGAGCGCTGCTAGTTTCTATTCATTGAACTACATGACCCTTTGATCATTTAGTCTTTATTTATTTTTTTTTTTAAGAACTTAACACTCAAGTGGGTATGAATATACTCAAAGTGCCTGAGCACGTGTTAAGTGTTTTGGAAAATAGAATAGAGAGAGAAAGAAAGATGTTTTGGCTCAGTGGTTATTTCGCTCCATGGGTGGCATCCAATATTTAATGGGGAGCTAAAATCTTAGTGGACGTTGGCTTGTTATTGATTTCTAGTCAACTACTCCTCAACAAAATCAAGTAGATTTTTTGCCCAGTAAGTAAAACAGTGACTTCCGCAAATCGCATATTTCATGAGCAATTGGATATGTCTCCTGATGACGTGGCCAATGATCTCAATGTTCCCAATGCATACTACACCTCCAGAGAACACGGTCTAGTTTCAAAAACTACCATCGCTCCTAAACCACCACTCAATTCTTTGCCGAAGCCTCCCAAATATCTGTCCCTGTAATATAAAAACGTAAGAGGATTACGAACTAAGATTTCTGCTATATGTCTTAATTCTCAGATTCTGCCCTACGACATATTTGCCCTCACAGAAACCAATCTCACCCCTGATATTCTGAATAATGAATTATTTTCCCAAACTTAGATTTACACCGTGACGTACTTCTAGCTATACACTCTCGTCTCGAGTCTAGACCCTTTAAAAAATCGTCCACTGCATTCTTTGAATTCGTTTGCGCTGGAATTCCTATTTGTTGCTGTTATATTCGCCCCTCTCAACCAATTCTAGGTTACCAGCTAGCTGTTAATGCAATCGACTGCATTTTTAATGCTGCTGATCCCAATGATGTTGTTACTTTTTAGGTGATTTTAATCTACCTAAGCTTCTATGGACCCAGATTGACCAGTCCTACTATACTACAACAAATCCAACCTCTGATAAAGAAAATCTTTTCATCGACTGCTTAACTGACTCTGGACTATATCAATTAAGTGGTGTCACCAATAATATCGGCAGACAACTCGACCTAGTCTTCGCCACTGATACAGATAACTGCATCGTTTTAGAAACATCTGCTTTCTAAGTTGGATAGTTACCACCCTCCTCTTTCTCTTACGCTGACATATAACAATGGTTTTAATCCCGTATTCTTACAGTTTTAATTTTCATAGGGCTAATTACGCCAAACTGAACAACCTCCTCAGTATGGTCAATTTTAACCTTCTCTTCGATAACCCTAACCTTACGGTTAACGATGCTCTTGCATCCTTTTATACCGAAATTTTAAAATGTCTTTCCCAAACTGCGACTTTTTTACCCAAAAGAAATCCCTCCCTCCGTCATCACCCTGGTATTATAAAAAGCTGCGATCTCTTCGTAACAAGAGAAATAAGCTCTGGTATACTTACTTAAAATCGCGTTCCGACACTGATTTCTTCTACTACCAGTCTGCCCAAATATATTTATCTGTACTTTGCCAAACTCTCTATCTCTCTAACTATTATCTATCTCTCTCTAACTATTTAAACCGAATGGACCACACACTCATTTCCGACCCCAAAAGATTCTTTCAGTTCATCAAAACTAAAAGTAAATCGGATAACTACCCATCATCTCTAAATTTTTTCGATAGGCCCTCGCGCGATCCCCAAATTATTGCAAATCTCTTCGCAATTTTTTTTGGCCAAGCGTTCGCCATCCATTCCCAAGAACCAGACCACTCTTACTTTCCTATTTTTCTTTCCTACAGCGTCCCACAAACAACTTTTCCTACAGTGGCCCACAAACAACTTTAGAATCGGTGTCTATAACTTTAGAGCAAGTTAGAGATAAAATAATAAAACTCAAAGATGATTATTCTGTTGGCCCTATTGATCTTCCCCTTATATTCTTAAAGAAATGTCCAATGCACCTAGCCCAACCTCTTACAGCTCTCTTTCAGCTTTCTATCACCCAGGGATTATTTCCCTCAGCCTGGAAAAGGTCGTTTATTATTCCCCTACATAAAAAAGGTAGAAAAGACGATATTTCCAATTATCGACCAATTCCTAAATTGTCCTGCATACCTAAGCTTTTTGAGAGCATTATCTATGACATAATGCTTTTCCACTGTAAATCTATTGTTTCCCTAAACCAAAGGCAGATCTACGACCACCAACTTAACGGAATTCGTATTAAGCACTTTATGTGCACTGGAATCGGGAAATGAAGTTGATGTGATTGCCACCGATTTCAGCAAAGCCTTTGATAGAATTTCTCATGATATAATCCTTCTAAAATTAAAGGCTCTTGGTTTCCAAATAAAGTTTATAACTTGGGTTCAATCCTATTTATTTACTATGTTCTATTTAGGTCCATGGTTTCTGACCCAATTAAAGCCCCCTCTGGTGTCCCTCAAGGCAGCCACCTCAGTCCCTTATTATTTATTCTTACGCAGATGATATGAAAATATTTAGATATATATCATCTTCCTCAGACAGCCTACTACTGCAGCAAGATCTAGACAGATTTTGAGCTTACCGTCAATAAGTGTCAGGCTATAACTTATACCCGTAAACGCCCCCCTAGTTCACCCCGTTGCTACCTAATCTTTAATCTGCCTGTTCCCTTAGTGAATGAGTTGCGTGGTTTAGGTGTTATCTGCGATAATGAACTCAATTTCCGTTTTCACATTGATAGTATAATAAAAAAAGCCAACTCTGCCCTTGGTTTCATCAAGCGCTGGTCTAAGGTGTTTTCCAATCCTTATGTTACCAAATCTCTTTACGTAACCTTTGTTATGCCAGCCAAGTTTGGTTAACCTACTGCAGAACTCACATCCTCCGGATAGAAGCTGTTCAACGCAGGTTTTTTCTTTTTGCTTTACGTGGGCTTCCCTGGGATTATAACCAAAACTTACACCACCTTACACTGACCGGCTGAAACTTATAAATTTACAACCCCTTTCTACACGCCGAATAGTTGCCGACATTCACTTTATTCATCAAATTTTAGTAGGTAATATCGATTGTCCTTCCTTACATCAACTTATTTCTTTTAACACCAATCCACGCAATCTTAGGTCTATGCAACTTTTCCGACTCAATCTTCACAGAACGAATTACGAACACCTGGAGCCAATGTCTAGGATGCTTCGCGAAGTTAACGATATTCTGCCTCTCTTCGAGAATCATCTCAGCAAATTTTCCCTTAAGAATATTCTTATTTCCACCTATGCCTCACGTCCTAACTTTCTTTAACCGCTCCCACCCTTTAGTTTTTAAGTCTAAATGTTAGTTTTAAGTATGTATATGCTTGCAATAAGCTTAATAAATCTGTCCGGGGTTGACCCGTGCCGCAAAACAATACTAATCGGAAGTAAGGAAACCCGCACTTTGACAAAGATTGTCCTTACAACTTTTCATTTCCGAATGGGGGGTTAAAGCAAAGTGTGCCATCAGAATTTGATCTAGGGAATGTCATCTTCATCGACCACCGATCACCCTATGAAGGCGCGAGTCTCAAGAAAATACGCTTAGCTTAATCTGTAGTAGATTAGTGTTTGCATTTTGAGTTAAACCAACCAGATCGGAATATCATGCCTCGGACTTTGGTATTAGCCTGCCTTCTGTAAGTCTCATGATCACAAACAACGAGGTTGGCAATTATCTAAAACTAATGGACCAGACAATAAAACCAATATTACGACACCTCGTTATCATCATACCGACAACGAAAACTTATTCCGCAACGTAATCATTGACGTACTGTACTTACATAAAAGTAGACTGCTGTCAAGACTTACAATTTGTACAGACAAAACTGGGAGATGAGGACAATGAAGTCAGAAAACCTCTGAGTATTAGTAAAAGAACATTACAGAAATTCAGTAAGTAAAATAATTCAGCTGTAAACACCAGCAACCCGAATATGTACCTGCAAAAAAATTAAATATTTCAGAGGAATAATCGAGCTGAATTTCCGCCTCCTAAAATCTCCCGAGCAACGTACAAGGAACAAATGCTTTTAGCAGCTAACATAGATCCAAATGAGGCCATTAAGGCTGTGATCGAAGATTCACAGGTGACGGTATATGCTATATACGACCTGGAAAATCGAGCACCTCCGAACAATTTCTACCTTCGAAATGAAATAGTTAACTGGAGATTCAAGAGCTCCGATTTCACCCAGTTCAGTGACGAAAATATGAGAAGCAACATCATCGCAGACTTTTTTTTTGCAAAAGAACTTAGCACTCAAGTGGGTATGAATACACTTATACTGCTTCAGCATGTGTTAAGTTTTGGGAAAATGGGATAGAAAGAGAAAGAAATATGTTTGGGTTCAATGGTTATTTCGCTCCTCGGGTGGCATCCAACAATTAATGGGGAGTACAAATTCTTAGTGGAAGTTGGCTTGTTGTTGATTTCTAGTCAACTACTCATTTTATATGATTTTCGTTAACTGAAAAAATGAATGTATTTCGGGCGAGGCTGGGATTCAAACTCCAAACCTTCCGATTTGGAAGCCAAGCCACAACTACTTGAGCCATGGCCACCCACTATGTGAGAGAACAACCCCCTTCATTTCGAAGGAAGAGCACCAAACTATCTTAGACACAATCAGAAGTATTAAACCAGAAAAGATGGAATACCCAACATTGTGCTTCGACATCTCTCACTAGGTGTGTTGGACGTTTATACCACTCAGTTTAATTATGCAATGAATAATGACTATTATCCAGTGCATTGGAAAAATGCGATGATACAGCCCATCATCGAAAGGGATAAAGTCACTTCCAATCTGGCGAATATTCGGCCGATCAGTCATCTTTTAAATTCATATCAGTAAGATTTTCGAAAAAGTGATCAATAGAATCATGACTAAGTGGGCTGATGACAAAAATATAATTCCAGATAACCAATTCGCTTTCACGGCAGGGCATGGTTTCATGTCGTCGCAATATCGTTTAATTTTGTCGAAATCACGTTGCAGAAATATATTAATAACGTCAATTTTTGGACATGATCTGTACGGGATTAACACGTCAGCGTACGCTATGCTATGGTAAAATTAACCTATTAGATCACTTGTGTACATGTAGGGTTTTTAATATGAAATTTTCCGACAGAAGTCACATCGCCATTTTTCATGATGAACTATCTGTCTGTGAGCATATTGAAAAGAATATCCAATAATGATTTAGTAATGCCCAGCCTGTTAAGCCTGTAGAAGAGTTCCTCTAACCAAACGTTATCGAAGGCCTTTTAAAAATCAGTCAGGCAGGCAGGTTCTTGCTTCTGTTCCATTCGATATCAGAAACCAGTTTAAACCCGGCATGAGTAACATCATGGCCCGCCTTGAAGCCGAATTTATTACCCGATTTTTATCCTCGATTCACTTAGTTAGGACTCTATTGATCACCTTTTCGAAAACTTTACTGATATTTGGAAGAAGACTGATCGAATGGGGATTCGCCGGACTAGAAGTGTCTTTAGCCCTTTTGGGGATGGGCTGTACCACCGCAATTTTCCAATGCACTAGAGAACAGGGTGGTGTAAGTGTTCACCGCTTCCCACGGGAGATGTCTAAGAATAATGTTGGGTATTCCATGGGTTCTGATTTCTTCCTTCTGATTGTGTCGAAGATCATTTGGATCCTGCGTAATGAACGGGGGTCGTGCTATTATTTTCCATATTTTCGTGAATTGGTTGAAATCTGAGCTCTTGAATCGCCAGTTCACTATTTCGATCACAAAAAGTTGTCAGCCTTATTTATATCTATGCCTTCTACTAAAAGTATTTGTTCGCATTCGTTCCTATTTCGGGTTGCCGGTGTTTTTTGTTCCAATACAAACTTACAGATGCTCTGTAATTTTCTTTTATTTATATTTGGAGGTTTTCAATCGACGACTTCAGTGCCCTCACCACAGAGTTTTGTCTGTGAGTAAATTGTCTGTACAAGGTTTTAAGTCTTGACAGGTGTGTTGATGACAAGGTGTCGTACTGTCTCGTCTATTAGTTTTAGCCACTTGTCAATGTCCTCGTTTGACAGATTTCTGTTGGACGATGGGTAAAGCGAATTCGAGGAGGGTGCTCTTGCTAACGTTCTAGAGAAGTGTGTCCAACGCACCTTACTATAGTTATAGGAATGCCTTTCAATCCAATTCCGCAGTTTCTTTTGGAACGGTTATCTCCTACTTCCACAATTTGTTGTTTATTTTTTTTTAAATAAATTAACAGTCAAGTATGACTAGACTTATGATGCCAAAGCTTGTATTATGTTTTTCGGAAAATGGGACAGAAAGAGAAAGAAAGATGTTTGGGGTCAGTGGTGGCATCCAACATTTAATGGGGAGACTAAATTATTAGTGTAATTAGACTTATTGTATTCTAGGTAACCACTCATCTTACATGATTTTAGTTGCCTGAAAAAAGAATGCTTTCGCGCGCAGTTAGGATTGAACGCCGAACCTTCCGATTGGGAAGACAATACACTGCTACTTAATGCTTCCATCACCTGGAACCTGTATACGATTACTCTTTAAAACGCAGTCCTTTTCTTACAAAGGTCGCAATGCCTCCTTCTTGTATGGAGTTGGGTCGATTTCTTCGTACTACTTTATATCTTCGGTGCCTCATTTTGTGTTTTAAGCTTAGTTTCGGTAACCAAAAGTACACCAGAGGGTATGTCTTTAAGTAACTTAAGTAGTGCAGTTGTTCATTCGATATTAATCAGTGAAGTAACATTCACTGCAGCGACTTTTAGGTTTGGCTACGCCATGTCCTACGCCATGCCATAACGGCTGGGGTACGTTAGGCCTGGCAGCATAGAGTAGCCTATGTCTGTGAGTATTTGACGCTGAATCTCAGTTATATGTCGCTGAATAGAGAGCAAAATAGCGTGCATGTCAGGTACAGGTTTTGGTGCTCTTGGCGCCGAAGCCTGAGAAGAAACGTCCGCTTGTTGCGTGTAGGTAGCTTGGGGAGTAACGCCTGATGTTTGCATATGCATGGGTGGATGTTTAACTTCCACTTTCTACGGCCGAGCAAGATTTGCTCCTTTTATGTATTGGAATTGGAGAAGTAGTATGTGCAAGTGGTGAATAGACGCGTTATTTTTTTGCTCGGTGTTTAGCACTATATATTTTACGTGTTTCTTTGCTAAAAATTAATTAAAAAGTGCGCGAAAAGGGCAAGAAAGTCGTCTAAAGTTAAATAAATACTTAAACCTTCAACATAAACATACATGCATTTATAAACTAAAATCTACTTTTTCAACGAAATCCGCCAAAAGTAAGTCGGTTCCACTGCTCTTTGTCTTTTTTATTCTCCGCTTCATTTCATACACGTACAAACACTATCATGCCGATCACACGTCAAACGATCAAAGAAAGTACGCCATCACCAATACCTTCTGCTGCCCCAACACCAACGCTAAAGAGCACTTCTCCACCTTTAGCACACAAAAACAGAACTGCTGCAAACACATCCACAGCCACTGCTATCATCACACAAACTTCCGTTGCCACTGCTGCTAACAACACCACCACCTGCGCCCGACTCTCCCTGGAAACTTTGGATGACCGCCTAAGTAGTAAGTAGACAAATCCTAATCGAAGCCTTCGCTAAGGAAATCCAAAATCATCGTGAAGACTTTGAATCCAAAATTGCTGAACTCCAAAACAAGTGGTCCAGTCAGGTGGAAAGTATAACATCGAACGTTTTCCAGGTGACCAAACGTCTTGAGCATATGGAAGCCAACTCTCAAAGTGAAATCAATGCCTTGAAAGCAGAGCTTCATAATATAAGACAGCATGTGGATGCCTTGCAAAGAAAGGAGTTTGTCGCCGACGCTGTTCTGTTCGGCGTCCCACATCTTAACGAAGAGAACCTATGTAATTTATTCAGTGAGCTTTGTCGTACCATCGACTTCCAAACACCAACAATAAAAAACATCTTCCGATTACACCCCCGTGGAAACCATAACAATCGCTCTCCAACACCAATAATACTGCAATTCTCAAGCCAACACGAAAGAGACTCTGTACTTCGAGCTGCTGCTCTTTATTGAAAAAATAAACAAAAAGAACTTTGTCTCCGTGACTTAGGAATTGATTCTGATTCCAGCTGTTTTATCAATGAAAGTCTCACAGGGAAAAATCGTGATATTTTACGCTCTGCTGTGAAACTGAAGAAAGAGAACAAAATATTCGCGGCATACACCAAGATGGGCCTAGTTTACGTTAAGTTAATAAAGGATGGAAGAAGCTTTGTCGTTCAAACTCACCAAGAATTGGAAGCTATCACTCAGAAAAAAGAAAGAAAAAAGAACCAACAATGAAAATACGGAGTTGCCGTTGTAGTTTACGCCCCACAACTTTTATTCATTCATTTTTCTTTTTTTTTACTTTTTTTTTCTTATATTTTTATAAAAGTTTTATTTATGTTTATTTTTATTCACTTTCTTATTTTGAATACACCTGCTAACACAAACACAATTATAAGCCCTGATAATAGTTTAACAGTTTCAATGGTCATGGTAAGTTTTATTTTTATTCATTCTTAACTAGTCACTTAAAGGCTTCTGATTTTCCTACAAAAAATATATTCATAGCCACCCATCATGAATATGGGTAGTATATCAGGTACTGAGGAAAACGCAGTTGCTGGAGCTAACGGATATATTGTTGGCATGATTCGTGCTCTCCAGACACAAAACAAGGGCATTCATATCTGCCATATTAACGCTCAAAGTTTGTACCCGAAAATAGATGAATTTAGGCATATTTTCGTTGACTCTAAAATTGACGTCATATGTGTTTCTGAAACATGGTTTCATGCTGACGTACCAAATGAAATTTATAAAGTAAAAGGGTTTGAGCTTCTTCGGTCTGATAGGGTCGGTCGCGTCGGAGGGGGAGCTGCATTGTATGTTCGGAATACTCTCAATTTTGAATTTGTATGCAAATCAAGCCAGGACTGTCCTCTCGAATACTATTTCATAAACATCAAATGTAGTCATGAGAAAATATTGATTGGTGTAGTCTACAGACCAAATAACTCCATTTCTTTTGCTCCACTCTTTACCACCCTTGAGGAGAAAGGCTACATTGCCACTAACATCATTATATGCGGTGACTTTAATTGTAATCTGTTAGATACATCCGGCTCCATAGGCCTTTTGGAACAAATGAAATCGCTTGATCTAAACCCAGTTAACACGTCTACCCCTACCCATTTTACGACCACTGCTTCAACTCTGATCGACTCAATTTTTGTGTCCGATATGGGTAAAGTCCTGTTATATAGCCAACTCTCAGCACCTGCATTCTCTAAACATGACTTGATATATATAACTTACCAAGCTAAAAATGACTTTGTTGAATCTAAAGTCATGTTTAGAGATTTCCATAACTTAAATTATGCTCAATTGCAAGCTGATACTATAGGCACAAGTTGGGAGCGTATTTATCGGATGCCCCTTGTCAATGATCAAACTAACTTTCTGCAGGAAAAAATCGCTTTCCTCTTTAACAAACATGTGCCGTTAAAAACAAAACCTGCTAGGCCCCCTCACCTTCAATGGTTTACCCCTAATATCCTACAGCTTATGAAAAAGCGTGATGATGCCTATAAAAGCTGGAAAAAATACAGAATGCCTGAGTTCTTAAATATATATCGCAAATTACGTAATGAAGCGGTTTCTAAAATAAGAAACGCCAAGCGTGTCTTCTACTATCGGAAGTTCGGTAGCTGCTCCTCAGGCAGCGAGGTTTGGAAACATATCCGTGAACTTGGGTTAGGAAAACAAAGGCCTAAAACTACCGATGATATAGACTGCAACTACCTTAACTCAACTTTTTTAACGTCAAGTGATCCACCCTCAGTAAGCTTAACTACTTTCGACCAGCCACCGGATGATTGTAGAGAATCATACTTTGAGTTCTACAGATTACGCGAGGAAGACGTTGCAGAAGCGGTACTATCGATCAAATCAAATGCTATGGGGATCGATGAAATTCATCCAAAATTTGTTAAGCTTCTGCTTCCATATTTACTGCCTTTTATAACACATATCTTCAACTCAATTTTAACGACGTCAGTCTTTCCCGCTCATTGGAAAGACGCTAAAATTATTCCTATTCCAAAGAAATCGAATGGAAATGCCGTGGAATTCAGACCTATCTCAATTCTGCCATCCCTTTCAAAAGTTTTTGAGAAATGTATTCTCAAACAGATTCAAATCTATCTACAGTGTAAAGAACTGCTTTGTGAGAATCAATCTGGCTTCCGTCAAAAACTAAGTTGCAAGACTGCGTTATTATTGGTAATTGACGAAATTAGGAAAGCTATTGATGACAACCATGCTACAATACTAACGTTACTTGACTTTTCGAAAGCATTCGACACCGTTAATCACACTATACTTTGCTTAAAGCTCAGAAAAGAGTTTAAATTTTCATTGCCCTCTACAAAACTTATATTTTCTTACTTAGAAGGAAGACGACAACATGTTGTAGCAGGAAACCGATGTTCATGCTATTTGCCTATAAAGAGGGGAGTACCGCAAGGCTCCATTCTTGGACCATTGCTTTTTTCGCTCTACGTAAATGAACTGCCAAAGGTTGTCGTGCATTGTGCAATTCATATGTTCGCCGATGATGCCCAGATCCACTTAAGTTCTCCCATGAATTTGGTTCACGAAGCCACTGCGCAGGTGAATGAAGATCTCCAGCGTATACTTGGTTGGTCAGCTAAGAACGAACTGCGTCTTAATGCCCAGAAAACAAAAGCAATTGTGATCCATAAAAGAAAACTGGACCTTAATCACTTTCCACCAATTCAACTAGCCCAAAGTCCAATAGAGTACGTCGACCGCGCCAACAACCTGGGCCTGATATTTAACCAGACCCTTACTTGGTCTACCCATATAAACGCCACTATAGGTAAGATATATGGTGGATTACGTGCTCTCTGGACTGCACATCGCTTTGTTCCTACACGGACAAAGCTCTTGTTAGCGAAAACCCTCCTAATACCGATTCTGCTATATTGTTCTGAAATCGGAGCGACTACGACTCCAGACGAAAGCTCAATGTCGTATATAATAATATTGCCCGATTTGTATTTCACCTAAAATGATATGACCATATATCCTTTTACTCAAAGCAAATCAGCGGATGTACATTTGATAATGTGCTCAAATACAGAACGCTAAGTCTCTTACATGGCATAATTCAAACTAAGCAACCAGCATACCTATTCAATAGGCTACGCTTCCTTTAGTCAGGTAGATCATGTATGCTTTTTCAAACGAGCTATGCCTGCTTGACGTCTGAACGCCAATTCTTCGTAAACTCCGTACGGCTGTGGAATTCTTTGTCCATAAATATTAGGAAAATTAGAAGCACAAAACAATTTAAAACCTCTCTCTTAAAATACCTGGCCAATGAAACTAATGAGATTTAGAATTTTAAACGCTTAAAATGTTC
Organism: Volucella bombylans; assembly: GCA_949129095.1. Taxonomy (NCBI): domain Eukaryota; kingdom Metazoa; phylum Arthropoda; class Insecta; order Diptera; family Syrphidae; genus Volucella; species Volucella bombylans. Next base: position 215,786,946 of record OX422140.1, read on the forward strand.
AATTTGTTTGTAAAGCCAATTGTTCTTTTCTATTCTTTTCTCTCTTTTACTTTATCTTACTTACCTTATTTTATTATATATTGTTATCACTTCCTGAATTCTTATTGTTATATATACTTGCACATACTTGTATCTGATATTTGAAAAATTGAAGGCTTCCACATTTAAAAGATTCCATTATCTTACCGTGTAAGCAATACTGACTTAGTAAATAAATAGTAATTTAGACACCTTTGATAATTTACGGTGAGTCCGTGTTCATAACTCACAGTTGGTTTTTTTCAGACGCTCCATCCTTACGTAGAGCGCATTCTTCAGATTCGTGGTTCTATCCACACTTTACACATGGAGTCTGTATTTCGCAGTTCGACGTGACGTGGGCGAACATTGCAAAATGTTATCGCTCCTTTATACTTTCTTCCATGGCATAATCTGGTAGTACAGTTTACTTTTGGGAGTTAACTGAACCCGCAAGAACGGTAGTTATCTCTCTCTCTCTTTTGGCCCTCGCTGTGGTGAAAGGCTTGACTCCCACGGGTTAATTAGAGCTCTATATTAAACTTGTATAATGTTTGTTTTACAGGTGTCACTATTCAAACAAAATCCGAAACCCGTCTGTTTTCCGCGGAGATCTATGTGAGAACCGATGCGGGACCCTTGACCAGAAACAGAAATAAGGCAAAAGTAAACATTTATCATTTATTTTTATACCAAGGTGAATAGAGAGATATTTACTCTGTAGAAAATAAATGGGAGAAAGAAGCTTTATGAAAATTGTAAAGAGAGGGTATTGCGGAGGAACTGGAGTGGAGTGGGGTCTTATGAAAAAGAGAAAGAAGAAGAGGACGGTGAAAGTAAACAACAGTTGATAAGAATATCGTTAATTGAGACAAATACGAATTAGTCAGTTTATTGGTCAGTCGCATCCATAACAAATAAGGAGAATTCAGTATATTGAGTTGGAAGAATCAACCACAACATAACGTACAAGGAGAGTATTATTGTTATTAAAACAATTTTGAGTTTAAAGAAAAGAAAAAGCTGCGAGAGAACAGTCAACGCTATTGTGGATAGCCAGTAAGACTTCTCGACAAGGGGATTGAAGCTTAGGGTAAGACTATCACATGTAAAGTATATTTTTTGCGGGAAACGTTAATATAATCATATGTCTTTGAGAGATCGAGTGCGTTATCTAACAGTTACTCCTAGTTGCACTTTAGAAGATATTTGTTTTCAATACATAACGTCATGATTTATACTTTCATTCATAGATTTTTTACTGTTATACTAAATTTTAATTTCATTTTAATTTAGTTTGAACACAATTAAAAAATATTCAATGCTTTGAATAAAATTATATAGAATCTATTTCTTAGCTTTAACTCCTACTACGAAAGGGTAACAGCTTGCATTAGTACCGAATTTACATATTTCTTACTTTTACTACTTTGCCACACCAGAGAATCAGACACTTAACCCCCCACCCTTCCCCCTATCGTTCGATAATATACCATCGACCGACCCACATATTTTGCTATATTTGCTATATAATAATATTGCTAAATATTTTGCAACCTTTTTTAAACGGTCATTTGCAGAAAACTTCTTCGTACCTGACCGCATATTTTTCAAGTACCTTCCCAATTTCTCCATTGGCACCGCTCTCTCTCAATCTTTTGATCCTATCCTGATCGAAGAAAAGTTACAAAATCTCAATGATGATTTTTTACCCGGGCCAGACTGGCTCCCAGCAATATTTCATCTATTTCATCTATCCCTTACACAAGGGGAATCCCCCCAAGTTTGGAAGACCTTTTTCATATAGCCGGTCCACTAAAAGGAATTAAGGAATGAAGTAGGTAACTACATTCCCATTGCTAAGCTTTCTCACATACCTAAAATGTTCGAAAGTTTTTTATATGAAGTTCTAAGCTTTCAGTCCCACCTCGGTTTTGACCCCATATTACTAGTATGGATATCTTCTTATCTGAAGAACCGTTATTATAGTGTTCGTTTTAGGTCAGCCTTCTCAACCCCGTGTTAGCAACTTCGATAGGTTTCCCATTTGGTGTCTAAAAAATTACTTAGAGCTTAATATCTCCAATCTATGAATTTGTCCCATAGAGTTAAATTTCCGTTTTCTTATTGATGAGATAATCCTTTTATATTTCAACCCATCGCACCTCTTATGGTTCCAGTGAACCGGCATGCTCCGTAAGGTCAACTCAAACATCCCTGTTCTTGATTTTAACCTGAGCACTTCTCGTCTCAAACGTGATCTCCTCCACCCTGCCTTTAGTTTCTAACCCCTAAGTTTTGTTAGTTTTTAAGTCCTAGTTTTTAAATTAGATTAAGTTTGTATTAAGCTAAATAAATGGGGGCGTAAGCCACCACCAAAATTAAACTAAATTAAAATTATTAAATAAACAAAAGTTTATGCATAAAATACACCTTGTGCGGATATGAGTGCTCATTCTTTGGTGTTGCTAATGATACCATGGGTCCAAGATAAATAACCTACCAAAACTTTAATAAGTAAACGTTTTAATCAAATTTATCTTTATAAATATTGTGCTAATATTTAACTGGATATATCTACATATGTTTTCGTAAACCTACATACATTAGTTATAAATTTGCAGAAAAATTACTACCTTGACTAGAACTAGACGTTGACTAGGGGAGGAAATTTTCATTCATAAAAAAATCCCGCCAATTTGTTTGGAAATATTAGTTCCTGCGCAATGGATGTATATATGTAAATAAATATGTATGTCAAAAAACTTTAGCACATTGGGATTTTAGTACAATAAAGCTTTTTAAGTAAGTTGGTCTAAAGTAATGTATCAATCCGTCAGTTTATTCGCAATATTCTTATCGATAACATCTCGGGTATTCTTCTTTAAATTATGTGAATGAAGCCGCGCTTATCGTACTTTCGTAAAATGAACTTGTTTAGAATTGCCACCAACGTATTACATTTAACAAACTCATTTCAAGCCGTACGTAACTGGTGACTGTGTGCTGTAAGTAATTATTTAAATTCCTTTCGTTGAAAACCATACGAAAAAATAAATAAAAAGAAACACTATTAAAAAATAAAATAAAACATCAGTGTATTCAAAGTTTTTTAAAACGAATGTTCAAAGTATCTTTTAATTACATTCAAACATAAAAAAAGCAGTCAATGAAATTGTAAGTGATTTTCTAATACAAAATATGAAAATATTAATTACTGTTTTTAATTTTTTGGTTTAAACTATTTGACAATTAGAGGGCTCCGCATATATAATACAAATTTCAGATGAAGGAAAAAAAATATTTTATTATATTTGAAACTATTTGATTATATCAAGACTATTATCTATATTTTATATAAAATATTCATTTTCCTTACTAAATATACTCGTAACATGAAGTAAAAATTGGTACAGCTTCTGGAAAAGTTTATTATATTCAATTTAAAATTCAAAACTTTCCCCACTGATAAATGCCTTGTGATACAATATTATTTGCATAATTACTATGTCTGTATAAATATTTAGAATTTAAAAAAACGGTTAAATTGAAACGTTGTTGACTTTCAGTCACATTGAATTCCTTAGGCACGAAAATTAATAATCTTAATTTCCACATTTTTTCAATGCTTGTATTTTTGCTTAACAGAATTCGTAATTATTTGCAATTTTGCTGTCAGGAAAGTATGAGCCAGAATAAAGAATGTGGGATGCAGTAAAGTCCTTGTTTTCAATGGGATCATTAAAATAAGAATATTTCTAAACTACCACTTATAAATCAAAATCAAATGAATAACATATTAAAATAAAAAAATTTTACCCTTATGTTTTGAATAGGAATTCAAAAAATTTTTGCAAATTCTCCTATTTGGATTATTTTCCATTTTTCAACAACGAAAATGAGATTTCATTCCGAATACTTTTATTCCGCTATTATGAAATATTGTGTCACTGCAGATACAATATCTAATTGTCAGTACTTATCTGCAACATTTATTTTTTAACAATGAATTTCAGCTAAATGAAGAGAGAAGATTGCTAAATCAACAGATGTTCCACCATGTGCAATATTTGTTGATAATGGAGGATAAAATGTTCATCCTGTTCCGGCTAAATTTTCTTATAGTAATAATGTTAATGAAGGGGGTAATAGTCAAAAACTTAAATTATTTATTCGAGGAAATGCTATATCGACATACTCGTAACCCAATACCAACACGCAATTTTTTCTAAATCAATCTTGAGTAACTTTGTTTATCTTGGTTGCAGTATTGGATAAAATTAAGACTGTGTTTTTTTAGAGTCCACATAAAATATTTGTGAGTTTAATCTTTTAGAGCATTTATAAATACAACGTTGTAGAATTTTATTCGAGGTTAGACGATCTATTTTGTTTGTTATTATGAACAGAAATAATAAAATGTTTGTAAAATTATGATTAATTTAATTGGGAAATAAAATATTGTAAGAGTTATGCCTAATTAGCGAGTATTGATATCCAATTGATGCGAAGAAGCCAAAAAACGAGTTTAACAATGAAACAAAAATGTCACAGATTTCTTCTTTTGTAATGGTAGTCGAACTACTCGTAAGACCGAATATCTGCATTGTCGCTCTTTCGAGCCCTGCCAACTTCTGATATTTATTTAGAACGAGTATTCGTGTCAAAGTGCGAAATAGCCCGAAAACGTTGCAGTATTTTATGACAGAAAAGTGTCTCCTTAAATTAAAGATTTGAAATATTGTCGTATTGTTGAGTGATGTATGAGAGAGTGATAAGGAAAAATGACAGCGATGGAGATGAAAATGTTACGAATATCGGCAGGTAAATCAAAATGCGGTCCATTTGGAAGTACGCAGTATTGGCGGATGTCATCATACTAAAAAAAACTATAGGCTGATATTACCATATATAAAGACGTTCGTTGGAAAATGCGATACCAAAAGTAAACGAAGTTGAATTTTAGTTACGTATGTTCGAATAAAAGGATGAATGAAAAACAATTATAATTATACAAAATAAAGCGGCATCTAGAATGATTTTAAGTTGCGAAGAATAAGCATACCACACAAAAGGAATAAGGAAGATTAAGAAACGTGGGAGAAATATGTAGCATTATACGCGCTATATATGTATATGTATGAACAAGGTGGGTCAAAAGTAATGTCATAATGTAAATGTGCCATAATTTTTACAAATGGCGTCATGTGTCATTGTGCTTTGATATTTATGTTGTAAACAAATAGGGGGAATTAGTTGCCAACAAGCAATGGAGCGATATACACTTGAATAACGCGGAATTATTGTTACTGCTTATTTGATCAATTTCCGGTCGGTCGTCCTGCACCATGTACCGAACAATTAAGCGTTTGGCTGCACGTCTCGTGCAAACAGGGTTCAGTAGAGATGTCACAAGAAGTGACCGGCCCCGTATTGCTAGTTCAACTGAGAACATCACTGCTGATGTTCACAATTTGGCATCAGCAGCATTCGTTGCGTCGAATTTTGATGATCTGAAGATGTTCTTTTATGAAATGGAAATCGTTCACCAATTTCTGCCTTAACCTCAAGTGAGGTTAACTTACTCCCATGCTCTCTTAAACTTGGTACAATAAGAGGATGATTCCGTACCCAAAATTATAATGAACGACGAAGTCCATTACCACTTAAATTGTTATGTGAATAAACAAAACCTGCATTTTTGGGGCACGGGGAATCCACATGAAATGCACGAAGAGCCATTGCATCCCCACAAAGTGACTGTTTGGTCTGGCATTTGCAGTGAAATGTGATTAGCGTCGAGGACGCCGACGCCACCACCGTAATCGTAACTGATGAGCGCTTCAGACAGATGTTAAACGAGTTTTTGTTTGCCGAAAGTTGCTAAATTGGACTGAGCAACACAGATCACATCTGTGTGCCATCACCACTGTGCAAGACTGGGATTTTCGCGCTTAAAACTAACTAGTCCTATACTAACCTAAACTCTATATACCGAACTTAATTTAACGAATTAAATTAAATTAAATTAAATCTCAATAAGTATTAACCTAGATATATATTTATGCACATGGGAACTCGGTACACCGCGTGCTGTTGACAAACGCCACATGGGTATAGTACCCCGGCGTAAAATCCCGGACTTTAAAAATTCATTCATATCGATCCCTTGAAAATAAATAAATAAATAAGTATATTTATACGTATGTACATAGATATGTATATTTGTATGTAACTATATTCTTATTCACTAAGCTAAATAGGAATACATATTCCTTTTTTTTTGTTTACACGATTGATTTCCTGATCTGGTCCCGCGGAGCACCTCTTGCAGGCGATATAGCTTTGTGTGGGAGATGGTAATCGGATTATTAGTACCGCACTAGAAGGACTTTTCGCCCAGCAGCTTATTAGTGGGTTGTCCTTATTACACCTTATTATATCACCTTTATGCGTAGGTGTAATGGGTGAATAGGGGTGGTTCAGATTTTTTTTCTTTTGTTCGCGGCAGTAAATTTTTGTGTTTTGTCGGCAAACTTGTTTTCTTCTTTCAAAAAAAAAACTCGAACACTCGGTGGGTATTAAAAAAAGGAATATGTCCGCTTATATATAAAGTGGGAAACTTTACGCGTCGATTGTTTAAAATCCCTTTTTGTTTGTTTAACTACTTTTCGCGCCAACTACGAGTATCTCAAACCAAAAAAAAAACGAAAGGAACTCGAATCCCACTCAACCTTGTTACTCTATCTTCAGTTCATAGATAAACTAACCAAGATATCAAACTTCAAAACTTCCATCCAATGCGACCTTGTCGCTATGTCCCCAGACACTCCAAAAAAAACAATCCCGTCTGATGATTCGATCAGTTGATCAAAACCCGTAAAGGCTATTGACCTGTCAAATTGGTCTAGTTCTCCTAAAAATCCCATTTATTTGCTTAATATTTCGCTTTCTATCTCGCTTCCTACCTCTTTCGCTTCCTGCTCGTATAATCTATTCCGACTCTAGATTCTCTCTCACAAAAAATAGGTTCCGCCTAAATTATATTCTTCATCACAGTATACAACCTACATATAAACATTCATATCTAACTTACTCCCACACGATCTGTAACCTTAGCAAGGCTATCCACCTCTTCCATCAGAATTCGAAGTACTCAACACTCTCTAGGACAAAAGAGACAAATTAACCATACGCTCAAGAGTTGGAGAGAGGGAGCCTACGAAGAAAGTGGGATGAGGGAACTCAAAAATAGAGTGAGGATTGATGGAATCAGGTTCTATGGTGAGTTGCAGGCTGATGCTACAGACTCGAAAGCAGGATGTGAGTGCATCACGCGATAAAGCATTAAGCTACCTATCTAACTTATAATTAATATCACAGCTAAATTCTAAACAAACTAAAATAAATAAAAAAATGACTAGAATAAAAGATAAATAAATAATTCTATATGTAAATAAAAATATGAATAAATAAAAGTATAAATAAATAAATAAAATAAATAGAAAAATTCATAAAAAAAAAATCCAGCAGCAAAAGTTAGAGTGCATCAAGTTTTAACGTTCCCTTTATCATGCTAGGAATGGAGATTTTTCGCATGAAAAATGCTTAGGTTTTCTCCATTTTGGTTGCCAACTTGATATAAAGAATTGCCTATCACCCTTAATATCACAGATTTTATAATTTTTTGTCCTAATTTGGCATTGTATTTATCAGAAAAACTACTTTGTTTAAAATTGCACCTGTATACTATTTGCATAACTTTATATTTTATGTCCTTACTCCTAGTATTGTACGTTTTCGTCGTCTTGTCATGTGCTAGCCTTAGATTGTCAAACATTTTTCTTCGTATATGCGTACCGAAAATGGCATAATACGGCTCAAACATGGTCGAATCGTGCTCCACGCTCCTCAAAGAAAATGCCGGGTCGCTCACATGGAGGTCCCAGTTCTTTTGGTCATCCTGTATGTATTACCGTATTTTGGCCAGTACAGACCGGCTGACCGTTTCTGTTGCATTAGCTTGAGGAGAATAGAGTGCGGTTCGAATATGTTTGATGCCATATTTTCCAGAAGACTGGCAAACAACTCGGAGATGAATTGTTTGCCCTTACCCGAATGCACATACTCGGGCACACCAAAAATATGAAATACGACTAAATACCTTACTACCTCTACGGCTGTTTCTGGTTTTGAAAACACATACTTAGAATAATGGTCTAACACGATAAAAATGTGGATATTCACGTTCTTAGTTCACGGATAGGGTCCTAAGAAGTCAATATAAAGCCACTCCGTAATTACTTGCTGTCCCATCGGCGGTCTAGATACCGTATTGAGGGGCATGCAGCACTTGCAGACCTCGCAATACTTGACGAGATTCTGGACATCTGGACATACCACACCTGGCCAGAAGTACATCTACCTCAGGCAAGCCACAGTCTTGTGAATCCCGCCATTTCTAGCGGCGATGCAACATGTGCTGCAGCCACCAAGCTCTCACGCAACTCCTTTGGAATCCAGAGCTTCCAAGCCAAGCCGTCTTGTAACGGGTCTCCTGTCCATATTCCAAATCCGTCTGCGACACATGTGTTTTGAAGTCGGTTCTGATTTTCTGTTACGATCTTCTTCAACTCCTCATAGAGATGAGGTCAACCTGCAGAATATCGGAAAGGGTACTGAGCTCTTCCATGTGGGCACGTGAGAGAGTATCGGGCACTACGTTTAGGGTACCTTTTCTATGCTCGATATCAAAGCCAAAGCCTTTGATAGTAAACCCTCAACATAGGCCCTAAACTTCTTCACTGACAAGAAGGCCGCATAGCATTCAAGATCTGTGACGCTATAATTCTGTTGCGCAGAATTTAGCTTCTGAGACATGAATGCTATCAATCGTTCGATTTTCTCTGCGTCCACCTGTAACTACCCACTCCAGTCGTCGAAGCGTCTCACTGTATGTAGAAGCGTCTCTTAAAGTCCGGATTTTTTTTTCCGTGGGTAGATGTAAAAATCTTCATAGACACATCCAAAGTAGTCGAAGCGTCGCACTGTATGTAGAAGCGTCTCTTGAAGTCTGGATTTTTTTTTTCCGTGGATAGATGTGAAAATCTTCATAGACACTATGAACCCGGTGCTCATAGTAGCGTGAGATTCTTACTTACTGAAAAACGCCTCCCTTCTTGTCGACTACAACTAAGTTACCTTATCAAGTAGTTTCCGTTTCATATAATATTCGCGTGGGGAAGGTAGCTTTCCACCAAAAGCACCTGCTAGTACTGCTGTTATATGCGGATAGTCCTTATCGCTCCAGATCCGACGGTCTCGTTCTTTGTAATCGACGCACTAAGTTTGCCTCGTCCAGAATTTGGAGTGTTTTATTATTACAATGACCATGAAGACGAATACGCAGTTTGCAAGCAAAGTTCATTATTTCGTCCTCAACGGTAACTATTCCTAACACTCTGTGGATATCACTATTTCTGATATACCAGGGGCGTTCACAATTTCTCTTAGAACTTTGTTTTGATAGGTATGGAGAATATTTCGGTTGCTTGGCTTAGTACAACTCAAAAGTTTTATACCTTACGTCCAAACAGGTTTGAGCACTTGCTTATAGATGAGCAGTTTTTTATGTATGCTTAACTTGAAATACCTTCCCAGTAACTAATACATTTGTCTGAATTTATTTTCAAGTACGTCAGGTTTTTTTTTTTAACATGCGGCTTCCATTTCAGTTTTACATCTAATGTCATTCCTAGATACTTTGTTTCATTTGCATATGGTATTTGTACCGAGTTAATGAAAATGGTAAGGTTGTTTATTTTCCGGTAAGTAAAATTAACATGAGTAGATTTGGTCTCGTTGAGAATAGCCAAACCTTTGTCCACTCGTAAATTTTGTACAAAGCCGTTTGAAGCTTTCCAGTAGCTAAATCGACTGAAGTATCTGTAGCTAGTATAGCCGTATCGTCCGCGAACATGGCTACTATGGTACCTGATTCCTCCTGTATGTCTCTAGTATAGAGTACAAATAATACCGGGTCAAATACACTTCCTAGCGGAACTCAAGCAGCGATCTCTTTAAATTCGTAGTATTCGGTGCCATGTTTAACACGAAAAATTCTGTTTTCCAGGAAAGATTCCAGAATCACATGCAGCTTTCTCGGAAGAACCTGCCTTATCTTAAAATTCAACCCTTCGTGCTATACCTTATCGAAGGTTTAAGACACGTCAAGAAAAATGCTAGAACATACCTTTTTCCGCTCTAAGGCATTCTCAATTTCATTCGTAATTCTATAAACCTGGTCAATTGTGGAGTGCTTAGTTCTAAAACCGAATTGAAGCTCAGGAATAAGACGTCTCTCTTCAATGATCGGGTACAAGGGCTTCAATAGGAGTTTTTCAAATATTTTAGATATTATCGGCAGAAACGATATGGGTCTGTAGGACTTTTTTGCGTTTGAAGTTTAGCCTGGTTTAGGGACCATTATAACTTCGGCAACTTTCTATTGGCTTGGAACGTTTAATAATTGTAGCGCGGAATTTATAAGTTGGAGCAGTTTGATCAGGACTTTCTTTGACCACTCCCTGAGAATTTGACCAGTTATTAAATCATACCCAGGGCCTAGTTATTATTCAATTTTTTATTTCCTTGGTTAAGTTCTCCTAGCGACACTGTTTTTATTCTAAAGTTGTCCGGTTCCGTAATTATATAACTAAAACCTCCTCTTAACACCTGCCCACTAAAAAGTTTAAACGTTTCTTCTAGGTGGCCGGCAAATAAGTCGGCCTTCTCTTTATCTCCTTTTGCCCATTTCATATTATATTTCACTAATTGCTTCCCCTTTTCCTCCTAGTGGGAGTGTAGTTTCAGGCAGCGTTCTGCAAGACTTTGGTGAATCTGTCGAATCTATTACAAAGTCTATTGACTATCCATCTTATTAGAGCGTTAGAAGGAGCTCTAAATTCATTGGGTATAGGTGTATGTAAATCATACATTACCAGTAACTGTGGTAAAATGTATTGGTTTAATAGGAATTTTCTTTAATTCTTCTAGTCTGTCGTCAATTATACTAAGGTTTGAACCTGTATCTACTAAAGCTATGTATATTTTATTATTAACAGTTAATTGAATTTATGGAAGATCACACGAGGCTAATTCCAAAAAAGATCATCATTATTTACTTTGGTATTGCATTTTTGCTTTTGTTTATAGTCGCTGAGACTCGGCACTTCCAATCTTTGCTGAGAATCAGTATTGTCGTCTCTGGTCTGAGTAATGTTGTTCTTGATGATTTTGCCTCGACTGTCCTGAATTTCCCTGATAGTTTTGTCGATTTTGCCCTGAATTTTCCTGATAGTTTTGTCGATTTCGTCCTGAATTTCCTTGATAGTTTTGTCGATATTGGCCTGAATTTTCCTGACCTCGGTAATTATTTTTATGATGTCCTGAATTTCTTGCTCCCTGATCTTGATTGTCATGTAGATGACCATTATGGCCTGAATTATTTTTACTTTCTTGTTTCGAAGTACTGTTTTATTAAATTCATACCCAATACATGAATCCTAAAATCTTTTCTTTCCTAAATCTGTCTCTTCATATATTTTGTCTAAGAGTACACCCTGTGTCATTCCTTTTATTGTATTCACTAAAAGACTATCTACAATACTGAGGTACCTATACCTATATCATCTAGATAATACACCCTAAGTTCATCTGAGAGATATTTAAGGTTTTAAATTTCTATAGTTAAATCACTTACATTAGTAATTTTAAGATCGGTGATCCTTCGGTATATATCGGACGGTTCCAGCTCTGGTTTGTATCGTAGTTTGAGTATTCCCTTGATGAATTCCCAATTTACTGGGTGTTGTAAATTGATTATTGTATTTTTCGCTTCCCTTGGATCTTCTCGTGATATATTGTCCTCACCATACATTTTTTTAAATCTTCATTTGTGACTCCAGATAGGAAGTATTCTACATTGCTTATGATTGAATTTATTGATATCTCACCTCATTCATTCATTTTCATTTTATATGCATTTTTATTATATGACTTAAATTACTCTTATATGCTAAACAAAAAACGCTTAAAAATTAGCTTAAATTACTTACAAATAATCTTATTTTAACTTACTGGCCCCATGCGGGCACTCTAAGTTAAACCTAACTCTTCAACTATGTCTTTCGACGAATCTTACAGTCTACTTTTATTTCTATTTTTACATTTATTACTACTAAAACTAAGAAAATAAATTTTAATCAAAAACTTAGTATATGGACATATTTTTTTAATTTTTCATAAAACTTAAAACTAAAAGCCTACAATCTACCTAAAAATAAATCTTAACCTACTTAACCTGCTTACATTTAATGCATACATACATACACACATATACACACATAATATATATATACATAATATATAAACACATGTATGCATATATATATATTTTTTTTTTTTTCTTAAAATCTAACTTAAACCTACCTAAAACTATGTAAGCCGGCCATGGCTAAAAAAAAAAAAATTAGGTTGGCCCACCTTGCTTCACATGAAACTAACTATCACTAAAGGAGTTCGACGACGAAGCATCCTCCCCTTCAAAAAGCCACCAAAATTGTTGGTGCTGCCGAGCAACATCCCTCATGTCGCGACTCCCTACCGACCTACTGAACCGGAGACGCTCAGCACTGCCATGCGCGACGTCTCTGTCGTAGTTGAGTCGCCTGTCCGCAGCTGTTCGAGCGACGTGGAAGATTAGCGGCACCGCCAATCTGTCCTGGATCAGACCTTTACTATTTAAATAGAGGAACGCTTCTGGAGGAATAAAGCCGTCAAAGCGAACTCTCTCGTGATACATATAATTGAGGTAGTAAGCCCCGGAGATCAGGTTGTTCGATGAGGTCATTGCTCTTGCAACGTGCCTTCGAGTCAACTTAATGACGAAATTGTCCACTCTTATTAGGTTCGCCCTATTGTATAAGACCTCATTAGGATATAATTTTATGTACTGAGACTCTGGTGTTCTGTATAGGCGAAGACAAGTCCTTAGACAAGCCCTCTCAAACACCCGAATCTTTTCCAATAAACTTGCTCTCACGTTGAACCACACGGGACATCCACATACAAGCATAGGCCTGATAAGGGCCATGTAGCAGATTACCTTCATCCTCGCATCGAGTTGGCTGTTATAAAACAGTCTGTTTGTAAGGGCAAAAGCACCTTTGGCTCTGGCCAGAGCAACATCTATATGTTTGTTATAATACAGAAATTGATCAGATCCCAAGGTATCTGACTACATTTCGACAAGCAAGTGCCTGCGCGTGCTGCCCCACGATCGAGAACTTTCGCCAATTCTTTCTGGTATCCCTAGAGGCCCCAGACAAAGGCGTCCTAAACAGAATGGTTTCCGATTTCTGAAAGTTGATTTTCAACTTCCAGTCATCGCAATATCGCTTAATTTTGTCGAAGTCACTTTGCAAAAGCATATTAATGACCTCAATCTTTGGACCTGATCTGTACGCGATTATGTCGTCTGCGTACGCTATGGCATGGTGAAGTGAACCTATGAGATCACTCGTGTAAAGGTTGAATAGGAACGGCGAATTTACCGCACCTTGTTGCAGACCGTTTTTAATGTTAAATGTTCCAGCAGAAGTCACATCGCCATTCTTCACGATTAACTGTCTACTGGAGAGCATATCGAAAAGAATATACAGCAATGGTCTACTAATGCCCAACAGTCCAGCTTGAAAAAGAGTCCTTCTAACCATACGGTATCGAAGGCTTTCTCCAAATCAATCAGGCAGGCACCAGTGCACTGGTTCTTGCCTTTGTTCCATTGGATATCAGAAACCAGTTTAGACGCAGCATGAATGATATCATGTCCCGCCTTGAAACCGAATTGATTATCCGGAACTATATGTTAGACCTCAACCCACTTAGTCAGGACTCTATTGATCACCTTCTCGAACACCTTACTGATGTTTGGAAGAAGACTGATCGAGCGGAGATTCGCCGGATCGGAAGTGTCTTTATCCCTTTTGGGTTGATATCTCACCTCGTCCAGTAAAGGTGGACATATATCTTACTTCTCATGACCCTTTCTCATTATTTTCACGAGATCCCTCTCTGATCTTCATTGCTTGAACTGCTGCAGTTAGTTGCTCCATCTATTTGTTTTTGTGCAGGATTTCTGCTGTTAAGTCTTCTACGCTCGGCGTATCTAATCCTCGTCTGTTTATCTTTTTTTCATAAAAAAACTAGATTATATTTATATAAAGAGAAACGTACAGAACGAAAGATTAAATGATACACAATCTGAATTCTTAACATACTTCTACTTATAAACTAATTTTATGCATAGTAGACATTATTGCATTCTCGTCAGTATGCAGCTGCATGCATATCAAGTGACCAGCAAGCAAAGCTTGGGTACACTTCTTTTAAATTGTAATTCTTAAAATTTTAGCATCTCATTTGAATTTTATATTTTGGTATTTGATATTTCTTTTAATATGATCGCTATTGGATCTACTTTTGTTGACGGTAAGAATGCTGGCTGGCTTGTACGTAACTCGTGTAGGCGCTTCGAGCGGACCGGAGACATTCGATCTTGGTGGTGGAGATCGTGATACTCTTGAAATTTTAGAGAAGGGATCAAATGACTGCGGAAAATTCGTTGAGTTTACTGCGTTATTTGAGTTGTTTGTATTATTTGTTCCATTTGTTTTGTTTTTATTTAGGTCCATATTTAGATCCAACGAGTATGGGGAAATGAGGTCCTCCGCATCAGAGACCCCTGTAATGCGGTAAGGCTACGTTACAATACAACCAGAGGATGCCAGGTATCCGGAGGGCTCCGTTCGCGGTGATGTATTGATTTTACATTCCGAGCACCATTCAGGCATTAGCAAGGGTCGCATAACACCTTGCCTTGAGAATGGGATACTTATTTGAGTGGCGACGTTTACTCGCCCCCTCACGGAATTGGGAATCCGGCCCAGATAGATTTTAGTCGCCTCTTACTACAGGCATTCCTACCGCGGGTACATTCTAACCCCTAGTCGCAGGGCTTAAAGTCCGGATTTGAGAGTGTGAGTGCGGACATTAAAGTCGCCTTAAGCTCCTCAAACGCGTTCAGCGCGTTTGATCCATAAAACCCGACGGAGTTGCTTAGGAGTCTTTGGTACTGGAAATTTGTCCACCGCCGACACTTTATCTGGGTCCGTTTTAAGACTGCCATCGCATCGTATCCCAGATACTTTATCTCTCGATAGTAAAATTTGCTTTTTTCAACATTCATCATCAAATCTACTTCCCTTAAACACTTTGCCACCTCGGATACTCGTTTGACATGGGATTCAAAATTTGGAGAACAAACCAAGAGGTCATCGAGATAGGCAAAGACATTCTCCTTTAACAGATGGGGAATGACTTTGTCCATTAGATGAAACATTTTCTGAGCTGCGTTAACAGCTGTTTTCTCGCTTGATTTGGCCTCCAAAGGAATCTGCCAAAATGCGTCTTTTAAATCGATACAAGAGATGTACTTGGTATCTTGGATGGGACTTAGTAAACCGTCGATGTGGGGAAGAGGGTAGGCATATTTTTTTGTGACGGCGTTGAACTTTCGTGAATCTATGCATAGTCGATTCTTCCCCGGTGTTCGGAAATATAAGGTTTTCCAATAAACTCTTTTTTTAAATAAAATGCAAACCATTTGAAATATTTCAAAAACTTTATTATCGGCTTGAAGTACGATCAAAACATTTATGAATGGAACTCGACTTCATTCATATGGCCACTGCGGTCACGTCGATTCCTTGGACCCAATTTTCAACGACTCGGCCACACATTTCGGCCGAAACGGCCGCTATTTCACGTTCAATGTTGGCTCTTAGCTCGTCGTCGGCGAGTTGGCATAAACCAATGACTTAACGTAGCCCCACAGAAAATATTCAAGCGACGTTAAATCGCACTAACGAGGCGGCCAATCGACTGGCCCATTTCTTGAGATAACACGCTCACCATACTTACTCTTCAATAAATCGATTGTAGCGTGTGCTGTGTGGCTTGTGGCATCATCCTGTTGAAACCACATACCGTCCAAGTCCATATTTTCCAATTCGGGCCAAAAATAATCGGTGATCATGGCGCGATAACGCTGACCATTCACAGTAACGTGACGATTGTTATCGTCGACGAAAAAATATGGCCCAATAACGCCGCCGGCCTGCAAACCGCACCAAACAGTTATTTTTTGTGGATGAAGTGGTGACTCATGAAGCACATGTGGATTTTCACCCGACCAATAACGCATATTTTGCTTATTGACGAACCCATTGAGCCAAAAATGAGCTTCGTCACTGAAGATGGTTTTGCGATGAAGTTCATCATCTTGACGCATCTTCTCTAGAACCCAAACAGAGAACGTACGTCGCTTCAAATGGTCCATCGGCTTCAATTCTTGAGTCAGCTTGATCTTGTATGGGTGTAAACCAAGATCCTTGGTCTGAGCGATGCCCAATTCTTGAGAACAGATTGGAATTGACTGATTTGGATCCTTTGCTACGGACGCCTGTACGGCAGCGATATTTTCGACACTTCGACCAACCCGTTGTCTCACTGACACGGCAACATCACACAACGAATATGTACTCAAATTTTTGCACTAAACTTGTTATTGCCTGTCTACTAGGGCAAGAATTACGACCGAAAATTGGAGATAACACTCTTAAAGTTACAGTCACCGACTTCGTATTTCGGTAGAAAATTTTTATAATTTGCAGAAGTTGCTCGTTCGTGTACTTTACCATGATGAAAATGTTGAATTTACTGAATAAATTGACAGTGACAGTTTGATGATTAGTGGAAGAGTGCGTTCACAAATTAAAGTCAAAGTTGTTAAGTCCCTATTGGAAAACCCGTTATAAGATACATTTCATTTTAAATAATTATTTTCTTCATTGAAATTGCAATGTTAAAACTAAGCTTAATTAAATTGAAACTTAATCTAATGTAAACAATTAAACGCAACTTAAGGTTATGATTTTACTATTGTATAACACTTATTGTAAAAGGTTAAAATGGATGCAATTTCCGGATGAAGAATAAAGAGTCTCTTTGCTGTTACATTTACACAGGGAAAGAAGTGTTTTAGTAGACCGGTTACCCGTTTTATCCTACACATATTTAAAATTACATAAAAAACCCTACACACTCCAACATTTGGTCCTTACGAGCCGAATACTATTCTCCCAAATAAATAAAATGTAGATTGTTGTGTTTTTGTGTCTTTTTATTAAAAAAAAACAATGGGTAGAAAACTTTGTTAAGAAATTATTATATAACAAACAAAAAAAAAAAACAATACTGGCGTTTGCTTGCTAGCGACAGAAAATACGTATTGACCCGGCATGCACCACAGTCTCCAATATTTCTGTTGCCACCAGAAGCAAGTTCTCTCCAGTCAAGCACTAATCGGTCCAAGAAACAAATAAATGAACACTTAGGTCCAGGTTAGTATTTAGCTGGCAGAGACACTTATCCTTTGCTTGCCAAAACCAGAGTGACTTTGCTCCGATGGATCTCCTCCTTTTATACAAATTTTTAGGCGCAAAGTCAACATAAATTGCCCATAAACATATACAATGCAAAAGCAAAAGCATAAGTGTGTGCTTTGCTACATGGTTGTGTGTGTTGTTTGCAAAAAAAAAGATTTACACTATCGGTTTACATATTGTGATAACCACTTAAATGTGAGCAGCGACATCTAGCAGAAATTGTCGATACTGGAATAACAAAGTCTCGACTGTAGAGTGGAATCGAATTTTCTAGCAAATTGGAAATTATATGGGACGCTGGATGGCGAGGATTGTTCTCGAAGTATGTCATTCGAGTATAAATACCAGCATCCCCAAGGTATGCAGATCAGTTCTAAAGTGAAATTTGAAGTGTTAATTAGGAGAAGTAATTAAGTGGTTTAAGTAAAAGATAAGAAAAGTATAAGCGGTTGAGAAATTGGATTGTATTGAGAGAAACAATTAAATAGTGAATTGTAACTGTACTGAATAAAGGGATTTGTATTGAAAAGAATAAGTTCTATCATTTGTACCCACACAAACATTTTACATTGGTGTCAGAAGTGGGATAGGACTTATTGTGTGTAAAAAAAAAAAGTGTTTTCTGACTATTTGAAAAAGCTAGAATGGGTCGAAAACTATTGCAGTTGACCCTCGTCCAACTCAAATCCGAGTTGAACAAGAGAAGCCTCAGCGCCAGTGGAGGAAAAAGTGACCTGGTGCTCAGACTTCAGGAGGCTTTGAACAACGAGGGTCATGATCCTGATGCATATTCCTTTGATGTTGACGAGGATGAACAGACAAGTACCGGCAGTGACATGTCTGCGATGATGCAACTCCTCTTGTTAAAAATGGACGAACAGAAGAACAGTCTCGAACAAAAAATGGACGAACAGAAGAAAAATTTGGACGGTCTTCAACAGAAAATGGATGAACAAAAGAATAATCTGGAAGAACAAAAGAATAGTCTCGAGCAAAAGCTGGATGAACAAAAGAATAGTCTCGAACAAAAGTTGGATGAACAAAAGAATAGTCTAGAACAAAAACTGGAAGAACAAAATAACACTCTCCAGCAAAAATTCGAAGAAATCGATGACAAATTTGAAAGAATAGAGAAGAACGTTGATGACAAATTTGATAGAATAGAGAAGAACGTTGATGACAAATTTGATACAATAGAGAAGAATGTTGGCGAAAAATTCGAAGAAATGGACAGCAAAGTTCAGCAACTGGCAAAAGAGCTCGACACAGTGCGAAAACAGAAACTGCGAGAAAATTCTTTAAGCGGTCCAAGGAGAAAAGATTTGAAACCTCCCTCATTCGATGGCCAGACCTCATGGTCTACTTATAAGAAGCAGTTTGAAATGGCTGCCTGTGCAAACGACTGGGACAATGAGGAAAAGTGCTTTGCCCTAGCGATGGCCTTACGTGGTCCTGCGGCAGAATTGTTACAAACAATCGATATCGAAAAGAATAGAGACTATATGGTTTTAGTGCAGGCTATCGAGAAACGGTTTGGGGATAGCCACATGCGGGAAGTTTACAAGGTTCAATTGCAAGGCCGTATGCAGCAACGAGGAGAAACACTGCAACAGCTCCAAGCAGACGTGAGTAGACTGGCACATTTGTCATATCCCACCGTAGGCCAAGAAATAATCGACGAAATGGCAAAGGACGCATTCATCAGGGGAATTGCAGATTTGAAGCTACAATCAGCAGTAAGGATGGCCGGGAAAAGAACCCATGCTGAAGGACTTGACTTCGCTCTGGCGATGGAAGCATCCAATCAGGTTTCCAAAGGAATGCAATTCGTAAGTGAAATAGTATCTGGTGAATGCGCCTGCTCAAGACCAACTACCATGCAACGAAATATCTGGCGGGAGAGACGAAGGATGCGCTGCTGGAACTGCGATAAAGTAGGACATTTGCAAGGGCATTGTAAAGAACCGGTACGACGAGAAGGCTGCCTGCACTGGGGTTACAGGCAAATAGAAAGAAAAACCGGCAGAAACGGCTACCAAGAAACCGGTCAAATTTCCAGAAGCCATCAGTTAGGAAATGCTTACTTCGCGGGGCAGAAGTCTGTAGCAGGAGTCGACTCCAGGGTAATTATCCCAGTCTCACAGGTAAAACAATGCAACGAAAGCCTCCCAGCAGAAGTAGTCAGTGGTAAGGAAGCGAAAGAACAGGCAACTATCCAAATGATCAGGACTGAGCCAATAGAGGGTTGGAGTATAGACGAAATCCGTTCCTCCCAACAGGCAGACAATGACATCGAACCAGTATTGGCCTGGAAGGAACACGCGGAAAGACCAAGCTGGCAGCAGATATCAGATCGGGGCCAAACTCTGAAGGCATACTGGGCACAGTGGGACTCGCTTTTTGTGCAAGATGGATTGCTGAAGAGAAAATGGGAAAGTGCAGATGGGACAACATCTCGTATGCAGCTAATTGTGCCACGGTCCAAAGTCAACCAAGTGCTCCATGAAATACATGACGGAATCTCAGGAGGCCATTTTGGAATAAACAAGACGTTGGAAAAGGTAAGGGAACATTTCTATGGGCTAAGCGCTAAACAAGATGTCGAGAATTGGTGCAAAAAGTGCATAAGATGTGCAGCTACCAAGGGTCCAAAAGTAAAGCCACATGGACAAATGCAACAATACAATATCGGAGCACCTTTCGAACGAATAGCCATCGACATCGCTGGGCCGTTTCCCGAAACCTTTAATGGAAACCGATATACTCTCGTAGTCATGGATTACTTCAGTAAGTGGCCGGAAGTGTTTGCCATCCCAAATCAAGAGGCTAAGACCGTAGCCGAACAGATAGTCAACAACTGGGTGAGCAGATTTGGGGTCCCAATGGAGCTGCACTCTGATCAAGGGCGAAACTTTGAATCAAAAGTCTTCCAGCAAATATGCCAATATTTGGGAATAAGAAAGACAAGGACAACGCCACTACACCCTCAATCTGATGGAATGGTCGAGCGATTCAATCGGACCTTGAATGAGCATCTATCTAAGGTTGTCAGCAACTGCCAGCGGGATTGGGATCGACACATACCCCTCTTCTTAATGGCCTACCGAAGCGCGGTCCATAGCTCAACAGGGCACACACCATCCGAGATCTTATTTGGTCAAACAATTCGGTTGCCAAGTGAAGCAAAATTCGGATCCCCACCGACGGAGCCCAAAGAGGTGAACGAGTACGTGAATGACTTACGCAGCAGGATTCGTAAATTGCATGAAGACACCAGAGAAAAGATGAAGCTAGCAAGCAGCCGCATGAAAACTAGGTACGATATCAAGGCGAAATCTTCCGGTTTCAACGAAGGAGATCTGGTTTGGCTGTACGAGTATAATCCTCAGAAAGGCAAATCACCAAAATTGCAACAGGACTGGGAAGGTCCATACAAGGTGATAACCCGCATTAATGATGTTGTCTACCGGATCCAGCGTGGGGATCGAGGAAAATTGAAAGTGGTCCATTTGGATAAAATGCGTCATTTCAACGGGATGCTGAATGACGAAGTTGTTCGGGACGAACAACTGTAGGGAGGGAGCAATGTGATAACCACTTAAATGTGAGCAGCGACATCTAGCAGAAAATGTCGATACTGGAATAACAAGGTCTCGACTGGAGAGTGGAATCGAATTTTCTAGCAAATTGGAAATTGTATGGGACGCTGGATGGCGAGGATTGTTCTCGAAGTATGTCATTCGAGTATAAATACCAGCATCCCCAAGGTATGCAGATCAGTTCTAAAGTGAAATTTGAAGTGTTAATTAGGAGAAGTAATTAAGTGGTTTAGGTAAAAGATAAGAAAAGTATAAGCGGTTGAGAAATTGGATTGTATTGAGAGAAAAAATTAAATAGTGAATTGTAACTGTACTGAATAAAGGGATTTGTATTGAAAAGAATAATTCTATCATTTGTACCCACAC
The DNA here is from genome assembly GCA_949129095.1 of Volucella bombylans. Classification (NCBI taxonomy): domain Eukaryota; kingdom Metazoa; phylum Arthropoda; class Insecta; order Diptera; family Syrphidae; genus Volucella; species Volucella bombylans. Next base: position 215,808,496 of record OX422140.1, read on the forward strand.
AAACATTTTGCTATATTTTAAATTACAGTGTGTGTTTGCAAGTTATAAGAATAAGTATAAGTATGTATGTGATAAGCAGGCCGTTACAGTCTCCCCCTCTTACGCAACAATCGTCTCGATGGCGCGTCAGGAGTAGCGTTTATGTTGTCATCTAGGCCTGCATTAGTTTGTGATGCTGTTGTCATCTTTGGTCGACCTCGTCTTCTCAAAGGATTTACTGGAAGTGGAGGGTCGTCATGTTGCAACCCTCGATATGGTGTCAAAGCAGACACATGGTGGATGCCAAAGGCACATTTGGTTCAATAATTTTTGCAATTTCAAAACTAGATGAACCCGTTTTGTTGATTATAATATAAGGGCCATCACGTTTAGGTATAAATTTTGAAATTATTGTGTTTACATGAGGGAGTTTTAAACACAAGAAACCGATTTGCCTTCCAGTACCTAGATGTCGTCCGTTGCAGTTTCCGTCGGCGTCCGTCATGAGTATACTTCATGTGTCAAGCACATTTCTTTTCCGCTGCTAGCCATCTGCCACTTGCCTTTGGATTTTCTTAGCGGACACTTCGTTCAACACCAGTGATCGCACTTCAGTATATATATATACATATATATATTGTTAAATTAGTTTGTCTTACTTAAGTTAGTTTGTGTTAATAAGTTAATCAATAATTCTTTAATAAAATTGTGAATTGCCAAAACCCACATTCGTATTAATTGGCGACGAGGATGGAGGAATTAATTAAAGAGCAGCAAGAGTGGTTTGCCAAATATGATGAAACAGAATGCAGAAAACATGCAGCAATTGATTATGAGTCTTACCGGTGCAGCGCCCACCAGCAACTTAAGCATACCAAACAGCATTCCTAGGTTCGAAGCCTTCGATCCAGCCAAGGCAAATTGGGATAACTATTATTTTCAACTCCAGCAGCATTTTCAAGCGCATGCTATCACAGATGAAAATTTAAAGAGATCATATTTGGGATCAACATATACTCGCGTCGAGATGTAAATTTCTCCGTCACAAAATGTCACCAGGGCAAAACTATAGCGACTGGATCGCGGATCTCAGAGGAATCGCAAAAAACTGTGCACTTGTTTGTAAAAAAGAAAGATGTAACCAATCATATGGCGACTACATGATCCGTGATATGATTGCGTTCTATACCCCACATGAACGTCCGACTGGCAGCGACTCAAGACAAAGATCCGACACTAGAGAAATTGCAGCAGATTATAGCAGGATTTGAGACATCCCAACTGGCTTCATCGATTTTAAAAGACAGCGACAAAAGCTCAACAGCTATACCAGAAGTAAGCGCAATTTACCAACATACAAGTAAGTCCAATCAAATTTTTTTAAATCGCAAGTCCTGTCCTGATTGCCATGTGGGCCATGATCGAAGTAAATGTAGACATCAGGATTCCGATTGTGATAAATGCCACCGTAGGGGACACATACAAAGCGTGTGTATGGCAAATCAAAGAAAATTAGAAACCTCACAGTTAGCTTCACGCTCTCGACTTCACAAAAAAGAGTCCTCCAGGAACCGTAGGTACGCTCGCCATGACTCTTCGCAGTCGCAGGTGCGCACAAATTCTCGTCAAAATGGCTCCAAAGTCACTCGTAACCGAAGCGTAAATGAAACTTCTCATTCCATTTGTCAGCTAGGCCATGCAGAGATTTCTACGCTTTCAGGCACAATCGAGAACTCGACAGTTAATGAAAAATTTATGGTATCGCTAGCGATAAATAACTTGCAGTTAAATTTTCAAGTAGACACAGGTGCATCTTGCTCATTAGTAGGAATGCAAGGCTATAGAGATTTAGGTCAACCTATCTGTCAGCTTACAGATAAGAAACTCCGAGCTTATGGAAATTTTGAGGTACCGGTCAAAGGCATCGTTTATGTTAAAGTGACTTGGAAGGAAAACACACTCGTTTTGCCATTACTAGTCGTCGAGGGTGAGCAGGGTTCCAATATTATGGGCCTAGATTGGTTAAAGGCATCTAAGTTTTCCCTATACAGTTCATCGGGAGAGCGCGTTTTGCAATTGGACCATGCGGATAGACAGCAGCTTGCTGTTAAGGCAAAACTACTTTGTGAGTCCTACAAATCAGTTTTCAGTCCTGGCCTAGGACGCAGTACTCAATTCGAAGCCCATCTGAAACTAAAAGCCGGTTCTCACCCTAAATACGTGCCTTTTCGTCCAGTGCCTTACGCTCAGAAATCTATTGTCAAAGAAGAAATAGACCGCATGGTTCAACTTGATATACTGCGCCCCGTTCAGACGAGCCAATGGGCGACTCCTATTGTAGTAGTAGGTAAATCGAATAGCTCCATTCGAATATGTGGTGATTACAAGGTCACGGTTAACCCTCAACTGGAAGTCGATTGCCATCCGATGCCTAAGAAGGAAGAACTTTTTCATCGTATTCAAGGCGGACAACATTTTACGAAAATAGACATGTCTGAAGCCTATATTCCGATTCCTTTAGACGACGAGTATAAGAAAATTTGTGTCTTATCAACTGAATTCGGACTGTTCGAGCTTCAAAGATTGCCTTTCGGTACATCAAGCTCCACCGGAATTTTCCAGAGATTCAAAGACCAATTGACATGTGATTTAAGATGTTGTGCCGCATATATTGATGATGTCATCGTGTCAGGTAGAACCTCAGCTGAGCACTTGCAAAACTTGAAGACAATGCTTGAGCCCTTCGAAACACATGGTCTGAAGTGTAACCTCGCTAAATGTCTATTTGCCCAAAAAGAAGTTGTCTATTTAGGTCACGTCATTGATGAAAAAGGAATACGCCCGTCAGAGTCACGCCTACAAGCGCTAAGGGATTTGCCTAAACCAACTAACTTGAAAGATTTGGAATCATTTCTCGGAAAAATGAACTATTTACTACCATCAATTCATCGATAACTTCTCTCAGATTGCAGGTCCGCTCAACAAGCTTCGGGCGAAAAACGTTAAATTCATCTGGTCCAAAGAGCAGGAACAATCGTTCAATATCCTGAAAGGAAAAATTATGCGTGCAACAAGGCTGATTCATTATCGAGAGGACTTACCTATATCCTTGGCGACAGACGCGTCGTCACAAGGCATTGGCGCCGTCATATCACACAGGTACCCGGATGGATCAGAAAGACCTATCGCCTTCGCCTCAAAGACATTGACAGATTCTCAAAAAAACTATAGCCAGATTGAAAAGGAGGCACTCTCGATAATCTACGGCGTGAAGAAATTCAACCAATACCTCTATGGTCGTCAGTTTGAGATCTTCACTGACCATCAGCCCCTCGTGACGATTTTTAACCCGAGTAAGAAGTTGCCTCAGATGACAATTCAACGTCTACAGCGATGGGCAATCACACTAATGGGCTATACGTATTCTATACGTTTTCGACCAAAGAAGCAGCACAGCAACGCTGATTGTCTTTCTCGTTTACCAATCGGACCGGACGAAGATTTTGTTAAATCAGAAACGTGTCATACTATAGGCAGTATGTACGACTGCCCTATAAACGCCTCAGCCGTCGCTGATAAATCAAAAAAAGATCCAATTATAAGCCGAGTGGCATGGTACATCCAAAATGGGTGGCCAGGACATTTGCCAAGTAGTGAAAACAATTTAATTCCTTTCTTCAGACGCAGGTTAAGCTTATGTATCTGTACTAACATTGTTTTGTTGCAGACTGATAACACCAGAGTAGTCGTTCCACAGAGTTTTCAGTCACGAGTGTTTTCCCTATTACACGAAGGTCACTGGGGGGAGACCAGGACGAAGCAAATGGCTCGTCGGTATTGTTGGTGGCCTGGGATCGATGACGCCATTCATCAAACTGTCTCTGTGTGGTGCTTGTCAGATGAACGCAAGTCATGCTCCAAAGCAATTTACAAGTTGGCCACGCACAGAAGAATCCTGGGAACGCATTCATTTGCGGGTCCGTTTGAGAAACACATGTGGATGATAGTTGTCGACTAATTCTCGAATTTTCCGTTTATCGTTAAAATGGCTTCTTGCACATCGAAAACAACTATAAAAGCGTTACAATCAGTTTTTGCTCTGGAGGGGTTACCGAAAACTATAGTGTCCGACAATGGAACTCAATTCACGTCAGCTGAATTTCGAGATCTTTGTAGCCGTTTTTCGATTCAACACATCACTTCTGCTCCTTTTAATCCGGAGTCTAATGGAGCCACTGAACGAATGGTGCGAACGTTCAAAACAGCGATTGCAAAGGTTCTCTGTGACACCACCCGTTGCGAGGATGCTTTGCTGGTATTTTTGGCAACATATCGGTCTTTACCAGGTTCCGACGGTAAATCTCCTGCAGAGAAGCTTCATGGACGTTGGTCAAACTGTTCTCGTCCGACAATACCTATGCAAAGTTAAATGGGTTAAAGCAGTCGTCTTGGATTTACTTGGATTGAAACACCACTTTCATCATCACCAACGATTGGAGAGGATTCAGTGATTACGACGAGTTCACCATCAGCACCTGTGATTGTGTTAACAGCACCTAATGCACCAGGTAGCTTAACGTCAGCTGAAACTGAAGAAGCGGATCGTGCAAGTCGAGCTTCAAGTTCCATCATTCCGACAACCCAATCGAGATGTGTCAAGGAAAAGTTAGTCTGGTTTAATACACTTCCTAGTTCATCAAATTCCAGACGGTGCGAACGCTTACGGAAGAAAAAACTAATCGGGACGAATTCCAAATAAGTGCGGAGGAAACTGTTGTGTTTACATGAGGGAGTTTTAAACACAAGAAACCGATTTGCCTTCCAGTATCTAGATGTCGTCCGTTGCAGTTTCCGTCGGCGTCCGCCATGAGTATACTTCAAGTGTCAAGCACATTTCTTTTCCGCTGCTAGCCATCTGCCACTCGCCTTGAGATTTTCTCAGCGGACACTTCGTTCCACTCATTGCACTTCAGTATATATATATACATATATATATTGTTAAATTAGTTTGTCTTACTTAAGTTAGTTTGTCTTAATAAGTTAATCAATAATTCTTTAATAAAATTGTGAATTGCCAAAACCCACATTCGTATTAGAAGTAATACCCTTCATGGCATTACTGAGTACATGAGTGGTAACGAGAACTTTGCTACCAACGTTTAGATCCGGTTGAGTCCTCCTTCGCTGGTCACAATATTTTTTGTTTCTGGCTTGCATATGCTGTTCGGTTTCTCTGGCTAATTTGAAAGTGTTAGCCAAGGGGCGTTAACCCCAACTATATTAAATTAAGGGATTATAAAAATACTACTAGAGGTATACAAATATTTCACATAACATCAATATTTAACCCACCTAGAGTAATCTCTCCTGAAGTATATCAGCCAGGTGTTCTTCTGGCAACAGCAGTTGTTCGAGTCAGGATGTCAATTGGTAATTATTTTAATCTGAGGGCATTAGTGGATCCTGGATCTGAAGCAACTTTTATTTCTGAGTCAGCTATTTAATTGCTAGGGCTTCATCAACGGCGAACACTCATTACGGTATCTGGATTGGGAAAAATTAGCAGTGGTTCATGTCAGCGGTATGTAAGTCTTACCTTTGGGTCTCTGGTAACACCTTTCGGGACGAATACCACAGCGTATGTGTTCAAGTCCTTGACTGGTCTTTTGCCGTCCAAACCTTTAGCTCTGCAAAATTGGGAACATATTCAAGGTTTGAAGTTAGCTGATCCACAATTTGATAAGCCTGCGACTGTTGATATTCTCCTGGCAGCCGACGTTTGCTCTGAATTTATTATAGGATCCATTATACGCGGTGAAAGATCACTTATCGCACATGAATCAGAGTTAGGTTGGCTTCTCCTTGGGAAGGTTATTTCACTAATTAAAGAACCTGTCCATAGCTTCTTATAAGTTCTCGATAACGACACTCAACTGCGAAGGTCTTGGGAACTGGAGGACTTGCGTTTGAACTCTAAAGAAACAGCGGAAGACAAAACCTGTGAAAAGGATAATATCAAGATTGACTAATGGTCGATATGAGGTATCGTTACCATTTAAAACTGGATGTAAGCCACCAAACTGGGGTTTGGTGCCTCAAGTAGGTGCCTTACGTAGGTTTCATCAACTGGAATGGAGATTCCATGAAAACCCCACACTGCACAAGGAGAATTCCAAGTGTTTACTGGAAGGAGCTTCGTCAGATGACAGAGGATGTCAAAAAGAATACCTACACCATTTCTTTACTCCTCACCATGCGGTATTCAATAAGTCAACCAAAACTACGAAGCTTCGTCGCAGTCCTGCGTACTATTTACAAATTGTTTATACGAAACTGCCGGACACAAGCTGGGGAAAGAGACAGAGGTCCCTTAAAGATAGATGTAATCGGCGAAAAAATACTCGCAATTCCTCAAGGAGACACTGCCGTGGAGAAAGTAAGTTGCCTTGAGGGATGGAAGCGAGTTCAATTGGTGACCAACTACTTCTAGCTCAAGTGGAGTGATATCTGTCCAGGATGAAACAGCCCCCGGACGGAAGCCGGGACCAACATGCGGAGACTTAGTTCTCATTACAAATGAGAGACTACCACCGTTGCAATGGCGACACGGACGAATCATCGCTACACATCTAGGAAACGACGGACTAATTCGATTGGTCACTTTGAAAACAAGTACCGGAGAACTTACACGATCAATGGGAAAATCTGCTGTTTGCCAAGCAACACTAAGGAAATACAAAATACGCAAACAACACAAAACAAGGATTTCGAACACTAAAATAACGATAAACATATACTATTTTTCCTTTATTTCTATACAACACAACACAAATACATTTTACTCCGTTTCCTCTTTTTTATCTCAATCAATTATTAAAAATTTTTCAGTCAATACTAAATAAATTTACACAAAATATAATGAAACCTTATCCCTACACAACACAACACATATACATATAGTCCACTCAATATCAAATATCAAATCATTCATAGCGGACAGCGCTGCGGAGTTTCAAAATTCCAAAATGCCGACGGGAATTGGAGAATCAAAACCCCGACGGCGTTTGAAGATTCAGTAACGCTATCAACGTTGTCTACTCAAAACACAACACAACACTTTAACAGGTATCAAATTTTAAAAAAATATTCTAAAGTTTACAGCACTAACATATAATACTATATTATAATAATAAATGCCTTAAACTAATCTTATCTTAATTTGAAGAAAATAATAATAATAAATACGTAAATAAAAAAAACTTACTGGATTCCTAGTATTTTCCTAAAAAAATGTAAATACCGCACACACTAAGACAGTTAATTCGGCCATCATTTAAACACAAATCGTTCGCGAAATTTTCGTCGCACTTCATCGCACTGCACAACCAAAAAATGCGTACGCAGAGAACAGTTATCGTACAAAATAATATCACAAATTGTACCGAATTTTTTGGGAAAATAATTTTAATGAACTTTTTACTTTTTTTTCATTTTCACATTTTTTTTATTTTTTTTTTGCACTTGCACACGAATGTCACTTTTGCTAAACCGAAAACAATCGATATAAATATATACACACGCACGTATATACGATTGTGTACTCGCGGCGGTGTACACAATTCAAAGCGAAAACGAATTTCGGGAAGGGGAACTGACAAAGATAAATAATTAAAAACACTTACCTTTTTGTTAACACAAAAAAAAACTAAAAAAGGGACAACAAAAACTAAACAAAAAACCGAACAACACTCGCGACGCAAATTGACTCAGTTTTGGTCAACGATCAAAACAAACTATTGCACTATTCCAAAACAAACCAAATTCTCAACCTAAACTTTGAATGGATTTAGTGCAATAACAAATTTAAATATTATAAAAAAACCAAAACAAAATTAATTGGTATGTATTAAAACAAAAAATTATAAGGTTTTTGGTTATGATTTAAACTGAGCTTTAACACAAAAGGAAAATAAAATTTAATATAAAATAAGTAAATTTAAAGCATATGAAATAAAAATAGCGAAATAATGGATTAAAACTAATTATAAACGAATTTTAAAAGTGATTGTTTAAATTCGCTTTGGTGTAGGGAATTAGAACCGGTTTTTCCAGTCACTCTCGATGGGTACTAAAATCGGTCTAGGTATAGTTCGTAATATGCCCTCTTGTCACTTATCGTGGAAACTTGTATTTCAGTATCATAACGAGTGCTGAAGTATAACCTTATGTTACCTCGACACTGTGTATATGGATGTACCACATCCCAGGCTGGCAGAGAATGTTCAGGTTATACTTCAACACGACTAGAAGTTCGTGATCTTAAGCCCGTGCTTCACGTCACCCTAAGGCCAATCTTATAGGACAGCAGTCAGCTCATCGATTTTTCTTTTTTAGTCCGATTTTGGATCCTCTACAGACATCTGGCTACTTCACTAAGTCTATTGGCTGCCCGCCTAAACACTGGACGCCACCGTCGATCTGCTCAGGAACCAACAGCGTAATCAGAATGTGAAGTAAAAAAAAATAAAAGGATTCTTTATTAAACGTTGGGCGCCATTGTAAGTCACTTGGTCACGGAGCCATCCATTACGGAGGAGTAGATGGCAGTGGCACGCTTGCGGTTGCTCGGCTCTAGCTCGTCGGATTGGGTTGGTTCTTGCCACTAGCCCGTGCATATCAACACACCTACCCTTTTATCTCATGCCAGAATATCAAAAAAAATTATAAAAAAAAAAAAAAAGTTTTGAATGTCACGTCCCGTCGCCGTCGGCCCCATCGAAGGACGGTCGGTTCGCCCATCCACACACCACACCACTCGTGTTAAACCTCATTATAAAAAAAAAACGATTTCACATCAACATATTTTTCATGAGTTTCTTAAACGGGGAAAAACAATTCACAAATGAAAACTTATGAACTAATAATGAGTTTTAGATTTTTTTTTTAATTAATAGGCTACTCTAATTCTACCTACGCTAATACGTACGAGTACTACCTATCCCTCGTCGTTCTGGCGACAGCACTTGGAATAATCCTTTATACAGTTTAACATAAAAAACCTTTTTTTTCGTGCAAAACCTTAAAAATAAAATTTAATCTTTTCCTTACTTTTTAATAAATTAAAAAAAAAAATGCAAATACAAATTCAAATCTTAAGAAATATTAACCTAGGTATATATTTATACGTATGTTATGTAGATATGTACATATGTAACTATATTCTTATTATTATTTTATTACTTATTATTATTATTTTTATAAATTCATTAAACAATTAAATAATACATTTAAGATAATTCAAGTTCTAAGAAGCGAAATATAAAAAAAGTAAATGACATTCAGTATTTATAAATAAATAAAAACTAGAGTTGAATACCACTTCAATTGGATAAATAAAAACAAAATAAGGATTAATGGGTGCTGTGACCCTTTAAGAAAAAAATAAACCTTAAACATTACAAAAATAAATAAATTCAATGCAGAAAAAAAGAAAGAATTGTAATTGTGAAAAATGCAAAAAGAAAGAAAGAAAACAAGGATTAGACCAAAACATCAGAAATACGAGATTCTAATGCAGCATAATCAAGGCTGAAAAGCCACATTTTTAATCGTTTTAAGAATGTTTCAGGTATTGTTATTGTCCTGATTGAGTGAGCGAGTTCATTAAATAAACGATAAGACAAAACAGAGAAGAAATTACGGAAGTTAGGTACAGAAAAAAAGTTAGAAAGGTTTCCACGAAGATTATAAAAGGAAATTAGACGAAAGTTGAAATCAACCGACTTCATAAAGAGGATTTTTAACACCTTAAAATAATACAAATGACGAACAGGAAGAATTTTCACGGCGCAGAGCAAAGGAAAGTTAGAATGTCTACCCGATTTTCGACAAATTTTTCTTAGGACATGTTTCTGCAGAATCAAAAGTGGTTGTATTTTATTTCGATACACCCCCCCCCCCCCAACAAACAATTCCATATTGTAACTTGGAATGGAAAATACCATAACAAATTACCTTTAATAGCTTGTTTGAGCATACGTTATGTAAGTAATAAAAATGACGAAGGGTACACCTGAAATACATTTTGAAGTTATTACAACATACAAACAATAGACGTCTATACAAACAATAGACGAACAATAGCAATTAGACAGTTTATATCTATGACATTCAGGTGAGTGAAAGTACACATTAGCTTCCAAATTGTATAAGCAAGATAAGCTGAAGAACATCTTGGTTTTAGAACTTATTACCAAATTATGTCCAGCAAACCAGTGTCTCAATGAACTTATGTAGATCCCAATTCACATTAGGAACTAGGTCCAAAAGACTGTTTAAGTCGTAAGTAAAACCTATGTCATCAGCACAAGCAGTAGGTTTACCCTTCAAACTAAGCGCAAAGAGTGAATTGATGTAGCCCAAAAACAGTATTGGACCCAAAACTGAATATTGTGGAATACCCAGGTTAAGGAACCGTATTTCGCTCCCTATATCATCTATTTTTACTCTATGCGATTTATTTTCAAGATACGACCTAAACCAATGGAGCAAAAACAACGAAAACCAGCTTTTTCCAATTTTCTCAAAAAGAAATTTTGGTTGACCATGCCGAATGCTTTGGTAATGTCAATAAATAAACCAGCCGTACATTTTTTCCCATCGAGGTGTGACGTTATTTGGGAACAAAACTGTAAGAGCGCATCTTTCGTCGATTTGCCTTTTAGAAAAGAAAATTGAACTCGATTGAAAAACCTATTTTTATCTAAAAAAAACTCACTATTCTATTTTTCATTAGCTTCTCAAAAAGAAATTTTGGTTGACCATGCCGAATGCTTTGGTAATGTCAATAAATAAACCAGCCGTACATTTTTTCCCATCGAGGTGTGACGTTATTTGGGAACAAAACTGTAAGAGCGCATCTTTCGTCGATTTGCCTTTTAGAAAAGAAAATTGAACTCGATTGAAAAACCTATTTTTATCTAAAAAAAACTCACTATTCTATTTTTCATTAGCTTTTCGAAGATTTTGCTAAAAACAGGAAGAAGTGGGATTGGACTGTAGTTACCAATTAACTCAGAGGGACCTTTCTTGAGCAAAGGAATGACATCAGCGCATTTAAGATCTTCAGGTAAAGATCCCTTCAAACACGCAACGATTATAAAAATTTGTCAAGACATCCACTATGATTCAATTTTTTTAAGTATACAATTTGAAACACCATCAGCTCCGCACGAAGTTGTATTGGATAAAATACTAATAACTTTTAAGATTTCAAAAGCCGTTATGGGCTGAAAAACAAAACCACAACATTGCGATGGTTCAGCAAAACCACAAATGGAAGGACAAGTACGACAAATCAGTTCTGCAGGACTCGGTTGTAGACTGCAGGCAACATTAGTAAAATAACAATTAAAAGCATCAGCAATAGCGAGTTTGTCATACAGTTCAGAGTTATCAACACGTAAAACAGTAGGTTTTTTTAGAAGCAGTAGATTTATTCAGTAAGCTATTTACAATCCGCCATTCATTTTTTAGATTATAACCTGCGAATCACTCTGAGTGACGAAAAAACTCTCCGTCCTATTCGGAATCCCACCCCTGGAGAGCTAATATCGAAACCAAATACACCTGAGTGTATCACTAATCCGAATTAATTATTTCAAGGGCAGTTCAGATTATCGAATTACATTGGTATACGAATTTGAGAATACATAATTATGGGTTAGAAAACTAATTTTTTTTTTTAGGAAATCGAATCATATTTAGTATTTCTCATAAAATTAAAAGGAAAATGTAAACAATTTATAAATTAGTTGTCCAAATTATGAATAAAGTAAATCCTAAATATTCAAACATTCTCGTATGATTGTATGATACATTTACCTCATCGAATTTCGATGAAAGAGCGGTTGTTTTTGCTTTTGGGTACGCAACGCAATTTTACACTTTAACAAGTAATCACAAAGACAAAAGAAATGATTAAATAAATGAAATAGAAACATAAAGGAACAAATAAAAAACATAAATAAAACACTCTGGGTTTATACAGGGGAGATTTATTTAATAATTACTGCACAATCGTGGTTGCTTCAGCATATTGACAATATTTTGTAACTCATTAATCTCTTAGGCTAAATAAGCAGTAAATATAAGTTTCGATTTCTGACGAGATGGTAACATCGCAAACTCCCTCCGAGCTGTTTATTATGAATTTGTGTCTAATCTGTTGATAATGTGTGCCGGTCTAGTCGACAGCATATACGAGTACATTACATACCACCTTGATCGCCGCCTGGCGCATTGGGAGCATTGTTCCGATTTGACTTCTGTTTTTTTTTTCTTAAGTTGGTAAATCTGTTGTTGACATCCCTCTACATCTTAGCGTCATAGCTTGTCATTTGAAAAATTTACGTAGCCAAAAGTACATCTATCTCTGTGTGTGTTGGCGATTTTTTACAATTTTAGAAATGGATTTAAATTTGCAACAACGAACTTGTATTAAATTTTGCGCAAAAAGCGGATTTAATGGTACGCGAATGTTGGAAAAGTGTTTCGGCAACGATTCTCTAAAGAAAACGGTCGTTTACCAGTGGCACGAGGGGTTCAAAAGTGGTCGTGAGTCAGTCGAAGATGGTGAACGCAGTGGCAGACCATCGACTTCGAAAACCGACGAAAACATTGATGGAGTAAAAGAAATGTTGGTCAATAACCGCAAGTTAATCATCAGAGAGATAGCGGAGGACTTCAACATTGCCTATGGATCCGTCCAAGACATGTTGTGTTTTTTTTTATTACAATAAACAATTTGTACATTAAGACATTGTCTCTTATAGTAAGTAATAATACTTAGTAAAAAAATGTTAAGTTTAAACAAAACGAAGAGAAAAAATATAACAAACAAATTAAAAAATGATAAGTAATAGTAATTATAATGATAATAATAAGATAAAATACTAAAAAGGAAAAAGGGAGAGGAAATAAAATAGTTGAGAAATTGGAGAAAAACTGAGGTAGAGTTGATAGTAAAGAGATACGTTAAGAAGAAAAGTACACATACAAGGCAGTTTTTAAGCTAGCAGTATTTGACAAGCACTTTATATGAGACGGCAAGTTATTCCATAGTCTAATAGCATAAACGAAAAATAAACGCAATGAATTGAGGTATTTACAACGCTGAGTGCTAATGTTGAAAGTTCTTCTGGAAAGGGAAAGTTTCAGTTTGGAGTAAAGGTAAGGGGGTGGCTTTGTGTTTATAATTTGATGTAGAAATATGCAATTTCTGAAATCAAGGTACTTTCTCAATGTACAGCCAAGAAACCGGCATGAGAATTCCGCGATTCTAACGTATCGTTGCCTTACATACCGAATAGCATCATTATAAGCAACCTGGAGCTTGCGAAAAGACAGTGAGTCAAGGTCACTGTAGACAGCTGCAGCATATAAAATAATGGGTATTATGAGAGTGAGCACTAGTCTTCGGCGAGTATTCCTGGGGGTATAGTTGGCAGAAATCCAAAATTTACGTGAGCATCCGTACACGCGATCAACAATGATATTAACGTGGTTATAGCCATAAAGCTTTCGGTTTATGCCGAAACCGAGACTTGTAGCTGCCTCAACTAACATAATCTTACTACCGGCTAAGCAAACATCAGGAACTAGACTTAGCTCAAAAGACTTGTTTGATATTGGAAGTACTTGGCATTTTTTTGGGTTCAAAGCTAGTCCATTTTTAGTTGCCCATTCAACAAAAGAATCAGGATCCTCATTTAGTAGTGACACTAGTTCACCTAAGTGCGTGCTTACAAATCGATGCTAAGTCATTTATGTACATACAGAACAAAATTGGGCCCAATATTGATCCCTTAGATAAATCAAGCAGGTAAAGCAGCGTCACAAATCCTTTGTCAAAATCTTGCCTGATATTATCCAAGATTTTTACTATGTCGGAAGAACAGCTATGGTTCTTCCTAAAGCCCGATTGGAATGGGCCCAACAGGGAATTGTCAGTCAAGTGTTTCTGAATTTGTGACTCTATTACCTTTTCAAAGATCTTAGACAGGAAAGATAAGATACTAACAGGTCTGTAGTCAGAAGCATCGGTAGCAGTGGTAGTTTTAGGAACAGGTTAGCACATTTCCATACCAGAGGAGTATAGTAGATGTTGCTATCCAAGAATTGATTATATGTGTTAGATGGCCTATGAAGTGAGTTTTATAAAACGTAGTGGCAAGCCGTCTTCACCAATACCATTTGATTTTAAACCTTTAATAATACAAAGGACATCAACGTCCGTAACTACTTCAAAACCAATTTCCTGTTTAAAGCCTTTTTTGGGGGACAACGTCATAATCGAAACAATCGGCAGCAACATCATTTGAAACAAAATAGTCGTTCATTTAATCTAAATCAATATTGCAGCTCCTGTCACTACTTACACCAATGCCTTACACCAGTACCTTGGAGGGTAAAGAAGTGCTCAGTTTAGATGAATAGTAGTGTCGCTTAGATGCACAAACAGCATCGGTTGCAGCATTACGAACAGCTTTGTACTTGTTACAGTTAATCGCGTTTTGGCTACTCTTCCACTGTACAGTAACAGTCTGTTTCGCTTCTTTAGAACACCAACTATCCCTTCCGTAAACCAAGGACACGCACTGTTTCGGATCGCGCCGATTTTTGTTGGTACATGATCATTGAATAATTGCATTACCAGCGTCTGGAAAATGATTAGCTTTTCATTTGGATCGGCAACCATTCTGCAATTCAACCATGGGACCGAGTTTGCTACGGTCGTTAGTGTTTCATGATTTATTGATGAGTAATCGCTCTAAACAAAGGAGCTTGAAGAAGAATTGTGGTTAAAGGCAACATTGTAGGTACAGAATAGGAGATCATTTTCGCTGACACCTTCGAGAGAAATCTTATCAAACAGTAAGACAGAAAGTGAGTCAGATACAATAGCAAGGTCTAAAAGGCTCGGTGGTGCACCTGACCGAAAACATGTTGGATAGGAATTATTTACAATTTCAAGGCCACTTGTCGCCACCATATCTTTCACTTGGTAGGACCGCAAGTCGTTTTTAAGCATATTGGCATTACAATCACCACAAACGATAATGTTATTATATAAAGGGGAGAATTCGGATAAAGAAGAGAAAAAAGGTTCAGTTGAAAAAACACGATTTGGATTGTAGCAGCAAGCAACCAAACATTTGCCCGACCCATCAGAAATTTCTGCAATCAAATACTCAACATCAGTTCCTAGCGACTTTTTTATGACTTCACATTTTAAAGTTTCTTTGCAAAATATCGCAACACCACCTCCTGTTGTTTCTGTAACCCTATCATTACGTGCGAGCTCATATCCAGCTATTTTATAAAAAAAAAATCAATTACAGGTTCAAACCATGTTTCATCAACACATATAACATCAACAGAAGAGCCATTAAATAGATAATTAAGATAATCAAGTTTAATTCGGATAAGACTCCGTGCATTAATGTGACATACCTTAAACCCGCTTCTTTGACACGAAAGAACGTTCAACATTGTGCGAGTGAGAACTTCATTCATGCTGCGACTATGACGAACGTTTATGCTATCGAAAATCGTAAACAAATAAAGTGCAAATCATACCACAGGCTTCCAAACAAATCCGTGTACAAGCAAAGAAAAAGAAAGTGAAAAGAGAAAAAGAGATCACAATATTGCAGAGTAGAGATAGGACAAATAAGAAAAAAACAGGGGAAAAACCATACTAGAACTAGAAATATCAGTTTTTAGATAGCATAAAATACCTAAATGCATAATTTATAAGATGCATAAAATCATCTCACAGCGGCGCATTAGCAGCAGAAAGCTCGGTCGATGCTTGCTTCTTGATTTAGACAATCAGGAGTAGCGGCGGCAGCGTGTAGATCAGCGAAGCTTTCAATGAGAAAGCTTTTACCATTTGCGTCTTTTCTCACATAAACAGACCCATACTTCGTGTGTGTGGATGAAATTAACTTTTTGCGGCTGAGTTCAGTAGCACTGCGGAGGAGACGTCGAGTGTGTAAAGCACATTTATTGTTGTCGGACGATTCAATCCTCAAGTCAGGCTTATACTAGGCTCTCTACGATGCACATTGCGGAAATGGGCGGCATACATTAGAACTTCATTTCTTTCAGCGCAGCTGGAGAATTGAAGAAGAGCCGGGGTTGTTGCTGCTGTTCTCAGTCAATCGACTTTTTGTGCGAAAAATGTTCTTGAGGACTGGTAGCGTGCACTCAATTGTGTGAAAAAATCGGTTAAAAATAATTTTTAAATTTTTACATTTTGGTTAATGATTTCCGTCAAGGGTTTCCGTCGTGTAGCAGCAAAGTTGGTGCCAAAAGACCTCAATTTCATGGAAAAAAAGCGACCGTTTTGACGTCGCAAAACAGATGATTTGCAATGCTGAATCCGATCCCACATTCATCAAAATAATCATTACTGGAGACGAGACGTGAGTTTATGCGTACGACACGCAATCCAGACATCAGGTTTTAGTTTTTAGTTTTTAATGCATTTTATTTTCTTAATCACTAACTCTTACATACTAACAAAAAATGCTTAAATGCCAGCTTAAAATTACTTAACAATCTTATACTAACTTACTGGCCCCACACAGGCACTCTAAGCTACTCTAAATTCTTATAACTATGTCTTTGGACTTTATGTACATTTTACTTAGAACTATTTATTTTGAATACTTAAGGCTAAGAAAAAATATTTGTTAACAAAAACTTAGCATATGGACATAATTTTTTATAAAAACTTAATATCTAACTTAAAATAAACATTAGCCTACCTAACCTAGATGAACAATACACACATAAACATACATAGATATTATACACAATCATATACATAAATCAGTATGCATCTTTGTATACACTGATATATGTAGATGTTTCTTAAATGCTAACCTAAACCTATGTAAGCTGGCGTCCGCTATTCACAGAGCAAATAAATTGGTCAGCTCTACCTCATTAGTGAGGGTGGTACGTAATTGACGGAAACGACGACGAAACATCTTCCCTATTATTCAACCACCAGAAATGCTGGTGCTGCCGAACGACATCCCTCTTATCGCGATTCCCCACTGAACCTGAGGCGACCCACACTGCCGTGTGCGACGTCTCTGTTGTAGTTGAGACGCCTGTCCCCAGCTGTCCGAGCGACATGGAAGATTAACGGCACCGCTTATTTATCCTGGATCAACCCTATCTGATCTAGGTAGAGGAATGCTTCCGGTGGAACGAAGCCGTCAGAGCGCACACTCTCGTGGTAAATGTAATTGGGGTAGTAAGCCCCAAATATCAGGTTATTTGTCGAGGTCATTGCTCTTGCAATGTGCCTTCGAGTCAGCTTAATTACGAAGTTGTCCACTCGTATTAGGTTCGCCCTGTTGTAAAGGACCTCATGAGGATAAAATTTCTTGTACTCCGACTCTGGTGTTCTGTACAAGCGAAGACAAGCCCTAAGACAAGCCCTCTCAAACACCCGAATCTTTTCCATTAAGCTTGCTCGTACATTGAACTACACGGGACAGATAAGGGCCATGTAGCAGATTAGCTTTACCCTCGCATCGAGTTGGCTGCTATAAAACTCTTTGTAAGGGCAAAAGCACCTTTAGCTCTGGCCAGAGCAGCATCTACATTTTTGCCAAAATACAGAAACTGATCTGGCCGGATTCCAAGGTATCTGACTACATTTCGACAGGCAAGAGGTTGTCCGTGTTGTCCAATGATAGAGAACTTTCCCCATTTTTTTCTGGTATCCCTAGAGGCTCCAGACAACGGCGTCCTAAAGAGATTGATTTCCGACTTCTGAAAATTGATTTTTAACTTCGAGTCATCGCAAAATCGTCTTACCTTATCGAAGTCACGCTGCAAGAGAGTATTAATTACCTCGATTTTTGGAACTGTCCTGTACGCTACCAAATCGTCTGCGTACGCAATAGTATGGGGAAGTGAACCTATCAAGTCGCTTGTATAAATGTTGAATAGGATTGGCGAATTGACCGCACCTTACTGAAGACCATTTTTAATTTGAAATATTCCAACAGAAGTCACATCACCATTTCTCACGATGAACTGTCTGTTGGTTAGCATATTATAAAGAATGTACAAGAGTGGTTTACTGATCCCCAGCCTAGTCAGCTTATAGAAAAGACCCTCCAACCATACGGTGTCGAAGGCCTTCTCAAAGTCAACAAGGCAGGCACCAGTACATTGTTTTTTGCCTTTATTCCATTGGATATCGGACACCAGTTTAGACACGGCATGTGAGATATCATGTCCCGCCTTAAAACCGAATTGATTATCCGGAACTATATGTTTGTACTCAACCCACCTAGACAGAGCTCTATTAATTACTTTTTAAAAAATTTTACTTATCGACCGGAGATTCGCCGGATTGGATATATCATTTCCCTTTTTGGGGATAGGTTGAACCACCGCAGTTTTCCAATGCGCTTGATAATGTGCATTATTCATTGCATTATTAAACAGGGCGGTGTAGATGTCCACCGCTTCTAGAGGAAGATGTCGAAGCACGATGTTCGGAATACCATCGTTCCCCACTGATTTCTTAACTCTTCTTGTGTCGCAGATCTCATGGAGTCTTTCCTTCGAAATGAACGGGGGTAGGTCACCCTCTCTGGCAATGACATTATTTGCCATATTGTCGTCGCTAAAGCGGGTGAAACCAGAGTCGTTGGATCGCCAATTTTCTATTTCATTTCGAATGCAGAAGTCGTGCACCAAGACGCGATTGTCCAGGTCGTAATTAGTTCCAATGTTATCAATGGCCTTATATACTTCCTGGAAAGTGGCCCCTATGGCCTCAACCTTCTCCTGTGGATCCTCGATCACAAAAAAGTCGTCTTCATCAGCGGCCTCATTTGGATCAATGCCTGCTATTGTCAGTAACCGTCCGTTGTCTGTTGTCCGGGCTATTTTAAGACACTGAAGGTCGTTTTGATTTTTTCTCCGAAATAGTTTATTTATTTGCGGAAACATATTCGGGTTGCTGGTGTTTACAGCCCGAACCTTGTTGTTCCAATACAAACTTACAGAAATTCTGTAATTCTCTTTTATTAGCGTTTGAATATTTTTAATCGACGACTTCAGTGTCCTAATCTCCGGGTCTTGTCGGTCAGTTAACTATCTGTACAAGTTTTTAAGTCTTGTCAGAAGTCTACTTTTCTGTCGGTGCAGTGCGTCAATAGTAGGATTCGTTAGTCGTACGTCGATACCGCGGTATTGTAGAGTCCATAGTTTGTTTAATTGTCTCGTCCATTTGTTTTAGGTAATTGTCGATCTCCTCGTTTGACAAATTCCTATTGGACGGTGGGTGGAGCGTGTTCGAGGAGAGCGCTCTGTTCAAGGTTGCGGAGAAGCGTGTCCATCGAGTCTTACCGTAGTTGTAAAAATATCGCTGGACAAACTCCTCCAATTCCGCAATTTCGTTGGGAACTGTAATTTCGGTGGTAAAACCGCGATGGTCACTGTCATACACGAATGTGCGCAGACAGCTTAGCGTTTGTAAATTCGTACCTGTCAATCGTATGCGTTCGTCGTACAGCAGTAGATCCAAATAAGACCCGCCTCTGGGAAACGACGGGTTATCCGTCGCTTTAAGATCGAGTCTGTACATGACATCGTGCTGACCCCACCAACCGAGTAGTAGGTTCCCTCTAATATTTGGCAAGTTATTTCCCCAATCTCTGTGGTTAGCGTTGAAATCCCCGCCAATTATAACACAATTCTCTCCCGATTCCAGCCTCAGAAGTCGAAAAAGCGTGTCGAGCTCTGTAATGAATAGAGTGGATTGTGAAGCCTCAGGTGCATAAACAGAGGCCAAGTACAGCCGCTTTCCACTGCGGAGCGGGATGTAAACGACTACTGCCTCCAACACTCGGAACCTGCGCAACACGCTCTTGCACACTCTGTGAAATTTTATACCTTCTTTAATGAAGACCACGACACGGCCTCCACGTTTGGATCTGGGTCGGTTTCTTCTTCTAACAATATAATTATTGTACTCCAGTTTGTGCTTATCGGTTAGCTTGGTTTCGCTAGCGAAAAGCACATCCGGAGTTTGGTCTTGTAGCACTTTAAACATCGCGGCTCTTCGTTCGATCCTAATCAATGAATTAACATTCACCGCAAGGACCTTCAAAGTTTTCTCCACCACATGCGTACCCATTACGACATGTATTGCGCTAGTCCCGGCAGCCGCGCGTAGATCTGGTCCACCCGCTTGGCCTGTTCTTGTACTGCTGTTGCAGCTGAGCCATCTGTCCTTGGATTGGGAGCAAGATGGCCAGCATGTTAGGTGCAGCTTCCGTTGTTCTCGGAATTGGCGCCGGAGAAGCAACAGTCGCTTGCTGTACCGTAGCCCCTCTCCCTGACGCCATTTGGGCGTAGGAAATTTGAGACGTGACGGCTGGTGTTGAAACCTAACAGGTGGACGTTTGACCTCCACCTTCTGCTGCCGTGCCAGTTTTGCTTTTTTAATGTCAGCGAACTTAGTTTGCGGTGTGTCCCACGTTCCCACATAATACGCACGAGAGCTACGCCCTATCGGATGCTTCGTCCCTACCCAGAGCACACTCCTCGGAGCTGTGGTTCTTAGCGCACTTCACGCATCGAGGCTGCATTTGGCAGTTCGACGCGGCGTGCCCGAACGTCTGGCAGCGAACGCATTGTATAACGGCTTCGCTCCTTTTTAATTTTTCCCACTGAACCACCTGGTAGTCTAGGACATTGATACTCCTTAGACTATCCAGACGGCTTTCGGGACTGAGCTGCACCAGGAAGAACGGCAAACTCCGTTTCTCCCGTCTGGCTCTAGCTGTGGTAAATGGCTTTACCCCCAAAAACTTGAGTCCTTCGCACTCCTTCTCTTTAAGCAGCTCCATGATCTCCTCAGGATCAGTAGATGATTCCAACCCCTTCAGCAGCATCGATTGCCGCTTTTCACACTTCGGTGTGAATGAGTATTGCTCCGTTGTCGTTTCCTTTAGGAGCTCTTTCACTTTCTCGTAGCCCTCCACTGTATTACAGTGGATGGCATGGCGATCGTTCCCCAATCTCTTTATTTTAAAATTATTACCAATGACCAACTTACACAGGTCTTTGGTTGCATTTACCTCTAGTTTATAGGTGTTGATCGGAGGCACCTTCTCCTTCTTCTTCTGCTGCTGTTATTGCTGCTGCTGTAGTTGTTGTTTTTGTTGTTGTTGTTGTTGTTGCTGTTGCTGCTGTTTTTGCTGTTGCCGTTTTTGTGGCTGCTGTTGTTTTTGCTGATGCCGTTGTTGTGGCTGCTTTTGTTGTTGTTGTTGGTGCTTTTCAAGCTTTTGATGGTGTTGTTGCTCTGTCTGCTTTTGAGCAAGCAGCGTCTGCTGTTGTTGCTGGGATTGCTCTTCTTCTTCCCTTTTCATTCTTATCATTTGCCTTCCTTTGATGGCAAGTACCCTTTCTTGTAGCATTTTTATGCTGCTACTTATGGCCTTCATCTCCTCCTCTTCATCTTCAGATTCGCTCTGTGCCAATGAAGCTAAGTTGTTCCCTTCCCTCACTCCACCAAGCAGTTTTACCATGGAAGTTAGTAGGGTGGGACGTTGAACTATGTTGGAAGTTGGCCTACGCTTCCTCCTTCTCTTGGCCGTTGGTGTTTTGCTTGAACTGCTTGAAGCCTCGCCGGATAACAATTCATAGCGGACCGCTCTCCGCAATCCATCGCGTGATTTTTTTTTTGTTTTTTTTTTTCTATATATTTTTTTTTTTACACTTTTCTTGTTACTATTTCAATAAAAATTGGAAATAAAAACAGTTTGTCTGCCGATGGGAACCGAACCCAGGTCTCGGGATCGTCACACCAGGTCTTTACCATCTCGGCTACAGAACACTTCAAAATTCACTGGCTAAAATTATACTTATTAGTTTACTGCACTACTTAAGCCGAACACGATAATACGTCTGCTCACCACTGAGGTCTATGTACGACTGACCAGACATCAGGAAAGTGAATGACGTTCACCAAATGAGGCGAGACCAAAAACAGGCCACGTCGTTTTCAGTCGAAAAAGAAGGCCATGCTCACGGTTTTCATGGACTACAACGGTGTAGTGCATCACGAATGTCAGAAGGCCAGACAGTAAACAAAGAGTATTATTTGGCGTTATGAGACGTTTGCGTGAAGCAATTCGCCGAAAGAGACCAGAATTGTGGGCAGAAAACTCGTGGATTTTGCACCATGATAACGCACCGTCGCACAGTGCCATCATTATTCATAATTTTTTGACAAAAAATTCAACAAATACCATCCAATAGCCGCCGAATTCACCTGATTTGGCTCCCTGTGACTTCTTTCTGTTTAATCGAGTTAAAAACCCACTACGGGGAACGCGTTTAAGCAGCCGAGAGGAAGTAATGGAAAAATGGAGGAAGCACTGATGGACATACCGAACACCGAATATAAAAAATGTTTCGAGGATTGGATCAAGCGCTGGCATAAGTGTGTTGCAGTCGATGGGGATTACTTTGAAGGAGACAATATAGATCTAGATGAATAAACTTGTATTTTTAATTTTCTGAATAAATTCTTTTTGATCAAGGTGGTATTTAGTTTTGCTTTTGTTCACAATTAAAGCCATTTTTGTCTGTTGTGTTCTACTACAATACTTCCAAGCCAAACTCCGCTGATTTTCGAACACAATGTCAATGGCATCAGAATATGCAGGTTGTTGTACCGTGTTTTGGAGAATTGTGTCTGCTTGTGTTGCAGTGGATGGGGATTACTTTGAAGGAGACAATATAGATTTAGATGAATAAACTTGTATTTTTAATTTTCTGAATAAATTCTTTTTGATCAAGGTGGTATTTAGTTTTGCTTTTGTTCACAATTAAACCCATTTTTGTCTATTGTGTTCTACTGCAATACTTCCAAGCCAAACTCCGCTGATTTTCGAACACAATGTCATTGACATCAGAATATGCAGATTGTTGTACCGGGTTTTGGAGAATTGTGTCTGCTTGTGAGTTTTGCACGATTTTTTTTATGATATTGAAGAACTCGTATGGAAGGTTATGGCTTGTTAATTTTGCAAGTTTTTTTTAAATTATGATGTTGAAGAAATAGCATTGTTGTTTCACTGTGCAATCCGAGTTTGCCTTAAAGTGAGACCTTTTTAGCGGCATCTAAATAGAGGAACGTTTCTGGTGGAATGAAATCTTTAGTACTGGCCAGAACAATATTCATATGCTAGATAAAATAAAGATATTGATATAATCGGATCCAAATTATCTGACTAAAATTCGACAAGTGGCTTTCCATGTTGTCCCACGATTGGAAACGTTCGCTAATTCATTCCAGTCGTCAGAAATAGAATGCTTGAAGATCAAATTTCCGACATCCTGATCAACTCCATTATTTATCGTTCCGTTGAAATGACACATTCTATCCAAATGAACCACCTTCAATTTTACTTGATCCCCACGCTGGATCCGGTAGACAATGTCATTAATGTGGGTTATCACCTTCTATGGACTTTCCCAATGCTATGCAATTTTGGTGATTTGCCTTTCATAGACAGAGAATTATACAGCCACACCAGATCTCCTTCGTTGAAGGAAGATTTCACTTTGATGTCGTACCTAGTCTTCATGAGGTTTAGGAATCCCGCTGCGCAAGTCATTCACTTACTCGTTCACGTCTTTGGGCTCCGTCGGTGGGGATCCCAATTTTGCTTCACTTGGCAACCGAATTGTTTGACCAAATAAGACCTCGGATGGTCTGCGTCCTTTTTTTAAGAACTTAACACTCAAGTGTAAAAGAGTTAAGAAATAATAAAGATATATCGTCCACTTTTCGTTAGAAATTTACAACTGTCTCATTTTCCTAAAGACTTAACACGTGCTCAGGCATTTTAAGTGTATTAATACCCACTTGAGTGTTAAGTTCTTTAAAAAAAAAATCCTTTCACGTCCATGTTCGTTTTTCAACTGCCTTTGTTCTTCTCTTTAATCGCTCTTTTATCCTGTCGTTAGCGCCATTCTAGATTTTCCTCGTCGCTGTTGATTAGGCAGAGTTGCCAGCATTTCGTAACCTTACAAGTGGGTATGACTATACTTATGATGTCAAAGCAAGTTTTTCGGAAAATGGGACAGAAAGAAAAAGAAGGATGTTTGGGCTTAGTGGGTATTTCGCTCCATTTAACGGGGAGACGAAATTATTAGTGTAAATTGACTTAATGTTGTATTTAGGCTACAATTCATCTCACTAGATTTTAGTTGCCTGAAACAAAGTCTTTCGGTTACGGCTGGTATTAAACCCCGAACCGTCCGATTGGGAAGTCAATACACTACCACTTGAGCCACAGCCATCCTGTTGAACTATGGACCGCGTTTCGGCAGGCCATTAAGAAGAGGGGTATGGTGGATCCCAGTCCCGCTGGCAGTTGCCGATGACCTTATACAAATGCTCATTCAAGGTCCTATTGAATTGCTCGTCCATTCCATCAGATTGAGGGTGTAGTAGCGTTGTCCTTGTCTTTCTTATTCGCAGATATTGGAACACTTAATGAAAGGCTTTTGATTCAAAGTGTAGTTCTATTGGGACTCCAAATTTGCTCACCCAGTAGTTGACTATCTTTCCTGCTACGATTTTAGCCTCCTGATTTGGGATGGCAAACACTTCCAGCCACTTACTGAAGTAATCCAAGACCACGAGGGTGTATCGGTTGCCATTAAATGCTTCGGGAAACTGGCCAGTGATATCGATGGCTGCTCGTTCGAGTGGTGCTCCGACATTATATTGTTGCATTCGTCCGTGTGCAAAGATAACATGATGGCTGTTATTAACGAAACATATGATGTCTTCCTTCGTTTTGTGGGTGGTTGTGTCAGATTCCTGGATTGTGTCGGATTGTGCGGCTGGACCTGACGCTTCAGTTGTATTTGTTTCACTGCTGTTGTCGGTTTCTTTAAATAATGGTGCTAAACGATGGATTGGCCACTTCCATATTCCTGTACCGGTTTTGACGTTGACTACTCGAACCCTGTTGTCGTTTCCCTTAAACACTTGAACCATTCTCCCAATGGGCCATTGAAGAGTTGGCGTATTGTCTTCTTTGATGATGACCATGTCTCCAATCTTGATGTTATCGCCTTCCTGGATCCATTTGCGTTTATATTGCAATTCGTTTAAGTCTCCAAAACTCGTGTTTTAAATGGTTTATGCCTTCCATCGGGTCAGCAGATTTCCTTTGAGTGGCGGAGTGTCACAGTCGATTTGGGCAACCAAAGGCTTCCCGATTAGGAAATGCCCTGGTGTTAATGCAGCTAAGTCATTTGGATCAGATGAAGGAGGAGTAATTGGTCTGGAATTTAGGATGGTTTCAATTTCAACGATTATGGTCTCTAATTCCTCGTGTGTTAGTGAAGCTGGTGAAACCGTTCTTATTAAAAGATGCTTCGCTGACTTTACTGCTGCCTCCCATAATTCGCCAAAATGGGGAGCTCGAGGCGGAATAACTTTGAAGGTGATGCCCTTGTCGCTGCTGGCCTTTATAATGGCCTCTTGTGCTTCAGGTGTATGGAGTACGTCGACTAACTGATTCCTTGCTCCCACGAAGTTGGTCGCGTTATCGCAATAGAGCGTTTGAACTCGTCCTCTTCAGCTGATGAATCGTCTTAGGGCTCCAATGAAAGCTTCCGTCGTTAGGTTTGTTACAATCTCTAGATGTACTGCCTTGGTTGTGAAGCAACAAAAGACTGCTAAGTATACCTTGTGAGGTTTTTTTCCTCTGATTTTGTAGTGTACCCAAAGAGGTCCACAAAAATCAACACCGGACGTTATAAATGGTCTATTTGGTTAGACGCGCTCTGCTGGAAGGTTCCCCATAACTAGTGTCATAAGTTTTGGTGTGGTTTTGGTGCACTTTATGCAGTTATGAACGGTATGACGAGCCATGATCTTTCCCTTTATAGGCCAGAATTGTTGTCTCAAAATCGAAAGAAGCGTCTGTGGCCCGCAATGGTTGTGATCCTCGTGTTTTAATTTAAACAGCATTTTGGTTACGGATTCGTTGTATGGCATCAGTATGGGGTGTTTTGCATCAAATGAAATGGGTGCAGCTTCCAGTCGGCCTCCGACTCGCATGATACCGCTTTCGTCCAAAAATGGTGCTAGAGTGATCAGTGCGTTGGACCTACATAAGCCCTTGTGACCCTTGAGATCTTGAATTTCCTTGCCAAATTCAGCGGCCTATACTTCTCTTATGATCACTGATAGGGCCTCATTGAGTTTCTTAGGTGAGAGTGATATGTGCTCTTCTGCAGTTGCATGTTCTCCTTTGGTTCTCTTGATAAAACGTAGGACATATCCAGTTGTAAGAATCGGAAGGAATTTCGATGATTTATGTGGTAAATAATTTATTCTGGAGCGGTTTGTGTCAATGCCACAGTAACTGTGTGTTTTCTTTTTCGCGATCGGTTGTTGGGTCTAGCTCCTTTATGAAAGGTCGGGGTCATGCTGATTCGTTTTCATGCAAGAAGAATGGCCCATAATGCCACATGCTGCATGACATGAAGCTGGCTGCTGGTATTCCTCGGGACAGTAGATCAGCTGGGTTTTCTTTGGACGGGAAATGGCACCATTGTTTTTCCAAAGAACATTCCTGTATTTTCGCAACTCGATTTGCTACAAATGTGTGTAGTGATGAGGAAGTTGAATTGATCCATGACAGCATGATTTGTGAGTCTGTCCGGAAGAATATTGGAGTATCTTGCAGTCTTAGGTCATCTCGGACGCTGCTTGTAAGTTCAGCTCCTAAGACTGCGGCACACAGTTCAAGTCGAGGAAGAGTTTGTTGTTTTATAGGAGCTATTCGTGATTTAGCACAGAGTAGTCTTACAACTGTTGTTCGATCCTTAAATGTGGATCTTAGATACACCGTTGCGCCATATGCTTCTTCTGATGCGTCGACGAAGGTGTGAATCTGGATAGAGATTGGCGTCTTTTGATTGAAGATATGTCTGTCGATCATTGCCTAGACTGCTCCGAAAGTTTATCCATTCTTCCATTAAGTGCTCGGGTAATTCGTTATTCCAAGAGAGCCCTTGCATGAAGATTTTTGCCTTAATGACTACCGGACCCAAGATTCCAAGTGGGTCGAAGATACGAGCGATATCTGAGCTAACTGTTTTCTTCGTGACAGATACAACGGTTGTTAATTCGGCTCTTCGATACAGCTGGTCTGATTTAGGATACCAGATTATGCCTAGGGTCTGCATCTGATTGATTCGCTGAATTCCAGGCTAATCTCTTGGTCCTCAACAGCGATGTTCTTCAGCAATAATGGATGATTATCCAGCACCATTTAGCACCGAAGTTATTTGTTTTTG
The DNA here is from genome assembly GCA_949129095.1 of Volucella bombylans. Taxonomy (NCBI): domain Eukaryota; kingdom Metazoa; phylum Arthropoda; class Insecta; order Diptera; family Syrphidae; genus Volucella; species Volucella bombylans. The sequence continues at coordinate 215,835,916 of OX422140.1, forward strand.
AGCTTCAACTGCCTCGGAAATGCTATCTGCTCCGCTAATGCCATCGTCCATATAGAAATCATCTTTAATAATTCGAGCGCCAACTGGATATGTTATTTTGTTATGGGTTGCTTCGTGTTGTAGACATTTAGTAGCCAAGTAAGGTTCTGGTGTCATCACATATGTTAGGGTATTTAGTTTAAAATATTTGATTTCCTCTGTGGCTTGTCTTCTTCAAATGATCAATTGATACTTAATTCTGCTATCACCACTGATCTTAGAAATGGAAATACAATTATTTATACCTTCGTATTGAACGGGAAAATGTTCTGATAAGGTGGCTTGATTACTTGCAGGTTGATTTCTCGGAATTCGATGTTGTTGTCTGATGTGTAGGTGTTTGAACTTGGTGTGCTCAAATGAACTTGTAAAGAATGAGTTCGACAAATGCGTGGTATGTGTCAATCGTGGAAACAAGTTTGGAGCATGTTTCAATATTCTGGGTGTTAAAATATACGCAATGGTGATATATACACTACAACCACCATAATCCAACCACAGCTATTAATTCCCGAAGGAATATACAATGCAACCAATTTGTTCAGCCTAATGGAAGTTGAAATAAAAGCAGTCAAGATAAAACCATCCTAACAGAACAAGCACTTAAATTAAAACAATATAATTCTTCTGAATTCCATGAGATAAACAACTTAAACATAGAATGCAACGGAAATCCAGACATTACCAATCTGATTCGAACTTCTCACTTTAATGCGAAGAAAAATACGCTCTTTTAAAAATATGTAAGTACTTGTACGTCTGGGTGGCGAGAATGGCGCTTAGTTATCGATTATAGGAAACTTAACGAAAAAACTGTTCGGGACCGGTATTCACTCCTTAATATCACAGAAATACTGGCCAAACTTGGAAAATGTTTATACTTTTCCACCCTCGATTTGGCTAGCCGGTTTCATCAAATCGAAATGCACCCAAAAGACGTCCCCAAAACCGCATTCACTGGACATTACGACTTCCTTAGAATGCCTCCAAGGAAAAATATGCCTTGTCTATTTGGATGACATAATTGTGTTCTCTAAATCAATCCAGGAACACATTAAGAACCTGAAGAAAGTATTCAAGAGGGGTCGTGAATACAACCTCAAAATTCAAATTGATAATGCTAAGTTTTTTCTTAACGAATATTTTTTCTTAGCCTTAAGTATACAATATAAATAATTCTAAATAAAATGTAAATAAAGTCGAAAGACATAGTTATAAGAATTTAGAGTAGTTTAGAGTGCCTACGTGGGGCCAGTAAGTTAGCATAAGATCGTTAAGTAATTGTAAGCTAGCATTTAAGCATTTTTTGTTAGAATGTAAGAGTTAGTGTTAAGAAAATAAAATGCATCTAAAACTAAAAAAAAAAACTAAACTTCAAATTGATAAATCCGAACTCCTCCATAAAGAATTTTCATTCCTCGGACACATTGTCTGTACCGATGGAATAAGACCCAACACAGGAACTATTTAAGCTATAAAGCAATTTGCAATGGCCAAAACTCAAAAAGGCATAAAATCATTTCTGGGACTAATGGTTTATTACCGAAAGTTCATTAAAAATTTAGCGAAAGTAGTTAAACCCCTGTCCGAATGTTTGAACAAAGGCAGAACAATAGACCTCACAAGCTTATATATTAAAGCTTTTGAAGATTGTAAAAATACTCTAATTAATGACAATAGGAAAATACATAAATCAAAGGTAAAAAGAAAGAGAAAGAAACAACAACAGTAATAACCAACCTAGAGCATAAAAATAGATGTAATATAATACATATGTACATACAAACATATATAGAAATTATCTTTTCCATTTTAGGGTATTATGTGCAGCAGCACAAAAACTAGAAATTCAAGAATTGACGAACAAACAAACAATACTACCACTTAAACTAGGCACAGCACGGACTACAAAAATATTATATACAATAACTTAATACACATAATTGACTTAGAGATATATCAACAGAGCGTAGATACAATTTTTGACTCGCTGACGACTTTAGACAAATTTTATAACACCAAAGGCTCAATTGAAAGAACAAAAGCCAAATTAAAGGATGTCGAATGCAAGCTAGCGGCACTAACCCCAATAATACGAACGAAAAGACGTCTGATCAACGGATTGGGTGCTGCTTTAGTTTTATCACGGGTGATATGGATGCAACGGTCTTGATGTGGAGCAATCCAAAATCCAAAATGAATTGGATAACTAAGTAACCATTAACACGAAAATGCTCCAAAGGTTCGAAAACATAACAAACCACATAAACAAATAACAAACCAATATCGAAAACTTTTTTAACAAACTTAAACAGTAACAGAATGCGCAAAAACGAAGAAATAATCCTAACAGCGCAATATCTTAGTCAGATTAACTATAATATCGACCTCCTTAATAACCATATAACCAATATAGCAGAGACTATATTCATGGCCAAAGTAAACATAACCCCAAAATGTATCCTTAGTAGAAACGGATTAAACGAAATACAAGAAATATTAACTAACCAATCTATCGAAATTAACTCATATATACGAAATGCTTGGCTTACAAGCATATTACAACAACTCTAAGATCATAATTCATGTGCAAATACCAATCCTATATCCCGAATCCTATTCCCTACTACATATCATTCTACTACCAATAAAAAAAACCAAAGAAATCGATCACCCATCCTACGTCCTATATAATCCCCTATATATCCAATACCTTAAAGAAGAATGTCCCAAGTTTGGAGGCATTTATTACTGCAAAAACACATCATACCAGGAAAACACAAAACAATCACCATGCCTAGGACAACTCCTCAACAATCAACCCGGTCAATGCAACCTGAACGACGTCGGACCAATCTCCAAAATTTTACAACAAGGGTGGCCGTGGTGTAGTGGTAGTAGCAAACACTTCTCACTCGGAGGGTTCAGGTTCGAATCCTGCCCATGGCAAGTCAGTTTTTCATTGTGTAATTGGAACTCAGACAGAAAAATTCTGCGTGTGAAGGCATAACACTGACACGTAGATTTGGCTGTTGTAGAGTTTCAAGCACAGAAAAGAAAAATACTGTGATTTACCTCGAATCACTCTGAGTGAATCTCCGTCCTATTCGGACTCCCACCCCTGGAGAGCAAACATAGAAACCAAACACACCTGGGTTTCAAACCACTACAAAAACAATTTTCCTTTCTCCTCCTTCTATCTTTCCGCCCGAGCCCTGGCAACAGTAAAAGGGTATCTAACCCCTTAGGCTCGCGTAAATTATAAAAAAAAAAAAAAAAAAAACCAGAACCTAACCAGATATTACTCTTTCAATCCCCACCTATAACTATTAACTCTACCTGCAATTACGGACAGCATCAAATCTCGGCTAGCTTCTACCAAATTGGGATGCCACCATTAACGGAATCAACTACAGGAACATCCCGCCATCTTCTGGCAAGAAATTCATATTCTGACAATATCCTACTAACAATTTTTCATCAATTCTATAAAAGATAAACTAAATCTTCAAAAATTGAAGTCACTCAACATAGAAAACCAGGAATAAATCAAGATGATCCGTTCTACAACACAAAAACAGCTACATTATTTTCACACCTCATTATCTATTACAACACGGTTCAAATTTATTTTACTTTTTAAATAGAAATTAGAATTAAGTTCAGTTGTAATAAGCTTATTAATAAAGAAAGCAAAAGAAAGTTAGCACCCGCAACTCGGCCGCATCCCATCAACATCCCGACCCAAATTGGTCTTTTAAGGCTCAAATCGTTCCTGGATTTTCTTCACACGTTCTCCCTTTTGCTCAATCTATAAAGAATACCAGGTTCACGACACCAAATCTTTTCCCTACTATCACTAAACCTTTAAAGTCGTTTCAAAGCAGAGTTTCATTTAACCATGTTCTTGCGCCTTCTAACCAAGTTCGAAATGACGTTGCCACATCCTAATTTTATTAGTTCCCATGCACTAAAACCAACCAACTCTTCATCATCTTCATCTACCAATTCCCCTGATCCAATTCCCTGCATTAGTCAAGATTCTAGATCCGAGGTGCTTAACTAACCTGTCCCTTCTTCATTTCATTCTCACCCGAAGTACCTTGACTCACTCCTTCCACCCACTGTGAAACTCACTCAACAATTTTCAGATATGAATGATGAAAGTCGTTAAGTTTGAGAGACCGCCGCTTTTATGAAAATGTTCGGCTCTACCTTGCCTGCTTTACTGAAAATTTTCGGCTCTACCTTGCTTACTTGCACGACAAACCCTACTCCGATTGTATTGATGGCATAGCCAAAACCAATATTATAAATTCGATTCAACGAGTAGATCTTTCTATCTTTCTATCAAGCCAGAGGAATTGATGCAGATTTTCGTTCGCCACCAAGAGAGCTTCGACATGTCTTCCGATGAATTTCATAAAGATCTTTCTACGCTGTCTTCGCATGTCAGCTCTAAATGTCTTTCCCGCTTACAACTATTACAGTTCCTAACAAACTGAATTTTGTATCCTGCAGTCCAAAATGCCCGTTCATTTCCTACCAAAATATAAGAGGTTTGCGCTCTAAAATCTCCGCGGTATATCTCAATTCTCAAGTCTCTCTAATTGTTCTTACTGACATTAGACAACATGCGCTGTTTGCTCCAAATTTCAACGTTTTTCGAAAAGATGGATTTGAAAGAGCTGATAATCCCTATGACCGAGGTGCTAGCAATCCGGAACTGTTTTCATACAACTCCTGTTGACATTCCTTATACTCGTACTTTGAGTTAGTATGTGCCAATATTACTCTCATTCATTCACCCTTCTCAACCAATTGAGACTTATCGACAGTAGTTCACGCAATGGATTTCTTGGCTTATGATGCACAACCTGAAGATAGTATTATTCTAGTAGGGGATTTCAACTTCCCTCAAATAAATAAGGGTGGCTTCCGACGTCTCACGAGTAATTCCTCCTCTGAAAAAGAAATATTCACTGTGGACTGCCTAACCAACTCAAGATTAGTGGAATACCTAATACAATGAACAGATAAATCTACCCTGTTTTCACATCCTATTCGGATAACTGTGTCGCTTATAGGAGTGAACATCTTCTTTCCACCCTAGACCGCCTTCATCGCCCCATTAACAGCAACAATAACTTTGACTTTATTGCTGAGACAACTAACATTGACCCTGCGCTATAACTTTCTATTCATTAATTTTCTCCTGCTTTGAACAATCGGCTCCACATACCTTCCGAAAGGACTGCATGCCAGCTCTCTCCGTAATAATTGAAACAAATTGTGGCACAAATTCCTAAGAATTCGATCTGAATCTGACTATAGTAATTATGGATTTTGGACTTGGACTTTGCGAGTCAATTTACCTTGAGTACCTTTACCAAATGCAATTTAGTTTAGTCTCGGACTCTAAACGCTTCTGCCAGTTTGTTAATACAAATATAAAGTCAGACGGCTACCCATCTATGTACATTCAAATTGAATCTTAATGAATCTTCTGCCGACCAAAAACAATTGCAAATTTATTTGCCTGTCATATTAACAAATGCTTTTCTAACAGGAACCTGAAGCCGATCATAGTTACTTTAGCTATATGAGAAACTGTCCTGAAACTTCGTCCATCTCGTTAAATAAGACAACATCTTTGGTATCTGAAAGCATTACCAAACTTAAAGATGATTTTTTCGTCCGGCTCTGATGGCCTTCTTGCTATTCTAATAAAAGAGTGTAACCCATCTCCGTCCTCCATTCGCTACCCTATTTAACTTATATGTTTCAACAGGTACTTTCCTCTTCCAATGGAAGGAATCTTCCATCCCTATTCATAAAAAAGGAAATGAGGCCGAAGTCGATAATTATGAGCCCGTAGCAAAACTCTATTGCATACCCAATCTTTTTGAAAGCATAGACTCTCACTTCCGTACTGAGGTCACTACAGGACGATTTCATGAAAGGTAAATCAACCATCACTAACCTAATTGAATTCATTTCTAGAACACTTTGGCTTTAGAAGACGGTGACGAAGTCGATTCAATTTCCACAGATTTCAGCAAAACATTCGAAAAAATTTCTCACCAACTTATCGTTTTCAGACTAAAAAAACTTGGTTTCTCCTCTCATTTTGTGGCACGGATCAAATCCGATTTAGAAGATCGAGAATACAGATTCATCTTTAGACATTCAATATCCGGCCCCAGCAAAACAACATCTGGTGTCCCTCAGGGTAGTCACCTTGGACAAATCAGTGCCTAGCTGACCATCGACAAGTGCACACGAGAAAGTGCACTTGTGAACTTCGCTCCGGAGAAAAAAAAAAAAAAACTCGCTCGCCCGAGTCAAAACAAAATAAAAACAGAATAACCAAAAAAATAAAATCAAATCAACTCGTACGGGAGAAAAAAAAACAACAAAAAATCAAAAAAAATTACAACATCAACGCGCGAGTGCAGTGAAATTCACAGTGCGGGCATCCCAACCTTCCTGCCCCTGGTCATACTGTTGCTTGCACTCGGTCACTGCCGTTGATGTATTACATTGTTATATAGGCCGTGAGTATGCATTTTGTTGGTGTGCTGTTTCCTATTGTTGTAAGGGCATAACATCTACAACAATTTGATTCAGTAAACCAACTCTGATTTTTTTTTTCCTCACAGCTGTGCTTAGTAACGTCGGTGTTTGTGTTTTTTGTGTTTGACTTTCTTTATAATGACTCGGGAATTTAGAGTGGACTTTGCAAATATACGCGGCCTAAAAAGTAATCACTTTTCAGCGTACGTCAACGTCTGTAAATACAGACTAGCTGTTTTGGCACTTAGTGAAAAATAGGTAGATCCCCGCCCACACCTCTCAGATCACTATGATCTGAAGCTACCTGTCTACGAACTAGTGCCATTATTCTTCTCTCACCGCGGTCTCGCCATTTACGTGTGTAGTGATGTAGCTTACCAAACTCCACCTCAATGTAGTCCCTGTTCCAATCCGGAATCCAATTTCATGTGGTTAAAATTCCCTCACCGTAAGTAAATTATCCACTACTGCTTTATTTACAGAAGCCCCTAAGTGGACAGCAATTCGACTTTTAACGAGTTTGGTGAACAGTCTCTCTCCCTTCAAAGAAATGTATCCCTGTATCCTCATACTGAAATCGTTATTACAGGCGATTTTAATATACACAATTTTGGATGGCTTCGACATTCTGGATAGACAACACCCGAAGAACAGTGTGTTGAGATCTTCGCTGCGGAAAACAGCTTAACGCAGCTTGTAAATGAGCCCACGTGAATACCAGACGTTGATAGTCATACCACCAATACCCTGGACTTGTCTTTAACTTCTCACCCTAATAAGTACACCGTTGACGTGCTCTCCCCTCTAGGCTCGTCGGACCATTGTGTCATATCAGCTAATTTCTCGTACACCGACCACACAATTAGAGAAAAAATTCCTAAAAGAAACGTATGGCAATACGAGAAAGCCAACTGGAGCGGTATTAACAGCTTCTTTAGGAATTTTAACTGGTCGTTATGTTTCCTCGATAACGACGTGGATGCCGCTGCTTATATGATCACAGACACCATTCTCTTTGGAATGAGATCCTTTATCCCTCATCGGATGAAGAGTATCAAACCAAAAGAAAAGGCATGTGTAACGAGGCTATCAGGGTTAGAGAAATGTTTTTTCGGTCCTTCAAGACCAACCCGACCGAGGAAAACGGAAAAAATTCAAACGAGCCAGGAATGACTGCAACGTCTTTCTTAAGCGTGGGAAATTTCAGTACGACCAAAAGTTGAGGCAAAAAATACTACAATGTCCCAAAGGTAGTAAAAGCTTTTGGTCGTTTGTCAAAAACATCAGAAACTCTGCCTCATCCTCCATCCCAACGCTCATTCACAATGACATTCCAGCTGTCAGCTCTTTAGACAAGGCCAATCTGCTTGCTGCACACTTTGCGGCCAGTTCAACACTCCAGTAGCAAGAGTACTTAAAGATCTCAACACACATAAATCCGCTGGTTCAGATGGTATATTTCCCCTTCTTCTGAAGAGGTGTTCTTCCTCGCTGGCAAAAACACTGCGTAAGCTTTTTTATCAATCCTACTCTACAGACCCATTGGGCTAACGTCACTTCTTTCCAAGGTCATGGAAACGCTGATAAATCGTCAGCTCATGAAATATATCGAAACACGAAAACTTCTCAATGACCAGCAATATGGTTTTCGTAGTAACAGGTCCACTGCTGATTTGATGGCATGTCTCACCGAAAAGTGGAACCAAAGCGTACATCAATCTGGCGAAAGCAAGATAGTTGCACGTGATATTTCTAAGGCATTTGACAGAGCTTGACATCAGGCTCTTTTGTCGAAAATGCGTGCATTTGAAATCGATGACTAGTTTCTTCAATAGAAACTACGTTTCGGAACGTTCAATTCAAGTTGTCTTGGATGGTTTCAATGCTGGTGTGCCCCAGGGCTCCGTTCTGTTCTATTTTTAATTTTCATCAACGATCTCTTGTCTGCTAATTCTAATCCAATATATTACTTTGCTGACGACAGTACTCTCCGCTTTTCATATTAGTTCCCTGACTCACATCGCTGCTCTTCCGCTGTAGAACGGGAACGGTAGCGTATGTTAAGCTCATTAAATTCTGATATTACCAGCATAAATAATTGGGTAACCACCAATAGAGTAGAATTTAATGCTTCTAAAACACAATGCTGTCTGCTGTCGTTAAAGCGAAATTTAAACACCCAGCCATTATCCATGAATGGCACTTGCATCGTCGAAACCGATAAACTTTCCATTCTCGGAATGTTTTTCAGTGACAGCTTAAGTTGGAATGACCACATATTCGATGTCGTCAAAAATGCTGCGAAAGAAATGTCAAGCGATGTAATCTGCCTCAACCCCTCTGATCTGATCAGCCCGAAATTGGAGCACAATGCCCACATCTGGTCGGGTGCTCCCAAAACATCTCTGCACCTGCTAGATAGGATTCAAATCCGTGCGATAAAACTCATAGGTGATACTAATATCACTCAAACAATGGACACCCTTGAACATAGACGTAATGTCTTGTGTCTCACTCTGTTTTATCGCTATTTCCACCACCAGTGCTCCATAGAAATCGCCAGTAGCATTCCGCCTCTTCAAACTTTTAACCGTAGTACCCGTCTCTAAAATATCATGATAAGCCGTACAACTCGCTTATGGAATGCCCTTCCTAGCTCTTTATTCCCTAGTCATTATAACCTTCAAACGTTTAAAACCAGCGTCCACCGGTACCTCTCTTTTCATCCTCCTTGATTTTCCTCCGCCCGCGCTGTGTGCAAACATTTTAAGGGTACATAAGCCCCTTGAGCGCGCGTAAATTATAAAAAAAAATCATCTTTATTCTAACGATTAACGATACAAATCTGATTTTACTGAATTCTTAAAGAAGTTTTCGGTATGGTGCACACAAAACTTTTTGAAGCTTAACGTCAACAAATGCCAAGAGATAATATCTGTCCTATTTTCTAGCTTCATCAAAGCTACCATTTCCGTATACCATTGATATCTCCAAGTTCCCGACTAATGGATTGACCCCGTTCTTGATAGTCGTTTCTGACGGTTTCTTCCTCTATTTGTTTATTAATACAGTAGGGCAGACTTTTTCTAGCATCGGTTATTTACACTGCCTTTGAAGATGTCCTATTTTGTCGTAGTTCCAGCAGCGCATTCTTTGTCTCTCCCGTGGAGCATCTCGTTCCGCAGCACTAAGTTTTACGCAGGAGCATTAAACAGATGCTACTTCAAAATGCGTTTCTTTGGAATATTGACTGACTGGCTGCTTCCATCGTCAGAGCGAAGGCAAGTGCTTCAGCAAGGGCTCTTTTCTCGGCCATCGTTCCTGCTGACAGTTGCTTTGAATCTGCGATTCCGATAATTTCCTGTCCTGCGGTGCCAGTCTACTCATGTCTGCTTGGAGCTGTTGCATTCGGCTTTGCAATTGGACCTTATAAACCTCCTGCGTGTGGCTATCCCCAAGCCGTTTCTTGATAGCCTGTACTAAAGCTACATAATATTTGTGCTTTTCAGGACCGTGAGAGGCCATTGTTAGGGCAAAGCACTTCTCCTCATTGTCCCAGTCGTTGGCACAGGCAGCCATTTGAAATTGCTTCTTGCAGGTAGACCATAACTTTCGACCCATTATAGCTTTTTTCAAACAATCACAAAACACTTTATTTAATACAGTTACAATTTACCATTAAATCCCCGTTCTCAACCACTTTTACTATGCTTTATAATTTACCACTTAATCACTCTCTTAATTCACATTTCAAATTCCACTTTAAAACTAACTTGCATATATTTTGGGATGCTGATATTTATACCCCCCTGGCATCTTTCGAGAATATTCTGTACCGTTCAGTGTTCCATACAAAATTCTAGATTTCAGAAAACTCGATTCTATTTCCCATTCTCCATGGTTTAGTCTTCTGCTATTCAGATATGGAAATCTTCAGCATTTCAAATATAGATGAAGCTGATCACATTCAAACGGATATCACACACAATTTCTCGAAAATTGGACCTCTATAATAGAACGCGCTTTGTACGAGGCAGCCATGGTGGGCATATATATGTATGCCCAAAACTATTTTCAAATATTAAATATTACGAAATAGTGTTTTAAATATATTTTGTAACCAGGTTAACTTCTTTGTGTTTTATTTGATCAAAAAATCTGAACCTCTAAAAACCACTCATACACCGGGAATAGTTTGGGGAATCGAGGCTAAAAAGAGAGAGCACAGCAGGGTAATGGATAAATCCTTTAAAAAGTCGTGTTACATTTCAGTTAAAACGGCCATGCCGATGGATCTGCAAGCGCATCTCTTTTTTTGACAATGTATTTGAAGGTACTCAAACTACAATCTTCAATCAAGTAATTTACAAGTAAGTGCTTGGATTATGCTCAACGAAAAACGGGTTTTCCCTAATTTGTAAGACCCACTTTCCAGAATCGGAGTTGTGAAGTTAATTCCTTGATTTTGTTTTGTGTTGATCATATGCAAGACAAGTTATTTCTCTTCAAAGTTGCCAGCAGTTCTGGAAATGAACCATTGTTGCCCAGTAACTTGAAGACATCCAATAATGCAGAAAAATTGGAATTAGACCTTGGTTTTGAATATAGTAGACTATATAAAAGATTTTTAAGTTCATTTAAAATCCAGCGGAGCATAGAAGAGGTGCGTAGCTGTGCCCAGGAAGCCGCTTCAAAAATTAGGCAATGACGTTATTCTCGTCTTCTCAAAACAGCCTTTCCTCGAAGTTGTCGAGCTTGTATCAGAGTCGGTAGGAGACAGTTTGAACATTTACTATAATTTTAGGTTAAATAAAGTTTAAATAATATTTAACATCATTTTTGACTACATCCTTATGAGCACGTGCAGTTAAAGGTGAGAAAAGACAATTTTTTTTTAAATTTTTGATATTCAGTTGAATTTGCTCCTTCTGAATATTAATACTGTATTATACTATTTTGAGATCTGTATTAAACACATTTTTTTAACAGTTAGCCACTTAGGTTCCATGCACTTATTTTACACCCGAATTACTCAAACTTTAAAAAAAATAAACATTTGCAAATTTCATGCTAAAAATAAAAGTTAAAATGTTTTTTTTTTTTAAATATACCAATGGCTACTTATAATATTTACTGCATATCAAATAAAATAGTCTATGAAGAATATTTTCACGCAAAAAAAACTGATATATTTCATTTGTTGATGCCGTAGTGTTAAGAAACGTAAAGTCATGTGGAACAAATAGACTTTTTTTTTAAAAAAATTACATAACTTATAAACTAATTGGGATAGATCTTTTTTTGTATTTATTTTATTTGGTAGCCCGATAGCCCCCTTATGAGGTGTTTCAAGCTTATCCATTATTTCCTGGACACCCTGTATATAATATAGAAGTATACTTCTGCTATACTAAAAAATATTTAAAGATGGATATTTTGAAATCATCATATACGAGGGGCGTTCAATATACTGTCGGTATCGATATGGAGGAAAATGCGAATTCAATTTAAATTGTTTTTATTTTTCAATATAATCTCCCCTAACATCAATGCATTTGTTACATCTTGAGATAAGCTTTTTTAAACCCTCAAAAAAATAAATTTCCTCTTTCTCTGCAAAATACCCATTTATTGCCGACTTGAGTTCTTCATCATCCGAAAATCTTTTTCCACGAAGACATTTTTTCAAATCCGGAAACAGGAAATAATCACTAGGGGCAAGGTCTGGACTATAGGGTGGGTGTTGGATTTCTTCGAAACCACAATCTCGCGCAGCAGCCATGGAAACTCGCGCCATGTGAACGGGAGCGTTGTCATGAAGAATCAACACACCCGCTGCGAGTTTACCCCGTCTTTTCTTTTTAATTACCTCCCGCAAATTATGCAAAGTGGAAGCATAGGATGTGGCGTTGATGGTTTCACCTTTTTTTTTGTACTCAATGAGCAAGATTCCCTTTGAGTCCCAAAAAACTGTGGCCATGAGCTTCCCGGCAGACGGAGTGTCTTTGAACTTCTTCGGGGGTCTGTTCCTTTTTTATGCAACTGCATGGACTCTTGTTTGCTTTCAGGGTCATAGTGGTGGACCCATGTTTCGTCCCCAGTAACAATTCGATCCATAACACCGTCCGCGTTCTCACTACACATCTCCAAAAGCTCTCTACAGCATGCGATTCTCACTTTTTTTCTGAGGCGCTGTGAGCATTCGTGGCACCCACCTTGCACTGACCTTTGAAAGGTTAAGATGGTCATGAAGAATGGTGTGAATGGTACCAATTGAAAGCTTGGTGATCTCTGCCATCATTTTCACCTTTATTCGGGCATCCTCAAGAACAAGTTTTTCGACTTCTTTGATGATTTCTCCCGTACAAGCAGTAGCCGGGCGCCGGAGCGGGGGTCGTCTTCAATGCTCTCTCTGCCTCTCTTGAACTCACTTGACCACTTTTGCACGGTTGATAATGAAGGTGCGGAACCCTGGTAAACAGCCACCATCTCTTCATGAATAGTTTTTTGACTTTTTCCTTGCTTAGTGAGAAATTTAATTACAGCGCGATGATCAATTTTCACCAACATCGTCTCAGTTGCCATTATGATTCTGTTTAACTAGAGATAAAACGCGAATTAATAATCACATTTATATCAAATTTTACATGAATGCACTAAAATAATAGTACTACTTGATAAAGAAGTCAATTAATATATATACACAGCTTCACCCCGATACCGAGAATATGTTGAACGCCCCTCGTACATACACAGGATCAAAATAATAAATTCGAGGTAGTTAAGAACTTCATCTATCTTAGCTTCGCAGTAACAGCAGCAATGACTCAGCGCAAAAGTTAGACGCAAAATTACTCTTTCCAACCTTACCAACCGCTGTTTCCTTCGTTTCAAGAGGCAATTGGGGAACAGAATAAACCAGCCTGGTCCTTGCCGAAAGTGGATGAAAATGCACTTGGCTATTTCATGATAAAAATACTATTTTCGGACCCGCTTGTATTTGTAATGGAGGAGGAGTTTCAACTATGAAATGTATGGGCTGTACAGCGACAACGGTCTAGTCAAAATTTGAGATGATTGGGCTATATTTAGTGAATGGATACGACAGTTCTGACATCTAAGGTCCCTAAAAATCTTCTTTCCTCTCCTCCTACAGACCCATTACACTTACCCCTTCTTTCCAAGGTCATGAAAACGATGAAAAACCATCAATAAATATCTCGAAACATGAACAATTCTCATTGACCGGCAGTACGGTTTTCGTAGCAATAGGTCCACTGGTGATTTGACCACCGAAAAGTGCTACCAAAGCGTACATCAATCTGGCGAAAGCAAGATAGTTGCATTTGATATTTGTAAGGCATTTGCCAGGGTTAGACATCAGGCTCTTTTGTCGAAAATACGTACTTTTGGGATTAACGACTCTCTTCTTCAATATATTAGAAATTACCTTTCGGAACGTTCAATTCAAGTTGTATAGTATGGTTTCAAGTCTGATATTCACAAAATAAATGCAGGTGTGCCCCAGGGCGCCGTTCTGTCATCGACATACTTTTTATTTTAACTTTCATTAATAATCTTTTGTCTACTACTTCTAATCCAATATATTCCTTTGCTGACGACAATACTGTCTGCTTTTCATATTCCCTCCCGGATAGACGTACCTGCTTTTCAGCTGGTAAACGGGAACTGCAGCGTATGTGAAGCTCATTAAATTTCGCTATCAACAGCATAACCAATTGGAGAACTATCAGCAGAGTGAAATTTAATGCAGAAGAAGTGAAATTTAGATACCCACCCATTATCCATGAATGGCACATCTGGTCAGGTGCTCCTAAAATATCTCCTCACCTGCTATTGTAGATATACTATTATTTATTATTATTACTAATTATTTTTTTATTTTATTAACTAATTCTTATAATTTTCATTCTTATAAATTCATTAAACAATTAAACAATTAAAGTTAAATAATACATATAATGTAATAGAATTCAAGTTCTAAGAAGCAAAATCAAAAAAAAAAGTTGATGACATTCAGTATTTATAAGTAAATAAAAATAAAGTTGAATGCCACTTCAATTGGCTAAATAAAAACTAAATAAAGATTAGTGGGTGGGGTGACCCGTTAAGAATTCAGAGTGAGAAGAAAGAAAAAAAAAAACTTTAAGCATTACAAGAAGCATAATCCAAATATAAATTCAATGCAAACAAAAAAGAAAGAATTATAATTGTATATAAAAAAAATGCAAAAAGAAAGAAAGAAAACAATGAAAACGAAGATTAAACCAAAATATCAGAAATACGAGATTCTAATGCAGCATAATCAAGTCTGATGAGCCACATTTTTACGCGTTTTAGGAACGTTCCAGGTATTGTTATTCTCCTGATTGACTGAGGGAGTTCATTAAATAAACAATAAGCCAAAACCGAGAAAATATTACGATATGCAGTGGTACGGAAGTTGGGTACAGAAAAAAAGTTAGAAAGGTTTTCATGAAGATTATAAAAGGAAATTAGACGAAAGTTGCAATTACCCGACTTCATAAAGAAGATTTTTAACACTTTGAAACAATACAAATGACGAACAGGAAGAATTTTCAGGGCACAGAACAAAGGAAAGCTAGAATATCTACCCGATTTTCGACAAATTTTTCTTATGACATGTTACTGCAGAATCAAAAGTGGTAGTATTTTATTTCGATACACACCCCCCCCAACAAGCAATTCCATATTGTAACTTGGATTGGAAAAGACCATAATAAATTATCTTTAATAGCTTGGTTAAGCATACGTTACGCAAATAATAAAAATGACGAAGTATGCATCGGAAATACTTTTTCAAATTATTGGCGTGATTCGTAAAGTTCATCCTTGAAGGATAAACCCCATATATTTAAATTCGTTTACTCTCTCTACTAGGAAACAGTTATCACTACAGGTAATATTACAACATACAAACAATAGACGTCTATACAAACAATAGACGAACAATAGCAATTATACAGTTTATATCTATAACATTCAGGTGAGTGAAAGTACACATTAGCTTCCAAATTGTATGAGGAAGATAAGCTGAAGAACATTATCTTGATTATTACGAAATTATGTTCAGCAAACCAGTGTCTTAATAAACTTAGATCCCAATTCACATTAGAAATTAGGTCCAAAGGACTGTTTAATCCGTAAGTAAAACCAATGTCATCAGCAAAAGCAGTAGGTTTACCTTTGAAATTAAGCGCAAAGAGTGAATTGATGTAGACCAAAAACAGAATTGGACCCAAAACAGAACCTTGTCTCACACCCAGGTTCAGGAACCATATTTCGCTCCTTATATCATATATTTTCACTCTTTGCGACCTTTTTTCAAAATAAGACCTAAACCAGTGGAGCATGAAACCACGAAAACCAGCTTTTTCCAATTTTCTCAACAGGAAATTGTGGTTGACCATGTCGAATGCCTTGGTAATATCAATAAATAAACCAGCCGTACATTTTTTCCCATCGAGGTGTGACATTATTTGGGAACAAAACTGTAAGAGCGCATCTTCCGTCGATTTGCCTTTTAGAAAACCAAATTGAACTGGATTGAAAAAACCTAGTTTTATGTAAAAAACTCACAATTCTATTTTTCATTAGCTTTTCGAAAATTTTTCTAAAAACAGAAAGAAGTGAGATTGGCCTGTAGTTACCAATTTCCTCAGAGGGACCTTTTTTGAGTAAAGGAATGACTTCAGCGCGTTTAAGATCTTCAGGAAAGACTCCTTCAAACACGCAACGATTGTAAACATTTGCCAAGACATCCACTATGAAACATGCAATTTTTTTAACTATACAATTTGAAACACCATCAGCTCCGCACGAAGTAGAATTCCTTAAAGTACTAATAACTTTAGAGATTTCAAAAGCCGTTGTGGGCTGAAAAACAAAACTACAACATTGTATTGGTTCAGCAAACCCACTAATAGAAGGACAAGTACGACAGATCGGTTGGACAGGACTCGGTTGTAGGCTGCAGCCAACATTTGTAAAATAACAATTAAAAGCATCAGCAATAGCGATTACGTCAGACAGTTCAGAGTTATCAACACTGTTTTACGTAGGTTTTTTAGAAGCAGTAGGTTTATTCAGTAAGCTATTTACAACTCGCCATTCATTTTTTAGATTTCCCTGTGCAGAGCTGAGTTGAGCACGGTAATAGTTATCTCGACATATAGGAATCTCTTTTTTTAATTCAACACATAATTTCTTATACCTTCTTTTTAGATCCTGGTTATCAGGATACTTATTGCACTTAACTCTGAGTTTGTTTTTACACAAAACTTTGTTTAATAATAAACTGGATATCCAAGGTTTAGTAAGTCTTTTAACAAATTTTTTGGACGACAGAAATGAGGAACACGATAAGATGTGCTTCTTAAGAGAATCAATGAAGATTGTATACGCACTAGATGAATCGGTACAAACATAAACATCCTCCCATGACTCATTGCATAGATTATTTTTTAGCCTAATAAAGTCAACTTTCACTCTTCTTTGAGGGGAATTAAAAGAATTACAGCCTCTAGTTATAGAGAGTTTTACTAAAAGACCCGTCATACAGTGATCAGTAATTTTCGGGTCAAAGACGCATTTTTCGCATTCATAGAGCGTAACATTACTGAGACGCCCATAAATATGATCCAGACAGCTCCCTGAAACAGGCCTAGTGGGTTCATTAATACAGCATGCTAGACCATGCGAAGCAAGTAATGCCAAATAACTAGAAACAGTTACATTACCATCCAGACTATTGATGTTTAAATTTCCAAGAACAATTAACTTTTTCGCTTTTTCCCTACTTAAAAGATCAGAAAACTCATTTAAGAAAGTCACAACATTGTCTATAGACACATAAAAACACATACAATTCATTGTTAATTTTAACGGAGACCTTTAAAACATCAGCACTCAATAAATCAAAACGCACGACATTATGAATTACGTGGTCATCTTTGACAAAACAACCAACTCCACCTGCAGCGTAGTTTTCATTTGTTTTAGCCACAAACTTGAACCCGGGCATAATAATCGATTTCTGACAAAAAAACAATATCTGAAACGCAAGCAAAAGAATCAAGGTGAGTAACAAGAGCTTCAAAATTTTCTCTCATACTTCTAATATTCTGATGAACAATAAAAAATTTATCGTTGCAGAAGGAACTATTCTTAAAAACGTTATCACACTTAGAGTTACCTAGATTAGAGGTATAAAAGTCATCAAATAAATCTGTATCAAAATTCATTAAATAAAACAGAAAATGAAAAGCACTAGATGAGTGCAAGATCATTAAAAGATTTAATGGACAAGACTTTTCCCCCTTCAACCTTTCTCAAAAGAATTTGGTTATTATTGTACCTACATATCTTCCGCCTTTCTGTTTCATTGCTTCCTTCGTCTTCATTGAGAGAGCCTGAGTAAACTTCGTAAGCGAGTCGTTGATGTCATGTCATTGCGGTAGCACTCCTTACTCTGCTGCTGCTGCTACCGCTGCTGACGAGAGGACCATCGATGCCAGTCGCATGCGTGTTGAGATTATTTTTATTGTTCCTTTTTGCGCACATAATTCGTTGTTTTGTTGTTAGACTATGCATAGCAATTCTCAATTTCATTCTCGGGAATATCGATGGACAGGGCTTTGGAAAAAATCTGTTGTGCTGTCCTGTTAATATTGGTGTCATTGACATTTGACACACCCACAATTTCTATTGACTTACGGAGAAGGTGTTGTTGTTGCCAATTTAATTTGCTTTCCAGAACATTGACTCTCGATTTGAGCTCCGCATTTTCAGTTCTCAACTCATTTAGTTGTAGTAAGAACCGCTGGTTAGTTTCCTCCAACTTCGAAAGTTTTGCGTAGATCATTTGGAGAGTGCAATGACTCTCACTGTCATTGATGGGCGTGGACTCTTCAGTTGTAAGCAAAGTGTTGTTGCTAATCGCTTGTACAGTATTGGTGTCAGTTGAAGCCGGAGCACTATTATTTTGTAACTTGTGTACCACCGGCACTGGCATATGAAGAGAACGGCGTCTTAACACAGCACATTTGCCGCATCGTAATGGTTTAGCACTGGATTTAAAGTAATCGGCATCTTCTTTAGTGATATTAACACAAGTAAAATGAAAAGAATGTTTGCAATCATTGCAGTTTATTTTAGTACAACAACTACGATCAATTTTTTGTAAACACACTGAACAATTCATCTTGTAAAATAGATTTAATAAGTATAAGTTTTTAGTGACGCGCACCCCACGACAACTCACAACCCTCGAACACCGACGTAAAGTCTCGTGTCTCGTAAAGTCTCCATAGAAATCGCCAGTAGCATTCCGCCTCTGCAAACCTTCAACTGTAACACCCATATCGCTATAAATACTCATCAGTATATCCTCAAGCCCACTTTCGGACGTAATGTCAAATATCGTGATTCATTCCCAAGCCGTACAACTTGCTTATGGAATGCCCTGCCGAGCTCTCTATTTTCTATTTACTATAACTTGCAAACATTTAAGAACAATGTACATCGGTATCTCTCTTTTCTTTCTCACTAATTTTGCTCCGCCCGCGCTTGTACAAAGGGTGAGGGTATCAAATCCCATGACCGCGCGCTAATTATAAAAAAAAATCAGGTGGTGCACCAAGTGAAAGGGGATCTTAGTCACTTATTATTTGATTTATGTTCATAATTTACATCAAGTTTAAAAAAAAAAAAATTAAAATAATTATTCATTACTGACTATGGCATATGCGTTGTTAAAGTGTTTTTTTTATTATTCTTTGTTTTTGTTAAAATAAAGTGTGCAATCTAAAGAAGTCAGTCGTGTACGATACGTACGTACGACCGAAACTCAAATTGCCAACCAACCTTAGGCCAAGAATCAAGTAAATACCATCTGGCTACTTTCGTTTAGTGGAACTAAGGGACCATCGTGTAGTCATGTAGATTTCCGTTTAACTAACGGTTCGGCCAGACCCACCGCTATTAAGTTAGCGGTATTGGGATGATTTTCTGTTCGTTTTGGGTAAACTTAGCTCTGGATATTTTTTAAGGGACAGGGATGAGATGTCAAGATTTTAAGTATCGATTATATTCTGAGGAAAAAAACCTCAGAAGGCGCGAAAGTAACTCTTGAAAGTGAGAGGTGAGGAGAACACCTCTCTTCAGTCACCAGCATAATTGAATTCCAAGAACGGTTTTCCAGGAAGCTGTTAGGCTAGGTTGGGTAATAGTGGGTGTTGTAGAAACCAACACACTTGAGCCTATTAGCCCATTGTGATACCATGTGGATCTGTTATCCTCCTACTCTTGGAAGTAGATAGGAGACTCTTAACTTCTATATTGATTAGATCGCTCAAGCCGTTGTAGAACAAACCTCCTGAGTGGGGTCTTTGGGAGAGAGCTGGACATGTAGTCCATGCAGCCTCTGCAGAAATCATTAGTAATAATGACAACCCTTCTATCATGCTCACCTAACATATAAGACAGTGTCCAATGATGACACTTATGATAGCGCTGAGATGCTTCCTATTTTGAAAGATCAAACTCTAAGAGCGATTCAGATCCATCTTTGGACAGATTTCTTTAGACGCTGGATAGGTTTATCTAGCAAGGACAAGACTCTTTTAATCCCCAAAATGTCTGCCTAAAACGCTCTACAGTGATTTCGGAAGCGGAAGGACAGGCTTATATTAAGTTTATAATATATTATTATAAAATAACACGAACTAAAAAACGAACAGAGTAGGATCTTCCCCAATTGGATGTCGGATGAACTCCGTGTGTGTTTCGCTGTTGTTACCACTGTGGGAACATTATGTTTGCAAACTTATATCCTTCATTACAATGAAGGACGAAGTATTAGAAATAGGTAAAGAAAAAAATATAATAATTTAAATCCAAACGTGATTTAATATGAAATAAGCATATTTTAAGGAGCCGTGGTGTTAAGAAAGCAATTGAAGCAAGCAGAGAAAGCTAACTTGATCAATCAAATTCAAAAATATTGGACAATTCGACTTCAAAGAACTATAATTGAGTAGAGTATATAATAGTATTGAGATTCACAAGACTAGCTTAACCCGAAAGGGGAGTTAGCGAAAGTGAGGGAAATTTTTACATACTCGTATCTAAGATTTACTTGTGTGAGTTAAAAATGTAAAAAAAAAACAATTGTAATTTGAATGCTTAACAATGTGAAGCCAGTTTTACGTAAGTGATTTTTTTATATTTATGGGACATAGGTTTTATGTAATCTCAAAGCAGAAAATATTTTCTCACCAATATAATTCTGTAGCTCAAAGTTTAATTTATTTTGAGTAAACCGACCTGTAAAATGATATACTTTTTAACTTGTGTGGAAGAAGTAATTGTTAATTTTTATTTGCGATTTCAATTTCTACTGACAATAGTTTTGCAACATAAATATAAACCTATGTAAATATATTGGAGTATGTTTACAAATGATGTCGTAACATAATTTAGATTAAGGAATTCCGCTTTTATTATACGCACATACACAAGTCAGCTCATATTGTATATACTCGAACATAGTACAAGCTCTCCAAATATTCCTCCAACTGCAGAATCGAACACTCAGCCGGTAAAAAATGAAGCATCTCCAGATGATATACGCTAAACTGTTAAAATTAGAAGACTGTAACACCCGTTTTTTTCCAAGAATTGGCTGAATTGAGAGAAGAGAACGCAGAGCTTAGAGCAAAAGTGCAAAATCTAGAGTCTTTATTAAATTGGCAAAAACAAGAATCGCTAATAAACTTTATAGACATTGTTGGTGTCACTTATGTCAATGAAACCAATGCAATAGAAAAGGCAAAACAAATTTTTCAGCGACACTCTATCTATAGATGTTGCTGACAGTGAAATTATGAGTTGTTTTATCAAAAAAATCTCTCGCTCTACATCTCAGCCTAAGCCAATCATCTGTGTAAAGTTCTCTAACCTTACAACGAAGCAACGCATAATGCGTGCAAAGAGGACGAACAAAAACAAGCTAAACTCTCAGGTGGTTGACACTTCCAGTGGAGATGTAAACTCAAGCAAAATCTAGAACAAAGGTAGTAGACTATTTGTCAACGACTCGTTTACTCGCTACACGCAAACCCTTTTAATAAAGACGAAAGAGACAGCAAGGGAAAAAAGGTGTAAAATACGTATGGTTTAGTAAAAACAAAATTTTATTAAGAAAAGAGGAGGTTGGAAGAGTTATCTCAATTAGATTATTTAGTGATATCTCACTCATTTAAGCTTTCATCTTGTATTTTTTTTGTAATTACGAGTAGATTATGAATTCAAACAATGATTTAATCGATAACTCTACTTTCCTTCTCCAATGCAAACCTCACTGTGATGCTGTTCCTACTAATAGTTCTTATTGTAATGAAAAATTATTTATTGTTCATCAAAATATTAGAAGATTGAGAGAAAACTTTTCTGCGCTCGTTGCACATATTAACACGTTTGCGTGTGTCCGGGTAATGTGGTGGTGTCTGAGATCTGGATATATGAGGTTGAAGAAAATGATTACTTCCTGCCCGGTTATAGTTTCTTTGCTAAGACAAACGAAAATTATGCAGCGGGTGGCGTTGGCTGCTTTATAAAGAATGCTTTTAAAATCATTGATGTTTCCAAAGTGAATTGTCCTACTGCAGATGTTTAAAGGTGTCCATTGAAATAAATAATGAAATGTTTGTTTTTTATGTGCTTACAGATTGCAGATCTCTAATGTGTCGATGTTTATAAATGATTCTTCTGTAGTGTTAGATAGGGAGAAATCCAAAAACTTAATTGTTGTAGGTGATTTTAATGTTGATTGTCTAGATGATAGTCCCACGGTATCTAATTATCTCTCTGTTTTAGCTTTACATGGCTTGATAAACGTCATCAATGTGCCTACTCGGCCTGCATCAGGTACTTGTTTAGACCATATTTATGGTCGTTTTCGAAATGTTGCTTCTGTAGAGTGTGAATGTTGTGTTTTTAATCTCCTAATTACTGACCATTCCATGACTGGCATTCTATTCAACGCAAAATGTAATATCAATAATCAGACCAAGAAATGTTTTCAAAGCAAGCCGAAAATAAACTGGACCTAGCTCCGTGATAAATTGTGTTTTGAGTCCTGGAACAATGTTTATAACTGTAGTGATGTAACGAATGCATATTCTAAACTCTTAACCACTCTTAAAATCCATATTGCTAGTTGCAGTACTCTGACCACAAGTAAATCTATATGTAAACTTAAGCCCTGGCTATCTAATCATTTATTAAATAAAATTACAACTAAAAATAAATTTGGTTTAAAGTGCAAAAATTATCCTAGTAATGTATCTCTCAAGATCAAGTATAAAAAGATATGTGCTGATTTAAAAAAGAAATACCAATTTGCCGTGACTTTTACTATCGTGCTCAACTGTATTCAGCTAGAGGTAGTCTCAAAAAAGAGTGGAAAGGTGTAAATACCATCCTCAGCAAGAAATCATCCACCCAAAATACTATTGTCTTACGTAATTCAAATAAGGAAATAACAAGTAAACAAGAAATTGCTGACGCTTTTAACCGACATTTTTCAAATATAGGACTTAAATATCATATTGGACTAACTCATAATTTATGTTCTAAATGTTCTGATGTTGATGATGTAAACTCTGCGCAAAGTAGAAGTTTTGTTTTCGACCCTATAACTCCTTTAGAGATTTTAAGAATTATTGGCAGTTTAAATAACTCAAAGTCATATGGGGTCGATGGTATTTCTAATGTTGTCCTTAAAAATATTGCGTGTTTCATTGCGGATGTATTAGCTGTTGTGTTCAATCGTAGTGTATTTTCTGGTGTTTTTCCAGACGGCTAAAGTGTGCAGATGTCATTCCTTTGCTTAAAAAAGGCTCTCCAACTGAAATAGGAAATTATAGGCCAATTTCTCTTCTGCCAAGCATAAGTAAAATTCTCGAAAAACTTATAAAAATTAGATTAGTCAGTTTTCTAGACAAGACGATGTTCTTTCATCCTACACAATTTGGATTTCAAAAGGGCAAATCAACCGAGGATGTACTTTTAGAATTTTGCTCTCAGATAATACGCAACCTTGACGAAAGAAAATGTACAGCTGCGCTATTCATAGATATAACCAAAGCCTTTGACATTCAGTCGTTCATAGACCTCCGAAGAGATCAGGCGTACTTCGTAACGGCTTTACAAGTGTAGAAGAAAACCAAAAAAAAAAACAAAGAAATATACTTTTAATTAACAATTTATCAAGTGTTCGGTAGCCTGAGTGGCAAAAACGCGGACGACAAATCTCGGGGTTGCTGGTTCGCTTCCCAGCAGCATCCGCGCACGTTTTTTTTTTCTTCTTTTATTTCTATTTAAAAAAACAATAAGTGATAAGAAATAAATTAAAGTGTTTACTACAAAACTAAATCACGTGATGGATGGTGGAGAGCGTTCCGCTCTTCCCATAATGGCAGTTGCAAAAGGCAACAATAGTGTTGCCGGTGCCGTGGCGAAAGCCATCAAAAGGAGGAGCAGATTGAAAACCACTCCGAATTTAACAAAAATAAAAATAAGTGCTGCTTTAGCAGCTGAAACAGAAAAAATCAAAAAACAAAAGTTGATGTTCATGTCCGATGAAGTCCAGTATGAGGGGGGCAACAACAACTTTGCCTCTCTAGCTGCATCTGAGTCGGAAGACGAGGATGAGATGATTAAAGATATAAGCTGCAGCATAGAACAGCTGAAAGAAAAAATGCTTGCTGTTAAGCAAAGACAAACTGCACGCAGGCAGAGGGAGCAAGTAGAAGCAGCGAGCTCACAAAAAATCCAGCAGCAGCAGAAACAACAACTGCAGCAAACAAAAAAGCAGCAGCAGAAACAACAACCGCAGCAGAAACAACAGCAACAGCTGCAAAAACAACACTTGAAACCACAGCAGCTGAAAAAAAGCAGCAACAACAACAACAACAGCAGAAGAAGAAGGAGAAGGTGCCTCCCTTCAACACCTATAAATTGGAGGTGAATGCAACCAATGACCTATGTAAGTTGGTAATTGGTAGTAATTTTAATATTAAGCGATTGGGGAACGATCGCCATGCCATCCACTGTAATACAGTGGAGGGCTACGCGAAAGCGAAAGAGCTCCTAAAGGAAACGACGACGGAGCACTTCTCATTCACACCGAAGTGTGAAAAGCGGCAATCGATGCTGCTGAAGGGGTTGGAAACGTCTTCTGATCCTGAGGAAACCCTGGCACTGCTCAAAGAGAAGGAGTGCGAAGGACTAAAGTTTGTAGGGGTAAAGCCATTTACCACAGCTAGAGCCAGGCGGGAGAAACGGAGTCTGCCGTTCTTCCTGGTGCAGCTCAGTCCCGAAAGCCGTCTGGATAGTCTAAGGAGTATCAATGTCCTAGAATACCAGGTGGTTCACTGGGAAAAACTAAAAAGGAGCGAAGGCATTATAAATGCGTTCGCTGCCAGAGGTTCGGGCACGCCGCGTCGAACTGCCAAATGCAGCCTCGATGCGTGAAGTGCGCAAAGAACCACAGTTCCGAGGAGTGTGCTCTGGGTGTTGACGGAGCATCCGATAGGTCGCAGCTCTCGTGCGTGTTATGTGGAAACGTGGGACACACCGCAAACTATCGGGGTTGTCCTAAGTTCGCTGACATTAAAAAAGCAAAACTGGCTCGGCAGCAGAAGGTGGAGGTCAAACGTTCACCTGTCAGGTTTCAAACACCAGCCGTCACGTCCCAAATTTCCTACGCCCAAATGGCGTCTGGTAGGGGGGCTACTGTACAGCAAGCGACTGCTGCTTCTCCGGCGCCAACGCCGAGAACAACGGAAGCTGCACCTAACATGCTGGCCATCTTGCTCGCAATCCAAGGGCAGATGGCTCAGCTGCAAAAGCAGGTTCAAGAACAGGCCAAGCGGGTGGACCAGATCTACGCACTTCTGCCGGGCCTAACGCAACACATGCCGTAATGGGTACGCACATGGTGGAGCAAACTTTGAAGGTCCTTGCGGTGAATGTTAATTCACTGATTAGGATCGAACGAAGAGCCGCGATGTTTAAATTGCTACAAGACCAAACTCCTGATGTGCTTTTCGCTAGCGAAACCAAGCTAACAGATAAGCACAAACTGGAGTACAATAATTATATTATTAGAAGAAGAAATCGGCGCAGATCCAAACGTGGAGGTGGTGTCGCGATCTTCATTAAAGAAGGTATAAAATTTCACAGAGTGCACAAGGGCGTGTTGCGCAGGTTCCGGGTGTTGGAGGCAGTCGTCGTTTACATCCCACTCCGCAGTGGAAAGCGGTTGTACTTGGCCTCTGTTTATGCACCTGAGGCTTCACAATCCACCCTATTCATTACAGAGCTCGACACGCTTTTTCGACTTCTGTGGCTGGAATCGGGGGAGAATTATTTTATAATCGCCGGGGATTTCAACGCTAGACACAGGGATTGGGGAAATACTTTGCCAAATACTAGAGGGAACCTACTACTCGATTGGTGGGGTCAGCACGATGTCATGTACAGACTCGGTCTTAAAGCGACGGATAACCCGTCGTTTCCCAGAGGCGGGTCTTATTTGGATCTACTGCTTTACGACGAACGCATACGACTGATAGGTACGAATTTACAAACGCTAAACTGTCTGCGCACATTCGTGTATGACAGCGACCATTGCGGTTTTAGCACCGAAATTACAGTTCCCAACGAAATTGCGGAATTGGAGGAGTTTGTCCAAAGATATTCTTACAACTACAGTAAGACTCGATGGACGCG
The DNA here is from genome assembly GCA_949129095.1 of Volucella bombylans. NCBI lineage: Eukaryota > Metazoa > Arthropoda > Insecta > Diptera > Syrphidae > Volucella > Volucella bombylans. The sequence goes on from OX422140.1 coordinate 215,862,370, forward strand.
CTTCTCCGCAACCTTGAACAGAGCGCTCTCCTCGAACACGCTCCACCCACCGTCCAATAGGAATTTGTCATACGAGGAGATCGACAATTACCTAAAACAGATGGACGAGACAATTAAACAAACTATGGACACTACAATACCGCGGTATCGACGTACAACTAACAAAGACCTGTTCCGCAATCCTACTATTGACGCACTGCACCGACAGAAAAGTAGACTTCTGTCAAGACTCAAAAACTTGTACAAACAGTTAACTGACCGACAAGACCCGGAGATTAGGACACTGAAGTCGTCGATTAAAAATATTCAAACGCTAATAAAAGAGAATTACAGAATTTCTGTAAGTTTGTATTGGAACAACAAGGTTCGGGCTGTAAACACCAGCAACCCGAATATGTTTCCGCAAATAAATAAACTATTTCGGAGAAAAAATCAAAACGACCTTCAGTGTCTTAAAATAGCCCGGACAACAGACAACGAGCGGTTACTGAAAATAGCAGGTATCGATCCAAATGAGGCCGCTGATGATGACGACTTTTTTGTGATCGAGGATCCACAGGAGAAGGTTGAGGCCATTGGGGCGACTTTCCAGGAAGTATACAAAGCCATTGATAACATTGGCCCTAATTGCGACCTGCACAATCGCGTCTTGGTGCACGACTTCTGCATTCGAAATGAAATAGGGAACTGGCGATCCGAGGGCTCTGGTTTCACCCGGTTTAGCGACGAAAATATGGCAAATAACGTCATTGTCATTTCGAAGGAAGGACTCCATGAGATCTTCGACACAATCAGGGCTAAGAAATCGGTGGGGACCGATGGTATTCCGAACATCGTGCTTCGACATCTTCCTCTAGAAGCGGTGGACATTTACACCACCCTGTTTAATAATGCAATGAATAATGCACATTATCCAGTGCATTGGAAAACGGCGGTGGTTCAACCTATCCCCAAAAAAGGAAAGGATATATCCAATCCGGCGAATCTCCGGTCGATAAGTCTCCTTCCGAATATCAGTAAGGTTTTTGAAAGGGTAATCCATAGAGCTCTGTCTAGGTGGGTTGAGGACAAACATAGAGTTCCGGATAATCAATTCGGTTTTAAGGCGGGACATGACATCTCACATGCCGCGTCCAAACTGGTGTCCGATATCCAATGGAATAAAGGCAAAAAACAATGCACTGGTGCCTGCCTTGTTGACTTGGCTTTCGACACCGTATGGTTAGAGGGTCTTTTCTATAAGTTGACTCGGCTGGGGATCAGTAAACCACTTTTGTAAATTCTTTATAATATGCTAACCAACAGACAGTTCATCGTGAAAAATGGTGATGTGACTTCTGTTGGAATATTTCAAATTAAAAATGGTCTTCAGCAAGGCACGGTCAATTCGCCGATTCTATTTAACATTTATACAAGCGACTTGATAGGTTCATTTCCCCATACTATTGCGTACGCAGACGATTTGGTAGCGTACAGAACAGGTCCAAAAATCGAGGTCATTAATCCTCTCTTGCAGCGTGACTTCGATAAGATAAGAAGATTTTGCGATGACTGGAAGCTGAAAATCAACTTTCAGAAGCCGGAAACCATTCTCTATAGGACGCCGTTGTCTGGAGCCTCTAGGGATACCAGAAAAATTTGGCGAAAGTTCTCTATCGTTGGACAACACGGACAACCTCTTGCCTATCGAAATGTAGTCAGATACCTTGGAATCTGGCTAGATCAGTTTCTGTATTTTGGCAAAAGTGTAGATGCTGCTCTGGCCAGAGCTAAAGGTGCTTTTGCCCTTACAAAGTGACTGTTTTATAGCAGCCAACAGCTGTTATTTGGTTGTCCCGTGTGGTTCAATGTACGAGCAAGCTTAATGGAAAAGATTCGGGTTTTTGAGAGGGCTTGCCTTAGGGCTGGTCTTCACTTGTACAGAACACCAGAGTCGGAGTACAAGAAATTTTATCCTAATGAGGTCCTTTACAACAGGGCGAACCTGATACGAGTGGACAACTTCGTAATTAAGCTGACTCGAAAGCACATTGCAAGAGCAAAGACCTCGACAAATAACCTGATATTTGGGGCTTACTACCCCAATTACATTTACCACGAGATTGTGCGCTCTGACGGCTTCGTTCCACCGGAAGCATTCCTCTACCTAGATCAGATAGGGTTGATCCAGGATAAATAAGCGGTGCCGTTAATCTTCCATATCGCTCGGACAGCTGGGGACAGGCGTCTCAACTACAACAGAGACGTCGCACACGGCCGTGCGGATCGCCTCAGGTTCAGTAGGGCGGTGGGGAATCGCGATAAGAGGGATATCGTTCGGCAGCACCAGCATTTCTGGTGGTTGAATGATGGAGAAGATGTTTCGTCGTCGTTTCCGTCAATTACGGACCAGCCTCACTGATGAGGCAGAGCTGACCAATCTGTTTTCTCGGTAAATAGCGATGGCCAGCTTACATAGGTTTAGGTTAGCATCTAAGAAATATATACATGTATTAGTATATACAAAGGTATATACTAATATATGTATATAATTGTGTATAATGTCTATATGTGTGTATGTGTGTATTGTGCATGTAGGTTAGGTAGGCTAAGGTTTATTTTAAGTTAGATATTAAGTTTTTATAAAAAATAAAAAAATTATGTCCATAGGCTAAGTTGTTGTTAGCAATTTTTTTCTTAGCTTTAAGTATAGTAAATAAATATTAGTGAAGAAAATGTACATAAAGTCGAAAGACATAGTTATAAGAATTTAGAGTAGCTTAGAGTGCCTGTGTGGGGCCAGTAAGTTAGTATAAGATTGTTAAGTAATTTTAAGCTAGCATTTAAGCATTTTTTGTTAGTATGTAAGAGTTAATGATTAAGGAAATAAAATGCTTTAAAACAGAAAAAAAAAAACTGAGCCTTTGACATTGTTGACCATAAAATATTGTTAAAAAAACTGGAAAATGCAGGGGTTCCTGGCTTCATGCTCGAATGGTTTAATTCATATCTGAATAATAGGTCACAGAGAGTAAAGTTGGATAATACGAGAAGCGATGTGTAATTATTAATCTTGACGAATTTAAGTACCTAGGACTCTTACTTGACTCTAATATGAAATTTTCATCTCACGCTACTGGACTGAAAAAGAATTTTATCTCCACACTTAGGCATTTTCATCACCTTCGTAATTTATGTTCAACTAAGCTCCTTACCACAGTTTACGAGTACTATGGCCTCTTTCATTCCAAGCTTCAATACGGTATAAATTGCTGGGGAGGTGGCTATCAGAACAAAATTCAACCATTGCTAGTCTTGCAGAAAATGTTGCCCGGAAAATTTATCGCAAACCTGGTAGGCATCCTAGTTTTCCTTTGTTTAGTCAATTATTTCAATTCCTGTTCGTCACTTATACTGTTTTAAGGTACTAAAAGCATTCTTTATGAAATCTGGTAACCGAAACTTCCGTATAATCCCTAACTATATCCTACGTAATAATTTGCTTAATATATTACAGGTGCCAACCTATCGAACGACCGCATATAGAAATTCTTATTTAGTTATATGTAGTCGTTTATTTAATGTCCTCCCGGAAGAAATCAGATATGCTCACATAACCATATGTTTTCTAAAGCGCGTAAAAACTTGGCTATTTTCTCTAGATTATCGTAGTTTCTCTTACTTTAAATATTTTGATCTAACCTATTTTCTTTTTGTTGTTTTATAAATTGATCACCTCAATTTTTGTATCATTCATGAAAATAATAATTAATTTTAACCTTGTAAAATATTAAATTTGCTGAGAATTGTTCTCTTTCTTTTTTATTTATTTATTTTCGAAAAAAAAACCCCACCATAGCTTATTGTATTGTTCCTTTTGAAGTGGCATTCAACACTATTTTTAACTCATCTTGTATTAAATACTGAATGTCACCAGATATTTTTCTTAATTATTTTGAAATTATAATAGCAATGTACAGAATTTTATTTTATACATACAGATTTATAAGTAATTTAAGAGAAATAAAAAACAAACATACATACGAGTACATACATATAGCTACTAACGGCATACTTAAATAAATTGATTCAACTGAATCAATTCTTTTTGATGGGCACAAATATTCAAGTCGAGCATTACAACTTTGGGATGTTATTCATAAAAATATCAAGTACTTATAAAAGTGGTAAAGTTAAATTAATACAAAACGTCGGTGTGTATGTATGTATGTATGTTATTTATAAAGTATATTAATATGCAATGCATGGATAGGAAACAGGAAAAATAATTATTTTACGGTTTTCTTGCTTAAGGAAAACTTTACATAAATTAAATATATATTAATGAGCTTGGTTTAAGTGACGGACTAAACAAATTATTTGACACCACATCAGATGAGAACGAAACCATTAATTACAGAGATCATTAATAATTCTGCTTAGAAAACCACAGAAATAGTCCCACGGTATCTAATTATCTCTCTGTTTTAGCTTTACATGGCTTGATAAACGTCATCAATGTGCCTACTCGGCCTGCATCAGGTACTTGTTTAGACCATATTTATGGTCGTTTTCGAAATGTTGCTTCTGTAGAGTGTGAATGTTGTGTTTTTAATCTCCTAATTACTGACCATTCCATGACTGGCATTCTATTCAACGCAAAATGTAATATCAATAATCAGACCAAGAAATGTTTTCAAAGCAAGCCGAAAATAAACTGGACCTAGCTCCGTGATAAATTGTGTTTTAAGTCCTGGAACAATGTTTATAACTGTAGTGATGTAACGAATGCATATTCTAATCTCTTAACCACTCTTAAAATCCATATTGATAGTTGCAGTACTCTGACCACAAGTAAATCTATATGTAAACTTAAGCCCTGGCTATCTAATCATTTATTAAATAAAATTACAACTAAAAATAAATTTGGTTTAAAGTGCAAAAATTATCCTAGTAATATATCTCTCAAGATCAAGTATAAAAAGATATGTGCTGATTTAAAAAAGAAATACCAATTTGCCGTGATTTTTACTATCGTGCTCAACTGTATTCAGCTAGAGGTAGTCTCAAAAAAGAGTGGAAAGGTGTAAATACCATCCTCAGCAAGAAATCATCCACCCAAAATACTATTGTCTTACGTAATTCAAATAAGGAAATAACAAGTAAACAAGAAATTGCTGACGCTTTTAACCGACATTTTTCAAATATAGGACTTAAATATCATATTGGACTAACTCATAATTTATGTTCTAAATGTTCTGATGTTGATGATGTAAACTCTGCGCAAAGTAGAAGTTTTGTTTTCGACCCTATAACTCCTTTAGAGATTTTAAGAATTATTGGCAGTTTAAATAACTCAAAGTCATATGGGGTCGATGGTATTTCTAATGTTGTCCTTAAAAATATTGCGTGTTTCATTGCGGATGTATTAGCTGTTGTGTTCAATCGTAGTGTATTTTCTGGTGTTTTTCCAGACGGCTAAAGTGTGCAGATGTCATTCCTTTGCTTAAAAAAGGCTCTCCAACTGAAATAGGAAACTATAGGCCAATTTCTCTTCTGCCAAGCATAAGTAAAATTCTCGAAAAACTTATAAAAATTAGATTAGTCAGTTTTCTAGACAAGACGATGTTCTTTCATCCTACACAATTTGGATTTCAAAAGGGCAAATCAACCGAGGATGTACTTTTAGAATTTTGCTCTCAGATAATACGCAACCTTGACGAAAGAAAATGTACAGCTGCGCTATTCATAGATATAACCAAAGCCTTTGACATTCAGTCGTTCATAGACCTCCGAAGAGATCAGGCGTACTTCGTAACGGCTTTACAAGTGTAGAAGAAAACCAAAAAAAAACAACAAAGAAATATACTTTTAATTAACAATTTATCAAGTGTTCGGTAGCCTGAGTGGCAAAAACGCGGACGACAAATCTCGGGGTTGATGGTTCGCTTCCCAGCATCCGCGCACGTTTTTTTTTTTTGTTTTTCTTCTTTTATTTCTATTTAAAAAAACAATAAGTGATAAGAAATAAATTAAAGTGTTTACTACAAAACTAAATCACGTGATGGATGGTGGAGAGCGTTCCGCTCTTCCCATAATGGCAGTTGCAAAAGGCAACAATAGTGTTGCCGGTGCCGTGGCGAAAGCCATCAAAAGGAGGAGCAGATTGAAAACCACTCCGAATTTATCAAAAATAAAAATAAGTGCTGCTTTAGCAGCTGAAACAGAAAAAATCAAAAAACAAAAGTTGATGTTCATGTCCGATGAAGTCCAGTATGAGGGGGGCAACAACAACTTTGCCTCTCTAGCTGCATCTGAGTCGGAAGACGAGGATGAGATGATTAAAGATATAAGCTGCAGCATAGAACAGCTGAAAGAAAAAATGCTTGCTGTTAAGCAAAGACAAACTGCACGCAGGCAGAGGGAGCAAGTAGAAGCAGCGAGCTCACAAAAAATCCAGCAGCAGCAGAAACAACAACTGCAGCAAACAAAAAAGCAGCAGCAGAAACAACAACCGCAGCAGAAACAACAGCAACAGCTGCAAAAACAACACTTGAAACCACAGCAGCTGAAAAAAAGCAGCAACAACAACAACAACAGCAGAAGAAGAAGGAGAAGGTGCCTCCCTTCAACACCTATAAATTGGAGGTGAATGCAACCAATGACCTATGTAAGTTGGTAATTGGTAGTAATTTTAATATTAAGCGATTGGGGAACGATCGCCATGCCATCCACTGTAATACAGTGGAGGGCTACGCGAAAGCGAAAGAGCTCCTAAAGGAAACGACGACGGAGCACTTCTCATTCACACCGAAGTGTGAAAAGCGGCAATCGATGCTGCTGAAGGGGTTGGAAACGTCTTCTGATCCTGAGGAAACCCTGGCACTGCTCAAAGAGAAGGAGTGCGAAGGACTAAAGTTTGTAGGGGTAAAGCCATTTACCACAGCTAGAGCCAGGCGGGAGAAACGGAGTCTGCCGTTCTTCCTGGTGCAGCTCAGTCCCGAAAGCCGTCTGGATAGTCTAAGGAGTATCAATGTCCTAGAATACCAGGTGGTTCACTGGGAAAAACTAAAAAGGAGCGAAGGCATTATAAATGCGTTCGCTGCCAGAGGTTCGGGCACGCCGCGTCGAACTGCCAAATGCAGCCTCGATGCGTGAAGTGCGCAAAGAACCACAGTTCCGAGGAGTGTGCTCTGGGTGTTGACGGAGCATCCGATAGGTCGCAGCTCTCGTGCGTGTTATGTGGAAACGTGGGACACACCGCAAACTATCGGGGTTGTCCTAAGTTCGCTGACATTAAAAAAGCAAAACTGGCTCGGCAGCAGAAGGTGGAGGTCAAACGTTCACCTGTCAGGTTTCAAACACCAGCCGTCACGTCCCAAATTTCCTACGCCCAAATGGCGTCTGGTAGGGGGGCTACTGTACAGCAAGCGACTGCTGCTTCTCCGGCGCCAACGCCGAGAACAACGGAAGCTGCACCTAACATGCTGGCCATCTTGCTCGCAATCCAAGGGCAGATGGCTCAGCTGCAAAAGCAGGTTCAAGAACAGGCCAAGCGGGTGGACCAGATCTACGCACTTCTGCCGGGCCTAACGCAACACATGCCGTAATGGGTACGCACATGGTGGAGCAAACTTTGAAGGTCCTTGCGGTGAATGTTAATTCACTGATTAGGATCGAACGAAGAGCCGCGATGTTTAAATTGCTACAAGACCAAACTCCTGATGTGCTTTTCGCTAGCGAAACCAAGCTAACAGATAAGCACAAACTGGATTACAATAATTATATTATTAGAAGAAGAAATCGGCGCAGATCCAAACGTGGAGGTGGTGTCGCGATCTTCATTAAAGAAGGTATAAAATTTCACAGAGTGCACAAGGGCGTGTTGCGCAGGTTCCGGGTGTTGGAGGCATCCCACTCCGCAGTGGAAAGCGGTTGTACTTGGCCTCTGTTTATGCACCTGAGGCTTCAAAATCCACCCTATTCATTACAGAGCTCGACACGCTTTTTCGACTTCTGTGGCTGGAATCGGGGGAGAATTATTTTATAATCGCCGGGGATTTCAACGCTAGACACAGGGATTGGGGAAATAATTTGCCAAATACTAGAGGGAACCTACTACTCGATTGGTGGGGTCAGCACGATGTCATGTACAGACTCGGTCTTAAAGCGACGGATAACCCGTCGTTTCCCAGAGGCGGGTCTTATTTGGATCTACTGCTTTACGACGAACGCATACGACTGATAGGTACGAATTTACAAACGCTAAACTGTCTGCGCACATTCGTGTATGACAGCGACCATTGCGGTTTTAGCACCGAAATTACAGTTCCCAACGAAATTGCGGAATTGGAGGAGTTTGTCCAAAGATATTCTTACAACTACAGTAAGACTCGATGGACGCGCTTCTCCGCAACCTTGAACAGAGCGCTCTTCTCGAACACGCTCCACCCACCGTCCAATAGGAATTTGTCATACGAGGAGATCGACAATTACCTAAAACAGATGGACGAGACAATTAAACAAACTATGGACACTACAATACCGCGGTATCGACGTACAACTAACAAAGACCTGTTCCGCAATCCTACTATTGACGCACTGCACCGACAGAAAAGTAGACTTCTGTCAAGACTCAAAAACTTGTACAGACAGTTAACTGACCGACAAGACCCGGAGATTAGGACACTGAAGTCGTCGACTAAAAATGTTCAAACGCTGATAAAAGAAAATTACAGAATTTCTGTAAGTTTGTATTGGAACAACAAGGTTCGGGCTGTAAACACCAGCAACCCGAATATGTTTCCGCAAATAAATAAACTATTTCGGAGAAAAAATCAAAACGACCTTCAGTGTCTTAAAATAGCCCGGACAACAGACAACGAACGATTACTGACAATAGCAGGCATTGATCCAAGTGAGGCCGCTGACGATGACGACTTCTTTGTGATCGAGGATCCGCAGGAGAAGGTGGAGACCATAGGGGCGACTTTCCAGGAAGTATACAAAGCCATTGATAACATTGGCCCTAATTGCGACCTGCACAATCGCGTCTTGGTGCACGACTTCTGCATTCGAAATGAAATAGGGAACTGGCGATCCGAGGGCTCTGGTTTCACCCGGTTTAGCGACGAAAATATGGCAAATAACGTCATTGTCATTTCGAAGGAAGGACTCCATGAGATCTTCGACACAATCAGGGCTAAGAAATCGGTGGGGACCGATGGTATTCCGAACATCGTGCTTCGACATCTTCCTCTAGAAGCGGTGGACATTTACACCACCCTGTTTAATAATGCAATGAATAATGCACATTATCCAGTGCATTGGAAAACGGCGGTGGTTCAACCTATCCCCAAAAAAGGAAAGGATATATCCAATCCGGCGAATCTCCGGTCGATAAGTCTCCTTCCGAATATCAGTAAGGTTTTTGAAAGGGTAATCCATAGAGCTCTGTCTAGGTGGGTTGAGGACAAACATAGAGTTCCGGATAATCAATTCGGTTTTAAGGCGGGACATGACATCTCACATGCCGCGTCCAAACTGGTGTCCGATATCCAATGGAATAAAGGCAAAAAACAATGCACTGGTGCCTGCCTTGTTGACTTGGCTTTCGACACCGTATGGTTAGAGGGTCTTTTCTATAAGTTGACTCGGCTGGGGATCAGTAAACCACTTTTGTACATTCTTTATAATATGCTAACCAACAGACAGTTCATCGTGAAAAATGGTGATGTGACTTCTGTTGGAATATTTCAAATTAAAAATGGTCTTCAGCAAGGCACGGTCAATTCGCCGATTCTATTTAACATTTATACAAGCGACTTGATAGGTTCATTTCCCCATACTATTGCGTACGCAGACGATTTGGTAGCGTACAGAACAGGTCCAAAAATCGAGGTCATTAATCCTCTCTTGCAGCGTGACTTCGATAAGATAAGAAGATTTTGCGATGATTGGAAGCTGAAAATCAACTTTCAGAAGCCGGAAACCATTCTCTATAGGACGCCGTTGTCTGGAGCCTCTAGGGATACCAGAAAAATTTGGCGAAAGTTCTCTATCGTTGGACAACACGGACAACCTCTTGCCTATCGAAATGTAGTCAGATACCTTGGAATCTGGCTAGATCAGTTTCTGTATTTTGGCAAAAGTGTAGATGCTGCTCTGGCCAGAGCTAAAGGTGCTTTTGCCCTTACAAAGTGACTGTTTTATAGCAGCCAACAGCTGTTATTTGGTTGTCCCGTGTGGTTCAATGTACGAGCAAGCTTAATGGAAAAGATTCGGCTTTTTGAGAGGGCTTGCCTTAGGGCTGGTCTTCGCTTGTACAGAACACCAGAGTCGGAGTACAAGAAATTTTATCCTAATGAGGTCCTTTACAACAGGGCGAACCTGATACGAGTGGACAACTTCGTAATTAAGCTGACTCGAAAGCACATTGCAAGAGCAATGACCTCGACAAATAACCTGATATTTGGGGCTTACTACCCCAATTACATTTACCACGAGATTGTGCGCTCTGACGGCTTCGTTCCACCGGAAGCATTCCTCTACCTAGATCAGATAGGGTTGATCCAGGATAAATAAGCGGTGCCGTTAATCTTCCATATCGCTCGGACAGCTGGGGACAGGCGTCTCAACTACAACAGAGACGTCGCACACGGCCGTGCGGATCGCCTCAGGTTCAGTAGGGCGGTGGGGAATCGCGATAAGAGGGATGTCGTTCGGCAGCACCAGCATTTCTGGTGGTTGAATGATGGAGAAGATGTTTCGTCGTCGTTTCCGTCAATTACGGACCAGCCTCACTGATGAGGCAGAGCTGACCAATCTGTTTTCTCGGTAAATAGCGATGGCCAGCTTACATAGGTTTAGGTTAGCATCTAAGAAATATATACATGTATTAGTATATACAAAGGTATATACTAATATATGTATATAATTGTGTATAATGTCTATATGTGTGTATGTATGTATTGTGCATGTAGGTTAGGTAGGCTAAGGTTTATTTTAAGTTAGATATTAAGGTTTTATAAAAAATAAAAAAATTATGTCCATAGGCTAAGTTGTTGTTAGCAATTTTTTTCTTAGCTTTAAGTATAGTAAATAAATATTAGTGAAGAAAATGTACATAAAGTCGAAAGACATAGTTATAAGAATTTAGAGTGGCTTAGAGTGCCTGTGTGGGGCCAGTAAGTTAGTATAAGATTGTTAAGTAATTTTAAGCTAGCATTTAAGCATTTTTTGTTAGTATGTAAGAGTTAATGATTAAGGAAATAAAACGCTTTAAAACTGAAAAAAAAAACTGAGCCCTTGACATTGTTGACCATAAAATATTGTTAAAAAAACTGGAAAATGCAGGGGTTCCTGACTTCATGCTCGAATGGTTTAATTCATATCTGAATAATAGGTCACAGAGAGTAAAGTTGGATAATACGAGAAGCGATGTGTAATTATTAATCTTGACGAATTTAAGTACCTAGGACTCTTACTTGACTCTAATATGAAATTTTCATCTCACGCTACTGGACTGAAAAAGAATTTTATCTCCACACTTAGGCATTTTCATCACCTTCGTAATTTATGTTCAACTAAGCTCCTTACCACAGTTTACGAGTACTATGGCCTCTTTCATTCCAAGCTTCAATACGGTATAAATTGCTGGGGAGGTGGCTATCAGAACAAAATTCAACCATTGCTAGTCTTGCAGAAAATGTTGCCCGGAAAATTTATCGCAAACCTGGTAGGCATCCTAGTTTTCCTTTGTTTAGTCAATTATTTCAATTCCTGTTCGTCACTTATACTGTTTTAAGGTACTAAAAGCATTCTTTATGAAATCTGGTAACCGAAACTTCCGTATAATCCCTAACTATATCCTACGTAATAATTTGCTTAATATATTACAGGTGCCAACCTATCGAACGACCGCATATAGAAATTCTTATTTAGTTATATGTAGTCGTTTATTTAATGTCCTCCCGGAAGAAATCAGATATGCTCACATAACCATATGTTTTCTAAAGCGCGTAAAAACTTGGCTATTTTCTCTAGATTATCGTAGTTTCTCTTACTTTAAATATTTTGATCTAACCTATTTTCTTTTTGTTGTTTTATAAATTGATCACCTCAATTTTTGTATCATTCATGAAAATAATAATTAATTTCAACCTTGTAAAATATTAAATTTGCTGAGAATTGTTCTCTTTCTTCTTTATTTAATTATTTTTGAAAAAAAAACCCCACCATAGCTTATTGTATTGTTCCTTTTGAAGTGGCATTCAACACTATTTTTAACTCATCTTGTATTAAATACTGAATGTCACCAGATATTTTTCTTAATTATTTTGAAATTATAATAGCAATGTACAGAATTTTATTTTATACATACAGATTTATAAGTAATTTAAGAGAAATAAAAAACAAACATACATACGAGTACATACATATAGCTACTAACGGCATACTTAAATAAATTGATTCAACTGAATCAATTCTGTTTGATGGGCACAAATATTCAAGTCGAGCATTACAACTTTGGGATGTTATTCATAAAAATATCAAGTACTTATAAAAGTGGTAAAGTTAAATTAATACAAAACGTCGGTGTGTATGTATGTATGTATGTTATTTATAAAGTATATTAATATGCAATGCATGGATAGGAAACAGGAAAAATAATTATTTTACGGTTTTCTTGCTTAAGGAAAACTTTACATAAATTAAATATATATTAATGAGCTTGGTTTAAGTGACGGACTAAACAAATTATTTGACACCACATCAGATGAGAACGAAACCATTAATTACAGAGATCATTAATAATTCTGCTTAGAAAACCACAGAAAGTCTTGCAAGAAAAACTAATACACATTGCTATTACGATTATAAATTATCCTTTTAGTAAAGTTCGGGAGAGTAGACTTTGTAATTTTTTTTAATTACAGCAAATTAATAAATTAATCTGATTGCTTTTTTATTGTAGTAATACATATATAGGTAGGTAGGTAGGTAGGTAGGTAGGTAAGAGTGGCGTTTGGAAGTACCAACCCACTTAGGCCTATTGGCCCATTGTGATGCCACGTGGATCTATGATCCTCTTACTAATGGAACCAGTCTGAGCTTATGATAAAGCGTAGGAGACTGTTAACGTCTTTATTTTTTATATCTTTTAGGTCGTTTAGCTCCTAGATGAAGCTTTCTTCTCTGGGAGAGAGCTGGACATGTACAGAGTAGGTGGAGAATTGTCTCCTCCTCCTCTTCCACGTCCATGCAGCTTCTACAAAAGTCATTTGTAAAAGCGCCAAGCCTTCTTTCGTCGTTGCCTATGAGGCAGAGTCGAGTGATGACACCGATTATGGCGCTGCGATGTTTCCTATTTAAAAGGATCAGACACTTAGAGCGATTTAGATCCAGCTTTGGCCAGATCTATTTGGTCGCTAGACATGTTTGCCAAACAGTCCACCTAAGGTCTGTTCTTTTAATGGCATCTTTAATGTTAGTTTGCACGTAGCGATTGGTATATCTATACTACCCTAGGTATAGAGTGGTTCCAATTTTGGCGAGTTCATCGGCTCTGCAGTTCCCTGGAATGTCTCTGTGGCCCGGCACCCAACAAAGGTGAATGTTGAACTACTGTGCTATCTCCATGAGAGATGATCGGCATTCAAGGGTGATTTTAGAATATAATGAGACCGAGTCCAGGGACTTGATGGCGGTCGAAAAGATGCGGATATCCTTTGCAGATATCACGTTTTTCTTCAGCCAGGACAGAGTTTCTTTAATCGCCAAAAATTTCCGCCTGGGACACGCTACAGTGATATGGAAGACGGAAAGAGAGGCTTAGGTTTAGCTTATCTGAGGAAACACCTCCACCAACGCCGCTATCGGCTTTAGATCCATCTGTGTAGAGATGGATTGACTTATCCTCCACGAAAGCATCTTCCTCCCAGACTGATTTAGAGGGGAAGCTTACATGGAAATTTTTGTCAAACTGAAGGTCAATTATGGTGTAATCGATGTTCTGTGTGAGGATTCCTAAGGTGTTAAGAATGTTGACGTGGCCAAATGAATTATTTGTCCACTGTTTAGTCGCTTTAAGGCGAACAGCTTCAGTTGCAGCTTAGTTTAATGCAGTTGACTGCATATTCTAAGGCCGTCCACCAGACGACCACCCCGTAAGTAAGTATCGGTCTTATGACCGAGATGTATAGCCAGTGGGTTATGCGAGGTTGAATGCCCCATTTATTCCCAATGGGTTTTTTGCAAGCGAATAAAGCTATTGTAGCTTTATTGACTCTTTCTTGAATATTAGGTTTCCAGTTTAGTTTCCTGTCAAAAATCAGACTCAGATATTTAGCTTACCCAGATATTAAACTGGTATTGTTCATTGAAGAGGAGGGTCTATGGCTGGAATTTTGTATTTCTTGAAAAAGAGGACAAGATCAGTGTTATGGGAGTTCATTCCCAATCCACAGCGATCTGCCCAGCGCGTTAATCTATTGAGATTTACTTGAAGGAATTCTTTAATGGTATTGAGATGCTTACATGAGACGGCTATAGCAACGTCATCCGCATAGGCAATCACTCTGCTACCACCCGCTTCCAGGTATATCAGTAGTTCATTAACTACTAAGTTGCAGAGAAGGGGAGAGAGGACACCGCCTTGCGAAGTACCTCTGCTGACACTTCTTTTAGAAGAAGTCTCACCCAGTTTTGAGTTGATTTTCCTGCTGTGTAGCATGAGACTGATCAACTCCCCAAGTGAGTCGTCTACCTGCAGAGTTGGCAGCGCCCTCTATGTCAAAGAAAGCAACCATTGTGTACTCGTTATATTGTAGAGATCGTTCGATGTGGTTAGTCAAAGAGTACAGAGCAGTTTCCACAGACTTTCCTTTACAGTACGCATGTTGAGCCGTTGATAAAAGCCTTGGATCAATTTTAGCTCATATATGGATATCAGTCAGTCGTTCTAGACTTTTCAGAAGGAAAGATGATAGACTTATAGGTCTGTGATCCTTTGGGACAACATGAGAGCATTTTCCGGCTTTGGGAATAAATAGGTCTGCGATCCTTTGGGACAACATGAGAGCATTTTTCGGCTTTGGGAATAAATACTACATTGACTTCTCTCCATGACAGTGGTATGTGGATAAGTTCTACACAGCTCCTCATAATATTTTTTAACACAGGCAGAATAATATTTGAGGACCTCTGTAGCTCGACAGGTATTATACCGTCCGGACCAGCAGACTTGTATGGTTTGAAGCTATGTAGCGCCCAGAGCAGTTTGTCTCTCGTAATCAGACCATGAATTTTAGTCACGCTTGCAGTAGGTCTATTTGGGCTGCTACTGGCCGCGAGTTAGGAGCTACCTGGAAAGTGGGTATCCAGAAGCAGGTTGAGTGATTCATCACTTGAGGTTGTCCAAGAGCCATCGTTTTTTTTCAAACAGCTGGGCATCATAGGATTTGTAGAGAGGATTTTTCTTAGCCGCGATGCCTCAGAGGTTTCTGTGATTTTGTAACAGAATGACCTCCAGGATTGTCGCTTTGCCTTCCTCAGTTCTTTTCAGTTCAGCCACTTTTCTTGTGCGTTTTGCTACGTTGAGAAGTTTTCTACAAGAGTTTCTGAGCAGTCCCAGTGCCGATGTCCACCAATGTAGCTTTTTCTTGCCACTTGGTTGAATAAGAGGGTAGGAAGCGGCCATAGCCTGGTTGAGAGCCAGAATAAATTCCTTGACTTTCATGTCAAGCTCATTAGTGTCACGCGGGGGACATTATAGTTCAGAGGATAGCGTTTCTGACAGTATTCCTCTGTATTTTGGCCAATCAGTTTTCCGGTAGTTCCGGAAAGCTATTTGGCTGGGGGGGGGGGGGGGGGGAGGCATCACTCAGGTTGAATTGGATGTATCTGTGGTCTGAAAAGGAATGTTCAGACAATACCATCTAGTCCGTTAGCCTTTGGGTGATGTTATCGGAGACAAGAGTGATATCTAGCACTTTCTGTCGGTTTCTAGTTATAAAAGTGGGCTCATTGCCAATGTTGCAAATAAAGAGGTTAGTACTTAAAATATATTCAAAACTGACTCACTACTATCATTGATGTCAATACTGCCCCATACCGTGTGATGAGCGTCAGCGTCGCATTCTATGATGAGGCCAGTTTTTTGCCATCCAGCTTCCAGTACCACCCTTTCTAGGTTATCATTAGGGAGAGGGTCCACTTGGTTGTGGCCAAGGCAAGCCGATGCCAGCCAGTTAAAGCCTTTGGCACCGGTTAAGTCGGGGTCGCTGAGGTTACGAAGTAAAAATACATTAAGCCTACATTTCACTAATATACAAGTTCTGACCTTATCTTTGTCTCTTGTATAGAGCGGAGCGTATGCGGGTGTCCTAAGTCCACGAACCACGCCTTCTACAATCCATGGTTCCTGAATTAGGCTACTGTCTTCTGCGTCTTAAGAAAGACGCAGAATGAGTGCGGCCGATGCCTTTTTTGAGATGGAGATTAAACTGGAGAAACCGTATCATTGCTACAGTCCTCCAGAGTAGACTCCACCACGGTGCTGTTGGGGTCCTCCGATTTTGAAGATGTGCCCAAGAGCTCATCTTCTTCCTTTGATCGTATAGGACCTCTTTTTCCTTCGTCATCGGTTTCCCTTTCCGACAGGGTGTCAGAAGAGGAGACTGACGGCTTAATTGTCACCTCGGATAGACCTCACCTCGCTATCCAATTTTTGAAAGAATATCGACGCTCCAAGATCCATGGTTGTGTTTTGTAGTGTCTCCGTTAAAGAAGGAGGAGGTTGCTTATCAGCATCCAGCTCATCCTTTTTGTATACCCTTAAATGTAAGGACTCGAATCCGAACCGAATCATGCCTTTTGTCTGCTCCAGATGATTAAGGGATTCCTTATTGATGACGATTAACGCGCATCTATAAGAGCCCCTTAGTTCCTCCAGTTTCGCGACTTTCCAGTCATGAGTCCGAAGAGTCGGGTTACAGAGCCGGATGATCCCCAGAATACTTTCTGGAGAGAAGGTTTCGGTTGGGATCTAGGTACTAGTTCGAGGTCTGCTAGGAATGTCTTCCTTAGACACGACCTCGAGTTTTGCACTTGGCCAAATGTCTCCTAAACCACCTATGGCTTTGGTGAAGAGATCAAGAGATCTCCGGTTGGGACATGCGATGAGCTTGACATGGCCTTGGTGCCAGCCAGCATCGCTTGTGATAGGAGGTGGTCCGGGGTTTTCCCGCATGATGGCCAAGTTGCTCGACAACTTCACCTTGACCAACTGCCACCGTTCAGGTGTAAAGGGAACGCCAGTATCGTTCCTATCGATCACCAATGCGTCCTTTAGGACTTCATTGAAAGACCTCAGAGATGTGTTGGATGGCCAAGGGGTTTTGGAACTATGTGTTTTGGGCCTCTTAGGAACCGGCACGGTTTCCTCCAACGATCGGCGCTTCGAGGAGTCTTTTAAAATGTTGGTTTCAGGGCTCGTCTGGAGAATTTCTTCTCGAGATTTGTTGACCCTACTCAGCCTCTACAACTACAACAATACTTTTGTTGCGATAAGGTATCGTCTTAGTAAGATTCTGGTTATAAAAGTTACTTCAAATTCAAAATATTGTGAGCATTGTATAAGAACTTGGAAAATGAAGACATATGACAAGCAATAGAAAAAGTACAACGTGGAAGCACATGTAAACAACGAAGAAGTTCACGGGAAAAAAATCAAAAGAAATATGAAAAGATAATTGTAAAGCGGTACTTAACGAAGAATTTTCTCGAAACAACATTCTCTCAGCCGTCGCGCAAGAAGAGTAAACGGAAGATTGTCAGAAAGCCGAAGTCAACGAGCTGTAGGATCGGATTCTAATTATCAGCGAAAATCTTGTGTTAAATTGATTCGCGGTTTTATAAAATAAAATAATGAATGGAGATAGCATAACTAACATAATTAATTTAGGCAAGCCTTACATGAGAAATTGCATAAACTATCGAGCAATGAAACTAATGTCGTAAGTTAAAGTTGGAAAATTTCAATTGAAGTACTGGTAGCTCCTTTGTTTTTTTTTTTGTTAAGATCTTAACAATCAAGTGGGTATGAATACACTTAAAGTGGCTTTAAGTCTTTTGGAAAATGGGATAGAGAAAGAAAGAAAGGTGTTTGGGCTCAGTGGTTATTTTGCTCCATGGGTGGCATCCAACATTTAATGGGAAGACTAGATCAGTGGTTCATAGATCTCAGCGGAGACCAGACGCATTACGCATTTCGTGTTCGGCTTTAAAAGTGTAGAAAAAAAAAAAAATAGAGTGCAAAACAGTAAATTTTTCAAGTGTTCGGTAGCCGAAGTGGTAGAGGCCCGGACAATAAATCTCGAGGTTGTGGGTTCGCTTCCCGGCCTCTGCGAAAGTTTTTTTTTTCGTTTATTTATTTAATTCATTTGCAAAGACAATTATAATAAAAAAGTGTTTGTTCTGTGTTACAAATTCACGTGATGGATTGTGGAGCAGGTGAGGCTTCGAGTGGTCTGGCGTCAGTGTTAAGTTCTTTAGAAAAAAAGTTTAAAAGTTTTCGAGTAAGTTCAAACATTACTAAGTTCAAACACTCTTATTAGGTTCGCGCTATTAAGATATAATATTATGTACTTTGACTCTGCACAAGCGAAGGCAAGACGTTCCAAAGACCTGAATATTCTTCAAAAAACTTGCTCTCACGTTGAACTACACAGTACATCCAATTTCTTTTGTACCTATTTTATTATCGCTATTATATATTTTCCTTCAATTTAATATACGAGTATTATCCTTATAATTTATAATATGTTAAATATGTTATATACAATTTAATTATGTATTATTTTTCGATTAAAGAATAAAATTTTTGAAAAGCAGTTTTTTGGTGATGAAAGAAATAGGGTTCTGAAAAGGTCAAGGACTAGATATTTGCCAGCATAAAGATATTAAACTAGGCAAATCCCAAGATATGAAACTACATTTCTACAACTAGTTACCCGAGTTGCCTTACAATCCGGTATCTCTGGTATCCGCAGAGTCTGAAGAAAAAGGTGTCCTAAAAAAATGGTTTCGGATTTCTGAAAGTTAAACATGCCAATAATAGTATTTTTTTTTATTTATTATTTTATTAATTCGTAAAAATAACAAAATACAATAGAATAAAGAATTCACAATAAATCTAACAATTGAATTAATAAAGTACCTGCAATCTATAGTTCAAAGGGAACTAGATGCGAAAACAATGTGTTTTCATTTAATTTTCAATTAATAAACACTAAGAATTTGTAATCTAGTGGGGTCTTACTATTTCAATATTCTATAACATTTTTTGTGTATAGGTATATTATTAGGCTTGATATTAGCTTTAGGTATATAACAAAGAAAAATTTTATAAGGTTTATGAATGTAAAACAGAATAATTTAAATTATAATGGATAATAAACTAGAAATATCCTCATAGCTTTTGTCTAAGAGCCATGATTTTACTTTCTTGAAAAAAATGGATTTATTTTTTATGATTTTAATGTTATTAGGTAAGCTGTTGAAAAGCCTGGGAGCAGTTGCCGTAAAGAAGTTAAAGAAAATTTGCAGATTGTGATTTGGTACAAAAGCAAGATTTTATAGTTAGCAGAGAATTTATTTAATTGATAGCCCGACCTTACAAAAAATATCTTTAAGACTTTATAACAATACAAATGTTTAACAGGAAGAACTGACTTCTGAAGCGAAGCAGACTACGATCACGACTCTTTTTGTTACAAATAAGACGAATAATATGTTTCTGAGAAACTAGAAGAGGGTTGAGCTTATTGTTATGAGTGCCACACCAAGAGGTTAAGCCATATTCTAGCCATGAATGAACTAATCCATAATAGATACATTTTAGAAAATCTCGAGAGCAGTAGGACTTTAAAAAGTATAGTTGTCTTGTGGCAGCTATAAGATACTTCTTTAGTGAACTAGTATGATCAGACCAATTCATTCTCCAGTCAAGCAACACACTAAGATACTTAAAAGATGAAACGCTTTTTATACTAAAACATTTATCAGCGCATGTACTCGCTTCACAAAATGTTTGTGTACTTGTGTTCGAATTACAAATATCTTTACTGTGTTTAAATTTGCTGCAGTTCGCACAATGAAAAAAGAAATTTCCAAAGTTTAACTCCCTTCCATTCGCACTAAAAAACATAATTTTAGTTTTGTCACTAATAACTAACTTATGTTGTTGGAACCAGTGGCCCAAGATTTCCAGGTCATGGTTTATATCAGAAATTAGATTTAGCGCGGAATTACTTTGGAAAGCACATGCCATGTCGTCAGCAAATGCGTTGACTTTGCTACGATAATTTTGTGAAAATAGCGAATTGATGAAAATTAGGAAGAGTATTGGACCGAGCACTGAACCCTCAGGAACTCCTATAGAAATATTTTTAGTAGAACTTAAATGACCACCGATTTTAACTCTTTGCCCTCTATTAGATAAATAAGAACCGAACCAATTTTGCATTTTACCCCTAAAACCACACTTATTTAATTTTTCTAAAAGAATTATGTGATCGACGGTATCAAAGGTTTTGTTATGTCAACAAAAAGAGCCGCAGTCAAATTCCTGTTATTAAAACCATTATATATATTTGTACAGAAATTTGAAAGGGCTCCCTCAGTTGTGTATCCCGAACGGAAACCAAATTGGTTCTCACTAAAAAAATTGTTTTTTTCTAAAAACTTTACCATTCTATTTTTAATAGCCTTTTCGAAGATTTTCAAAAAAACAGGAAATAATGATATTGGCCTATAGTTATTTATTACATTTTTATCACCTTTCTTAAATAATGGTATAACTTCGGCTTTTTTTAAGTTATCTGGAAAAACACCACTCGAAATACTTTTGTTATAGATATGGCATAAGATGTCACAAATGTTTAAAGCTATTCCTTTTATAAAATTATTCGAAAAGCAGGTAGATATTTTAGAATTTGAATTTTTAGTGGTAGAATGATTTTATACAGTTCCGAGGACATTATTGGATCAGCATAAAAACTCTAAGAGGAGGATACAACATTATCTGAACAATCACACTCAGGAAGATCATTGCAGCTGTCCGAAACCACTTTGCTACCAATAGAAACAAAGTAGTTATTAAATTTTTCAGCTAAATCCTTGGGGTCACTAATGGTAACATTTTCATCATTAATACTATGGACTAGAGTGCTTATAGACGTTTTGTTCTGAATTTCTTTAACCAATTTCCATTCCTTTCTCGAGTCACCTTTAACTTCTCGAAACTTGTTGGAATAATAATTACTTTTACACCGCATAACACTTTTTGAAATATCTTTACATAATTTTTTGTAAGTATTGATAATTTTAGCGTTATTAGGGGATTTAGTTTTCTTTTTGTAAAGTTTGTTCTTTTCTTTAATTTTAATAAGCAACTGAGCAGTTATCCATGGTTTTAATCTTTTCATTTTATTCTTACTTTTCTTTACTTTTTTCGAACAAAGGATGACATACTTATTCAAAATATCCATAAATTTGCTGTAAGCTATGGAAGGATTATCTTACGTTTGTCCAACATTCATAACGCACAAATGTATTAAGCTTTCTAAAATCAGTGATAACAGACTATGGACACGAAGAAGAGATATTTGAATTTTTAGCAGGATTATAATTGAAACTTAAACACGTCATGAAATGATCAGATATTTGCAAATCGAAAACAGAGCTGCAGCAAAGTAAAAGTTTTTCAGAATTTAAAAATCGCACAATGATGTGGTCAATGAAAGTTCTTGATGAATTGGTTATACGAGTGGGTCTGTTAATACATGATTCTAAGCCATAAGATGCTAACAAAAATAAGTAGTTATCTACAAAACTAGAATCACGTAGGATATCTATATTAAAGTCACCGAATAATATTATGTCATTTGATGACACACTTGATAGCAGATTTTCCAATTCTTCTAGAAACATATTAGAAACACAGTTCTCATTAAATCTATAAATACAGAATATTGGCAACATTTTTTCAAACAATTTCACTTTTAAAACATCACAACTCTGCAAGTTTTCGCAGACAACATCAACGTTTATATCATTTTTTAAAAAAGCGGCAACACCTCCAGAAGAATATTTATTATTGCAACATGGGGTAAATTCATATCCATCAATATCAAAAAAAATCTTTTTCTTCATCATAAATCCAAGTTTTAGTTAAGAAAATAAAATCTGGCTTGTTCACAAACAAGTTTAGATGCACAATAAAGTTGTCAAAATTTTTACGGATACTCCTAATATTTTGGTGAATACCGAAAAAGTTGTTTAAGTATTTCTGGTTAAAAGCGAGATTAAAGGGATCAACATTTACGCAATCGACAGAGGGAATATAAGCTTGTGGATCTTGCATATCAATTTAAAGCTAGGAGATCAGCCTCCGAGTTAACAACAATGTAATTATCATTATCCCTCTTGCGCATAAATGTTCTCCCACCCTTTACCCTGCAATACTTATACATCTTTTCTTTTTAGCTATCTGTGCAGCCTTTAAAAGATGTCTTGTTGCACCACTTAAAAATTCATTATAAAAATTTTTGTATTATTCTTACAACCAAAAATTGTTGATGTTAAATTATTTTCATTACTTGATTTATTCTTCATACGAGTAATCATATTTTTCTTTAAACAGGAAATGAATTTAACTACTAAAACCGTTACTATACTACCTTCTGAACTGTTCTTCTTTTTAACATTTTTGACAAAACAATTATCAACATCGGCTGCAGAAACAATATGCCAAACATTCTAGCAGATTAGTATTCTTCACAATGATATTTCAGTAGTGGTTTACTTATGACCAGTGAATATGCCCGAAGAATAGTCCCCTGAACCATACGATATCGTCCAATCAAGCGTCCGTGCATTGTTTCTTGATATCAGATATCAGTTTAGTCGCCAAATGTGAGATATCCACCACCTTAGTGAGGGATCTATTGATTAACTTTACAAATATCTTGCCGACATTCGGAAGAAGACCGAATATTGGCCAGATTGTACCTGTTTTCATCTCTTTTGGGAAAAGGATCGCCACGCCTGTGTTCCAAGTAAACGTAAAATTACATATGGTCCAGTATAACTTGGCGAAAGTTTATGTCGTGACGGATGGTTATCAGCAATTTTAGGTACAACAAGGTCACCAATCTTTCAATTTGATGGCGGATGAACGAAGTCATGGTGTTCCTTACGCATAAAACTTTTGCTTGCGGATAGTAACCCTACCACGACGTAGTTTGATGTCTGATCGATGACTTCCGAAGAAATTTACGAAAACGTTTTGAAGTTAGATTCGGTCCTCTATCACTAATTAGAACTTCTGGTGTTGGAACCTCCGAACAAATGTTTGTTATGACTTCAATTAGTGTGTTGGTTGTATTCCGTTGGATTGCCGTAGCCCAAACGTATCTTGAGTGATGGTTAACTACGAGTTGAATTTTTTTTTTCGCTTGTATTCGCAGAAGTTACCCCCATTACAATAATGTCAATTGCCCAGACCTCGTTGGGTGCTTTTGGTGTTGGTATTGGTTGCAGAGAACCAATAACTAGACGGTTTCTTGGTTTAACTACTTGACATGTTGCACAGCTTTGCACTTAATCACGCACATCGGAATACACTTTTCTCCACCAATAGTGCCCATAAATAAGTTGTATTGTTGTTGCTATTCCTGGATGACCATATTCATCGTGATAATGTTTTAGAATTTTCAGTCGGAGTTTGTCCGGAACGACAAATCTGGTTATGCCGCGATTTCGATGAACTTCAAATCCGTGAACATCTTTTCAAACAGTAGGGTAACTTGAAGGGTTTCTTTGTTGAGTACATTTAAGTTCAGCTGGTCGAATGAGTAGTGATACTGGCTGGCGAGACAAAGCGCCATTCAGCTTTCCTGGTCGGTGGTGTATAGTGTATGAGTAGACAGAAAGACGAACTGATCACCAGAAAAGTCTATTTGACGGATTTTTTATCTGGAAAAGCCACTGTAGCGCAGAGTGATCTGTATAGATGTCAACATGGCGGCCATGTTGACATGAAAACGTTCCATTGCATCAACGTGTGTGTTGAGGCGTCGTGAATGGTATGCTACCACTTGTTTCTGTCCATCATCTCCAGGTTGCATCAAAATTGCTCCCATGCCAATACTATTCGCGTCTGTATGGAGTAAAACTGGCGATCGCTTCTGAAGATCGCTATAATTGGTGATATTATGAGCGCTTCTTTGATGGTATCGAACGCTTGCTGTTGTTGCCAGTTCTATTCGAATTTGACGGCTTTTCGTGTTAACTGAGTGGCTCGGCTATGTTACTGAGGTTTTTTTTATTCTTCTTCGGTAATATATTGCCAAGCCATGGAAACGCTGGAGTGATTTCACATCAGTGGGGATTTTGTACTCTTTGACCGCATTTACTTTCTCTTCTGAAGGACGAACTGTACCATTGAAAATAACATGCCCTAGAAACTCGACTTCGGCTTGAGCAAAGCCGCATTTTTCTTTTCTGAGTCTGACGTTAGCTGCTGTAAGACGTCCGAAAATGTCTCTAAGGAGTTCGGCATGGGCTTTGGTATCACTGCTATAGGCAATGATATCGTATTAATATGGGATAACACCATTGTTGATTAAGTCGCCAAGTATTTGTCGAACGATTCGCTGAAACGTACGGGGTGCGTTCTTGAGCCCAAACGGTAAAACAGTCCACTTTAATTGTCCGTCTGACGTCACGAAAGATGTTTTTTCGATAGACTCGTCATCTAATGCAATGTGCCAGTAACCCCATGCCATATCAAGGGTTGAGAAAACACACGAGGTTGAAAGTTGGTCGATTACATCCTGAATGCGTGGAATGGGTTCTCTTTCGTCTACTAACGGCGTTGATTCAACGATAATCTATGCAAAGCTCCCATCCTCTCTGTAGTAGTAATGCGATCTGTTGTCTTATTTCTTTTGATTCTTCATCTGAATGACGATATGGACGCTGAGCGATGGGCTGTTGCTGTGGAAGCAGCCGAGTGTGGTGCGAGACACCCGGAATCCTTCCAACGTCGTTGCTCTCTGTGGCAAAGAGCTGCCGAAAGTCTTTAATATTTCTTGAATTCGTTGATCAACTGGAGTAAGCGCCAATGATGCCAAGCAGATATGGGAGCGCTTATCGATGGGATCGATGCTGTAAACAAGGTTACGGGAAAAATCGAGTTTAAGGCCAAATAAATGACGAAGTCGTGTGGGGAATGCCATATGACGTGTGCTGCAATTCTTAAAGTTGTTGAGCCTATTGTGAGATATACGGTAAAGCGGCCGTCGCTTTTCGTGTT